>JAPDPK010000027.1:0-1392500 GCA_031772115.1 Heritiera littoralis
ACGAGGAAACCTGTGAAGATCGTGGAGAACAAAGACAGATTTGGCCTCGGATACAAGACCACTAGTTCAGAGAGAAAGAGGATTCTGGAAGAGAGAAGGAAGAAAAGAATAGCTCGCCTCCGAGGATACGAAGAAGAATCGGAGAGGATGGTGATCCCATACCTTTATGATACATTTCGATTTGGCGGATGCTATCACCCCGATTCATTAGAGGCAGTGGAAGCGAGACCTGTGTTATTGATGAAAGGACTCTCTCGCGGATTCCTAGTCTAAAGGGGTGCATGGAGCAATGACCACTTTTGTTTTAAGAATGATTATGTTGTGGGAAACAGAGCTGAAAGACTGAATTGTTGAAAGGATACCTTCTATCTTTTTGTCTTTTTCTTTTTCTTTTGTAATGTAGTGAGGTAGATTATCAACATTTCGGTCTAGAGAGCTCTAGAAGATTTTTTGTAAGCTTGATCTTCATCATCATTTCAAAAATTAACAAGTTCAGTGCATTTTGAGTACTTTCTTTTCACCCCTCATCATTTCCATAACTTGTTCTTTATACTCAGTCACTATCATTGGTATGAACAACCAACCATATCTGTCAAATTTTTACTTTTTTTTCAGGAAAATGAATAATGAATGTGAAGATAACCTTAACGACTATCCGGGGTTTGATTTTGAAAATTCTATGCACGTTGGTGAACTCGATAACAATGTAGATTCAGACGATGATGCTTTGTCTCCAGATCTATTGAGAATGATTGAGCAAGAGAAAAAAACAATTGAACCCCACAAAGAAGTAATTGATATGGTCAACTTAGGGGATGATGAAAACGTCAAAGAAGTCAAAATAGGCACAGCACTTCCATTAGTTGAAAGGCAGAGACTAGAGGAATTGCTTCGTGAATACGTGGACGTTTTTGCTTGGTCTTATCAGGACATGCCCGGGTTAAACACCGACGTCGTGGAGCACCATCTACCTTTGAAAACGGAATGTAAGCCAGTACAACAGAAGCTTAGGCGCATGAAGCCCGAGATGTTGCTGAAGGTGAAAGAAGAAGTAAAAAAGCAATTCGATGCAGGGTTCTTAAAGGTAGCCAAGTATCCGGAATGGGTGGCTAACCTAGTGCCCGTACCGAAAAAGGATGGGAAAGTGAGAATGTGTGTGGATTACCGGGACTTAAACCGAGCTAGCCCTAAGGATAATTTCCCCTTGCCTCATATCGATACCTTGGTGGATAATACAGCCCAACACTACATGTTTTCGTTCATGGATGGTTTTTCAGGCTACAATCAGATTAAAATGGCTGAGGATGACATGGAGAAAACCACTTTTGTGACAGTCTGGGGCACATTTTGCTACAAAGTTATGCCTTTTGGTCTAAAGAATGCCGGGGCCACCTACCAAAGGGCAATGGTAACTCTCTTTCATGACATGATGCATAAAGAGATAGAGGTGTATGTAGATGACATGATTGCCAAGTCCCGAGGAGAAGAGGATCATGTAGCCAACCTTCGAAAGCTGTTCGAAAGGCTACGGAAGTTTCAGCTCAAGTTGAACCCTGCCAAATGCACTTTTGGCGTTAAATCGGGAAAGTTGTTGGGGTTTATAGTTAGCGAAAAGGGAATTGAAGTGGACCCGGACAAAATCAGCGCGATACAAAATCTGTCGCCTCCACGCACACAGAAGGAAGTAAGAGGCTTTTTGGGAAGATTGAACTATATTTCCCGCTTCATCTCGCAACTTACGCTTAAATGCGATCCTATTTTTAAGTTGCTTCGGAAACAAGATCCGGGAGAATGGAACGAGGCATGCCAAGAGGCTTTTGAAAAGGTGAAAGGGTATTTGTCAAATCCACCTGTCCTAGTACCGCCGACGGCTGGAAGATCCTTGTTGCTATACATGACTGTCAATGAACACTCTATGGGATGCGTACTGGGCCAACATGATGATACAGGCAAGAAAGAACGGGCTATCTACTACTTGAGCAAGAAGTTCACTGATTACGAGGCCAAGTACACTACAATAGAAAAAATGTGTTGTGCATTGGCTTGGGTTGCTCGTAGATTGAGGCAGTATATGTTGTATCATTCGACTTGGTTGATAGCTAAATTGGATCCCCTCAAGTACATCTTTGAGAAACCTTCATTGTCAGGAAGACTAGCTAGGTGGCAAGTTATGCTATCCGAATATGACATTGTGTATGTGTCCCAAAAGGCAATCAAAGGTGGGGCAATAGCCGACTTCCTAGCGGATCGTGCTACTGACAAGTATGAGCCTATCAAGCTAGATTTTCCAGATGAAGACATAATGTCTATCTTTCAAGCGGAGAAAGAAGAGCCTGATAGCAGACAGTGGAGAATGTTCTTTGACGACGCCTCCAATGCCTTAGGACATGGAATTGGGGCAGTTTTAATATCTCCAAATGGAAAGTATTACACGTCCATAGCCAGATTAAATTTCAATTGCACCAACAACATGGCTGAATACGAAGCTTGTGCAATGGGCTTAGAAGCTGCAATCGAGAGGGGAATCAAGAGCTTGGAAGTTTATGGAGATTCAGCGTTGGTTATTTATCAGTTACGAGGTGAATGGGAAACAAGGGATCAGAAGCTAGTTCAGTACCAGAAGTACATAGTTGACCTGGTACAACAATTTGACGATGTCATTTTCCAGCATTTATCTCGAGAAGAAAACCAGATTGCCGATGCCTTGGCAACACTAGCAGCGATGTTTAAAATGGAAACAGAAGCAAATGTTTCACCAATCAGACTGCGTATAAGAGATTCTCTAGTCCACTGTTCTAGTATTGAAGAGGAAGCGGATGGACAACCTTGGTATTATGACATCATACAATACCTTAAGAATCGACAATACCCAGCGCATGCATCGGAGAATGACAAAAAGATCCTCAGAAGATTAGCAATGGGATTCCTTGTTGATGGAGATGTTTTGTATAAAAGAGGTCGGGATCAGATGCTGTTGAGATGTGTAAACGCGTCTGAAGCCAAAAGGATTCTTGAAGAGGTACATGACGGAACTTGTGGGGCACATGCAAATGGTCATTTCATGGCTAGACAAATTATGAGGGCAGGCTACTATTGGACTACACTAGAAAGAGATTGCATAGATTATGCTAGAAAATGCCACAAGTGTCAAATCTATGCTGACAAGATCCAAGTTCCCCCGACATCACTGAACGTCATGGCACCACCGTGGCCTTTTTCTATGTGGGGAATGGATGTGATTGGACCTATCTCCCCCAAGGCATCAAACGGGCACAGGTTCATTTTCGTGATGATAGACTACTTTACAAAGTGGGTTGAAGCTGCCTCTTACGCGAATGTGACCAAGTCTACTGTTTGTAAGTTTCTGAAGAAGGAGATAATATGTCGGTACGGGCTCCCAGAAAGGATCATATCAGACAATGCCCTCAACTTGAACAATGACATGATAAAGGAAGTATGTGCACAGTTCAAAATCAAGCATCACAACTCAGCCCCATATCGCCCAAAGATGAATGGAGCCGTTAAGGCTGCCAACAAAAATATTAAGAGGATCGTGGGGAAAATGACCAGCACATACAAAGACTGGCACGAGAAGCTACCATTCGCTTTGCATGCTTATAGAACGTCAGTGCGCACTTCTACTGGGGCAACTCCTTTTTCTTTGGTTTACGGTATGGAAGCAGTGCTGCCTGTTGAGGTAGAGATCCCCTCCCTAAGAGTCTTAATGGAATTAGACTTGGACGAAGCTGAATGGGTTCGAAGTCGCTTTGAACAATTGAATCTTATAGAAGAGAAAAGGCTCACAGCACTATGTCATGGTCAGATGTACCAGAAGAGAATGATGCGAGCCCATGATAAAAAGGTTCGACCCAGGCATTTCCGTGAAGGGGAGTTGGTGTTGAAAAAGATCCTCCCAAATCACCACGATAATCGGGGCAAATGGACACCAAATTGGGAAGGACCATATGTGGTGAAAAGAGCGTTCTCAGGTGGAGCGTTGATCTTGACAGATATGGATGGGAATGATCTGCCTAATCCGATAAATTCCGATGCTGTGAAGAAATACTATGCTTGAAAAAAGAAGAAAAGAAAGAAGAAAAGAAAAGAAGAAAAAAAAAACAAAAAAAGCAGAAAAAACAAAAAATAAAAAAAGAAAAAAAGAAACGAAAAAGAAAAAGAAGAAAAAAGAAACGAAAAAGAAAAGGAAAATGAAAGGGAGAATTCAAACTGAAAACCCAAAAAGGGCAGTTGAATTAAAGGGGGATATCTAAGTTGAAAACCTGAAAAGGCGGCTTGGATGCAGAAAAGATCAACACCTGGATCGAAATCATACGGAGCATGGCATCTGTCGGATGAACTCAGTGTGACAGGGGGCATCAACGGATTAGTTTTTCCAAAGAAAGCACCGGTCCGGTTCGTGAAGAGTTATCTAGACATTCATTATTTATTTTGAAATTCACCACTTGACCCGTGTGGCATTCGCCACCCAACTGTACTTTTGCTGTTGTTGTCTCTTGTCAGCCCAATAACAAATGCTTTTCTTCTAAATTTGGTTGTCCTTTTGGTCATTCCATAACCAACCGATAAAGTGCAAGAATGCATTGCTCTTGTTAACAAAACTGAAAGGAAGATGATGATTAAAATGATAATCTACCTGCTAACATTATTAAAGAAAAAGAGAAAGAAGAAGAAAAAGAAGAGAAAAGAGAGAAAGAGAGAAATAAGGGAATGAAGCAAAGGAAATTGAAAATTGTGACAAGTACATGTTGCGAATCAGTTCCAATTCGAAATTGGTGACAACTATTTTGTGAAATACGGGTGAAAGGATCAAAGGATAGTCCTGAGAATTTGATTACCACAATAGGGATTGCATGACTTTGTCAATGCATGCATTTGCATTTCATTCATATTATAAGAATTCAAGCACAAAAAAAAAAAACAAAAAAGAAAACAAACAGGCAAAAGGACAAATAAAAAAGAAGAGAGAAAAAGAAAAAAAAAAGAAAAGAGAAAAAAGGAAGAAGAAGTAGAAAAAAATGTTTCAGCATTTTCAAAAAAAAAGATTTTAAAGTTTCATCGCCTCTGCTGCAAGAGGAGCACATTTCCAGAAAAAGATATTTAAAGTTTCATCGCCTCTACTGCAAGAGGAGCACATTTTTCAGAAAAAAGGAATTTAAAGTTTAATCGCCTCTGCTGCAAGAGGAGCACATCTTCCAGAAAAAGAATTTAAAGTTTCTTCGCCTCTGCTGCAAGAGGAGCACATTTTCAGAAAAAAAGATTTTAAAGTTTCATCGCCTCTGCTGCAAGAGGAGCACATCTTTCAGAAAAAAAGATTTTAAAGTTTCATCGCCTCTGCTGCAAGAGGAGCACATCTTCCAGAAAAAGAATTTAAAGTTTCATCGCCTCTGCTGCAAGAGGAGCACATTTTTCAGAAAAAAGGAATTTAAAGTTTCATCGCCTCTGCTGCAAGAGGAGCACATCTTCCAGAAAAAGAATTTAAAGTTTCTTCGCCTCTCCTGCAAGAGGAGCACATTTTCAGAAAAAAAGATTTTAAAGTTTCATCGCCTCTGCTGCAAGAGGAGCACATTTCCAGAAAAAGAATTTAAAGTTTCATCGCCTCTGCTGCAAGAGGAGCACATATTTCAGAAAAAAGATTTTAAAGTTTCATCGCCTCTGCTGCAAGAGGAGCATATTTCAGAAACAAGATTTTAAAGTTTCATCGCCTCTACTGCAAGAGGAGCATATCTCAGAAAAAAAGATATTTAAAGTTTCATCGCCTCTGCTGTAAGAGGAACACCAAAAAAAAAGAGAGAGAGAGAAAAAAGATTAGGTTTTGAATTGGACAAAATTGTTGTCTATTGTCTTTGCTTTATTCCTGATCCTCAGCAATAAGCAAAGAGGGGCAGCTGTAGACACCTGATTTTGTCCGAATTTCACAAATTATTTTGACAAGTTTTGTTCTTATTATTATTTTTTATTTTATTTTCTTTCATTTTTCTTATTTATTTTATCATTATTCATATCATTAATATTATTATTATTATTATTATTATTATTATTATTATTATTATTATTATTATTATTATTATCTTTTCTTTTTATTATTATTATTATCTTTTTATTTTTATTTTTATTATTATTATTATTATTATTATTATTATCTTTTCTTTTTATTATTATTATTATCTCTTTATTATTATTATTATTATTATTATTATTATTATTATTATTATTATTATTATTATTATTATTATTATTTTTCTATTATTATTATTATTATTATTATTTCTATTATTATTATTATTATTGTCATTATTATTTTTATCATCATCGTCATCATCAGTCCTATTGTACAGTAAAGCATTAAATGCTTCGGATTTACCAAATCTACCGGCCAGATCTGCCGGTTCCCTGCCCAGCCGCCGGCGCCGCAACCCCCGGCAAAATCATATTCCCCATGCCGTGAATCCCGCTCCAACAGGAGCCTATCGATTCTGTGATTTTGAAAGGCTAGAGGGGGTTTCAAGATCGGTTTAAGACCCCAAGCAGAGGAAGGGATTTCTTCGGACGGAGAGGAAAAAAGGAACCGAAAAAAAGAAAAAAAACTCCCATCATCACAACCACCATCGTCACCACCGAAACCCCCCAAACACCACCACCCAAGACAAAACAAACCCCCTAACCCAGATCTAAAACCCGAGAAACCTTAGAACCCGAGAACCCCGGACCCCAGATCTGAGATCTAAGTCCCTTTCGTACCTACAAAAAAAAAAGGAAAAACAAACCAAACAACAACAACCAAAAAACCGCAAACCAAAACCACAACCAGATCAAAAAAAAAAACCAAAAAAAAAAACAAAAAAAGGGAGAAAGGCTTTCGGGAAAGCCAGATCCGGGGGGGTTTAAAGGGATTTTTAGGTTGAACGGAGGCCAGATCGGAGTAGTGAAAGACGAGGGAAGTGTTTTAGGACCGTCGGAAAGCCCACCGGCGACCGGCACGCGGCGGCGCACGGCGGCCGGCACGGCGGAAGGCATCCGGCAGGACTAAGGGGGTTGAGAGGATTTTTTTGGGGATTTTAGGTTTTTTTTGGAAGATGCCGGCTAAAATGAGGGGAAACAAAAAAAATAGGCTTTTAAAGGGAGCAAAACGGTGCGTTTTGGAGGCCTGACCCGCGCGTCGACCCGCGTGCCAACCCGACCCGATCCGAGATCCGCGCACCGCCCGCGACCCGGCTCTCCCTTTCCGCGACCCGCGTGTCTCGCCCGATCCGGATCCGCAACCCGCACGCGACCCGTTCCGTAGGCAGGCGTGGGCCCTGCTGCTTGGGCTCGTTTTTTGGGCCCCCATTTGGGCTATTTGGGTATATTTCTCTTCTTATTTATTTCATTTATTAGTTTTCTAAAATAATTTGTTTTAGATTTTTATGTATTATTATGGCAAAACCCAGAAATAATGATAATAATAAATAATACAATATAATATATGCAAAATAAAATAAAATAAACATGTAGTTTTAAAAAGAAAAATAAATAAATATAAAGTATGTAAAATATATAGTTTTAAAGTATATAAAATAAATATAATAATAAATATATAAAAGAAAATATATATAGTTTTAGAAGGAATATAAATAAATATGTAAAATACATATTGTAAACATGTAAAATATATAGCCTTAAAATGTAAATATATATTTTTAGAATGTATAAATAAATATATATAAAATATATATACATAATTTATGCATAAAAACATATTCTTAAAATAAAAAAAATAAATTTTTATTAGATAAATGAAATGTGGGTTAAGAAAATAATAATAATAAATGAGGAATAATAATAAAATAAATAAAATAAGTATGGAATCTCAATGATAAGTCTTCGTAGAACTCGCAAGTAGCGATTCTTCGAAAAACTTTAGATGAGAGGAATTATATCGAATGTTACCAGAGTATTGGGATATTCGGTGTTATTCCTCAATATCCAATTTCATGCCTATTTATTTCTTTATTTATTTATTTTTAATTAATTAATTAAATTAAATTAAAAAAATTAAAAATTAATAATAATAATAAAATGAATAAATAAATAAATATATGATAATGAGTTTTTAGAGGAAAATTAATTAAATGAAAACTAATAAAATAAAAGAGGTAATAAAAAAACAATTGAGAGAAATAAACAAAAAGGGATTTTAGGAATACATGAATGCAAAATAATTAAATTAACAAAATTAATAATAAAAAAGTTTCTAAAGGTAAAGAGTGGTAATTAAATAGGTAATAATGGAATTTTAATAAAAGGAAATAATCAAAGGAATCAAGACAATAAATCAAAAAAATTAATTCTAAAAATTAAGTGAAATTCTTCCAATGATGGGATGTCATGAAACTCACAAGTAGTGATTTCTTGACTGATCCCTAGGTGAGAAGAGTCGTACTAAATGTTACCAGAGTATTGGGATATTTAGTATGATTTCTCAATAATTTAAATTTTTATTAAAAATTAAAAATAAATAAATAAGTTTTTAAAAGAAAATAAAAAAGATTAATAGAAAATTTAATTTGTTAAAAATAAAAACAGATAAGTCTTTAAAGGAAAATAAAAAAAGAAATCAATAATAAAAATTTAAATAAATGAAATTCTTCCGATGATGGGATGTCATGAAACTCACAAGTAGTGATTTCTTGACCGATCCTTAGGTGAGAAGAATTGGCTAAATGTTACCAGAGTATTGGGATATTTAGTTAAATTTTTCAATATTAAGAGTTTCATTAATAAAAATTAAAGTATAAAAGTTCTTATAATTCCGCATGCATCATACATTTTATCAATACTACATGTGTACACGATTAATTATAAAATAGCGTGAGCACCACCGAAGATGGGATGTCATGAGACTCACAAGTAGTGATTTCTTGACTGATCCCTAGGTGAGAGGGATTATTTCAAATATTACCAGAGTATTGGGATATTTGATTTAATTTTTCAATAAATGGTGTTCATGTTGATTTTCATAAATGATTTTTTACCACATGAAATAATGATTTTTCAGCAAACGCACGATTTTTTTTATAATAAACGAATTAAACTTAAGCCAAGACTATTTTATTAAAATCAAAAGATACCGTGTAGTTGGATGGTACCGTTTTTAACGGGCGTCGTGGGGGTGCTAATCCTTCCCCACGTGTAACCGTACCCCCGAACCCAATTTTTGTTTCGCAGACCAAAAGATTATCTTTTTAATGAAACTTAATTAATTTTGAGATTTTGTTGAAAAGATAAATGTTTTCAAGTGACCAATCACACCTAGTCAAAAAAGATTGGTGGCGACTCCCATCATTTTTGTTTTTAAACGCTTTTTCAAAATCGTCGAGCGCGAAGCCGTTACGACAGTCATCATGATTCGAAAAGAATCTTAGGTAGAAACAATAAAGAAGGTTTTCACAAAACAAATTCCTTCTTATTATTTAAAGCCTTGGCTGAATTTGGCTTTAAATCATCTACCTAATCTTTTGAGTCTCCTTTTGGTCTACAATGATGTGACAACTGAAATAGATCCCATGCATCCTTATACAACATAGATGCTTACTCATCCTGCGTGACTAATATCTAACTCTAATAGTTCAAATCAGTATAGTCTCCCGACAAATATCAGAAACAGAAGACACATGAATTTCATATTCATGTTCTTCTGTAAAGTCAGGTGCATGTTCAAAATATGGTATTGGGATCAATCGTTGATTCTTTGATTTGTGGCTTTTCATCATCAAAAGATAACGCATATATGGGACTGGCACAACAAAATTTATTTCAATAATGACTTTGTGGAGTTCGTAACTCCCACTTTTAAAGTCATCCTCTAAATGGATTGCATTGTCAGACTTAATGATTCTAGTATCAGATAACGAGAAACGAAAATCTAAAATCTTTCTAGCCGATATAATAACCAACAGAATTGCCGTTGATAGTTTTCTAGTTAAGTTTTCTTGACTATGGGTTATAGCTCTTTTGCCTTACCTTATAACCCTAAGCACAGGAAACGACATAAAATCAACTTAATGTCGGACTTCAACTTGGGATGCATTTAGGAACTGATCTTGCTTGGAGATCAACTTTGAATGTGAATTGCAGTTTTAATTTCACTCCACCCTAATTTTAAAAATTTGGAGTGATTAACATAAATCATACTAGATCAGAATGTACGATTGACTGCAACTGTAATGTCATTCTGTTTCAATATTCCAAGCACCGTACACTAGGCGTTAATATATAATCTTCTAGTGTACTTAACCGAAAACCGGTATATGATTTCGCCTAGCTTCATTATACCGAACATAATATTCATCACTACTGTCTGATCATTGCCTTAAACAGCGCAGCGGAGTTAATCAGAATGCTTAAGGCCTCCATAAGATCAGATCTTTCACTCTATATGACCTACATTAAAATGGTCTTTAGTGAAAATGATGAAACATTTATATCCACTGACTACAGTATGTGAATACGATTTACAACTGTCACTATATATCAGCTCCTAACCATCTCGATATCTGCTAATCACATCCTTAATATTAGTAGCGAGATTTCCCTTAATACAATCCTTCATGTGCTTCAAAATGTCCCTAACTCTTACGCCACTACTTGATAGATTTCTTATCTATTCTACTAAAATCAGAATCAATAGTCACATCATTCACAAATGAAGAAAATTTTCCCAATATTGGGGTACAAGTCCATTGCGTATCCATCACACAAAATGCCAGAATCAATATATATGTTGTTACTAAGCAAAATACTTTTCTGTTATCGAAATGAAAAGTATAAACCAACAGTAGTTGCAAAACTGTCTTCAAAATGTAACAACAATCTGGCTATGTTTTCAGTATGGATTATAACTCTATAATCCCAATTTACAACAATTTTCCTTTATTTGGTCTCCGGTCGCTTATGGCTTTATCAATAATAGCATCGGTATCGAAACACCAATAGTTAGAGGGCATATCCCCTAGATTGGATTCAAAATAAAAGCTAACGAAATGCCTTTACACATCCCAATCTAAAAGACTTCTTGCAAACTACCCTCTTGTGCCCAAGTTTATGACAGAAATGGCACACATTAATATTTAAAGATGTTGGTTGAACCATAATTAGAAGTAGACTTGGCAAATTTCTTCTTCTAAAATGATCTTTTATTGAGACCTCTTAATAATATTTCCTTTTGGCAGTAATATTGGCATATGTCATCATTATGGCTAAATGAGATCTGTTAACCTGAAAGATCTCCCACTCTTGAATGACAATATAAATTTTGATATTAAAATGCTATACTTCCTTCTGCATTAAATAAGATCTACAAACTTAGAAGATCTCCAATTCTCCATCCCAGAAGGAAGTGGTACTGAATCTGCCACATATGGAATCAAAATCCTATAGCAACCTTTATCGATCTTATGCGAACTATTTTCTAATGGCATCCATAAATACTTATTGGTTATCACTAATTGGAACGCTTTCTCTGATGTGCTCATTAATGGCATGCCCTTAAAATCAGAGAATTCTCACTTAAGTGTTCTTGAAATTCCAAATATTTTGTCCTCAAAGAGCTCATACTATTGGGTATAGTAGATAGATCGACTTTCGGGACTACTTCCTAGTTCAATATGTCCCTAATTGTAGAAAATAATTTATGTTATCTATCTAATTTGATCCTACTAGAGATTTGATATGTGATAGTTACACAATATGGAGGCTAGTGGAATAATCCAAACAATATCAAAATTTATTCCACAATACACTACAAAGGATAAAACAAAAAATTAGTTAAGTATAACCTGAATGATCGCCCACCGACAGGGTAGGAAGATCGTGTCATATCCCAACCAGAATCCTCTCAATCCCAAGCATATCTAAAAGCAACTAACAATCCGACAGGGAGAGACTAGCCACTTCTAGAGATCTTAGTAAATTAAATTATGCAACTGCAACTATCACTATGCATTGTCTTATTATTATTATATCCTTAAAATTAGCAGAGTAAATCATCAAGAAAATCTTCATGACTATTCTTGCGACAGGCAAATACTAGTCAATCCAATTAATGATTTATAATTTTAAGAATATTCACAAAATTTATTGACCAAAATTAACTACATCCAAAATATGCAATTTCTGAAGCATATGTAGTAATTTTAAATCAAATATCAATTAATTAAATTAATTTCACATAAATGTGAATATTCAAATAATAAGGCAATATCAATTTTAGAGAGTTTATTTGTTTAAATAAATTATTAACGAATGGGTAAACCATAATCCAAAATGGCTCAACAAAATACTCAAATAATTTATTTAAACTTATTTAATTAGGCCAAATATTAGTAATTTATGGGCATGAGTATATATTTCAAAATTAAGTGAATTAGGAATTAAATGGGTAATTAAATTTCTAAAAATTACACCAAAATTAATTACTCCAAAAATTCACTTATATCACTTTAATTTTGGGCTTGACAATTAATTATGGCTATTAAATAAATTTGGTTATAACCAATATTGTCCAAAAATTAATTATCCAATAGCCCATAATTAATTAATCAAAATGACCAATTAAACCATAATCCAAAATGGTCTATTAATTAATTATGCAAAATAACCACTAATTAATTCAAATTTAATAGCCAAACAAAATTAATTAATCAACATGACCCCTAAATTAATTAGGTAAAATGACCCTAAAATTAATTAATTTAATTGCCCAAAATTAATTTTATACTAAATGACCATTTAAAATAATTAAATAAATAAATGCCCATAATATGAAATTATGATGGCCTAAATTAAAGAAATATATATGGGCCAATTAATTTAAAACATTTGATCTTTTATTATCTAAAATTGGTGATCCAAAATATATCAAAATTAATAACCCAATTTAAATAAATAACCTATGGCCCAAATAAACAAAATTCTCAAAACCCAAAAAGAAAAGGCCCAAGCGAAATTGCCCAAAACAAACCCGAACATACAGAAAAAAAGAGAGCCAAGCAGTTATGGCCAAACCAAAAATAAACACCCAAAACGCAACCCAACAATTGAAAAAAACTGGCCCATCGTATGAGGCCTAACGAAATGGGCAAAGAAATGAGCCATTTTTTTTTAATTAATGCAGGGGCTGTCACGCCCCTTAGCTCATCTGTCGGGCGCGTGCGTTTCACGCGCCCAACACCTCCTTCTACACCCGTTTTCTGTAACGGGTTTCGCCAAAATTCGGTCTTTTTGATCCGAATCGCCTGGAAATGCCTCGTTTTGGCTCGTTTTTGGCTCCTTTTTCTTGTATCTTTCATGCTTAAGCTTCCAACAACAATAAAATTACAATTTGAAGCCAAAAAATGCATGAAAACGTGATGGGTTTAAAAAATCCGAAAGTGCAAAAGCTCCTAATAGAGTTTTAATGGCTTCTCTCATTCAACCAATAATAGTTAATGACTCTTTGGGTGAGTGGCTCTGATGCTAATTGTTGGAATTAATTCAACTCACCAAGTCATTAACACAAAACAAGAGAGAAAACTAACCTAGATAGGTATATGTTAATTTTATATTTATATTTAGACTAGCAAATGCACAACAGATGTATTTATACTGGGATGTAAATAGTGAAATGTTAAATCTAAAAAAGATACTTGAATTAGGTAAATATAATCACATTAAATCGATATAAATAGAATTATAAATATTATGTTATAAATTTTATTATAATTTTTTATTTATTATGAATGAATTAATAAATTTAATGTAATAAAATGTAGTGGTAATGAAAATGGTAAATTGAACTTACATCGACGCCGAATGTAAACCGAGATGATATTGTGTAATGGGATGAGAAAGATAGTAACCAAAAGGAAAAAGTTAGTTTGAATTTTTTTTAATTCAAGATGTTACGAATTGCTAAATATAAATATACTGTTTGATAATGATAAATATTGAATTTTGAATTTTTTTATTTTACATTTTACCATTATTTTCATATTATTTAAAATAAAATCACATTTTTATTGATATATTCGATTTTATAATATATAAGTATGAAATATAAGAAAGAATATAACTATTAATTCTAACATCATAAATTTAAAATAAAACCATAAAAATAAGCGTTTAAGTATTGCAACACTAATTTAAAATAAAAATGAAAACTAATAATTCAAATTAATTCAAAATTTTTGGCTATCAATTGAATCCGTTTGATCCTGACATCCGTTTGATCCTGACTCCTTTCGGCTTCTGAGAAAGCGCAATTCATTATTCTCTATATGCTCTGTTTTCACAAAAAATAGTACACGCAGCAATATTTAATGAATCAACCACATTTCTAATGCTTGTAACTCATCTAGTTTCATATTACATCCTTCTATACTACGTCCATTGGATTGCTCTAAGGTTTTAAGCCAAAAAGAGTTAAGAAAGTCAAGTCCAACTTCTTGTTTTTTCTTTGAAACTTCTTGCACCTAATTTAATTGAGTTGCTAGGCTTCCTTACTTTTGACTTGAGAATTAATTTTCTTCTTGTCAATGCTTTAACAGTAATTTTAATTTTTAAAAGGAATGGTGGGAGTTGTAAAAAAGTGAAAAACGTTGAGTGTACGTAAACCTCTAATGTGTAACGTTGAATCTATTTGGAGTTTATTTGAAACTTCTTACACCTAATTTAATTGAGTTGCTAGACTTCCTTACTTTTGACTTGAGAATTTAGTGGATTGGGTAGAAGGCATTATAATTCTTTTCTTGTCAATGCTTTAACAGTAATTTTAATTTTTAAAAAGAATGGTGTGAGTTGTAAAAAAAGTGAAAAATGTTAAGTATACGTAAACCTCTGATGTGTAACGTTGAGTCTATTTGGAGTATATACGTAAACCTAATGCACGAATAACTGACGATATAAGTTTTTTAGGATAAAATAGTTCAATTTATTTTTTTTATTGATATCTTGGCTGAAAATTTTCTACACTATGTGATAAATAGTTGTTTATCTATTTATCTTATTCAATGTTTTTTAATTGAAAATTCTTTTAAGTTATAATTTTAAAATATATTATTAAACACATTGAAAATATAAATCATTGAAAATTTTTATTTTCATTGAATCGGAAATTTTCAATGGTTTGACAAACTGCAGCTAAACCTTATGTGCAATATTCAAGTGCTGTGCTCTACAACTTCTTCTATAATAAACCTTAGGTTCCATTCCTTTAAAAAAAGGGAGAAGAATTCAAAGAATTTTTTTATCAGCCAAGGAAAATAATTTCCATTCATAACAATAAACTTTTATAAGTCCAAGAAAAGGAATTTTAAAAATATGTATTAACATTTAATAATATTCTAGTATTTTTAAATATATATTTGAATTAAAATTAAATTAATAATTTATCATTTTAGATCGAGTTAAAATTTTTGTCCAAAAGCTGTTTTAGACGCATCTAATCCTTTCCGATTATCTTAAATTTTGTTCATAACAAAATACTCCTACTATCTTCTTCCGTATAACAATTCAAAAACATATAGTTTTACATTGCATGTGTATAATTAAGTTGATGATTAACTCTTATAAACAACATATAAATAAGTCTTACAAGCCCCTACAAGGAAGATCACATTCCTATCGTGGATTTGTAGGTTGAAAGCAAAGCAGGTCCATTCCTTGGCTAACACTCCTAATTTGACCATGATTTTAAAGAAGAAAATAATGGTGCGGTGAAGAAAAGAAATTACATTCCTTAGTGCTGGTCGTCAAAAGTAAATTTGCTTTCGGCATGGGAAGGGAACAAGATTTTATATATTCTAAGCTGCTTTGTGATAGCCTAGGTATTGGGACTTCTTTCCTGATTATATAATATTTTAGGAAAAAAAAAAAACCTCTTTCATAAACTCAAATTCCATGAAAACGTTTGTAAAATTATATGCTAGAACTTGGTAAGGTTTTTCAAGTCAAGTAATTCGTTAAAAACATTAAATTTAGAAGTTAAAAATGATAGATCAATAATGAGAAAATAAATAATTTGTGCAAAGTTAAAAAGAAGTATTTAAGCATAAAATTTGATCGATGTTTGTCAAAAGGGTAAAATTTTTATCAGAAATATCAATAGAAGTAAAGAAAGTATCAAAACATTTTTAAAGTATTTAAAGGTTGCATACTTTATTTATAAGGTAAATTGCATAAATATATCTTGAGGTTAGAGGCGGATTAAATGTACCCATTGATGTTTAAAATTTGATACTTAATCACCTTGTAATTTATTCAATTTTCAATTTGCCCAAATCCATTATTTTTTCCATTATCTCCCCAATTTTTTCCTTATTCTTCAGCCATCTACTTTCTCTCTCTAAAATCAGAGAAAAATTTTCAAATCCTTAAAAAAAAACTCATAAACAAATGAATTTCTGTAAAAATTACATAAAAAACTATCGAATATGCATGTAAAATCTACTCAAGAACTAGATTTTAATCTTCTCAAGTCAAAATCCAGCTAAACTTTTTGACTCTTTAAAGAAATCAAATCAGTAACTCCTTGTACACAAACCTAAACATGAAGAAAAATAGTTAAAATCCAATTAGTGAAACCGGTCATAAACCTAGCAATTTATCCTAACTAAAAGCTTTTAACAAACTAAACTTCAAAAGTCACAAAGATTAAAAACTAAACTTCAAAATGTAACCTAAATGATTGTTGTATATATTTCCAATCTCACATGATTTTTCAAAGTAATTATAAAGTGTTTGATTTTTAAACAAATGTGTATAATTCTATATGTGTAATGAAAATGATGTTTTGGAAGTGTTAAATAAACTTTAGAATGAGTTGCAGCAAGAGCATATGAATGCCTTTTGGTAGGCATTCGAATACCTTAAAGATTTTGAATTTTGTTTGGGATTTGTCTTAGAGCATTCGAATGCTCTAAAAAAAATTAAACCTTTTGTGAAAAAATTCACATACCTTCAAAGAAAAAAGGGGCATGCATCGTAATCACTATTTGGATTCATTTCCAGACGCGGAATTTTAAAAAATTAAACCTTTTGTAGAAAAATTCACAGACCTTCAAAGATAAAGGGGGCATGCATCGTAGGGAACCTTCAGGGAAGTTCACATCCAACACAAGCACGTGAGAGAACATATCCAATTTCTGTTTGTTCCCATTCGGACAAAAGCGTGCCACACACTTCAAATTTAGAATTTGACCAAAGTCTAAATATAGAAGAGATTTCTCGTCTATAAAAGAAAAAAATGATAGATCGATAACGAGAAAATAAATAATATGTAAATTGTTAAAAAAAGCACGTAAGCGCAACTTTTTGATCGATGTTTGTCGAAATGCTGAAAATTTTATCAGAAAATTCAATAAAAGTACATAAGGTATCAAAACATATCGGAATAATAGTAAAATCCTCAACATTTTGTATAAAACGAATATAAACTCTCAATATTTTATTTCACATAAATCAACCTATAAGTTTTTTTTTATTATAAATAAACCCATAACTTTTTAAAAATCATTCAATTAAGTTTAAATCTATTAAATGATTCTAACTTAAGATTTCCAAAAGATAATTAGTATCATTTAATAAATTTGGATTTAATTGCATTATTTTGAAAGATAATAGGTTTATTTACAGTAAAATAAATGTTTGTGGATTGGTTTGCATACAATAAAATATTAAGGCTTATATCTATTCTATTTAAAAGGTTGATGGCACATTTTGGCTATTAAGCCAAACGTATTTAAAGTTTTTGAAAATTTGCTTATTTTATTTATATAACTATTTGAAATTTGAAATTTAATTTTTTATTTGATTTTTTTTAATAAAGAGCCTACAAAAATCTCTATGTTTTTGCAAGGAGATTTTCAATTAATTTTCTAAATTAAAACACAAGTGATCTCAGTTGTCTTGCCACAATATTGGATAAAGGCTCAGATGATGATAATTTATTTTTTCATTTTTGTTTTTTTTTTATTTCCTTGAGGGCTAGTTTAGACGGGCATGAGATTTTTTTTTTGAAAATTGAAAAACTTTATTATTGAAGGGAAGTTACAGCCAAGCAGCAAAATCTGTGTTTCTAGAGACACTAGACTTAGCGAGAAAATCAGCCAAAAAAATTGGCTTCCCTAAAAACATGAACAAAAGAAATTTCTCCTAAGCATGAAAGAAAGTTTAATAATTTGTTGATCAGATTAAGGTATCTCCAGGGACTGTTTTCAATCTTCTTGATCCATGATATCATCACCTTTGAATCACTTTCAATGATAAGATTGACTCTAGTAAAATTGAAAGTAGTGGTAGTAATAAGATTAATTATTGTAGTGGTAAGGTTAAGTAATGTAATAGTGGTATGTGTTTACGGACCATTAAGGATATTAAATTAAAATATTGATAATGAAATTTATAATATAATAGTGAAAAGAACAAATGGCCATTAAGGAATTAAATTAATATAGATATCGAAATTTATAATATATATTTATATTTATAAAATTAATAAAATAATTAATAAAATTATTTTACATCAATTTTTTTAATAAATTAAGAATTAATAAATTTATTTTGATCTTAAATAATATTTTTGTTATTAAATAGCGGTACATTATATTTAAGATTAAGTAATAAAAATTTAATAATTATATATTAAAAATATAAAATAATATTAGATATAATTTAAATAGAAATTAACAAATTTTAAATAAAAAATAACAAAATATTATATAAATATATAAAAGTTAAAGCTTTTGCTACAATTGAAACATCTTATATGAATAATCCAATTGTTTGACACGTGCAATATCTTAAAATAAAAAAATAATTATCATTTTCTTACTTTTTTTTAAAGATATGAATCTAAATGCATTAAAATTACAAAATAAATCCATTATCTATTTTAATTTACAAATGATAAACAATTATATCTATATATATATATTAAAATTAAAGAAATATCATATATCATTTATCAATTTATCTACACCTCTTTTATCAATATATATGTATTGTTTTTCTCTATTTACATTAAAAACATATTTATAGAAATAATTAATTTTGGTATAAAATTTTTACTTGGATGAACTTTTTATTATGCATAAAGTTTTTTGACACATTTATTCAACTTGTATTTCAAAATTATATTTTTATAATTTATTCTATTTTTTGAATATTATTATAAATTAAAATCGTCATGCTTTGCATGGGTTTAAATTTAGTAAAAAATAAAAATGAAACATGGAGTGTAAAGAAAAAGTTAAAAATTAATTTAAAATTTTTTAAGTCAAAAATTAAATGTAATAAAATAAAAATATCAAAATTTAATTAAAAAAGTTAAAACCAGGACGTTAAAAAATTAAATTATTAAAAGTTAAAAAATTAATTTAAATTAAATTAATTTTTTAAATAAAAAATAAATATTATTTATGAGAATAAACTTCTCACTAGGGGTCCAGCTTTCAAATGGACCCTTCACATCCAAATTTCCACGAGAGGTGGTCGCATGGTACAGTGCATTCTAAATGCTCCGCTCGATAAGCTTCGATTTCACGGTTGAAATCCCTATTTAAGGAGGGCATTTCGTAGGCTCTCAGCAGTCATCAGTCACCTGAATCCTGATCGTTTTAATGCAGTGTTCCTTCTTGCTGCTTCAGGTCAGGAGAAATGTTGAATTTTCTCATCCCAACTTTATGTATTGCATTTTTTTTTCTTCTTCTTCTTCTTAATGAGAAACCCACAAAAGCTGACTTTCTAAGGTGCAAAAAGAGTGAGAGGCAAGCTCTCCTCGACTTTACAAAAAACTTTGGAGCTTCAAATGTCATCGTCCAATCCTGGAAACCTGATGGCAACAGTGATTGTTGTACATGGAGCGGTGTGGAGTGCAGTAACCGTACCGGCCACGTGATTAAGCTCGAGCTGAATTTAATGTCAGGTACAGACCGTATTCGTCCTTCATTGCTTAAATTGCATCATTTGAGTTATTTAGATCTCAGCTGGAGTGAATTATATGGGAGCATTCCAAAATTCATTGGTTCTTTCAGAAAATTGAGATACCTTGTTCTCTCTAATACTTACCTTAGTGGACCAATTCCTTCTCAATTAGGAAATCTTTCAAGGCTGGAGACTCTGCGTCTCAGTCGAAGGGAGATCTTCCGAGTTTCATCAACAGTACTATACAATGTGGGAAACCTTGAGTGGCTTTCCCGTCTATCTTCTTTGAAAGTGCTTGATCTCAGTTTCACTAACCTAAGTGAGGCCACTGATTGGTCCCAAGTAGTGAACCAGCTTCCTTTCCTCCAAACATTGGACCTAAGCGGTTGCAGTCTTCCAAGTACCACTCCCCCATCTTTTTCGCTTATCAACTCTTCTACATCTCTCTCCACCCTCAAACTTAAGCTCAACCATCTCAATTCTTCTGCAATATACCCATGGTTGTTTAATGTTAGTAACAAACTTGTCAACCTTGATCTCTCATTAAACCAGTTGAAAGGTATTCCAAAAGCTTTTGGGAACATGGTCGCTATAAGATCCCTTGCTTTGAGGGGCAATGAGCTTGAAGGCAAGATTCCTGTCTTTCTGGAATATATGTAATTTGTCTAGATTAGACCTGAGATCCAACCATCTTAGTGGCGATGTCTCTGAATATGTTCAAAATATGTCCAGATGCATGGCAAACTCATCGCAGAAATTGAATTAGCTAAGAATCAGCTCACAGGATCAGTGCCAAACGAAATTGCAAAACTATCATCTTTAAAGGAACTGGATCTTGGGCACAACCGGTTAAATGGGACGATAAGCGAAAGCATTGGGCAGCTGTACAACCTGAACTATTTGCGGCTTCCTTGGAATTCTTTTGAGAATGTTGTGATTTCCGAAGCTCATTTCTCAAATCTTTCCAACTTACTGGTGTTGGACTTATCTTATAGTTCTTTGACTTTAAAATTCAACTCTGGCTGGATTCCACCTTTTCAACTGACTGCCATATATCTTGCCTCTTGCAAGCTGGGGCCTCGTTTCCCAAAATGGATTTCATATCAAAATAACTTGGTTACTCTTGATATTTCTGCTGCTGAAATTTCAAATTCCTTTCCCAATTGGCTTTTGAAATCTCAAACGTTAATGTACTTAAATCTCTCTTTCAACCATATCAAAGGAAATTTTCCAAGTTTGAATTACTCAATTTTTTTTCTAGATTTAAGTTCCAATAATTTAACAGGTCCATATCCCCACTTGGAAAAGACTTATTTCTTAAACCTATCCAAAAATAAGTTTTACGGTTCAATATTCTCTCTTTGCAATGATTCTACATATGCATTCTTGCAATTCCTTGATCTCTCAAATAATCGATTTTCTGGAATGGTACCAGCAGATTGTTTTGAACAATTTGAAACTCTAAGAGCTATGAATTTGGCTGACAACAATTTCTCAGGCCTGATTCCAAGCTTGTTGGGAAATTTATCTTATCTTGAAACGCTTAATTTACGAGGCAATAGATTTTCAGGAGGAATATCTTCATCTTTGAAAAATTGTGGGCGGTTAAAATTTTTGGACCTTAGTCATAATACACTAGGAGGAAAATTGCCTATCTGGATCGGAAAGAGTTTATCATCATTGGTTTTTCTTAGCCTCCAAGACAATCGATTTTATGGAAATATACCCAAACAACTTTGTGAACTGGATCATATTCAAATCTTGGACCTCTCTCTAAACAAAATTTCTGGTGTGATTCCACATTGTTTTATTAATTTCACTTCTATGGCTCAAAAGGTGAAATTGAGCATATAGTTGAAATTCTGGATGTTGTTTATATCCATGCTAATGAAGATAATTTTTTCGACTATGTTGACGAGGCATTACTCATGTGGAAAGGAGAAAGGCAGAAGTATGACAAAATTCTTGGGCTGTTATTAGCAATTGATCTCTCAAGTAACAAATTGTTTGGAGAGATTCCTGAGGAAATAATTAGTCTCCAAGAATTGGTTGTATTGAATTTATCAAGAAACTTTTTGACTGGAAAAATCCCTGAAAACATTGGGAAATTAAGACAACTGCAATCACTTGATTTGTCGAGAAACAAAATTTCTGGCAGCATCCCATCAAGCTTGTCCGGGATAACATTTTTGGGGAGCTTAGACTTGTCCTATAATTATTTATCAGGGAAAATTCCAACAGGATCTCAACTACAACTCTTTGATCCTTCAATGTCTTCCCATAATCATGGGCTTTCTGGTCCCCCAGTTACACCAAATTGCTCAGGATCAGAGGAAACACCTCAAGGTCAACCAAGAAGAGACCAAGATGATTTTGATGAATTCAAGAAATGGTTTTGTGCTGGCATGGGACTTGGATTTGTTGTGGGATTTTGGGGATTCTGTGGTGCTGTGTTGTTCAAGCGTTCTTGGAGGCATTCCTATTTCCGTTTCTTGGACAATGTGAAGAATTTGTTCTATGTTTCATTTGTTGTGCTGAAAGCAACGTTGCAAAGGAGAATTCAAGCCTAAAAGGTACCACTTTCTTAATATGATCAAGAAGGAAAAATGCTTATGATAGTTACTTTAGTGTTTTTCTTTTCCTGGCTTTAGTCTCATTTAGCAGGCCTTTTTACCGGTTGCAAGTTTTGCTTCCACAAAATAATGGAGTTCGATATGATTTTACTGTTCTTAGGTGAGGTTTGGAACTGCAGCTGAAGATAATTTCTGATGCTTGTGAGGAACCAAGTAATGGTTTCAGTGTTGTGCTTGTTTCGCTATTTGTGAGATATGGTAATAGAAGTTTCATTATTTCTTTCAGTATGATCTCTGTGACTGTGTCCAAATATTGTCAACCTCTCTATTTGCAAAGTATCAAAGCCTAGACAGGCTACACTGATGGTTTTCTCTGTCATCCAAAAAAAAAGAGTGATGATTTTCTTTTGACCTTGTGTAATGTGATTTCAAGATAAAATTCAATAAAATGACAAAAACTTTGGAAATATCATAACTGAAGAAAATCCTGGAAGTCAGCTTGTTATCAGAAATTATTATATACTAGCAAGATGCCCGCGCTATGTTGCGGGACTGGAAAGTAAGGTGTGGAATATTTTAAAAGGGATATTCATTTTAAAATTGATAAAAATGATAAAGCTAGAAACTTTGCAGATTAAATCATAAGAAGCTTTAATCTTTGAGAAGATATGGTATAACTGAGAACACATAATTGAATATTATTTAAATTTTTAGATTTTTTTTGTTTAAGCTTCAAATTGATCATTGTTCACTTCATGAATGAGTTACCGAAAAGGGTATGGATATGGAGTCGAAAGAGCGAGTTCATGGCTACTGCTGTGGGAAGGGAATGGAACACCTTCATGTTCATGTATTATTTAGACATACACACACATTACACACGCACACAAAATATAGAACATGTAGCTTCCACGTAATAACTCAATAATATAGTTGATGCAAATGTAAAATGAAAGTAGCATAAAGTTTGTAAGGTTAGAAGTGCCAAACATCAATACTAAGAAAGGTAAAAAAATATACGAGGACTGTTGAAGATAGAGCTTTATTCCTCTGAGAACACAAAACCTGCATTTATGTATTGCATTACTTTAATTAACTCCATCTCCATAGATCATAAGAAGATTTCATATAGGCAGGTAATGAGCAGAGAATATAAAGTTGAATTCAACAATGCAACTTGCAATTTATAATAGAACTTAGAAAACATTAAAAAACTTAAGACTTTAAAACATATTAATTTTGTATTGTGTCATTAAAATGGCAATGTTGATAGTTTAAATTGAGGTAGAGTCTATGATGGTGAAAAAAAAAACCCTTACACTAACAAAGGAACCAAGTCTTGGTAAAGTGATGTTAGAGGTTGTTTGACACATTCTACAGAAGCAAGAAGTTCAGCAGTAAGATGAACAATGGTATTCCTATGGTTGTGTTGGGATCACTAGATAAACTCCGTAATTAAATGCTACACTATCGTACAGTTTAGAATGCAGTAAAATCTTGCTTTGTTGTGAGAACTATTCTTGGCATCAAATCAAGCACTGGGAGGATAATTACAGCAAGTGACAGCAGGAGTAGCCATATAACACATAAGAGGGCTGTATTCTTTTCACAAAAATAAATTAGAAAACATCTAGTATATCTCATATGTGGTCTTGCAAAGAATTTCCAAAAACAACCTCATTCGAGGACTCCAAAAATACACACATTATGTTAAATATATTTCTCAAACACAGAAGTCAAAATTAGACTGTAAGAAGAGAACAAACCTTAATTCGCTTGCCACATAGAAATGATTGAGTGTTCCCCATCTGAATAGGCGAAGCCGCACTTTATCTCACAAAGCCATTATCATGTTGGACTCGAACCTCTCAATCACCCTAGCACCAAAAGCATGGAAGTGAGGGTAGAGTTGAAGTTGGTGACTTGCAAGAATAAAAAATAATTGGCTTTATTGGAGAACATAACATATTCGTTTACAGCACAAAGTAATTGAGGCTTTTAGAATACAAAGCCAACTTTCACATGCACTAAAAATTTTTATTAGAAAATGAGAGTTTTCAGGATCCAAATATTGATAGCTGGTTCAAGCTCATACCATCATTGATTAAAGACTAAGTTCACACATTAATATACGAAAAGTACATGCCCTTAAGCTAACACTGGAATTTAGATGTATCCAAGTTGTTCACTTTAGGTTTTAACATCTCCATAGGTGAAGTATTTTAAAGAATTAAACTATCAACTATCAAAATCTAATACACGAATTTAGAGAAATAAAATCTAAACACCTCACCTAGCAAAAATAATACTCGTGCACAGACAAATAGTAATGGTTATTTTATAAATTTAGGACTATTCATATGAGTAGTCCAATGTGTGTCATATAATTCAAATGTAAAATATATTATAGCTATCAAAGCATTATAATCTATTGGAAATTTTATTCATGGCCTACATTGTGTTACATGAACATCACATAAAAATATTAAATATCTTTAAATTAATCACTCAATATTAAAATTTTCATTTCAAACCAATGTTAAAGAAATTCATTATGATTAAAGGACTCAAGTACTCAAAGAAGAAAAGCGTATGATAAGATACATGTGGACCCAAGTCCTTCAACACTACTGTTATGTTGTTCTGGCTTCCATCACAATAATCTTTGACACTTTTCTTGTAGTTAAGGACAACAGGCCCCTCCTTTGATCCCAATGGCACAAGAAGTGTGAGTCTTCGTCTTGAAGGATAGAACTTTTTAGCTGCAGGTACAAAACATGAAAACTCAATTAATAAGAAGTTATTGACCAATGAGGGGGGCAAGGCTCAAGATTAAAATGTCTACACAAATGCAATAAAAACACATCCCTCTAGGAATTGGAGGCAAAGGCTCAAGATTACAATAATAAAAAAAAAGGCATGAATGCCAAATTAAAAACAAACCAAAGAGAACCCCTTTTGTCATGAGAAAGCAGGCAGCACCGTAAGACACATTGCAAATGGTAAGATTTTATTGTTTTAAGTAGCATTTAATTGATTAACAGTGTAAACAATTAAGCTAATTTTTAACTACTAAGAAGGCAAAGCACTGCTCTTGTGAATTGCCCCCTGTAGATCATCCACGGAAGCTTTAAAAAAAAAAGGAAGCACAATAAATTTCCTTTCATTCCCTTCCATTTTTCCAAACCAATAGAAAAAAAATTAATAGTTTATGTTGAACATGATTTAAGAAAACAAACCACATTCACTTTACATACATTATGTAATAGTTTTAGGTTGATAAAAACACAATTTTGATATCCAAAAGGATCATAAGATATCAATACTAAGAATATACCTCGTTACAAAAATTCATATGCAACAAATGTTAGATAAGAGCTTTTAATTCACGAAATACAGATATGTTTACTGTTATAACAAAGGCAAAACACATTCACAAATTCATCTTTATTTTAGCAAAAGTAAAAATTATTCCTAATGACTCATAGACCAAAAGACACACTCAGGTTTTACATGACATTCATGCCTTTCAAAAAATGTTATCATGATGTAACATTCAATACTTGGAAAAGATCCAAAAACAATGGAGGAAGAGAGAGAAATAGCAAATTGTCATAACTAAATAATGAGTCATGTTTGGCAAAATCAGTTACAAATTAACTTCATCAAATAATTAAGTAATTAAAAATGTTACTATATATTTTAATTTTTTTTTGTTTATTAGGAGGTTTGCACTAAATTATTCTAAACATACATCCAAGCTCTGACATGACATAAGGGAGACGAAGGATACCAACCCGAATCATAGCAGTGACAATGTGGAAAGCTGAATACCACCATATTGCATTTCTTGATGAGTTCATTGGCAGGTAATCATCAATTGTGTTCAAATGTGCTAATTTCTTTTCAAACTGTGATTCAAAGTAAAACAATTATCTCAATTAGCTTTAGCTTTTGGGTTTTGAAAGCAATAAAGCAAATTCCACATCTTTTTTTTAAAGAATATGGATTTGGGAGAGAGCTCAACCATGCCAGGAATGCAAAGCCAAGTTCAAGTAGCTTAGAATAATATTTCTCATTTTGAAAAGTAGAGAAGAGGCTACTAAGTCTTAAAAGTAGTCAATGAAACCATGATGCCAAGAAGCATGAAATTGAAAAGTTGTTAGCAAAGAGTAGTTTTAACATTTCAATTTCAAAGCATTAGCTTAATGCAGTTTGTCCTTCCTATGCAAGCTGGGGCTGCTGCTTGCCAGTCAAAAAGCAAATTCCACAATCATGTAATTCCTATTGGAATCAAAGAAAAAAAAAGGAAAGAAGTTTAGTTTGATTACTATATTATTCTAATTCTAATAGCTTGTATTGTATATATACGATCAATCATAAAAACAAATGTAAAATTCTTTAAGTGTTTGTATCTCTAAATTAGTTTAAACATTTGACAAAGTAAAACATCAAATAATATCACTTATCAAGAGATTGAAACAATAATTTCCAAAGCGATGACATGATCATAAACGAATTTTGTTGCAACAATTGTCTAAAGCGCTCACATGATGATAAACTATTAAAGGTAACTTAATAGACATAATCATTGAAAAAAAGAGTGGACTCTATTTGGTGGCAATAGATGAGAAAGCAAAGGCATGCAGGTAGCTTAACTAACCTGGTTGATGAACACCAAAACCATCATTTGGTTTTAAAGGGTTGCCTGTTATAGAAGTCCAGTTTACTATTTGCAAAGGAAAAAAAACAACCTTCCCTCCATTTCTTCAAAACCTCAAACAATGATGGTGATTGACTAAAAAAATAGAAAACCAAAATCAATTTAAGTAAAATAAAAAAGACCAAATAAAAGAGGAATACTATAATAAATGCACACTGTCTCCTCCCATTTCTTTATTCTAATGCTTCATTGTCCAATTTTGACATAATTAACATTCTAAGCCATTGGTTTGGGTAGTTCAGCTACTTAATCCAGGAAACAAAAAAAAAATCATAAAAATTAATACCTGCAAGTCTAATGAAAAAAGTAAACTACACAAAGTTTAATCAAATCAAAATGTAATTGTTATGCAAATAGGGCTAATGATGCAGTTTATCCTTGAAATGCAAATTGCCAACCATATGCATGCTCTTTCATCCTAAAAAAGACAGTCAAATTGTTACTATACCATCTTACATCTAAGAAAAGTATTAGATTGCCTTTGACAATCCTCTTTTTGTTAAAGCTGATTAATACCCCTCACAAAAGAACCACCTTTACTTTTAAACTACACCAAATAATTCAACAGAACCATCAACCAATAAAGAACAAAAAAATAAAAATAAACCATTAGTTGTGCATAGCCACACATGAATTGTGATCAGAGATAAGATATTATTTAAACTGAAATGGTGGAACTGTAAGGTGAAATAGTAAATTAATAATACTTGTAGCAGATAGATTCAAATAGGTTGTGCCATAATGTAACGCCCTCGGAAGCCGGATTTTCGGGCTAACTTTTTCCTTTACTTCCTATGTTTGTCTCTCGTTCAATGTAGCAAAAATCTAATGAGTAGTCTTACTTTCATATTTGTTTAAGACTAGTTGTCTAAGGTCCCAATATAGTCTTCTCGTAAGACGTGTCGAAAACGACACTGAAAAACTCCGTCCCTATTTTAGTCTAGTATCCATCCCCATACTAAGTACATTATCGTTTCAACCTGTAGAAATTTCAAATCTCCATGTAACTTCTAAAATATTAGACATCCATGTGATTCAATATATAAACATATCGAGATTACAACTTAACTACGAATCACAGTATGTTTACAGACTCAATATCACCTAGTACTTACATCCCGAACCCTATACACTGTGTACACAAAAGAATTTAGTCTGGGATATAAACAAAAGAACAAAATATTATACCTTGGCTCAAAATATAGATTTCTGCAGCTCGACAAAAAGACTCTCGATGCACCACGCTCGTGCCGAGTCTACCTGAAATAATCTGAGGTGGAAGGAGGTGAGCTTTGGGGAAAGCCCAGTAAGAAGACATACGCTAAGTGATATTAGATGTTCTACTATGTTCGTGCATGTGTATGCGTAAATGAGTGCGTCAAAACTCATGCTTAAGTATGTTTTACGAAAAATGCAAGTTGACAAATCATTGTTCTATAAGCTATAAAAACACTTGCACTCATTCATTTATAAAATCGAAATACACAATCAAAATATTACTAAGAGACAGGATTTCTTTGATAAGGTATCGTAATATAACCGGGATCTTTGGAAATAATCGAAAGCTTTCTATGAAAGCATCCACTGTAGCTAGTAGTGGTTACCGTTCCGAACCAAGATTCTATCCGTGATCATGAATCATCCCAGCACCAGTGATCATCTAGTAGCTGAGGTACAAGTCACGACTATTTGTCGGACGCCTGGAAGATCACAAAGCAATCCAGGACCTGGAAGATCACAAAGCAATCCAAGATATTTCACGATAATTGCCACACAGGCTTACCAAATGCCACATAGGCATAAGGCGAGTGCCACACAGGCTTAATAAACGCCACACAGGCAAGTGCCACACAGGCTCAGTAAACGCCACACAGGCGAGTTAAGTGCCACACAGGAAAATTCCAAGCATCCCTTGTCTCTTATGCCAAAATTCATGCAAGAATACTTTTACAATGTATCTTGAGTATGGGAGACATAATTCGTATTAAACCCTCACGTTTTGATAACCTCATCGTACAAAACATATTTTAAAAAGACAGTATCTCGATGACTAGTAATGGTGCTTGAGGTATATGAGGTTTTAAATACATTATAGAATTTAAATCAATGCCAAAAATCTATTTAATAATTTCTAACGAAATTTCGGCATTATGACGGCATAGGTAGAACACTACCCAGCATCATAATCCACAACAAACAACCTGCATAAAACGCTAACCAACAGTATATTCATCCACAAATCCAACACAGTTCAAATTCAAGACCATTTGTACTTCAACTCAGTTCAATACGTATGAAATTCAACCAAAAATGCATTTCAAATCAATAAGTATTAAATAACAGAACTTTGGACATACACAACATAGCAGACTAATAAACGTTTACCGTAAATTCTCTTACCTCTACTTTATGGTGGCTACATCAACTCACTTTCCTTAGTGTCTCTCTACAAATAAATACCAAATGACGGTCATCAGCGCTCTAACACGTGCACATGCATACGTATATATTAAATCATGGCTAGTGTACTCTTGCAATGTAGCTTCTTACCATTTGTATCAAGGCTTGGTGCTTAGAACACTACACTTGGCCAATTATGCTCTTCCACTTCCTTGATAAATTTCTATAAATTTAGCATACTAAAACACTTAGGATAATTCCACATATATACTAGAATTATAATTACATAGTAAAAATCAACTTACCTTATGAAACTTACTTGGCCGTGAGCCTCACGAGGATTTTCTTGTGCTTTTCTACTCTTACTTCACTTTAAGGCACTATTGAGAAAATCTTCCTTTATTTCCTCCTCTTCAATATTTTCTCTACATTAAACATCGACAATTACTACTCAATGTTACTTTAGAAAAACCAAAACAATTCCTCAAGGTTGTTCAAATATTCCTACACTAAAATGATCTCAGTTTCATCCCATTTAACTTATATTTTAAACTTAGCTCATAGAATTAACCCTTACCCCTAAGGTCACCTTATGGCAGTACTCCCTTGCATTTTCTGTCTTCACCGATTAGCAGCTGTTTGCCTCCATTTCAGCTGCTGTCCATGGGTTTTAATGGCTTAAAAAAAAACGATGGAGAATACAGTGGTGTAGTAGACTAAAGTTTCCTTCCTTCCTCCCTTTCATTTTTCGCTTTCCTTTTCCTCTCTCTCTCTCTCTCAGTTCTAGGCCAGCCAAGAGGTCCCTTGCACCTGTGGTTCTACGCACAGCTCTGTAGCAGCTGGTTTGGCTTTGCTTCAGCCCTTCCTTCTCGTCAGTTTCCTACTCCCAGATTCCTTTTCTTCTCTCTCGGCGTCAACCTCATTTTCAGGTCAGATCTACCTCCATTCTCCGCCGATCAGTTGTGATTTAGGGCCCCTGTTTGTGTACCTTTCTTAATCTCACAAACTCCTTCAATGTCCCTTATTTTGGCTCTTCATGATCGCTCCCATCAACACCATTTTAGGCTAGGCTCAAACCTCTCCTTCTCGACAGCCATTCTCGCCTCTTTTACCTTCAGCCGAATGTGCTATCTGCTGCTCTACGTTTTTGTGTTGAAATGGAGCCCTTTTGCTACTCGGTATGTTGGAGGAAGATCAATTTCTTGCTCTGTAGTTCTCGATCTTCTTTAGCTTCAGCCAACAATGGCTTTTTCCCTCCACTCATTGCCTTGCCGAGAAAATGGGAAGAAAATGATGGAAGTAGGTAGGGTCGGCTTCTTCAAGAAGCCAAGTCTTCACTTTTAAATTTTAAAATTCCTTTTATTTTATTTCTTTTATTTCACTTAATTATATACATACTTTACATTTATATATATATATATATATATATATATTTTCTTTACTTGATTAATACATGTATGTTGTATATTAATTTTATTTAAGCTCTCATCATTTGTTTATCATATATATGTTTAAATCCTTTATTTCTTATAATTTACTAAATTTCTAGTATAATTAAATTTCTACAACTCCATATCAAATAAATTAAATTAATTTCTCCCAATAATTCACTAATTGAATCCTTTATTTCACTTTCCTTGTATGAAATTCGCAATTATGACATTCTCCCCACCTTAAAGAATTTGGTCCTCCAAATTCGATTGAAGTACTTTTAAAATTGGTGAGAATACTTCCTCTCTTGATATTATTCATGTACTTGCTCTTCATTGTGACTTTATTCAATTATCTATAATCAATATATTCTCCAAAATGCCATCTTTCTTTTTAATAAGGAATACTAAAGTGTCCCATGAAGACACACTGAATCATATAAGTCCATTGTTCAACAACCCTTGTTGTTGTTTCTTCTATTTCTCAAATTCTAGTATCATCATTTTATAAAAAGTTTGGGAGATCAACTAGGAGGAGATCAATAGTGAATTTAGTCTCTCTCACTAGTGGTAATCCTTTTAATTTGGTCGAAAGTTGCTAGAGGAGTCTCCATTTATTGAGTTTCAAGATGACTCCGAATATTCATTATTCATATCTTCAACGAGTGCTTGATAGCTTTCGTAAGTAAATATTACTTATACCTCATTCCTTGCTGTCCAACTCCGTCACAATTTTTTCTAATGGGAAAAAGGTTACGCTTTCCTATAGTAGTCGACACTAATAAGAATGGCTGCCAATCGATCCATGCCCAAAATGACGTCAAAGTCATGCATGTTCGATAATATAATGTCTGCCACTAAGTTCCACTCTCTCACCTTTGCATTACAATCCTTGTACATAATGTCAATCATTTATGATTCTTTCACAAAGTAGTAACATGCAGCAAATATCCTAGACACTCAGGCTCAATACTCAGTGTCCTTTAATCACTTTGGTGGAAGCATAAGCTGCTTCCTGATCCAATGCAAAGACTTGTCTCGGTGCCAATGGTTTCTTGCTCTTATCAGTGGTCTTTTTTTTTTTACTTACTGCTTTATCTCTCTGTCTCTTTCTTTAAAGTTTTCAATTCTGGGCAATCTCTTATCATCTGTCCTTGCTTCCCACATTTAAATCAAGCTTTTGTCGCCCAATAGCATAGTTTAAACCCATGGAATTTATTGTATCTGTTACAAGGTCGTGAGATTGGTGTGTTAGGAGGATGAGTGGGTTTAGTCATCTAATGTTATGGTTCTTTAACCCTATTCTTTTTAAAAGAAATATCACTCTACTTAGACTTCCCAATCTCAAGCCTTTTCCCTTTTACTCTTTCCCTTGTATTCATATTTAGTCTGTGAAAGTTCAAAATCTTGCTCTACTAGTTGAGCCCGTTTACTAGCCTTTGGATATGTAGAAATATTAAAGGCTGCAAGTCTACCATGAATAGCCATAAGCTAACAAAGCTGATTCCATTGATCCAATGAAACTAGCAACTATCCTAGCATAGTATACGGGACAATCCAAAATGTCTTGAAAAAAATCTTGAAGCATACAGTGGTGCTCGATCAACAGTTAGTTGCTTAGTCTCACAAATCGAATAGTACCATGTACTAAATCATCATTTATGTAGAGATCAAACTTACTTCATATTAACCTTAAGACTCAATATTCAAAAAGTTCAAAAAGTAGACATATCTCGTGAGTTTGCACATTTCGACCATACATCATCTTATAGATCAAAACCCATCAACTAAGCTGAGATCATTGTCGTGTTAAGACACTTCAGATCATTAACCCATTAAATTCTAATTTCCATATCAATGGTCATTTTACACAATGTGCTCTAACAATCCTCAATTTTTATTCAAAATTTCTTATTCTATAATGTGTTGTGTTCCACTTCGACTCTACTCATGAGGAGTTTGAAGAGCCTTGTAGGGTTTTTTTTTTAACTCACATAACTCAAAGCCATAAGGTTCATATTATTGAACTTTCAAAAATCCATTTAGTTCAGTAGTTTATTTCAAAAGTTACATAATTTCCAAAATCCTTGTGCTTTTAAAGTCACATACGTTCTATTTATGTGGTTTCTAAAGTTCATAGACTTTTCAAGATATACAAGATCCAATACATCTTCAAATCTTACCTTCCATAACTGAAATAAAAGTACCACTAATTGTGACTTTCTCCATCAAGCAATTCTTGGCTTTATGGCTTACTTTGCCACCAATTACCACAATTACATTAAATCAATACTTCAATTCACTATTCACCAAGTTCCAACAAAATCCAATTAAATTTAATTTGTATTCTAAGTATATCTTAACAATATGGTAAGAATATCTCCTACAATATTTCTCATCATCCCAACAATGTTTCACAATATTCCTACACATTACAACAATTATCAGAATATTTTAACAACCATTCAAACTTATTTACACAACCTTTTGACCATACTCTGAGATTGTTTCATCATTATTTCATTATCAATCCTCATTAACTCCTCAACATTTCGTTGCTACCAATATTACTCATTTATAACATTTTAAAACTTTCCAATAAAATGCCATAATATCATAAGCCAATCCAATATATTACAATATCATACTAATGCAATCCTATAAAAGTATCTTACATGGTCTCCATCTCAAACTTTCAATTTCCAACCATTTTCAATAGCATTTCACACTATTCAAATAATTTCCCAATGATAACTCCAAAAACATTTAAATCAATATTACACCAAGTTCCAATAATATTTCAATGATGTTATATCAAGCTTCTAATAATATTATAACAACATTGAAGTAATGCTTTAGTAACGTTCCACACATCATAACAATTTCCAATTAAAAATCACAATATCTCAGATAAACCCATATCTATAACAATATAATCCTAGCTTCCACCTTATATAAGTATCTTGCCATGCCATTTTATTTTATTTTATTTTTTAACTTTCACATCTTTCGTCATGTCCAAAGAGTCTCCAAAATTATTTTTTCAAGATTCACTTTCTATAGTGTGTCATATTGAATTTCAACTCTATTAAAGGAAAGTTAGGAGAGTCCTTATTTCCTACCTTTTTTTTTACAAGCACGTAACAACGAATTTATCATCTATAATTCCCTTAAGGGAGTGTTAACCTGCCAGAGATAATTTAAAGGTTTAGACTCTAAGTTTAATCCTTCTAGCATTTAGAGGTGATGGGGGCGGATACATAGAACAAGAATTTAATTAGTGCAAGGCCTCATTATAAAAAATCAGGAGTTCATCTTTCCAAATAAGTGCCTGCCTTCCAGTAGTAGGGCTTAGTCCCATGGTATTTACCACAACACAGGCAGGGTTTAGATCCCGATGTGGTAGAAGGTTCAAAACTCTTAAGTTGTGGCATTCCAACTTTCTTCCTTCTTCTTGGGCCTTATCCTAATTAAGCTTTCTCTTCTTAACTCCTTATCCTTCACTTTGCCTTTGGTTAGCTGTAACCTTGGCTTGTGGCTAGGATACAGCTTGCAGCTATTAGAAAGCCTAAGGCTGAGGAACATTCGAAAGAAAAAGGTTGTGGCAATCGAAGTGGTCATGGTTGGAAGTTGTTGTGACCAAGATGCCAACTAAACAAGGCATTAAGAGCATTAACTTCACGCTCGGGTTGATCAAGCAGTATTGGAAATTATCCTATCTTGTAAACGAGTTTGGAGGTGTAGACAGCGATTTACCCGTGCCACCCATCTTAGCTCGAGTTTTCCAATACCAATACAAGCATCTTATTATGCTTTCAAATGTTATTTGCAGTTTATATCCAGACAATACACAGTGATTTGGGATGTAAGACTATTTCTAACCTATCTACACTGACACGAGACTAGACAAACTATGCTCTGATACCATTCTGTAATCCTTTTAATTTATCCGAAAATGTAACCCATCAACACCATTTTAGGCTAGGCTCAAACCTCTCCCTCTCGACAGCCATTCTCGCCTCTTTTACCTTCAGCCGAATGTGCTATCTGCTGCTCTACGTTTTTGTGTTGAAATGGAGCCCTTTTGCTACTCGGTATGTTGGAGGAAGATCAATTTCTTGCTCTGTAGTTCTCGGTCTTCTTTAGCTTCAGCCAACAATGGCTTTTTCCCTCCACTCATTGCCTTGCCGAGAAAATGGGAAGAAAATGATGGAAGTAGGTAGGGTCGACTTCTTCAAGAAGCCAAGTCTTCACTTTTAAATTTTAAAATTCCTTTTATTTTATTTTTATTTTATTTCTTTTATTTCACTTAATATATATACATACTTTACATTTATATATATATATTTTCTTTACTTGATTAATACATGTATGCTGTATATTAATTTTATTTAAGCTCTCATCATTTGTTTATCATATATATGTTTAAATCCTTTATTTCTTATAATTTACTAAATTTCTAGTATAATTAAATTTCTACAACTCCATATCAAATAAATTAAATTAATTTCTCCCAATAATTCACTAATTGAATCCTTTATTTCACTTTCCTTGTATGAAATTCGCAGTTATGACACATAAACACGATGATCAATCTTGAATCTTCTTAATTTAAAATCCATGCTATTTGCAGGACAAACGTAAATTTATTTATTAATGAGTTTGATTTAGGCATGAATTGATATATATATATATATATATATTTGGAATTCTGATGGTACATGTAAATGAAAACAGAAAAATATTGCAAATTCTTCAAGCTTCATACCTGGGAATAACAGTCAGTATACAATAATAAAAAATCTGCTTTATGGTTTATTCCTGCACATGGAAGAGCCTGTAGCACTGAGGCGAGAGCTTGAACAGTTCCTCAATTGTGGGAGAAATATATCTACAGAGAGTGACAATGGTGAAGGATTGTGAAAATGACATTAATTATAATTAAAATTTTAATACTACACATTATGGACTTGTTCGAGCATGTCATGAATCAACCTTAAATAAGATGTCGGTATTTGAATCTTTTCCTTAAAATTTAGTCAGGTGAAATTAATTAATTTTACTGGGGTGGAGTTTTTAGACTCCTCCAACCAAAATCAAAGACTCCAAAAATAAAAAATTTTGACTCACCAAATTACAATTGCCTTGTTTAAAAGATTGAAACCCATGAAATCAGAGGACCGAAAAAAGAAAAAGAACAAAGAGTTAAACCCCAAAGAAAAAACAAAAGAAAGAAAAGATACCAGTGAATGGTGGTAACTCAAACGGAGCACTTACCCTGGGGTTTATTGGAGTGCGAAGTGCCTGCGACTTGTTCATCGTTCAGATAGATTGCACCTCTCTCCCAGTCGTCCAGGTTCATTGTTCAATCATTCTTTCGAGAAATAAAAGGAGGCCGGAGTGACTTTTATGGGTAGAATGCTCCTTCAACAATATTATCCTGATGCGGCTGGTTTTTCCTACCAACCATGGCTGATTCAGCCACTTTGACTGCCGTTGTGGGGATTTCAAAAACCAAGATCTAATCTTACTATGGGAACTCCTAAATTTGTGGTTTGGAGGAAAGATTTTGGGTTCGAGGATTTTAGGAAAAAGCCTGGTCTTTTAGCCAAGGTGGTTGGATGGTAAAGTTTGAAGGCTAAGGATAGAGCCACACATGCTCAAATCTAAGTCTGCAAAAGAACTCAACCGAAATTACCATTCTACCCAAAAGCCGACAGAGAACAGGAACCAAATGCTGGATGAACAGTGGTAAAACCGTGTACAAAAACGTGGCTGAATCGTGATCTGCGTAAATCTACAACTTTTATATATTAGATATTAATTAAGTATAATTAAGGACCAATTACATGGGCTTTCAAACATGTCTATCTTTATGATTACAAGAGGTTACTTGGTATGATCCACCTATCGGCTATGAGTAAACATACGAGTTACATGTAATTGTTGTCACATGCAGCTTTCAATTTGAGTTGCATGTAATTGTTTATAAAAATGCTTAAATGGTGAATTGGTGATTAAAGTATATAAACACTTGCCAATTCCTCTGTTTTTTTTTTCTTTGAGACTAAAATTGTAAACATCAAAAGTTGGGGCATCGAAAGTTTCATAAAGGTTGAGGCCCCATCAATGGAGTTTGCTCTTCCTTTTTTCTCATAAATCAAGGTATAAATTATCAAAAATTGAAAAGTGAGAATGAAAACAGTCCAATAGATTGAAGGAAGAGTACTTACCAGAAGGCTAAAACCAGTGACATTGTAGCAATGGCAACGCTAGAGAGAGATAGCTAACCAATATGTCTAACCATTATCACTGATACAATTTGCACAAGGTATTGCAGAATTGCCGCCGCCAACGTTGGCGCTGCTATACGACTTCCCTTCTTCAGCTCTTCCACATATACACCCCTGCTGATCGAACTTCAGAAACAACTTATAATGAGGGCAGACAATTTCAAGAAAAAGAGTTGGAAGAAAGTGATTCCTCGCAACTAAGTGAAACTTGTAATGTGATAACCGCAAATTTTCTATTTTTGAAAATTAATATTAAAGAAAATAGACGAAGAAATAAATAAATTAAAGTAAATAAATAAAATTTATTTACGAGATGGGAATATCGTTAAAATTCTCGAAATTAAGGAAGTGAGGAAATTGAGGAATTTAAATTTGGATAAATTGGAAATAAGGAGAAGGGTGAAACTATGGAAAATAATGAAGAGAGAATTTAAATTGGAGAATGAAAATCCAAATTAAATAAGAAATAAGAATGGAGAAATATAATTTGGATATTAAGAAATCCAAATTATAATAAATACAAAGGTGAGTACTTATATATATTTATATAATTTGACTATATAAATACATTTTTAAATATATTTTATATGCTTTACATATTTACATATGTATATATATATAATATAGTATATATATGATAGATAGATATATACTATTTTTATCATGAAATAAATACATATGTATTTATGTATACAAATAAATATATATATGAAATATATATATATATATATATTATTTTAAAGTTAAAGTGTAGATATATATATATATATATATATATATATATATATATAATATAATAAATATAGATATAATTTTACAAATATAATTATATGAATATTCTAATTATATATGTATATAATAATTATATAAAGAAATAATTATATTATATATAATAGAAAAAAAAAAGAAATTAAGACAGAAATGGGATCGGGACCCCATTTCTGTCTCAAAACAAAGGAAAACAGAGGAGAGGAACCCGGAGAAGCCGGTCGACGCCGGCAGACCAAAGGAAGAAGAAGAAGACGTCGCCGGTGAGAGGAAAAAGAGGAGGAGGCGACCGGCGACGGGAAAGGATAGAAAGAAGAAGTGAAACACGGTGAAACAGAAGGAAAAAACTGGCGGAATCGAGAGGAGAAAAGGAAAAGAGATACGGCGGTGTCGGCCGACCCAGGCACCGCCACTGCCACCCGAACCTTGGCAGAGGCGAGGGGAAGGTGAAGGAGGCCGCCGGTGAGGCCAACGATGGCGGAGGAATGGAGAACGAAGGAGGAGGAGAAACCGAGGCCCACGCCGCCTGATCCGTCGCCGTGCCGCGGATCTAGGGCAAACGGAGGGCACCGGCGAGTTCGCCTTGACGTCGACCAACTGAAGGGCACTTGAACCGTGGAGAACTGGCCACCGGTGAGGAACCGGCAAGGAAGGAGGTAGACTGATCTGAACCGGTCTGACCGAAAAAGAAGAGGGAAAAGGAAAAGAAAAAGAAAAGAAAAAGGAAAAAGAAAAAGAAAAAGAAAAGAAAGAGAAAAAGAAAAGAAAAGAGGAAAAGAAGAAAGAGAGAGAAAAAGGAGAATTTTGGGAATTCGGAAGATTCTCAGGATTTTGGCACCCGGAAACTTACGAAAATTCGGTAAGAAATTTTCGAAAATAATTTTCAGTAAAATTTAATAAATTATGGAAAAATTCTAAAATTTAGAATTTAATTTTCAGAAATTATTCTCGGCGACCGAGATGAGGAATCAAGAGAGATGGAGTACGGGCGCGACCAATAAGAGGAAGTCGTCGACCCGGAAAAGGTAAGGGATGCATATGCAGCACTGTAAGGATATTCAGTCTGCATGTTTTTAAATTATATATTATTTTATGGAAATGTTGTGATGATTCATCGGCTGAAAATTTGTGATGACGTACTGGTTGAAAATATAAACTGTATTTTTCGTGCAGGAGGCTAGCCAATCGGCAGCCGTTATATTGCCGAAAAATATTAGAAAATTATCGAAAATCATAATAAATGATTTTACGTCACGAGAAACGATTTTCAATCACGAAAATCGAGAAAATGAATATTTTCATAAAAACATGAATAAAATGAAAGTGATTTTAAAATATTCATGTTTTCGAGATTAGTGATAATGAAATCACCGAAAATTCTCATGATATGTAAATTACATGATTATTTTACATGAATTGAATTTCATGAAACGATTTACATGAGATGAATTATATGACTTAATTTACATGAAGTGGTTTATGTGCATTGATTTACATGAAATGAATTTCAAGAAAGGATTTATATGAATTAAATTAAATGAAAGAAATACATGAAAGGAATTACATGAAATGATTTAATTGAAAATGATTTCTACTGTTAATCGCTATTTGAAATTGATTTCTACTGTTAAATGAATGAATTATGAAAATGTTTTGAGACAGTCGTTCGTTAGTGATCATGCATAGTGTTATATGATTGCGAGACCTGATCAGTCTGCAGGTTTATTATATTGTACATGACTGTGGGAATTATGGTCAAAACCCACAGGTTTAAACAGTGAGCACCTGACCAGTGTGAACTGTGAGTGTTGACGATGGCCATTCGTTATAGTGATCGTCCTTTCGAGGATAATGATAGTGATTGTCCCTTCGGGGATAGTGATAGTGCATGATTTTATTAAATGATGACTGTCTCCACCGAGTGATTATTGAATTGTTTAAATATCGATTTGACTGAAGTGAAAAGAAAGAGAAAGTTTACAGTGAATGACAGTACATAATGATTTTAAATGAAATGATTTTATTGTATTGTTGCTATCTACTGTTTACATGTAATGTGATTTGGATGATGACGAGTTAAACTAATATTTTTCTAGAAGAATAGATAATATTGGTTATTCTATCAAAATGCTTTAAATCATAAAAGCATAAAATTGAAAATGACATGAAATAAAAGGAAAAAGGATTTAAATTTCAAACGAAATTTATTGCTCTCTACAGTTGCTTCTAGGTTCTGGAACAAGACAGGTATTTCAAAATACCTGCCTTACTCCATCCGGATCTCTAGCCGACTGTAGTATCCTTCCTACATGTGAGCCTAAAGCCCTTATAGGAAAAATGAAAAAGTTTTTCAGCATATAGATAGCTTAATATCAAGTGAGGCATATAATTCTCTTACTGAGCCGTGGTTTGCTCACCCCTTAATATTAACATTTCAGGTTTTCGAGGACTAAGAGTCTGACATCTAAAGGACTTCGGCTATGCATTTGGGGATGATGCGACAGCTGGATTTATTTTATAAGGCATGATCTGTTATTTTTGGTCTTTAGACTTATCTACAGTACTACTTTCTTATGAATTAAAATAGGGGACGTAATTCATATTATAATTTAATATGAAATTGTTTATATGTAAAAGAAAAGTAAAGTATCGCAGACAGCCCAACCAAATAAAATGCATAGAATAAGGTGAAAAATTAGGTCACGGGATGTGACATGTAATAACAGAAAATTTTCTTTAATCCTAAATTGGTTGTTTACTAATTAATATTCAAAAATAATAATAAAATAAAATAAATTTTTATATAGCATTATGTTATAATTTAAATATACTATTAACACTTAACACTATATATATAACTAAAAAATCAATATACTTAGTTATTTTAGAGATGGTAAAAGAAATTCAGCAAAACCATATAATATATATATATATATACACATAAAAAATGTGACTAAAGTATAAAATAATAGTATTAGTTAGTGGCTTCTCAGAGAAGCCAAATACCTTACCTGCCTCCACTAACATCTCAATTCTCGGTAGAAGAAAGGGAGCTACAGAGGAGCAAAAACAGACCTGGAAAAACTTGGAAGATCGAGAGAGCTCAAGCAGGAAGGAAGGTCACACTTCGGCCCAAAGAATGGAGACAGTAAGTGCCCCTCTCGGTTGAAGGAAATTGAGAAGGAAAGGCAGCATCAGTTACGGCAAACGAGTAGGACAAGCGAAGATACAAGGGCAAGCCAAGAAGCAGACGTTGGCAGCAGCATTTAGCTTTTAGTGCAGGCTGCTTTTGGTATTCACGGGTGCTACTATCATACTTCATTTTTGCTAGATAAGGGGTTGTGAACAGGGGCTTTCGATTGTGGCTTAAAGAATGGAAATGGGCTGGAGATCAACGATGAGTATTTGAGAATATGTGTGTGGCGAGTAAAGGGAAGGATTGAAGTGTGAGCAGCGTGCCATTTCTGTCTTAGGATAGAGACAGAACCGAGGGAGAAGGAGAGGGTTTTCACACTTTTATACCCCTCTATCTCAACTGTTAGAGCATGGAAATGAGGCAAGAGTTAAAAACCATCAAGGCTGAAGCTAAGAGACAGAAGGAGGCGTGTGTGGTGTCATTTTAAACTAGGAAAATATTTAAAAGAAAGAGAATAAAACAGGGTATTTCTTACTGTTATTGGACTGAAGGAAAATGGTTTGAAACGGAGGGGAAATTGAGTTGGGCAGACCAAAAAAGGGACCAAGACCTGCAAGTACAGGGCGGCACAAGTGCAAGGTATTCCCATCGTGATTTTTAGTAAAGCAGGGCAAAACCGTAAAGGGCCTTTCCTTCTCCTTGCTGGAACCGAGCCTTAGCAACTAAGGGACATCTTTCTTTTTCTTTCAGCGCAGGGACAGCAGCAAGTCCCTTGTTGTCCTTCATCGCCGGCCAGCACAAGGAAAGCCACAGTGATCTCGGCCATAAGAAGGGATAGCTGCTGAACCGTGAAGAAAGGAGGAGTAACTTGGCAAGGGAGGAGAAAATGGCAACACAAATGGAGCGATAATAAACAAGGGTAAGAGTTAATGTTAAATTATGTTTTTTAAACAATAGATGTAGAGTGCTGAGTAAAGATAAATATTTTTGGATGTAGGTTTAAGTGATAATCGAAAAATTCAATAAGGATAAAGCCAAAAGGCAAATTTGGCAGCCAAGATAGAAATTTACAAGGTAATGATTTATATGGAAGGTCTTAAAAATATGAAATTTCTCAAGGTGGATAAATAACAAAAATTTTTGGTGCCTTAATGTAGGAAATTTTTGAGATAGTAGATGTTTAATATCCTAAACTAAAGTGCTTAAGTGGTAAGGTGTACGAGCGGCAATCCATAATCGCAGTGTATTACGCACTAGGTAAGGGAATATACGGTAAATGCTTGTTAATCCGCTATGTTTATATATGTCTAAATTAATGTTATTTAATACTTATGGATTTAAATGCATTCTTGGTTAAATTTCAAATTATATTGGATTGAGCTTAAAATGCAAAATATTTGAGATTTGAATGGTGTTGGAATTGGTAAATTAAATATATATTGCTTGATTGAGTTTTCTACAAGTATTTGGTTGTGGTTATGATGCTAGGTAGTGTTCTACCTATGTCGTCATAATGCCGAAATTTCATTAGAAATTGTTTAAGCGAATTTCTCGATATTAATTTAGATTTATAAAATGCCTTTAAAACCCCATGCATATTAAGCATCGTTACTTGTTATCGAGATAATGGTTTTTAAGCATGATTTCATACTATGAGATTTTTAAAACTATAAGTATTTAAAACAATTCATGCTTTCAATACTCAACTCATATTGTAAGGGCTATTTCTAAACAAGTTTTGACTCATGAGACACGTAATGATGGATAATGCCTATGTGGCACTTAGAAATGCCTGTGTGGCACTTGGAAATGACTTTGTGGCACTTGCCTGTGTGGCAATTATTAAGCCTGTGCGGCATTGTGGCGCTGTATACGTAATTGCATCATGGATCCTTCCTGTGTGGCAAATGGGTAGCAGTAATTACGTATATTGTCCGACAACTAGTCGTGACTTGTACTTCAGCGTGTTTAATTATGCTTGTGTGGCATTTAGTGAGCTTGTGTGGCAATTATTGAGCCTGTGTGGCATTGAGGTGCCATATACGTAATTGCGTCATGAATCCCGCCTGTGTGGCAAATAGGTAGCGATAATTACGTATCTTGTTCGACAATTAGTCATGACTTGTATCTTAGCTATTAGATGATCACTAGTGCTGGGATGATTCATAATCATGGATAGAGCCCTGGCATGGGATTGTGACCACTGCTAGCTACAGTGGATGCTTTCATGGAAAGCTTCTTAGTTATTTTCAAAGATCCCGGTTACATTTCCAAATCTCATAAGTGTATGCCCATCTCATGAAAATGTTTTTAAATGTATATTTTGATACTGTTACAAAGATGAATGAATTTATCATTTCTATTTCTACTGTATCTTGATTTTGTGAATGTGTGAGTACTAATATGTTTGGAAATTACTTGGCATAACATTTTATAGCTTATAAACAATGGTATATCAACTTTGCATTGATTTCAATAAAACGCATTGAAACATAAGTTTTGCACATTTGTTTATGCATAAACATGCATTAAGCATAGTAGGAGCCTAACATCACTTAGCGTATATTTTTCTTACTGAGCTTTAGCTCATCCCTCTCTTCCACCTCACAGATTACTTCAAGTAGACTCGGCGCGAGAGTGGTGCCCCGAGAGTTGTTTTGTACAAGCTGCAGAAAGATATAATTTGCAGAAAGGTATAATCCTTTTGTTTATTTGTTTATATCCCAGATGAAATTCTTTTGTGTACATAGTGTATAGGATTTGGGATGTAAGTACTAGGGAATATCGAGTCTGTAAACAAACTGTGCTATGTGATTGAGTTGTAATCTCGATATAGATTAAATCATTGGATATCAAGTGTTTCAGATGTTATTTTGAGATTGAAATTCCACAGGTTGACATGATGATGTATTGAGTATGGGGATGGATAATAGCCCAAAGTAGGGGCGAAATTTTTCAGTGTCATTTTTGGTACACATTACGAGGAGACTTTAATGGGACCTTAGACAATTAGTCTTAAACAATTAAACGAGTGGAATTTTACTTGTTGGGTGGTAGCTTCACTGAGCGAGTGACAAACATAGTAAGTAAAAGAAAAAGCTAGCCCGAAAATCCCAGCTTCCAAGGGCATTACAAAACTAAAGCATATCAAGCACCAATATCAAGTAGCTGACGTGTTCACCAACTGGCATAGTGGTGCGAAGTTCGACAAGTACATGTAAACAAACCAACATGAGAGAGTAGTCGTTGAGGGGGAGTGTTAGAGTTGCACCGCCTCTCTCTCTAGATTGTTCTTCTTCTAGTGTTTTCTTCTTACTTTTAGAGATGTCTAGATGCATTGTTGTATAATTCATCATAGTATCATAATGTCTAGAAGCTTGTAAGTTGGTTTGTAAACCGACATAGTAGAAACATCTTGAGTTGGTTTAGCATCCGTCATAAACACCTATAAATAGGTGTGGTCTAAGGCTAAATGAGTTTTCAAGAATGAGGGTAAGAGACTGTGCAAGTAGTGCAAGTGTATGAGCCGTGTGTGAGCAAAGTGAGTGTTGTGCAAGTGTGCAAGTGACAAGTGAGTGGTGTGAAAAATTAACTACCGTGAGTGAAGTGTGAGTGAGTGAAGAATCTAGTGTGAGTTGTGTTAATTGTAAGAAGTACAGAATTATGTTTACTCATTAAACTCCAACATCATTACGACCTAATATATATATATATATATATATGTGTGTGTGTGTGTGTGTGTGTGTGTGTACGTGCATGAATTACGTAAGTAATACGGAGATATATCTTTTTTGATTTTAATAAAAAAAGGACCTTTATTTTAAGTTAAGATACATGTATCTATACTTTGAATCAAATATTAGGAGTGGAGTGCTATGAAGATGTATCTTGGACAGGCTTAATGAGAAGTTGGATGCGGACAAAAGTAAGGTGTGTTTAAATTATTATTTGATGAAGTTTATTTTGTACAAAAGGTTGAGAGTATATGATATGATCATATTTTAAAGGTAGTTTAAATTGGAGAAAACTCTTAATTTGAGAGGGATATTTTCAATTTGTTTTTTTATCTAAAAAATATTATGGGCTTTACTGACGAAATTGCCGTTTTCTCAAAGAAATAGGGGAGATTCACGTTTCTCAAGGTTTTACTGACGGAATTTTCGTCGCTAATACTAAGCTGACACACCTCGTTGTTATGATGTCGGTTTTCGAGGAGTTTTAGGGACGGAAAAATCCGTTGCTAGAAAAAATTAAAAAATATATACGTATTTTTTAATTTTATAATCAGCGACGAAAATTTTTCATCGCTAATTCCGTCGCTGATGATCTTTAGTGACAGAATTAGTGACGAAAATTTTTCGTCGCTAATGCTTAGAATTTTAAAAAATAAAAAGCAAAATTTAAATAAATTTCTATATTATGGAATCAGCGACGAAATTTTCCATAGCTGATAATCTTTAGCGACAGAATTTTCCATTGCTGATGCTTAAAAATTTCAAAAAATAAAATGAACAAAAAATAAACATATTTATATCATAAAGAATCAGCGAAGAAAATTCCATCACTAATTCCATCACTAAAGACTCATCAGCAACGGAAAATTGCATCACTGATGCTTAATATTTAAAAAAATAAAAAAACAAAAATTTAAATAAATATCGATTTAAGGGAATTAGCGACGGATTTTTTCTGTCACTAACACCGTCATTGATGTGTCTTTAGCGACGAAATTTTTCATCGTTGATTCAAAACCATAATTTTCTTTCACATGGGTATTAGCGACAAAATTTTTCATCGCTAATTTCGACGCTAATTTTGGCATCGAATAAATAGTAGCTTTGCGCCATATTTAGCGATGGAATACTATCTGTCGTAGTTTAGTAACAAAATTCTGTAGCTAAAATTCCGTCGCTAAAAATCATTTTTCTTGTAGTGTCGTTGCTTGAATGTAAAGTGCTTAATAAATGCAAGAAAACTGTTCTAAATGAGTATGCCCCTTTATATGATATTGAAAAGAAATGATGGGAGGATGGGGATGACCCTAACGAGTAAGACAAGCTCGGTCGCATTCACCTCCTTCCCAACCTCTAAACTCGAACACTTAGCTTGAGCACTTGGAGCAAAAACAGGCCAATCTCACCACCTTGTTGAGAGGCAAGTAAGAAGCTTAGTCGAGACTGAAGTCTGCTAAGTATTATTGATGTTTAAAGATTGATATGATGTACCTGCAAAGGTTTATAAAAGATGATATAGAGTTGTTTGGACACAAGTGATAGTGGGATGATTTGGCATAGTTGGTTTGAGAAACAGGCTATGAGATTGGTCAGAGTTTGAAGGATATGGAATTCCGAATATCATGTCGTTCGGAAGTTATATGATGCAAAAACTATATGGATTTTAAAAGCCCAATGATTTGAATCCTATGGTTTGAACTATAAGAATTTGAAAACTAAAGGACTCTTTGAAAATCCCTAATTGTAGAGACGAGATGGAACACAACATGTTAGAGAATTTGAGTTTATGAGTTAACATTCGAGACATTTAGGGCATGTCGTGCAAGATGATAAATATATATGAAAATAGGATTTTGTAAGATGAGATACTTAGTATCATTTGGTTATGTCGTTGATCTCCATTTAATTTGATAGTTTACAATTTAAAAGAGAACGTGTGTTGCCAAGTGTGAAATAATGAGATACACTGAGTAGTGGATTGATCGAATGGTTGAGTTCAAGGCTAATATGAAGTAGATATGATCATTTAAACAAGTAATGATATGTGAGTTATATCTTAAGAATTGTCAAACTTTGGATTACATCTTTATAAAGAATACAATAAAGACAAGCTTCCTCTTTCGTTTGAATGACTTGGAACAATTTGGAGGACCAAATTCTTTAAGATGGAGAAGATGTAACAATTGCAAATTTCGACCCGTGGTGACTAAACTAATTTATTTTAAAGCTTTATTATTTAATATGAAGTATTTAAGAGTTATGAAAAATTATTTTATTAAGCGACAATTAAATTTGAAAATTTTAATTAAATTGAAAAGGAAGGATTTAAATTAAGGAAATATATACGCATGTACATGCACACACTTATGTATTAAACAAAATTATATATACATACATGTACTAAAGAATGAAAAATAAAGGAAAAAAAGTATATATAAATATAATGAATGAATATGTATATATATGTGTGTGTCTATATGTGTGTGTGTATATATATATATATATTATATATATTTATATATAAAATAAAATAAAAAGATATAAGCTTGCCGTGTTTGTCTGTATCGGAGAGAAAAAAAAAAGAGAAACAAAAGAAAGGAGAGGAAGAAAGAAGGAAGAACTCGATCGGAAAGGAGAAAACTGATCGGAAGAGAGAGAGAGAGAGAGGGCTAGAAGTCAATGCCGGCCAAGGAAGAGCCGACAGTGGAGAGAGAAAAGAAAAGAAGTCACGTCGCTCCTATCGCTGGGTCACCGTTGCCCCTTCTCGCCGTTGCTGTTGGTGCCGCCTCTGCTACCGTTGGCTGGAATGGAGCGACGGAAGGTTCGGTCTCCTTGGCCCAAGACAACAAAAAACTTGGAAGCAGAGGACCATCGGTAAAGATGTGGTTTTGGGTCTATTTGGTTTAGGCATTGGCGGTTCTCGGTTTGGTGGGAGGTGTCTCGGTGGTATTACATGTTTGGGTTTTGATTTTGGGTGGTGATTTGGCGTTGGCTCTGTATGGGATCAGAGGTGGCTTCATGGTGCGTGAATGATTGTTTGTATGTGTTTTGGTTCCGGAAGAGTGTTGAAAATCGGACTAGAAGAGGGGTTTGAAACAAGGCATGAAATAAGGTCTAAAGTGGCTAAGTTAGATGCGGTTCAAGGGAGTATTATCCGACTTGAACAGGGTCTGATTAGGGGCATTTCTGGTGAGTTTAAACGCTGGTTTTGGCACCAAATAGGGGTGCTGGACAGGGAAAAGCAGGGGAGACAGGGAAGACTAAACCAGTGTTGGAGGTGGCTATTTGGCGTTGTACAGGTGTGGTTTTAAGGGTTGTTTCAGAGCCTGAATATGGAAGGTTGAAGGGGGGCCAAACGAGGGCTGTTCTGAGTGTGGAACAAGAGGCTGATATCAAGGGTTTTAGGCTGAAGCGTAACTAGTACATGGGATGATTTTCTGGGGGCTGAACCGACATTGGTTTAGAGCTTAAATTGGCTGATTTTGGGGTGCTGAAATAGGGGCACCAAAGCAGTTTAGAGCTAAAGTTAGCTGCCTTAGGGTTGTTGGACAAGGTATTTTTGGTGCTGAAAAACAGGTTAAGAAGGGGCTTTGCTAGGTGTTTTTGGACTGGAACAATGAGGTGAAAATAGGGATCGAAAGAGGAGAGACAACTTTGAAAAGTCATAAAGTGGTGATTTGCGGAATTGGCCATGGTTTGGGTGTGGCTTAATTACTAAGCATAAGGCGAATTGGTAAGGTTCTTATATAAGGTAGAGGTAGGCTTTTACTGTATTAGACTTGTTTTGGTTGAAATGTTTTGTTCAATGATGATGTGGTGTTGTTAATATATTGATTGAGAATTTCTATATTATTGAAAGAATATAACTTATGGTTAACTAAATATGTTGTTATTGACATGAAATGTGGAGGTAATATCTCGATAATATTGTTGGAAGGTGAGCGAATACAATTGGAATATTAAAACATGTTTTAGTGATATTGTGGAATGATAATGAATTGTGTATGGACATATCATGATGCAAACTCAAGTTGTATGGATTTGATAGGTTGAATCATTGGGTGAGTATGGAAATAAAGACTTATTTTAAGTGTTATTGTGCAAGAGTAAGTTGATTTAAATACGACTTTGATAAGTTAGTTGCCTAAGAGGATGGGAATCCTGCTACCATATAATGATAATGATAATGATAATAATAATGTAGTGAGTGCCTTTGTGCCAATAGGCATTATGGAATAATTACTTGTGACGATGTGATTGTGATGTTGGGAAAAGGCATGATTTGTTTTGATTGATAATGATTTAAAATAATGGACTGATTGTGGATTTTAAATAATGAGCTGAATGGTGTATCTGAAGTAATGTATTAATTGTGTATTTTTAAGTAATGAATTGATTGAGGAATTAAAGAAATATACTGTTGTGAATTTTATGAATTGAACTGCTTTGAGATGGATTGGGATTTTATTGATTTCTACGTGTAGGAGGTCTTAGTTATAGAAATGTTATGTTGCCGAATTTTTTGTAAAGGATTAATTCGGAAAGTAACTATTTGTGGAAGTACTTATAATCTTTAAAAAGAATGATTAAATGATATGTTAGAAATGATTTCAATGTATTGTTTGGAAGTCCTGATCTGATTTACACGATTGAACAGATTTTTAAAAAATTAAAGGTTTGCTTGATAAAAGGTATTGTGATCTTATAGTGAGAAGCTTGATAGCTTAAGTGAAACCGTGGAATCAAAACGATATCAGTAAAGGCGTGATAGTCTATATGATATTGTGATTGTGCAATGGTTTTGTAACGACATGATAATTTTATGGCATTTGGATTTCTATGTTTTATGGAATAATCTAATTACATTATAGTGAATTTAGAAATTGATATATGATATGTGAGATAAAGAGAAAGAGAAGGTATGCTTATGGTACCTTGTGAACTTGATGAAAAAAATATATATACTTGTGTGATGGTACTTATATGTATTCATCCATTTATTCTATAAACTTATTGGGTAACAAGAGCATAATAGCCATGTTGTGCATGTGAAAATGAGATAAGGAAAACGATATGATAATGATTGAATCATTGGGATGTCCATAGGACAGCTTTGTATTGTGATGAGGCATGGTGCCCTTGATGTTGCATTTTAGAATTGAAGTTTGTACTTAAGCTAAAAGCATGTATTTCATATTTTGAGTATTCAGAAACTAAATATTATTTTGAACGTGTATATGTTAGAACTTCGAATCATTTGATCGGTTTTTGGAAAAGAAAGCATGTGACATAATGCATATATCTCAATGGGTTTTGAAGCAAAGCATAATTTAGCCTTCTTGATTTTCGAAACTTTTGGATTTCAGTATATGTGAATTATTTGAAAATCCTAACTTTCAGAACTTTTGAAATTTAGATTTTAGATTATGGCTAATACTTTAAGTTAATAAAATACTATGAAAACTTGTTTGACAATTGTCGTAGACAACTCTCAGTCGCACATGATCAATGCAATTGAGATTTTCGAATCTATGGCTATAGATAGCTCCTTAGTTCAGGGATGTTTGACATACTGCTCAGCTGCAGTGTGATTAGATGAGGTTTATTGATGAGTTTGATATAATTAGACCATAATTTTTTCTGAATTCGATTTTGAATATAAGTTTATTTGAATTGTGTCTGAACAGCACGAAAGCCTTGTTTTTTTTTAACTTGATCGTGTATGCTTTGTGAAAGGCTTGAGTGATGCTAAAGCCTTATTATTAGAATGTGATCAAATATGATTTACTATCAGTTTTAGATTTGTATTTTAAGTTGTGCTATACCATTGATTTCGAACTCGAGACAGTAGTTCGAGTATTGTTTTGAATTATTGATTTTGAACTCGAGACCATAATCTGAGTATTATTTTAGAACTTGTGAACTGTTGATTTCGAACTTCGGGCAATAGTCCGAGTAATGTTTTGAAACCTCGAAAACAGCATGTACGTTTGAGTCAAAATTTGAAATTGAACTTTGAACAGTACTTTGAGACTGCATGAGAGTTTTGAAATCATCATGCGTATGTTGTATTAGCGTAATATTGAGTTAAATGATATTGTGGAATGATATGGATAAGTGTTAAGTATTGTGTTTAACGTTTTTGTTGACAAGTGCTGGGGACGAGGATAATGAGATACTTCAAAGTACCCTTATATCCTAATTCCTAAACTCTAGTACACCTAGAATTCCTAAGGCATGATCTATGATTGGTTATAAGAGTATAGAATGTGATATGATATGTGTACGAAATGAAGATTGAATTTTAAGTTTGTAGACTTCATTTAAGGAAGTATGATTCTACCTCTGCACTTATATGAGTATCTTATTGAGCTTTGCTCATTAAATGATTTTTCAATCATTCTACAGATTGAGCTTAAATTATGGATTGTCGTAGGCTGTCTTTAGAGTAATGTAGGTTCAAGTAGTGACTCGAGTTTCCGCGGCATATGCTCGGGAATTTATGGCATATAAATATTTATTTTTGTATGTAACTGTATTTTTTGGCAAATTGTTGTATAGTACTATAGGATGAGATGTAGACTGAACGAATGAAATGATGCTGTCTCAATTTGGTGTCTTTTGATATGAAATTAATGATTTGTGATAAACAGTAAGATTATCCAATATGATGTATCTATAATGAATAGTTGTGGATATTAAGAGTGTTGATATGATCTCTGTTGAAGTTTTTGATGTGGATTGTGGAAATAAGTGTTGTGATTGTGATATATATGATATGATCGTATTTTGCAAGTGGTTTGAATTGAGGAAAACTCTTAATTTAAGGAGAGATATTTTCAATTTGTTTTTCTTTAGCTAGAAAATATTATGGGTTAAAAATGATTATTACCTGCCTTTGACAGTTAAATAAATTCGTCAATAGATTAAAGTTTAAGTTATTAAGGTTGGAGCAAAATAAAAAGATTAGTATCACTTAATGACTACATTGACATTGAATACAAATCTTTATTACAAAAGGAAAAATTTAGTTCATAAATTTATAAGATAGAAAAGGTGTAAGTTCGTAAGTGTACGTTATGACTTTCGAGTCTTGACATAAACCTTAAACTTTTAATTTTACTATGTAAATCTCTAAATTTTTAAAATAACGCAATTAAATCTAAATCTGTTATGGATTTTTACAGTAAATAAGGTTTTGAGTACTTACAATCTTCAACTTTTTATTTATTTTACTTAATTGTGTCATTTGAAAGGTGGGAATTTATTTTCAGTAAAATAAAGGTGTAAGACTTTTACACTTATACAATTATATTTATATGTGCATTATTACACAATTTATACCAAATTTAAAATCCAAATCTATTATCTCAAATTTTGTTCACAACAAAATGTTAAGCCTTCTTCTATCTTATTCTGTATAACAATTGAAAAACAGTTTTGCTCGGCATAACTTTACCTTCACATGAAAGGAATCCCAAACACCCTCTTGGGTTGGACAGAATTTGTCTTCCATTCCCTGCATTTTCTTCTTGGTCCACCAATACCTTGTTTTGGTTCAATTCAGAGCCTTGGATTGTGCTTCCATGGAATTGAGCGATTCCGCCCTCTCCGGGAATAGAATTTTTTGAGACAAGCGTACCCCTTACCATTGTCTTAAGTTACAATATTTTGCCAGGATTTCAGCCTCAGGCATACTCTCTCTTCAATTTTATTTCTTTAACGTTTTCAGCATCTCTCACATCTTTCTGCTGTAGGTGATTAAAGGTTATTGCTGTTCTTGTAGACCAGTGGTCCCTTTAAGACATTTGTAATAAGTGCTTCTCTCTGAATGGTGAAATCAAACATTGGAATCGCACTGTAAAGAAGAAATGGGTTTTAAATGCAAAGAAATGGATTTCCTTAAATTGAGAGCAGAAAACGAAAGCCTGTAGTGATGGCAATAGAGCAGGGTCATTTTTGTTTATCGAGTATTGAAGATGCTAGAACAGAGACTCAAACTGGACACAAATAAAGTAAGAGAAGAAGAGTTTGAGTTTGATTAGGATTTAGAAAAGAGAGTGTTCTGTTGTGACTTTTTATTTTTGGGAAGATAGTACGAGATAGAAAAAAAACTACTAATAATTAATAATTACCAATTAATCATAAATAGTTAACAAATAAATATTAATTAATAAACTAATCAATATTGTTCAAGATTAATGATCAATTAATAAATGATTACAAGTTATTCTCTTTTTTCATTCATTATTAATTAGTAATTATTCATAATTATCATTTTATTAATTACTAAATCAGTAGTAAATTATTAATAATTCATCAATAAAAATATTGATTAATAATAGTTATTCATCTTTAATAATAAATATTAACTTATTATTTAATATATTAGCAATTAATAAATAATAATTAATGTTGAATGAATCAATATTATTTTAATCAATTAATATCAATTTATTAATAAATATTAATTTTTGATAAATAGCAAAGTAGAATGTTATTTTGATAATTAAAATACAAGAGGAGGAGGTAATCTAATAATTAGCAAAATGAGAGCAAAAACATTCAGGTTCGAATCTTTTGTGTCTCTTGTTGATAGATAATTTATAAATTCTAAAAAATACACATATGAAAGTCCAATTGATCCATAAAATCTTAATAATGAGTTAGCGGTATACCTTGCCGTCTTGGAGATAGATAGTTTCCCTTGTTCCTAAACTTCTATGCACCAAAAAACATGAGAATAAAAATACAAATAAAATATAATAAATTTACATCGATGGCATTTTAGTTATTATGTACCATATTTTTACTTTATTTATAAATCAAACCAAACAAAAATTAAACTTAAAATAATTAATCCATTTCATCAACCAAATAACATAATACATATTTTACTTGTATTCATCTTGTTTTTATTTTCACAAGGTAAATTATTCATTCTCATTCTATTCTACCTAACAAACCAAAAGTGTCGTAAGTGGTTCATGCTGACGAGTAAGGACAAAAGAGAGTTGCTTTCTTTACTAACCCAAAGCCAATTGATATGGTTGAAGCAGCACAAGGAACTGTTAAAACTAGAGTCATGGCCCACTTAGCTTGCGGACTTGACTGAGGTTCTTGGTTATGGGCTCCTCCATTTCCCTGGCCTTGGCTCTTGGGTCGGATTCCACTAGAATTACTTTAAGCATATCACATAAGATGTTTGTGACCTTGCTTTTCCATTTGAAAAATAATAAATTGTGTTAGGATGATAATAATTGCTCAACAATTGTGAAGCTAGGTCAAGAAATTAACACGAAATAAACCTCTTCAAAATCTTAGTTTTATTATAATCCTAATTTTTTATTTCAGTTTTTAAAAATTAAAAAAAAAAGGATTCAATAGATCGAAGCTTCAATAAAAGCAAAATTATTGTGCCAGTTAAAAGACTACTTATACCTTAAAAAGAGTACTTAAGAGATTCATAAAAATCTTTATATTGTCTCTTTTTTAAATTTTAAATAAAGAGTTTAGTTTTTCTCTTGCCTAGTTCTAAAACAAAACAAAACAAAACAAAACGATCTTGTGTGGATAATTTTTATCTTCAAAATAGATGAGTTGCCATAAGAAATTTTAAATAATATATTTAATTGATAATTTTATTTTTATTCTTTCATAATAGTAATAAAACAAATAAAATGTAAACAATAAAAACATTAATAAAAAATTTAATTAAAAAATTCTAATACTTGGTGGTAGGTATTAGGACTTCATTCTTGATTATATAGTATTTTAGGGAAAAAACAAAAACAAAACATTCATGTACTCAAGTATGAGTATGTTAAATTATATTCTAGAGCCAACAACTTATTAATCGAGTAGATAACGATGAGTTTGGTATCTTATCAGATTTAAGTTTGAATTCTAACAGCCCTATCTCGATATCTAGTTATTTGATATTTTTCTTGTAACAAAATAAATAAATAAATTATATTCTAAAACTAATGTAAGATTTTTTGAGTCAAGTTCCAAAGATTTTTCGTTTAAATCAGTAAATTTGAAAATTAAAATTGATAGATTTGTAATGAGAAGACAAATAGTATGCAAAAAGCTAAAAAAGTATTTAAACACAAAACTTGATCAATGTTTGTTGAAGAGCTGAAAATTTTATAAAAAAATTTCAATAAAAGTAAATAAAGTGTCAAAACATATATATTTGGAGTATTTGAAAATTTGCATACTTTATTTATATAACGATTTGAAGATTAAAATTTAATTTTTGTTTGATTGTTTTTAGTTGCTGTCAGAATACCTCCATGAGACCGTTTGAATTTTGGTCATGATTTGTTAATAAAAAAATAAATTGATTTATCAAATTTCTTTCTATTTCTTCGTTTTGGCGCAGCAAAGACAACTTAGATGTCAATCAAGATTTAGTTCAATTCATTTATATAATTTTTTAAAAAATATTTTTAATAAATTTTGAGTACAATATCATTACCTATAATTTTTTTTAATTATATTCTCATACAAAGAATTTTTTTTTATAAAAAAAGAAAGACAAATTTAAAAGACGATTGATGTACATATGTATATGTGCAATATACATTCTTATATGGTATATGGATAACTTAATAAATTCAGAACTAACTTGAGCGAACTCCAAACCCTCTCACTGCAATTAAATTAGAAGTCTGTATTATTGACTAATATGAGAAAACATTTATGAAAACCAAAATCTAGAAAGCAAAGGAAAACCACCTTGTCCAAGACGGTGAGCCGATTTTCAAATGCCAAGACTTACTGGTAAGTTAAGAATTAGGGAGGACATTTCCTAGGCTCTCATCAGTCATCAATCACGTGAATCTTGATCGTCTTAAGTCAGTGTTCCCTCTTGCTGCTTTACGTTAAGTGAACGTCGAATTTTCTCATCCCAATTTTATGTATTGCGCTTTTTCTTTTTCTTAGAGAGAAACCCACAAAGCTAACTTTATAAGGTGCAAAGAGACTGAGAGGAAAGCTCTCCTCGACTTCATTCAAAACCTTGAAACTTTGGATTTCATGTTGCGAACATGTGGATTTGATCACCAGTATACACATGCATTGGCACGGCAACACGGAACATGTGGATTTGATCACCAGTATACACATGCATTGGCACGGCAACACGGCACGACCAATGAAGGATTGGTGCTAGCAAGTGGCATGACACGCAAGTTCATGTTTCATACCATTTTGGCTCATTTATAAAAATAAAATTATATTTAATAAATTTAATTATGAAATATTTCAATTATTAATACATAAATATATAATATTTTCATTTTGAATACAAAATGTATGATATGTCACATTTTTTATATAATTTTTTTGTTAAATATACTAATAATAAAAACTCATCAAAAAATAAATTATTAAAGATTATTTTATTTAAAGATTGGTTAGATGTAGAAGCTTGAGCACTAAATAAATTACATTATATAAGTGAAAATCAAGGGAAGAGAATGAAAAATGAAATAATAATCTCTTGTGTTTTGTAGTCTTTTATTTGTGTTTGTGTTTGTGCACGTGTTTTTAAATGTTAAGATTGTAAATTTCAAAGAAAAAGCTTTGTGCAATGGTAAAATTTGTTCCTTTGTAACTTGGAGGTCATGAGTCCTAGCAAAAATACTCTTTCTTAATGCAGAGAGAAGGATGTGTACAATTACCCTCCTTGGACCTTACAAAGTGGGAGCCTTTTGACTGTGTATAATAACCCCCCAAACCACAAAGTGGGAGCCTCTTTGATCAGGTTACCCTTTTTTTTTAAGGATTGTAAATTTCGATATCTTTACTGAGTACATTTTATTATGTTTTTTTCATAGAGATAGGCATTTTGCTTTTAGGATTGTAAATTTTGATATTTTTATTTAATAAATATTATTATGTTTTCTTATAGATAAAGACATTTTGCTAAAGTGAATTATGTGTTTTTTTTTTAATTTTATTTTTATTTATCTTGTATGTTATTTACATTAATAAATAAAAATTTAAAAATAAAAAAAATCTAAAAATTTCTAAATGAACTGTGCTTGGCACGACACGATACAAAAATAGTATTGTGTTTAGCTTAGCACAATCCATCAGTGCTATGAGCTATGTGCCGTGCTAAATCACGTTATTAACTTTCATGAACCATGTTAACATGATCTATTAAAAAATAGTATCATGTCAACACAATTTATTAACACATGAGTTAGTATTTAATTGGGTTGTGCTAGCCCAACACGCTCTTTTTTTTTTTTAATAAGCAAAGGATTTTATTAATGATTAAAAGACGGTTTCAGGAAAATATATATTTTCCTTAAAGAGATGGCAAAGGATAAAACAAAACATACAGCCAAGTGAAACAACAGGAAATAACAGTGGACATAGGTAGCTATAAAGCTAGCCTAGTCCAGTTTCACCACGTCACGAGGCCAACCATAACATAACCAACACAGCACCATGTTAGCGTCAAATCATAGTTTCCATTGATCATGGCTACTTTTGAAGCCAAGTTGATCTTCATCAAGATCCCAAACAAGCCAGAACTTTACATCACCAAACGATGAATTCACAACCAATGATGAAGATGTGCAGCAAAGCAAAAACTCTTTGAAAGTATTTCGACAATTTGAGCTCCATATGTTACATCTTTCTCTGATATCCTCGTGATCATTCTTGGTCTTATTCATGGACTAGGATTTCTCTTTTTTCCTCCTCCTGATCGCAAACTCAATAATGAACAGCAAAGCTGACTGACAATGACACCTCTACAATCACAATGAGGTTCCATGCATGAATGTTAGGAGCAATTTATTGACAATTTTCAGTAGTGATTTTATTAATCGACAAGCCATTTATTTCGTTCATAGGACCTTTTGGATCTGATCATGATTTATTAATAAAAAAATAAATTGATTTATCAAATTTCTTTTTTTTTTCTTCTTTTTGCCATGGCAAAGATGATTTAGATGTCAATTAAGGTTTTGTTTAATTGATTTATATAATTTTAAAAAATATTTTTAATAAAATTTGAGTTCAAATCTCAATATCTATAAATTTTTTTATATTATATTCTCCTACTACTATTTTTTTAATTAAAAAGGACAAATTTAAAAGATGATTGATGTACATATGTATATATACAATAAACATATATTATATGGTATATTGTAACTTAATAAATTCATAACTAATTTCAGTGAACTCTAAACCCTGTCACTGCAATTAAATTAGAAATCTGTATTATTGACTTATATAAGAAAACAAGTCTGAAAACCAAAATCAGGGAAGCAAAGGAAAACTACCTTGTCCAAGACGGTGAATCGATTTTCAAATGCCAAGACTTATTGGTAAGTTAAGAATTAAGATCAAACAGGGTCCGATCCAGTATTGTTGATTATTTAAGGAGGACATTTCCTAGGCTCTCATCAGTCATCAATCACTTGAATCTTGAAAGTCTTAAGTCAGTGTTCCTTCTTGTTGCTTTAGGTTAAGTGAAATGTCGAATTTTCTCATCCCAATTTTATGTATTGCACTTTTCCTTTTTCTTAGAGAGAAACCCACAAAAGCTAACTTTACAAGGTGCAAAGAGAGTGAGAGGCAAGCTCTCCTCGACTTCAAGCAAAACCTTGAAACTTTAGATTTCATGATGCAAACATGGGGATCTGATCACAACTGGGATTGTTGTACATGGATGGGTGTGGAGTGCAGTAACCGCACTGGCCATGTGATTAAGCTCGACCTACAATTCAGCTTCATTGTTAAAGCAGGTACAATTAGTCCTTCATTGCTTAAATTGCACCATTTGAGATATTTAGATCTCAGCTTCAATGATTTTAATGGGAGAGCCATTCCCAAATTCATTGGTTCTTTCAAAAATTTGAGATACCTTGATCTCTCTAATACTGACCTTAGTGGACCAATTCCCTCTGAATTAGGAAATCTTTCAAGGCTGGAGACCCTGTGCCTCAGAGGGGCTTTCGCAGTTTATCACCAGTATACTATGCTGGAAACCTTGAGCGGCTTTCCCGTCTATCTTCTTTAAAAGTGCTTGATCTCAGTTTCACTAACCTAAGTCAGGCCACTGATTGGTCCCAAGTAGTGAACCAGCTTCCTTTCCTTCAAACCTTGGACCTTAGCAATTGTAGTCTTCCAAGTACCATTCCCTCATCTTTTTCGCTTATCAACTCTTCTAAATCTCTCTCCACCCTCAATCTTCGGAACAACAGTCTCACTTCTTCTGCAATATTCCCATGGTTGTTTAATGTTAGTAACAACCTTGTTAACCTTGATCTCTCATTCAACCAGTTGAAAGGTCCGATTCCTAAAGCTTTTGGAAACATGGTTGCTATGAGATCCCTTGTTCTAAGGGACAATGAGCTTGAAAACAATCCCTTGTTTTGGAATATGTGTAACTTGTCTAGATTAGACTTGGAATCCAATCATCTCAGTGGAGATGTCTCTGAATTTGTTCAAAATATGTCCATATGTACGGTAAACTCATTGGAGAATTTGAGGTTAGCTATGAATCAGCTCACAGGATTAGTGCCAAACGAAATTGCAAAACTATCATCTTTAAAGGAACTGGATCTTGGGCACAACCGTTTAAATGGAACCATAAGCGAAAGCATTGGGCAGCTGTCCAACCTGGAATATTTGCGGCTTCGTGGGAATTCTTTCGAGAATGTTGTGATTTCCGAAGCTCATTTCTCAAATCTTTCCAACTTACAGGTGTTGGACTTATCTCATAGTTCTTTGATTTTAAAATTCAACTCCAATTGGATTCCTCCTTTCCAACTGAATGCCATATATCTTGCCTCTTGCAAGTTAGGGCATCGTTTCCCAAAATGGCTTTCATTTCAAAATAACTTTACAATTCTTGATATTTCTAACGCTGAAATTTCAGGGTCCATTCCCAAATGGCTTTTGGGATCTCACACGTTAGGTTACTTAAATGTCTCTTTCAACCAGATCAATGGAAATTTTCCAAGTTTGAATTACTCAATTTTTTTTCTAGATTTAAGCTCCAACAATTTAACAGGTCCATATCCCCAATTGAAAGAGACTTCTTTCTTAAACCTCTCCAAAAATAAGTTTTACGGTTCAATATTCTCTCTTTGCAATGATTCTATATATGGAATCTTGCAATTCCTTGACCTCTCAAACAATCGATTTTCTGGAATAGTACCAGCAGATTGTTTTTCACAATTTCAAAATCTAAGGGCTGTGAATTTGGCTAACAACAATTTCTCAGGCCGGATTCCAAGCTCGTTGGGAAATCTATCTCGTCTTGAAACGCTAAATTTACGAGGCAATAGATTTTCAGGAGGAATATCTTCATCCTTGAAGAATTGTGGGCGGTTAAAATTTTTGGACCTTAGTCATAATACACTAGGAGGAAAATTGCCTATCTGGATTGGAAAGAGTTTATCATTATTGGTTTTTCTTAGCCTCCAAGCCAATCAATTTGATGGAAATATACCAAAACAACTTTGTGAACTGAATCATATTCAAATCTTGGACCTCTCTCTAAACAAAATCTCTGGTGTGATTCCGCATTGTTTTTTTAATTTCACTTATATGGCTCAAAAGGTGAAGTTAAGCATGAAAATTGAGCATATAGTTGAAACTGGGGATGATGCTAGTATCAATGCTACTGAAGATAATTTTTTCGACTATGTTGACGAGGCATTACTCACGTGGAAAGGAGAAAGGCAGAAGTATGACAAAATTCTTGGGCTGTTATTAGCAATTGATCTCTCGAGTAACAAATTGTTTGGAGAGATTCCTGAGGAAATAACTCGTCTCCAAGAATTGGTTGCATTGAATTTATCAAGAAACTTTTTGACCGGAAAAATCCCTGAAAACATTGGGAAATTAAGACAACTACAATCACTTGATTTGTCGAGAAACAAAATTTCTGGCAGCATCCCATCAAGCTTGTCCGAGATAACATTTTTGGGGAGCTTAGACTTGTCCTATAATTATTTGTCAGGGAAAATTCCAACAGGATCTCAACTACAACTCTTTGATCCTTCAATGTTTTCCCATAATCATGGGCTTTGTGGTCCCCCAGTTACACCAAATTGCTCAGGATCAGTGGAAACACCTCAAGGTCAACCTAGAAGAGACCAAGATGATTTTGATGAATTCAAGAAATGGTTTTATGCTGGCATGGGACTTGGATTTGTTGTGGGATTTTGGGGATTCTGTGGTGCTGTGTTGTTCAAGCGTTCTTGGAGGCATTCCTATTTCCGTTTCTTGGATAATGTGAAGGATTTGCTCTATGTTTCATTTGTTTTGCTGAAAGCAAGGTTGCAAAGGAGAATTCAAGCCTAAAAGGTACCACTTTCTTAATATGATCAAGAAGGAAAAATGCTTATGATATTTAATTTAGTTTTTTTTCCTGGCTTTAGTCTCATTTAGCACGCCTTTTTACCGTTTGCAAGTTTTGTTTCCATAAAATAATGGAGTTCGATATGATTTTACTGTTCTTAGGTGAGGTTTGGAACTGCAGCTGAAGATAATTTCTGATGCTTGTGAGGAACTAAGTAATGGTTTCAGTGTTATTCTTGATTCGCTATTTGTGAGATATGGTAATAGAAGTTTCATTATTTCTTTCAGTATGATCTCTGTGACTCTGTCCAAATATAGTCAACCTCTCTATTTGCAAAGAATCAAAGCCTAGACAGGCTACGCTGATAGTTTTCTCTGTAATCCAAAAAAAGAGTGATGATTTTCTTTTGACCTTGTGTAATGTGATTTCAAGATAAAATTCAATAAAATGACAGAAACTTTGGAAATATCATAACTGAAGAAAATCCTGGAAGTCAGCTTGTTATCAGAAATCACTATATATATTAATTAAGTATAATTAAGGACCAATTTCATGGGCTTTCAAACATGTCTATCTTTATGATTACAATAGGTTACTTGGTATGATCCACATATCGGCTATGAGTAAAGATACAAGTTACATGTAATTGTTGTCACATGCAGCTTTCAATTTGAGTTGCATGTAATTGTTTATAAAAATGCTTAAATGGTGAATTGGCGACTAAAGTATATAAACACTTGCCAATTCCTCTGTTTTTTTTTCTTTGAGACTAAAATTGTAAACATCAAAAGTTGGGGCATAGAAAGTTTCATAAAGTTTGAGGCCCCATCAATGGAGTTTGCTCTTCCTTTTTTCTCATAAATCAAGGTATAAATTATCAAAAATTGAAAAGTGAGAATGAAAACAATCCAACAGATTGAAGGAGGAGTACTTACCAGAAGGTTAAAACCAGTGACATTGTAGCAATGGCAACGCTAGAGAGAGATAGCTGACCAAGATATCCAACCATTATCACTGTTACAACTTGCACAAGGTATTGCAGAACTGCCACCGCCACCGTTGGCGCTGCTATACGACTTCCCTTCTTCAGCTTTTCCACATATACACCCCTACTGATCGAACTTGACAAACAACTTCTAATGAGGGCAGACAATTTCAAGAAAAAGAGTAGGAAGAAAGTGATTCCTAGCAACTAAGTGAAACTTGTAATAACAGAAAATTTTCTTTAATCCTAAATTGGTTGTTTACTAATTAATATTCAAAAAAATAAAATAAAATAAAATAAAATTTTAAATAGCATTATGTTGTAATTTAAATATACTATTAACACTTAACTATATATATATATATATATTTATATTTATATAAAAAATTAATACACTTTGTTATTTTAGAGTTGGTAAAATAAATTCAGCAAAACCATAAAATATATATATATATATATATATATATATATGTACATAAAAAAAATCTGACTATACCTCACCTGCCTCCACTAACATCTCAATTCTCGGTAGGAGAAAGGGAGCTACAAAGGAGCAAAAACAGACCTGGAAAAACGTGGAAGATCGAGAGAGCTAAAGCAGGAAGGAAGGTCACACTTCGGCCTAAAGAATGGAGACAGCAAGTGCCCCTCTCGGCTGAAGGAAATTGAGAAGGAAAGGCAACATCAGTCACGGCAAACGAGTAGGACAGGCGAAGGTACAAGGGCAAGCCAAGAAGCAGACGTTGGCAGCAGCATTTGGCTTTTAGTGCAGGCTGCTTTTGGCATTCACGGGTGCTACTATCATACTTCATTTTTGCTAGATAAGGGGCTGTGAGCAGGGGCTTTCGATTGTGGCTTAAAGAATGGAAATGGGGTGGAGATCAACGACGAGTATTTGAGAATAGGAGTGTGGCGAGTAAAGGGAAGGATTGAAGTGTGAGCAGCGTGCCATTTCTGTCTTAGAATAGAGACAGAACCGAGGGAGAAGGAGAGGGTTTTCACACTTTTATACCCCTCTATCTCAACTGTTAGAGCAGGGAAATGAGGCAAGAGTTAAAAACCATCAAGGCTGAAGCTAAGAGAAAGAAGGAGGCGTGTGTGGTGTCATTTTAAACTAGGAAAAGATTTAAAAGAAAGAGACTAAAACAGGGTATTTCTTACTGTTATTGGATTGAAGGAAAGTGGTTTGAAACGTAGGGGAAATTGAGTTGGGCTGACCAGAAAAGGGACCAAGACCTGTAAGTACACGGCGGCACAAGTGCAAGGTATTCCCATCGTGATTTTTGGTAAAGCAGGGCAAAACCGTAAAGGGCCTTCCTTCTCCTTGCTGGAACCGAGCCTTGGCAGCTAAGGGACATCTTTCTTTTTCTTTCAGTGCAGGGACAGCAGCAAGTCCCTTGTTGTCCTTCATCGCCGGCCAGCACAAGGAAAGCCACAGTGATCTCGGCCATAAGAAGGGATAGCTGCTGAACTGTGAAGAAAGGAGGAGTAACTAGACAAGGGAGGAGAAAATGGCAACACAAATGGAGCGATAATAAACAAGGGTAAGAGTTAATGTTAAATTATGTTTTTTAAAGAATAGATGTAGAGTGGTGAGTAAAGATAAATATTTTTGGATGTAGGTTTAAGTGATAACCAAAAAATTCAAGAAGGATAAAGCCAAAAGACAAATTTGGCAGCCAAGATAGAAATTTACAAGGTAATGATTTATATGGAAGGCCTTAAAATTATGAAATTTCTCAAGGTGGATAAATAACAAAAATTTTTGGTGCCTTAATGTAGGAAATTTTTGAGATAGTAGATGTTTAATATCCTAAACTAAAGTGCTTAAGTGGTAAGGTGTACGAGTGGCAATCCATAATCGCAGTGTGGTACGCACTAGGTAAGGGAATATACGGTAAATGCTTGTTAGTCTGTTATGTTTATGTATGTCTAAATTAATGTTATTTAATACTTATGGATTTAAATGCATTCTTGGTTAAACTTCAAATTATATTGGATTGAGCTTAAAGTGCAAAATGTTTGAGATTTGAATGGTGTTGGAATTGGTAAATTAAATATATATTGCTTGATTGAGTTTTCTACAGGTATTTGATTGTGGTTATGACGTTGAGTAGTGTTCTACCTACGTTGTTATAATGCCGAAATTTCATTAGAAATTGTTTAAGCAAATTTCTTGGTATTAATTTAGATTTATAAAATGCCTTTAAAACCCCATGCACATTAAGTAAACCTAGCAATCTCAGACACGACACGAACACGATAGGAATAAATGACACGAGATGACACAGGGTTAAAATTAAGTAAAATTAATATATGAATATGGTAAAAGCTAAAAATAACATTTTGAGTTTTCTATGTCGACACGAATTTTGACACAAAATTTTCGTGTTTTACACAACACTAGCACGGTTTTACAAGACACGAAAACGAATTATGAACAGGAATTGCCAGGTATAATATTAAGCATCGTTACTTGTTATCGAGATAGTGGTTTTTAAGCATGATTTTGTACAATGAGATTTTTAAAACTATAAGTATTTAAAATAATTCATGCTTTCAATACTTAACTCATATTGTAAGGGCTATTTCTAAATGAGTTTTGACTCATGAGACACGTGATGATGGATAATGCCTACATGGCACTTGCCTGTGTGGCATTGTGGTGCTGTATATGTAATTGCAACATGGATCCCGCCTATGTGGTAAATGGGTAGCGGTAATTACGTATATTGTCCGACAACTAGTTGTGACTTGTACTTCAATGCGTTTAATTATGCCTATGTGGCATTTAGTGAGCCTGTGTGGCAATTATTGAGCTTGTGTGGCATTGAGGCGCCGTGTACGTAATTGCGTCATGGATCTTGCCTGTGTGGCAAATGGGTAGCGGTAATCACGTCTATTGTCCGACAACTATTCGTGACTTGTACCTTAGCTACTAAATGATCACTAGTGCTGGGATGATTCATGATCATGGATAGAGCCCTGGTATAGGACTGTGACCACTACTAGCTACAGTGGATGCTTTCATGGAAAGCTTCTTGGTTATGTTTCCAAAGATCCCGATTACGTTACCAAATCTCATGAGTGTATGCCCGTCTCATGAAAATATTTTTAAATGTATATCTCGATACTGTTACAAAGATGAACGAATGTATCATTTCTATTTCTACTGTATCTTGATTTTGTGAATCGTGAGTACTAATATGTTTGGAAATTACTTGGCATATCATTTTATAGCTTATAAACAATGGTATATCGACTTTGCATTGATTTCGATAAAACACATTGAAACATAAGTTTTGCGCATTTGTTTATGCATAAACATGCATTAAGCATAGTAGGAGCCTAAAATCACTTAATGTATATTTTTCTTACTGGGCATTAGCTCACCCCCTCTTTCACCTCACAGATTACTTCAAGTAGACTCGACGTAAGAGTGGTGCCTCGAAAGTTGTTTTGTACAAGCTGCAGAAAGATATAATTTGCAAGAAGGTATAATCCTTTTGTTCTTTTGTTTATATCACAGACTAAACTCTTTTGTATACATAGTGTATAGGATTTGGGACGTAAGTACTAGGCAATATCGAGTCTGTTAACAAACTGTGCTATGTGATTGAGTTGTAATCTCGATATAGATTGAATCATTGGATATCAAGTGTTTCAGATGTTATTTTGAGATTGAAATTCCACAAGTTGACACGATGATGTATTGAGTATGGAGATGGATAATAGTCCACAGTATGGGTGAAATTTTTCATTGTCATTTTTGGCACACATTACAAGGAGACTTTAATGGCACCCTAGACAACTAGTCTTAAACAATTAAATGAGTAGAATTTTACTTGTTGGGTGTTAGCTACACTGAGCGAGTAACAAACATAGTAAGTAAAAAAAAAGTTAGCCCGAAAATCCTAGCTTCTGAGGGCGTTACAAAACTAAAGCATATCAAGCACCAATATCAAGTAGCTGATTTGTTCACCAAGTGATAGTGGTGCGAAGTTTGACGAGTACATGCAATCAAACCAACATGAGAGAGTAGTCATTGAGGGGGAGTGTTAGAGTTGCACAGCCTCTCTTTCTAGATTGTTCTTCTTCTAGTGTTTTCTTACTTTTAGAGATGTCTAGATGCATTGTTGCATAATTCATCATAGTATCATAATGTCTAGAAGCTTGTAAGTCTGTTTGTAAACCGACATAGTAGAAACATCTTGAGTTGGTTCAACATCCGTCATAAACACCTATAAATAGGTGTGGTCTAAGGCTAAGTGAGTGTTCAAGAATGACGGTAAGAGACTATGCAAGTAGTGCAAGTGTGTGAGCCGTGTATAAGCAAAGTGAGTGTTGTGCAAGTGTGCAAGTGACAAGTGAGTGGTGTGTAAAAGTGACTACTGTGAGTGAAGAATCCAGTGTGAGTTGTGTTAATTGTAAGAAGTACAGAATTATTTTTACTCATTTAACTCCAACATCATTACGACTTAAGATATATACATATATATATGTATTTATGTACGTGCGCATGCATGAATTACGCAAGTAATACGGAGATATATCTTTTTGATTTTAATAAAAAAAGGACCTTTATTTTAAGTTAAGATACGTGTATCTATCCCTTGAATCAAATATTAGGAGTGGAGTGCTATGAAGATGTATCTTGGATAGGCTTAGTGAGAAGTTGGATGCGGACAAAAGTGAAGCGTGTTTAAATTATTATTTGATGAAGATTATTTTGTACAAAAGGTTGAGAGTATATGATATGATCATATTTTGCAAGTGGTTTGAATCAGAGAAAACTCTTAATTTAAGAGGGATATTTTCAATTTGTCTTTTTTAGCTAAAAAATATTATGGGTTAAAATTAATTATTACTTGCCTTTGGAAGTTAAATAAATTTGTCAATGGATTAAAATTTAAGTAATTAAAGTTGGAGCAAAATAAAAAGATTAGTAAATATCGCTTAGTAATAAAAAGATTACTAAGCTGACACACCTCGGCTGTTGTGATGTCGGTTTTCGAGGAGTTTAGTGACGGAAAAATCCGTCACTAAAAAAAATGAAAAAATATATACGTATTTTTTAATTTTATAATCAGTGACGGAAATTTTTCGTTGCTAATTTTGTCGCTAATGATCTTTAGTGACGGAATTAGCGATGAAAAATTTTCGTTGCTAATGTTTAAAATTTAAAAAAAAAATTTAAATAAATTTTTATATTATGGAATCAACGACGAAATTTTTTGTTGCTGATAATCTTTAGCAATAGAATTTTTTGTTGCTGATGCTTAAAATTTTCAAAAAATAAAATGAAAAAAAAAACATTTTTATATCATAAGGAATCAGCGACGAAAAAGTTTGTTTCTAATTTCGTTGCTAAAGACTCATCAGCAACGGAAATTTGCATCACTGATGCTTAATATTTAAAAAAATAAAAAAATTTTAAATAAATATCGGTTTGAGGGAATTAGTGACGGATTTTTTCCATCACTAACACTGTCATTGACGTATCTTTAGCGACGAAAGTTTTCGTCGCTGATTCAAAACCATAATTTTCTTTCATGTGGGTTTTAGCGATAGAATTTTTCATCACTAATTCTGACACTAATTTTGGCACCGAATAAATAGTAGCTTCGCGCCATATTTAGCGACAGAATACTATCTGTTGTAGTTTACCAACAGAATTCTTTCGCTGAAAATCATTTCTCTTGTAGTGTCATTGCTTGAATGTAAAGTGCTTAATAAATGCAAGAAAACTGTTTTAAATGAGTATGTCCCTTTATATGATATTGAAAAGAAATGATGGGAGGATGGGGACGACCCTGACGAGTAAGAGAAGCTCAGTTGCATTCACCTTCTCCCCAACCTCCAAACTCAAATACTTAGCTTGAGCACTTAGAGCAAAAAGGGGCCAATCTCACTACCTGTGACGTCCCCGTCACTTCATCTTATCACTTATCTTTTTTTTTTCCTTCTTTATTTAGATTTAGTTTATCCAGTGTCGTTCTTCCCTTAATCTTCAGCTAATCATTTAATAGCTCATGAAATTTTATTCAATTTCCATAAACATAAAATGATATATATAAATATCATTCCATTTCCACAGGATCTCATACATTATCTTATCTTACATCCCCGACATCTCATATATATATATTCTCTACTTGTACTGTACTGTAGCTGAATTACAATTTAACTTTACATAGGAACATATAAGTATACCTTCTATGCTAACTGGGAAGCGTATCGAGAAGGTACACTTCGATTCTTCAAAAACAAGCTCCTCTAGTCGGAGCGGGATTCACTTCAGGTAATCTGTAGGAAAAATGGTCGTAAAAGGGTGAGTTTACGCTCAGTAAGAAAAGTATGTAAAAGAGCGTGCTATGTCTCTATATGCACCTTTCCTACTTGGCTCTATAATGTCATGTAAAGCATTATAAAGCATGCATCATAAACCTCTTTCATGCATTGTTTGCAACCATGCATATTCATTTCAAATGACATGGCAATCATACTTTGTATGCTTCTTTTAAAATATAGCATACATATAAAACATGCATCATACTTCTTTCTTTGAAACATCATACTTCATAACATACTTTAAAAATATACATCATACAATTCTTCATACATACATCTTGTACTTTGAAATAGATGGAGACTATGTACAATATTTAAGCGATTTCATTGTCATATAAACCGTTCATTCCCATTTATACGACTTTAATCATGCATTAGTACATTGGTATACCATGTAGAGGTCAGGGATTCTCTCTTGCCTTAATAATACCACAGTGAGCACTAGTCAGGTGTCACTCATGGTCTTGAGGATCGGACTAGAGTTCTTCGCTTAACATACATATTACTGAGGACTTGATCAGAGTCTCTCAGCCATCAGAAATGCATAATCATCACGCAGTCCATAGTCTCAAAACATTTATAATATACCTTTCAGAAAACACTTTTGTGTTTAAATCAAATAAGCTTTGAAAGCTCTTTTCATACATGGCAGTCGACTGGTCTTATAGGGCAGTCGGCTGCTACTTCATAACTTCTTTTATCGAAATTAATTTCATTTAAAATCCCGATATTTTTATCTTTGAAAATACATGAGGGCAGTCGACTGGTCCATATAGTAGTCGACTGGTTTTCAAACAGAATGCTTCTTAAGAAATAGCAATCGACTGGTCCATATAGCAGTCGACTGTTTTTGAAACAGAATGCAATTTAGCAAATAGCAGTTGACTATCCCATATAGCAGTCGACTGTCCCATATAGCAGTCGACTGGTTTGAAACAGAATGCTTCTGGGTAAATAGCAGTCGACTGGCTTACATAGCAGTCGACTGGTTTGCATCGGTTTTCGAAAAACGGCGTTTTGGTTGTCTCTAGGCAGTCGACTTCCCTTTCAAGGCAGTCGGCTGCCCCTAGCCTAATTGGTACTAGGAACCAAGTCCGAAAATGCATCTTTTCCTGCACAAAATCAACTGGTGCTTCTCTCCAAAACATGTAAAAACATCATAAAACATGCGGACATAGCCGCCTTACGTCCATTACATAAATTCCTTACCTCGATTCCTTCGGGAACACAAGATCACTTGATGCGTCACCTTAGCTTATTCACTTCCTCAACCTAAAATCATTATACCACATCAAACTTTAAATTAAATCACATACACATATCATATCAACTCCGTACAACTCAAATCTATGAACGAAATTGACTAAATCGTTTTCTTCTCTTACCTTCACTAGAGACTAGAATTCCAGATGTTAAGATCTCCTCCAATACTTGGAATCAATCCACCAAACTTTGGATATCACTTAGCCTAGTGACAAGTATCGTTTTTCGTCTAATAAACTTGTTGGATCGATGGGAGAGTAAGGTGGTTTGTCAAGGTAGCCATGGATGGTAACTTGGAAGCTTGGATGGAACGAGAGGGAGAGCTGGGAAGAGTGGCTGACGTTGGTGATAACTGATGGGGATGATGAGTCATGCACTTGCATTAATTGCATGCTCATCTCTTTAATCATCTCAGCCAATCCATTTGACCCTCTTTGACCCATTTGACCATTTAAATTCCTCTTCCATATGACTCATCCATTTAATCTCCAATTATATTTCTGATTTAATTTCTTGTCTCATACTCTTAATATTTTTCTGATATCAACCTAATAAATCATTTGACTTATTGACATCCACTTTATTAGTTCTTCCATATTACATACATCATTCATGCATCATTCATACATTAAACTTCATATTTATTTAATCATCTTGATTGAAATACTTTACAAACATGGAGGAATTACATGGAAATTGGGGATCTCACATCCTCCCCACCTTAGAAAATTTGGTCCTCCAAATTTGCCTTAGCTTGTCATGTAAATAATTCTGCTATATGGACCAGTCGACTGCCCTTATATGTTTTCAAGGATGAAAATATCAGAATTTTAAATGAAAATAATTTCGATAAATGAAAGTATGAAGAAGCAGCCGACTGCCCTATGAGGCCAGTCGACTGCCCTGTTTTGAAACGAGGTTTTCAAACCTATTTTCAGAAAGTATGAAATGTCATGGCAAGAAGCTATATGGCATATGTTTTGAGATTATGCACTATCATGTTTCTAGTAGGGGCTCTGATCAAGTCCTGAAAATGATGTATGTTATGGGCTGAGGAACCATAAGTCAGGCCTCAGTCGCTACAGAAGGACACCTGACTAGTGTTAACTGTAGCCACCCACAGTTGGCCAATCTGTTTATATTTCATGTTCGGCTAAGGGAGGATTCCTGGCCCTATGGGGTACGCCACATGATGATGATGATGATGATGCAGTGCATAACTCCACAAAAGTATGAATAGTTTTTATATTATCAAAAACTATATGTATATACGATTTCAAAGATTTCTATATACGATTTCAAAGAATAAAGAAATCGAAAGTACTTGATGTGTTTGTATAAGAAGTTTTAAAAAGAAGTATACGATGTATGTTTTAAAGTATGTATGAAGTATGAAGTATGATGTTTTAAAGAAAGAAGTTTATGCATAATGTTTTAAAGAAAGTATAAGAAGAAGAAGTATGTGATGCATGTTTATGCGTATGCTATAATTTAAAAGAAGCATACAAAGTATGATTTCCATGTCATTTGAAATAAATATGTATGGTTGCAAACAATGCATGAAAGATGTTTATGATGCATGCTTTATAATGCTTTACATGAAATTATAGAGCCAAGTAGGAAAAGTGCATATAGAGGCATAGCACGCTCTTTTACATTCTTTTCTTACTGAGCGTAAACTCACCCTTTTACGAACATTTTTCATACAGACTATCTGAAGTAATCCCTCGCTCTCGATAGAAGAGCCTCCGAGTGGATTTTGAAAGTTTACCTTCGAACGACGCTTCCCAAGTAGTATAGAAGGTATACTTATGTAATTATGCAAAGTAAATTGTAATTCAGCTATGGTACAGTACAACTAACATTATTGAATATAAGATGTCGAGGATTTAAGTTAAGATGATGCATGAGATCCTGTGGAAACGGATGATACATATATACATGTATCATTAGTCTGTTTTATTGAAATTGAATTATTCATATTGAGCTGTTAGTTATTAAGCTTAAGAAAGAAAAGTATGATTGACATTGACAAGCAAATCTAATCAAGTTAAGTGAAAGAGGAAAAAGTTAAATGGTAAGGTGTAGTGACGGGGACGTCACATCTTATCATCTTATAAATAATATAAAGTAAAGTGTTATTAAATCGGATGGGTAATGCTTAGCGAAATACATAAAGAAATGAGTTGGAATAGTTTAAATTTTTAGATATACAATTCATATGTGAACAAAATGTAATTAAGACATGTTATTAAAACGTCATTCGATTGAATTGTAGTGAATTTGGAGCGGTGTAGGAGCTAAGCTTGAGTTGAGGATCGAGGAAAAGTAACCTACCAAGCATCGAGGTAAGTGGGTTAAATAAGCCTTATTAGTATCATCTCGTAAGAGATGAATAAATACTTATTAAAATACTTATCTAAATTACCTCAAGTTAGTGGAATACTACGGGTAAGACTATAAGAGTGAGTACGGTAAAACGCAAATTGGACATAATGTGATTGTGAATAGCAGTTGTTTAGAAAGGAATCTTGCTTGTGATTTGCATGTTATGTGTTATAGTTTGTTCGTGGTTATTGAATGTTCAAATTGTATATTTTTTTGGTGCTTGCATTTTTAGGAATGCATATGAATTAATTAAATCGCACCAAGGGAACATGTTAGCATATTGTGATACTTTGTGAATGCATATGTGATTTGTGTGCGGTACGTATAGCTCCCAGTTTTGAATTCTTGGACCAAAATTAGTACCTAGTTGTATTTGTCGGAAGCTAGGAAAAAGGCAACCCGAGTAAAGACTCGATCTTTGTACTGTGTGAGCCACCTCTAGAGAACTCAAGGGACCTACGTATTACATGAGAATCTTCGGAAACTATGAGAGCCACCTCTAGAATCCTTTGAGAGCTAAGTGCTATATGAGTTCCGATAAGATAGTAGAAAGTATGTGTCATAAAGGCAAACTCGAGTAAAAACTCGATCTTTGTACCGTGTAAGCCACCTCTAGAGAACTCAAGGGACCTACGTGCTACATAGAATCTTTAGAAACTATGGGAGCCACCTCTAGAATCTTTTGAGAGCTAAGTGCTACACGAGTTCCGATAAGATAGTAGAAAGTATGTGTCATAAAGGCAAACTCGAGTAAAAACTCGATCTTTGTATCGTGTGAGCCACCTCTAGAGAACTCAAGGGACCTACGTGCTACATAGAATCTTCGAAAACTATGGGAGCCACCTCTAGAATCCTTTGAGAGCTAAGTGCTACACGAGTTCCGATAAGATAGTAGAAAGTGTGTGTCATAAAGGCCAACCCGAGTAAAGACTCGATCTTTGTACCGTGTGAGCCACCTTTAGAGAACTCAAGGGACCTACGTGCTACATAGATTCTCCGGAAACTATGGGAGCCACCTCTAAAATCCTTTGAGAACTAAGTGCTACACGTGTTTTGATGAAATATGAGGAATCATAGGTTATTGTGACAATAAATAAATGATTGTGATTTGTGAATGTGATGAATATCAATAGATGAAATAGATCTTATACATAAAACAGAGAATGTGTATAATCATTGAATTATACTTATATATGCCATAGAAGCATGTGCTATTTGAATGTTTGTCTTCTTTCACACTTAACCATACTGATAAAAAGAATGATACTTTGTGAATTTAAGAATGGAACGAAAGCATGAATAAGCTTATGAAATCTGTGTACATACGAATTGGTAGCAAATCTTGATAAAATTCATACATGTTATTTTATAGAATTCATGCATGTATGATCGTGTTTTGCGATATGAGCCTAGTATGTACTTATTTAAACTACTTACTGAGCCGTGGATTTGCTCACCCCTTAAATTTAACATCTGCAGATCACGCGAGTTGATAGCCGGCTCAGGCTTCGTATAGGCTCTCGGGGACTGTACCTAGTAGTGGTACTCGTTTGCGTTCTCCGGGCCTAGCTTTTGCATTTTTGAGGTATACTACTTGTATATCATTTTGATAGCTATATGTACCTTAATTTTACAGTACTAGGAAAGTATATGGGATGTAGCTTTGGATCGCACTAGATTATTATGTGAATCTAGGTGATTATCGAGTTCGATTCGGATTCTGATGTATATTTTGAATGATGTATAAAGTGCCAGACATGAACTTTTTAATGGTTAAACACTTGAGAAGCTTGAGATACTTTATTGTATGAACTGTGGGAAACAACAGCTGGCTGTGTTGTGTGGTTTAAAATGTGTTTTAATGCAGGAAATTTTACCTGGGGAAATTGATAAAATACAAAGGGGAGGTTTTCGACCCGTTTCTTTTGAAACAGTAAATAAGGCTAAAATCATAAAAATCACCTTGAGAAGGATAACATTGCTCGAGAAATAATATTAATAGGATAAGATTTGATTTAGATACTGCACTAACATCAAATACAAACCGTAAATCGAGAAAGAAAAATTTGGTTCGTAAATTTCCATAAGGGATAAAGTAAGTGTTAAGTGGTTGTCATTGGCCTTCGGGTCGTGACAGATTTTTAAACTAGCGGTTTTATATGATTAGTTATATACTAATTTACACACAAGACTTCAAAACTCATCAAAAGTAATTTTCTTTTGCTCGAAACTTTCAATTATTACAATTTTTAACCCCAAATAAAAATTTTCTCCTAAATTTTAAAAAATCCCCTAAAAATAAAATTTTTCAATTTTTCTTGGTGCAACTACAGGTATTTTAATTCGTTTTACAATCTAAGTGTTGGGGTTTGCCTTGAATCCCACATCGAAAGTGTATGAAAAGTTATAAGGGTTATTCCCTTATAAATGATGTGTCAAATTTGGTTTGTAAAGTGTCCCAAAGAGCTGTAGACACTAATAGAATAGCTAGGGTTTGAGCTATTAAATGGTGTAATTGGACTTTGGGATCTTTGTTAGGAGTTTATAATTTTTCTCTCTAAAAATTAAATGGTTGGGTTGGTAAGGAGTTTGCAATTTTTCTCTTCTAAAAAGTCTCCATAGTTATAATTATTTGATTGGTTATTAAGTTGTTGGGTAATTACAAACCAATTTGGTTGTGCCAAACTACATTAAAAATTATTGTGTGTGTTTTTTACTTTCTTTTGTTTTTGTGAGTGTTTAGTTTAAGAGATATTTTTCTCAACACTAAGATTAATCATGCTCGGACTGGGAGCAATTTAATTCCTCTAAATTTAAAATTTCTTTTAAATCAAAATTCCTTCTAACTTGTAATTAGCCACTAATTAATAAAAAATAAATTTTCTTTGCCCACCAAATCACCTACGGCCCACTAACATAACCCACATCCATCAGTACCACAAGCCCAAAAAAAGTTACTTTCATCTGCACTTACATAACCCACATCCATCAAAATTTCCACTCAGTGCCAGTGGCCTTCATCGACCCTCATGGCCTCTCTCTTCTGTCCTCAGTCTCAAAGCCTTAGCGTCTCAGGCTCTTAGCTCAACTCAGCCCTCACTTTCTTCTCTCCCACTCTACTTCTTCCTGATAAATCGCCACCCAAGCACTCAATGATGAAACGGTTGGATTTGATTCAACTGAAAATCAAGAGAAACATAGAACTGAATTACAACATGACCATACATTTTTTGTCTGAAAATGGAAAACGGAGTAGCGGCAATGACGGTCTGTCATTGCCGCTATTTTCTGTTAGGCCGTTTCGTAACGGCTATGGAAACTGTTTCGTAACGGCTGTTGCAGCCGTTAGTTGAGAATCAAATCCATAGCCGCTTTTGTTTCAGTAACGGTGGCGGACGATGCCGCTACCGCGAAATAACGGCCACTATGCGTAACGGCATCGCTGTTTACAATTTAAGTTATATGTATATACACACATTGTGTGTGTAATAGTACGGAGATAGATCTTTTTAATTAAAAAAAAAATCGAACTTTACATTTTTTTTTATATCACAGGAATTTTCGTCCATTTTAACGGGGTCTGAGATTAATCTTGTTCGGGATTTAGTCACAGTTAAGGCTCTCCACCCCTCCTCAAAAATGTGTTTAGTGAGAGTCAAACTCGAGAGCTCTTTCCACAAACTCAACCTGCGTTGCCAACTGAACCACAACCCTTGGTAAACTTTACTCTTTTAAGTTAAGATACATGAATCTATCCCTTGAATCAAATACTAGGAGAGCTATCAAGACGTATCTTGGATCGGCTTAATGAGATTGAGAAGTTGGATGTGAACAAAAGTGAATCAAGTGGGCTTAATTATCACTAGACGAAGACTTTATTGGTGAATTAATTATTACTAGAGGAAGACTTTTTTTGGTGAATTGATTAATGTTTACAACGCTAAAAACACGATGACGAGAGTGCTACAACATGAAGACCGTGTTTGACATAATAAGATCAAGAAAAATAAAACAATTTAGGATCCATTGAATGAACCGTAAGATCGATTTGAAAACAGCAATAATGATGATATTAATTCCGGTAACGATAAGATTAAAATTAATGATGAAAGTAGGTGGTTGAATGGAAATGCAATGGTTGTGATGAGATGAAATGTGGAAAAAAAGATCATCAACACATTAAATTAAAATTTCTATATAATAAAATTTATAATATATATTTATATTTGTAAAGTCAATAAATAGTTAAAAATTAAATAATTTTTATATCAAATCATATTTTTGTTGTTAAATCTTTAAAAATTATTTTTATGTATATTAGTTTTAGTATTATTTAACCTATGAAATATTTAAATTTTATTTAAAAAATAATTATACATTTTATATTAAAATAATATATTTAGAATTTTAAGTAATAAAAAATTAATATTTACATATTGGAAATATAAATTAATAATTTGTATATAAATTTAAATATATAAACTTATTTATACTATAAATAAACTCCAAAGTAAAAATCTTGTACTAAAAATGACCAAATAAAAAAAATTAAAACATTAAGGCTAAATATAAAATAAAAAATTTAAAAGATTATAATTAAAAATATAATTTAACAAAAAAAGCTTAATAATCAAATATATTCTCAATCTTTTGCACAAAATGGATATAAATTTTCAATTTTTAATTTTACTATATAAATCCCTAAACTTTCAAAATAACGCAATTAAATACAAATCAGTTATGGATTTTTAAGTAAAGTAAAGGATTGAGTGCTTACAAGATCTCAATTTTTTATTTATTTCACTTAATTGTGTTATTTTCAAATGTTGGAGGTTTATTTCCAGTAAAATAAAAGTGTATGACTTTTACACTTATACAAATATATTTATATGTGCTTCAATTCTGAGCCTTGGATTGTGCTTCCATGGAATTGAGCGATTCCGCCCACGCTGGGAATAGGATTCAGTTCATGACTTTTCTCTTCATTTTTATCTCTTCAACATTTTCAGCTTCTCTCATATCTTTCTGCTGTAGATGATTAGAGGTGATTGTTGTTCTTGTAGACCATTAATCCCTTTAAGACCTTTGGATTAAGTGCTTCTCAATAAATGGTGAGATCAGACACTGGAATTGCACCATAAAGAACAAATGGATTGTAAATGGAAAGAATTGGGTTTCCTTCAATTGAGAGCATATAACGAAAGCTTGTAGTGATGACTATAAAGCAGGGTCATTTTTATTTATTGAGTACTGAAGATGCCAGAGCAGACTCAAACTGGACACAAATAGAGTAATTAAGAGAAGGAGAGTTTGAGTTTGATTAGGATTTGGAAAAGAAAGTCTTTTTGGGAAGATTGCAGAGGATAGAATAAATAATTACTAGTAATTAATAATTAATCACAAATAGTTAACAAATAAATATCAATTAATAAATTAATCAACATTATTCAAGATTAATGATTAACTAATAAATGATTACAAATTATTCTTTTTTTTTTCATTCACTATTAATTAGTAATTATTTATAATTATCAATTTATTAATTACTAAATCATTAGTAAATTATTAATAATTCATTAATAAAAATATTGATTAATATTAGTTATCCATCTTTAATAATAAATATTAACTTATTATTTAATTTATTAAAAATTAATATTTATTAATAAATAAATTAATAAATAATAATTAATGTTGAATGAATCAATATTATTTTAGTCAATTAATATTAATTTATTAATAAATGTTAATTTTTGATAAATAGCAAAGTAGAGGGTTATTTTGATAATAAAAATACAAGAAGAGGTAATCTGAAAATTAGCAAAATGAGAGCAAAAACACTCAGGTTGTGATAATTGCAAATTCTACTATTTTTGAGTTAAATATCTGTAAATTTAATTTCAGATGTTAATAAATTGGTTGAAATAAATAAATAAATAATGAATAAAGATAGATTGTGAAAAAAAATGGAAAAAAAGAGAATACAATGAAAAAGATTTATCATAATTATATGTTAGTAAGATGTCCTAAGAAATAAAATAAATTAATTATAGGAATTAATAAAATAGAAGATAGGAAATGAAAAAGGAAATTACTAGGATTATAGTATAGAAATTGAAATATAATTTGAGAAAGAATATATTTTAATGATAATTATATTTTAAACACTTAATAAAAAATAAAGTAGTTAACTGTTTAAAAAAATAAAGTCTAACGCAGCAAGCTTCTCGTGGAAGCTTGCTGCATTGAAAAAATAATAATAATAAAAAATAAAAGAAAAGAAGAGAAAAGAGAGAAAAGAGGGTAATACTAAATATGATAAGTGGATCATGTGGCATTTTTTACTTGGTTGATATGTCAATAAAAGAAGACCCCAGAACCATCACCGACTTGCTTCTCTCATTTTCTCTGCTGCACCAACTCTGTTTCTGCTGCCATTCGTTCCTCTCCATCTTGTCTCACGTAATCTTCATTTTACCCGACAAATCCACCATGTTTTATCATTAAAACACTAAGCCTTCCTTGCTAAACCTGTCTTTCACCTCAGTAACACCTGAAACTCAGAAATTGGGTGGCTGAAGCAAGGGAATCGGACTACTCTTGGGGCTGTACAGTCGCTTGATCAAGGTAAATTGATTTGGGTGATGTGTTGCCTAATTTTAATGATGGTATCTACTTGTGTATTGCATAGATGATGAATTTAAGACTTTGAATTGAATCAAAGTGTAGAGTGCAGGACAGAAATGGGAAGTGAAAAGAAAATGATGAAATTTGTGATGAATTTAATGTATTTTGGGTATTAATTAGTGGGAATGATGACTAAAATCTGATAGGAAACCTATTAGGAACTTGGTTGAAGCTTGCATGAAATGATGAATTGTTGGATATGAAAGTGGCGTGAGCAGGGGTATGTCTCGGCCATGGCTGCACATGAAGAAAATTGATATGATTTTCATGTAAAATAGCAGTAAAATAATAATGAAGGATGATAAGAATGCAGCCATGGTGGGAATTTAGTATAAATAAGAAGGTAGAGATGTACATAGGGTTCGGCTATGATGGGGAATAGGTGCCTATTATGAATCTTGACAAATTGAAAATATTTTATGTAAACCTTAAGTGAGTAGGAAATAATTTCCAAGTTAAGTTAAGAAGAAAATGAATGAAGAACACTAAAGATAAAGTCATGGAAACCTCGCGGCATGGATAAAATGGATGATGAAATTAATGTAACTTTGATGTGTATTGATTTTTAGAAATGTTGTATACATGCATGAAAATTAATTAGGAAGTTAAAATTGGGAAAAGAATAAGATTTAGTGATATGGTAAAAATCAGCCAAGTTTTTAAAGATGGGGTTTTATGCAAAATTCCAGGATTTAATGAGTAGCAAATAATGGATTTAGGTTAATAAAATCAGTAGTGAGAATAGATTTAGAAAAGACTGGTAATTTAAGAGAATCCATATTGTAGCATGTGATAGAAAGTTAATTTAAAAGTATAGTATAGAATTAAATTTAAAGAGCAATATAAATATAATTGTGGTTATGTGTAGTAATTAATAGAAAATAAAAATAAATGGATTGTTGAGAATGATAAATAGAAAAAAATACAAAGTTAGGGAATGTTTATTAGAGTTATAATATAGAAATTTGAATGTAATTTAGAATTGTTGTGCAGTGTTAAGCTTGGAAACAAAAAGAAGCGTAAAAAGCATTATCGGATTTTGGACACTACACGAAAATAGAGGTAAGATACATGTATAAGAGTCGTATAAAACATGTTTTATTTGCAATTGAAAATTCATGAAAATCTCGTTTTAAGCGTTCTCATCTAATTTTCCCGAATATAAGAAATAGAAAATTTCTTTAATTCCTACAATTTTAAATATTTCATTATATGAAATGTTTTACATGAGTTGATTTAAATGAAATGATTTATATGCATTGAATTACATTAAATGATTTACACGAAATGAGTACATCATATGATTTACACAAATTAAATTGCATGCAATGACTTACATGAATTGCATTATCTGAAATGATTTATATGAATTTCATTATATGAAATGAATTACGTGAATTGCATTACACGAGTGATTTACATGAATTGATTTACAAGAAACAGTTTACATGAATTAAATTACATGAAACAATATACGTGATTTGAATTTTATGAAGTGTTTTACATGAATTGAGATTTGTGAAGTGCTTTACATGAATTGAACTATACAAGATGATTTACATAAACTGAATTTCATGAAAGGATTTACATGAAGTGATTTATATGAAATGACTTACGAGTATATGAAATGATTTTATGAAATTGATGTCTCCCTAATGATCGTGCATACGAGACAGTGATGATTAGGCTGGGAGACGTCCCAAACCTTCCCCTTTACATGAAATGACTGTGGGAATTATGGTCAAACCCACAAGTTTTCGTAGTGAGCACCTGACCAGTGCGAATTGTGAGTGATCGACGATGGTCGTTCGTTACAGTGTTTCGTAGGATTGGCTAAGGAGTTCCGGATCCCTGGCCTTCCTATACAGGTCCTTTATGGGATATAGTGCGTGCATGAATCTTTGGGAGATTATTTTCTATCGATAAGTGATATTTGACAAATGATTGACTTATTGAATGATTTAAATTATGAGAATAGTGAATGATTTGATTTATGAGATTAATACATGAGTTGATTGAAAAGTGACAAAGGAAATGATACAAGTTTTACAGTATATGTTTTTCTGATGCAATTGCATTTATCCTATTTTAAGGATTTTAAATGAATCGCATTACTGCACTAAACGAAATTTCTGAAATTATTGTATTATCTCATGATTTTGAAATTGTTACCATACTATTTACCAAAGTTGCATACTGAAATGGCCTTATAGCATCGCCTACATAAATGGCTTATACATTGATAAGTGATTCGAGATGGCAACGTATAAATTATAAAATGTTTTATACGGATTACTGATTTGAAATAGCATCACAGGAATTATTAAATGTTTTATATTGACTAATGAATTGAAATTGCATTGCATAAAATGTTAAACGTTTTATATCGATTAATCATTTTATCGTCAATTGAATTTACTCCCTATAATCGCATCTAGGGATCAGAACACGACAGGTACTCTAAAGTATCTTTTATACTCGGTTACCTAGTCGATTATAGTATCTTTCTGATACTATCCCCTAGTGAGCTGCTAAGAAATAAATATTTTTATGCATTTTAACATTTGTATTTAATATGCCTTTTTCTTAATCAGTAAAATAAGTTATTTTTATTTAACTGAATTTTATATGCGCTTTTATATATGTTTCTTACTGGGCTTTCCCCAAAGCTCCCCCCTTTTCTCACCATCCCAAATAGCTTATCGGTATACAAGAAGTTTGCTGTCTCTAGTTAGTCGAAGAAATCGCTAGAAGTTAGAAGTACCAAGTGATCAGGTATTTGTTAAATGTTTATTTATATTCAGACATGTATTTGCACAGCAGTTGTATTTATAAAATAGAGCATAAATACGTATTGGAAATTAGTGGGATGTAATTTATGTGAAGTTTATTATGAACGAAATAGTAGTTATTATATTTTAGTCTGTATTTAATTTATTATTATTAATTGAATTAATTGTATATTGAATTAGGTGAAATGAAAAAATGAATTGTACTTACACCGACATCGAATGCAAACATAATATTATCGATTAATTTAAAGAAAAAGATAGTATTGAAAAGAAAAAAAATTAGTTCGAAATTTTTTAATTTCGATTTACACAGGTTCAAATCTCTAGTGTCTCTCGTTAATAGACAATTTATAAATTTTAAAAAATCCGCGGGTGAAAGTTTAATTGATCTATAAATCCTAATAATGAGTTAGCAGTATACCTTAACCTTGGAGATAGATAGTTTCCGCTGTTCCTAAACTTTTATGCACAAAAAACAATGGAATTAAAAATATAAATAAAATATAATAAATTTATATTGATGGTATTTTAGTTATTACGGACCATATTTTTACTTTATTTATAAATCAAACCAAACATAAATTAAACTTAAAATACTTATTCTTTTTTTATCAACCAAATAATCTAATACATATTTTACTTGTATTCATCTTCTTTTTATTTTCACAGAATAAATATTTCATTCACCTTTTATTCTAATCAACGAATCAAAAGTGTCCTAACTGATTCATGCTGACGAGTAAGGACAAAAGAGAGTCGCTTTCTTTAGTAACCCAAAGCCAATTGATGTGGTAGCCTGGTTGGTACAATGGTTGAAGCAGAATGTTAAAAGTAGAGTCATGGCCCACTTAGCTTGCGGACTTGACTGAGGTTCTTGTTTCATGGGCTCCTCCATTTCCCTGGCCTTGGCTCTTGGGTCGGATTCCACTAGCTTAATTGCTCTAAGCATATCACATAAGACGTTTGTGAGCTTGCTTTTCCTTTTGAAAAATAATAAATTGTTTTAGGATGATAATAATTGCTCAGCAATTGTGAAGCTAGGTCAAGAAATTAACACCAGATTAACCTCTTTAAAATCTTAGTTTTATTATATTCCTAATTTTTTGTATTTCAGTTTTTAAAAATTAAAAAAAAAAGATTCAATAGAACGAGGCTTCAATGAAAACAAAATTATTGTACCAGTTAAAAGAATACTTGTCACTTAAAAAGAGTACTTAAGAGATTCATAAAAATTCTTATGTTGTCTCTTTTTCAAATTTTTAAATAAAGAGTTTAGTTTTTCTCTTGCTTAGTTCTAAAACAAAACAAAACGATATTTTGTGGGTAATTTTTATCTTCAAAATATTTGAGTTGCCATAAGAAATTTTAAACAATATATTTAATTGATAATTTTATTTTTATTCTTTCATAATATTAATAAAACAAATAAAATGTAAACAATAAAAACATTAATATAAAATTTAATTAAATAAAAAATGAAGATGTGCCCGCCTCAAGTGGGTTGATCGTTATATTAAAATAAAAATAGTGCATTCACTTCACACAAATTTAAATATATATATATATATATATATATTAAATTGAATCGTATATATAATAATACTTTAAATATTAGCTAGCTCATTTTTTATTTTAATTTTGTGCATAATTAAATTTATTAACCTAAAAAAGATAAGATTTAAAATAGTCGAATAAATAAAAAATAATTATTTAGAAAATAGAGCATAATAGTTTTTTAATAATTAATAAATATAAAAAATTTTATTAAATAAAAATTTGATTTTAAATTATTAAAATAAATTGAGAAAACGTAAATATTTTATATATTAATTATTATATTTTTCTAATAAGGTTCAAATTTGAAAGAGTTGTATAAATATATTTTTATTAAAATAAAGTCCTAAATAAATTATATTTTATATTAATATTTAATCCCTGACGTAGTCAACGGCTCACACACACTAGTATATAATTAAGTTGATGATTAACTCTTATAAACAACATATAAGCAAGTCCATTCCTTAGCTAACACACCTAATTTGAACATGATTGGTAAGAAGATAGTGGGGTGGTGAAGATAAAATTAAAAGCAAAAATGCCCATTCCTAGTTAGTTGAAAATTTGCGTGCTTTATTTATATAACGATTTGAATATTAAAATTTTATTTTTATTTGATTGTTTTTAGTTGCTGTCAGAATACCTCCAGGAGTTGGAAATAATGGTACACCTTTTCTGAGATGATCTTTTGAAGGAAAAGTGTAAGGTCACGTTTCGAAACATTCGCAGAGAATCAAATGGATTGGCCGATTCTATTGCAAAAACTGGTGTTGACAGAATTGAAGCTTTCAAAGCCTGGTGGTAGTTTAATTGTCCTATGATCTGTTTTGGGTTCATCTTTGAGTTGGGTTTTCATTGATTCCTTTTTGCAATTAGAGGCTGTTATGGGATGTCAGTGCTTGAAAAAAAATAATTATTTCCTTCGTCTAATTTCCTTCCTAAGATATTAGAGTAATGTTTGAGAGATTTTGTCGGAAAGAAGAAGATTTTCTTTCAAAATTATCTCCTTTAATTGTCAAGGAAACTACTTTCCGAAAAGGTAAAAGTCCAGTGTTTCAAATAGCAGCCGCAAAAAAAAAAATAGCGGCCACTATCTCGCGATAGTAGATCTGGCAATCCGTGTCTCCGTGTCATGACACGACACGACACGAGTTCAGACACGACACGAATTATCAAAACACGAACACGACACGAATTATAAAACGTGTCTGAATAGTAAACACGAAACACAACACTTTTTTTATACGTGTAACACGTGACACGACACGACTGACACGTGATAATTAATCGTGTCACACGACACGACACGACACGACACGACACGATTAACACGACACGACACGATTTAGATAAAATAACACGAAATTGACACGACACGAATAAACACGACACGAATAGACACGACACGAATGACACGATTAAAAATAAAATATAATAAAATGTTTGTTAGTTTGATTTAATATCTTGTTCTTATTATATTAAGTTGCATGTTAGTATTATGCTATTTTAATTTCTTATAATGTGATAATTGATATATAATAATATCATCAATTCTACTATTCTTATTGTATATAATATCACCAATTCATCATCATCGTATAACTATGATTTATATGTTAGTACTAGTATTATGTTTGTTACTTTGTTTTAATATCTTGTTCTTATTATATTAATTTGTATGACTATGATTTGTATGTTAGTACTAGTATTATGTTTGTTAGTTTGATTTAATATCTTGTTCCTATTATATTAATTTGTATGTTAGTATTTTGTTATTTTAATTTCCTATAACGTGATAATTGATATAGAATAATATCATCAATTCTACTATTCTTATTATATATAATATCATCAATTGATTGTGATCATATGACTATGATTTAAGATTAAGTATATAAAATAAATAAATAAATCATTAATAAGTATATTAATATTATTCTTACTATAATAATTTGTATTTTAATATTATGTTATTTTATTTTCTATAATGTGATAATTGATATAGACTAAATTAATAAACTATAAAATCTCTTAGTATACTGAATAATGTAATTCTGTAAAATGTAAACTTTTAATTTCTTATCAATATTATGTGATACAGTTAGTGTCTGTGACATAAAATAATTAATTAATTATACAATCTTTTATTAGTATAATACAATATTTATATTTTATACATTATAATAAAAAATATCATATATATTTATACATTATAGTATTGTATTTAAGTTCTTAACTTAAGTTCTTAATACTTTATTTTCAAAATTTATAAAATTTTATTATCTTAACCATAATTAATTAATTTAATTTCATAATTAAATTTATTAGTTTATTTTATTGCAATATTTATTAAAGCATTAGTTTGTTTTAATAAATTAATTTTCATAACACATTATACTAATATATTACAATTGTTCATTTGGTAAAACACTTATGTATTTTACTTTTGGCCAAAGTTCAATTCCTACTGAAAACATATATGATTACCGTGTCTTATACGTGTATCCGTGTATTCGTGTATCCATGTAATACGATTTTCTTTAAACGTGTTTTCGTGTCGTGTATGTGTTAATCGTGTATTCGTGTAACACGAATGTCTTAAACGTGTTTTCGTGTCTTACACGTGTTTAGCCGTGTCTGACACGGCTAAACACGAAAATTGCCGTGTCTAAATTCGTGTCGACACGAATAAACACGAAACACGAATTTTCCAAACACGTACACGGTTTTTTGGTATCGTTTTCGTGTCGTGTCACTCGTGTCGTGTCTAGATTTGCCAGGTCTATGCGGTAGCAACGGTGGCCGCCATCGCTATTGAGGGAAAAACGGGCGTAAGTACGGACAGAAAGCCAAAAAGAATAAAAATCATAATTTCACACAGCAAATTACAACCATAAACTCAATTTCAACCTCAATCATCAGCAATTCAACATCAATTCATAGAAAATAGCAGCGCAACACAACAATCCATCCAAGTTAGGATCTGTTGCAACAGGGCCAGAGCAGGGGATTTTATTATTGTTGTGGACTTTGTAGAAGTGGAGTAGACAGAGCAGCGAAGAAACGAATAGTCGAAGACAGTCGACTGGTAGGCAGCATGGGCGTCGGCATCGCGGCTGTCGAGCTCTGTCTCAACGCCATTGATGAACAAATCTGGGACTAGGACTTGGGAGAAAAACAGAGCAGTGCCAAGAGTGACTTGGGAGAAAAAGAGAGCAAGAGACGATGGGGTGACTGAGGATTGAATGATGAGTGGCTGAGGAAGGATTGAGTGATGAATAGCTGTAACAGATGGTGAGGCTGCGAGAGTGAAGGTGAGGACTGAGGGGATCGATTGTTGAATGAATGACTGAGGGTGACTTTTGGCTTGGGTATTTAGGATTTTGAAGTTGTTTATTATTATTATTATTATTATTATTATTATTATTATTATTATTATTATTTAGGAATTAGAAACAATGGATTACGGAAAGTTCTATTAAATGTTTATTGTATTTTATTTTAGTAAAATTTTTAATGTAGATAAATATATGTTATTAATGTTTAAAAAATATATATGATATTAAATATTATTGAAACTCAAGAGAAAAATAAAAAAATATTGATATTTAATAGTGTAAATGAGATGGCTTAGGTTAATTTATCTTTGTTTTCAATATTGTTTTTTGTCAAATAGCATAAATAATTTTTAAATATGAATACTTTATTATAATTCAAAAATTATGAATTAACTTTTTTTACATAAATAATAGATTTAAGGTATCATAAATTATTTTAAAATCCATAAATAAGATTTTTTTATAATTATAATTACAATTATTATATTTTATACAAAGTTGTGCAAATTAAAAAAAAATTCACGACCGCGATGACCGCAATGACCGCGATAGCCTCCATTATATCCGCAACCGCAATAAACGCAACGCGATCGAAAACGTGACAGCGACCGTAATTTAAAACAATGGGTAAAACCACTAGTTAATTGAGCTAATTAACAATATAAGCATAGTTCTTTACCAGTGTGAGTCACGATAAGGTCCCATGCATGAATGTTAAGACCACTTTATTGATAATTTTATCATTCTTAATCACGATAAGGTCCCATTCATGAATGTTAAGAGCACTTTATTGATTTTTATATAACAATTTCAAAAGTGATTTTATTAATCAATGAGCCATCTGTTAGGTTCATGAGACATTTTGAATTTTGGTCATGATTTGTTAATAAAAAAATAAATTGATTTATCAAATTTCTTTCTATTTCTTTGTTTTTGTGTAGCAAAGACGACTTAGATGTCAATCAAGGTTTAGTTCAGTTGATTTATGTAATTTTTTAAAAAATATTTTTAATAAATTTTGAGTACAAATACCATTTCCTATAATTTTTTTTGTTATATTCTCATACAAAGAAATTTTTTTTTATAAAAAAAGAAAGACAAATTTAAAAGACGATTGATGTACATATGTATATCTGCAATATAGATTCTTATATGGTATATGAGTAACTTAATAAATTCAGAACTAATTTGAGCGAACTCCAAACCCTCTCACTGCAATTAAATTAGAAATCTGTATTATTGACTAAAATAAGAAAACATTTATGAAAACCAAAATCTAGAAAGCAAAGGAAAACTACCTTGTCCAAGACGGCGAGCCAATTTTCAAATGCCAAGACTTATTGGTAAGTTAAGAATTAAGGAGCACATTTCCTAGGCTCTCATTAGTCATCAATCACGTGAATCTTGATCGTCTTAAGTCAGTGTTTCCTCTTGCTGCTTTAGGTTAAGTGAAATGTCGAATTTTCTCATCCCAATTTTATGTATTGCACTTTTTCTTTTTCTTAGAGAGAAACCCACAAAGCTAACTTTATAAGGTGCAAAGACACTAAGAGGAAAGCTCTCCTTGACTTCATTCAAAACCTTGAAACTTTGGATTTCATGATGCAAACATGGGGATTTGATCACCAGTATACACATGCATTGGCACGGCAACACGGCACGACCAATGAAGGACTAATGCTAGCATGTGGCATGACATGCAAGTTCATGTGTCATGTCATTTTGGCCAATTTATAAAAATAAAATTATATTTATAAATTTAATTATGAAATATTTCAATTATTAATACATAAATATATAATATTTTCATTTTCAATACAAAATACATGATATGTCACATTTTTTATATAATTTTTTTTGTTAAATACACTAATAAAAAAACTCATCAAAAAATAAATTATTAAAGATTATTTTTTAAAAAAATTTGTTAGATGTAGAAGCTCAAGCACTAGATAAATCACATTAAATAAGTGAAAATCAAGGGAAGAGAATGAAAAATGAAATAATAATATTTTGTGTTTTATAGTCTTTTATTTGTGCATGTGTCTGTGCACGTGTTTAAATGTTAAGATTGTAAATTTCAAAAGAGAAGCTTGATGCAACGGTAAAATTTGTTCCTTTATAACTTGGAGGTTCCAAGCAAAAATACTCTCTCTTAATGCAGAGGGAAGGATGTGTACAATTATCCTCCTTGGACCTTACAAAGTGGGAGCCTTTTGATTGTGTACAATAAACCCCCAAACCACAAAGTGGGAGCCGCTTTCATCATGTTATCTTTTTTTTTAAGGATTGTAAATTTCGATATCTTTACCAAATACATTTTATTATGTTTTTTCATAAAGATAGACATTTTGCTTTTAGGATTGTAAATTTTGATATTTTTATTTAATATATATTATTATGTTTCTTGTAGATATAGACATTTTGTCAAAGCGAATTATGTGTCTTTTTATTTTATTTTTATTTATCCTGCATGTTATTTAAATTAATAAATAAAAATTTAAAAATAATAAAAAAATCTAAAAACATCTTAATGAACTGTGCTTGGCACAACACGATAAAAAAATAGTATTGTGCTTGGCTTAGCACAATCCATTAGTGCTATGGGCTATGTGTCATGCTAGACGACGTTCTTAATTTTCATGAACCGTATTAACATGATCCATTAAGAAATAGTATCGCGTCAATGCAATTTATTAACACATGAGTTAGTATTTAACCCAAAGTTGTAAACATTGTATCGGAGAGCATTTCGTTTTTTCTTTTTACAATGAGATATATCGGTATCGGTTGTTTCGGTATATTATTTCGGATTTTTCGGTTTAATTTAAAAATATTTATAAACTTTTCATACATGTAATAATATTATTAATAATAAGTAAAATAAAATATAAAATATTTAATATTGATAATGATAAGTATAAAATTAATAAAATTACTCATACAACAAATAATAATTATTTTTAAAATTGTTAATGCATTTACTTAATTCATTATTTATGTATTTATTAGTTTTAATTCAGTATCAAAACATATAATAAAACAAAAAAAATTCAATTTTCTTATAATATTTGCGTACCAACCATGGTTGTTAATATCGTTTCGGTTTCGGTCGTACCGGCCGGTACGTGTCAGTTTTCATAAAATCCGGTACACTTGAGTTAATTTTTCGTTCCAGTTTTGGTACCAGGTAATATCGGCTGGTTTCGTGAATTTCGGATGGTTTTGGTCAATTTCGACGAAATTGACTGTTTCGGTTGGTACGCAAACATTACAAGAAAATTGAATTTTTTTGTTTATATGTTTTGATACTGAATTAAAACTAATAAATACATAAATAATGAATTAAGTAAATGCATTAACAATTTTAACAATTTTAAAAATAATTATTATTTGTTGTATGAGTAATTTTATTAATTTTATACTTATCATTATTAATATTAAATATTAAATATTTTATTTTACTTATTATTAATAACATTATTACATGTATGAAAAGTTTATAAATATTTTAAAATTAAACCGAAAAATCCGAAATAATATACCGAAACAACCGATATCGATATATCTCATTATAAAAAGAAAAAACGAAACGTTCTCCGATACGATATTTACAACCTTGGTACCAACCAAAACAGTAAATTTTGCCGAAATTGACCGAAACCACCCGAAATTCATAAAATCAGCCGATATTACTCGGTACTGAACTAGTACAAAAAATTAACTCATGTGTGTTAAATTTTATTAAAATTGGCACTTATTGGCCGATATGATCGAAACTAAAACGGTATTAATAACTATGATTTAACCGGGCTGTGCTAGCCCAACACTCTTTTTTTTATATAAGCAAAAGATTTTATTAATGATTAAAAGACGGTTTCAGGAAAATACATATTTTCCTTAAAGACATGTCAAAGGATAAAACAAAACATACAGCCAAGTGAAACAACAGGAAATAACAGTGGACATAGGTAGCTGTAATGCTAGCCTAGTCCAGTTTCACCACGTCACGAGGCCAACCATAAAATAACCAACACAGCACCATGTTAGCGTCAAATCATAGTTTTCATTGATCTTGGCTACTTTGGAAGCCAATTTGATCTTCATCAAGATCCCAAACAAGCCAGAACTTTACATCACCAAACGATGAATTCACAACCGATGATGAAGATGAGCAGCGAAGCAAAACTCTCTGAAAGTATTTCCACAATTTGAGCTCCATATGTTACATCTTTCTTTGAAATCCTCGTGATCATGCTTCGTCCTTTTCATGGACTAGGATTTCTCTTTTCTCCTCCTCGTGATCGTAAACTCAACAATGAACAGCAAAGCTGACTGACAATGACACCTCTACAATCACAACGAGGTTCCATGCATGAATGTTAAGAGCACTTTACTGACAATTTTCAGTAGTGATTTTTTTAATCTACGAGCCATTTGTTTCGTTCATTAGACCTTTTGAATTTGATCATGATTTATTAATAAAAAAATAAATTGATTTATCAAATTTTTTTTCTTTTTGCCATGACAAAGATGACTTAGATGTCAACCAAGGTTTAGTTTAATTGATTTATATAATTTTAAAAAATATTTTTAATAAACTTTGATTTTAAATCTCAATATCTATAAATTTTTTTATATTATATTCTCTTACTACTATTTTTTTTAATTAAAAAGAACAAATTTAAAAGATGATTGATGTACATATGTGTAACATCCCGTTACCATATTTTTCACGTATTTCCATACAACTTTACCAGTTGGACTGTCTGTGATACCATTAATATTGAAACAGTGACAGTAATAATTGTTAAACATTTATTTAAATCTGGACTATGAAAATTTTTTTCATTATACCTTATATCTAACATCCCCTTATTGTCTTATTGCACTACAGTAGTACTGTATACTTATGTCTGAAATGTAAAATAGAAGAGACTGTACCTGTCATGTTTAACATCCATCTTGGAGCTACTTCTCTAACTTAGTGTCTTTTATCTGTGGAGTTAAAACAAAGGGGTGAGCGATTCATACGCTCAGTAAAGGAAACATATGCTACTTTATAAAACCAAAACTATATACCACAAAATATTTGTTTTTCCTAACATCATACCAAGTAGGAAAACAGTGGATATAGTAAACAGTACTCTCAAAACATCATTCAAATCACTGGCTAATCAGTTTACTTTAAATTGTAGTAAACAGTAAATAGGATTTAACAAATCCTCTTAATAAACAAAAATCAACAAGTTGAGACTAGGCATCACCCTACGAGTAAATCAGGCTATCATCGTTCCCCCTCCCCCTTGCGACAACGGAATCTACCGCTATTGGGGTGCACCCGCAGGCCATCGCCCCTCACGGCTATATCTGCTAGATCTATGGCCATAATCTATAGGTGGTCCTCGGGTCCACTTGCCAAGTGACCTCGAGACCGCTGATGACTTGGCGGGTCCATCAGCCCTGTGACGCCTGAGGTGCACTCATTGGTCCATCGACCGAGCTACCGCCCCAGGTGGGTCACGCCATAATATAAATAGTAATGCATGAAACTAGGGGCCTAAAGTCTTAAAATCACTTTATATCTCATGAAAACCAAACCTTTAAGGAATTATTTCACAAAATTCATCATTTTCTCATAATGATTTTTCTTCCAAAAAGGTTTTAAAAACAGCCTGCAATCTCATTGAATTCCATGTGAGAAAGGCCCGGGTTAATTGGCTCGCCATGGCTACTTCGCCCATTAGTCAACTTGCCCGAAAATGGTTTCATATTTTCTATTTTCAAAGCTATTTAAATAGTTCATTTTCCGTTGAAAAACATTTAGAAAAGAGAAACCTATTCGCCATGGTCAGCTTGCCCATTCGGCTTGCCCATGGTCAACTCATCAATGCGGCGAATTAGTGTTCGCCTGCCAACTTTAGCCTTTAAAAACAACAGGTAAACTGGCTCGCCCTCAGTGGCTCGCCCACAACTTTCTTAACAAAGGAGTCGCCCGCCCCAAATGCATTATAAGAGGTCACTCGCCCAAGGCATAGAAAAAGGGTTCGCCATCCATTTGCTCACCCGGGTTTTAATAAATCAGGGGTTGTTCGCCCCATTTCACAAAATAAGGGTTCGTTCGCCCAAAATGATAAAAGGTTTGGCTCGCCCGCCATAACCGTTCGCCTAACATTAGAAAAACAGGGGCTCGCCCGCCCTGTACCGGTTCTCCCAATCTTAACATAAGGGTCAGCTTTTAGCTCGCCTGAGACCCAAAACACTTTATCAAATAATGCATGTCAGAAAACAAAACATTTAGTAATATTTTCATAATATTTACTCCACAAGACATGCATTCTCTTCACACACATCTCCCTTACCTGGTTCGACGAAACTTTACTTCCCGACCGCCTTCTCGATCGCTTTTACCGAGTCCATAATTCCCGGTTGCAAAATAGTTTATTAAAACTATTAATACTTTCATTTTATATCACTTGGCAAGAGTGAGATAAGTCAAATGACTACTTGCCCAACAGAGCTCTTACTAGCTCGCCCAACTGAGCTCGCCATTCACATATTGGCCAGTTAGTGGGAGTTCGCCCACAACCAACTCGTCACGCCTTTATTGGCTTAAATGTGGGAGTTCGCCCACAATTCTACTCGCCCAAATGAACATCCATTTGAATTCTACCTACACTGATTTCTATTCAGAAGTGAGCTCGCCCACGCATTAAACTGGCGTTGGGCAACCTCGCCCACTTGAACCACATCTTTGGCGAGTTCTTTATTTCCTACTCACCTTATTGACGATTACTAAAATTCAACATGGGCGATCACAGTAGTCGCCATTTTCATCACCCTTACACCATTTCCATTACTTTCCTTATTCATTCTCGATTATTTTCCCATCATTCTACTACAATATCAACCCAGTTTCATTTTATACTTCATATGCTTCAAAACATGAATTTATTCTATTTCTATGATCTATCAAGAATAAATCAAAAGCAAGACTATACTCATGCTTCTCATACTTGAAATCATAGAAATATATCATTAAATCTCAAGAACCATTAAATCTCACCTTAATCAACTGCACTTCCAGAACATAATTCTTTCTGTCTCCTGTTAGCCTCACTTTGCTTATTCCTTTAGCTCATCAACGATGGAGAAAAGGTTTTATAAGCAGGTTTACTTGTTTAGCCAATTTGAGGGTGAAGTTTAGTGAATCAAGCATGGTAGAAATGTATGAAATCAGAACATAAACTGGCAGTTGCATAGCTTTCGTGAGGAAGATGAAGTTTACTAAGCCGGTTTTCCTCAATTGTTTCTCCTTATATAGCAATGTATCCAATCAGAGCCCCTCACTTGGCCTTATTCCACCTTCTTTCATTTATTTCACGTCTTTCATTCATTTAAAATAGAAGAAAAACTGCAGCAAAAGGAACGGCTATGAGAAGCTGTTCTCTGCACATTTTGACTTACTTCACTTGCCATTAATTGTCTAAACCGAGAAGCCAATGGCGTGAAGTCCACAACCACTTTTCTTGACTTATTACACCTTTTGTCTTATTCCTCAACCAATGAGGTTACTTCTTTTATTGACTTTATTCTTTCTCAATTTATTGTCTTCAACCGTATGACTTACAAAGTCAATTTTGGCTGCAATGGTCACATGCTGATTCCAGTTCCAGTTCACCTATCTCAATTTCAGTTGGCCAACCTTTCATCTCGCCAACTTTATCTTGATGCCAACTTAAAATTTGGCAATTACGAGAATTTTCCTCTTCTTGACGATCACATAGAGGTTTGGCGAGTAGCAATTGCCTTTCTCGCCAACTTGGCATTTCACTTGCCCCTCTATATGGGCAACCACCTTACTCGCCAAATACATTGGCGATCACAGTCCTCGCCACACGCGGGCCATCATCTATCCACAGCCTTGGCGAACTCACCTATTTGCCAAACCAAAGAGGCAACCAATCAACTCGTCATCATCAACTCGCCCTACTCATTCCTTGGGCGATCAGATCCCTCGTCACATTGGGCGATCACCTAGTATGGCTCAACTCGCCAACCTTGCTCTGATTCACTGGCGAACTCACCTATTCGCCAGTATGGCCATCAGACACTAGTCATCCTCCATTGGCGATCACCCTTGTTCGCCCATTGGCGAGCTCTTCCATTTAGTACTCGCCCGTCAAGTATTTCACATAAATTACTTCGTTCATATCTCAAATAAAAGAGCTTTTCCACCCAAGTGGAAATCAATATTCATTATTTATTTAATTTTCATTATTAATTTATGAAATTAGACTCTACAGTAGTGTAGAATCAAGTCTTACAATATGTATATCTACAATAAACATATATATATATATATATATATGGTATATTGTAGCTTAAAAAATTCATAACTAATTTGAGTCAACTCTAAACCATCTCACTGCAATTAAATTGGGAATGTGTATTATTGAATATTGACTTATATAAGAAAACATGTCTGGAAACCAAAATCAGGGAAGCAAAGGAAAACTACCTTGTCCAAGACGGTGAATCGATTTTCAAATGCCAAGACTTATTGGTAAGTTCAGAATTAAGATCAAACAGGGTCCGATCCAGTATTGTTGATTATTTAAGGAGGACATTTCCTAGGCTCTCATCAGTCATCAATCACTTGAATCTTGAAAGTCTTAAGTCAGTGTTCCTTCTTGTTGCTTTAGGTTAAGTGAAATGTCGAATTTTCTCATCCCAATTTTATGTATTGCACTCTTTCTTTTTCTTAGAGAGAAACCCACAAGAGCTAACTTTATAAGGTGCAAAGAGAGTGAGAGGCAAGCTCTCCTCGACTTTAAGCAAAACCTTGAAACTTTAGATTCCATGATGCAAACTTGGGGATTTGATCGCAACAGGGATTGTTGTACATGGATGGGTGTGGAGTGCAGTAACCGTACCGGCCATGTGATTAAGCTCGACCTGAAATACAGCTTCATTGTTAAAGCAGGTACAATTAGTCCTTCATTGCTTAAATTGCACCATTTGAGATATTTAGATCTCAGCTGCAATGATTTTAATGGGAGAGCCATTCCAAAATTCATTGGTTCTTTCAGAAATTTGAGATACCTTGATCTCTCTAATACTGACCTTAGTGGACCAATTCCGTCTGAATTAGGAAATCTTTCAAGGCTGGAGACCCTGTGCCTCAGTCAGAGGGGCTTTCGCAGTTTATCACCAGTATACAACGTTGGAAACCTTGAGTGGCTTTCCCGTCTATCTTCTTTAAAAGTGCTTGATCTCAGTTTCACTGACCTAATTCAGGCCACTGATTGGTCCCAAGTAGTGAACCAGCTTCCTTTTCTTCGAACCTTGGACCTTAGCAGTTGTAGTCTTCCAAGTACCATTCCCTCATCTTTTTCGCTTATCAACTCTTCTAAATCTCTCTCCACCCTCAAACTTCAAGCCAATTATCTCACTTCTTCTGCAATATTCCCATGGTTGTTTAATGTTAGTAACAACCTTGCTAACCTTGATCTCTCATTCAACCAGTTGAAAGGTCCGATTCCTAAAGCTTTTGGAAGCATGGTTGCTATGAGATCCCTTGTTCTAAGGGACAATCAGCTTGAAAACAATCCCTTGTTCTGGAATATGTGTAACTTATCTAGATTAGACTTGGAATCCAACCATCTCAGTGGAGATGTCTCTGAATTAGTTCAAAATATGGCCGGATGCACGGTAAACTCATTGGAGAATTTGAGGTTAGCTATGAATCAACTCACAGGGTCAGTGCCAAATGAAATTGCAAAATTATCAACTTTAAAGGAACTAGATCTTGGGGACAACCGTTTAAATGGAACCATAAGCGAAAGCATTGGGCAACTGTCCAACCTGGAATATTTGCTTCTTTCTTCGAATTCTTTTGAGAATGCTGTGATTTCTGAAGCTCATTTCTCAAATCTTTTCAACTTATTGGTGTTGGACTTATCTCATAGTTCTTTGACTTTAAAATTCAACTCTGGTTGGATTCCTCCTTTTCAACTGAGCACCATATATCTTGCCTCTTGCAAGTTAGGGCCTCATTTCCCAAAATGGCTTTCATCTCAAGTTAGTTTTCATACCCTTGATATTTCTGCTGCTAAAATTTCAGATTCCTTTCCCAATTGGCTTATGAAATCTCAAACGTTCATTTATTACTTAAATCTCTCTTTCAACCAGATTACTGGAAATATTCCTCCTTTGGACTTTGAAAGATCAATACCTTATCTAGATTTAAGCTCCAATAATTTAACAGGTCCATATCCCCAATTAAAAATTAATTTTTTGTTAAACCTCTCCAAAAATAAGTTTTACGGTTCGCTATTTCCTATTTGCAATGTTATTGCATTTAAATATTTCCAATTGCTTGATCTCTCAAATAATCTATTTTCTGGAATGGTACCTAATTGTTTTAAACAAATGCCAAATCTAAGAGCTTTGAATTTGGCTGGCAACAATTTCTCTGGCCCAATTCCAAATTCATTGGGATATCTATCTTTTCTTGAAACACTTAGTTTACGGGGCAACAGATTCTCAGGAGGAATATCTTCATCTTTGAAGAATTGTGGGCAGTTAAAATTTTTGGACCTTAGTGACAATAGACTGATAGGAAACTTACCTACCTGGATCGGAAATAGTTTATCATCATTGGTTTTTCTTAGCCTCAAAGCCAATCTATTTGATGGAAGTATACCCCAACAACTTTGTGAATTGAATCATATTCAAATCTTGGACCTCTCTGTAAACAAAATCTCTGGTGCGATACCTCATTGTTTTATTAATTTCACTTCTATGGCTCAAAAGGTGAAGTTAAGCAAAACAATTAAGCATATCATTACATCTGCCACCATTATCGAATCGAATTTCCACTATGTTGATGAGGCATTGCTCATATGGAAAGGGGAAAGGCACAAATATGACAAGATTCTTGGGCTGTTATTACTCATTGATCTCTCAAGTAACAAATTATTTGGAGAGATTCCTGAGGAACTAACTAGTCTCCAAGAATTGGTTGCATTGAATTTATCAAGAAACTTTTTGATCGGAAAAATCCCTGACAGGATTGGGCAGTTAAGACAATTACAATCACTTGATTTGTCGAGAAACAAACTTTCTGGCAGCATCCCATCAAGCTTGTCTGAGTTAACATTTTTGGCTACCTTGGATTTGTCATATAATTATTTGTCAGGGAAAATTCCAACAGGAACTCAACTACAACTCTTTGATCCTTCAATCTTTTCTCATAATCATGGACTTTATGGTCCCCCAGTTACACTCAATTGCTCAGGATCAACAGAAATACCTCAAGGTCAACCAGGAAGAAACCAAGATGACTTTGATGAATTCAGGAAATGGTTTTATGCTGGCATGGGACTTGGATTTGCAGTGGGATTTTGGGGATTTTGTGGGGCTGTGTTTTTCAAGCGTTCTTGGAGGCATTCCTATTTCCATTTCTTGGATAATGTGAAGGATTGGCTCTATGTTTCATTTGTTCTGTTGAAAACAAGGTTGGAGAGGAGAATTCAAGCCTAAAAGGTATCACTCTTTTAATTTGATCATGAAGGAAAAATGCTTATGATATTTACTTAGCTTCTTGTTTTTTTTTTTTTTCATTTTTTGGCTTTAATCTCGTTTAGCATGCCTTTTTATATTTTGAAATTTTGCTTCCTATAAAATAATAGAGTTCTATAATAATGTTCCTGTTTTCAGGTGAGGTGTGGAATTGCAGCTGAAGATAATTACAAGTAATGGTTTGAGGGTTGTGCTTAGTTCGTTATTTGTAAGATATGCTAATAGAAGTGTCATAATTTCTTTCAGTTTAATCTCTATGAGTACTTTGTCCCAGTGTTGTCAACCTTTGTTTGCAAATAATGAAAGCCTAGACTGATGGTTTTGTCTTTGAAGAAAAAACAAATGATGGTTTTCATTTGACCTTGTTTGACATGGATTTATTTTTTTGAAGGAATACATTACGTGAGAAGTTGCAGTTATAATCAAATATTATATTTATAAAACTTAAAACTATACTTAAATCACTTAACTAATTAAACTAAGAAATAATTATGCTCAAACTTATACATAGACAGATTTGAACCAGAATTTCAAAATAGACGGGAGGGTATCGAGAGGAATTATAGTTGTAAAAGTGTCATTTTCCTTACTCAAAACTTTCGATTATTACAGTTTTAATCCCAATTTTTGAGTGCATCAAGTTATCCTACATTTCTAATGTTATCTATCATTCAAATAGTAATAAAATTTATCATCATGACATAGCCTGCATATGATCCCTATCCACTTAGCTTAGATGTTGGTTAAAAGAGAAAAAGGATAGAGAAAAAAAAATTAATAGTTAATTAAGGTGCAATATCACCAGCCATACTGTTGTGGTAAAGACAAAAAATTGATTTACATCAGAAATTAGAGAAAATTATGGCTCAGCGATTGTTTCCCCTCATTAGAAAGAATTAAATCCAAAATTCGAATCTCTTTTCTCCTTATATCTCATTATGAACCAAAAAGAAAACTCTGAAAATGAACAATTTTGGAAACATCATAACTGAAGCTTGTTATCAGAAATCATTATATATTTATTAATTATAGTTAAGAACCAATTCCAGAGTCTTTCAAACATGTCCATCTTTACGGTTACAAAAGGTTACATGTAATTGTTTTCATATGCAGCATTCAAGTTGAGTTGCATGTATATGTTTATAAAAATGCTTCAATTGTTTGCCTAAGGCTTAAAATTGAAATGCCAATGGGGATTTTGTGTTCCTTTCATAAGGAAAATTTGTAAACAATCAAAAGTTTGGGCATCAAGTTTCTTTAAGTTTGAGGCCCCATCAGTTGAGTTTTCTCTTCTTCTAATTGAACAACTTGTAAAGAAGAGGACTGTTTTAACCGGCCTTTGATATTCTTTTTCATTAGATTCTTGTTGAATTAAATTGGAAAAATCTCTCCTAATTTTTTGAGACTAAAGATAAATTGTTAAGAAGAAAAACTTCAAAAAACAAGATTCAATGACATAGTCATGTCATTGTTTCCTTTTTATCCTAAAAACATCAATTTAAAAGTAATAGTAATGAAATTTTATAATTTAACCAACAAATTTATTGGACTAAGTTGGCAATTTAAATTTGGTAAATAATTGTTAATCTTGAGGTCTTCACTCTTTTCCCATCTAATTCACTAATCGAGCTAAAAAATGGCCAGAAAGCAATGCTTACACTACGCCACTAATCCCGCAGGCTTAGTCTTTATGGTTAGTGAAAACCACATTAACTAATTGTCAATAATAAAAAGAAAATCCAATTAAAATCTTATTGGTACTATTTAATTAAAGATTATTATCCAATACACAATAGGTGGAGTTTTCAGACTTCACAACTAGAGTTAAATTGATGACACATGCTTCACTTTATTTATTTTTATTTTTTAAAGTATATTTGTAATCATTCTAGTCAAAAAACTCCATTGATAGTGTATTGAATAATTATATTTAAATTAAAGAATTTTTTGATTTTTAAATTTTATAAATAGAGTCAACAAAGTGGCATGTATTTTTTAAGATATAAAAATAAAAAAACATATTTAAATTTCTTATAATTTCATTTATGAAATTATAACTTTTCATTGTCAATATATCAATTACGGACTCAATTCAATTAATTATAGGTAAACAAATAGTTTGCCCACCTTAAATAGACATAATTTTGAAAGCTATCAATCCATAAGAAAGGTATAAATGAGTTTTTTGCTGTGGAGAGGAAACGTTGCAAACCAATAGAACAAGATGTGCCATGAGGCTACAGAGAGAAAGACTTGAGCAGATGTCGAAGAACAAGTGCAACAACAGGTGGTGGTAGAAGGCTTAGCAAAACTGAGTTAAGAGAACAATGCAAAAAGGATTTGAGAGAGATTCTAGATGAGATAACTTGCCAAAAGTTCCCTTCAAGGACAACAAGAGCTCTTATATATAGGTGTGGAAAATGGGAGTTACATATCTTTGGTATTCATAACACAATAATGAGAATTGGTAGTTACAAAACATTAATGCTTTGTCTAATGGGAGTTATGTTTTAGGAGAAGGTGTACTGAAAAAAAATATGGAAGAGCACTCATACTTTTGTAACATCCCAAAGCTACTGTAAATCATGATACTTACTCATAACTTACACTTAATTACCGGTTGGGCTGTCTGTGATGCTTAACAACTTCTACTACATTATTATGAATTATTAAAGTCTCTTCCTTGAGAGGTATATACATTCCCTTATCTTTAAAGTAGTACTGTACAACTTTGCTGAATATATAAAAGAAATATAACATACCTTCGATATCCAATCTCAGGAAGGTAAGTATCTTAGCCAAATCAGTGATCTGTGGAGTGGAAAAATAAGGAGTGAGCGACAACGTGCTCAGTAAGGAAAGTGTATGCTGCTTTACAAATATAAAACTATATTCTCAAAACCCCTTAATTATCCTAACGATTAGACTCATTAGGAAATATAGTTAACATTAAATAGGATTTAACAGATCCTTTCAGAAATCAATTAATTGAGACTAGGCAACAATTTAAATCATGCAAGGAATATAAGTCATCCGCTTTTGGGGTGCACCATAAGCCATCGCCCCTCACGGCTATCTCAACTAGATGTATGGCCATAATCTGTAAGGGGTCCTCGGGTCCACTTGCCAAGTGACCTCGAGACCGCTGAAGACTTGGCAGGTCCATCAGCCATGTGATGCCCTAGGGTGCACTCGTTAGTCTATTTGACCCGAGCCATCGCCCTAGATGGATCACGCAAAGTATATGAATGATAATGCATGAACTCATGGCCTAATGTCTCAAAATCAAGTTATCTTATATATCATTTCCATAAAATGATTTGATTTCCAAAAGGTCTTATAAAACAATAAAACAGCCCGTAACTTCAACATTTTCTGTGTGAGAAGGTACAGGTTAGACTGGCTCGCCCATGGCTAGTTCGCCCATAGTAAGCTTGCCAATACTCAACTCGCCCATTGGTCAACTCGCCCCAAAAAGGTTTCATATTTCTATTTTTGAAATATTAAAATAATTCATTTTTTGCTTAGGAAATTACACTTTAAAACCGTTCGCCAGAGTCAGCTCGCCCTTCACGGCTCGCCCCTGACTAACTCGACAAGACGACGAATTAGTAATCGCCCGCCACTTAGCTTTTCAAAACAAAAGTATGGCTCGTTGATAACGGTTTGCCCGCCTTATATTTAAAACAAGGGTCGCCCTCCCAAACGCATTAAAAAGGGTTCGCCCGACTATGGCTTACCCGGATTTCTCTTTAAAACAAGGGCACTCGCCCAGTTCTCATAAAAGAGAGCTCGCCATTTGGCTCGCTCGAGTTTCTGCCTAGAACAAAACTACTCGCCCGCTTTAACCAGTTCGCCCAACAAAACAACATATGGTGGCTTGTAGCTCGCCCAAAATCAAAACAGTTTATCAACCAATGCATGTCAGAAAATAAAACAATTTCTAATATTTTCTTAACATTTTTACTCCACAGGACATGCATTTACATCACATACTACTTCCTTACCTCGTCTGATGCAGCCTTGCTTCTCGCCCGCCTTCCTCAATTCCCGTCTGCAAAAGCATTTATTTAAACTATGAACATTTCTTTTTCGAATATTTTCCAAAACGATTTATATTTTCCTAATAATAGTGGCACTTTGGTGAGACTCAGTTCGCCATTCACCCAAGGAACTCGCAATTCAATATTAACTCATTTCTGGGGAGTTCGCCCAGCTTAGGAGCTCAACTCGCCATTCTTATCAATTCAGTTCGCCATTCGTGGCTTTTCATTCATAAACGGGCTCGCCCATGAATTGGATAATGTTTGGCGACCTCTTTATCTCCTATTCGCCCCATTGGCGATCATCAACATCTCACATGGGCGATCTCTATGGTCACCCTTCTCGCCGTTTGGCGAATATATGTCCTCGCCCATTAACTATCATTCTGGTTATCCCATAACTATTGGCGAACATGTTCTCGCCTAGTCATGTATTGCAATGTACTCGCCTCACCCTTCGGGCGAATACTCTTTACTCACCTATTGTTTTTCTTAATCAATCTTGGTTATTTTTCCATTTAGTTTCTTATATATTCCACAATATTCAACTACAACCATACTATCTCTATGTTTATTTCGTTGTAAAACATAGAAATCTATCATTAATTATTAAGAGAACTATATAACTATGAAACTCACCTTTACTAAGTTGCTCTTCCAACAACAGAATGCTTTCTTGCCTTTCTTAGCTTTACTTCTCTTGTTCCTTAACTCTTCAATGGTGAGGAAAAGGTTTAACTGATAGAAAGATGAAACTCCTTGGTTATGAAAGGAACGGAAGAAATGAAGTAGAATTTGTAGCAAACAGAATGGGCGAGTAACAAATTCTCAGGTATTCTCCTTATATAACCCCTCAAATCCACTTAGAACTCGCCACCTATTCTTATCCTGTTTCATGTCATCATTGCACGTCTTTCATGCAATTAAAACCCAGAGAAATTGGTGACAAAAGGAACGGTGGTAAGGCCTCCCGTTGCAGTCCGTTTCTTCTTTCCTTTTTGACTAAATTTTCTCTTCTTCTGTCAACTTCTCTGCCAGCCAACGTTGATTGGCTAACTCCTAGTCCACGCCACTGTCAGCCAACGTTTATTGGCTTTCCTTTCATTCTTTTCTCCATTCGTCTGACAGCCATACTCTTCATTAAATGTTTTCATACCTTAAATAAAATTAAATCCCATCTATTCTTTATACACCATATATACATTATAACATACAATGAAAAGTGGAAATTCACATTAAATGATTCCTTAATTTCACTAAAACAATTTATTTCCACCATCATTCATGTACAAATATGGTATATAGTATAATAAAATTCGGTCTTACATTTCTCCTCACCTTAAGAAATTTGGTCCTCCAAATTTAACTTGGATCTATCATTGAAAAAGCTCTGGATACTTCTCATGCATAAGGCTCTCTAACTCCCAAGTAGCCTCCTCCTCGTTATGATACTGCCAGAGCACTTTAACCAAAGAAATCGTCTTAGATCGCAACACTTTATCCTTCCTATCCAGGATCCGTATTGGTTTTTCAACGTAACTCATATCCTCTCTGATCTCCAGCGGCTCATGCCGAATCACGTGAGAAGGATCTGGATGGTACTTTCTCAACATCGAGACATGGAACACGTTATGCACTCCTGACAACTCTGGTGGTAGTGCTAACCGATATGCCACATCTCCCACGCGATCTAAGATTTCATATGGCCCAATGTATCGAGGACTCAACTTTCCTCTCTTCCCGAATCTCATTATACCCTTGGACGGTGACACTTTTAAAAACACATAATCACCCGCTACAAACTCCAATGGTCGGCGTCTAGTATCTGCATAACTCTTCTGCCGACTCTGAGCCGTTCTAAGCCTCTCACAGATCATCCGTACATCACGAGAAGCCTGCTCGACCAAATCGGGAGCTAACAGTTTACGGTCTCCAACTTCTTCCCATGCTATCGGGGATCTGCATCGTCTGCCATACAAGGCCTCATATGGTGCCATGCCGATACTCGTATGAAAACTATTATTATAAGCAAACTCTGCCAGGGGTAAGTGATCGTCCCATGAGCCTCTAAAATCCAATGCACACGCTGTCAACATATCCTCGAGTCTGTATAGTACGCTCGGACTGTCCATCAGTCTGTGGATGAAAAGCGGTGCTAAAACTCAATTGGGATCCCATAGCCTCCTGAAATCTCTCCCAAAAATGAGAGGTGAAGCGAGAGTCCCTATTAGAGGCGATACTCACTGGAACACCATGTAACTTCACTATCTCCCTGACATACAACTCGGCCAAGGCACTAACTGAATCTGTAGATTTCATGGCTAAGAAATGAGCAGACTTAGTCAATCTATCGACTATCACCCAAATAGCATCATACCCTTTCCTGGTCCGTGGTAATCCCATAATAAAATCCATAGTAACATGCTCCCATTTCCACATAGGAATCGATAATGGTCGAAGCATACCCGCTGGCTTCTGATGCTCAATCTTAATCTGCTGGCATGTTAGACATCTAGCAACAAATTCAACGATGTCTTTCTTCATCTTAGGCCACCAATACACTCTCCGGAGATTCTGGTACATCTTAGTACTACCCGGATGTAACGTGTATCTAGAGGTATGGGCCTCCGATAAAATCAAATCTCTAAGCTGTCGATGATCGGGAACACATATCCGACCTCTAAACCTCAGTATCTCGTCGGTGCCAATCTCAAAATCTGACATAACTCCCATCTGAATCTGACTGACAATCCCAATACAATAATCATCCCTCCTCTGATCTTCCCTTATTCGGTCCATCAAATCCGGCTCTATACGAAAACTAGCCGTAAACCCATACTGGTCAGAGGAAACAACTGTCAAACTGAGGTTAGAGAACTGCTCTATCAACTCATGCTCCCTGATCATCATGTACGATACCATGCCAACATGCTTACGACTCAGTGCATCCGCTACTACATTAGCTTTACCTGGATGATACAAAATCTCACAATCATAATCTTTTAACAATTCCATCCACCGTCTCTGCCTCAAGTTCAACTCTCGCTGGGAGAATATATATTTCAGACTCTTATGATCTGTATATATCTGAAATTTCTCCCCATACAAGTAATGTCGCCATATCTTTAGTGCAAACACTACCGCGGCTAGCTCCAAATCATGTGTCGGGTAATTCCTCTCATGGTCCTTCAACTGTCGAGAACCATAGGCTATAACCCGACCATGCTGCATGAGCACACACCCTAAACCTTGAGCGGACGAATCGGTATACATCATAAATCCACCTGATCCGCTAGGAAGGGCTAATACGGGGGCACTAGTCAATCTCTTCTTAAGTTCACCAAAACTACGCTCACACGCATCATTCCACTCAAACTTTACATCCTTACGTGTGAGTCGTGTCAATGGAGCAGCAAGCTTAGAAAATCCCTCCACAAATCTGCGATAGTACCCGGCAAGACCCAGGAAACTCCGTATCTCGGTAACTGTGTTAGGCCTCTCCCACTGAACAATGGCCTCTATCTTGGACGGATCAACTGACACCCCGTCCTTCGACACTACATGTCCGAGAAATATAATATGGTCAAGCCAGAACTCGCATTTACTAAGTTTAGCATACAACTTTGCTCTCTGAGGGTCTGTAGAACAATCTGCAAATGCTGCTCATGCTCCTCTGGAGTCTTAGAGTAAATCAGTATGTCATCAATAAATACTATGACAAACTTGTCCAAAAATGAATGAAATACCTCATTCATCAAACTCATAAATGCTGCAGGGGCATTTGTCAACCCAAAAGGCATCACTAGAAACTCATAGTGGCCATAGCGAGTCCGAAATGCTGTCTTATGCACATCCGACTCCTTAATCTTTAACTGGTGATAGCCTGATCGAAGGTCTATCTTGGAAAACACTGTGCACCCCTGAGCTGATCAAACAAATCGTCAATCCGAGGTAGTGGATACTTATTCTTAACGGTAGCCCGATTTAACATCCGATAATCTATACACAACCGGAGGCTACCATCCTTCTTCCGAACAAACAATACTGGAGCTCCCCACGGTGACACACTGGGACGGATAAATCCCTTATCTATTAACTCCTGGAGCTGCTTCTTGAGCTCATCCAACTCTGTCAGTGCCATCCTATATGGGGGTCTAGAAATCGGCTCCGTACCGGGTACCAACTCGATCATAAACTCCGTCTCTCGATCCGGTGGTAACCCTGGTAAATCTTCTGGAAAAACATCTGAGAAGTCCTTGACCACAGGGATCTCTTGGATCTTGGGAGGTTTCTTCTCTACATCCTCCACACTAGCAATATATCCTTCATAACATTCATACACAACCACAATTTTAGTATACATGTCATCTCATAACATAAATTTACATACTTTTTATTAATTTACAATAACTTTACAATGTACTTTTCGGGATGAGAGAAGGTAATAAACTTAGTATTACAATCTAAACTAACATGGTTTGCAGCTAACCAATCCATACCTAAAATGATATCAAAATCATATATATCCAACAAAATTAGGTTAGCTGTCATAACCTTCTCTCCTATAGTCAATTTACAACCCCTATATATAACATCCGTCCTCTAGAAATCATTAAAAGGAGTTTTCACTTGCAAAGTATACTCTAACAACTCCGATTCTACTGGGGTCCTGTTGGCATATGCAGGCGATAAGAATGAGTGGGTAGAACCCGGATCAAATAAGGCAATTACGGGGATATCAAAGAGATAAACTTTACCTTTAATCACATCGATAGAGGCGTCGGCAGTCTCCTGATCCAACGCGTACACCCGACCCTGAGTCACAACCTTTTTACCCTTCTCTGCGGCTGTCGCCCGCCTAGGCTGTGAGGGTGTCGCTTTCTCTGACTCATGTTGAGCTACCGGGGCCGCTATCTGAGGTGCTGCAGGAGGAATAGTAGAAGCAGTTGACTCTTTGAGCATCGGGCAATTCTTGATAAAGTGCCCCGTCTGTCCACATTTAAAACATACCCCAGACATTAAAGGACAAGGGCGCGATCCATGCGACCTCCCACAATGTCTACATAAGGGCGCATCACTTCTCTGAGTGGTGGTGGGGCCACTAGCAGGAGTAGAAACTGCTGGTCTATAAATCTGCCCTCTGAAATCTGTATGCCCGAAGATCTGGTCTTCTTAGACTGCTCTCTACCTTGTCTGTCCTCCATAAACCTCTTAGCCTTTCCCTTTGCTTTACTTTTAGTTTTACCACTGAAATCGAGCTGGAACTGCTCATAATCCCTCTCACATACTGAGCCCGTTGAACTATCTCATCATAAGTCTGCATAACAAATGGGGCTAGCTTTACTCTGATGGATGGCCTCAAACCAGCTCTAAATCTCGAAATCTTATACCGGGTATTTGCACTAGTCTGTGGATCAAAACGGCTCAATGTAGTAAATTTGGCCTCATACTCATCTACTGACATGCTACCCTGAACCAAACCCATGAATTCCTGCTGTAATTTTTCCTGAGCAGTGTCAGGAATATACTGCCTCCTAAAAGATTCCACAAACATATCCCAGGACAGATCCTAATGCTGAGCAAATAATACTGTCTGAGTGGCCTTCCACCAATGTTTCGCATCATCTGCCAACTGGAACACTGCTAAGCCTACTTTCTCTGTCTCCGAACATCTCATAATCTCGAGTAATCTATCAATCTCTATAACCCACTGCTCTGCCACCAATGGATCCCTAGTACCTTTAAACTTGGTGGATCCAATTTCTTAAATGATTTCACCAATGCCACATTACAATATGACTCTGCATTTTGCTGCTGAATCAGTGGCTGCGGTGGAGCTATCGGTGGCTGAGGTGCTGGTGGTGGAATAGGCTCAGGCTCAGGCACAACTGGTGTCGGCTGTGGCGGTGCTGGTGCCTCTACTGGGGCTGCAGGAGCTGTAGCTCTCTCCCTCTCTGCCCTATCAGCGGCTCTATCCGCCTGATACATAGCCATAAAATCTGCTATTAACCTCTCCACCTGAGTTACACGATTATCAATGCTCTCTAGCTATATAGGACGTGGAGGTCTTGGGGCAAGTTCCGATGTCTGTGGTTCCGGAGTCTGTGCCGCCCTACCTCGGCCTATACCTCTCACTGAGCGCATCCTCCTTCTTCCACTCATATCTGTATCATAGAGATCATTTATCACATATTATTAATATATCAATTATATATTCAGATTATACAGTACTACAGGGGAATGTATACTATTTCACCATTTACTTTAAGCATCACTAAACATCCGACTAACCCTGCTCTGATACCATTAAATCTGTAACATCCCAAAGCTACTGTAAATCATGATACTTACTCATAACTTACACTTAATTAGCGGTTGGGCTGTCTGTGATGCTTAACAACTTCTACTACATTATTATGAATTATTAAAGTCTCTTCCTTGAGAGGTATATACATTCCCTTATCTTTAAAGTAGTACTGTACAACTTTGCTGAATATATAAAAGAAATATAAGATACCTTCGATATCCAATCTTAGGAAGGTAAGTCTCTTAGCCAAATCAGTGATCTGTGGAGTGGAAAAATAAGGAGTGAGCGACAACGTGCTCAGTAAGGAAAGTGTATGCTGCTTTACAAATATAAAACTATATTCTCAAAACCCCTTAATTATCCTAACGATTAGACTCATTAGGAAATATAGTTAACATTAAATAGGATTTAACAGATCCTTTCAGAAATCAATTAATTGAGACTAGGCAACAATTTAAATCATGCAAGGAATATAAGTCATCCTCTTTTGGGGTACCATAGGCCATCGCCCCTCACGGCTATCTCAACTAGATGTATGGCCATAATCTGTAGGTGGTCCTCGGGTCCACTTGCCAAATGACCTCAGACCGCTGAAGACTTGGCAGGTCCATCAGCCCTGTGACGCCCTAGGGTGCACTCGTTAGTCTATTTGACCCGAGCCATCGCCCTAGATGGATCACGCAAAGTATATGAATGATAATGCATGAACTCATGGCCTAATGTCTCAAAATCAAGTTATCTTATGTATCATTTCCATAAAATGATTTGATTTCCAAAAGGTCTTATAAAACAATAAAACAGCCCGTAACTTCAACATTTTCCGTGTGAGAAGGTACAGGTTAGACTGGCTCGCCCATGGCTAGTTCGCCCATAGTAAGCTTGCCAATACTCAACTCGCCCATTAGTCAACTCGCCCCAAAAAGGTTTCATATTTCTATTTTTGAAATATTAAAATAATTCATTTTTTGCTTAGGAAATTACACTTTAAAACCGTTCGCCAGAGTCAGCTCGCCCTTCACGGCTCGCCCCTGACTAACTCGACAAGACGATGAATTAGTAATCGCCCGTCACTTAGCTTTTCAAAACAAAAGTATGGCTCATTGATAACGGTTTGCCTGCCTTATATTTAAAACAAGGGTCGCCCTCCCAAACGCATTAAAAAGGGTTCGCCCGACTATGGCTTACCCAGATTTCTCTTTAAAACAAGGGCACTCGCCCAATTCTCATAAAAGAGAGCTCGCCATTTGGCTCGCCCGAGTTTCTGCCTAGAACAAAACTACTCGCCCGCTTTAACCAGTTCGCCCAACAAAACAACATATGTCGGCTTGTAGCTCGCCCAAAATCAAAACAGTTTATCAACTAATGCATGTCAGAAAATAAAACAATTTCTAATATTTTCTTAACATTTTTACTCCACAGGACATGCATTTACATCACATACTACTTCCTTACCTCGTCTGATGCAGCCTTGCTTCTCGCCCGCCTTCCTCAATTCCCGTCTGCAAAAGCATTTATTTAAACTATGAACATTTCTTTTTCGCCAAAACGATTTATATTTTCCTAATAATAGTGGCACTTTGGCGAGACTCAGTTCGCCATTCACCCAAAGAACTCGCCATTCAATATTAACTCATTTCTGGGGAGTTCGCCCAGCTTAGGAGCTCAACTCGCCATTCTTATCAATTCAGTTCGCCATTCGTGGCTTTTCATTCATAAACGGGCTCGCCCATGAATTGGATAATGTTTGGCGACCTCTTTATCTCCTGTTCGCCCCATTGGCGATCATCAACATCTCACATGGGCGATCTCTATGGTCACCCTTCTCGCCGTTTGGCGAATATATGTCCTCGCCCATTAACTATCATTCTGGTTATCCCATAACTATTGGCGAACATGTTCTCGCCTAGTCATGTATTGCAATGTACTCGCCTCACCCTTCGGGCGAATACTCTTTACTCACCTATTGTTTTTCTTAATCAATCTTGGTTATTTTTCCATTTAGTTTCTTATATATTCCACAATATTCAACTACAACCATACTATCTCTATGTTTATTTCGTTGTAAAACATAGAAATCTATCATTAATTATTAAGAGAACTATATAACTATGAAACTCACCTTTACTAAGTTGCTCTTCCAACAACAGAATGCTTTCTTGCCTTTCTTAGCTTTACTTCTCTTGTTCCTTAACTCTTCAATGGTGAGGAAAAGGTTTAACTGATAGAAAGATGAAACTCCTTGGTTATGAAAGGAACGGAAGAAATGAAGTAGAATTTGTAGCAAACAGAATGGGCGAGTAACAAATTCTCAGGTATTCTCCTTATATAACCCCTCAAATCCACTTAGAACTCGCCACCTATTCTTATCCTGTTTCATGTCATCATTGCATGTATTTCATGCAATTAAAACCCAGAGAAATTGGTGACAAAAGGAACGGTGGTAAGGCCTCCCGTTGCAGTCCGTTTCTTCTTTCCTTTTTGACTAAATTTTCTCTTCTTCTTGTCAACTTCTCTGCCAGCCAACGTTGATTGGCTAACTCCTAGTCCACGCCACTGTCAGCCAACGTTTATTGGCTTTCCTTTCATTCTTTTCTCCATTCGTCTGACAGCCATACTCTTCATTAAATGTTTTCATACCTTAAATAAAATTAAATCCCATCTATTCTTTATACACCATATATACATTATAACATACAATGAAAAGTGGAAATTCACATTAAATGATTCCTTAATTTCACTAAAACAATTTATTTCCACCATCATTCATGTACAAATATGGTATATAGTATAATAAAATTCGAGTCTTACAACTTTAGAGAAAGGTTAAGAGAAAAACTCTTAACTATCTTTATATCTGATCCACCAAGCCAAACTCTCTAAGACATCCAAATGCTGAAGTTAACTCAAGAACCTTACCCCATTCTGGGGTTATCTTCACTTATTCTTGAAAGTGTTATTCTATAAATGAGTTATTTTGAGAATAGGTTGTTCCGTGAAGATTTGTTCCATGAAGAGCTCTTTTAAGAAAAGATAATTAGCTTTTCTGATAAGAAGTTGTTCTTGTGAAGAGCTTTTCTGAAAATAAGTTGTTCTTGTAAAGAGCCTTTCTGAAAATAAGTTGTTCTTGTGAAATAGTCACTCGAAAAAGAGGTTGTCTTTCACTATAGTATGGAACAAATATTAGTTTCCAAAATCAAGTATCTACAAAATGTAAATAAAGGGTTTCCTAGTCAATTTTGAAGTCAAATTAAGAGACTAGGTTGGGAATTTTGCATAAACAAGGCAAACATAATAATTAGAATAGGTATGAAAAATAAAGGTGCTGACCTAACTAATTAATTTTTTAATTGAAAACTATGGGGAAGTCTTCTGTTTTTTCTTTCCATTATCCCTAAATTACGGCTTCTTTTGTACTTAAAAAATGATCAATTTTTCGTAAACGTCTTCTCTTTGGCTTTGACTACGTGTAACAATATATACATGAATGAAAATTTATCAGTTATTAAATTTAACCAAGGAAAAATTGAAAAATGGTTTTAAGAAACGAAAGAGTAATAGAGAATTGTAATTTCCAAATTACATGACCTTTGAGAACCAATTGATTATAGGCAAAAGGAATAGTTTACCCACCTTAAATAGACATAATTTTTGAAAGCAACCAATCCATAAGAAAAGTAAACAAAGGGTTTCCTAGTCAATTTTGAAATCAAATTAAAAGAATTGGTAGGGAATTTCGCATAATAAGGCAAACATAATAATAAGAAATTTGAGCACTGTAAATGGCAGAAAAAGTAAAAGAACAAAAATAAAGAAAACAAGGACCACAAAATTCAAAACCCATGCAAAGAAAGCCATTGACACACACGCATGCATAAAAAATATTGAGAATTAGAACTTGAGAAGTGCCTACACTTTAAAAGCTTGTTCCTTTAAATTAACTGTACACATACACTCGATTCAACCATGAAAGATAAATGTGCTGACCTAGCTAATTAATTTTTTTAATTGAAAATTGGGGAAGTGTTCTGTTTTTTCTTTCCATTATCCCTAAATTACGGCTTCTTTTGTACTTAAAAATGATCAATTTTTCGTAGATATCCTCTCTTTGGCTTTGGCTACCTGTAACAATGTTCACATGGACGAAAATTTATCGGTTGTTAAATTTAACGAAGGAAAAATTAAAAAATGTTTTTAAGAAAAGAGAGAAAACAATAGAGAATTATAATTTCCAAAATACACGATTTTGGAGGACCAACCTGTTTTTCGCAATTTGTGAAGATGGCAAAGAGAGAAAGAAGGTAGTTTGCACAATTGAACCAGCTAGAATTCCAAGCCAAAGGCCTCTTCCATTTAGATGTGCAACAAATCCAAGTATAAGTCCCACTGGCAATCCAATAAGAAAAAACGCAACAAAATTTACATAGGCTCCTATATATTGCCATCCACGTCCTTTAGCAACTCCTGGTGGAAGATAATAAAGGAACAATCAAGTGAGCACCAAAAAAAAAAAAATGAAGGAACAATCAAGTTACATTATCTATTTAATTAAAGACAATTTTGATATTTGAACATTTGTTTCAATGATTGATGCATAATTCCTTTTCAGAAAGTGAGATTTGAATATGTTGCTCTTTTCTACAAAAGCAAGATTCGGTGAACATGTAATTAATGAAAGAGTGATAAGAAATAACTAACCAGAAAGAACAACTTGTATGCTATCAGTAACAAGTGAAATGCAAATCAAAGGAGATGTTGCAGCAACATGGTTCACCACTGCCTTCTCATTGCTATAAGTATATCCCACAATGTGTCGACTGAAAAAGAAAGCTGTGCTCACAATGATTGCCTCTGTGGTTGCCATAGACATTCCAACTTGACTGCCATTCGAGCTAGTTCAGGGTTCCCGGCTCCAAGTTCATTGGAAACTCGGGTGCTGTCGATCAGGCAAAGCTTTACTTCAGGATTATTACAATAAACATTTGTTGGAAGAAACAAAGTTTAAAACAATACCTTGTTGCAGCACCAAAACCGCATGGTATAATGAAGTATAATGTCGATATTGTTAGGCTGATTAAAAAGACTAAGAAATTAGAATCGTTGGTATCCAAACTAATAATCAATTTTCAATGCAGAGGTACCAAAGTGGAAGCTTACCAGATGGATAGTACAGATGTTTCTAGCTTTGGATTTGGCAAAAGTGTGACAACCACGAAGTTTCTATAATCAGTAAGTGATTTAAGGAGTTAAATTGAAACTAGATTTCATAACTGAGAAATTATTTTGCAGTATGAGAATTATAAAATAAATTAATTAAGCATGAAGAATTATAATTTTGAGGAACTAAATAAGGTGATTTTGAGAAATTGAGGGTATGGGAAATTAATAAGAAATATAAGATTTGAGATTTTACAAAGGAACATGGCAATAAATTATAAGAGATGAATTTTAAGATTTTGATAACTTAAAAATTGTAGGAACTTATTGGTAGAGATGGCAAAAACTGGCCTGAGCCTGAAAACCCGCCCGAATCCCCCTGAGACCGAACCATGACCAACCCGAATTGACCAAAAAAGTCAAAGGCCTGTAACCAAAAAAGCTCGAAACCGAAAAAACCCGAAACCGAAAAAACCCGAACCCGACACAACCCGAACCCGACATAACCCGAGCCCGATACGATCCAAAACCGAGACCGATCCGATCCAAACCGTAAAAAATCAAATTTATAATCCGAGAAAACCCGAATTATAATTATATAATTATTATTTAAAAATAAATAAATAATTGATACACTTTTTTAATTTAAAAGTTTAAAATTTTGAAAACAATTATTATTTATTATACAATTTTATCAATTATATATTACCAGCATAATAAATATTAAATCTTTTTAATTAAATTAAATTAATTTAAAACACCATAATATATGATATAATATATGATATCAAATAATCTTTAATATTATACTTATTGCATTTATAATAATAAATATATTATTAATTTAACATTTGATTTTATTATAAAAATCATTTTAACATTTTATTATTTTTATTTTATAATAAAATTTTAATTTTAATACAATAATAAATCAAATATATAAAAAATTATATAATTTCAATATTTGTTTGAAACTTTGAATTTGATATTTTTTGCAACACATTAAAAATATTTTTAATAAAATTAAATTTAAACTATATTTTCTTAAAGTTTCAGGTATAGAAAGATATTAAATTTAAGTTTAAAAAAAACCTAATCTTAAAATTAAAATTCAAGTTTTTAAGATTAGAAAAAGTTAAGTAATTAAATTAAACAATACAAAAACAATTTTTTTATAAGCTTGGGTATCATTAAAAGAGAAAATTATAGTATAATTTTATTTTTAGCCTTAAAACAAAAGACATTAAAAAATCAAGCTAGTGGTAATTAATTATTTGTTATATTATAATAATCTTATACATGAATAAACCAATTTGGTATCTTATAATAATGATTTGTATATTATATTATAATAATCTTTTAAGAATAAATTATGTAATCTCTTAGTGTGTAAGTATTATTTTGATAGAATTAAGTATTTATTAAAAATAATTTATTTATTATCTATTAAATGTAAAATTAAAGTGTGGATAAAAATAATAATTCTAATAGTAAATTAAAGTGTAATTTAATAATATATTAGAATTGTATTACTATGTAAGTGGTAATTTTAATAAAATTTGTGTGATAACCGTAAATTTTGACTTCTAGTATATAGAAATCAGTATATTAAATTGGTATAAATGATTACTTTGGAATTCTTTGAAGAGTTAGGTAAATTGATGGACTTAAGACTTTTGTAAATAGGATTTGGATTAAAGTAATTTGATAAATCATATGAGGATATATTCAATTAAGTGACTACTAAATTCTAAAAGATCAACTATAAGCAAATAAATATGTACATGTGTGTGTGTGTGTGTGTGTGTGTGTGTATATGTTTATCAATTAAGAAAGAAGAAATACATATAAGTGAGTATATATGTAAATTAAGACAAGTAAGAAAATATACATTCATATTGAATCATATAGAAATATATATAAATTAATATATATATATAGATATACATAAGTTTAAAATAAAATAAAATAATAATACAAATATCTATGTACATTGATAATATAAATAATATATATATGTAAGATCTGATTCTACACTATTGTAGACCCAAATTTCATAAAATTGATAAGGTAAATGAAGTAAATATTGAATATTCATTTTCATTTGGATGAAAAGCTTCTTAAACTTGAGATGTGCATGGAAGAATGTTGGTGAAATAAGGTATGGGCGAGGACGTCCAACAGATCGCCAATGGGCGAGCAAAGAAGGATGTTCGTCATTGGGCGAACAGAAGTGGCGAGCAAATCGCCAATGATAATGGTGAGGGTGAATAGAGAGTTCGCCCAAATGGGGTGAGGGCGAGTAGGTTAGTTCGCCCAAGGCTGGCGAGGGCTCCTTATCGCCCATACAGATCAAAGAAATTGAAACGAAAATAGGTTCAAACAACTGGCAGCCAAAATTGACTTTGTAAGTCATACGGTTGAAGACAATAAATTGAGAAAGAGTCAAAGTCAATATGAGAATAATTGTTATTGGTTGAAGAATGTAAAAAGGGATGAAGAGTAATGGCTAGAGGACAAAACGAAGAAAGAATGAGATGATAGCCAATAAACGTTGGCTGGAAGGGAATTGGCATGGAAAAGAGAAGAAAAGAAAAGAGAAAAGTCAAGGAAAGGGGCTAATAGTGGACTTCTCGCCACCTCTCTTCTCCTGACACATTAAGCTAGACAATAAATGGCAAAGAAAAGTTAGTCAAAAACGGGATTTTAGTGAGGACTTTGCACCGTTCTTTTGTTGCAGTTTTTCCACAAGTTTTAATGCATGAAATACAAGGTAATGATGAAGAAAACGAGATAAGGAAACAGGTGGTAGGATTTGAGTGGATTTGAGTGAGTATATAAGGAGAATATAACTGAAGAAAACCAACTTAGCCAACTTCATCTTCCTCAAAATCCGTCTCGCCATTCTGCTTGCACCACAGGCTCACGATTGGTTCTTCCATTTCTCTCATATATGAACCATGAAAACTTCATTTTTAGTTAGCCAAACCTTTCCTCCATTGTTGAAGAACTGAGGAACAAACAAAGTAAAGCTAAGTGAGGCAAAAAAACACTCTGCTCCAGGAAGTGGAACTCAGTTGAGGTGAGCTCCAATATTACTACGGTTATCTTGATAAATTGATGGATATTTCTATGTTTATAACGTAATGAACATAGATATAGCATAGTTTTAAGTAATCTTGTTAGAATATATGGGAAAACTAGAATCAGATGTAGTCTGGAAACTAATGATGAGTGGAAAAATGAAAATACTGAAAATGACGGTACGGTGGGCGAGCTCAATTGGCATGGGCGAGCTAAAATCTAGAATGTAGAAGTGGACGAGGTCCCCACACACTAGTTAAATTGATTGGCGAGCCCACCTTTGAATAAAAGCGGTGTAGGGCGAGTTGAGTTGATGTTGGGCGAACTCCACAAATAAGTTATATGATTGGCGAGAATGATTGGGCGAGCTCCATAGAGTAGATCAATTATAGAAGGGCGAGCTCTATGGGCGAACGGCGAACTCAATCTCGCCAAGGTGTCCCGTATATTAGGAAAATATAAATGGTTTAGAAAATATTTGAAAAAGGAATATTAATAGTTTTAATAAATTTGTGCAGACGGGAATTGAGAAAGGCGAGCGAGAAGCAAGGCTTCATCAGACGAGGTAAGGGAGATATGTGTGATATGAATGCACGTCCTGTGGAGTAAATTTTATGAAAATATTGAGATAAATGTTTTGTTTTCTGACATGCATTGGTTTGATAATTGTTGTGATAATGGGTGTGAATTGGGCGAGCTACAAGCCGCCATATGTTGTTTTGTCGGGCGAGTAGCTTGTTCTAGGCAGAAACTCGGGCGAGCCAAGTGGCGAGCTCTCTTTTATGAGAACTGGGCGAGTGCCCTTGTTTTAAAGAGAAATCCGAGTAAGCCAAAGTTGGGCGAACCCTTTTTAATGTGTTTGGGTGAGTGACTCTTGTTTTAAATATAAGGCGGGCGAACCGTTATCAACGAGCCATACTTGTGTTTTGAAAAGCTAAATGGCGGGCGAACACTAATTCACCGTCTTCGTGAGCTGACCGTGGCGAACATGTTTAAAGTTTATTTTCTTATACGAAAAATGAGACGTTTTATTAATTGGAAAAATAGAAAATATAAACCTTTTGAGAAGAATGGATTTTGGACGAGTTGACCATGGAAAACACCATAATGGGCGAGCCGTTTCTAGCGAGCCAGTCTATTTTTTTAAAATGGCGGGCAAGTACTTATTCACCCCGACGGGCGAACTGATTATGAGCGAGCCACTATGGGCGAGCTGAGCCTGGCGAGCCAATTCAACTCATATTTTCTCATGCGTAAATGGGTGAAAATGAGCTGTTTTTAATATATTTATAAATAAGATTTTGAGACTTTAGGCTCTGAGTTCATGCATTACCATTCATATAATTGCGTTACCTACCTGGGCGGTGGCTCGGGTTGATGGACCTACGAGTGCACCTCAGGGCGTCACAAGGCTGATGGACCCGCCAAGTTATCAGCGGTCTCAAGGTCACTTAGCAAGTGGTCCCGAGGACCATCTATAGATTATGGCAATAGATCTAGCTGAGATAGCCGTGAAGGGCGGTGGCCTACGGGTGCACCCCAAAAGCGGACAACTTATGTTCCTAAAGGAACAGAGCATGATTTATTTATTGCCTAGTCTCAATTTATTGGTCTTTGTTTACTGAAAGGGTTTACGAAACCCTGTTTAAAGTTAATAATTAAATTGTTTTTGGGGAGGATAACTATTATTTTATAAAGCAGCATCCACCTTCCTTACTGAGCACGTTATCGCTCACTCCCTATTTTCCACTCCACAGATTATCGAGAGTTCGGGCAAAGAGAATTACCTTACAGAGATCTGATATCGAAGGTATGTTATATTCTCTTGTATATTCGGTAAGATGGTATAGTACTACTCTAAAATAAAGGGAATGTATATACCTCTTAAGGTAATAATTTAATAATTCGTATGAAAGTGATAGGAGTTGATTAAGCATCACAAATAGCCCAACCGGTAAGTAAGTGACCTTTTGTGGATTTGGGATGTTACAATATATATATATAGGTACTATTCGGTTGGTTCCCACCAACCTTGAAATAAAATTATTATTTTTTTGGGTTAGTGCTCTATCACGGACAGAGCAACATAACCCCATTAATTTTCCTTTTCCTTCTCATATACGCTTCAATCACCTTCATCTTCTCCACCGACCCTCTTTGCATAGTGCATTCATTCTTCTCTCGTTTTTATTTTCATTTCTGCATATAGCATCTCCATCATGTCTCATCATCTCTTTCACACTTTCCTTCTCTTCTCATTCCAATCGTTCTTCATCACATTCTGAAATAAAAAAGAATATATATGAAAATACAAAGAGAGAGAGAGAGAGAGAGAGAGAGAGAGAGAGAAGGAAATGAATAGAATGAGAAAGACAGGGCACCCAGAAAGAAGGAAAACATGGTGAAAGAGAAGGGCAGTTGTAAGACCCGATTCTACACTACTGTAAACCCTAATTTCAGAAAATGGATAATGGAAATTAAGTAAATAATAAATATTGAATTCCACATGGGTAAAAAGCTCCTTAATTTAAGAAGTAAGTGGAGCAATTTAGGTGAAATAATGTATGGACGAGTAGATAGAGCAGCTCGCCAATGGGCGAGCAAGGGTGATCGCCCAATGTGACGTGCCATCTGATCACCCAAGTGATGAGTATGGCGAGTTGATGATGGCGAGTTGGTTGTTTGCCTCTTTGGTTTGGCAAATAGGTGAGTTCGCCAAGTTGATTTGAGTGGTGATCGCCCGAGTTTGAGGACACATGATCGCCCATATAGAATTTGTGAGTTAAAAGATAGCAAGTGGGCGAGTATGATTAATGGCCTTATTGGCCAATGAGTTCGCCAAGTGAATTGCTGGGATGATCGCCCAAATGGACGAGGACATGTAATCGCCTATATATATTGAATAAACTGGAAAAGAATCACAATGATCGCCAATTGTAGTATGAATCAAGACAAACTGGTGATACTCAGGTGCATGCAGAGGCGAGCCTGAGAATGTTGGCGAACTAAAGTAGAGATTGGCGAGCTGAGATTTCAGATTGAATAGGCGAACTGGAACTGGAACTGGAATCAGCATGTGACCATTGCGGCCAAAATTGACTTTGTAAGTGATACGGTTGGAAACAATTAATAGAGAGGATGTAAAGTCAATAAAGGAATTTTCCTTATTGGTTGAGGAGTAAAACAAATTCAATAGCAAGAGAAAAAGGCGTGTGGAAGGAGGACTTTCACGCCACTTGTGCTGCAGTTTTTCTTCATACATTAAATGAATGAAAGACGTGAAATAAATGAAAGAAGATGGGATAAGGCCAAGTGATGGGTTCTGATTGGATAGCATGGCTATATAAGAAGAAATGCTTGAGGAAAACTTATTTGGCAAACTTCACCTTCTTCACGAGAGCTGTGTAACTGCAAGTTGATATTTTGATTTCCTTCCATTTCTACCATGCTTGATCTACTAAACTTCTTCCTTAAGTTGGCTAAACACATAAACCTGCTTGTAAAACCTTTCCTCCATAGTTGATGAGCTGAAGGAATAAGCAAAAGGAGGCCAACATGAGACAGAAAGCAATTTGTTCTGGAAGTGCAGTTGGCTAAGGTGAGCATCCTTATTTCCACGATTATCTTGGTGTTTGATGATAGATTTCTATGTTTTACAACGTAATAAACATAGATACAGTCTTGTTTTTAGTTAGATCCTTAGAGAATATGAAAACAAGGAAAATAATGAAATAAGTGACGAAAATGGCGACTATTGTGATCGCCAATGATGAAAATTAGTAATCGCCAATGAGGCGAGTAGATAATAAAGAACTCGCCAAGGTAAAGTCTGTGTTCAAATGGGCGAGATCGCCCAACTCTAGTGAAGTGAATTAATGGGCGAGCTCAAATGCATAGGCATTGGGCGAGTAGAATTTTGGGCGAACTCCCACATTTAAGCCAATGTTGGTCTGACGAGTTGGATGTTGGGTGAGCTCTAAATATATTAATGGCGAGAAATGGCGGGCGAGCTCTCAATTGTAAGCCATTTGATGAATGGCGAGCTCGGTTGGGCGAGCTAGTAAGAATACTTCTGGGCGAGCTAGTTGGATATTAAGTCTCGCCAAAGTGTTGGAAATAGTTGAAAAAGAAATCTTAATCGAATTTATAAATTATTTTGCAACCGGGAATTATGAACTAAGTGAATGCGATTTGGAAGGCGAGCAGGAAGCAAGGCTTCGTTGAATCAGGTAAGGGAGATGTGTGTGAAGTAAAATGCATGTCCTGTGGAGTAGAAATATAATAAAAATATTAAGAAATATTTCGGTTTATGACATGCATTGTTTGATAAATTGCTTTGGTATTGGGCGAGCTACTAAGCCGACCCTTATTATATTTCTGGACGAATTGGTATTGGCGGGCGAGCCAAACTTTTATAATACTTTGGGCGAACTAACCTTTTAAGTTTTGGGGCGGGCAACCCCTGTTTAATAAAATTCGAGTGAGCCAATTAAGGGCGAACTCATTTTATGTTGTTTTGGGTGAAGATCCCTTTTTATGACAAATTGGGCGAGTGACCCTATTTTAAATTAGAAATCTGGGCGAGCCAGTGATGGGCGAACCCTTTTATTATAAATTGGGCGTACGACCCATGTTTTTATAAAATTGGGCAAGTTGACCATGGTAGTATCCCATTGGGCGAATTGACCATGGAAGTGTTGCAGTTGGGCGAATTGACCATGGCAATGCCATAGTGGGCGAACTGGTCATGGGCGAGCCACTGAAGGCGAGCCAGTGTTGCTTGATGTTTTTAAAAGCAATGGTTGGCGGGCGAACACAAGTTCACTGCATTGGGCTAGCTGCCATGGGCGAACCATATTGGGTGAGCAGACCATGGGCGAGCAGGTTTTAAAGGTTGATATTTTTGAAATGTTGTCAACGTGTTTTGTAAACAGAAGCCTAAACCTTTTTGGAAAATCAAATCATTTTGAGAAAATGATAATGTGGGTGAGATAATTCCATAAAGGTTTTCATGAGATATAAAAGTTATTTTTGAGACTTTAGGCCCTGAGTTCATGCGTTACTATTGCGTGACCCGCTTGGGGCGGTGGCTCGGGTCGATGGACCACAGGTGCACCTCAGGGCGTCACAGGGCTGATGGACCCGCCAAGTCATCAGCGGTCTCGAGGTCACTTGGCAACTGGACCCAAGGACCACCTAGAGATTGTGGCCATAGATCTACCATATCCCTTTTTGGGATGATTATTCCGTTCTCGCAAGGGGGAGGGGGAACGATGATAGCATGATTTATTTGTTGCCTAGTCTCAACTTACCAATTTCTGTTTACTGAGAGGATTTGTTGAAATCCTATGTATTGTTTACTACATTTTAAAGTAAACTGTTTAGCCAGTGATTTGAATGGTGTTTTGGGAGTACTGTTTACTATATCCACTGTTTTCCTACTAGGTTTGTGGTTAGGAAAAATAAATACTTTGTGGCATATAGTTTTGCTTTATAAAAAGCAGCATATGTTTCCTTTACTGAGCGTATGAATCGCTCGCCCCTTTGTTTTAACTCCACAGATAAAAGACACGAAGTTAGAGAATTAGCTCTCAGATGGGTATAGCTATGTTGAAAGCGCTGAGGCGTGTTATATTAAACGTGCCGGGTACAGTCTCTTCTCTTTTACATTTCAGACATAAGTATACAGTACTACTTTAGTGAAATAAGTTAATAGGGGATGTTGGATGTAGGAAATCATGAAAAGAATTTTCATATTCAGTATTTGATAAATAAATGTTTATCATTTATTACGGTCACTGTCGAATGTTAATGGCATTGCAGACAGCCTAACCAGTAAAGTTGTACAGAAATACGTGCAAGATGTGGTAACGGGATGTTACAGCAGTGGAGCTGCTGGAAAAATAGGCTAGTGAAAGACAAGAGGAAGCTTAAGAAAGTAGATCTTTCGATTAGTCCAGGTGTTGATTTGAGCTGGGTTGCTTGGGGATAAGATGGCTTGACAAGGCTATTTGAGTGGCCTCTTGGAAGTTTATTTTGGGTGGCCAAAACAAAGCAGCTTTGCTGCTTCGACAGGGGAGGTGTGCGTGATACTTGGTGGTTTAAACAGTTGAAGCTCTCGGTGAATAAGGGATTAGCTAAAGGACGAGAGGGTGGAAAGATTGAGTTTCTGAGCAGGTTTGGGACTATGTTGAAGAATTGAAATAATAGACTCTTGGATTAAAAAGGGTCGGTTTGGTGTTGCGTTGAAGTGTTGTAAAAAAAAATATATAATGTAATCTCTGGAGTCAAAAATAGCACCGAAAAGAGGCTTTCAAGGGCTGAACCAGCACCAATTTGGAGTTGAAGTTGGCAAAATTTGGGTGCTCCATAGGAACCGAAAGGAAAGAGGAAGCTTGGGAAATTTTATTCAATTTAGAGTATAAAGGAAAAAAAAGGGTAAGGAAAATAATAAATTGCATTGATAAATTTTTAATATATTTTAGATTACCTTCTAATTGTACAAGTGTATGTGTTTGAATTGTAGAGTTCAGAAAGTGGTAATTTGAGGCTCAAGCAAGCTTGGGAGGCTAAGATGCTAGCCTTGAAACACTAGGTAAGATACTTATACAAGGTAGTTGTAGATTTATATTGTGTTAGTTGATTATTGAGAATCAAAAAGAAAAAAATTGAAATTGAAAATGTGATTAAATGTGTTTATGGACTATGGATGTGATAATTTATTTGATTTAAACTTTATAGGAGGTAATGGAGTAAATTAAGTGTGATTACAGTATTGGATTGTAAGAGATCTTCAAAAGAGAAAGGCTTAAGATTTATATATATGTATATATTTGGATTCAAGGGGTTAGTAGTGTACCTAAATGTCGTTTAGTGTTAATTGTTAGATATTGGAAATTTTGTGAAGATTAATAATGTCATTACTGGAATTTTGGATTTGAGAATATTTAAATCAATAATGAGATGACTTGATAGTAGTTATAGTTTTAGTGCTAATTAAGAAATAGATCGAATTGATACTGTATTATGAATTTTGAGAGGTCTCTAAGATTTATGATATTATGGGAAAGTAATTTTGGAAATTTAAAATATTTAAATGACTTTCTGCAGTTCAGGAATAAGTTGGTGACGGGATTATACAAGCTTGATTGTTGAATATCGACTACAAGACTGCTTGACTTGATTATGGATAAGTTGCTTTGCGATTATTAGGTAAGGGATATGTATAAGGAACGTAGGAGATACTGGAATGATTTTAAGATCAATCGCATTGTGTTTTATGAACTGCATATGCTTTCCAAGAGACTTTGAAATTTGATATCGTCATGCTATTGAATTTTCGTAAGAATATTGAATTCTGTGATTTCAACTAAAAGGCTAAGAAACCTTTTTAAGAATAGAACTTTTTTAAGGAATTCAGTCTTGAAAATATTAAATTGCATAATTTTAGCATATTTATGAATTTTTAAATTAAATTTTATTTTATGAAAATTACCAAACGTTAGTGTTTTAGAAATATTTATGAAAAGTCATGAAGTTTTCGGATTTTTGAAATTCCTTGTATTTTAATTGGTTTTGGAACCTCTATGAGTTTTGAAAAAAATACTCTTTCAAATTTGGATTTATGAAACTCTGCATTAGCATGAATTTTCTAAAGAATTCAGTTGTTGTTGAAAGCTTATTTAAGTGTATGATTTTAAAGACATGTGACTTTTCTATCTTAAATTTGGTTTTATGGATTTATTATAAACCATGGCACTAAAACCTATTTTGTTTATATACATTTTGGAAATTACTAGGTTTTTAAATATTTGAAAAATAATTATGATTTTATGCGATAATATGCTTTATGAACTTTTATCAATATCTGTATGATTTGACTTACGGATTTGAACTCTGAACTATGAAACTCTTATTTTGAGACATTTGCTAACTGTCATCTTGTGGTATCTAGACTGCTGTATATTTTGGATCCAGCAGTATCTGGCTGCAGCGTGACCTTCGGGGCCTGCAGTATCTAGCTATAGCGTGACCTTCAGGGCCTATAGTATCTGGCTGTAGCGTGACCTTCGGGGCTTACAGTATCTATATCTAATATGTATTTTGCGCACTATGTTGCTGTGTGATTTGATCCAGTCCGCAGCGGTCACAGATGACACCTGATCAGTGTTCACTGTAGACCACTTGGACTATGGCCATACGTCTATTTATTGTTATCCCTATGGGATATCTTTGCTGCTTGATGTATACCGAGTTACTGCCATGTCTCCACTTTCTGTTATTTTCTGATTTTTGAATGATTTCTGAATATTTGATTTTCGAACTCTGAAATCTGAAAATGATATGATATGGATTGATATGATTGGATTCTGAAATCTGAAAATGATTTGGTACGGATTTTTATTATTTGATTTGAAATATAATACAATTTCTAAAGACGACTGTTTACATATTTGCATAACATGGCTTTGTTAAGTGATTTGTTATAGTGATTTGATTTATATATGATTTTCAGAATACATGAATTCCTCTCTGGATAAGATTCTCTATTTTAGAAATATCCCTTATGTTTTAGAACTTATTAATCGTTTTCAGATACTTGCATATAGTTTACGGTATCTGTCTCTTTATGTTTATTTCTTACTAGGCTTTCCAAAAAGCTCACCCATCTTCTCCACCTTCCAGATAGCATGCAGTAAGAGCTTGTACGAGGGGTTCTACACATCTTTCGAGGTTTTTGTCTTCCTTTAAAGGTATGTGATGTACAGTATTCTCTTTTATATTCAGACTTATATTTTCAGTACTTTTAAAGTATGAGGATGTAATTAAAGGAAGTATAAGATATACTTATGGTTTATAATAATGCATGCAACTTAGGTGGAGATATATCTAGTCAAGTAGGATGATTAGAAATCATAAATGCATGCTTAGTGAGAAAATTTGACTGGGACCTAAGGTAATTAAAGAATATTAACTTAGCTAATATAAAGTTAGCTTAAGAATTGATTAGTGACACTACGTACAGCCTAACCAAGTAATTGAAAAAGAAAAAAATTTGGTTCGTATTTTCGGTAAAAAGGAGTCATTTAAGGGTCGTTACAATTTGTTTTTATTAATATTATTATTAATTATATTTAAATAACTAACATCATATTAATTAATTTAGTAATATCTATTATTTAACATTTTAATTAGATATTCAATCAATTGGTGTATTTCTAATATTATTATGTTAATGTGAATATGAAAAAAAAATTAATACTCAATTGGTGTATAATTGTATATGATATGATTAGGGATGACAATGGATAAGGTACCCATTAATTTTGAGGTACCCAACTGTGAAGATCCCAAATTCTTGACTTTGGACTTGTAAGTTGATGTATGACTGAAGTAAATTAAATATTGAAGATGTAATTGAAATTTTAATCATTATGAAGTGATGAATTATGTACAAACAATATAATAATTGATTTCAAGTTTATAAGAATTATGAGGAATGGAGGAAACTAAGGACTTAAAATGGTGGATTAAAACATCTTAATAAATTACATGAGAGTAATGTATTCAATTGATGGATTAAAACACTAAGAATCTTATTGTATTAAATATACAAGGGTTCTTAAGGAAATATTAATAAAAAAATATGTGTGTCATAAAAGAAATAATGTATTATTGTCACAACTCGAAGGCCGCAACATTCACTTGATACTCTACTTTCTTAGTCTACAAATTTATGGACTAATTTTTTTTTCATTTTAAGGTTGTATTCGGTGTCAGTGTAGTTACTACTCTAATTTCACTGATCCTCTATACAATAATTTACCACACTTCTAAGTTACATCCCGACACTGAACAAAATACGTACTGTGTATTTATTAAAGTCTGTACATGTAAACAACAGATTTACAAAGAATGTATACCTCAAAAGCAAAAAAGTGGATTCAAAGGATAATGGCTAGTACCAAACCTGTATACCGTCTCCAAAGGCCCATTTAAAAGCTCTCATGGCAGATTTTAACTTCAATAGTCTAAAAAGAGATGAAATTTAGTAGGGTGAGCTAAACCACGGCTCAGTAAGACACTAATATAAATGCAGGAGTAGAATTATACTGTCTTACTGTAATGCATAAAATCTGCAAATTTGCAATTACAGTTCATCATTTCAATTGATAACATCTCATTATCTCAATTCTTGTCATCTGTCTATCACTCAGACTTCTAAATAAATCATCTTAATCACTTTTCAGTCCTCTCGTCTTTATACCACAATGCATCGCACAACAATGCATCGTATATCATTTGGATACCATATACCATTAATCCATACTCACATTAATCTCATCGTGTATCATGTTTAATTGAGATATCCTGTCAAGTCACTTTATATTTAACAATTATACTCCTGTATTACATCAATTCATATCACTTTTCATATGGAAACTTATGATCACGATAGTGTAAGATCATGATTCTCTTCATATCAATCTTATGTTCATGTATCGTATCATACCATAACATCATGTAGATGGAATATCGTTAATACCGAGTCATGACATTCCTCATAAAATTCTCATGCTTGTGTACAATATAAGATCTTGACATATCTTATGTAAAAAGCATATTATTATGTCATGATTTAGTAGACGAATTATGTAGCTTTACTGTATAAACCGCTATCATTTCAAATCATATCATGTATGCTTTTAGAACATGCTCAAACATATAAATTTTCAATTCATTTCATATTTACTTTTAAGACATGATCGGAGCATGTACAATTTGCAAATTATATATTCGTTTTTAGAGCATGTCTAAAACATGTGCGGTTTCAAAACATTTTTCATATACTGTAAGTCATATCAGGTCTAGAGTTCATATCAAATCAAACTATACTCTAGACCGTATATCATATCATTTTCAACATAAAATCATATATGAATCATATAAGTGTCGAAATCATATGACATGTACTTTTAAAATATGTTTAAAACATATACAGTTTCAAAACATATCTCATCTCAAACATGTCTCATGTATTGTATAAATCATGTCAAGTCTAGAGTTCATATCAATAAAAATCATACTCTAAACTTCATATCATATCGGTTCGAGACTAGGCTAGATCCCTAATACTCTATCAATAAAGACTTAGATCACTGTAGCTAGCAGTGAAATCATATCATCGTCCCTTGGAAACCAACTAGGGCACTATCTATGGCTATATACCTCATCTTTCTCAGCCCCACGGATCAGGTGTGACTGAGCCCTGTCCACGACTATTGTCGGACAAGCATCTCTGCCTAATGAGTAATCTCTAATTAGGCGGTTTCCACTATGCTTTATTGAGTTTAACTCTCTTAGGGTGCCTACAGTCTCATCAAACATTTAAATATTTAGCTTTTCTTATCAAAGATCATGTAAAGCATATGGTATCGTTATGTAAGAGGTTTTATATACAATATATATATATATATCTACCATATACTTTCATTTCAAAACTAATTAATACTTTACAGTATTCATATAAACATTATTATAATGTTTCAAGTTGTAACAAGGCATGCTCAAATGCGATGCAGATTCAATCTTGAGTTCCAAACAATGAATTATCATTTTCATAAAATATTTCATTTAATTATAGTGTTAACTATAATCCAAACTCCTCAATTCCATCCTTTTGATTTCAATCAAATCATACCTAATAGGTAATTTCGATATTCACTATGATTCCTTGATATTCAATATCATTTCTCAGTAATTGTCGGCTATGAAAATCACTTGTACATTTTATCATTCAATACTAGGACCACCACTGTCAGTATGAGTCCTCTTAGTATCTCTGAATATTTAAATGTCATATTTCTATATAACCATTAAGATACTGGAATTATGCAATTACCGATATCATCACTCAGGACTTATTCCAGAGTCAACGTCGAGGATATAAAATCACAAGATCAATAGTCATCTATCAATCCATCTATGGTTTAACATATTGGCACTCGTTTATTATTCCGACTTGATGTCCAATTTCATCCGCTATCACCAAATCAAATCACTGTTTTCAGATCAATTTTCATATGACCCGTATAATATAATATCGTGCTAGAATTATCTATAAAGGTATTATCAAATCAATCTTAGGTTAGCAATTTACCCACTTAAGAGATTTGGCTAATTTCCACTATCAAATAGTGTTCCAAGACATTTTATATCAGAATATCAAATTTATACAATTGTCGATCTTATTATTCAAGACCTATTCCAGAGTTATAACCAAAATCATGTAATCACATGTTTGACACTCATTTATTTGAATCTATCGATGTTTGGATCATATCGAAATTCGATCTCAATTTCAATAAGATTATGTATGCATAAGTCATACATTTGTTATAACTCAATATCACAACTATCCATCGTATATCACAATATTGATACTAAGACCCCTATCACAAATGTAGGTCCGCCTATGATCTCCCGTATATTCGGAATTACGATGTAATATAATAAAATCCTCTCAACATTGACCTCTCGCAATGTCTGTGATATCACGTTCAAAAACTACTCCAACATCAAGAATCAAAATCAATTAATTCTAAAATCATCGCTACGTCGATAATTTCACAATTCAATCGTTCAACCATCTAAATTACAACCTCGATATTCTCTTCCAAGCTATATCACATAATCATCATTACTTTTATCAATAAATCGACTAATCGATATTCCACCTCAATCTCGACTTAGTAATCAATTCGTGATATTAAGATAAATCTATGTATCGATTCTATAAGGCTTATATCATGTGACTCATCATGTTATCATACTCAATCATTTACCTTCTCAACTATTCCAAAATCAAGTTTTTCTGGCAACATGATAAAGTCCTTTCAAAACTTATCTTTCGATAATTCTTTTCAAAATTCCATATACACGAGAAAACTTCGCCTTTTTCATCAAACATTTTCATATAAATTTTGGCAGCATAATGGCTTAATTTTATCAAAACCTCCTACAAGGAAATACAGTTTATAACTACACAGTCGTTGATTCTCACCATTTATTTATCTCTTACTAAGACCCCTACCACCAATTGTAGGTCTTTTTAGCATTTAAAAATCATTTCAATAATCATTCATCATCAGGATCACAATTCCAAAACATACAATATAACACTACCACTACTTTATAAAAGGATCTTACCAGTTCACCTCAAGCTTAGTCATTAAGCCACATTCGAGCCTAGCCGAAATCTTACACATTAGCACTTGAAACCTTCATAAAAATTGAACAACACATCCACGCTTTAGAAAATAATAAATTAAAATTCAATAAATTTCTATGACCAAGCTTAAACTCATATACTGCCTCCTTACCCATTTTCCTTTCTTCTTCTTTCTCCTTCTTTTTTCTTCTTTTTCTTCTTTCTCTTTCTTTTTCCTTTCCTTCTTTTTCTTTTCTTTTTTCTTTCTTTCTTTTGCCTTCTTTTTCTTCCTTTTTCTTTTCCTTTTTTTTTCTTTTCTCTTTTTTTTTCTTTTCTGGTCTGAACCGGTTCAGAGCGATTCGGCCACCGTCGGTCCTCCTTTCCGCTAATTCATGCTTCCCACAGTTGGCCGATGTTGCAGGGATGTCAGATCTGGCCTCCATTTGTCCCCATCACCGACAACGGCGCCGGATCTGAGAGCTTCACGTTCGGCCTCTTCCTACCTTCTTTCCTCCTTCCTTTTCCATTTTCTTCCTCGTCGTCGGTCCCCTTCACCTTGATCGACCTTCGCCGGTGGCAGGAGTGGCGGTGGCAGTGCCCGAATCGGCCGGCACCGCCGATCTCCCTTTCTCTTTTCCTCTCAGGTTTTCGCTTCTGTTTTTCGATTTCTCTTCTTCCCTTTTTGTTTCGGCTGTCGTCGGTTGCTTCTTCCCTTCCTCCCTTCGGCTCGCCAGTGACCGCCTCCCCCTTCCCTCTTCTCTCTTTCCTCTGGTGGCGCCGACAGGGTCGGCTCCTTCTCCTTCTATTTTCCCAAAACAGAAATAACAGGGGTCGGGTAGATCCCGACCTCGTTTCTATTATTTTTTTATTTATTATATATAATTAATAATAATAACTATAATATATATAATTATTATACATATAACAATAATTATATATATATAGATACACTATTTATAATATGTATTTAAATACATATTTTATATCAAAATATATATATATATATATATATATATGTATATATATACCTTTTACACTTTAACATAAAATAATATTTATATACATATGTATATATATAAAATACATAAACATATACATATGTGCTTTTATAAAACATATAATATATACATATATTTCATGTACAAAAATATATATCTATTTATTAAAAGTATATTTATATAATATCATGTACAAAAATATTTATTTCTTATTAAGTTTGTATTTCTAAATATCCAATTTATTTCTCCATTTTCATTTCTTATTTAATTTGGATTACAACTTATCTAAATTAAATTTTTTCGGATATTTACTATTTATTTTCGAAAATTCATGGTCTTCACAATTATAATATATATTATAGTGTGTGTATATATATAATATAATTAATTCGATTATAATATAAAAAATTATAATATAATGTAATATAAAAGATAATATTGTACTATAAAATATACATATTATAATAAAAGAAATGATATAATATTATATAGAGTATTATATTGTATATATTATATAATATAGAGATATAATATTATAATATATAAGATATAATGCATAAAAAAAATGAAAAGCAAGACAAGCTTCTTAAGGAAGCTTGTCGGTGGGTGGGTTAGTGGATGAAAACCCACTCATCCACGCCACACGTCTGCTGCAAAGCAGGCATGAAAAAAAATGGAAATTAAAATTAAAATAAATAAAAGATTTAAGTTGATCAATAGAAACAGAAGGAAATGAGAGATTTGAGAGTGGATTGAAAAAGGCGGGAGAAAACTGATCAAAAAAATAAAAGGCCGGAGAAAGCGAAAGAATGCGGAGAAAAGCAAAAAAAAATTGGAAGCTGTGGCAAATAACGCCTTATCGTAATGATTTTTATGTTATTATCACTTTAAAAATAATATCTTATCATGTGATATATAATCAATTATATAATCTCTTAATTAATCTCTCATAAGAGATTTACAATAAGTATATAAAATAGATTATTAATATGTTTATCTTTTCATAATGATTTGTATGGTACATTATAATAATCTCTTACTATACAATATAGAATAAATTAAACAATCTCTCATAGTATATTAAAGTTTTAATTTCATACATTTTTCATTCCAATTTCTTATCATGCTTTTAGAATATACTCTTGTTTTTAATTTCAAACATTTAATCTCTTATGATGTTTTCATGTAATTTAGTTTAACTTGATCAATTAATAATCATAATATTGGATGATTAAATAGATATTGACCTTCTCAACTACTTTTTTGGTCAAAAATTTTTTTAATTTATTATAATGAGTTACAAATAAAATAATAAACATAATATACTATATATATATATATTAAGATTTACATTATAATAAAATGTCATATTTGTTAAATTATCAATATCTTAAGAATTGTATCTTAACATATTATGAAATTTCTATTAATTAAATTTTAGTACTTTATGTCTAAAATTTTAAAATCTTATTATCTTAAGAATAAATTATTATTATTATTATTATTATTATTATTATTATTATTATTATTATTATTATTATTATTATTATTATTCAGTAAACTATTTTTTTGGCCAACAATGTTTCATTAAATTTTAAATTACAAGTTGTGTTAAAATAAAAATAAAATTTACAACAAATATAACAAATTCTCAATCTAGCTCACGTGGTTAAACATATAACAGTAAATATAAGAGGTCATGGTTCAAATCTTTGTACAAGCATATAATTTTGATTACTTTCATCTAATTGATGAACGGGTTCAGGTACCAAATACTACTTAATCAAAAGTTAATCGGGTATAGCATACCCTAAGGGTACTATCCGAATCCAATACGGGTAATAAGAACACTCTCTGAATCCTATAATTACTCGATTATAGGGTCGGGTAGTGTCGGGTACCTGATTATATATTACCCATTTACATCATTATATCAAATGTTATTATTTATAATATAATGTCAATTGGTGTATATAACTTGTTTAATTTAACATTCTAAATTTTTAATGAGATATTTGATTAATTAATGTGTTTGAGTACGATTATATTTAATAAAAATAATGTTATTATGATTTATGTACAAACCAAAAATAAAATAAATATAAAACTGAGATAATTAATTGACCAATTAGTCATAATATTAATTATTTTTTTTAATGTATACTATAATTTTATTCAACATTATAATTGAAGAATTAGTTGACTAGTTATACGGTTAAATTTAATTTAATTACAATTATGTTGGTATTTAAAAAACAAAATAAATGTAAAAAAGATTCTTAAAAATTTAAAATTTTATTAAAAAAGCTAATTAAACAAAGTAAAAAAAAAAGAAATTTATTGAACTAAGAGTATCTAAATTCTAATGGCCCAATATTGATAAAAAAAAACACAATAACCCAATAAGTTATTGTTAAGAGTACAAAGCTATTTATATAAATATTTAATTGTTTAGTATGATTTATTTATAATTTGTTAGTTATTTGTTTGTATAGCTAATACTTTTCGATTTTTACTTTCTTTTAGTTTTACTATATATATTTGGCTCACTTAAAAAATAAATTTTTATATAATTATTAATATATAATTATATATTTTATAATAAATGTGAATATCACAGGAAATTAAAAAATAAATAATAATTATCAAGTAATAAAAACGTTAAAATGTAAAAATTTATATTTATATAAATTTAGTCAAAACAACAAAAGAAATTAAAAATAATGAATAATAATATTTTATTTATGAGAGTTTCGTGTCAAAGGAGATCTGTTTGATTTCATTTTTCAATTCCCTCCAAACAAGCTTTTCCCACATTACCAAAAAATTTCAAATCTTTGGGAATATGCCTTTTCCCTCCCTTGAGAATCAAGTGAAAAAACTTCAAAAGCAAACTTTGAAATATCTTTATCTCAATATACTGTCATGCAGTGTAGATATGATAATTAAAAAAAATGAACGTGACATTGGATCAAATTTTGATAAAAATTAGAAAAAAAATTGTGTTTGGTATATCAATATAAATTTTAATACAATAATTTTTATATTTTATATGATACAAATATATTTGATGCAATACGAATACAAAATATATATACGAATTATTAAGTCTAATATAATGTAATGTCAACTATGATCGTTTTAATTATAATCGGAATTCAAAGATGATTTTTTTTATTACAAGGAAAACATAAAATAGCTGGGGATGGGGGTGCTTGGATTCGAACCCAAGACTTACAATATGCCACAACTCATCTTTAACCACTAGGTCAAGAGGTTATTGGCAATTCAAAGATGATTTTTAGTAGTTGGAGTTTGTGGACAAAAAAATTAATTAGTATAGAATTCCAAATGCTTCCAAGGTAGAAGTTTACAATAGCAGAAGTGCTTTCATTTCTTGCAAATGCAATGCAAGATTTAAAACTTTTTCAATGTCTTTTACGTCTTCGAGTATTTTATTTGTAATTCTTTTTACGATAATTAATCAATTATAATTAAAAATTATGTACTAGTCCATCATCTATTTACGAGTGCGAACTTTATTAATTTTGATAGATCTCACTTTAAATTTTGATTAATTAATTATAATGTAATAATTATAGATGATATGCTCTCTTTTATGATTGTAGTAGATAACTATATTCTTCATTGGTCCACTCCCAATGTTTTCAAAATCATCTCAACCAAATTTCTTAATATATATATAATACAATTCCTGTTTATTAAATTTTAACTTTAATTTAGCATTTCTATTATATTTTTATTTAACTATATAAAATTAAATTAATTATTACATTCAAAATTATAAAATATTTATAATTTATAAAATTTTAAAATAAATTGACTAAGCCCGCTAAGCCCACTCGATTAAAACCGAACCGAAACCGAGAAAACTTGCAACCGAAAAACCCGAGACCGAAAAAACCCGCAACCGAGAAAACCCGCAACCGAAAAAACTCGTAACCGAAAAAACCCAAACCCGTCCGTTTGCCACCTCTACTTATTGGAAGAAATTAATTTAATAAATTATGACATGGAGTTGTTGAAATTAAATTATACTAGGAATTTAAGAGTTTAAGGATATATATAAATATATACATATACATATACATATACATACATATATATATATATATATATATATATGATAGACCAATAAAACAAGTATATAAGAGGATAAATATATACAAATAAATAATAAAATTAAAATTTACGGCAAGCTTCCATCAGGTTGTCTGCATAAGCAGACTTATGAAGGACACAAAAAAAAAAGAAAAGAAAAGAGAGCTTCAACTACTCCCACGACCGTAGGAGTTCTCAAATCTAAAAACCAAATTATATTTTGGTTTTCTGCTAGTGAAACCCAAAAGGTTTAGGAAAAATATCCCTCAAACCAAACACCTACAAAAACGGAAGAAAGTAAGAACAAACACAATAATTTTTAATGTGATTTGGCCCAACCAATTTAGCTTATAACCACCCAATCAAACTAATAACCAATCAAACAATTACAACCATGCAATTTTTAGAAGAGAAAAATTGCAAACTCCTTACAAACCCAACTATGCAATTTTTAGAGAGAAAAATTACAAACTCTTAACAAAGCCCAACCATGCAATTTTTAAAGAGAAAAATTGCAAACTCCTAACAAAGATCCCAAAGCCCAACTACACCCTTTTAATAGCCCAAAACTAGCTATTCTATCGGTGTCTACAACTCTTTGGGACACTTTACAAACCAAACCTGACACATCATTTTAAGGGAAGACCCCTTATAACTTCTCCTATACTTTCGATGTGGGATTCAAGGCAAACCCCAACAAAAAGAAGGTTGAGTGAGAGAGTGGGTGAGGGTTGAGAGAGGATCAGTGAAGAAGAAAGGTGTCAACTGATCGAGAAAGAGAGTGATTGGAGGAAGAGAAGCTAGGTGAAGAAGACTGGATTGTTGACCGGCCAAGGGAAGGATCGGCAGAGGAAAGAGGAAGGAGAGGGAGCTGGAACGCACCATTGTTGCTGCTGGTAGCGGTTGGAATGGCATAAGATGAAGAGGAAATAGAGGGAGTTCGGCTGCAATCTGAACCAAGGAAAAGAGAAAGGAAGAAGGAGAGGGGAGAAGATAAAAGGAAGCGAAAATGAGGGAAAATTTGTTGCTGTGCCAAGATTGATATAGGGCTGATATGGGCTGGTTTAGGTCTGTTTTTTGTGACACTTTTAAGGGTTGATTTCAAGGTTTAAGCAGGGGACAAATGTTGGCTCTAACAGGTCAAAATCAGGGCTGTGCCGAGGATGCTGAAGGTTGAAATGTAGGTTTGACTAGACTAGTTTGCTGCTGTGTAGGGGTGTTCTTTTAAGGGGCTCTCATAAGGAAAGAACAGGGAAGAGTTTGGCACTGAAGCAGGGGAGTTTCCTGTTGGTGACATGGGGCAGAAGCAAAGGGACTCTCAGTGGCTTTTGAAGGATGAAAGTAAGGTTGAAACGAGTGTTGTAAGCTGAGTTTCTTTCCAAGATTGTGAAGCTGTTGAATCGTGAAATAATGGTCAGCCTTATGAGTGATCGGTGGCGGCTTTTGAAGGGCTGTACCGAGGCTGTGTTAGATGCTGAGTTTTGTCTGGGTAATCTAATTCCATGCGTGTCGCATCTTCCCAAGTAGCTTCTGTGTTAGCCAAACCTTGCCATTGAACTAAAATTTGCTGCATATCTTTACTGCCACATGAGGTCACTCTAGTTTGCAAAACTCTGTTGGGCTCCAAAATTGGATGACAAGCCACGATTTCATCAGGTAGTGACAAACATGAATTAACAGCATCGCCTTCAAACTTCTTCAAGAACAAAACATGAATAACATCATGGATTTTGGCTCCTCTTGGTAACTCTAATTTATAAGCTACCATACCAATCCTCTTCAACACCTTGAATGGGCCAAAATACCTTTTGCCAAGTTTGTCACATGTTTTTCTTTGCCACTGAATTTTGGCGATAAGGTTGTAATTTGATCAAGACCAAGTCTCCCTCTTTAAATAGTACCTCGCTTTGATGCGTATCAGCATTTTTTTCATCACTTTCTGAGCCTTTAATAAGTTTTGTTGCAAGAGTTTGCAGAATGTGTTGCCTATCAACAAGTTCCTTATCAATTGCATCTGTTTGAGCTGTTAATGGAATATAATTCGGGATAGAAAGGGGTTTGTAATGACTCTTTATATCGAAAATACGAACAATTTTTTTTTCACTTACTTGATTGGGCTGTACATGGTGTCATTAATCTATTCTTAAGCTAATTTTACATTAGCTAAATCAATATCCTTAATTTACCTTGGTACCAGTTCAAATCCTCTCACTAAGCATATATTTACAATTTATAATCATTCTACTTGACAAAATATTTATCTACCAATGATGCATGCATCTTTATTGTAAGAGCCTAACTCAGCCCAACACAAAGGCCTTGCTCAATCTCCAAAAATCCCTTATTTTTAACTGTCTTTCCTAGCCCTGAGAAGCACTATACAGCCTCTTGGAACCCCTGAATTTCGGCTTCATTCTAGACCTCAAACCCCACTGTTTTCCGTCCTCTTTTTGGCAGCAAAGCCTCCCCTGTTCCGGTCCTGTTTTGGGCCACTTGATCAGTCCCATTTTCCTACCTCAATAACCGAGAACCACCCTGATTTCCTCATTTATGCTCCAAAACTCAGCACCAGAAGCTAGCACAGATCAGCCCTATATAGCCCCCGTTTTTCACGCATGAACCGGTCTGATACAGCCCTGCAGCAGCCCCTTACGAGATCACTTTTCCAGCTTGGATTCAGTCTCTGCTGCACTTCCTTTTCCTTTGGTTTTTAGGCCTTCACTTCACCGACCAATGCAGCTCAAACCAATACCTGAACTAGCTGCAAACACTGCTTTCCCGATGTTCTCTTCCTCCTCTGTTCACGTTACGTTGCAGCAGCCTGCTTCCTTCTCTTTTGGTCCTAATCTTTTTCTCTTCTTCTCTACTGCAAGTTCTAGTCTCTCCATAATCTCAATTTCTCATAAGCTCTCTCTCCCAGCTCTTTCTCTCTTGGCATGATTTCTCTTCTTTCTCTTTCTCGTCTCTTACAAGTTCCAACCCTCCCCCCCTCCCCTTTTTTTTTTTAATTTTTTCTTTCCATGGCTTTTGTTAAGCCACAGATGATGTGACGATGATGATCTACCAAAGCAAACCATCAAAGTGGGGTTTGGTGGGAGAAAGTCCCATCAAACTCCACTAAGTTTATATTTAGTTTAATTTATTTTATAAAATTCAAATTAAAATTATTTTAATTTTATTCTAATCTCTAATATCTTTTTTTTTTGTTTATTGAAATATTAAATAATTGGAGATGAGGATACTTTGATTCAAATTCAAAACTTATAATATGCCACAACTCATCCTTAGCCACTAGGCCAAGAGGTTATTGGCTCCAATCTCTAATATTTGTACTTATATAATATATAAATATATTTACACACCCAATATATATATATATATATTTTGAGTAATACATTCTCATTCAAAGTTACAATCATAATCAACATATTACATTTCATGAACCGATAACTTGATAAATACAAATGATAATAACAAACTAAACAAATAGCAAATAAACTTACTTAAACTCACACTTGATGAGACTCAAACCTGAGATTTTAAAATCTCAGGACCTCTTCCTTGCCATTAAGCCAAAGCCGCATTGACTAAATATATATATATATATTATTCTACATTAATCTGCATATATATATATATATATTTATATATATATATCTTATATTTAATATATATATTTTCTCTCTCTCAATATGTTTTATATATTATTTATGTGTATCACTTTTAATTTAGTATACTTGTACTTTTCATGTACACTATATCAATTTATTTTCTCTATTGGATTAATATATATAGATATATATTTATATATATCTCTAACCTATTTATACAATAAATTTCTAAATTATAGTAATCATTTATTGCTAAATTTACTAAACTTGAAACTTTATTCTCACTACTTAAATATTAGTAATAACTACAGATTACATTTTAATACTTAACTTATTAAATGTCTTCCATTTACTTTCAAAATCGGTATGGAATTTGCCGTCTTTACAGGGTTGCCTACCAAAAACCGCCTGAAATGGAGTCATGCCAATGGAGGAATGGAAAGAATTATTGTACCAGAGTTCAACCCAATGAAGAATAGTGCTCCATCGCTTAGGAAATTCTCCTACAAACAACCTCAGATACTGTTCTAATATGTGATTTACAATCTCCGTTTGTCCATTCGTTTGTGGATGATAGGCTGAGCTGCGCTTCAATACTGTGCCACTTAAAGTAAACAATTCAATCCAAAATTTACTTATAAAGACTGCATCCCGATCAGACACAATGGAACGAGGTAAACCATGCAACTTGCATATCATTCTTGCAAACAAATCTGCCACCCTTGCAGCATTATAGTGTTGAGGTAAAGTACCAAAATGAGCTTACTTGGATAAACGATCTACCACCACAAATATAGTAGTGTAACCATGAGATTGAGGTAAAGTCATAATAAAATCCATATAGAGATCCTCCCAAATTCTGTCTGGCACCGGTAATGGCTGCAAAAGACCTGCTGGTTTTAAGGTCTCGTTTTGTTGACAGATCACACAACGTTTGACAAATAGTTTGACATCTTTCTTGAATCCAGGCCAGATATAGGCGCCCGATGCCTTAGCAGTTGTCTTTTGAATACCTGCGTGGCCCCCCAACAAAGTAGAATGGCATTCCCATAATACTTGCTTCTTTAATGAGGATGATGGATCCAGTAATAATTTGCCTTGTAAAGAATAAGCCCTTCTCTGATAGTGTAATCTGGATACAACTCTGGATGTTTTGTCAGATCCTCATGCCATTATTTAAAGAAGGTTGACTAGCTATCTTCCAACTTCAGTTGATCCAACCATTGATAATGGACCGTGGAATAAGCCAAATATTGTAATAATTAGAAAATTCTTACAATATTGAATTAATTGTTTATTATTTAGCATAAATTTTATAACTAATAAAATAAATTTAAATAATTACATAGGGACATGTAGAAGAGTGGACCTCTTGGCACAACTTAATTAGTCCCGAAGATAAGAGATCTTGCCTACTTCGAGCTCAGGTGCGACAAGCTACAGTAAGCCTATAAATTTTGGTTAAACCTTGTGTAAATCAACTAAGTTCATAAAGTTGATTTTAATGTATTTTAATTAGTTAAATTTGGAAATTAATGGAATAATTAAATCTAAAGTGAGTCTTAGGTATAGTTACATGCTATACATCATAAATATATAAAATAAATATTGTATACACATATATAATAAAAAAAAATAAGATAAAATGTTACAATAATATACAATAGATACTAAGTACATACATAATATAAAATATACTTATATATATATAATATAATAATAATAAAAAAAAAGAAAAGAAATGAAAACCGATTGGCTTCTTGAAGAAGCCAATCAGCTTCCAGCTTTTACCCACTAACGTGGGATTCAAATTGAAACAAAACAAAAGAAAGAAAATAAGAGAAAACAGAACGGAAAGAAAGGGAGAGGGGCGACGTGAAGCTAGGCTTCTCGACTAAAACAAAAACAAGGAAAAGAAGGGCTGTCCGGCAATAAGGGGAAAGGAAAAGGAAAGGCTGTTCAGGCAGCTTGGGAAGAGCCGTTCGACGCCAAAAAAAAAAAGGGAGGAAAAAGGGGGGAAACGGTAGAGCTGAGGAGGCTGAACAAAAAGGCTTTTTGTAAGGGCTGAAAGTGTGGCGTTAGAGATGGTCTGAAGCTGCCATTGGGAGGCTGAATCGGGACCAAAAGTCACAGATTTTGGTGATTAGCTGGGCGGTAGAATAAAAGGGTTCCAAACGAGTAAGTCCTAGGCGTGAAGAGGGAGAGGGGCTGGAAACAAAAAATGCGACAACAGGGGATGTGAAGCTTCATTTTTTACAGCCATTTACGAGTAAGAAGGGAGGAAGAAAATTGAAGGAACCAGCAGCATAAGGCCAACAACATGGGATTCCTTTGGCAGAAGTAAACTCCTTAGGTAAGAGGTGCCTAGTGGACCTTGAATCATGAAATTTCTCATGTTAGTTAAGTTAAAAATAAATAAATATATGTATGTTAATGTAGGGGCTGAGCGAGAAGGAAATGCAATAAGATTGAATCGAAGACATTAGGACTAAGCAAGGAAGTACCTAATTATCCATCCGTCGATCAGTGCACAGGAAGGCAGCAGTAGATTTAGGTGGGCATTCCAAAAAGTAAGGTTGTAATTACTCTAGGAAATCATAAAATTGTTAGTATTTCATACTAAAACGTTTTATGAAAATATGATTGCTAGAGACTCCGTGATAAGGGCTATTGGACAGATAACTACAACGACAAAGGTACTGAGAAAGAAAGCTCGATTTAATTTCAAAGGTAAGTACGTGATACAGTAGAGTCTAAGCCCTAGTAGAAATGCCAAGTTCTAATTGCGTAGGTGTCATTGGTGTAGCTTAAGGAAAGAACCAAATTCAAGAAAAACACAAAAAGTGTGAGGCATGCGATTGTGGTGTAATCAACCTCAGTGTTGTGCAACGAAAGGTAAGGGAATATACGGTAAATGTTTATTAGTTTGCTATGTTGTGTATGTCTAAATTGTTGTTATTTAATACTTATGGATTTAAATGCATTCTTGGTTGAATTTCATACATATTGAATTGAGTTTGAAGTACAAATGGTCTTGAGATTTGAGCTGTGTTGGATTTGTGAATGAATATACTGTTGGTTGGAGTTTTCTGCAGGTTATTTGGTTGTGGATTATGATGCTGGGTAGTGTCCTACCTATGCCGTCATAATGCCGAAATTTCGTTAGAAATTATTAAATGGATTTTGGTGTTAAATTTAAATCCTACAATGTATTCAAAAACCTCATATATCTTAAGCACTATTTCTTACCAAAATATTGTCTTTTTAAAATGTGTTTTGTACTATGAGGTTATCAAAACTAGAGTGTTTAATACAATTCATGCCTCCTATACTCTAGATACGTATAAAAGTATTCTTGCATGAATTTTGGCATAAGAGACAAGGGACGCTTGGGATTTGCCTGTGTGGCACTTAACTCGCCTGTGTGGCGTTTACTGAGCCTATGTGGCGCTCGCCTGTGTGGCGTTTATTAAGCCTGTGTGGCACTCGCTTGTGTGGCGTTTAAACTATGCCTTTGTGGCATTTAGTGAGCCTGTGTGGCAATTATCGAGAAATATCCTAGATGCTTTGTGGTCTTCCAGGTCCTGGATGCTTTGTGGTCTTCTAGGCATCCGACAAATAGTCGTGACTTATACCTCAGCTACTAGATGATCACTGGTGCTGGGATGATTCATGATCATGGATAGAATCTTGGTTCGGAACAGTAACCATTGCTAGCTACAGTGGATGCTTTCATAGAAAGCTTTAGGTTATTTCCAAAGATCCCGGTTATATTACGATACCTTATCAATGAAATCTTGTCTCTTGAAAATATTTGATTGTATATTTCGATTTTATAAATGCGTGAGTGCAAGTGTTTTTATAGCTTATAGAACTATAATTTGTCAACTTTGCATTTTTTGTAAGACATATTTAAGCATGAGTTTTGACGCACTTATTCACGCATACACATACACGAACATAGTAGAACATCTAATATCACTTAGCGTATGTTTTCTTACTGGGCTTTCCCCAAAGCTCACCCCTTTCCACCTCAAATTATTTCAGGTAGACTCGGCACGAGCGTGGTGCATTGAGAGTCTTTTTGTCGAGCTGCAGAAAGCTATATTTTGAACCAAGGTATAATCTTTTGTTCTTTTGTTTATATCCCAGACTAAATTCTTTTGTGCACACAGTGTATAGGATTCGGGATGTAAGTACTAGGTGATATCAAGTTTGTAAACATACTGTGATTCATAGTTAAGTTGTAATCTCGATATGTTTATATATTGAATCACATGGATGTCTAGTATTTTAGAAGTTACATGGAGAATTGAAATTTCTACAGGTTGAAAACGATGATGTACTTAGTATGGGGATGGATAATAGTCTAAAATAGGGGCGGAAGTTTTCAGTGTCGTTTTCGACGTGTCTTACGAGAAGACCATAATGGGACCTTAGACAACTAGTCTTAAATAACTATAAGAGTAGGATTCTACTCATTAGGTTTTAGCTACACTGAGCGAGTGACAAACATAGAAAGTGAAGGAAAAAGTTAGCCCGAAAATCCGGCTTCCGAGGGCGTTACAAATATGTACTGTGGAACTCATCTGGTCTTCTCCACAAAGCATCAGCTACTCGATTCTCCTTCCCTCGTTTGTAAACAAATGTATATTGATACCCCAGCAACTTAGCCAAATATTGCTGCTGTTCAGGCGTTTGTATCACCTCCATCTAACCTAGGTACATCAATTCTCAAAAGGTTTGGGGTTTACTGGTGCAATGCCAGGGGAATTAGATGGAACTCTGATGTTGTGTTGAGTTGGAATTGGTGAACTGGAACTGGTATTCTACTGTCTTCCTTGTTCAATGTTTGCATACAAGGCCGAAATATGGAAGGCAAAGTCATTCAATTGTGTTGAGATACTTGCCACATTTAATCCCATAGACTCCATGTCTGTGCGTACCTGAGAAATATCAGAATGGACTGTTGACATTTGTGCTTGAAACTGAGAAAGCAATTGTTCCTGCTTCTCCACCCTATCGTCTAAAGATCGACTTCTTGTAGATGCTATGTTTAACGAAATGAAAGCACCAAAAGTGATAGATCAATAGAGGATCTATCCGAAAGAAACTCAAGAATTGTAAAGAAGGGGATGAGAAAGAAGAAGAATCTTGGAGAGAAAAGGCAAATCAGAAACTGATTATTTATTGCATGCATTTTTACATCGTATACATGGGTATTTATTACTTACATTCATAGGTCAGTTAGTGTAACTAACTTAACAACTGTAACTATATCTACAGCCAACTATACTCACTTAACAATTGACTTTGACTTCCCAGCTAAGCATTCCCCTGGCTTCTTCTTCCCACTAGGCTTCATACCTTGCAGGATGCCTAATTATTCTCCTTCCTCTCTAATGAGCAACGCTCTGCTCAGCCAGCTCCTCTCCTGTCTTACTGCCTTGAGTATCCTCTTCCTTATTCATATCAGAGTGCCATGAAGATGTATCTTGGACAAGCTTAACGTAATCATGCAAAAAAGGAATCAAGAGTGTTTAAGTGTTACACGATGAAGACTTTATTGATAAATTAATTATTACTAGACGAGAAAAACATATCTTAGTCTTATTAGAACTGTAATCTAAAATAGCATGAGATATTAGTAACGAAAATATATACAAAAGAAAAAATTAGATTTAGTTTATTAGTGGTATGAAGGGTTGGATAAAGGCATACATATTTTTCTTTTTAAAATGATTCACGTCTCCTGGGATAACGTATGATCAATTGATGCAGTATGATCTCAAAACATGTCGTCTTCAAAATATAACCGTCTATCTATATTTTTGTCATACACTCTACAATTTTGCATTAATGGTAGAGTGAAAAGCTCAAGAAGAAAACACATTTCTCTACCTAAAGAGTAATGATAGTACACGATTTAAAAGGACTTATTATCATAAATTGTGTTCATGAGATTGAAGACATTTAATAAATAATTTAAAAAATCTACATGGATCGAGCTTGAATTTTCCCAAAATTTTCTTTTTCTATATTTTCTCATAATCTTTAAATATAAATTAATAAAAGTAGGGTTAAGATGGTAATATAAACTCCATTTTATCTATTTTTATTTTTTTAATATTTCTTAAAAGGCATGTATTATCATCTTAATTTTGTTTATAAAATTTAAAAACTCAGCTGAAAATGTATTAGATAATAATATTATATATGTGTGTGTGATGTCCCTCTTTTTTGTTTCTCAACAATAAATAATATCAAATGAAGAATTATGTTGAATTAAATATCATGTAAACAGTACGGAAATATATATTTGATTAAAAAAATCCGAACTATATAAGTTAGATACATGTATCTATCACTTGAATTAAATACTAGGAGTGCTATGAAGATGTGTCTCGGATAAGATTAATGAGGAGTTGGAACAAAAGTGAAGCAAGTGTCTTTAATTATTACTAGACGATGACTTTATCGGTAAACTAATTATTATTTATTACTGCACGAAGATTTTATTGATTAATTTCTGCAACACTAAAAACACGGTTAGGAAATGTCAGAGCATGAAACCGTGTCTTAGGTGTTAAGACAAAGATATATATATATATATATATATATATATATATATATATATATATATGTATATATATATATTAGGTGTCATCGAATGGACAATGAAATTAATTTAAATGAGATTAAAAATAATGATAGCGCTAATACTAGTTATTATGGTTATTTTAAATTTAATGGTGGAAATATAAATTTGAATGTAAACAAAATAGTTGCAGTGAGATGAAATGTAAGAGAAGAGAAAAAAAACTAAATTAAAAATTTTATATAATAAAATTTTTAATATATATTTATATTTGTAAAGTTTAATAAATAAAAAAAATTAAATTATTTTATCCAATGATATTTTTTTTATAAATTAAAATTACTAAAATTTTATTTTTATATCAATCATATATTTGTTATTAAATGTTTAAAAATTATTTTTATGTATATTTAGTATTATTTAGCATATGAAATATTTAAAATTTTATTTCATAAATAATGATATATTAGTTTATATTAAAATAATATAGTTAGAATATATTGTAAATATAAAATAATAATTTATATAAATTTATATGTATAAATTTATTTATACTATAAATAAACTTCAAATTCAAAATATCATATTAAAAACGACCAAATAAAAAAATTAAAACATGAAGGCTAAATATAAAAATAATAAATAATATATTAAAAAATTTTAAAAATTTAACTAAAAATATAATTGAAAAAAAAGCGAAAAGGGCAAGATGGGATAAAACTAGAGGTGTCTCTAGGTTAGGCTGAGCCAAATTTGGCTTGGCCTAAGGTTATATATTAGTAAAGCTTAAGCTTGGTCGGGTTTTTTTTTTTGCGTTTTAATTTTTTATTATTTTATTTTATTTAAAATTTGATTTGATTTATCAAACTTTACATGTCAATTTTCATATTAAATATATAACATTTTTTGATTGACAATACTTTAAATACATATAATTACTTTATATTTAGTAAAATATTTAAAAAAAATTAATATTAATTACATTTGAGCCTAGGCCAGGTCAAGGCTAGGTTTTCATGCGGAAAGTCTGACCCCAGCCAGAAAATTCATGGAGCCTATTTTTTAATCCAAGCCCATTCATCGAATGTACTTTGTCCAATCTCACTAAAAAATCGAGCTAACTTTTTTTTGATAAACAAGAGGTTTTATTGATGATATAAGAATGGTTTCAGGAAGATAAAGATCTTCCTGGAAGCCTCGTCAACAGAACAAGCCAATCAAGCCAGAACGTAACCAAAGCAGAAAAGCTGGCCACATAGAATAAAAAACAACCATCCTACCAGAGAGGCATTTGTTAGTATATCTCCACAATAATGAAATAAATATTTGGTTGACCAATTTCGGATATGATCCATAATTTCACGCTGAATCTCAACTCAATATTTGGCTATTAAAACATGATTTTGTAATGGTTAAAACTTTATTTTATTACCATAATTAACATGCTCTCGTTAGTAATAAAAGAAGGCTCCTTCCGGTCCCCAAGTACGTTAATCTCAGACAAAACACTATCTAATGAGATTTTGAGTGCTTGAAAGACTTGGAAGGCCTGTGATCGACACAGAGTAGATTGTCAGATTCAGAAATCGCTTCAACAGCAGAGTTACAGAGTGCAATGACTGGAGGTTAAATCTTATTGCTTCCGCTTTAATTGTTTTAACATGTTTCATGTAGTGTAGGAGCATGTGTAATCTGTATGATGTACTTACATTTGGCATCAAAGCACTGAATAACCTCTGTCTTGCATGAACGAAAATATTTTGTAATTTTTGTTAATGCTGCCCAAATTGTCTATTTGTGTTTTTGCTTGTTTCTGGTCATAATGTGGTTAGGGAATGATTTGGAATTGATTTTCTAACCATTTAAGAATAAAAAAATCGAACAAAAGAATCGTGAATGACTCCTGCATGTTACACGGAAAAGCAAGAATTTTTGAAATTTTGGAATGACATTTTGAGATGTTTTCAGCCAAAACAAATTTCATAAAACTTGTTTTCATTTGATTTTGATCGATTTGAGATCAAGAATCACTCAAATCGAAGCGTGAAAGGCCGGTTTCCAGTCGGGTCAAGAATTAGGTTGAAAAACCCGTTTGCAGTAAAAACCGGGTGAAGAAGATGAATTAGGGGCGTGAACTACAGATGCCCGATATTGTGCGTGGGTGCTACAGCGTGCCCCTTGTTTCTGTTCTTTAAAAACGTTTTCAAGCTTTAGTCTTGCCCCTAGTTTAAATTTTTTACATTAGAAATTCATAGCCCAAATGTCATATTCATTTTCTAGCCACTTTTACCGTTTTATGCAAGTTTGGGCCAATAATTTTGTTATTAATTTTAATAGGCCAATTTGGGTTATGGGCCTCTCTTTTGTAAGTTTAATTGTTAGGTCATGAAATTTTTTTTGGGCCACCACTTTTCTATTATGCTGGGCCATGTGTTTTGGGCTCTTTGAAGCCATTTGGGCCGTCCATTGTTGAGCAATTTAGAGCCAATGATTTTGTTTGGGCCACATTAAAAAAAAAAGGAAAAAAAAGAAGGGTTTTGGGCTTTCATTTTAGTGGACTTGGGCTGTTTTAGTTGGTTTGGGGCCATTTATTTTGGATTATTTTTGTTAATTATTGGGCCATATGGATTAAATAAAAGGCCATTTAGTTTATTTTAGGCCTTAAGGATTTATTTGATTTGAGTAATTAAAATTATTTAATTTAGGCTAAATAATTATATTTTTGATCGTTTTTTATCAAATTTTCAGTTCTGTAATTTTCATAATTTTATGAATAATTAGATCATTTTCACAAATATAATTATGAAAACTTCTCATTATTTTGGATTTTATGAAGATTTTTCATAAATTTGGAATTTTTATAAATGCTCTAATTTTAAATTGAATAACTTTGTGAAAATTATCATAAAATTATGATTAAATTATGAAAATTTGTTTTGAATGTGTATATGTGCTCATTTTGAATATGTATAATTTTGTTATTTTTATACTAAAAGCACATGTAGCTAAGTTATTCATATTATTTGGAATTAAAGTTGCCTTGTGATAATTGCAATTTTTTAAAATATGAATAAACTTAGGGTTTTACCAATATATCTAAGTGATTTATAATTTATTTAATTAGGGCTTAGCCACAGCAATCTTAATTAAGTAAAATTATATTTGTAAAAATCACATAATGATATTAGACATAAATTGTAATTAGTTATAAGGTTATGATAAATTTTATCCCACAGGAATTTTTATTATAATTTTATAACTAATTAAGATAAAATATCAAATTAGTTTCTTAAATTACCCACAGGAATTAGGAAATGATATAATTTGATAGTTTTATCATTATGATATGAATCTATTAGAATTAGAACTTTAGCCCACGGGCAAGTTTTATGTCTAAGATTCATTAATAAAATATGTTTACATTGGTAGACATAATTAAGTTTGCCTCAAAAATTCTAGATACATAAGCGTGTTTATTTTCTATATGCAGTGTTTTCTCAAGCTAGTATTAACCTAGAAGTTCCCGAGCTGGATGGAGAGAACTACAAGGTTTGGAAGGAGAGAGTTCTCCTCTAATTAGGGTGCATGGATATAGACATGTTATAAGGAAAGACGAGCCCGTATTGACTGAGACCAGCACTCCTGTTCAAGTAACTTTACATGAACGCTGGGAGCGATCCAGTCGCCTTAGTGTCATGTATATAAAGACAAAGATATCTGCTGGGATACGTGGTTCTGTCAAACGACATACCAATGTTAGGACCTTACTGAAGGCCATAGATGATCAATTTGTCACTTCAAACAAAGCGTTGGCCAGCACCCTGATAATGAAGTTCTCATCGATGAGGCTCACCAGTGTCAAAGGAGTGCGCGAGCACATAATGGCCATGAGAGATATAGCGGCCCAACTCAAGAAGCTAGAGGTGGAGATGTCTGAATCTTTTCTTGTGCATTATCTATTGAACACTCAACCAAAGCAGTACGGACCATTCAAGATATCCTACAACACACATAAGGATAAGTGGACTATCAATGAATTGATGACCATGTGTGTTCAAGAGGAGGGAAGGCTGCTTATGGAATCGGGTGAAAGTGCATCTTTTGCAAGCCAAGGAAAGACTAAAGATCGAGCCAAGAACAAGGGAAAATCCCTGCCCAAGCTGACATTAAGAAAGAGTCCAAGTGTTTCTTCTGTAAAAAGAAGGGACACATGAAGAAGGACTGTGCCAAGCTTCAACAGTGGCTCGTTAAGAAAGGTAATCCACTCTCATATGTTTGTTTTGAATCAAATATGGTTAAGGTTAATCATAACACATGGTGGATTGATTCTAGATCTACAATTCACATTTCGACTTCCTTACAAGGTATGACAAACCTAAGGAAGCTAGTGGGAAATAAGGAGAGCATCTATTCAGGAAACAAGATGTGCTCGCATGTTGAAGGGGTTGGAACTTGCACTTTAGTTCTTAGGAGTGGTTTTGTTTTGCAATTAGAAAAGACCTTTTATATTCCTAGTTTCTCGAAAAATTTAACCTCTGTTTCTAAGTTGGTACCTTATGGATATTCCTTTCAATTTTCAAATAAATCAATATTGATATATTTTAAGTTTGATATTGTTGGGAATGGTACCTTATGTGATGGTCTTTTCTCTATTGATTTGCAAAATGACACTGCTCATAAAGCCTTGCATGTTCAAACTGGCACTAAAAGATGTGTTATGAATGAGGACTCCTCCACGTTATGGCACCGAAGATTAGGTCATATCTCTATAAATAGAATTAAGAGATTGGTAAATGACAGAATACTTAGTAGTCTCGATTTTACTAATTTTGACACTTGTGTGGATTGCATTAAGGGTAAGCAAACCAACAAGTCTAAGAAAGGTGCCAATAGGAGTTCAACCATATTAGAAATCATACATTCTGACATATGTTGTCCAGACATTGACGCATATGGTCAGAAGTACTTCATCACCTTTATTGATGATTACTCGAGGTTTATGTATCTCTACATGCTTCATAACAAGAACAAAGCATTAGACGCCTTTAAAATCTTTAAGGCTGAAGTAGAGAAACAATGTGGAAAACCAATAAAGATAGTAAGAACTGATAGAGGTGGGGAGTATTACGGTAGATACACTGAAGATAGACAAGCACCTGGACCATTTGTGAAGTTCCTTCAAGAAAATGAGATTGTTGCCCAATATACCATGCCTGGTTCACCGGATCAGAATGGTGTTGCAGAAAGAAGGAACCGAACTTTGATGGAAGTGGTGCGTAGTATGCTTAGCAACTCGAAGTTGCCTAAGTCTTTGTGGATTGAAACTCTTAAAACGGTAGCGTATATATTGAACTGGGTTCCAACCAAGGCTGCTCCAAAGATGCCTTTTGAATTATTCAAAGGTTGGAAACCGAGTTTACGTCATATGCGCGTTTGGGGATGCCCTTTGGAGATAAGAGTTTACAACCCACAGGAAAAGAAACTGGATCCTAGGACCATAAGTGGGTATTTCATTGGATATGCCAAACGGTCCAAAGGCTACAGATTCCATTGTCCATCTCATAGCACTAGAATTGTGGAATCAAAGAACGCCAAGTTTCTTTAAAATGACTTAGTTAGTGGGAGCGATCAATCTCAAGAACTAGTTTCTGTGAGAGATCAACCCTCTAACTCGAGTCAAGGATTGGTTATCATGAATAATGTCCCTTCAGTACAACTGGACATTGAACAACCAATCATTGAAGATCCACAAGCAGTTGATAACTTACCAATAGACGAGGCTCTTCTAGATACACCAAAATTAAGTGAGCAACCAGTTGAACAACATGATCTTTCGAAGAATGTTGAACCAACATTAAGAAGGTCAACTAGGGAAAAGAAATCAGCTATTCCTAGTGATTACATTGTGTATCTATAAGAGTATGATTTCAATATTGGGCCCGTTAATGATCTAGAGACGTTTTCACAAGCCATGAACAACAAAGAATCAAAACTTTGGTTCGATGCTATGAAGGATGAGATGGATTCAATGGCATCTAATGGAGTATGGGATCTTGTCGAGTTGCCTAATGGGGCCAGGGCTATAGGCTGTAAATGGGTCTTTGAGACCAAGACTGACTCATTAGGCAACATTGAGCGTTATAAGGCAAGACCCGTAGCCAAAGGATTCACTCAAAAGTTGGGAATCGATTACAAGGAGACCTTCTCTCCTGTATCTAAGAAAGATTCTCTCCGCATCATAATAGCGCTTGTTGCACATTTTGACTTAAAGTTGCAACAAATGGATCTGAAAACGACATTTCTCAATGGTGATCTAGAGGAAGAGGTTTACATGAAACAACCTGAAGGTTTTTCCTCTAGTAATGGTGAGCATTTGGTCTGTAAGCTGAAGAAATCCATATATGGGTTGAAACAAGCATCCCGCCAATGGTATCTAAAATTCCATGAAGTCATCTCTTCATTTGGCTTCGTTGAGATCATCATGGATCAATGTATATACCAGAAGATCAGTGGGAGCAAGATTTGTTTCCTTATGCTATATGTGGATGATATTCTGCTTGCAACCAATGATAAGGGGATGCTACGTGAGGTGAAACAATTTCTTTCTGAGAACTTTGATATGAAGGATATGGGCGATGCATCTTATGTCATTGGCATTAAGATCCATAGAGACAGACATAGAGGTATATTAGGTCTGTCACAAGAAGCCTATATTAATAAAGTCTTGGAAAGATTCAGAATGAAAGATTGTTCACCAAGCCCAGCTCCCATTGTGAAGGGTGACAAGTTCAATTTGAACCAGTGCCCGAAAAATGATCTTGAACGGGAACAAATGAAGAACATTCCATATGCCTCAACTGTTGGAAGCATTATGTATGCACAGGTCTGTACCAGGCCTGATATTACTTTTGCTGTGGGAATGTTGGGTAGATACCAAAGCGACCCGGGGATGGACCACTGGAGAGCTGCAAAGAAGGTGCTTAGATATCTTCAAGGCACTAAGGATTACATGCTTATGTATAGACGGACTGATGAGTTGGAGGTGATTGGCTACTCAGACTCAGACTTTGCTGGCTGTGTTGATACTCGAAAATCAACATCCGGTTACATCTTTATGTTTGCCGGTGGAGCTGTTTCATGGAAGAGTGCTAAGCAGACACTGACTGCCACTTCCACTATGGAGGCCAAGTTCGTTTCCTATTTTGAGACTACCTCATATAGTGTATGGCTTAAGAGTTTCATTGGTGGGCTTAGAGTTGTTGACTCCATATCTAAGCCATTGAGGATATATTGTGACAATTCAGCTACCGTATTCATAGCTAAGAACAATAAGAGTGGAAGTCGAAGTAAGCACATCAACATTAAGTACTTAGCCATAAGAGAACGTGTTAGAGATAAAAGAGTGGTCATTGAACATGTTAGCACTGAATTGATGTTATCCTTTGACTAAGGGCATGCCATCGTTTAAATTTAAGGATCATGTAGAGAGAATGGGACTTGGTCCCACATTTTGATTGTAATTGAAACTCTTATTAATAATATGATGTTTCTCATTTTGATTTGTATACACTAAAGTTTTATTTGAGAAATATCCTTGTTGTTTGGACCGAGAATAAACATAATGTTTATTCATTAAGTAAATATGGGTTGATTTAGAAACATTTTACATAGTAATACATGGAAGATAATACTCACAATTTGAGGAACTGTCGCCATGATTCATGTGATTTCTTTCCTCTATAAGTGAAATATACGGACCAAATGGGAGAATGTTAGTATATCTCCACAATAATGAAATAAATATTTGGTTGACCAATTTCGAATATGGTCCATAATTTCACACTGAATCTCAACTCAATATTTGGCTATTAAAACACGATTTTGTGATGGTTAAAACGTGATTTTATTGCCATAATTAGCGAGCTCTTGTTAGTAATAAAAGAGGGCTCCTTCCGGTCCCCAAGTACGTTAATCTCAGACAAAACACCATCTAGTGAGGTTTTGAGTGCTTGGCAGACTTGGAAGGCCTATGATCGACACAAAGTAGATTGTCAGATTCAGAAATCGCTTGAATAACAGAGTTACAGAGTGCAATGACTAGAGCTTAGATCTTGTTGCTTCTGCTTTAATTGTTTTAACATGTTTCATGTAGTGTAGAAGCATGTATAATCTGTATGATGTACTTACAGCATCATCCTTGGAGACTCTTGCCTTTTCTAAAGGATCAGCCCTGTATGAAGCATCCCTAATTTACAGCACCATAACACTATCAAAGATGTTTCATACGATGAATAAACTGTCTCCATGTTTCAACAAAATAGCCCCTGAGATCTCCCCCTTGAAATCGAGCTAACTTTTGGTGTTTAATAGGCAGTCCGGCCCATAAGTAGGCCTAACCGATCCAAGCATACATTGAGTTTTCCACTAACTTTTACCGATAGAATAATTAACAATTTACGACACAATACTTTGTTTAAACGAGGGTATTGCTTGAACTCTCTCAGCATTCAAACACAACATAAAATAAGACTTGATTACATATTGATGTTGATTATAATGTCAGGTGGAATGAACTCATATTTAGATTTGTTCGAGAGTTGGATTATACGCCTAAACTCGAAGGTCTATCTAATTTTCGGATGAGTTTGAATAAAAATATTAAGTCCACAAAATGAGTTTGAACTTAAAAATCAAAGTCTAATAAAAAATCATACCAAGTTTGGATTTACCATTTCAAATCCAAGTCTAATTTGGTTTAGCCCAATGATTATAATTTTTTACTATTTTTTTATACTAAAGCATTTTAAATCATTTTTTTTGTGCATTTTAATTTGAGCTTGCATTATGTTTTAGATTTTAATTTAAAATTTTATGTTTTGTGTTTTTTTTTTGTTAAGCAATGTTTCATTGATGATAAAAAGGAAATACAAAAAGCTTCATATTTACAGAACATGGACTCAATGCCAGAAAGGAAAATAGAGGAAAGATAAACAATACGAAGAAAACACATCAAGATTTGCAGGTTTCTAAATGAAAGACTATTTGCAATTCTGATTTCAAATTCTACACATTTTTATTGATAGGTTTATGCTTCAGTTCTTTGCCATGTGATGGGTTTACCTGCTTCTTTAAAAAAATAAATTTTAGCATATTTGAGGAAAAAAAAAAAACAAATAAGAAATTGTAGACACCTCAATCCTCACTCAGTCACTCTCCTTTATCCTCATGCAGTCATGCATTCAGTCAACGTTCAATTTTGGCAAAATAACTTCTAACAAGTCATGAAAACCCTCCGAATTGATTGTCATTAAGGTTAATGTATATATATATTTTTTAAGCTATTACTACTTCTAAAATGTGATTTCCAATTCCTATTGATGTGGGCCAGGTTAAAGATTACTGGGCTTTTCTATTAGTGTGAGGCTCGTATCCTAATGGCCCATACCTCACTCATCCGTATTGTCCGCTTTGGGAGTATCACGTGGGGCCCCCTCACGGATTTCTTTCGCGTCCCGGAGGGTTCGAACACTTGATCTCAATCAAATGCCAAACACCTCCTACCATTGGACCTAGGTCCAATGGTAGGAGGTGTTTGACATTTGATTGAGATCAAGTGTTCGAACCCTCCGGGACGCGAAAGAAATCCGTGAGGGGGCCCCACGTGATACTCCCAAAGCGGACAATACGGATGAGTGAGGTATGGGCCATTAGGATACGGGCCTTATAAAAAAACGCGCGTTTTATTGTAAGGGCCCTGTCTGGCCACCCTTACTCATCGTACTGTCTGCTCTGGGTTCTAGAGGTGGCCCCCGTCACACAGACGTGGCACTTAGCCCTTCACGGATTTATCGGGAAACTTATCCCAATTCGCATCCGCCGCTACTCGAACCCTTTACCACTTGTAAGTGTCGAGTAACGACTAACCATTGGACCTAGGTCAATGGTTAGTCGTTACTCGACACTTACAAGTGGTAAAGGGTTCGAGTAGCGGATGCGAAAGAAATCCGTGAGGGGCTAAGTGCCACGTCTGCGTGACGGGGGCCACCTCTAGAACCCAGAGCGGACAATACAGATGAGTGAGGTATGAGCCACTAGGATACGGGCCTCACAATAAAACGCACGTTTTATTGTAATGACCTGGGAGTGCCCTTTTCCTCTGTTCCCCAGGCATTACTCACACGATTTGTCCGCTTTGGGATTCTAGAGGTGGCCCCCATCCGCAGACGTGGCTCTTAGCTCCCTCACAGCTTTGTCCCAAGGGTCCTGAAGAACTCAGGATAAATCCCCTTGAGCGCGTCCGTAGTGACTCGAACACTTGACTTCCTCAAATGTCAAGTCACTCCTAACCATTAGGCCAGGCACCATCGTAATAGAAGGGCTCCTGCAACGACAGGTCAATTCGTTGTACGAAAGGCGGTAGCACAAACACACGGGCATTGATCCCAAGCTGCATGCTGGCCTAGTAGGCAAAAGGTAATGGTGAGTACATTCGACATGTCATATTATGATGAAGCGGTTCGTAGTATGCAACAGCTGCGCGGACAAGAAAAAGTCACATTGCAGGCATTCTAGGTGAGCGAATGGCTCCCGTGAGCCTAGCCTCCAGCACACAAGGCGTGAAGCAATGCTGATGAATGCAATGTCATGTGGTGAGCACAAGACCACTGGCACTTTTGACGATTGAGTGGCATATGGCGATTACATGACCAATGCCAAAGCCTACCTTCACAGCAAGGCTTGACCAGTAAAGCACATACCAAGGCGCGAGGAACGATCTAGATTGGCAAGCAAGGAATAAGCCGAAGGGTTTAGTAGAGATGCGCGCACAATGCTAGATGAGCTTGCCCAGGAAAGGAAAAAGCTAGACGGAGAGCTAAAAACAAGCGAGCGTAAGTCCAGGAGAGCTCTATTGGGCGAGCCCTAACTAAAGACCTCAGGGAACACACCAAAACTTCAAATTAATGGTTGATAATAAGAAAGGGAAAAGGGATAAGACAGTCAGGTTGGCAGCCTGTGTCCAAATTAATGGCCCTTGCGATCAAGCCTAGATAGTGAAGGGGTGATGGTCCAAGTAGGACACCCCATTAGTATTGACAGCGAGAAACAAAAGCTAGTTGCTGATAAGTTAGAAAAAAGCACGTGGCCAATTGCTTGGATGCAAGGTCAACGAAGTCCCTTGCACATTGTTATAGTCTTCACCGACCAAGCAAGGAACATGCGGGTGGTAGCAGATTTAAGGTACCCTCATATTATGCTTTTGATTTTCTTGTCCACTCTAATAGTTGTGATCGAATTAGGTAGGTGTTTAAAGGAGGCACTAGCCACTGTCTTGTAAGGCAGCAAGTCAAGAAGAGCTTGGTTCGATATAGTTTGATCGAAAACGTGTGGTAAGCTCATGAAGGTAAATTGCTGGTACCGAAGCATGACTTAACGCACGATCCATGGTTGACAGTAGAACATCCTAGCACTCGCACTCTACAGATTTTATAAAGACAAAGACTTGGAATGGTACTGGAGGTAAACATTTGCTATTATTATTTTTTTAACATTTGCTGCAATTATATTGTTACTTACTCCATTTAATTGAAAATACTACATTGTGAAACGAAAGGCCTGTAAAACCCGATTTTATAATATTGTACACCATAAATTGGTGAATTTTAATAGTGGAAATAAAATAAATAATGAATGTTGATTTCCACTTTGGTGAAAAGCTCCTTAACTTAGGATATAAATGGAGCAATTTCTATGAAACACTCTATGGGTGAGTATTATGATGGAACGGCTCGCCCAAGATAATTAGGATGATCGCCAATGGATGATGGCAAGTTTGATTTAACGGCCATATCGGCGAAGAGGTAAGTTCACCAAGTTAGTTGATTAAGATGATCGCCCGAATGGGACAAGGGCTTGTGATCGCCCATGTGGATTGAGTAAATTATTTGATCGCTAAATAGGCGAGTAGTATGATAAATGGTGATCGCCAAGGAAAGGAAATCAGCTCGTAATAGCCAAATCTTAAGTTGGCATCAAGACAAAGTGGCAATGCCCGGTGTAAGCAAAGGCGAGCTTGAAAATTTGCATAAGCGAGCCTGAGAATGTTGGCGAGATGAAAGGTTGGCGAATTGAAATAGAGTCGGCGAGCTGAGGCCTCAAGTTGAGTAGGTGAACTGGAATTCGCACGTGTGAACAAAAAGGAAATAAATTCAAACCATTACAGCAAAAATTGACTTTGTACACCACACGGCTGAAGAAAATTTAGAGAGGACACTAAAGTTAATAAAGGAATTATCCTTATTGGTTGAGGAATAAAACAAAGAAGGCAAATAAGTCAAGAATGGTACAAAAAAGATTGGCATACTGTTTCTTTGGCCACAGGTCTCTTCATCCATTAATGAGGGTAGAAAATTGACCCCAGCTGTCTCTTTCATCTAATTACTGCATGTTGAGACGTGAAAGGATGAAAGAAGTAGGTGGTAGATTTTGATTTGGATAGCATGACTATATAAGATTATTGAATGGAAAACCGACTTGACTAAACCTTCATCCTCATTTCTGTTATTTTACTGCTTCTAGCCGATTCTATGTTGCTGCAAGCTTATGTTTTGTTCCTTCCATTTCTGCCATGCTTGATTTACAAAACTTCACCCTTAAGTTGGCTAAACACGTAAACCTGCTTGCAAAACCTTTCCTCCATCGTTTGAAGAGCTAAAGGAATAAGCAAAGTGAGGCCAACGTGAGGCAGAAAGTGTTCTGTTCTGGAAGTGTAGTGGGTTAAGGTGAGCTTCCATATTTCTACGGTTATCTTGGCATTTGATGATATAGTTCGATGTTTTACAATGTAATAAACATAGATGCAACCTTGTTTTTAGTTAAATCCTTAGAGAATATGAAAACTAGAAACAAGATGTGGTCTTGGAAATAGACTAGAATAAACAAGGAAAATACTGGAAAAGTGACGAGAAATAGGCGAGCTCAGCTACAATTGGTGAGCTAAATAGTATGGAGCATGGTGTAGTGGCGAGGTCGCCACATGTTAGTTAAGTCATAGGCGAGCCCACCTCTGAATAAAAGACGTGTATGGCGAACTCACATGTATAAGCATGGTGAGTTGAAGTGTGGGCGAGCTCCCACGTGTAAGCCAATTAATGTATGGCGAGACGATTTGTGGGCGAGCTCCCACGTGTAAGCCAATTAATGAATGGTGAGCTCTATTGGGCGAGCTAGTAGGAGCTCTGTTGGGTGAGCTAATAGATTTATCTCCAGTCTCGCCAAAGTGCTGAAAATATTCGAAAAGAAAACATTAATAATATTAATAAATTATTTTGTAGCCGAGAATTAAGGACTCTGTAAAAGCGATCGAGAAGGCGATCGGGAAGTAAGGCTTTGTAAGACCAGGTAAGGGAGTAGTATGTGAAGTAAAATGCATGTCCTGTGGAGTAAAATATTATGAAAATATTGAGAAAATGTTTTGGTTTATGACATGCATTAGTTTGATAAATTGTTTTGATTTGGGCGAGTTACAAAGTCGACCCCTTTGTGATGTTTTGAGTGAGCCAAAGATAGGCGACCCCTTTTATGATGTTTTGGGCAGGCGACCCCTGTTTTAATAGAAATCCAAACGAGCCACAAATAGGCGACCTCTATTTTAACAAAATTCCAGGCGAGCCAAAGAAAAATGACCCATGTTTTAATAAAAATGGGCAAGCTGACCATGGACGTGCCGCATTGGGCGAGTTGACCATGGAAGTGCCGCATTGGGCGAGTTGACCATGGGCAATGCCAGAATAGACGAACTGACCATGGGTGAGCCACTATTGTGAGATCCCAAATTTCTCCATTCTTCCTATACTTATTAAAAGTGCTAAATTTAAAATACTGAATAGAGTTATGGAAACTAATTTTCCTATATGATGTGGTTATAAAAAAATAATAATAATATAATGTCATGATGAAATATTGGCTATAGTAAATAATTAAATAAATAAAATAAATAAAAATTTAATGTGTAAATCTGACCTGACAGAAAATACACAGTTTAGTGGCATATTGGTGGATTTTGGGAAGTAAAGAGGATATTTTAGTCATTTTAAAATTATGGACAGAATTAATAAATTAAAAATATAATTGTGGACCAATAGAATAAAGCCAAGACACTATCTTCTAGTTATTTCTACCAATTTCCTATGCCTTTCCACCCGATCTGCTCTGATGCAACGTTGAATCCTATTTTCTGTCCAGAAATTCTTCACGTCAGCTAGCTAAATCCCTTCCTTTTTTCATCTAATTCCTTAGGCTTTTTAATAAAAGTTATTCCTTACCTAAAAAGCTTCCTAAACATCCAAAAATCTCAGCCTAAATCAGCCAAAACAGAGCTCCCCTGCTGCTGGAAGTAACGATTCTGCACAGGTAACATTACAGCTTTTATTTCATTCATTTTCTCTTCTTGTTTGTGGTTTAATTGGAGGTGTAAATGATAGATATGATTATAGTTTAGGACAAAAACATGTAGATAGCTCTCTAGGTTGATCGGGCATGGTGTTTGAGAAATTTAAATGTTGGCTATTGTGGCGTTAATAATAGGAAAACAGGGGTTGATTTTTGTGTTGGTGATTTCGTGAAGATGAAAAGCTGACCATGAGCTAAACTAAATGTGATTATAGGATTTATTTAATCAAAATATAAATGAGTCAACATTGTACAATTGGTGGTAGAAAAATGGAGCAAAGATTTTTGACTTTGATGCTTAAAATGATGATGGTGGCGTGACCAAAAAGGGGTTGAATTTTCTGCTGTATGTTGGTGTAAATGACAGTAAATATAAGGGCTGATGTTAGTGTGGGTGACGTGAATGGCATGGGAATGGAAAAGGAAGTATAGCCATGAAATAAATATAGTTAAAATGATTATTAACAAAAACATAGGCTGGTATATAAGATGCAGCAGGCCGTAATGAAATAAAAAGGGAAATTTTAGAAGATTTTATGTTTAGATGAAAGTAAGTTATAAGAGTTGTTGAAAATAACAAGGGTTGTGTGGAAAATTTGAAGAGGACGGGAAAAATGTTGGAAGCGCAAAAATTATGGAAACAATTGGTTAAATGAAAATTGGTAATGAATTCATAATGATTTTAATGTTTGAATGATGGAAAATATTTACATAAGGTATAATTTGTTACATGGGAAGTATGAAATGAATATAAAGTTTAATGATTGTTATGCATGAAATTTAAATGAAGAGAGAATAAACATAGTGATGAGGATTTCAATCGGTTAGGGGCTGCTCCAAAATAAGTATTTAAGATTTTAGTACATGAAAGAATAAAATTAATATAAGAGATAAATAAATAATATTGGTAAAGTAAAAGATAAAATAAATAAATAAATAAATAAGTAGTGTGGGAACATATGGGATTTTGGCTATAAGTAGATATTTAAGGAAATGTATTACCTCTAATGTATAACAAGTATGAAGACGATGGTAAATAATGGAAAGAATATGGTTATGGTGTAAATTAGCAAATATGGAGTATAAGAAAATATGGCAAATTTGGCCAAATGGGAATTCATAAGAATTCCATCTTGTTTTCCTAAATGTAAAAGATTAAATAGGAATTTAGAGATAATAAAAGAGGATTTATAAATTTGAGAAATAAATCTTAATAGTTTAATGATTATTTTTGCAGCTCGTAATTTGGAAGAAATAAGTGGATCAGTGGTGCTATTGGATTTTATTTCATACTGCTCAGTGAGGTAAGGAATAGTATATGGAGGTAGTGTAGGAAATACTGTGCATGCATGTGGGAAATTTGGGTGATTTAGAAATTATAAATCGAAATTTATGAAAGGGGTTAGGATAGATATTTACCGAAAAGTTATCGAAAAGTATAGAAAATTTCCCTTAATTATTTACACGCCCAGTATCTTAAATAAATAGTATTTTTATATAGTTTGAATATTTGAATACGTGAAATGATGATAATATGTTTTATGAATTTCATGAGATTTATTTAGAATATATAAAGTGTTGATTTGTTTACATGATTAGAAATCGATTGAAATATTTTACATGAAAATTGATTTATTGTGATTTTAAGATATATGAAAATGATTTTATAAGAGTGTTAGCTCCTTGTGGATTCATGCATACAGATTGATGATTAAGGCTGGGAGACCGTAGCTAAGTCCCCAGTACCTTCCCCTTTATCCGATCACAGTTGTCACTGACGAGTGTACACTGTAGATCTTCGACAATGGCCATTGTTACAGGTAGGAACGGCTTAGGGCTGGATGCCTGGCCCCACGGGGGTATGCCTAATCCTATACAGGTCCCTGTAGGGATATAGTTTGTGTATGAGTTTCTTGGATGCTCACACTCTATTGTTTTACACAGTATATGAAATGATTGATTTACAGACAGATGACAGATTTGATTGAAATGATTTGAAAAGTGAACCGTGAAAGAATATATGAACAGTTATTAAATTAAAGATAGATTGATTTTAAATGATTTGAACAGTGAATATTTATATGAATAGTATATGTTTTAAAAGAGTTTTCAATAAATGTTTACATGCACTCATATGCATTATTTTATTTATAAAATTTAAATTTATGATTTTTATTGCATATAGTGGCATAGTACCACTCTTTTATATGCTTTTTCTTACTGGGCTTTCCCCAAAGCTCACCCCCTTACTTACCATCCCAGATAGTTCATCCGTGCATGTGGTTACAGAAGTTACAAGGTAGTGGAAGAGATCACTAAAAGTGATATGTCAGGAGTACAGGTACATGTGGAATTTTATATTTATATTCAGACTAATAAATGCACAGCAGACACATTTGTAAGTGGAATGAAATCAGTGTAGTGTTCAAAAAAAAATACATGATCTAGTGGGATGTAAATTTATATTGAATTGTTATAAATAGAATTATAAATATTATATCTTAGTTTTGTTATAGAATCGAACTTACATCGACACCGAATGCAAACCAATCGACACCAAATAATTGAATGGGAAAGATAGAAGAAAAAAAGAAAAATTTGATTCGGAATTTTATAATTCCGGATGTTACAACTATGGGCGAGCCAGTTTAACTTGTTTTTAAAGGGTGAGATTACGGATGGTTTGCAGCCTAACACTAGTCAAGCTCAAATGCTAATGTTGGCGGGCGAACGTTAGTTCACCGTAATGGGCAAGCTGACCATGGGCGAGCAGGTTTTAATTATGTTTTTCTCACACGAAAACTTGAGAAAATAACTGGTTGTTTTTATTTGCCTTTTTTAAACAGAAAGCATAATACCTTTTTGGAAAATAATCATTTTAAAGCAATGATGAATTATGTGAAATAATTCCTTAAAGGTTCTTTATAAGATATAAAGTGATTTTTGAGACTGTAGGCCCCGAGTTTAATGCATTACTATTCACAAGGCTGATGGACCCGCCAAGTCATCAGAGGTCTCGAGGTCACCTGGCAAGTGTACCTGAGGACCACCTATAGATTATGGCCATAGATCTACTGTATCCCTGTGGGGATGATTACTACGTTCCTGGGGGAACGATGATAGCATGATTTATTTGTAGGATGATGCCTAGTCTTAATTTACTGAATCCTGTTTACTGTTTACTACATTATATTGTAAACTGTTTAGCTAGTGATTTGAATGGAGTATTGAGAAGATTGCTTACTATATCCACTGTTTTCCTACTTGGTATGATTTTAGGAAAAATAAATACTTTGTGGTATATAGTTTTTGCTTTATTTAAAGCAGCATACGTCTCCTTTACTGAGCGCGTGGTTCGCTCACCCCTTTGTTTTAACTCCACAGATAAAAAGACACGGAGTTAGAGAATTATATCCCAAATGGATATAGCTACATATAAAACGCTGGAGCAAATTATATTAAATATGATAGGTACAGTCACTTCTCTTTTACATTTCAGATATATGTATACAGTACTACTATATTGAAACAAGGACAATAGGGGATGTCAGATATAAGGAATAGTGAAAAAATTTTCATATTCCGTATTTGTTAAATAAATGGTTATCATTTATTATTGTCACTGTTGAATGTTAATGGCATCACAGACAGCCCAACCGAAAAAGTTGTATAAAATTATGTGAAAAATGTGATAACAGGTCGTTATAGATTTAATGGTATCAGAGCTTTGGTTGGTCTGATATTTGTTGATGCCTTTAGAACGGATAGTGTTGGAAAATATCAGGTTAACATCCCCTGTAGTACTATATAGTCTGAATGTGTAGAGGAGTCAAGTGACTGTGAATTGAGTTAAGTGTTTAAATATGATGAAAGTTGATGAATTAAGGGTTATAAATAGAGATTGTAATCCAGGAATTTTACATGAGATAGGCGATCTTATCATCATAATGTCAGGTCTATTCGATAAGGTACAGTAAGGAACTCGGTGAGGGCCCCACCAAGACTTCTCTATCCATATCGAACTAAGATCCTGAAATGATGATATTGAAATGCTTTCTCTGAATCATAAATGACTAAATTGATCTAGAATAAAATTGATGGTGAAATAGTAGGTGATGGTGTAAAGGACATATTACATGTTTGATGATCCCTACTGTGAGCCTCACTGATATTTTGATGAGTAATGCGACCCGGAGTATATACTATGAGAGGTCATGAGATAGTCGGCCTTGTTGTGGATTTTAGGGTCTGAATTAAAGTGAAAATATAGGTTATATTGGTTAGGGATTATTGAATATTATGAAAAGTGATATACTTATAAAGTGTGAACCAAAAAGGTGAATTGTGTGATCAATGATTTAAAATCGATGATGTTAATACTGGTTCTATATACTCCTTATGTTTTTAGGAGAATAAATACGATATTCATAGAACCGAAATATTGTGAAATACATGTGAAGTGACTTGAAAATTTATACATATGTGTTTGGAGGATACATAGTGGATCTGTTGGATGTAAATAACGAGACATCCAAGACGATATGAGTTTGTGAATTAGAAATTATGGGATGAAATTCTAAGTAAACTTTTGGTGTAATGTGGATTCGAGAAATTGTTGACTTGATTCACAACATGGAATCTTTTTGTAAGCCCTTACCCGAGAACAGAAAAGAATCAAAAGAGCTTGAGAAATTACTCAAGAGATTGATGAGTAGAGCAATCATCTGTATTGGTATAACTGGTGAAAACACAAATGTTATGGCTCGAAAGAATAAGCATAGTTTATGAGTATGTACCAAATTTCAATTATTCAATCGTATTATTGTTGAGAATGAATATGTACCGGTTCAAGATCGATGTTTTACTTGATTCACTCAGTCATGTATACGGAGTGGCAAGATCAATCTTTGAACAAGATGTTGACGGATGAAAAGCTTATAGACGAGTGGTTATGGGAGGATGTTCAGAATGTGATATAACCTTTATAAGTTCTCAATGGAACTTAAGAGAATTATAAAATCTCTTGTGAAGTATGTGAGTTTAATGAATGAAAGATATCAATCACCCACATATAAATTATAATGGCATGTGACTGTGAGGTGTGAATATGTGTATATAAGCAGCATCCTGGAGTAATGCCACAATTTCTAGAAATTGAAGAGCTTATTGTTAAGTTCAGTAAACATAAGTCTAATTGAGCTATGTATATTAGAGACGTAAGGTCTCAAGTGATTAAGTGGACATTAAAATCGTCTAAGTAAAGGATCTTACTACTTAAGTGAGATTAAAATGTGGTTACTGGGGTATAAAATTTATGAGGTTTACTCGTATGGCATAAACGAATTGTTGAGGAGTTTGTGGAATTCGCTACCTTACTGATGTGATACATACTTGTGAGAAAGTGAAAGTGAATGGGTATGTATAAGTATAGTATTCAAAATTGTTAAAAGATTGTAACAGTGGAATACTATATTAAGTGGGAAAACGACTGTGGTGATGAATGTGAAAGAATGAAAATGTCTTAAGAGACAAGTCATATGATGACTAGGGAACACGAGTTATGAGGTAGTTCCCAAGTATAAGAATAAATGTGATTTCGTCTGATCATCATGTGGTTATGGCTGGAATTAATAACAAACCAAATTTTGACAGATGAAATTTGTTATACTCAGAAGAGCAGATACAAGAAGTATTGCTAATCCTGAAAAAGGATATACATGTGAGTATATATATACATATTAGAACTGTGAAATTGTATAAGTAAAGTGGTGACGAAGTTTGAATGATGATAAATTCAATTTCAAAAATTGATTGTGAAGAAATTATACTCTCAAATACGTTCTCCAAGTAAGTAATATTATATGTACTAGGAGAATAAGAGATAAAATGATAACTCGATGTAAAAGAAGTTATCGAGAAAAATGATTACCTGAGATGTAATCGATGGCTAGTATTAAGGTCTGCAAAAGAAAGGCAGTCATAGTTTAACCATGAAATAATCATAGTGGGATGGTAAAGAATTCGAAAGAACCATGAGGTTATAGAAGTGACTATGGATTGAGTAACCAAATTAATTCACTTCTTCATCATCAGGTTCAGGATGTCTTGAGTGCCTTAGTCGATATATATCGGTGAAACAGTAGAAAGGTATGTGAAGTTCCAGTGAACGAGTACATGTGATAGGAATCTCTGATTTGCCACATGCTTTGAGATAATAGCAATAGGCTTTGGGATTCCAAATTTACTGTCAGCATCGCCTCTGGTTAACATAGATATCCAAGCGCATTGTGTGGACGCTCTGGGATATATTGAGACGAGTGCGTCGCATTTAGGAGACTACTGGGACAAATACATACGATTGAAAACTGTTTAATGATAGTCACTAAATTATTATCGACTTAGCACCGAATGAGATGATAAGTAATAAATAGTATGAATGAGTTACTGTGTAAAAAAGAAGTGAAAATTTGCTAACTCCCAAGGATGATAAAAGATTTCAGGGAGTATAAATTGATTTTGAGAGAAGAAGCCCGAGTTCTTCAGGACCCTTGAACAAAATCTGGGATGGGCGACCCACGAGTTGGGCGATTGCCTAACAGCGGATAACATGTTGTGAGGTGTGGGCGAACTATGTGGTCGCCAACTCACTTGAAAGAGTAAACCTGGGGCTCGAGAGTGCGCCAAGGAAAGGATCGCCAATGACCTGAAGAGACGGGTAAGGCTCTTAAAGAAAATTTAGAGTATAAAAAGATACTAGCAGTCTCATCTTAGAGACAAGAGTAACTGAAAGTTAGAAAATTGAATTACCCACAAAAGGGTATAGTGCTATCTGGATAATTGTGGATAAATTGATTGAGTCTGCTTATCCCTTGATTATGGAATTTATTGATCTAATTAGTGCCTTAGCCGAGTTATGTGTCAGGGAAATGGTGAGGTTATACGGTGTTCTAGGGAGCATCACATCTGATAGGAAGGCTTGTCTCACATCTCATTTTGAGAGAGATTTCAGGAGGCCATGGGATCCCGATTAAGTTTTTGCACTGCAGTTCATTCGCAGACTGATGGACAGTCCGAGCGTATGATATGGACACTCGAGGATATAGTGTGAGCATGTGCATTTGATGTTAAAGGCTCCTGGAACGATCAATTACCCTGACAGAGTTGCTTATAATAATAGCTAACAGGTGACTATCGGCATGGCATCTTACGAAACTATATATGGTAGACGATATCGATCCACGATAGCATAGGAAAAAGTGGGAGACCATAAGTCCTTAGCTCCTTATATGGTTGAGTGGATTCCGGAGATATATGTGAGATTATGTATTTTAAAGGTCTCACTATCCAAAGGCATAATGAGATTTAGAAAAAGAGGAAAATTGAGTCCTCGATGCATTGGATCTTTGGAGATCTTAGATCCAGTGGGAGATGTGGCATATCGGTTAGCACTACCTCCAGAATTGTCAGGAATGCATAATGTATTCCACGTCTCGAGGGTGAGAGAGTACTATCTAGATCCTTCTCACGTAATTCGACATGAGTCTCTAGAGATTAGAGAGGACATAAATTACGTTGAGAGGTCAATACGAATCTTGGATAGAAGGGATAAAGTGTTGTGATCTAAGATTAATCCTTTGATTGGATGCTCTGACAGTAGGAGGCTACTTGAGAGTTAGATAGCCTTATACGTTAGAAGTATCCAGAGCTCTTTCAGTGATAGGTCCATATAAAATTTGGAGGACCAAATTTCTTAAGGTAGGGAGAAAATGCAAAACCCGATTTTATAATACTGTACACCATTAATTGGTGAATTTTAATAGTGGAAATAAAATAAATAATGAATGTTGATTTCCACTTTGGTGAAAAGCTCCTTAACTTAGGATATAAATGGAGCAATTTCTGTGAAACACTCTATGGGTGAGTATTATGATGGAACGGCTCGCCAATGAGCGAGCAAGATAATTAGGATGATCGCCAATGGATGATGGCGAGTTTGATTTAACGGCCATATCGGCGAAGAGGTAAGTTCACCAAGTTAGTTGATTAAGATGATCGCCCGAATGGGGCGAGGGCTTGTGATCGCCCATGTGGATTGAGTAAATTATTTGATCGCTAAATAGGCGAGTAGTATGATAAATGGTGATCGCCAAGGAAAGGAAATCAGCTCGTAATCGCCAAATCTTAAGTTGGCATCAAGACAAAGTGGCGATGCCTAGGTGCAAGTAGAGGTGAGCTTGAAAATTTGCATAGGCGAGCCTGAGAATGTTGGCAAGATGAAAGGTTGGCGAATTGAAATAGAGTCGGCGAGCTGAGGCCTCAAGTTGAGTAGGTGAACTGGAATCCGCACATGTGGACAAAAGGGAAATAAATTCAAACCATTGCAGCAAAAATTGACTTTGTACGCCACACAGCTGAAGAAAATTTAGAGAGGACACTAAAGTCAATAAAGGAATTATCCTTATTGGTTGAGGAATAAAACAAAGAAGGCAAATAAGTCAAGAACGATATAGAAAAGACTTGCACTCTATTTCTTTGGCCACAGATCTCTTCATCCATTAATGAGGGTAGAAGCTATCTCTTTCATCTAATTAATGCATGTTAAGACGTGAAAGGATGAAAGAAGTAGGTGGTAGATTTTGATTTGGATAGCATGACTATATAAGATTATTGAATGGAAAACCGACTTGACTAAACCTTCATCCTCATTTCTGTTATTCTACTGCTTCTAGCCGATTCTATGTTGCTACAAGTTTATGTTCTGTTCCTTCCATTTCTGCCATGCTTGATTTACTAAACTTCACCCTTAAGTTGGCTAAACACGTAAACCTGCTTGCAAAACCTTTCCTCCATCGTTTGAAGAGCTAAAGGAATAAGCAAAGTGAGGCCAACGTGAGACAGAAAGTGTTCTGTTCTGGAAGTGCAGTGGGTTAAGGTGAGCTTCCATATTTCTACGGTTATCTTGGCATTTGATGATATAGTTTGATGTTTTACAAAGTACTAAACATAGATGCAGCATTGTTTTTAGTTAAATCCTTAGAGAATATGAAAACTAAAAACAAGATGTGGTCTTGGAAATAGACAAGAATAAACAAGGAAAATACTGGAAAAGTGACGAGAAATAGGCGAGCTCAACTACTATGGGCGAGCTAAATAGTATGGAGCGTGGTGTAGTGGCGAGGTCGCCACATGTTAGTTAAGTCATAGGCGAGCCCACCTCTGAATAAAAGACGTGTATGGCGAACTCACATGCATAAGCATGGCGAGTTGAAGTGTGGGTGAGCTCCCACGTGTAAGCCAATTAATGCATGGCGAGACTATTTGTGGGCGAGCTCCCACGTGTAAGCCAATTAATGAATGGCGAGCTCAGTTGGGTGAGCTAGTAAGAGCTCTGTTGGGCGAGCTAATAGATTTATCTCTAGTCTCGCCAAAGTGCTGGAAATATTGAAACGAAAACATTAATAATATTAATAAATTATTTTGCAGCCGGGAATTAAGGACTCGGTAAAAGTGATCAGGAAGGCGATCGGGAAGCAAGGCTTCGTAAGACCAGGTAAGGGAGTAGTATGTGAAGTAAAATGCATGTCCTGTGGAGTAAAATATTATGAAAATATTGAGAAAATGTTTTGGTCTATGACATGCATTAGTTTGATAAATTGTTTTGATTTGGGCGAGCTACAAAGTCAACCCCTTTGTTATGTTTTGAGTGAGCCAAAGATAGGCGACCAATTTTATGATGTTTTAGGCGGGCGACCCCTGTTTTAATAGAAATCCGGGCGAGCCACAGATAGGCAACCCCTATTTTAACAAAATTCCGAGCGAGCCAAAGAAAAATGACCCATGTTTTAATAAAAATGGGCGAGCTGACCATGGACGTGCCGCATTGGGCGAGTTGACCATGGAAGTACTGCATTGGGCGAGTTAACCATGGTCAATGTTAGAATGGGCAAACTGACCATGGGCGAGCCGCTATGGGCGAGCCAGTTTAACTTGTTTTTAAAGGGTGAGATTGCGGATGGTTTGCAGGCTAACACTAGTCAAGCTCAAATGCTGATGTGGGTGGGCGAACACTAGTTCACCATAATAGGCGAGCTGACCATTGGCAAGCAGGTTTTAATTGTGTTTTTCTCACACGAAAATTTGAGAAAATAACTGGTTGTTTTTATTTGCCTTTTTTAAACAGAAAGCATAATACCTTTTTGGAAAATAATCATTTTAAAGCAATGATGAATTATTTGAAATAATTCCTTAAAGGTTCTTTATAAGATATAAAGTGATTTTTGAGACTGTAGGCCCCGAGTTTAATGCATTACTATTCATAAGGCTAATGGACCCGCCAAGTCATCAGAGGTCTCGAGGTCACCTGGCAAGTGTACCTGAGGACCACCTATAGATTATGGCCATAGATCTACTGCATCCCTGTGGGGATGATTACTACGTTCCTGGGGGAACGATGATAGCATGATTTATTTGTAGGATGATGCCTAGTCTTAATTTACTGAATCCTGTTTACTGTTTACTACATTATATTGTAAACTGTTTAGCTAGTGATTTGAATGGAGTATTGAGAAGATTGCTTACTATATCCACTGTTTTCCTACTTGGTATGATTTTAGGAAAAATAAATACTTTGTGGTATATAGTTTTTGCTTTATTTAAAGCAGCATACGTCTCCTTTACTGAGCGCGTGGTTCGCTCACCCCTTTGTTTTAACTCCACAGATAAAAAGACACGGAGTTAGAGAATTATATCCCAAATGGATATAGCTACATATAAAACGCTGGAGCAAATTATGTTAAATATGATAGGTACAGTCACTTCTCTTTTACATTTCAAATATATGTATACAGTACTACTATATTGAAACAAGGACAATAGGGGATGTCAGATATAAGGAATAGTGAAAAAATTTTCATATTCCGTATTTGTTAAATAAATGGTTATCATTTATTATTGTCACTGTTGAATGTTAATGGCATCACAGACAGCTCAACCGGAAAAGTTGTATAGAAATACGTGAAAAATGTGGTAACGGGTCGTTACAAGGCCAGTTATTTTTATATGTACTATGATAATCCTCCATGTTTGATAGACATGTTGCAGGAATAGAAGAAGAAAAAACATAAGCTGGCTAAAGAGACGGGCACAAATAATCCCTAAGCGAAAAATGAGCGAGACGGGCAAAAATAAGACCATAAGCGAGAAGAAGACGCGAGATGGGCACAAATAAGTCCCTAAGCGAAAAATGTGCGAGATGGGCAAAAATAAGACCCTAAGCGAGAAGAAGACATGAGACGGGCACAAATAAGTCCCTAAGCGAAATATGCGCGAGACGGGCAAAAATAAGACCTTTAGCGAGAAGATACAAAACGGGCACAAATAAGTCCCTAAGCGAAAAATGCGCGAGACGGGCAAAAATAAGTCTCTAAGCAAGCAAATCAAAAGACCTTAAGTGAAAAATGCGCGAGACGGACAAATCAAAAGTCCTTAGAGATGCAGAAAGTATAGCTTATTACAGGGTACGTTACAATATATATGTGCTGCAATTGATTCAAAATATATATATATTTTGTGATTGGCTTATCAAATCTAACAAGTCCTTAAGCAAAATACGCGAGATGGGCAAATCAAAAGTCACTAAGCATAGGAGGTGCGAGACAGGCAAAACAAAAAGTCCCTAAGCACAAAAGGGTGCAAGACGGGCAAAAATAAGTCTCTAAACGAGGTACGTTACAATCTTATCAGATTACATTTAACGTATTATGTTGGCATCTCGGATATAAACGATATTATATTCTAACAAGTCCTTAAGTGGATAGTACGCAAGACAGGACCAATACTCTAGTAAAAGTTCTTCTTTGGACACAAAAAGTGGCAAAGAAAAACTTGGGGAGCACACAGTATGCAGGCTGTGAGGTATGGTACGAGGTACATTACAATTTTATCATTGAATATGTGCTACAATTGATTGACAAAGCACATTTAACATTTTATATTGGCATTCTGGATATAAAAACGATGTTATAGTCTTATCAATTCTATAAAGTCCCTACGTGAAAAATGCACAAGATGGGCAACACATGGGCTTGAAGCAAAAAATGCACGAGGTAAGCCATGAATCAAATAAAAGTCTCTAAGCAAAAAATGCACGAGATAAGCAACATATGGGCTTGAAGCAAAAAGTGCGCGAAGAAAGTCTGATTATTATAGTGCAAGGTAAATGTGTAGTTGCCTTTGTAAATGTGTTTAAAAATGTGTTGATGAGTTTGTAAAAGACTAAGCTCTTTCACAAAAAACTGGGGAGCACTCTAGATTAACTTTTGCATCAAAAAGAGCATCGAAATTAACAAGCACCTAAGCATATGCGTCTTGAGGCGCTATAATATCAAGAGCTTGATCCTTAGGAAAATTAGTCTCTGGATTATCTAAATAATCTTTGTCCAAGCCTGTGAGAACCTCGACCATCTCGAGTCGAAGAAAAGGCTCCTAAGGGCTGGTAAGATCAGATAGATTTTTATAAGTATCTATCCTCAAAAAAGGTTCCAAATCCTCGGCATCTGGATCAAGCTTCAACCAATCAGGAGCATGCCAAGTACAAATCGCCTCTGATAAAACCAGTTAAGAACCTATGCATCCTCCTATGGCACTTCCTGACGATGTGCCCTCATGGCCTTAACTCAGATTTGGTTTTCTTCCTTATGGCCAATAGAAGGCTTTGGTGGCCTTGCAATCTTACAACTTCTCCTTATAGCTCTTGGTTTCGGTCCACTAAGACCTTAAAGTTCACAAAGAAGGGTGACATATTCCACTTGAGAAGCATTTAGCTCAGAGGAGAAAAATATATCCTGGTAGTGTGCTGAAAAAGGCACTTGACAAAAGAAATGATGACACGATGTCGTTTCTGTGACAAATAATGATGAAGTCCACTAGTTGAGCCCTCAAATGAAGATGAAAAAACTCTTGTGATAATCCCAGAAAGAAAGTAGCAAAAGAATTTGAAAAAGTAGCAAAAGAATTTGAAAAGCTCATTCTTTATATCCTCTTTCACAGGGTAAACCCTGTGAAAGAGTAGGGAGCAATTGATGTGGTTCAGGTTAAAGATTACTGGGCTTTTCAATTAGTCAAGCTGAAGACAATTAGGCCGAATGATAATTTAAGCCCAAGAGGAAAGAGGACTCAGAAGGCCCATAAATGATCCACTGGGTTATTATTTAAGATGTGGGTCTTAAAAGTAATTACACGCAAGATCACTCCTATAAATAGGTCACAGGTATTATTTTTAACTCTAAGTTCTATTTGCCTACTAAAAGCCTGTCAAAACCCTGTCTGAATTAAGCGTCAGAGTGCACGAGCAGGGGAAAGCCCCTGCACCCTCTGATGGTTTTTTTTCTTGCAAAACCGTTTTGGAGACACGTGAAGGAAGAAGACAAGGATCGACGTCAGCAATTAATTATTGTTGTTTTGGGCAACAACACCTATCTAATCATTAATACCGACTCTGAGAACTCCATTATATATATATATAAATATATATATTAATTAAATGCAAAAGTAAGTGAGGTTAAGTGTGGTTAGACGATTCAATCCGTTTTTGACATTCTAGTTCCTTACATAGTAGAAACTTTAAAAATTCACATTGTAGAAATATTTGACTCACTTTCCAATTGAAGGTTAGAAAAAGAAAAAAGATCCGGCTGAAATAGGATGAGAATAAAGTCCATTTTGAATACCATGACGATGCCATGGAGAGATCTACCCGTGGAGATTTCTAGTTTCCTTTCTAAACGTTTTGGGCAAGAGTTCCACAATTTTTTATTGGATTTAAAAATTTTATAAATGTATCTCATTTTTATTCGAACTTGACAAAATATCGAATAAACTTTCGAAATTGGACTGATAGATCGGCACTTGAACAGTCCTATATAAGATATTGAAGAAAGACATGAAATTCTCTATCTCTAATATTAATGGCTACTTTCCGCATTTAGATTTTAGCTTAATCGTAGGACTGAGTAAATTATGTGCCTTTTAGGAGTTTGCCTCGATGTACGGACCAGCATGGCAGTGTGTGATTGAGACGAGATTTGGATCGTCTGTAACTCACTCACCATTTTACACTAAAACCATTTTTAGCGGAAAGAAATGCATATGAAAAATTATTTTATACAAATGAGATTAATAATATGACTAATACTCTTAGTGTATATTAAAAAATAAAAAAATTAATTAAAAAGAGAAGTGAGATATATAATAATTTTTTAATTTCGCTTAATTTATCAAAAACTAATTATATATAGTATTGAGTTAAATCTTTGAGTGTTATTCTAATTAATAAATTTTAAAACAGAATAGAAATCATGAAATTCATTATAATTCTTTAAGTAAAATACCATGGGATAAAATTTAATTAGGAAATGACCAAGCAATTGCCAAATTTGAATATCCCTTTGCCTTTCGCAACAAAGACTAATTTGGTGTGGTACCAAGTTTGACCATGTGATCAATGTTGAAATTAATTTTGGAATTCGAAGGAATCTTGAAAATTTCCTATGAAATACCCAAGGTTTTGCTTGAAAAGGATGACATTGATTGTTCAATATATCATAAACCTGGAAAAGAAAAGGAGATGACAATCAAAAGTGATGAAAGTCTAATATTTTTGCGAATAATTCTTAAAACAGAGCACAAATCATGAAATCAATTGAAAATCATTAAGAATAAAGCACCCGGGGATCAACTCTTCTTAAGAAGTGGGCTAGCAGCTGCAGATTTTGAATACCTCTTGCTTTTGCCATTGTTAAAAAAATAACATATATTACGATCATATTAAACAGATTACAATTTTTATAATTGAACGCAGTCTAATAATTTTAATTTCCATTTTTAAAATTAAAGAATTTTAATATTTCAGATATTATAAAAACAAGTTATAAAATATTTTATAATTATGACATCATAAGAAATTCTTTTTATTTTATAGAGTTTTATTATGTTTATGTAAAAGGCATAATTTAAGATAACCACATTTTATTCATATTAATTAATTAGATAAAAATTAAGATTCCAACATATCATAGTGATTATAAACTAAAGATTAGAGATACATCCCTCTTGGCCTTGCTCTTTTTCTCACACAAATAATCCCAAATCAGATTCATTTTCAGACGCATAACTTTAAAAAGAAAAAATTAAAGCTTTTCTAGAACAAATCACATACCTCAAAGAAAAAGGGGAATGCATATTCCTTGGGAACCTTCAGGGAAATCCACATCTAACACGGTTGAGAGCTCTTAACACGAACACAGAAGAGAGAATATATCCCAACTCTATATATAGAAGAGATTTCTCATCATCATATATAACTAAACATCTCTACCAAGTATATATCTCCCCTAAGAGTTAAAATCCGACGTCGAAGCAACTCTCAGGCAAATGGGATATTCGAAAAGCAATCTAGCAAATTGTAAACCTTTTTCTTATGTTAAGCCTAGTTCCCATCAGCAAATCGGTAACAGCAAGGTTGGTCCAAGCTCACGGCCTGACCAAAACAGCTATCCAAGGGGTTTGGCAGATGAGAATCGAGCAGTTTATTCGTCAATGCAAAAAATACCGCCGTGGTCTTATTCTTCTAATTCTGCTAATGTCATCGAAAGGAATGGTTATCGAAATCCTACTTGGGATGGTGACGAGAATGTTGATGAGAAGGCAACAACTTACATTTCATATGTCCGAGAACGTTTGCATGGAGAGTGTTGATTCTTAATATGCAATAGCAATTAGCAAGTACTAGGAAATGCTTTCTAAGAGTACTACTGCCAAGCTAAGCCTAAATCTATAATTATTTGAAGGATTGCCTTATTATTATTATTATTATTATTATTATTATTGAAAACTTATGTTACTTGTACACTTTCCGCTAAACAGTTAATATAAACTTTGAAAATGTTATTAGATACTGTAAAGTTAAATTTAGCAAATGCTTGATTAGTTATATGAAATATGAATAATGGCAAAAATACAGGAAGAAAATATTAGTTCCATCTACAGAATAAGCCTTCTTTATACTTTATGCTAGTGCATGAATTCAAACAAGAATTAAAATTCCCTAACCTCCACATTTTGAAATTAATGAAGAAAAAAACATGGTAATATAAGAAATAATAAGTTGGATACTCATTCACGGGGAATGAGTTCATCTGCCCGTCCACAAATCTTATTTATCCTTTTAAGAATTTCAATTATTTATTGTGGTCAGCCAATCATTTCTAAAGTATCCATAGTTTGCATGGATCGAATCGATTCAAGCTCGGTCGGTTTTTTAAACAGAGTTTTTAATAGAATCATTATAATCTAAAAATTTATTTCCCAAATCATTTGCATCTTTGAACTTATTTCTCAATATTTTTACTTTTTGCCAAATCATTGCCATATTATACTTAAACTCCCCAAAACCCTACTCTTTGATTCTGATCTTATAACCTTCGTTCTTCTACTGCATTCATCTCAAATTTCTTCAAAACCATCATATATCTTTCAAAAGCTATTATTTATTTGGGTTTGTATATAAAGTATTGATAGTGTATAATTTCTATATATTGTTAATGTATAAGAAGCTGACACCTCATCAATTGGCAAATAAAAAAAATATGACAAGTCCTTAAAAGTAAATATAAATATTATTTTTTAATTTTTTTATAAGGGTTTATTGATGAAGTGTCAACCTCAGATGCACTGATAGTGCATAGAAACTATACACGGTCAATGCATTATATGTAAATCCTATTTATTAATATCTATGAAAGAAATAAATATATTATATTAAATTTACTTGGAGAAATTGCCAAAAAATCACTTTGAGAAACAATTAATAGATAATTTTGTAACCATGGAACAGATATTGGGGTTCTAAAACATCTGATTTGATTATATAAAAATACGGTAATTTAAATTTACAATAATAATTTTTATTTTACTATTATTGATGATTATCAATTATTATAATTTTTTTTGCAAATTCTTCGTCTCCCATAAATTTTTGTTTCAAAATCATAACAAATTTTTTTGAGAGATTTTTTTGTAATTCTTCTAAAATTATCTTAATTTATTGGCCCCGATTCATAGCAATTGAGCAAAACCCACTATAAATTCACCAAGCAATAAAAAAAAAATTAAGGAGATTGACGGACTAGGAGGATAGGACAAACTAACTAAAGAAAAATAATCCCACTATGAATCTCAAATTAGTTTTCTTCAACAGCACGTTTGAAGACTAAGACGAAAAGAGAAATAGACTAAAGAGAAAAGTACAGTACAAAGAAAGGTCACGGAGAGGGAGAGAGAGAAATAACAATTGAAAAACAGTTTTGCATAATAAGTTGATGATTAACTCTTATAAACAACATAAAACAAGTCTTACAAGGCCCTACAAGGAAGATTAGATTCCTCATTTGTAAGTTAACACTCCTAATTTGAACATGATTTTAAAGAGTAATATTAGAAGCAAAAATATCCATCGTTGGTGCTTATTGTCAAAAGTAAATTTACTTTCGGCATGGGAAGGAATCAAGATTTTATGTATTCGGATCTACCTGGTGGCAGGTATCAGGAATATATTCTGATTATATAGTATTTTATTGTAGGGAAATTAAAAAAAAAAAAAAAAAGCCTCTCTTTTATGAACTCAAGTATGACCACAGCTGTCACCATGAAAAAGTTTGTAAAATTATTTGATAGAACTTGGTAAGATTTTTTGAGTCAAGTTTATAAGACTTTTTGTTAAAGTCATTAAATTTAAAAATTAAAATTGATAGATTGATAATGAGAAGATAAATAATATGTAAAAAGAAAAAAAAAGTACTCAAGAACAACATTTTATCTATGCTTGGTGTAGAAACAGTGAAAATTTATCAAAAATTTCAATAAAAGTAAATAAAGTATTCAAAATTTTTTTCCTTTTAACTTTGCAAAACTCATAAAAAATAAATTATAATTATAATAACATGAAACCTCTGTTCTTATAATATTTAAAAGAATTTAGAGCATTTTATTAATTATAATAACATGAAACCTTTTATCTTATAATATTTAAAAGAATTTAGAACATTTTAATTCTTTTACTTATATGACACTAAAGGAAAATGTACTTTTTGCGACACTTTTTTAGTGACGTTTTTTAGAAAACGTCGCTAAGTTCCATCTTTTAAATTAACTCACGGCGTTTTTCAATTAAAACGCTGTGAAGTTTAACCAATAGCGACCTTTATGTAACTAAATGCCGCTAAGTTGATCAGATAGTGACGTTTTTCCTTATAAACACCGCTATATTTTAAAATAAAATAAAAATATATTTATTTTAATTTTTTTGAAAATATATATTTTATTAAAAAAATATTAAATAGCGGCGTTGTTAGAAACAAACGCCGCTATTTTAATTTTACATATTTTTATTATTATTTTAATTCTAAACTCTAAACCTGTATACCCCGATTATTCCAGCCTAAGAATTTTTCTCTCCCCTTAAGAAAACCTAAATCCCTAAAAATTCAATAACCTCCGACGCTGAAGTCCCACCGGTCTGCCTTGTCTCTAATCGTCTACCATCTCTGGTCGCCGGCGTCGGTGCCTGCATCTGCAGCTCTGCCTCTTTCTCCTCCAGTTCCACTTCGCGTCTTCATCCTCTGCCTCTTCACTTCTTTGTCAAAGTAATTTCTTCTTTAATTTTTATTCTCTGCTTTACCTTAGACGCTGTACATATATATCATAAATCAAAAGATGCTAGAAGGGCCTAAAAGATGCCATTGTCTCTTATTCAATGTGGCTGTAAACAAATGTGAATCTCTCTCTCTCCTTCTTTACTGTTTTAGTTTCACTTTTGGCTGATATGAATAGATCAATCGGATGATAAAAAGTTGATTTTTAACCTAAAAAGAACATTTATAGGAAAATTAGAGCAGCTGCAGGGGAAAAGTTACCTGATCCGAGGATTTTAGAGTCTGTGTTAGTGGTAGTAAGTAGTAACTCCCTGTTTGGATGCTTAGAAAGGTAAAGAAAATTTTAAAATAGAAAGAAAAATGAGTGAATTTTCAGAAAAGTACCTCAGTTGGATGATTTCAATATTGTTGATTCTTAGGAAACATTCTATTTTAGAAGCCTATGTTTTTCATTAGAGATAGGATATTAAGCCAACTTGCTATATTATGCATTCCAAATTGTTGGTATTAGCCTAAATTATATCAAGACCATCATCTGTTTAAGCAAGATCAGTAGGATTATTTCTTTATTTATTTATTTTTGCTTACATTCTTTATTTTTTTTCTTATCATGACCATTATTTGAATCTGTTTAAGCAAGATCAATGGGTAGTAGCCTGATTAACTTTTTAAATATTTTATACAATGACAAAAATTTTTTTATTATATCTATATCATATTCATGGTAACAAAAAAAATCATTCTGAAATCTTATTTGCAACGATTTTTCATAGTCATTTTAAAATCTTATTAGATTTAGAACGATTTTCATAATCATAGTCACATTAAAATTTTTTTAATATTTTATATTTACAATGATCAAAATAATTGTTACAAAATATTGCTAGTAATCTCATCAATAGTAAAATATTAAATTTTTTTTAATATTTTATATTTACAATGATCAAAATAATTGTTACAAAATATTGCTAGTAATCTCTTCAAGTTTCTCGATTCTCTCAGATTTCAGTCTCTGATTCCTTTTTCGATTCCCTCATAGTGTTTAAACTCCCTCTCTGATTTCGATCAAAACCTCTCCTCTCATGAACACCCTAAACCCAGATTTTCCCGATTCTCTCTTCAATTTTTACAATGTTGTTCATGTTTCCCGATTCTCTCAAATTTCAGTCTCCGATTCTCTTTTTGATTCCCTCTTAGTGTTTAAATTCTCTCTCCGATTCTCTTTCCGGGCCTTCAAGCTTCTGAGCTTTAGCAGCGTTGTGTAAATTTTTAAGTTTGGATTGCTTTTAGTTTTGATTTTTAGTTGGGATTGAACTGTTTTAGACTTATTTGGTTTAAGTTATTGAATTTTCAGGCTTCAATAGTATAGGTTGGTTGAGATGAAACTTCTTGCTCAACAACGAGATCTTCAGTAGTATTTTGGGATCTTTTTCTTAGACTAACTGTGTTTTTTAAATGTGTTAATCATTTTTTACATCCACTATGCTTAGTTTTTACTTATCAAAAAGAAGAGTTTAGTTCCATATGAATGACACATTTGGCTATGGACTTGTGCTCATGCTGTGGACAAAAGTGATGTTTGACAGTTGTGCTTTTACTATTTTTATAGTTTGTATTTAGGTTAATGTTTCTTATGAGAAAAATGGAAAAATTGAGGAGAAATTTTCATGGTCAATGATAAAAAATTATTTCTGAACCAATCATGGGCAAAACACATGTTGTTAAGCATCAATGTATAGGTAGACCATAGCAATAAAATGGTTCTTAGGTTTTATTTGTTTTGTGATTGTTCTTAAAAGTTGAAATTATAGATATTCCGACTAAATGGTCCTCACCTGTAAAGTCCATCTATGGGGTCTATGGTAATGTGCGGCATTATTTGTTTACTTGGGAAAAATGCTTGTTATATCATAGAAAGATATGTGATGTCAATGGGAAAGTGTGGAGTGCAACACCTCCTCCTTCTCCAGGCGAGTCATAGGACTCTTTCTTAGTTATACAAGAGATATATACTTGGATTTGGGAACAAAAGTAAAATATTCTTGGTATTTCAATGCCTCTTTATTTCTTCCTTTCAAGTCTTATTCAATTCTGAAACTGAATCTGTTCAAATCTGGAACTGCCTTGCTGTATCAACTCGTATTTAATTTCTGAAACTGAATCTGTTCATCTCTTGCACTAATTCTGATGGATTCAACTACTTTTCACCTGCGAACATTGTGTTATCACATATACTGTGACTGGTATGGTATATACTGGATTATGGCCCATGAATATACTGGTATATACTGGTATGATTTTAGGTTACATGGAAATGTGCAATTGTATCTTTTTTATACATTAATTTGATACCCATGAATACTATCAGCAATGTGGATATTTCTGGTGCATTTGCTAATTTAACTTGAAGGACAATTGTAATATGTTTTCTGACTAAAGAAATCAGTATGCATCAAATTGTTTCTGTATTTTTCATTTAGTTGTCCTTGTCGCACTAGTAAATGGCTTGTATGTTACTAAATCTTGTCTTTACACATAAAATTGTGCTCTTCCAGGATAATGCTAATTCTAATAATTGTGCTTTCTTTACTGTTTTGTGGTTGCAGAGTGGATGTTGTGGTCTTTGTTATACAGGCAACTTTTGTTAAAGAAAGAAAGGGCAACTTTTGGGTGTAAAAGCTCAAGTATTCTATAACTTTAGTTTTTGTTCTTTCTTTTTTCTTACATAAGTATTCTGTAAAAGCTTAGATGTTGGGAGACTCAAATGTTTAGGACAGATAAGAGACATATTTTATATGTAAATATGTTTTTACATTACTCTTATTTTATAGTTTATATATGAACAAGCTGATCAACAGTTTATGACTCTCATATGATTAGAAGAAGTCTATTTATTTTTTTTGCTGAAAGAAAAAGTCTATTTTACATTCTTAACAGTTGACAACTCTTAATATTGAAAGCAAAAACTCATAGTTTCATCATTCTCTTCTATTCTTCTCTAAAAATAATTAAAATGTTTTCTAAAAATATAATTAAAATTCATTAAATGTATTCAAATTGAAAAAAAATATATAAAATCTAATTATATAATAAAAATTAAAAAAAATCTAACTTAGCGGCGTTTTACAATAAAAACGTCGCTAAGTTATAAATTAGCGGCGTTTATGCAGAAAAATGCCACTAAGTTTGCAGCGCTTATAAGCGCTGTTAATTGGCATAAAATCGTCGCGAGCTTAGCAGCATTTTTCATAAAAATGCCGCTATTTTTTCGGACACTAGAATAGTCGGCGTTTTTTTGCAACGTTTTTTGCTAGTGTCGTAAAATTTTAGCAGCATTTATATACGCTGCTAAAAGTTCAAAAAAACGTCGCTAAAAATATATTTTGCTATAGTGTAATAAATTAAATTATTAAGATTTTTTTACATCATAGCTAAATAGTCAAATGCATATCTAAAAGTTGTTTAAAATATGCATCACAAACATGCTACCATAACTATAATAACTGTGACAAAATAGTATCATGTATGTATATATATATGTGAGAATATGTCTTTCATAATTTATAAATTAATTTAGTTTAAAAAATACAGAAGAAAACTTTTGATATATTATAATTCACAAATTAAACTAATAATTAGCAATCAAAATTTTTAATCAAACACACAAAAAAAATTAACGATAACATTAAATATTAAAACTTTAATTTGGTCAAAAAAAGTAGTAAAACGTTAATTATTTAAAATTAATTATTTTTATATCATATTAATACATACAAAATACTTATAAAAGATAAATTCACCTTTTGTCATCTCACTCCCTCCCAATTTCAAATTAAATCCACAAGATAATTTGTCAATTTCTCATTTTGTGAAATCCCCAATTTTCATATAATTCCTCCATATTTGTAAAGTATTACAATTTGAAATAAATAAAATAAATATGAAGTTGATGTGTAATTGAGGTATGAATGATGTATACATGATGTATGGAATATGAAAGAAATAAAAAAGCTGATAGCCAATGAGTTAAGAGAAATTATGTTGATATCAGGAAAATGTTGTAATATGAGAAAAGAAATAAAATCAGAAATTTAATTGGACATGTGGCTGTGGAAGAAAAGAAAAGAGGAATTAATTGATGGTCAAATGGTCTTGAGTCAAAGGGATGTTAATGGCTGAGATAGATGATGAGATGAGCATGCATTTAATGCAATGGCATGACTCATCATCTTCATCCCATCACCTTACGCCAGCCCCCTTCCCAGCTCTCCCTCACGTTCTTCCTCCATTTTTCCCTAAGTTTCCAACTCAAGCTACCTTGATAAGCTACCCCAATTCTCCAGCAATTCATTAAGCTCATTAAACGAAAAACGATCCTTGTCACTAGACTAAATGATATCCAAAGTTTGGTAGATTGAATCCAAGTATTGGAGGAGATCTCAAAGTTTAAGATTTTGGTCTCTAGCAAAGGTAAGAGAAGAAGATGATTCTTGCAATTTCGTTCATGATATGGAGTTGTATGGAGTTAGTATGATGTGTGTATGATGTTTAATTTAAGGTTTGATTTGGTATGATGATTTCAGATTTGAAGGAGTGAAAGCTAGGGTTGACGCGCCAAGTGATTTCGCGTTCTCAAAGGAATCGAGGTAAGAAATTTATGTAACGGACGTAAGGCGGCTATGTCCGCATGTTTTATCATATTTGGATGTGGTTTGATGAGATGTACCAGCTGTTTTATGCAAGAAAAGTGACATTTTCGAACTTGTCTCCTAGTACCAATTAGGCTAGGAGCAATCGACTGCCTTAAAGGGAAGTCGACTGCCTAGAGACAACCAAAACGCCGTTTTTCGAAAATCGATTCAAACCAGTCAACTGCTATGTAAGCCAGTCGACTGCTATTTACCCAGTAAGCATTCTGTTTCAAACCAGTCGACTGCTATATGACCAGTCGACTGCTATTTGCTAAATTGCATTCTGTTTGAAAACCAGCCGACTGCCCTATAAGACCAGTCGACTGCTATATTTTCAGAAGCATTCTGTTTCAAAAACAGTCGACTGCTATATGACCAGTCGACTGCTATTTCTGAAGAAGCATTCTGTTTGAAAACCAGTCGACTGCCTGTATATGTTTTCAAAAGTGAAAATATCGAAATTTTAAATGAAAATAAATTCGATAAAGGAAGTTATGAAGCAACAGCCGACTGCCCTGTGAGGCCAGTCGACTGCCATGTCTGAAAAGAGCTTTCTAAGCTTATTTGATTTAAACACAAATGTGTTTTCTAAAAAGCATATAATAAATGTTTTGAGACTATGGACTGCGTGATGATCATGTGTTTCTGATGGCTGAGAGACTCTGATCAAGTCCTCAGTAATATGTATGTTAAGCGAGGAACCCTAGTCCGGTCCTCAAGGCCACAAGTGACACCTGACTAGTGTTCACTGTGGATTATTAAAGGCAAGAGAGAATCCCTGACCTCTTCATGGTATACCAATGTAGTAATGCATGATTAGAATCATATAAATGGGTATAAATGATTTATATGATGATGCAATCGCTTAAATAATTGTACATAGTCTCCATCCTATTTCAAAAGATATATGATGTATGTTTCGAAGCAAAGAAGTATGATATATGTTTCAAGTATACGATGTATGTTTAAAAGTAAGCTTATGAAGTATGATGTTTTAAAGAAAGAAGTATGATGCATGTTTTAAATGTATGCTATTTTAAAAAAGCATACGAAGTATGTTGGCCCATGCCATTTGAAAGAAAAATGCATGTTTGCAAATAATGTTTGAAAGATGTTTATAATGCATGCTTTATAATGCTTTACATGACATTATAGAGTCCAGTAGGAAAAAATGCATATAGAGGTATAGTACGCTCTTTTATATGTCTTTCTTACTGAGCGTAAACTCACCCTTTTACGATCATTTTTCCTACAGATTACCTGAAGTAAACTTCGCTCCGATTAGAGGAGCTTGCTTTTGAAAGATTAGAATGTACCTCCTCGATACGCTTCCCAGTTAGCATAGAAAGTATACTCAAATGTATTATGTAAAGTTAATTGAATTTCAGCTATAGTACAGTACAAGTAGCCTTTATGTATATAAGATGTCGGGATGTAAGTTAAGATGATGTGTAAGATCCTGTGGAATGGAATGGTATTTATATATATCATTTTATGTTTATGGAAAATAAATTAATTTATGAGCTATTTGATATTTAGCTAAAGAAAGAAGAAAGAATGACATTGGATGAACTAAATCTAATTAAGTCGTATAAGATAATAAGGAAAAAGTTAAGTAATAAGATGTAGTGACGGGGACGTCACACATTTTCCCGTTAATTAACTTTTTCCTACCTTATTTACATATAAACAAAATAAAGAAATCTTAAAAGCATTTTTTTCACACATGTGACACTAAGCTGTCAGGTGGCAAAAAACTTTGTTAAAAAAAAGCCTAAAATTCCTTAACCACCCCCTACTCTCCCTGTTTCTTCTTCTCTACTCTCCTGAGTCTTTGTTTTCGTTCAAATTTCTAATTTCCTTCCCATCCCCTTTCCTTTCGTCATCACGTTGGAAACCCACCCACAACCCAACCCAACCAACCGACCTAATACAGCACATAAACCTTTATTTCAAATGTTTTACTCACATCTGGCTTATCTTTACGAAGTCTCAAAAAGAATCCATAATCTACCTATTTTCACTTCCCATTTATAAGAGGTCATGGTTTCTTTCTTTTACCTTAACTAAAATGTTGTGGTTTGGTATGGGTGTTGTTATTGTTTTGCGAGGTATTGGAATTTGATTTGATAAAAAAAAAATTGTGACAGAAACATGTTAATAACAGCAATAGCGGCAATTAATAGCGGACTGTTATAGCTACTATTTGCCGTTGTGCCGCTATTTGTGACCGCAAACTGCAGTTATTGTTGTGAGTCTTCTCTCTCATTACAAATGTGGCTGATAACGGTTTCGGATGGTGCCCCTATTGCAAAATAGCGGCTGCTATACCGCTACTTAGCCGCTATTTGAATCCCTGACTCAAAGTCAGACCCAGTCAGCATGGGATGATGTGGAGTTTGTTGTGCATGAAATAGCAAGTATTTTCCTAATGAAAAATCAGCAAAAATAAGAACGACCATATACTAATTAAAAGGGTCACTTTGGCTTTAAGTTTGAGGAGAAAGTGAGTCTGCAAGGAGAGAAATCACATATGAGTTATGAAGTAAGGTTCTAATTCTAATAGCGAAAAGAAGAGAATGCTAATTTACATACCCTCCGTGTCAGTAGAGAGGTTTCTGATTCTGATCCCAAGCCCCGACCTAACCTCACTCACTTGGCTCTAGCCATCAAAAAGGTACATGCATTAATATGGATCACGAATCCATTAATAATTCATCTATACATATACTCATAAGTTGTAGAATTAATTTGTATATAAATAAGTTTAGGAAACTGAAGACTAAAGATATGCACAAATCAGACACAATTGGATATTGAGTTATTCATATATTTAACAACTTGGATGTAAAAATATTTTTGTTGATAAAATTTCAAATATGTAAATTATTAGTTTGAAGACATATATAGTGAATATTTTAAGTTGAGTTACTCGTGTCTTCATCTTCAACACGTGAAAATTTGGTAACATTTAAGTTGAGTTTCAACACTTACATTTTCCTCCCAATACCAGAAAGCTCAATTGCATATTACTTTTATATGGAGAATTTTTTTTTATTCATCTTTGTTTCCCTTTTATACATAAGACTAGGCTTGATCATGGGCAAGTTTGGGCCGAGCCTAAGTCATAAAATAATGGCTTACATATAAGTCCAAATCCGATTTGGCTCACAAATTCGAACCTAACTTTTAGTCCAAGTATGTTTTTTTTATTTTATATTGTACGCCCAAACCCAATCTAGTCCAAACATCATTTTATTTATTTTTTTATTATTTTGATTTTATTTATTTGTTTTTTATTCTTTTAGTCCCTTTTAAGTTTACTTTGATTTGTCAAAATTTACGTGTCATTTTTCATATTAAATATATATAATCATGTTTATTAATCAATAATATTTTATTTATATATAATTACAATATATTTATTAAATATAATTTTAAGAAAAACTTTAATTTTATTTATATTCGGATCATGCGAGGCTTGGGCTTCAAAAAATCAAGTTAGGGTTTGGCGTCTTTTTTGATAGGACCCAAAAATATTGTCCAAACCTATTAAATGTATTCATATTTTTATTCAAACATGACTAAATATCAAACAAGCTTTCATGTCTGGACGGATAGCTCAGCCGAGCAATTCTACAGAAGATATTGATTGAAGAAAGACATGAAATTCTCTATCTCTAACATTGATGGCTACTTTATGCATTTAGATTTTAGCTTAATCGTAGGACTGAGTAAATTATGTGCTTTTTAGGAGTTTGTCTTGATGTACGGACCAGTATGGCAGCGTGTGATCGAGAGGAGATTTGGATCGTTTGAAACTCACTCGCCATTTCACACTAAAACCTTTTTAGCGGAAAGAAATGCATATGAAAAATTATTTTACACAAACGGGATTAATAGTATGACTAATACTCTTACTGCATATTAAAAATAAAAAAAAATAATTAAAAGAGAAGCAAGATATATAAATTTTTTTAAATTCGCTTAATTTATCAAAAACTAATTATATATAATATTGAGTTAAATCTTTGAGTGTTATTCTAAAAAAAAAAATTTTAAACACAATAGAAATCATGAAATTCATTACAAGTCTTTATGTAAAATACTATGGGACAAATCTTTTTTAGGAAATGACCAAGCAATTGCCAAATTTGAATATCCGTTTGGCCTTTCGCAACAAAGACTAATTTGGTGTGGTACCAAGTCTGACCATGCGAACAAAGTTCAAATTAATTTGGAATTCGAAGGAATCTTGAAAATTTCCTATGAAATACCCAAGGTTTTGCTTGAAAAGTATGACATTGATTGTTCAATATATCATAAACCTGGAAAAGAAAAGGAGATGACAATCAAAAGTGATGAAAGTCTAACATTCTTCAAATAATTCTTAAAACTTGAGGAAGTCAAGAGTTCAAGTCGCTTTGGACTCGAATTGTGAGTGATCTAGTGAACAAGCTAGGTCTCACGACAAAACCTTGAGGAAGTCATGTGGGCTGGTCAAAAAGGACAGTACGGATGAGTAATGGCGGACGGCAGACGGTAAGGCCCCTATTCATAGCAATTGAGCAATGTTGTAACTATAATTTTAATAATAAAATAAATCCTTGATGTTGTGATAATATATAAAATCTTAATGCTAGAACGTTTCAAAGTTTATATCTTTACTTAATTGCTAAACTGTTAGAGGATTAGAACTCCTATTTATACACTTCACAAATTTGTAACTCATACAAAGTAATAAAGAAATAAGTAACCTCCCAATTATTATGGGTAACCGGCCAAACCAATATTTATTGGCTTATTGGAGACATAAACGGCTATAATATTAATGATTTCAAATCCCCTAACAGTTGAGCAATTAAGTAAAGATATAAACTTTGAAACGTTCTAGCATTAAGATTTTATATATTATCACAACATCAAGGATTTATTTTATTATTAAAATTATAGTTACAACAATTCCCTCTCCATTTCAATAATTAAATAACATTTTTAAAACTTTTAATCATATTTTTATTAACTTTGACAGAGATGAATTATTATGCTTAATAAAGATGTGCGACCGCATTGAACCTTTACTTAGTGTAGTAGCAAATCTTAATCCTAAGCCAATAGTGTGCCATACGCATTGAACTTTGGCTGTATTGGGGAGACAAGAGTTTGCAGTACACACATAATAATTCAAGTGTTTATGAGCTTCTTTTTAAGCTAGCACATTATGGCCTTGTGCTTGATCCCGGACTTAGTGAGTAATCTAGAAACTTGCCCAACCAAGCTTCATAGGAGCGGCCCCACTCCAATACTCACATAGGTGAAATCTATCGAGAGTGTTCCTGTAACTAATACACTCCACTCATGATGAGCTATAGATTTCATTAAGTTTCTTAAAGAATCAACCCTCCAACATTACAGGATAGATACACTACACCATAGGGATGAACAAATAAGCTTTAAAGCTTCTTAGTGAGTATCTTTTAGTGACCTCTCTATGATTCGTTCTTCCCATTGAACTTGACTCTCAGGATCTCTTATCATTAGGTTGGATATCCTCATAGGAGATTCCAGATTATTTGGGCAAAAAGTCCCATCCCCCTTGATGTATACCAGATCTTATCTCTAGCAAAGAGATTTTATTAAACAATCAGCAAGATTATCACACATATAATCTCGTTACTCAAATGGGATCTCATTATAATGTTTCCTTGATCTGGATTTACCATCCTAATAATGGTTATGCACTTTACCAACTGTGGCAGTGCTATTACAAATATATTTCATCACGTGATTTCAAGTTAAAGCTGTCTAGCAGTCACGCAACAGATATATCCAACTTTCTTGCCACAACTATATTTATAGTAGGGCTTATAGCATTTTTATGCTCCATCATAACGAAAATATCATACTACTAGGAATCACAAATTTTTGTGACCAGTAGCCTAATTTTATCCAACTTCAAAACTCGTACTACTAGGAATCATATATTTTATATGATCAGTAGCCTAAGTTTATCCAACATCAATGTCATCTACTAGGAATCACAAATATATTGTGACCAGTAGCCTTATTTCATCCAACATACTACTAGGAATCACATATTTTATGTGATCAATAGTCTAAAAGTCTAATCCACATAATCAACATCAGAAAAATTATTTGTTCAATTTTATTCATCTCAAGTTACTCGTTTGCTAACAAGAAATACATTTGTCAAGCTACATATAAATATTCACTTCTTTATTGAGAAATCACTAGTTTCAATTCATGCATTATAATTACAATTACGTTGCTGCACAGTAGCTTGTTAATATGGTTAAGATGGTAAAAGAAAACAAATATTACATGAATAAACATGTGTTGCATATGATCAATGTTATATGGATTTTCTTTTCAATTCTCCATCTCAAAGCTTGTCTCAAATTTATAATATAACTCAAAACACATCATTATGTGAATGCAGATATCCTTATAGTTTTCTACACCAAATAGTTGTGGCTATTTGACTAATAAATATTATTTAAATTATCTTATTGCCAAACTCATGCAATTCGATGTTGTATATTTTAATCATAATTTTTAAACATAAGTAATAGAAAATAGTCATTTAAAGGAGGCAACTATATTTAGCATCTAGTCAACAACCATAACAATATAAGTAGCATTTTGAATCACACATCTGAGTTAGCATGCATAGAATCATGTCGACATAGCCATAGCATGCCTCCAACTATAGCATACTCAATTCATAAAAAGTGATGACAATCACAAGTTTTAAATTGATCAAATAATTGCAAACTAAATCATAAACAAGGCTGTCCAATGATCAGTAAATATTTTTAGTATTCCATCAATAACTTAAAAGAATTTATACACCAAACGGTCAATTAGTAAATTAATTTGATACTAGTATTGTTGACTCTTAACTATATAAAGGCAGTATTTAATCTTGAAATTAGAATTAACTTGTAGTTACAACAATTTGTAACTCAATTTAAATTATTATTATGAATTTATTTAATTAATTCATAACTTTCAAATAACCGATTAATAATATGAAAACACATTACATAATAATTATGTTATTAAAAGATTAAAACTTTCAAAGCCATAAGTGGCTAATAAATGGATGTATTTAAAGACAATAACAATAACGGTGACAAAGCACAATCAAAGCTAATGTGGTAATTGTTGGACTTCCTCTCTATGATCAGGTGCTAGAAGCCGAAACAAAAATAAGAAATTGTTAGTAATCAAAATAATATGAGAAAATATAAATTAAAATTATTTTACTGATCACAAAAAGTTGGACTGAGGCACGGATATCTCGCTCTCTTTTTTGCTTGCCCTTTTTTTTAAAATATTAGTTCCAACAATTTTAAGACGATTCAACAGTCTTGAGAAAATATTTTAACTCAAGAAAATAAATATTTCTCTCCTTAGTAAAAAATTGGTGAGATCATATTTTTTGTTTATTTAATGTGTTGTTGCTAGAAGAAGAAAACTAAAGGTATGTTATCTTGCTTTGAAATTTATAATTTAATAAGAGAATAGGACTTACTTGCTGGGCATATTTCAAATAATAATACATCCTATAATGGTGCAAAGTATTGATCATATAAACGTTAAAACGTTATTATACCTTTGAAATGCTGTTAATATTGCTATTTCCGAACCTATTGTTTGTATTTTATGTTAATTGGTTAAAAAGCATGCTTTTATGGGTTGGTTACTTATAATATTAATTTTAGTTACTTATTTATTTTTTACTTTGGATGAGTTACAAATTTGTGAAGTGTATAAATAGGAGTTCTAATCCTCAAATGAGATACAACAATTCACTATGATAATTCAAACATAATCTTATTCTTGGACAAGAGAAGGGTGTTTGTTTTAAGAGCTCTTTAATCTACATGTTAGTGCAGAACTGTAGAGTGTACAACGAAGATAGATTGAGCTGTTGTATCCTGGAGGCTACACGCTAAGAGTTCCTGCTGCGCCGGTGATATAATTCCAGCAGAGGCATGAATCGTATTAAAGAGAGCGAGATATCCGTGCCTCAGACTAACCTTTCGTGATCAGTAAAATAATTCTAATTTATATTTTCTCATATTATTTTGATTACTAAGGGTTCGTTTGGGATTGTTTTTGTTTTATGTTTTGTGTTTTTATTTTCACTTTTTCTAAAAACTACAGCAAAAATTGTGTTTGGAGGTTATGTTTCCGTTTTAAAAAGTAAAAAACAAAAACACAATTTTGGAAATTGTTGGAAACGGAAATGTGGTGTTTCCAATATTTTGGAAGTAGTTTTTACTGTAATAGTTGTAAACTCTAATTGGTGGATTAAATAAACAAAGGAAATAAAATAACTAGTCAGTAAAATATGGGAATAAAATATTATTTATGAGATATGGCTTCCTAAGGAAGCTTCATCAAACCCGATCCCACTAAACTTATATTTTAAAATTTTTATTTTGCTACACCAGCTACTTTTGCTTCAGTTCTGTCGTCCATCATCATCCTAAGGCTAGCGATTTCAACATTTTCTCTAGTCTTTTATTGCACCGAAAACCACCATTTCCTCACCATTGTATTACCATTCGGTTTCCACTTGTTATGTTGACAGTAAAGAAGCGAGGAAGAGGAAGCTTAAGGCAAGGGAAAGACTGATTTTTGGGAACTAAAATAGAAGAGATAATGAGAGTTTAGGCTGTCCTTTAGTGTTGAAACAGAGTTGGTTTCGGTAGGGATAAATGAGAGTGTAAAGGCCAGACTTGAGGAGCAAATGGAGGCCTGATCAAATGCTGAAGAAAAGCACCGAGAAGGGGAAGCAATCAGTGGCAGAATAGAAGGAAAGAACAGGGGAGGAAAGAAAACAAAACAGAAGCTGAATTGTCGATACAGTAGAAGGAGGAGAGGGAACCGAGAGTGAAGGAAAAGAAAGGAACCAAGAGAGTTCAACAAAGCAAGGACAAGAGCTGCAAGGTAATTTCATTTTCTCGCACCATCTAGAAGCTTCAAGATTTCTGACTTCTTGACCTTACAATTGTATAAAGAGCTGCATTTCCTTCGATCTTTATGAGTATAAACAGGCGCTATTATTGGTTTGAACAAATAACTGAAAGTGGGATTTGTTTGGACTGTTATATTTTGCTAGGGAATAGGACAAAGAAAAGGGAAAAGAAGCTGAACGAGGGAGACTTTTAAGACAAAACAAGGGCTGTTGGGGGCGGTAAATGACTAGAAATAATTATTGGCTGTTGTAAAGGCTTGATGGTAAGGGAATTGCTGCATGTTTGAAAGTCCAAAACAGTCTCAAAATGATAAGGATTCAAGTTACAAACTAAGGCTCTCGGTTTTGGTAAATTGTAAGAGGTAAGGATTTGATTTGTTATTATGAAATTATATGATAAATGTTTAATGAAATAGAAAGGTTAAAATATGGTATTGGTGTAGGATTGTGTGGTGAAAGGAGAATTAAGGAGACAAAGAAGTATTTGGCCAACAAGAGGGAAAGTTACAAGGTAATGTATTTAAGAAAAATAATTAAAATATAAGTTTCTTAAGGAAATTAAATAATGTAAATTTTATTATGTTCATGCCTTATTGTAGGGGGAGAGGATACAAGTTAGGGTGCCATAGCTATACTCGTGCTACATACCGAGGTGAGGGATATATATCGGAAACGTAAGGGATACTAAATAAATATTAAAATCAACTGCTTGTGGTTTATAAACTGTATCTTCTTTGCAGGAGGTTTTTACTAAAATTAAGCCGTTATGCTGCCGGATTTTTGTATAATATTGATTTATAAAATGAGCTAGTTCATGAAAATGATTTGGAATAATACTCCTCTAGCTAGTTTTGTTTTGAAAATAAGTACGAAATGGCAGGATTTTGACTACCTTGGAAATCGTATTCGGAAGCTCCCATTTTCGTAGAAACCATCGAGCTTCGTATTTGTTTTGGAAAGTATATGTACGGAAATGTTTTGAGACATGGTTAATAATCATAGCAGTAATGTTTTGGACTACTGTGGGACCTTGATCCAGTCCACAGTAGGTAATGTTTTGGACTACTGTATGATTTTGATCCAATCTACAGTAGAGTTTCGATTGCTGTGTGACCTTGATCCAGTCCACAGCGAGCCCAGTAGACACCTGATCAGTGTTCACTGTGGACCCCTCTGGACTATGGCCATATGACAACTGTACCTTCCCACACGGGAATAATTGAACTGCTTGAATTTGCTTAATTATCATGTCTCCAGTTTATGCTATATATATGATTCCTTTCGTACTTATGCCAATACGAATTTTGAATGTTATGACGAGATTAATGTTTCGAATGGAAATGTTTATTGATGTTTTGAAAGAAATGCTTTTGACGCATTGCATAAGCATGTTGATTTATAAACTTTATGAAAAATAGTAATTGAGTTTAAATGAATGTTTTGAACGTGCATATAGAAATTTAGTATCCGTCTCTTATATTTATTTCTTACTGGGCTTTCCAAAAAGCTCACCCCCTCCTCCACCTCCCAGATTATTTGCAGTAGGAGCGTATACGTGGGGAGCTATCGCGTCCTTCGAGGCTTTTGGTTCTACCTTGGAGGTATATTATGTACAGCTACTTGATTTATATTCAGACTTATGTTTTCAGTACTTTTAGAATATGGGGATGTAGCAATAGGAATTACATATATATATCTATGTTAAATATCGATGCATGCAACTTGATGGTTATATATTGGTTAAGTATAATATTTTGTGATGATGAATGCATGCTTATTTAGAATGTTTGGACTGGGACCAAATGTTGAATAATGTTTATATAGCTATTATAAATATAGCTTATGAGTTAATGTTGAGACATTACATACAGCCCAACAATGTAAGTAGAGAAAGAAAAAAAAATTTAGTGCACTTTTGTATAGAAGAAGGTCATTACAAAGTTAGTATCAGAGCAATGTTGGTTTGACGTATATAATGTCGATAGGTCAAGAATTAGTTACATTCCCATAAGTACTGTACATGTCTGAGTATATACTGTACATAATTACGTAAATGGTACTAAATATGTTTGTTTTGTCTAGGCTATCAAAAAAAATAGAGGACGAGGACGAGAACGTTATAAGAGTGTGAGGAGTGTCGGTAGTAGACAAGAAGTGCCGGCACCTGAGACCCCGATTCCAGAACCTCCTCCTCCTCCTCCTCAGCCAGAGCCTGATGGAAATCGAATGGATAGGCTGGAGAGGACTATAGATGCCATGTCCCAGAATATGAATGCCATGTCCGCCATGTTTACTCAGTTCATGGCAAATTTCAATAACAATCAAGGACAGGCAACCCCACCATTGGCACCAGCACCACCACCTCCACCACCGGTAGTGCCTCCTCCTATGCTTCCACCACCACGTGCTCCTCAGCCTCCAGCTCAGCCTGTACCTCCTCCGGCTCAGCCAACCCAGCCCCAGACTCAGCCTGAGGTACCTACTACAGTGCATTCATAGGCAGGACTAGTAGAAAGTTGTAATCTGACTCGGCTTCGAGAGTTCAAAAAGTTCGACCCTCCTAAGTTCAAGGGGGAAAAGGAACCGATGGTGGCGGAGAGTTGGGTGAACGAGATGGAGAAATTATTTGAGTACATGGCATGCTCTGAGGCAGAAAAAGTGGGCATGGCCACCTTCTTACTTGTGGATGAGGCAGTGCATTGGTGGAAGTCCACCAAGACGGTATTGAAGGCTAGGCATCCTGCAGTTACGTGGGATATATTTCTGGACTACTTTCGTGAACAGTACATTCCCCGTACGGCCCAGAAGAGGATACAGATCGAATACTTGAATTTGACTCAGGGGAATCAGACGGTGGATCAATATGAGTCACGGTTTACAGCCCTTAGCCGCTATGATCCACATACGGTGAGTAGTGAGGAGCACCGTGTGGAGATGTTTATGGACGGATTACGACCATCTATCAGGTCCCGATTGGCCCCATTTGATATCTCTACCTACGGAGAGGCTGTTAGAAAGGCCTAGTTATTTGAACGAGATTACGAATTCCAACAAGCGGAGTATGGGTCTCGTTTTAAGGGTAAAGGGAAGGAGATAAGTAAAAGAGCCTCAGATGATAAATCTTTTGGAGTTGGGAGATTTGCTAAGAAGCCTAGGAGAGATGAGCCCTTTGCTAGGAGGCAGAGTAGAGATAGGACTGTTGGGAGTCGACCGACTAAGCCCATTATTACTGATAGGGTTGCGGATAGTCAGAAGAATACTACCGGGACAGCTTGCAGTAATTGTGGAAGGGTGCATCCGGGTAGGCCTTGTCATTGGGTTACGGGCGCTTGTTTCGGGTGTGGACAAAAGGGGCACATGGTTAAAGATTGTCCGCTGAATAGGAATATACCAAAGGAGCCTGAGCGCCCTACTCAGCCCCAGAGTCGAGCCACCGCAGTAGATAAAGGCAAGAAAGCAGTGGTTCAGGGCCGATTTTATGCACTGGATCAGGGACCTGCGGACACTTCTTCGGATGTTATTAAGGGTAAGATACTTGTATTTGAGGTTATGGCACTTGCATTATTTGACCCTGGATCCACGCATTCATTTATATCGCCTGTTTTTGCTATGAAAATACATGTAAAACCAGAACCTTTAGGGCATATTTTACAAATTAGCACTCCTTTAAAGGAATCTCATATGACTGATGTAGTGTATAAGAATTGCAAACTTAAGATAGGTAAGAAGGAATCAGTAGTAGATCTAGTACTACTAAATATGTACGACTTTGATGTGATTTTGGGCATGGATTGGCTATCTGCCAATCGAGTTAATTTGGACTGCCACCTAAGACTATAACTTTCACTTATCCCGAAAGATATGATGTAAAATTCAATTCTAAGTAATGAAAGTGTTTTGTTTTGTTGATTGAATGTTGTGAATGATAATTTATGTTGTCTATTTAATCATGAAGGGTTTCTTGCTTGTGTTGAGGATGTGGACAAACACCGTCCGGAATTACATGAGATCCCTGTGGTGAGGGACTTCCCTGATGTATTCCCGGATGAATTGCCAGGACTTCCCCGGATAGGGAGTTAGAATTCGCTATTGATTTGATCCCTGGCACGGAACCCATATCTAAGCCACCGTATAGGATGGCCTTAGTCGAGCTGGATGAATTGAAGAAGCCTCCAAGAATTGTTAGAAAGAGGGTTCATTCGACCAAGCGTGTCTCCATGGGGCGCTCCAGTCCTATTTGTCCGGAAGAAAGATGGTAGCCTTCGGTTGTGCATCGATTATCGGTGGTTGAATAAGGCTACTATCAAGAACAAGTATCCACTTCCCAGGATCGATGACTTATTCGATCAACTTAAGGGTGCTCGGATCTTTTCCAAGATTGATCTTAGATCGGGATATCATCAGTTGAAGATTAGAAGCGATGATATTCTTAAAACAGCCTTTAGGACCCGGTATGGACACTATGAGTTCTTGGTGATGCCATTCGGGCTTACGAATGCACCCGCGGCTTTTATGAACTTGATGAATGAAGTGTTCAAGCCGTATCTAGATAGATTTGTCATCGTGTTCATAGATGACATCCTAGTCTATTCTAAGTCCTGGGAAGAACATGAGCAACACTTGAGGATTGTACTCCAGACTCTCAGGGATCGCAAGTTGTATGCTAAGCTCAGCAAGTGCGACTTTTGGCTGAATCAGATTTCCTTTTTAGGTCATGTGGTGGATAAGGACGGGGTGTCTGTGGATCCGTCCAAGATAGAGGCTATTGTGCAATGGGATAGGCCAAAGTCAGTCACGGAGATTCGGAGTTTCCTTGGTTTAGCTGGTTATTATCGAAGATTTGTTGAGGGATTTTCTAGACTAGCTGCTCCTCTAACACGCCTCACGCGTAAAGATGTAAAATTTGAGTGGGATGACGCCTGTGAGCGTAGTTTCCAAGAGTTGAAGCATCGATTGACCTCAGCACCAATCCTTACTCTTCCTAGTGGTTCAGGAGGTTTCTCGGTGTACAGTGATGCATCGGCTCAGGGTTTGGGTTGTGTGCTTATGCAGAACGGAAGAGTAGTGGCATACGAGTCTAAACAGCTTAAAGATCATGAAAGAAACTATCCCACTCATGACTTGGAGTTGGCCGCAGTAATTTTTGCTTTGAAGATTTGGCGGCATTATCTTTATGGGGAAAGATTCCAGATATTTACAGATCACAAAAGTTTGAAGTATTTGTTCTCCCAGAAAGAGTTAAATATGAGACAAAGGAGATGGATGGAACTTCTAAAGGATTACGATTGCGAGATCTTATATCACCCAGGTAAAGCTAATGTTGTTGCTGATGCTCTTAGTCGGAAACACCTGGGATTGGTCTCTTATATGATGGTCCGAGAGTTTGATTTACTAGAACAGTTTGCAAGTCTGAGTTTGAACATCTCCTCTTCTGAGAGGTATGGTATGGTGGCGAGTATGAGAATTGAGCCTGACTTGATGGAAAGTATTAGACGTGCTCAGAGAGAGGATCAATATTATGTGGATATGATTAGTCAGATTCAGATTAGAGAGCATATTGATTTTGCAATTGGGTCTGATGGTCTACTAAGGTTTAAAGGCCGAATTTGTATCCCGGATGATAGAGGTCTCAAGGATCTTATTTTATCTGAAGCTCACTCTACTAGGTACACTTTACACCCTGGTAATACAAAGATGTATCATAACCTACGTAAAGTGTATTGGTGGTCCGGAATGAAGAGAGACATTGCTGAATTTGTTGCTAAGTGTCTCACCTGTCAGCAGATTAAGGTAGAGCATCAGAGGCCAGCAGGTTTACTCCAACCTCTATCCATACCTACTTGGAAATGGGAGCATGTTACCATGGACTTTATCATGGGACTACCCAGAACTAGGAGAAATCATGATGCTATCTGGGTTATTGTGGATAGACTAACTAAATCAGCCCACTTTTTGGCTATGAAGTCTACAGATACTCTTAATGCTCTAGCAAATATGTATGTTAAGGAGATTGTACGGCTTCATGGAGTTCCAGTGAGCATCACTTCCGTTCGAGATTCCCGGTTCACATCCCATTTTTGGGAACACTTTCAGGATGCCATGGGATCTCGAATGAATTTTAGCACCGCATTTCACCCACAGACAGATGGACAGTCTGAGCGTACAATTCAGACTTTAGAAGACATGTTGAGAGCGTGTGCTTTGGATTTTAAGGGCTCATGGGATGATCATCTTCCTTTAGCCGAGTTTGCATACAATAATAGCTATCATTCAAGCATTGGAATGGCACCGCATGAAGCTTTGTATGGTAGAAAGTGTCGTTCTCCAGTTGCTTGGGAAGAAGTGGGCGAACGTAAGATACTTGCTCCCGACTTGGTAGAACAAGCTTCTGAGGATGTTCGATTGATTTGTGAGGCTTAGGACAGCTCAAAGCCGACAGAAGAGCTATGCTGATAGTAGGCGTAGACACTTGGAGTTCTCTGTAGGTGATTTTGTGTTTTTGAAGGTTTCCCCATCTAAAGGTATTATGAGATTTGGCAAGAAAGGAAAACTAAGTCCTCGTTTCATCGGGCCTTTTGAGATTCTAGACCGAATAGGAGATGTAGCATACCGGTTAGCCTTGCCTCCGGAGTTAGCCGGAGTACATAATGTATTTCATGTATCTATGCTACGCAAGTACCACCCCGATCCGTCACATGTCATTCAATATGAGCCTCTGGAAATCAGAGAGGATATGAGCTATGTGGAGAAACCGATACGGATCGTGGATAGGAAGGAGAGAGTACTACGGTCTAAGAGTATTCCATTGGTAAAGGTGCTTTGGCAATATCATACAACTGAGGAAGCAACATGGGAACTTGAAAGTCTTATGAAGGAAAAGTATCCAGAGCTATTCGATCAGAGATTAGCCGATGCGAATTTGGAGGACCAAATTTTCTAAGGTAAGGAGGATGTAATAGTTGTAAACTCTAATTGGTGGATTAAATAAACAAAGGAAATAAAATAACTAGTCAGCAAAATATGGGATTAAAATATTATTTATGAGATATGGCTTCCTAAGGAAGCTTCATCAAACCCGATCCCACTAAACTTATATTTTAAAATTTTTATTTTGCTACACCAACTACTTTTGCTTCAGTTCTGTCGTCCATCATCATCATCCTAAGGCTAGCGATTTCAACATTTTCTCTAGTCTTTTATTGCACCGAAAACCACCATTTCCTCACCATTGTATTACCATCCGGTTTCCACTTGTTATGTTGACAGTAAAGAAGCGAGGAAGAGGAAGCTTAAGGCAAGGGAAAGACTGATTTTTGGGAGCTAAAATAGAAGAGATAATGAGAGTTTAGGCTGTCCTTTAGTGTTGAAACAGAGTTGGTTTCGGTAGGGATAAATGAGAGTGTAAAGGCCAGACTTGAGGAGCAAATGGAGGCCTGATCAAATGCTGAAGAAAAGCACCGAGAAGGGGAAGCAATCAGTGGCAGAATAGAAGGAAAGAACAGGGGAGGAAAGAAAACAAAACAGAAGCTGAATTGTCGATACAGTAGAAGGAGGAGAGGGAACCAAGAGTGAAGGAAAAGAAAGGAACCAAGAGAGTTCAACAAAGCAAGGACAAGAGCTGCAAGGTAATTTCATTTTCTCGCACCATCTAGAAGCTTCAAGATTTCTGACTTCTTGACCTTACAATTGTATAAAGAGCTGCATTTCCTTCGATCTTTATGAGTATAAACAGGCGCTGTTATTGGTTTGAACAAATAACTGAAAGTGGGATTTGTTTGGACTGTTATATTTTGCTAGGGAATAGGACAAAGAAAAGGGAAAAGAAGCTGAACGAGGGAGACTTTTAAGACAAAACAAGGGCTGTTGGGGGCGGTAAATGACTAGAAATAATTATTGGCTGTTGTAAAGGCTTGATGGTAAGGGAATTGCTGCATGTTTGAAAGTCCAAAACAGTCTCAAAATGATAAGGATTCAAGTTACAAACTAAGGCTCTCGGTTTTGGTAAATTGTAAGAGGTAAGGATTTGATTTGTTATTATGAAATTATATGATAAATGTTTAATGAAATAAAAAGGTTAAAATATGGTATTGGTGTAGGATTGTGTGGTGAAAGGAGAATTAAGGAGACAAAGAAGTATTTGGCCAACAAGAGGGAAAGTTACAAGGTAATGTATTTAAGAAAAATAATTAAAATATAAGTTTCTTAAGGAAATTAAATAATTTAAATTTTATTATGTTCATGCCTTATTGTAGGAGGAGAGGATACAAGTTAGGGTGCCATAGCTATACTCGTGCTACATACCGAGGTGAGGGATATATATCGGAAACGTAGGGGATACTAAATAAATATTAAAATCAACTGCTTGTGGTTTATAAACTGTATCTTCTTTGCATGAGGTTTTTACTAAAATTAAGCCGTTATGCTGCCGGATTTTTGTATAATATTGATTTATAAAATGAGCTAGAGTTCATGAAAATGATTTGGAATAATACTCCTCTAGCTAGTTTTGTTTTGAAAATAAGTACGAAATGGCAGGATTTTGACTACCTTGGAAATCGTATTCGGAAGCTCCCATTTTCGTAGAAACCATCGAGCTTCGTATTTGTTTTGGAAAGTATATGTACGGAAATGTTTTGAGACATGGTTAATAATCATAGCAGTAATGTTTTGGACTACTGTGGGACCTTGATCCAGTCCACAGTAGGTAATGTTTTGGACTACAGTTTAAATGTAATAATAGAATTGTGGTTGTTTGAAAGTGATAAAATGATTGTAAAGGATATGAGTAGTATGAGGATTAATGAGAACAGAAGGGATGCAATAGGATAGTTGATGAATGGTATAGACATTGTATAGAAAATCGTGTATCACCGTAAAGGAATAAGATAGATATCGAATGATCGAGACTGATTTATTGAAGTATGTATTATTTGAGGATAATAGGATAATTGTATACAATATAATTGATGTAGAGATTGATATGGATCAATAAAAATAAGAGAATTGTTAGTAAATGTGAGAAATTGATAAGTCTCAAAGTATTGAATAAGTGGAGCACGTGTGTTGAATTTGGAGGACCAAATTTTTTAAAGGTGAGGAGGATGTGATAACCGCAAATTCTCCTATTTTGAGAGTTAGGTATCTGTAAATTTAATTTCAGATGTTAATAGACTGGTTGAAATAAATATATAAATTTATTAAAGGGCTGGAATATTATTAAATTATAATACCTGATCAATTGATAAATAAAAAAAAATTTGATAATTAGGAATTTAATCCGGGTATTAGGAGAAAAAAAAAGTGTGTACGTATATATATGTAATTGTTAAATATATATATATATTCATCGTATATTGATATTATGTATTTCTAAATAAAATAAATAGATAAATAAATAAAAATCTGAAAATTATAAATAGAAGATATTTCAAGTGGCTAAAGTGTAAATATAAAGACTTTTTAGGGGAATTTAAATTGTTGGCCATGCGGCCAATTTCTATTGGATGCAATGTCACTAAAAGGAGTTATTCTCAGCCAATTCTAGCAGCTTCATTACCGACTTCACCCTGCCATTTTCTGCCTGAAAATCGACGTCCCCTGCAGCAGTGTTTTCTTTCCATTTTCTTCCTCACGTCTCCCTCAATTTCACCATGAAAATCTTCCTTCAACCCCTCAACTCACCAAGCATCATTAACCAGCCTTCTTCCCCATCTTAAAAGCTGTCTAAGGCTAGGATTTTGTGGACAGAAACCAACGTGATAGGGGCTGGAATGGGTCTCTACGGTTCGGCAATGGAAAAGGTAAGGAATGGGTGATGTCTTACATAATTCTAGCTATAGACTCTACTTGGTCATATCATGGATGGTGTGTTTTATATCTTGAATTGAATTAGATGAAAATGAAGAAGAAAACAGAACAGATTCGGTTGACAGAAAATGAAGAAAAATTTGATGAATTTAATGTATTTTGCATAGAAATTAGTTTGTAGGAGATGAATTAAGCTTGATTGAAACTTGGATGAAATGATAATTGGTGGAACTATGGAATTGGCTTGTTGAGTGTTCAAAACAGAGAATGTGGCGTGAAAATGGGTTGTTTGGTCATGATAGGGGCTAAGCAAGGGTGTTGATGAATTGGTGAATTGAAGATATTTGAAATAAACTCTAAATGAGGAGAGGAGAGTTATAAAATTAGAATTGATTTAGAGAAAGTACAACACAAGGATAGGATAATTGAAGCTCACAACAATGGTTGGAATAGTAGGAAGATGATGAGGAATTCTTTTACTGCAGAAAAATATTCAGCTATGAGAAAATAAAGTGAAAAATATTTATGAACTAAATTTAGAGAAGAATAAATGAAAGATCACGAAGGTTGTAAAATTTGGGGTTGCCGGCCATTAAGGAAAATATGACAAATCTGCCAGCAGTGGAAAAAAAAAAAAGAAATTTAGGCTGACTGGGCTGATTTGGAATGGTGAAAATATTAGTATGTAATATATTAGATATGATTAAGTTCATAAATTAAAAGAAGACTATGCCTATGCATGTAATGGCCATTTGGCCATTAAGAAAAGATGATGATAGTGGCGTGGATAGGTCCAGGAAAAATGGAGGAAATTAATGTAAGAAAAATATAAAGAATATTAGCGAAGTTAATGAAAAAAAAAAAAAGGGGCTAGAAGACTATGGCTATTCGGTGTGGACTGTTCAAGAAGGAAGCAAATTGGTTTTTATGAATTAATGGTAAAATAATAATACAAATATAGTGAGGCAAAAAAGATCATGCCCTTAAATTGACTAAAGATTTTCTTAGCATAAGTGGCTATGATAAAGCTTTATGGGAAAGAAGTAAGTTTAATTTAGTGGTGGAATTATTTAGATGGTGGTAAGATATAAGAATTTACATGAATCTAATTAAAAAAAGAATAGAGTGACAATGGCCACATTCGGCCAAGAAGGGGATTTATAGGAAACTTATTTTGGTTCCTAAATGAAAATGGTTAAATGAAAATTTAGGTAAAATGAAAAAGGGAATAATGTATAATAATGAGGGTCATATTTGGCCCCAATAGGAATTCATAGGAATTATATTTTAATTTTAAGTCTAAATGGATAAATAGAAGTTAGGAGAAGTAAAGGAAAATTTTATAGATTGAATGCAATAAGTCTAATTATTTTAATAAATATATTTGCAGCTACTAATTCGAGGAATTAGGTGATTCAGTGGTGCGAATTGGAGTGCTATCTCATACTACGATTAAGGTAAGGAACATGTATAGGAGTTGCATAAAATAATCTTTACTTGCATTTAGAAATTTTCGGATACCAAATCATAACCGTTTATTCGCTTAATCCTTCCAAATGAAATATAGAAATTTATCTTAAATACTTACAATTTAAATATTGCCCTATATGAAATGATTTACATGAATCGAATTACATGAAACGATATACATGGATTTAATTGCATGAAATGATTTATATGGAATGATTTATATGAATAGCATTATATGGATTGATTTACATAAAATGATTTACATGAGATGAATTACATGACGTAAATTACATGAAATGGTTTACATGAATTGAGTAAATGGCATAAATGATGATTTATTAATTATGTGCCAATGAGTTAATTGTATATTTAAAGTTTTCATTTAGTTTCTAATGAATTTATGGCTACCAAATTTAATAACTATTCTTTAATATGATTTTGGTCTGACTGAAGATAATTGCTATTTGAAATGATTTATATTGTAAATGGTTATTTGAAATGATTTCTACTGTTAATTGCTATTTGCAAATGATTTTTACAATTGGATTATATTATTTATGGAAATGTTTTGAGACGGTGATTCCTTAGTGATCATGCATACTGTTACCGACTGCGAGACCTTGATCAAGTCTGCAGGTTACTGACATATTGATTACCGGCTGTGGGATTATTATGGTCAAACCCACAGATTTACACAGCTAGCACCTGACCAGTGCGAACTGTGACCGACCGACGATGGCCATTCGTTACCGATCGTCCCTTCGGGGATATTGATATTGTTTTATGCATGATTCTATTAGATGTGACTGTCTCCACTGAATTGTATTTGAATGATTTGAATACTGAATTGAGTGAGGTGATGAATGACCCGTAAGGTACTTCGGGCCCTCACAATAAATACCAAATACTTTGAATACTGAATGAATTGATTTCTAAATGATTTGAATACTGATTTGACAGAAAGAAAGAAAGGTTTGAAATTAAATGATTGAAAGTGATAAACTTAAATGAATAGCTTTACTGTATAAGATGAAAATCTTGTTTATATTGACATTTAAAACTGTTACCGAAGTTGCATATTGAAATTTGTTTTATAGCATCGCCTACATAAATGGTTTATATATTGATTAATGATTTAAAAAGTGCATCGCATAAATTATAAAATGTTTTATACGGATTATTGATTTGAAATAGCATCACATGGATTATTAATTGTTTTATATTGATTAATGAATTGAAATTGCGTTGCATAAAATGTTAAGCCTGTATTTAACATGCTTTTTCTCTTAATTAGTAAAATAAGTGATTTTTATTTTACTGCATTTTATACGCACTTTTATATATGTTTCTTACTGGGCTTTCCCCAAAGCTCACCCCCCTTCTCACCATCCCAGATAGCTTATCGGTATACACGAAGTCCGCTGCCTTTAGTTAGTCGAAGAAATCGCTAGAGGTTAGAAGTACCAAGTGAACAGGTATATGTCTAGAATTTTATATTTATATTTGGATTTATAAATGCACAGTAGATGTGTTTGCGATGGGATGTAAATAGTGTGATGTATGAATTGTAATGAAAATTGTAAAATGAACTTAGTGTGATGTATGAATTGTAATGAAAATTGTAAAATGAACTTACACTGACACCGAATGCAAACCGATTGATACCGACTAATTGAATGGAAAAGATAGTAATTAAAAGGAAAAATTTAGTCTGAATTTCATAATTCTGGATGTTACATATAGCTTATGAGTTAATGTTGAGACATTACATACAGCCCAACAATGTAAGTAGAGAAAGAAAAAAAAATTTAGTGCACTTTTGTATAGAAGAAGGTCATTACATTTACAGTGTTACTACACGGGTGAACAGTTCCCGTTCGGCTACAGTAAAAATTGGAGCAAAAAAAACACACACGACTAAATAAATATTGTCACTACCCAGATTCGAACCCTTGTCATGCTGGTCACCTAAAGCCTACCCACTTCAGCTTTTTCTTTTGTTTACAGATTCTCGCAACAAAAAAAATAATAACCAAACATGTTTTCAGTTTTAATAAATTGAAAATAAAAAAAACAAAATTTTTGAAAACATAAAACATAAAACAAAAAACTCACAACAATCCCAAACGTCTCCTAAAAATTTCTTATTTTTGTTTCAGCTTCTAGCACCTGATCATAGAGAGGAACTCCAACAATTTTAAAGCGAGATCCAACAAGCAAAACCCCTATGAATTCACCAAGCAATAAAAAAAATTAAAGAGATTAACGGACTGGGAGGATAGGACAAACTAACTAAAGAAAAATAATCCCTCTATGAATCTCATATTAGTTTTCTTCAATGGCATGTTTGAAGACTAAAACGAAAAGAGAAATAAACTAAAGAAAGAAGTACAGTACAAAGAAAGGTGACGGGGAGGGAAGAGAAAAACATTGAAAAAACAGCTTTACATTGCATATATATAATAAATTGATGACTAACTCTTATAAACACATAAAACAAGTTTTACAAGGCCCTACAAGCAAGATTAGATTCCTAATTTGTACGTTAAAAGCAAAACAGGTCAAATCCTTAGCTAACACTCCTAATTTGAACATGATTTTAAAGAAGAAAATCGTGGTGTGGTGAAGAAAATTAGAAGCAAAAAAGTCCATCCTTGGTGCTGATTGTCAAAAGTAAATTTACTTTCGGCATGGGAAGGAATCAAGATTTTATATATTCTGATCTACCTGGTGACAGGTATTATAAAATACTTCCCAATGATATCGTATTTTATTTGAATTTATATATGATATACTGATAGTGTATAGCTTCTATATATTGTCAGTCAATTATAGGATAACATCTCATATGGAGGTCCTTAAAAATAAATATAACAAAGTTTTTAAATTTATTTTTAAGTGCCTAGACACTTTTAGACTTTACTGATTAATGAAATGTCATATCATGATTGACTAATAGTGTAAAAAGCTATATATTGTCAGTGTATCATATAAAACTAATTTTTATTTAGGGAAATTAAAGAAAAAAAAAAGGCCCCTCTTTCATGAACTCAAGTGTGACTACAGCTGCCAGGATGAAAAATTCCGTAAAATTATTTGATAGAACTTAGTACGATTTTCGGAGTCAAGTTTGTAAGACTTTTTGTTAAAATCATTAAATTTAAAATTAAAGTTGATAGACTGATAATGAGAAGATAAATAATATGTAAAAAGAAAAAAAAAGAAGTATTCAAGAATAACATTTATCTATGTTTGTTGTAGAAACGGTGAAAATTTTATCAAAAATTTCAACGAAAGTAAATAAAGTATCAATACATATACATTTAAAGTATTTGAAAATTTGAATACTTTATTTACATAACAATTTGAATTTTTAAATTTAATTCTTATTTGATTGTTTTTAATAAAGAACCTCGAGAAATCTGCTATGCTTTTGCAAGTGGATTTTCAATCAATTTTCTAAATAAAATGCAAGTGATTATAGCTGTCTTGCCTTAATATATAAGTTTTCGGAAAAAGAAATTATTATTTCCTTTACAAGATGTTAAAGTAATGTCTAAGATACTTTCCCGGAAACAAAAGAAAAGTTTGTTTTATCATCTCCTTTAGCTGTTAAGTACTCTCTGAAAAGATGAAACTACTAGTTAATGGAGCTAATAATATAAGCATATTAAATGTTTTACCCGTGAATCACGGTAAGGTTCCCATGCATGAATTAAGAATTAAACCAAAGCAGAGTCTTTACCAGTGAATCACGGTAAGGTTCCATGCATGAACTAAGAATTAAACCAAAGCAAGAGTCTTTGCCAGCGAATCACGGTAAGGTCCCATGCATGAATTAAGAATTAAACCAAAGCATAGTCCGATCCGGTATAGTTGATTTATTTAAGGAGGGCATTTCCGAGGCTCTCAACAATCATCAATCACTTAAATCTGATAGTCTTGAGGCAGTGTTCCTTCTTGCTGCTTCAGGTCAGGTGAAATGTCGAATTTTCTCGTCCCCAATTCTATGCAATTGCATTTTTTTCTTCTTCTTCTTAATGAGAAACCCACAAAAGCCTGACTTTATAGGTGCAAAGAGAGTGAGAGGCAAGCTCTCCTCGACATTAAGCAAAACCTTGGAACTTCAGATTCCCTAATTCAAACCTGGGGATCTGATACCAACATGGATTGTTGTACATGGATAGGTGTAGAATGCAGCAACCGCACTGGCCATGTGATTAAGCTCGACCTGAAATCCAGCTTCATTGTTAAAGCAGGTACGATTAAATTTAGTCCTTCACTGCTTACATTGCACCATTTGAGTTATTTAGATCTCAGCTGCAATGAATTTAATGGGAGCCCCATTCCAAAATTCATTGGTTCTTTCTTAAATTTGAGATACCTTGATCTCTCTAATGCTGGGTTTAGTGGACCAATTCCTTCTCAATTAGGAAATCTTTCAAGGTTGGAGACTCTATGCCTCAGCCAGAGGGATTTCCAAGAGTTTTTGTCAGTATACAATGTTGGAAACCTTGAGTGGCTTTCCCGTCTGTCTTCTTTAAAAGTACTTGATCTCAGTTTCACTAACCTAAGTAAGGCCAGTGACTGGTTGCAAGTAGTGAACCAGCTTCCTTTTCTTGAAACCTTGGACCTAAGTGGCTGTAGTCTTCCAAGTACAATTCCCTCATCTATTTCACTTACCAACTCTTCTACATCTCTTTCCACCCTCATTCTTCAGAATAACAGTCTCACTTCTTCTGCAATATACCCATGGTTGTTTAATGTTAGTAACAACCTTGTCAACCTTGATCTCTCCTCCAACCAGTTGAAAGGTCCGATTCCAAAAGCTTTTGGGAACATGGTTGCCATAAGATCCATTGTTCTGAGTGGCAATGAGCTTGAAGATAAGATTCCTACATATTTTTGGAATATGTGTAATTTGTCTGTATTAGACTTGGAATCCAACCATCTCAGTGGAGATGTATTTGAATTTGTTCAAAATATTTCCAGATGCATGACAAACTCACTGGAGAAATTGAGGTTAGGTATGAATCAACTCACAGGGTCAGTGCCAAATGAAATTGCAAAACTATCATCTTTAAAGGAACTAGATCTTGGGTACAACCGTTTAAATGGAACCATTAGCGAAAGCATTGGACAGCTGTCCAACCTGGAATCTTTACGGCTTCCTGGAAATTCTTTTGATGATGTTGTGATTTCTGAAGCTCATTTCTCAAATCTTTTCAACTTACAGGAGTTGGACTTATCTGATAGTTCTTTGACTTTAAAATTCAATTCTGGTTGGATTCCTTCTTTTCAACTGACTTCCATATATCTTTCGTCTTGCAAGTTAGGGCCTCGTTTCCCAAAATGGCTTTCATCTCAAACTAACTTCGAAATTCTTGATATTTCTGCTGCTGAAATTTCAGATTCCTTTCCCAATTGGCTTTCGGAGTCTCACAATTTAATATACTTAAATGTCTCTTTCAACCAGATTCATGGAAATTTTCCAAGCTTTGACCTTAATAACTCAATATGTTCTCTAGATTTAAGCTCCAATAATTTAACAGGTCCATTTCCCCAGTTGCCAATTGCTTTAGAGTTCTTAAGCCTCTCCAAAAATAAGTTTTGCGGTTCAATATTCTCTATTTGCAGTGGTTCTCAATATCTGAAATTCCTGGATCTCTCAAATAATCTATTGTCTGGAGTGGCACCCGATTGTTTTAAACAATTGCCAAACCTAAGAGCTTTGAATTTGGCTGGCAATAACTTCTCAGGCCCGCTTCCAAGCTCGTTGGGATATCTATCTTATCTTGAAATGCTTAGTTTACGGGGCAATAGATTCTCAGGAGGAATATCTTCATCTTTGAAGAATTGTGGGCAGTTAAAATTTTTGGACCTTAGTCATAATAGACTAATTGGAAATTTACCTATCTGGATCGGAAAGAGTTTATCATCATTGGTTTTTCTTAGCCTCCAAGCCAATCAATTTGATGGAAGTATACCTCAACAACTTTGTGAATTGAATCATATTCAAATCTTGGACCTTTCTGTAAACAAAATCTCTGGCGGAATACCACATTGTTTTTTTAATTTCACTTCCATGGCTCAAAAGGTGAAGTTAAGCAAAACAATTAAGCATATCATTACATTTGAAACTATTATCAAATCAGATTTCAACTATGTTGACGAGGCATTGCTCATATGGAAAGGAGAAAGGCACAAGTATGACAAAATTCTTGGGCTGTTATTAGTCATTGATCTCTCAAGTAACAAATTATTTGGAGAGATTCCTGAAGAACTAACTCGTCTCCAAGAATTGGTTGCATTGAATTTCTCAAGAAACTTGTTGACTGGCAAAATCCCTAAAAGGATTGGGCAGTTAAGACAATTACAATCGCTTGATTTGTCGAGAAACAAACTTTCTGGCAGTATCCCAACAAGCTTGTCTGAGTTAACTTTTTTGGCTACATTGGATTTGTCCTATAATTATTTGTCAGGGAAAATTCCGACCGGAACTCAACTACAAGGCTTTGATCCTTCAACATTTTCCCATAATCATGGACTTTGTGGTCCCCCAGTTACACCAAATTGCTCAGGAGCAGCAGAAACACCTCAAGGTCAACCAGGAAGAGACCAAGATGACTTTGATGAATTCAGGAAATGGTTTTATGCTGGCATGGGACTTGGATTTGCTGTGGGATTTTGGGGATTCTGTGGTTTTTTTTTTTCAAGCGTTCTTGGAGGCATTCCTATTTTCGTTTCTTGGATAATGTGAAGGATTGGCTCTATGTTTCCTTTGTTCTGCTGAAAGCAAGGTTGGAAAGGAGAATTCAAGCCTATAAAAGGTACCACTCTTTCAATATGATCAAGAAGGAAAAAAGTTTATGATATTTACTTTTTATTATTTATTTTCCTATTTTCTTTCTATCTTCAATCTCGTTTGGCATGCCTATTTACAGATTGCAAATTTTGCTTCCATAAAATAATAGATTTCTATATAATTTTCCTGTTCTCAGGTGAGGTTTGGAACTGCATCTGAAGATAAATTTTCATGCTTGTGAGGAGCACAAGTAATGGATCGAGGGTTGTGTTTAGTTCGTTGTAAATATGCTATTGGAAGTTTCGTTATTTCTTTTAGTTTGATCTCTGTGACTCTGTCCAAATGTTGTCAACCTTTTTATATATTTGCAAAGAATCAAAGCCTAGACAGGCTACACCGGTGGTTCTCTCTGTATTCAAGAAAAAAGGAAAAAGAAAAGAGTGATGATTTTCTTTTGACCATGTTCGACATGGAGTTTGTTGTACATGACATAATAAGTATTTTAGCCTTAAATATTAGAATGTACTTAAATTAAAAAAAAAAAAAAAAGGAGAAGGGCTTAAACGCATGAAAATAATTCTAAAAATTGCCCTAGTTGGCCACCAGGGTTGCTCTTAAATTTCCCTGCTGTTTTACTTTGATTTCCTTTGTTTTATTATTATTATTTTGCAAACTCTTTATTTTTTTTAGTTTCTTGTAATCAAGACTTCAATATATCTTTAATTTTCAATAATGAAGTTTAAGTTTTTCCTTAAGTTTTTTTTGTCATTTACATTTAGAATCAAGTTTTACGAATATGGGAATCGATAAAGGTTGAAAATACACATTTTTGTTGTGTTTGTGCTAAAATTTGATTTAAATTAATTTTCCTTTAATTTTCTTTACTGCTTTCAACATTTATTTTCCTGCTACGAGTTTCGGTTTAATAGTTGTTTTATTCCCTTTCAATTTGCTTTAGTTTTGTGTTCGCGTAGCCTTTAATCCCAATGCTTAGTAGTTTAGGTTAGGAGTGTTATGGAGTTGAATTGAGACGATTCAGTATCAAATTTGAGTTCAATTTAATTTGAAAATTCAAGGTTCAGCTTAATCTCGATCTAACCTAGTTTTTGAAGTTCGAACTTGACTAAACTCGACAAAATACTCGATCTGCTTGAACTAAACTTAGTAAGTTCAAATTTTGATTCAGTAATTTTAATTTATCAATTTTCAACCATAAATACGAGAGTAAAACAAATAAATTAATAATAAAATATTAAAAATATATATTTAAAAAAAACCCGATTTAACTCGTGAGCCTCCCGAGCCTAATTATCAAAATACTTGAATTCGGCTCAACTCTAATTGAATAAACTCAAATTCTACTCAAAAATAAATGAATTAAACTTGAAACATCATCCAATTAAATTTGAGTAACTTACATATATCTTCAAGTCATTTATAGTCCTAGATTATAGGTGCATTCGTTTTCCTTTAGTTCATTTTGGCTTTAAATTTCTTCACCAAAACCGTAGCTGCTAGTTAATTCCAGAATTTTTTTTCTTTTAATGTTCGGTTTTTCCATGAATGCATCATTACGATTCAGCCTTTTCTCTCATTTATGGTATTAAATTCAGTGCTTTAAGCTTTCGGTTCCCTGTTTACCTCTAGCATAATTTTTTCGCAATTTGCTTATGTTCTCTTTCGATTGTCAATCATTTCATACTAGGTGTCATGTTTTTGTTCAGGCACGGGTTCCACTTCACTTTACACTTTTGATTTTGCCAATGTTTTGGATTAGAGAACTCTTTACATAAAAGTACCGTAGGTCGGTTAGTGTAGAAAATGTAGGTGTAAGTTCTCATGGTTATTCTTGTTTTAGTTATAGTTGTTTTTATGTTCAAATGTTTTAATTGCATTTCCAATTTTCAAATTAATTAATTCTCTTTAATTTCACAAGCTTCTCTTAAGTTTTCAATGTGTCATTTCATGCCTTTTAATTTTCAACATTTTAATTTTGATTTTCCTTAAATTTAGTTAATGACAGTTTTGTCTCTTGATTTTTAGTATTTACATTTTGTTGCTTTAATTTTGTAAAAATTTTAATTTCTTCTTTGGTTTTTTATTTTTTTTTCTGCACTTTTAATTCATGTTTTTATTTAGTTACATTTAATTTCTTGCTTTTAAACTCATGTTTTAATTTTGGATTATTATCCTATCCACTGTCAGTGGAGTTTTTTAACTCCACAAGCGGGGTTAGGATGATGACATGTGTCCTTTAAAAATATTAAGAAAATAAAAAATAAATAAAATGGGACACATGTCATCATCCTAACCCTGCTTGTGGAGTTAAAAAACTCCACTGACAGTGTATAGGATAATTTTCCTTTAATTTTTGCATATTATAACTACTATTGTCAAATATATCTACAATGACTTAGTACATTACCTTGCTAGACTAATTTGTCTCAATCTTTGTGAGATTATATTCTGAAGTTATTTTCGTATTACTTGTCAGTTATGTGCATTTATCCATAAATCTCCTTTAGGTTGCAACAAAATTCTGGCGCTGTTAATCATCCTAAATATATTTAAAAATCCATTAATCACATTTGTAAAAATATAAAATGAATTAAATATGAATTTGAAAGCAAGAAAGTAAATGCATGAAATGTAAAAGAGAAATTACAAAACTCATAGCGAAAGCTTTAACATAAGTGGTGAAATTTAAAACAATGCTAGAATAAATAACATACAATTAAAATCGATTTAAAGTAAATATGAGAAATTAAAAGACAGGTATTTAAATGTGCACGAATTTAAACAACAAAAAAATAAATACCAGAAATTTAAATTGCATTAAAATAAAGTACTTAAAATATAAATAACAAGAAACTAAATTGCATTTACTCAAAAAATAAATAAATAAATTGCAAATTAAAATGAATAACAAATACAAGCAAAATAAAACTACAAAACATGATTTAAAAACATACCAAGGAAAAATAAAATTGCAATCTAAGTTACTAAAGCAATTTAGCGAAGACCATCGAAACACCACTTCGAAAACACTAGAGCAACTAAAAGCCGAACTATTTTGAGAATGAAATTGACAGTCGGTTTTGAAACTAAAAGAAATGGAAATAGAATTTTTCACAAGCACCTGGGTAACTAATTAAGACAACAACGGACACTTTAAAAGCATAAAATCTTATTTTTGTTTTTTTGAAAAAAAAAGGGCATAAAATCTTCCATAAACCGAACATGGGATGAGAGTTGTTAATTAGGCACACAAATATAATAGGCCTGAAAAACGGCAAGCCAATCTACAAACCTAATCAGGCCTACAAATATACTAGGCCTGAAAAACGACAAGCCGAGCTACAAACCTAAGTCTAACAGGTAAAAGATAGAAGTCAATGGCACACACAAAGTGGACTCTCTCTGGTACATAAGCCCTTGGCTCTCCTTTCTCTTTTACTCTCAAACTCTCTCTATTATTTTTTTCTCTTTGATTCTGACATACACTGACTTGAGAATCAAATGGTGCCCCGGAGCACCAACTCCGATGCCCCTCTAATCTTTTTTCTCTGCAAGTTTTATTCGTAAATTAAGTCGAAAAACACCTTAGTCAACTACATTTTATCTCTGACCTTGTTTCTCTTCTGTAGGTTTGGTTTGTGAGTGACTTTAAAGAGCATCTCAATCCACTAAATTTTACCTCAACAAGAATTGAAAGCATGAACAGCTGTGAAAAGGATTAAAATAAAATTCAACCAATGGAAAGAGTGAAGCATTTTTGCTACCTCATGATTGAGCTAAAACAGACACCCCTAACAACTATGAAAAGGCCAAAAACAAAGTCATGCAATAGACAAGCGCAGCACTTTTACACGTGAAACGAAGGAGACATGAGCTGGAAATTTCAACAAACAAACCGACTAGGAAGCTAGAATTTAAAAGCTTAAAACAATACTGGAAACCGAAACTTCCAGAAGAAAATAGAAAGCATAAACAGCAGAATAAGCATGAATGAAAATGCTCTTAACAAGCTTCATTACAAGAGCAAGGAAGGTACTCTTTCAACCTCTTGATTCTCATAACCTTCAAACTTGTTTCTACAACTGAAATTAAAGGGTGGAAATAAAGTTTTACATAGTAACTAGTGCAGGAAAATCATGAAAAGAGCTTGAAGAAATTAAAGGAAAGTTAAAAAAAAAAAAACACTAAAATTTGCCAGGGATATTTAAAGAAAACATAAAGGAAATTTGGTAGTTGCCTAGAGCAAATTTAGATTAACCATTATGATCACGGCTTCTCTGATATATTTCAAGCTCTGATCGATTTGATTAAATTGGACATATTATTTCATTATATTGAATAACTAGTTTTTACTCGTGCGATGCACAAATTTATTGTAATTATTTAAATTTATAAATATATATAAAATAATGTTATTTAGTTTATTTGTTTGAAGTATAGATAAAATATGTCTAATATAATCAAGATATCCAATTGTAAAAAAATTAAATATTTAATTAAAAATTATAAAATTCAAAACATAAGACAAACAAATATTAAGAAGAATAAAAAAATAAAAACATATCATAAATAATATTATTGAGCACATCACAAAATATTAAAAAAGAACTTAAAAGTATATTTTAACAATTTCAAGTGTTATACTAACATTTTTAGGCATATTATAATTATTGACCTAAATAATCATTATTATAAACATGCTTTTTTACATACATATAATGATAAAAGTATTTATATTTATATATGAAAACATAATAACTTGTATAATGCACAAATTAATTTTATTTATTTAAATATGTATGTAACATATATATTTATAAATTTATATGTTTTACAAATAAATTTTATTTATTTTAAAAAATAACAATTTTAAATATTTAAATAATATACATGATATTGATGGCTTATTTTTATACTTTTCAATTTAGATAATAAAATATTTTTTAAATAAATTAAAATTAAAATTATTTATTTTATAATATAAATAGATATCAATTAATATTTTGTATAAAATTTCAAATAGATAATATTAAAATTATGTTTGCTTTTAAATCTTTTTGGATTAGATAGTATTTAGAATTAATTTAATATATTTTTTTTAAATATTCAAAAATTATTGGGATTAATTAAATTTTAGGAAAGTGAAAAGGTAAAGAAGTTAATATTTATTATTCTTTCATAAAAAAAATACTTATTATTGTTTTTTACTTACGTGGACATGAAATTAATGGTACTTACATGTGATTTAAATAGACTATCCATGTAAGCATATGTGTAGGCATCTTACCAAGTTTATTATGTACCTTGTAATTTAATATGTAAATTAGATAAGATTGTTTTTTTAGAAAAATAATAATTTTAAATATTTAAATAGTATACATAATGTTGATGGCATATTTTTATACTTTTAAGTTTAGACAATAAAATATTTTTAAAATAAATTAAAATTATATATTTAATAATATAAATAGATATCAATTAATATTTTATTTAAATTTCCAATGAGATATTATTAAAATTATATGTTTTTAAATATTTTGGATTAGATAGTATTTAACATTAATTTAAGATTTTTTTTAAAAGATTGGGAAATTCTAGGGATTAGAGAAATTTTAGGGAAATGAAAAAGTAAAGAAATTAATACTTATTGTTCTTTTTGACTTAGGTAGACATAAAATTAATGATGCTTATGTATCATTCAAAAAAACTACCCATGTAATATCTATGTAAGCATCTTATCAAATTTGCTACGTAGTTTGTAATATAATATATATACTAGTTTGCATCCCGTGCGATGCACGGATTAATTTTATTTATTTTAATATATGTAAACAAATAAAATAACATTATTACTAAAATACAATAGAATTACTTCTAGCCAACCACTTTCATCTATTCAACCATTCGCCTTTAGCATCTTTCAACTCGTTGTAGTGGCAAAAACCCAATAAGAAGCATGCAGTCGCAGCATATATATAACAGCAACCTCCGGCTAAAACTCCTTCAGTCCAGCAATCCGCATGAAGGAACAAAAAAAATAGAAAAATAAATCAGAAAACACAAAGCAATGGCAATAGGAAAATCAATAATTTAAATCAACTAATAAATAGAACTTGATTGTAAAATTGAACTACATTATTATTGTTCAAAATATAAGGCACTAAATCATCAAAATAAAATAGAAATTAAAAAAAAGAATACAAACTTGTCAAAATTAAAAGTGTAGAAAGGAAACAGAAAATAGGGGAGAAAAACTACTGTGCAAGAACAATGTCACTCAGCCCTTCTTAGAAGCAGGGAAACACTTTTAGAAACAACCATGAACACCAACAACAAAATCCAATCGGACCAAAGCAGAAACCAAAGCAATGAAGAGACTCAAATCTTAAAATAGTTTAATGTAAATTAAGTAAAGACTGAATTCTGAAATGGTGAATTGGGTATAATAAAAAAAACGTTAAAGAGAGAAAATCGTGAAGTTACCACAAAGAGAAAATAAACGTCGGTTCAGAATGAAGATGGTAGAGGGATATTAAAACGTGAAAGGAACAGTTTTAGAGTAGATAGAACGGTTAATAGAAGTTAGTTTTTATTTATTAATTAGATAATAAATAATTTTAAATAGATTTGATAATAATTTAAAAGATTTGATTAGATATATAAAAGATTTAATTAGATAATAAATAACTTAAAATAGATTTGATAATAATTTAAAAGGTTTGATTAGATATATAAAAGATTTAATTAGATATTAATTTTAAAAATTAAATATTTATTAAATTAATTAATTAATTTTTTAAAAATAGATATTAGTAGATAATTTGATAGCATAACTAAATTGTAACGACCCGTTACCACATTTATCACGTATTTTTATACAAATTTTCCGGTTGGGCTGTCTGCGATGCCAATAACATTTAACAAATACGGAATATGAAAATCTTTTTATTATTCCTTACATCTGACATCCCCTATTGTCCTTATTTCAATAAAGTAGTACTGAATACTTATGTCTGAAATGTAAAAGAGAAGTGATTGTTCCTATCGTATTTAATATAATTTGCCCCAGCGCTTTACACGTACTATATCCATTTGGGATATAGTTCTTTAACTCCGTGTTTTTTTATCTGTGGAGTTAAAACAAAGGGGTGAGCGAATCACACGCTCAGTAAAGGGGACATATGCTGCTTTAAAGAAAGCAAAACTATATGCCACAAAGTATTTATTTTTCCTAAAATCATACCAAGTAGGAAAACAGTGGATATAGTAAACAATACTCTCAATACACCATTCCAATCATTGGTTAAACAATTTACACTAAAATGTAGTAAACAGTAAATAGGGTTCAGTAAATCCCCTCAGTAAACAGAAATCAATAAGTTGAGACTAGGCATCACCCTATAAATAAATCATGCTCTCATCGTTCCCTACCCCTTTCCAGGAACACAATTCGTCCGCTTTTGGGGTGCACCTGTAGGCCATCGCCCCTCACGGCTATCTCAGCTAGATCTATGGCCATAATTTATAGGTGGTCCTCGGGTCCACTTGCCAAGTGACCTCGAGACCGCTGATGACTTGGAGGGTCCATCAGCCTCACAAATCATAATGCATGAAACTAGGGGCCTAAAGTCTCAAAATCAAATTATATTTCATAAAGCACCTTTAAGGAATTATTTCACCAAATTCATTATTTTCTCAAAATGATTTATTTTCCAAAAAGGTCTTATATAAAATAGTAAAAACAGCCCGCAATCTCACCATTTTTCGTGTGAGAAAAGCATGGGTTAATTGGCTCGCCCATGGCTAGTTCGTCCATGGTCAACTCGCCCATAGTCAACTCGCCTATAGTCAATTCGCCCCAAAAAGGTTTTATATTTTCTGTTTACAAAGATATTAAAAACAGCCCATTTTCGTGTGAGAAAATACCAAATAAATCAGCTCGCCCATGGTCAATTCGCCCATAGCCGCTCGCCCATGGTCAGCTCGTCAATGCGGTGAACTAGTATTCGCCCGCCAACCTTAGCATTTAAAAACAAGTTAAACTGGCTCGCCCATAGCGGCTCGCCTATGGTCAGTTCGCCTATACTGGCATTGCCCATGATCAGTTCGCCTATACTGGCATTGCCCATGATCAGTTCGCCCATTATGGCATTGCCCATGGTCAACTCGCCTAATGCAGCATTAGCATGGTCAACTCACCCAATGCGGCACTTCCATGGTCAACTCACCCAATTTTTCTTAACAAAAGGGGTCGCCCGTCCCAAAACATCATTAAAGGGTTCGGCCAATTTGGCTCGCCCGGATTTCTATTAAAACAAGGGTCGCTGGCCCAAAATATCATAAAAGGGTTCGCCCACTCTGGCTCGCCCGGATTTCAATTAAAACAGGGTCATTCACCCAAAACAACATAAAAGGGGTCGCCTTCCATTGGCTCGCCCGCCCTTCACCAGTTCGCCCAAATCAAACGATTTATCAAATAAATGCATGTCATAAACCAAAATAATTTCTCAATAATTTCATAAAATTTAACTCCACAGGACATGCATTCAATTCACACACATCTCCCTTACTTGGTATTACGAAGCCTAGCTTCCTGCTCGCCTTCCCGATCGCTTTTACCGAATCCTTAGTTCCCGGCTGCAAAATAATTTATTAAAACTATTAATATTTTCTTTTTATATATTTCCATCACTTGGGCGAGACTTGAGACAAATCAACTAGCTCGCCCATAGAGATCTACTAGCTCGCCCAACATAGCTCTTACTAGCTCGCCCAACCAAGCTCTTACTAGCTCGCCCAACCGAGCTCGCCATTCATCAAATGGCTTACACGTGAGAGCTTGCCCAACATTCTCGCCATTCTCATATTGGCTTATTTGTGGGAGTTCGCCCACAATGCAACTCGCCATTGCCTATGCATGTGAGTTCGCCATTCACGGCTTTTTATTCAGAGATGGGCTCGTCCATGAATTAAACTAGCGTTGGGCAACCTCACCCACTTGGATAAGAACTTTCAACTTGGCGAGTTCTTTATTTCCTACTCGCCTTATTGGCGATCACTAACATTCAACATGGGTGATCACTATAATCGCCATTCTCGTCACTTTTCCAGTATTTTTCTTATTTATTTTTGTCTATTTCCAAGACTACATCTTGTTTCTAGTTTTCATATTCTCTAAGGATTTAACTAAAAACACGGCTGCATCTATGTTTATTACTTTGTAAAATATAGAAATCTACCATTGAATATCAAGAGAACCATAGAAATATGGAACTCACCTTAACCAACTGCACTTCCAGAACACATCACTTTCTGTCTTACGTTGGCCTCATTTTGCTTATTCCTTTAGCTCATCAAATGATGGAGGAAAGGTTTTGCAAGCTGGTTTACTTGTTTAGCCAACTTAAGGATAAAGTTTAGTAGATCAAGCATAGCAGAAATGGAAGGAACAGAACATAAACTTGCAGTAGGATAGTTTTCGTGAAGAAGATGAAGTTTGCTAAATCGGTTTTCCTCAAGTGTTTCTTCTTATATAGCCATGCTAATCCAATCAAAACCTATCACTTGGACTTTATTCCTCTTCTTTCATCATTTCACGTCTTAACATGCATTAATTAGATGAAAGAGACAGCTAGGTCAATTTTCTACCCTCATTAATGGGTGAAGACACCTGTGGCCAAAGAAACAGCCTGTGTAAAAGCCGAATTTTATTATACTGTATACCATATGTGTACATTATTGATAGTGGAAATAAACTCTTTTAGTAAAATTAAAGAATAACTGAATGTGAATTTTCACTTTTCAATTTAAGTGATGATTTATAGTATGGTGTTTAAAGAAAGAAAAACAAATATTTAAGTGTAACAAGATATTGTTGAGATTTAATTTGATATTATAGTATGAAAGCATTAAATGAAGGAATTAATGGTAATGGGACAAATGAGGAAAAGAATGAAAGGAGAGCCAATCAACGTTGGCTGACAGTGGCGTGGACCAGGAATTAGCCAATCAACGTTGGCTGGAAGAGAAATGGCGTGGAGAAGAGAAGAAAAGAAAATGGAAAAGTCAAGGAAAGGGGCTAATAGTGGACTTCTCGCCACTGGCTTCTCCTGACAACAAGATTAGGCAATAAATGGCAAGGGAAATTCGTCAAGAATAGAGCTGCAGTAGGGACGTCACTACCGTTCTTTTGCTGCAGTTTTCTTTGGTTTTAATTGCATGAAATGATGAGGAAAACAGGATAAGGAAACAGGTGTTAGATTTTAAGTGAAACGGAACGGCTATATAAGCAGAGTTCATGAGGAAAAATCGATAGAAGCAACTTCATCTTCCTCCAAAACCATTCTCGCCCATTCTGTTTCATTTCAAGTTCACCCTTAGTTTTCCTCTACTTCCATAAGTGAGCCATGAGACTCATCCTTAGTTAGTTAAACATTTATCCAGTGTGTGAAGAACTGAGGAATAAGCAAAGTAAAGCTAATTGAGGCAAGAAAACACTCTGCTCTAGGAAGTGCAACTCAGTTGAGGTGAGCTTCCATATTTCTATGGTTATTTTGATAAATGAGGGTATATTTCTATGTTTATAACGTGATAAACACAGATATAGCCTGGTTGTAGTTAAATAGTGTGGAAATATGTAAGAAATTAGATGGAAACGATTTAAGAAAAACAATAGGCGAACAAGGAGTATTCGCCCAAAGGGCGAGGCGAGTACAATGCAATATATAACTAAGCGAGAACATGTTCGCCTATAGCTATGGGATAACCAGAATGTGGAAGTAAGGGCGACGACCAATGATCGCCAATGAGGCGAATAGGTAATAGACAAGTCGCCAAAGTGTTGTTCAAGAGGGCGAGGTGGCCAAGGGTTATCCAATTCATGGGCGAGCCCAATTATGATTGAAAAGCCACGAGTGGCGAACTGAATTGATAAGCATAGCGAGTTGAGCTCCTATGTTGGGCGAACTCCCATGAATGAGCCGCTAATGGATAGCGAGCTGTGTTGGGCGAATGGCGAGCTGTTACCTCGCCACAGTGGTTGAAAATAGTTCTAGAAATAAATTGCTAGAAAAGAAAATATTAATGGAATTAATATTTTACCTTGCAGCCGGGAAGTGAGATTGATACGGCGAGTGGAAAGCAAGGCTGCATCAGACGAGGTAAGGAAGTAGTATGTGATGTAAATGCATGTCCTGTGGAGTAAAAATGTTAAGAAAATATTAGAAATTGTTTTATTTTCTGACATGCATGGGCTGATAAACTGTTTTGATCTTGGGCGAGCTACAAGCCACCATATGTTGTTTTGATGGGCGAACTGGTTAAAGCGGGCGAGTAGTTTTGTTCTAGGCAGAAACTGGGCGAGCCAAATGGCGAGCTCTCTTTTATGAGAACTGGGCGAGTGCCTTTGTTTTAAAGAGAAATCCGGGTAAGCCATAGTCGGGCGAACCCTTTTTAATGTGTTTGGGCAGGCGACCCTTGTTTTAAATATAAGGCGGGCGAACCGTTATCAACGAGTCATACTTCTGTTTTTGAAAAGTTAAATGGCGGGCGATTACTAATTCGTCGTCTTATCGATTTAGTCAGGGGCGAGCCGTGAAGGGCGAGCTGACCCTGGCGAACGGTTTTAAAGTGTAAATTCCTAAACGAAAAATGAATTATTCTAAATATTTCAAAAATAAAAATATGAAACCTTTTTGGGCGAGTTGACCAATGGCGAGTTGAGTATTGGCAAGCTTACCATAGGCGAACTAGCCATGGGCGAACCAGTCTAACCCGTACCTTCTCACACAGAAATTGTTGAAGTTACGGGTTGTTTTATTGTTTTATAAGCCCTTTTGGAAATCAAATCATTTTATGGAAATGATATATAAGATAACTTGAATCCGAGACATTAGGCTATGAGTTCATGCATTATCACTCATATACTTTGCGTGACCCATCTAGGGCGATGACTCGGGTCAAATAGACCAACGAGTGCACCCTAGGGCGTCACAGGGCTGATGGACCTGCCAAGTCTTCAACGGTCTCGAGGTCAGTTGGCAAGTGGACCCGAGGACCACCTACAGATTATGGCCATACATCTAGATGAGATAGCCGTGAGGGGCGATGGCCTACGGGTGCACCCCAAAAGCGGATGACTTGTGTTCTTTGCATGATCTAAATTGTTGCCTAGTCTCAATTAAAAGATCTATGAAAGGATCTGGTGAATCCTGTTTCATGTTAACTGTATTTATTGTTTCCTAATGAGTGTGATCGTTAGGATGATTAAGTGGTTTTGAGATTATAGCTTTTATTTTTAAAGCAGCATACACCTTCCTTACTGAGCACATTGTCGCTCACTCCTTATTTTTCCACTCCACAGATAACTGATTTGAACTAAGAGACTTACCTTCTGGAGATTGGATATCGAAGGTATATTGTGTTCTTTTATGTATTCAGTGAAGTTGTACAGTACTACTTTAAATATAAGGGAATGTATATACATCTTAAGAAAATGATTTAGTTATTCTTATTAAAGTGATAGGAGTTGATAAGCATCACTAACAGCCCAACCGGTAGTAAGTGTAAGATATAAGTGAGTAACATGTTATATAGTGAAAATTGGGATATTACAGCCTGCCAATCTTTTCTGTACCGTTTCTTGACTTATTTGCCTTCTTTGTTTTATTCCTCAACCAATAAGGATAATTCCTTTATTGACTTTAACCTTTCTCTATTAATTGTCTTCAACCATGTGGCGTAAAAAGTCAATTTTTGTTGCAATAGTTTGAATTTATTTCCCCATATCGTCAGCTTTTATTTTCATTTTGTCCACACGTGCTGATTCCAGTTCGCCTCCTAAACTTGAGGCCTCAGCTCACCAACTCAATTTCAGTTCGCCAACATAAGATTTGGCGATTACGAGCTGATTTCCTTTTCTTGGCTATCACATTGAGATTTGGCGATCACTGCCATAGTTAAATTGTTGGCGATCACCAGGTATTGCTCTACTCGCCTACTTTGCTATGATTCATGCCACAAGTTGGCGATCACACTTAACATTATAAATTTGGCGAGTACATTATGGCTTTTCTTGCCTCCTAGGCTATCATCTGCACTTCTATATGAGAGATCACTTTACTCGCCATACTCACTCTTTAGGCAATCATCACTAGGTTCATTTGGGCGATCAGAGCCCTCGCCTCATTCAGGCTATCATCTTAAGCAACTAAACTTGGCGAGCTTACCTATTCGCCAAAAAGGCAATTAATTTGACTCGCCATCATCAAACTCGCCATCATCTATTGGCGATTGTCCTCTCTTACTCGCCCATTGGCGAGCTGTTCCATTATAGTACTCGCCCATAGAGTACTTCACAAAAATTGCTCCATTTACATCTCAAGTTAAGGAGCTTTTCACTCAAGTGGAAATCAACATTCATTATTTATTTAATTTCCACTATCAAATTTTATGAAATTAGGATCTACAGTAGTGTAGAATCAGGTCTTACATAAATAATGTTTAAAATTTGAATAATAAATATTTAAAAGGGATAAATAGATAATTCTAAAAATATTAATTAGTTTTAAAATATAGTTTAAAAGAAAGTAAAAAAAAAAATGGAAATTAAGATTGTTCCCTCCTTTCCTTCACTATCTCTGTCATCAACACCTCAAATTTTGACTTTTATAATAAACTGACGTTTATTACTTGTCTACTTTCAATCTTTCAACCAAATGAAAAAGAGTTGTGGAGCCATATTAACATTATCTCGATAATGGTGAGTTTTTTGAATAACCACTAATTTTTTGTTTTTTGAAATAAATTTGAAATTATCAATTTGAAATAAATCTTATTAGTTGTCAGTTAACTTATTAGTTGTCAGTTAAAAAACTGAAAAAAATTATGTATGACTTATTAGTTGCCAGTTAAAAAACTGTAAAAAAATTATATGTGACAGTAGTTAATAGAATATTAATTAGGTAAAGAAGATAATTAAAAAAATTTGAGATTAAATAAAATAAAAATATAAAATTAATGATATTGTGATACGTGTTACCTTTGTTTTCTGTTTTATAATATATATATATATATATTTATATATATATATTTATATGATATATGATTAGATTAGATATTAATCCAGGCTTATAAATAGGCCTGCACTTGCTGATCAGAAACTGAACCCTAATTGGGCCCAACCTATATACGCTAAGCTGAATTCAGATTAGGCCTGGCCAGTATCAACCTCAGTCAAACTCAACGGGCAGAGAATCTCATTCTTATTTTCTTTAGTTCCCATTTCTCATGCTTTACCGTGTCAGTATACACTCTCTGACTCAAACCACCCATCTTTCTTGCACGTGAAAACACATCCAAATTCCATTGGCTCGTGAAACACACCTAGAAAATTAGTGAAAATCCCATGCACAGTCCCACCAAATACATACATTTGATTTCATTGGCAGTCAAAGTTGAACTTTCTTTCTCTTTCATTGGTTCTCTTTGAACCTGCTCTTCAAGCTTTGTTCACATTTTCCTTTCCATGGAAAGTTCTGAGAGTTTGAAAGAGAAGCAAGAGCTCAACTGTTCTTTTCCCAGCAACAGACATGGAACCAAAGAAAGGTCTTCTATGGAGGACGTGAAGTTGGCTGCCATTGCAATCAGCCTTAACGTGCGGTTGAGATCATCTGACATGCCGATTTGCATGCAAGAACATGCCCTCCGCATCATTAGACAGCTTCTTGATTCTGACCCCAAGCCACAAGCTAACCTCACTCACTTGGCTCGAGCCATCAAAAAGGTACATGCATTGTTATGGATCACAAATTCATTGATAATTCATCTTACATAGGCTTCTTTTTAGAATTAATTCGTGTGTATAAATAAGTTTTGGAAGAAATTATTTCAAGTATCGTCATGATTATATTAATAACTAAAGAAACGCATGATACAAACCCAATAAGTTATTAAGATACTTAGGATTTAATAAATTTGAATATTAAAAATGTTTTCGTTGATAAATTTTCGAACATGAATTTTTATGGGGATATCTTTTGTGTTTTCAAGCTCAATTGTATGTAGGACTGAGTAAATTATGTGTTTTTTAGGAGTTTGACTCGGCGTACGGACCAGCATGGCAGTGTGTGATTGGAAAGAGTTTTGGATCGTTTGTGACTCACTCACCAGGTGGATTTATGTACTTTTCAATTGACTCATTGTCCACCCTTCTCTTCAAAACAGAGGTTGAGTTGGTCACGGAAGAGGAATTGGGCCAAAGGCTTTGAATGTTGACTGCTGGATTTGAAGCTTTGACTCTTTACTTTGAAAATTCTCAAAGCTTATATATATATATATATATATATATATATATATATATATATATTTATGATTACATATATATTAGCTTACTCCGTAGTACTTTATTTTTCTACAAGTATTGCTCGAATTCAGCCTGTTTGAATTCTGTTTTAATGTTTAATGAAAGTTGGGTAAGGAAAGGAATTGAAGTTTGTTGGCTGACTATTTTTTTTTTTTTTTTTGGTGTGAACAATGAAGTGTGCTATACCACATTAGCTATAAGGTAAATTCTTGCTCGCGCTGCGTGACTAGCTTTAGCTCAAAGAAATTTGACCTGATTAAAATTTGAATACGGAACCTTTAGATATGAATTGTCTTTACTCAGAAAATTCAATGGAGCTTTACACCACTAAACCAACCCTTTAATTTGTTGGTTGACTAATTTTATGATTATGCTAATTTAGCAAAATTCATAGGATTCTTCAATTTCTATGCCTCTGTTGTAGATGGTGTTAAGGGATAAAACACCTAGGGACCAACTCCATTTGAGAGATGGTCTAGCAACTGCCAATTTTGAATATCCCTTGTCTTTGTTCATTTTCTCTCACACAAACGATCTTATTTTGGATTTATTTTGAGACGCAGAGTTTTAAAAAATTTAAAAGTTTTTTGAGAACAAATAACATACCTTAAAAGAAAAGGCACATGCATCTTCATTGGGAATTTTAAAGGAAATCCACATAATTCATATATTTCACGGTGATTATTTATAAGCAACAAAGTAATGAAGAAATACATTCATAAGAAATATCTTTCACTCCGTTAACCATAAACAATTAATTTCATTAATAGCAAGAACAAGTGAAAAATTATTATTTTTTAATTAATACATGTCATGGTGATTATTTTTTTACTGTAATTTTTGTTGATATAACTAGTACTATTGAAATCCTCAAAGAAAAGGAATGGGTGAAACATCACCGACCAAAGCAGACATATTTCATATTTGTAAAGTTTTTAATAAGATTAGCTATGTATCATTTGTTTTTGAATAAAGGATTTTGATATGTTCTCTGTGCCAATGCTTCATTGCATATTTGATGGAGATTTACAAGTTCGTGACAACATTCATTACTGAGTTTTGGTTATGAATATGCTTGCAAAAACTTCATTGATACAGTGCCACGTTATCTTGCTCATGTCTTCACAGTTATTTGCATTGATTGGATCAATATCTCGTGCCATGACTTTTCCACTTGCCATAATGACCGCAATAGCCATGGAAGCATAAACATTCAAACTTGCCATCACAACCTTTGAGGAATAGATAATAGTTTCTCTTATTCAGGTTGTAGATGACTTTGATTAGTATTGCCCCGAGAATTCACTAACAAAGAAAGGGTAATTTTGTAACCAAAAAAAAAGAAAGGGTAATTTGTAGGCTACTAGGTCAGAAGTGGCATACATTTAGGGCTCTTGGAAGCAGGGACAGATCCACCGCGGATCCTTATATCCCTTTACTATTATGGTAAAAAAAAAGAGTTTTTTATATTTTTGCTCCAAAAAATGAAAAAATAAAATAGATATGAAATATATATATATATATATATATTGGAAATAACAAAACGATAACTGCAGTAAAAATGTTTTTTGAAGTACCATCATAAATTTAAAAAATAATAAAAATCAAAATCAAAATGTGATTATCTTTTAGCTCACTATAACTTTTCCTTTCTACTTTACTAACTCTGCAACAATTTTCATTAAATATAAAGAAATTAAAAAAAGTAATAATGAAAAAAAGAAAGTCTTTAAGCTAATGACAAAAAAAATAAAATAAGGAATGGATTATTTTCTTCTTTCAATTAAATATTCAAGTAATCAATTACTTCTTTTATATTTTTTATGTTTACTAATGTGATAGAATACTTATTTACTATTTGAAATTTTTTATATCAATGAAATAATTTGATTGAGGGCTAATTTATTATTTATTTATATTTATATTAACTATGGATTAAGAATAAAGAATTAATATCATATATTTCTTGAATGAAAAAATTAAACTTTCGAAGTTATTTGTCATATATAAAATTATTTCATTTAATTAAAATTTAAAATACATAATAAAGTATGCGTAATGATTTTTCTTTGCACGATTGTTTTCGAATATATTTTTTTATTCTTTATAAATTACATCAACTAAATTATTTAATTTAACTAATTATGGTAATGTCGTAGCGGTTTCGCGCTTGACCATTTTGAAAACATTTAAAAACAAAGGGAGTCGCCATCAATCTTTTTTGTCTAGGTGTGATTGATCACCTAAAAATATTTATCTTTTTAACAAAATCTCAAAATTAATTAAGTTTTATTAAAAAGACAATTTGGGTCTGCGAAAACAAAGTTGGGTCCGGGAGTACGGTTACGCGTGGGGAAGGATTAGCACCCCCACAACACCCGTTAAAAAACGGTACCATAATAATCATGTGTTATCTTTTGATTTTAATAAAATAGTCTCAATTTAATATTTAAAATTAATTCCTGTTTTATTCTATAATCAATTTTATTCCTTTTATTCAAAATCATTTTTTATTTGTATTAATTTTGAAACATTTAAATTTTATTTTTTATTGGAAATAAGTGAAAATCTTTTGTATTAAAAATTATTCCGAAGTACCCCAATACTCTGGTAGCATTTCGGATAATTTCCTCACCTAGAGATTTCTTAAGAATCACTACTTGTGAGTTCTATAGAATCTCATCATTAGAAGATTCACACTCGTTTAAAAAATTATTATGAATGCATATGATGCAAACAGATTATGAATGGCGCAAATGAATTTTTTAATTTTTTTTATATAAATATTTCTTTATTTATTTTAAATAAAAATTTTTATTATTGAAAAATTGCACTAAGTATCCCAATACTCTGGTAACACTTAGTGAACTTCTCTCACCTAGGGATCAGTCAAGAAATCACTACTTGTGAGTTTCATGACATCCCATCATCGGAAATTTATTTAACTGAATTTAAATCTTATTATTATTTTCCTTTTTTATTTTCTTTTAAAAAACATGTTTATTTTTATTTTGATAAAAATTTAAATTATTGAAAAATCATACTAAATATCCCAATACTCTGGTAACATTTAATACGACTCTTCTCACATAGAGATCAGTCAATAAATCACTACTTGTGAGTTTCGTAACATCTCATCATCGGAAGATTTGTTTACTTAAATTTAAGTTTTATTATTAATTTCCTTTTTCTACTTTCTTTTAAAAACTTATTTATTTTTATTTTAATAAAAATTTAAATTATTGAAAAATCATACTAAATATTTCAATACTCTGATAACATTTAATAGACTCTTCTCACCTAGGGATCAGTCAAGAAATCACTACTTGTGAGTTTCATGACATCCCATCATCGGAAAATATTTAATTAAATTTAAATTTTATTATTTATTTGTTTATCTATATTTCTTTGTTTTAAAAAAAACTTATTCCTTTTCATTTTTAATAAAAATTTAAATTATTGAAAAATCATACTAAATATCCCAATACTCTGGTAACATCTAGTACGACTCTTCTCACCTATGGATCAGTTAAGAAATCACTACTTGTGATTTTCAAGACACCCCATCATCGGAAATTAATTAAATTTGAAATTTTCTATTAATCTTTTTATTTTCTTTTAAAAACTTATTTATTTTTATTTTTAATAAAAATTTAAATTATTGAAAAATCATACTAAATATCCCAATACTCTGGTAACATTTAGTAAACTCTTCTCACCTAGGGATCAGTTAAGAAATCACTACTTGTGAGTTTCATGACATCCCATCATCGGAAATTTTCTTATTTAAATTTTATTTCTTAGGAATATGAAGAATTGCTAATTTACCTTATGAGTTTAATATTAAAAATCTGTTTTTTTTTTTTATGAATTGAATAACCATGAATTGTATTTAAATGGCCTTTCCTCTTTTATGTTTTTTTTATATGACAACCAACTAATAAGTAAAGACATGACATGGGATAAATCACGTTGTAAGAATATCATGCTATTTGTCCAACAATCATTTAACTACACTAAAGCAACTTAAGTACCTTGAATACTATAAAATTTTCCACCACAAAAAACTTTAAATACTATAAAAGTAAGCATCCAATGGCGTTGAATAGTCAAAACAAAAATTTAAATATATTGGATGTAGACATTCAGGCTAGTGGTCCAGAGGCATGTTAAAATATTGAATATAAAAAGGTAAACCTGCACCGAAAACTCTTCCCCTTTTCATTTATTGTCACAGGCCGATCTTTGCTTCACGTTCGGCTACCCCAAAGAGCGACACCAGTTCGCCCACTGCCCACTGCTAGTTCGCCGGCCATCGATCCTCTGCAACCTCAACTCAGACCACCGAAAGGGATTTCTCTCGAGGAAAGACTTGAAACCCCTCCAAAACCAGATAAAACCCACGGTTTTTTTCATTTTTTGGTGATTCACATCTTGGATATTTGCTGTATATTGGCTTGGGTCTAGATGTTTTGGAAAAATAATGAAGATTTCAATGGCTTCTGGTTCTTGGAAAAATTTTGATTATGGCTATTTTGTCAAATGAGTGTGAGTACGGATTTGGGTAGAAGTTGTATAGGACTGGGGTATGGCGATGGATTTAAAATTAACTGTGTGGGTTTATGGAATACAGGGGCTGTGGAGACTGGTTCCAATGGGGATTTTTGGTGAGACAGAGTTGAGAAAAATGAAAATGCCCCCCCCCCCCCCCGAGGAGCTCTAAACCCACTACTTTTTCTGCTCTTTACACTACACTTACAAATAACAAATTAAACTTACACCATTAAATTACAAAATTAACATTACTATAAAAACAAATATTTTGCTGCTACTGTGTACCATCTTCACCGAAACCATCTTCCTCCCTAATTTTCTTCTCCACGCGGCTGTTCCCCTCCCTCCCTCAATCGACCAGCCTTGCACAGGCTCTCGCAGGAGGGAGGCAGGCAACCTAGCGCAGGCGCCTGTGCTCGCCAGGCGAGCTTGGGCATCGTGCGCAAGTCAGCTTGCGCTCCATTGCCATTTGGGCGCAACCTGGCTTGCGCGCGATGGCCATCCGCGCGCAAGCAGGCTTGCGCTCCATTGCCATTTGCGCGCAACCTGACTTGCACGCCATGCTAATTTTACGCAGCAGAAGCAAACTCGAAAAAAAAAAATGACAATATCAAGACAAAAAGGATGGCGAGATTTTCCTTCTCCTGGCCATCTCGCACCCTTACTTTGGACTTCCACCTTCAGCTAAGCACCTAACCCGTGGGACGGAACCTTCGGTCTAGCCTTTGTTCGGGTACGGGATCGACCTTCTCTTTTTCCCTGTCTCCCGCGCCGGTATCGGTGGCTGAACCGCAACTGCTAGTGATGGGACGGAGGCAGAAGGGAAAGAGACGGGAAGGCTTTGTTTTTTAGTATAGGATATTAATATCATTTTACATGAGAATATTTTTGTCTTTTAATGAGTTGTGGTAGAAAGAGCAAAAACTGTAGTGCATTTAGAAGCTCCCCCCCCCCCCCCCCCCCCCAACTCTCGTAGAGCAGTTTCATTTTAATCAAATTAGAACACTTTTTTTTATCCAGTTTTTGGCTTTTGTCCATCAGATTTTTACAATAAAATCCAGTCATTAAGGTGTTTGTTATTGGAATGGGGTTTGATTGACCGATATTCATATGGGGATGAGGGAGTTGCAGGTGGCTGAGTGACAGGGCGAGGGCTGTGAGATGGTGAAGGGAACCGATGCTATGCACCTTTCATTTTTTTCTTTCCTTTTTTTTTTACTTTTTTGTTTTGCTTTTTTTTTTTTAACTAAACATTAATTAAATTTATAAAAATTAAACTAAAAACAAAATTAAAAAATAAAGGTGAAAATAAAAATAAAATAAAATAAAAAAAAGATAAAAATAGAAATAGAAATAGAAAATTTGAGCTTTCAAATTCATAAAACATGACTCAACTTAAATTGGGCTTTTACGTCTACAAGCCCAACAAAGTTTATATGACTCAAATTTACACGAATTTTAAATTACAAAAGTACACCTTAATTAAATTTATGTCAATTTCATTCTATAAATTTTGATATTTAAATTTCCAAAATTGTCAAGTCCGGACAAAATTAGGTGTCTACAGGTAAAATATCTTATTATGAAGAAGCCAGTTTTGGAGGAATCATCTATACTCAACTAGCAGTATACAACATTGTACGAATTCAGTTTGAAGAACTTATTTGCAAAACAATCCATATCAACCTTATGAAAATAATTTTGCCCAAAAATGTTGGAAAGACACTATTTCATTTTGTTCATACATTGTTCAAAGATTATATTAATTGGTTGAAATATATTGTAGAGAAGAAACTACTTTTTGCTTGTGGTGTTGTCTTTATAAATTGAATATTTAAAAGCAACCGAGTGATGATTGTTGTGTTGGATGGATTCACAAATTGAAAAAAGAAAAAAAATTGATATTCATGTTGAAGGTCCAAATAGTGTTCATAAGAGGGCTTAGAAGTGTTATCAAGATTTGCTAAATCTAAAAGCAACATATATAATATGCTTTTGTAAAGCAATTCGATCAAATATGAACAAATTATCAAGTTCAATTAACTATAATGCTTGATTGCATTCATTTTTCATTTATATTTGTGACCAAACCATTGTGATTTTTCGACTTTCATTAGTAAATTGATTGGTCTTAGACATATATAAGTTGATTTGAGAGTTAAGAAAAATTCTTGATTAAGTGATGATTATATTTTAAGAATTTAATTAAATTCAACATGAGGAAATATATATATATATATATATATATATATATATATATATATATATATATATATCAAAGCAAAGTATAAATATATATATAAATCAAATGAAATCAAATAACAGAATTAATAAATATAAATATATGTATTATACATATCTTTAAAAAATAAAAATATATATTAGAGATATAAAATACATATATAACAAATAAATACCTAAGTGTGTGCATATTTATGTATATAACACATTTAAAAATAATATATATAATAAAATAAAATAATGATGCCTAGATGCAAAAACAAAATAAAAAAAAAAAGTTTAAAATCGTGTTTGGTGGGAAAAATCCCAGCAAACTCAAAGTGCTATGTCATTTTGGCAGAGCACCATAATTCTCACCCCATTCCCTTTCTCGTCACTCATCTCTGCCATTCCTCACTGCATCTCTCTCTCTCACACAAGTTCCTGACGCCATCATCATCCCTACGTCTCATCTTTCTCATTTTCTCCAAGGAAATTAATGAAAGAGTGAAGAAGAAAGGGAAAGAAATGTGGAAAACGAGACAGGGAAGCTTCGCTGAGGGAGGAGAACCGTGAAAGGGAAAAGGGCTAACTGTTTGAGGTTTGAAGTAGCAAGGAAAAGAGTTGCTAGGGCACCTTGGAAATAATTGCTGGCTGAGTAAAGAAAGGAGGAAGCTGCTGCCACCGTGAGGCAGCAGCGGCAGCTGGAGGTGACATGAAACAGAGCATCCATGCTCGGCAGAAGCAAGCTGATTCAAGGGCTGTGCTCCGTGTCTTTTAGGTGCTGAGTTAGAGATCGAAAATGCGATATGTAGAGGGCTAGATCAAGCTGAAACAGAAGGTGCTTTAGGCTGAACTATGGCACGCTGATGTTGAATAAAGTAAAATTGAGCAGCAAAGTGAAGCTGGACATTAGGCGTTGGAACAGGGGTCTGAAATAGAGCACAAATAGGGGATTTTAAGGTTGTTCAGTCGGGTTTAAACAAGGCTGAAGCAGGCTAGAGAACGTAGCTGTTAAGGGCTGTAAATGGGGTTGGATAGATACGGAACAGAGGAGCAGCTGAGTGTATTTTCTCAACTGAAAGACAAAAATGCAGCAAGGCACTTTGGAGAAGGAAAGGAAGAAGGTAGCCACCGTGGTTGCCATAGGAAGAGGGAACCGAAGAAAGAAGAAAGGGAAAGAAAGAAAAGAAAGAAAGAAAGAAATGAGAGGAGCTTGGGAAGTACTTTACTAGAATTTCAATGTTGAATATGGGTAAGGAAATTAAAAGATTTTGTTATATTCCATTGAAATTTATAAAATTTGTTAGATTATTTTCTAAGCGAATATATGGGTGAATTGTTAAAATTTTAGTAACATGGTAATGAGATGAATGGTAGAATTTTGGCTAGGCTTGGAAGTTAGAAACACGTTATGCTTTGGTGAATAGGTAAGATACTTTTGTAAAGTAGTAGTATCATATCGTATAATTTAAAAATAAAATTGTTGATGATGGATAATTATTGAAACATTGTGAAATGAACAGGATATTATTGGAGTGTGTGTTCGGTATTTGAGGTTACTGATAGAATAAAATTGAGAATGTGAAAAGCACAAATTGGGTGTTAGAATGGCGTGAAATTAAGAGGGGTGTGTGTGTATTCGGCCATGGCGAAAAAGTTATATAGTGTTATGCCCAATTTGATACAAAATGGGTTCTAAAATAATATATAGAAAAATAGAAGATTGTTAGTGAAGTTGGATTCAAAAACGGAGATGATTTGGTAGCAGTTGTAGTTTTAGCGCTAATTAGGAAATAGACCGAATTGATACCGTATTATGAATTTTGAGAGATATCTAAGATTTATGATATTATGTGAAAGTAATTTTGGAAATTTAAAATATTTAAATGACTTTCTGCAATTCGAGAGTAAGTTGGTGATGGGATTATACAAGCTCAATTGTTGAATATCGACTACAAGACTATTTGATTTGATTACAATTGTGCTTGATTGAGGTAAAGGATATATATAAGGAATCTAGGAGATATTGGAATGATTTTAAAATCAACTGCATTGTGTTTTATAAACTGCATTTACTTTGTAGAGGCTTTAGAAAATTTATACCGTTATACTATCGAATTTTCGTAAAAATATTGATTACTACGATTTAAGCTAGAAATCTAAGAAATGTTTTAAGAATAGAACTTTCCTAAGAAATTTAGTTTTGAAAATATTAAATTCCAGGATTTTGGCATATTCATGAATTTTTAATTTAAATTTTATTTTATGGAAATTACCAAAATTTAGTGTTTTAGAAATATTTATGAAAAGTTATGAAATTTTTGAATTTTTGGAATACCTTGTATTTTAATTGATTTTAGAACCTCTGTGAGTTTTGAAAATGTTGTTTTCGAATTTAGATTTATGAAACTCTTCAATAGCATGGGTTTTCTAAGGAATTCGGTTTTGTAGAAAGCTTATTTAATTTCATGATTTTAAATATTTACGACTTTTCTACTTTAATTTTTGTTTTATGAATTTATTACAAATCATGGCATTAAAACCTATTTTCTTTATGTATATTTTTGAAATTACTAAGTTTTTAAATATTGGGAAAATAATTATGATTTTATGCGATAATCTGCTTTATAAACTCTTATGAATATTTGTATGATTTAACTTATTGATTTGAACTCTGAACTGTGAAACCTTTTGTTTTAAAACACTAGCTAACCATCATCTTGCAGTATCTAGACAGCTATATATTTTGGATCTGACAGTATCTAGCTATAGTGTGTGTAACACCCAGCCCGTTCACTGGGTCATTACTCATCCGTACTGTCCTCTTTGGCGACCTACCTGGCCCACCTCAAGTTTTTATCGTGAGTGCCTGTCTATGGCCAGCCCTACCACTGGCTCACTCACAATTCGCGTCTCGCATGTCTCGAACCCTTGACTTCCTCAAGATGTTGAGACATGCTAACCATTAGGCCTAATGGTTAGCATGTCTCAACATCTTGAGGAAGTCAAGGGTTCGAGACATGCGAGACGCGAATTGTGAGTGAGCCAGTGGTAGGGCTGGCCATAGACAGGCACTCACGATAAAACCTTGAGGTGGGCCAGGTAGGTCGCCAAAGAGGACAGTACGGATGAGTACTGACCCAGTGAACGGGCTGGGCGTTACAGTGTGACCTTCAAAGCGTATAGTATCTGGCTGTAGTGTGACTTTCGAGGCCTGCAATATCTGGCTATAGTTTGACCTTCGGGGCTTATAGTATTTGGCTATAGTGTGACCTTCGGGGCCTACAGTATCTTATCTCATATGTATTTTGCGCACTTTATTGCTGTGTGATTTGATCCAGTTCGCAGCCGTCACAGATGACACTTGATCAGTGTTCACTGTAGACCACTTGGACTATGGCCATATGTCTATCTGTTTATTATCCTTATAGGATATCTTTGCTTCTTGATGTATACCGAGTTACTGCCACGTCTTTACTTTCTGTTATTTTCTTATTTCTGAATGATTTCTGAACATCTGATTTTCGAACTCTGAAATCTGAAAATGATATGATATGGATTTATATGATTGGACTCTGAAATTTGAAAATGATTTGGTACGGATTTATATGATTTATTTGAATTATGATATAATTTATGAATTTGACTGATTTACAATATTTGCATAGCATGGCTTTATTAACTAAATTTCTATTATACTGATTTGATTAACCTTTGATTTTCAGAATACATGGATTTCCTCCTTTGATGAATTTCTCAGACTTGTCTGTTTTAGAAATATCTCTTACATTTTAGAACTTATTAATCGTTTTCAGATATTTGCATATAGCTTACGGTATTTGTCTCTTTATGTGTATTTCTTATTGAGCTTTATAAGCTCACCCCCCTCTCTCTCCACCTTCCAAATTACTTGCACTAGGAGCTTGTACAAGAGGTTCTATACATCCTTTGAGACTTTTGTTCCTCTCTTGAAGGTATATGATGTACAATTGCTCATTTTGTATTCAGACTTATATTTTTAATACCGTTATAGTATGGGGATGTAGTCAAAAGAAGTACATGTTATAATTATGGTTTATAATGATGCATGCAACATTGGTGGATAAATATTTTGTCAAGTAAAATGATTTAAATTTGTGAATGCATGCTTAGTGAGAGAATTTGAATTGGGACCAAGGTAATTAAAGGATATTAATTTAGCTAATGTAAATTTAGCTTAAGAATAGATTAGTGACACTACGTACAGTCCAACCAATTGTAAAAAAAAGGAAAAAATTAGTTTGGATTTTGGTAAAAAGGGATGTTACAATACCAAAGTTTGACATTTCATCATTCAAAAAGGAAAATTTTGGTTTGTATTTCAGTATAAAGGATCGTTACAATATATAATATGCTTTTGTAAAGCAATTTGATCAAATATGAACAAATTATCAAGTTCGATTAACTATAACGCTTGATTTCATTCATTTTTCATTTATATCAAAGTTTGACATTTTGTCATTCAAAAAAATAAAATTTGACATTTTTATAGTAGTTATGAAGTTGAGAATTCTCACAATCATAATAATTTTTTAGCTTCTTAGATATTTTATTGATCAAAATAAAACTATGAATAGTATTGTCTTGGACTATGAATGAGAAAGTTTCACAAAGGTCTTAAATTATGAAAACATGTTTTTTTCATTTATAAATAAAGTAGTATTTTTTTTATGTATTTTTAATTAATTTGTATTTGATTATATATATTAATTTGCTCCCATTGAATATAAATTCTAGATTCATCCTTGCTTGAAAAAATTTAATAAATTTAAGCTTCAACAAACATTAAATATACCGTTTAGCAAAGATGACTTAGATATCACTCAGGGTTCAATTGATTTATATAAAGTTTTTAAAATATATTTTTAATAAATCTTGAGTTCTAGTCTGTAAGGATCGGGAGTGCTCCTGGGACATTTATAGCATGTTTCAACATAAAGGGTTCGAAACACGCGGGATGCATCTAAGGTGATAAATGTTTTGAGAGGCACTTAGTCCTTACAATAAAAACGTGATCCTTACAACAAAAATGTGTGTTTTTATTGGAAGGACTGAGAGTGCTTGGATCTCCATTAACCAGGGTTTACCACCTCAGCACTTTACTCACAAGTCACGATTTTGTTTCAAGGTGCCTGGAGTACCTCCCAGGACATTTATCACCTTGGACGTGTCCTGCATGTTTCGAACCCTTAGCCATTAGGACAAATGGTTAGCGTGTTTCAACATCACTAAGTAGTTAAGGGTTCGAAACACACGGGACGCATCCAATGTGATAAATGTCCTGAGAGATACTCCAGGCACCTTGGAACAAAATCGTGAGGGGACTGTGGGGCTTCCAAAGCGAACAGTACCTTGTCAATAAGGTGCTGGGGTGGTAAACCCCTAGTTAATGGAGATCCTTACATAGTCCGGGTTCAATATGCAAGTAATTTTTGTCATCTTGCAATAATATATGAGTGTTTGAATAAAATATATATTATTTCCTTCGTCTTATTTCTTTTATAATACATTGAAGTAATGTTTGAGAGATTTTTTCGGAACAAGAAGAAAACTTTCTTTGTAATTACCTCCTTTAGTTGTCTTGGAAACTACTCTCTGAAAAAGTAAAACCTTTAGTTAATGAAGCTAATAAAACAAGCATATGGTTTAGCAGTGAATCACGGTAAGGTCCCATACATGAATGTCACAGACCACTTTATTGATAATTTTGTCATTTTAATTAATTAAAGGTGTAATAACACTTTCAAAAGTGATTTTATAAACTTATGAACCATCTGTGTGGTTCATGATAATTTGGATGGTAGAATTTAGGACTTGGACCTTTTATCAACGATAATGATGAGATATTTTGAATTTTGAACATAATTTACTAATTAAAAATTAAATGATCAATTTTTTCAATTTTTTTTCTTAGCATAACGAAGACAATTTAGATGTCAACTAGAATTTAATTTGAATGGTTCATGCAATTTTTTAAAAAAAATTAATAAATTTGGAATTCAAATCTCAGTGTTTATAGCTTTTTATAACATTCTCATATTGCGATTTTCTCTAAAAAAATAAAGGCAAATTTATAAGAGGATTGATGTACGCATGTTACATTACTAAATTCAGAACTAATTTGAGCCAACTCCAAATTATCTCTCACTGCAATTGAATTAGAAATCTGCATTGACTACTATATGAAAACATTTTGGCAAACCCAAACCAAGAAAGCAAAAGAAAACTTCCTTGTCCAAGACGGTGACACCGATTTTCAAATGCTACTAGTTATTATTAGACCAAGACTTATTGATAAATTAAGAATTAAGACCAGGAAAAAAAGAGAGTCGAATTGGGATTGTTGATTTATTTAAGAAGGGCATTTCCTCGGCTCTCAACACTCATCAATCACCGGAATCCAGATCGTCTTAAGACTCTGTTCTTTTTTACTGCTTCAGGTTAGGTGAAATGTCGAATTTTCTCATCCCAATTTTATGTATTGCACTGTTTCTTCTTCTTAATGAGAAACCCACAAAAGCGGACTTTATAAGGTGCAACGAGAGTGAAAGGCAAGCTCTCCTCGACTTTAAGCAGAACCTTGGAACTTCAGATTCCATGATCCAAACCGGGGGATTGGATCGCAACATGGATTGTTGTACATGGGTAGGTGTGGAATGCAGTAACCGTACTGGTCATGTGATTAAGCTCAACCTGAAAGCCAGCTTTGATACAACAGGTACAATTAGTCCTTCATTGCTTAAATTAAACCATTTGAGTTATTTAGATCTCAGCTTCAATAATTTTAATGGAAGCTCCATTCCAAAATTCTTTGGTTCTTTCAAAAAATTGAGATTCCTTGATCTCTCTAATGCTGGGTTTAATGGACCAATTCCTTCTCAATTGGGTAATCTTTCAAGGCTGGAGACTCTGTCCCTCGGTGAGAGGGTCTTCAAAGATTTATACAATGTTGGAAACCTTGAATGGCTTTCCCGTCTATCTTCCTTAAAAGTGCTTAATCTCAGTTTCACTAACTTAAGTGAGGCCAGTGATTGGTTGCAAGTAGTGAACCAGCTTCCTTTCCTTCAAACCTTGGACCTAAGCGGTTGTAGTCTTCCAAGTACCATTCCCTCATCTTTTTCGCTTATCAACTCTTCTTCATCTCTCACCACCCTGATTCTTCAGAACAAGAGGCTCACTTCTTCTACAATATACACTTGGTTGTTTAATGTTAGTAACAACCTTGTCAACCTTGATCTCTCATTCAACCAGTTGAAAGGTCAGATTCCTAAAGCTTTTGGGAACATGGTTGCTATGAGATCCCTGTTCTGAGTGAAAATGAGCTTGAAGATAAGATTCCTATGTCTTTTTGGAATATGTGTAATTTGTCTATGTTAGACTTGGAATCCAACCATCTCAGTGGAGATGTCTTTGAATTTGTTCAAAATATGTCCAGATGCACAGCAAACTCATTGGAGAATTTGAGGTTAGCTAAGAATCAACTCACAGGGTCAGTTCCAAACGAAATTGCAAAGCTATCATCTTTAAAGGAATTGGATCTTGGGCACAACCGTTTGAATGGAACCATAAACGAAAGCATTGGGCAGCTGTCCAACTTGGAATATCTGCGGCTTCCTGGGAATTCTTTTGAGAATGTTGTGATGTCCGAAGCCCATTTCTCAAATCTTTTCAACTTACAGGTGTTGGACTTGGCTTATAGTTCTCTGACTTTAAAATTCAACTCTGGTTGGATTCCACCTTTTCAACTTACAGCCATATATCTTGCCTCTTGCAAGTTGGGGCCTCGTTTCCCAAAATGGCTTTCATATCAAAATAGCCTGGTTGCTCTTGATATTTCTGCTGCTGAAATTTCAGATTCCTTTCCCAATTGGCTTTTGAAATCTCAAACGTTAATGTACTTAAATCTCTCTTTCAACCATATCCATGGAAATTTTCCATGTTTGAATTACTCAATTTTTTTTCTAGATTTAAGCTCCAATAATTTAACAGGTCCATATCCCCACTTGGAAATTACTGATTTCTTAAACCTCTCCAAAAATAAGTTTTACGGTTCAATATTCTCTATTTGCAGTTCTTCTGTAATTGGATATTTGAAATTCCTTGATCTCTCAAATAATCAATTTTCTGGAATGTTTCCCGATTGTTTTGCACAATTTAAAAATCTAAGAGCTTTGAATTTGGCTGACAACAATTTCTCAGGCCCAATTCCAAGCTCGTTGGGATATCTATCTTTTCTTTAAACGCTTAGTTTACGAGGCAATAGATTCTCAGGAGGAATATCTTCAACTTTGAAAAATTGTGGGCAGTTAAAATTTTTGGACCTTTGTCATAATAGACTAATAGGAAATATACCTAGCTGGATTGGAAAGAATTTATCATCTTTGGTTTTTCTTAGCCTCCAAGCCAATCAATTTGATGGAAGTATACCCCAACAACTTTGTGAATTGAATCATATTCAAATCTTCGACCTCTCTGTAAATGAAATCTCTGGTGCGATACCTCATTGTTTTATTAATTTCACTTCTACGGCTCATAAGATGAAGTTAAACACAACAATTAAGCATATCATCACATTTTACACCATTAGTAAATTTGGTTTCAACTATGTTGACGAGGCATTGCTCAGATGGAAAGGAGAAAGGCATAAGTATGACAAGATTCTCGGGCTATTATTAGTCATTGATCTCTCAAGTAACAAACTATTTGGAGAAATTCCTGAGGAACTAACTAGTCTCCAAGAATTGGTTGCATTGAATTTGTCAAGAAATTTTTTGACTGGAAAAATACCTAAAAAGATTGGGCAGTTAAGACAATTACAATCGCTTGATTTATCGAGAAACAAATTTTCTGGCAGCATCCCATCAAGCTTGTCCAAGTTAACATTTTTGGGTAGCTTGGACTTGTCGCATAATTATTTGGCGGGGAAAATTCCTACAGGATCTCAACTACAACTCTTTGATCCTTCAATGTTTTCTCATAATCATGGACTTTGTGGTCCCCCAGTTACACCAAATTGCTCAGGATCAGCGGCAACACCTCAAGGTCAGCCAAGAAGAGACCAAGATGACTTCGATGAGTTCAGGAAATGGTTTTATGCTGGCATGGGACTTGGATTTGCTGTGGGATTTTGGGGATTCTGTGGTGCTGTGTTGTTCAAGCGTTCTTGGAGGCATTCCTATTTTCGTTTCTTGGATAATGTGAAGGATTGGCTCTATGTTTCATTTGTTCTGCTGAAAGCAAGGGTGGAGAGGAGAATTCAAGCCTCAAAAGGTACCACTCTTTCAATGTGTTACCGAATTCTCGATGAGTGTACCGCAAGTGTACGGACCGTAGCAAGTAATAAAGTGATGAGTAGAGTATCGTTCCCACGAGGATTGAATTTGTGAATTGCTTACTAAGTACTAAAATTTCACATCCTAATTTTATTCAAACGATCGAAAGAAATTTTTTTATCAAAACACTAATGTATTTAAAATAGCAAGAAAGTGAAAATAATAAAAAAATCTTTATTTAAATCAAAACTCCTAAAATATTGCAAAATAAAAATCAAAAGAAATTTAGATAAAAACTTGAAAACTAAAACAAAGAGAATAAAACTAAACTACTCTATATCCCCTAGTAGGATTGAATTCTCTTTATGGTGCTGAAGCTGGCTATTTATAGAGGCAGTGGAGATGATGATTAGCCCAAAATCTTGGCTGATAGGGCTCGATCTTTATCTTCAAAGAAAATTTATCTTTTATCAGCTCCTTTGTTTATCTCTATCCTTAGCAAAAAGTCCATCTTGATAATTTATCTTCATAAAAGATAAATGCAATAATTTATCTTTCTTGGCAGCCAGTAGAAATATCCATGCATGAAGCTTTATCAACAAAGTCTTGTGTTTGAATGGAATTTGGAACTAAAGCCCTTCACATCTTTGACTTCTTTATCAATTGGAGTTCCTACATCATTGAGAGCAATTTAACAGATAAATGAGGGATTTTAATCTAATAGTAATAATTTAGAAATAAATTATATCATTAAATTCATGATAATTATAAAATTATCACACCCCTAAACTTGAATTTTTGCTTGTCCTCGAGCAAAATAAAATTCACAAAGAAATGTACCTAGAGGTCAAATACACTTGCAAGAATGATTTCCCTTTAATTTCCCCAAAGATTTTGAAAACATTACAACTCCATGAAAATTCATAAACATTATATATAAACTCATTCAAAAGAGAGTATCAATTCAATTGAATTCTTCCGTGTGTGTGTGTAAATGTTTCTTCATTTTAGTTCATGCAACCGGATGAATTTATACAAATATGAACATAACAAAAGATCTCAAAGAATAGTTATCTTCCATAAGTTTGCTTTTCTCATCTTCTCTCCACTAATGTAGACACACATAGCCAAAGATCAATAGGACTTTATAAGCTTGTAATGTATGACTAGAGTAAAGGTAGGAGAAAAAGGATTTTTAGGCTTAACCCCTAATCATGCATTTTTTTTTCTTGGACTTTTTAAGAGCTTCAAATAATTCCCCCAACTTGATTTCTTTTTTTTTTTTTTTTAATTTCTTTTTTTTTCTTTTTCTTTTTTTCAACATTTTTTTTTGAATTTCACCCTTTCTTCCATATATGCGTAGCTCTAAATATATCTTAACATAATCCTCATGCATATAATGGGGTATAGGAATTTTTTTTTTTATAGGCTAGGCTAATTATTAATGTAGGTAAAACAAGAAAGAAGGTCTATTTAAGCTCAAATTGGGTGACTAAGGATAAAATACATCATGGTAGTCTTGAAAAGCTCAAACGGTCCAAAGATGACCTAAATCACCTCTTTAGCTAAGTGTGTTCTAGGATTTCACCTTGGGAGATGATAGAACAAATTCTAGACAAATAATAAACTTTAAAGACTAGTGTTTATTCCTATTCACATAAATCTTCTCTAAATATGTATGACTTCAATGATAGAAACATGGTGCATTAATTTTTGGAAAAATCTCAATCAAAAAGATAATTCACTAAAGAATTCATTCACATACTTTGCACGTACTCATGAATTTCATAATGCTATAACATTCTCAATCAATGGTTAAATATCAAGGAATTATCAAGCAAACATATAATCACTTCAAGGTAAAAACCATTTTAAAGCACAGAATTTTGAAAACAAAAAAAAAAATTTTGCTCAATCTTTGAAAATAAAAATTTTTGCTCTTCCCCCAACTTGAAACATACATTGTCCTCAATGTATAAAAATTCAAGAATTCAAGAAAAGGATAAAGGAAACTCCCCTGATTTTTTTTTTTAATGAAGCTCAAACTACAAAACTTGCCAAATTCCTTTGTTGCTCCCCCAAACTTAAACTCTGACACCTATAAAATAAAGAAAAAAAAATCAACTAATGAAATATCTAAACTAAAAAAATAAGAGAAATAACTAAGAAAGCAATAAAATGCTGGGGTTGCCTCCCCAGAAGCGCTTGATTTATAGTCATCAGCTTGACTATGTCTGTCATTCTTCAAGATGGATCATTAAGATAAGTAACCGATTTTCCATGATCGATCACTCCTCCCCAATAATGTTTCAATCTCTGACCACTAACCTTAAATGGTTCCTTTGAAAATTCAGCTCTTATTTCCACAGTTCCATATGGAAATACTTGAGTAACAATGAATGGTCCAGACCACCTTGATTTCAACTTACCTGGAAATAGCTTCAAGCAAGAATTATAGAGTAAAACCTGTTGCCCCGGCTCAAATTGTCTTTCCACTATCTCCTTGTCATGCCACTTCCTTGTTCTTTCCTTATAGAGTCTAGCACTCTCATCTGCTTGCATTCTGAATTCATCCAACTCATTGGGCTCAGCACAGTTGGACTTCTCTTCATCAAGAATTGCTTCTATGGTATCCATAGGTTGTTGATTGATGAATATTCCTTGAACTATACTCTCTTCTTCATTCACTTTAAAACAATCATCAGTCTCACTTGAGAATTTAATTGCAGAGAAAAGATTAAATGTTACCTCTTGATCATTGACCCGCATGGTGAGCTCTCCTTTTTGCACATCGATAAGAGCCTTACTAGTTGCCAGAAAGGGCCTCCCAAGGATAATTGGGACTTCCCGATCTTCCTCCATATCCAACACTACAAAATCAGCTGGAAAGACAAATTTGTCAACCTTCACTAGCACATCCTCAATAATGCCTCTTGGATACTTGAGAGATCGGTCTGCTAACTAGAGTGTTATCTTAGTTGGTTTAGTCTCTCCTAGTCCAAGTTTCCTGAAAATAGAAAAAGGCATTAAATTAATACTTGCACCTAAATCACATAAAGCTTTATCAAAAAATAAGTTACCAATAGTGCAAGGAATAGTAAAACTCCCTGGATCTTCAAGCTTAGGTGGTAAGTTCCTTTGCAAAATGGTGTTGCACTCCTCAGTAAGAGCAACAGTTTCAAAATCCTCAATTTGCCTTTTCTTGGAGATGATGTCCTTCATGAATTTGGCATAAATTGGCATTTGCTCCAATGCATCAGAGAAAGGGATGTTGATGTGGAGCTTTTTGAATACCTCTAGGAACTTAGCAAATTGCCTATCCGTCTTCTTTTGCTTGAATCTTTGAGGAAAAGGGATAGGTGGAGGAGGTGATTCAATGGTCTTACCAGATTGAGATGAAGTCTGCTCAATGTTCTTTTGTTGCTTATCTTCTTCTTTTGCCTGGACTTCAACTCTGACATCTTCCTCTAATTCTTTAGGTATGTAGCCCACTTCTTTACCCTTCCTCAAGGTGATTGATTTACATTGCTTTTTACCTTCCCTTCTTGGATTAGGTTCAGTATTGCTAGGCAGGGTACCTTGGGGACGGTTACTAATGGCATTGGCAATCTGACCTACTTGAATTTCTAGGTTCTTTATAAAAGCAGCTTGGTTTTGTAAGTTGGTGGTGAACATCTCTTCTAAGGAAGGCTTCTTTTCTTATGGTGGGACTTGTGGTAGAGGATTATGTGGAAGTGGTGGTGGTGGTTGAGTATGGAAGCCAGGAGGATAAGTAGGTCTTGGGTTAGATGGTTGCCCTTGATTATCGTTCCAAGACAAATTTGGGTGATTTCTCCAGCCAGGGTTATAGGTGTTTGAGAATGGGTTATGGTTCCTATTTGGATGGGAAACATATTGGACTTGTTCGGCTCGAATAGAACACCTATCGCCAGAGTGATTACCCCCACAATTATCACAAGTTACGAAAGGGTTTTGAATGGAATGAATTGGGTTGGGTTGTTGATTGATTCCAAGAGAATCAACCTTTTTGGTCAAGGCTGAGATTTGAGAGGTAAGGGCGGTGAGTGCATCTAACTCATACATACCTGCAGTTTTTGGTGTAAGCCTCTCAGTTGACCATTGATAGCTGTTTGCAGCCATGTCTTCTATCAAGTTGTAGGCATCATCTATAGACTTGCTCATTAATGCACCACCTGCAGCTGTGTCTATAGTAGTTCTGGTCTGGCCTTTCAACCCATTGTAGAATATCTGCACTTGCAACCAATTTGGAATCCCATGATGAGGACACCTTCTCAAGAGCTCTTTGTACCTCTCCCATGCTTCATAGAGTGACTCTGAGTCATGTTGCATGAAAGTGGTGATGTCGTTCCTCATCTTAGCTGTTTTGGCTGGTGGGAAGAATTTTGCCAAGAACTTCTGGACTAGGTCCTCCCATGTTGTGATTGATCCAGGTGCCAATGAGTTCAGCCAATCCATTGCTTTATCCCTGAGAGAAAAAGGAAATAATCTCAGTCTTATCGCATCATCAGAAACACCATTATTCTTAAAAGTAGAGCAAATTTGTAAAAAATGTTTCAGATGAGCATTAGGATCATCATTGATTGAACCCTCAAACTGTACAGAAGTTTGGATCATTTGGATGATGGCTGGTTTGATCTCGAAATTGTTTGCTTGAATGGTTGGATATCTTATGCTCATCTCGAATCCATTAACTGTAGGCATTGCATAATCTCGAAGAGCCTTGGTGTCTGCTTCTTCCATGGTATTTGTTTCAACAAGGTATTCTTGGTTCTCCTTCTTGATTCTTCGTAAAGTCCTTTCAATTTCGGGGTCAAAGGGAGCCAATTCACCACTCCTTGCACGGCTCATGCACTAGGCCGATGTACCTTGTGATAAGTCCTTGAAATGTCTATTTTTATGGGATATTATTACATGATTTTTGGATGAATTTTGGAATTTTTATTTATTTTCTTTCCTAATGAATTAAATTTTTTTGTCTTGTGTAGAAAATTCAAAAATCAAGATAAAGTTGAGAAAATGATGCAAAAAGAGACAAAAGTAATTGCTTTGGGATCTAAATCACAAACACAAGAGTCCATGTAATCTCATACAAGCCCAAAACACATTCTTTATTTAAGTGGGCTTCAACAAACACAAGAAATGAAAAAGTCCAGCCCAAAGGAAAAGGCAGCCCATGAAGATTATTGCCAAAGCCCAAGACTTGAAGGGAACCCTACCTAATTAAAAGAAGAATGAAGCTGCCGCAAGAGTGAGAGGAGGGAGATAGCTCGTGACAGGAGATGGTCTCCTTCAACCTTTCCTGCAATATTTTTCTTTACTGTTTTTCTAGTTTAGGTCGTTGGTGAGGGGAGCAGTAGAGGCTGGGGCGACAGTAGCTCTTCTTCAACCGTTTACTGCATTCCTTGTACATGTTTTCCTCTAGTTTAGTAAAAGTTTTGATGTGTAGTTTTCTGCCTCAGTTTCGGATGTGAGTGGTTGGAAGGCTGGTGACAGCAGCCATAATGCTCCAAACCATCATCGCATTTCTTCAGACAGTTGGGTTGCATTGTTCATGAGTTTAAATACAAGTACAGCTTTCTTTTTCTTCCTGTTTATTTTAAGTTGTTAATTTTATTTACTGTTTCATCACCTCTTTGTTATTTTCTGCTTTAAGTTGTTTAAGCTTCAATTTTAACATTTTATTTTTTGTTTGTTTCATCTTTACGTTTCGGTTCTTAAGTTCTTTAATGCTTTTTGTTTTATTTCATTGTCTTGAATTTTTTTTTTTTAGTTAAGGTCTGGTTTAGAATTAATTAAGTTTGGATAAAGTATAGAAGAGGTGCTGCAAACATTTCTGAAAACTGTCTATCTCGATTTCACCTGCTATACGTGAGTTCTGCTTGTACTGGTTGATGCTCCTGATTGTGCTTGGGTCTCGGGTCATGGGAGGATGTTGAGGAGTGCAAGCTGAACGACGTGGCAGAAAGCTGAATGGATGTTGAGCAGTAGCTGTGTGGCACCATTGGAGTTGAAGGCTTGGCTGCGTGGAGCTAGAAGAGGCGTTTATGTTGCTGCCTGGACAAGTGCAGTTGTGCGGCACTTGGCTGCTTGCAGGGGACGCAGAAGAAGGCTTAAGCGGTGGAGTGCCTGTTGCTTTTTTCTGCTTTGGCTTGACATGCGTGGAATGGCAGGACATGTGTTGATGTTGTGCAGGAGCTGGCATGAAGGGCTGGCATGTGCGTGGCAACAGAAACAGGAAGCCGGACGTGGTGTGCAAAGCGTTTTAATAGTTTTATTTGTTTAATGTTTTATTTATTTATTTATTTTAAATAGCTGATTAGATTCTTGTTATAATAGGTTAGGTATTGTTAGTTTATTAGTTCATTTAATTGTTTCGTTAGTTTAAATAGAATTAGTTTTAGGTATTTAGTTAGTGAAGTTTGTTTGGGTAATTTAATTTTGCATTTGTTTTTATTTTATTTTTATTTTTTTTTTGCATATTAATTTTTCAATTTATTTTCATTTTTATTTTTTATGCATTTTAATTTTTTTATTATTATTTTTTTTCTTTTTCTTGCAATTTAATTTTCATACTCTTTAAGTTAATTTCTAATGTTAGTTTAAGTTTTATTTTAGTGATTTTAGTAGTTAATTGACTTCAAAAAAAAAAATAATGCTCGTTTGCTTGAATAAATATAGGTGTGACCAATTTTAGTACTTAGCTAAATAACCTATACAATCCTCGTGGGAACGATACTCTACTCACTCTTTATTACTTGTCGCGACCCGTGCACTTGCGGTATAGGTCTTAGATACGCAACAAGTTTTTGGCGCCGTTGCCGGGGATTAGTCTAGGTTGTTTTTAGTTAATATTAGAATCAATCATGCCTAGGTTTAGTTCAAGCCTTTTCTTTTTCTTATTTTTGTAAATATTTCTTCTTCTAATATTTTAATTCTGTTTTGTGCGAGGTACCATGGCGGATCTAGCAGAGCCCAGAACCTTGGGAGATTACGTTATGCCTCGTGTGCCTACGATACATTCAAGCATTAGGAAGCCCGAAATCGAAGCTAATGCTTTGAGATTGAGCCAGACTTCATCCTAATGATCTTGAATTCAGTTCAATTTGGAGGTTTGCCTAGTGAAGATCCATATGCTCATCTTGTCAAATTCTTGGAGATATGTGACTTATGCAAGTACGATGGTGTTTCTGATGATGCCATTCGATTGAGACTCTTTTCATTCTCACTCCGGGATAGGGCAAAGGATTGGCTGCGATCACTTCCTCATCATTCTATTTGTACGTGGAATGATTTGGCTCATAAGTTCTTAGCTAGATTCATTTCACTTGAGTATATGGCGAAGATGAGGAATCAAATTTTATCCTTGAGCAATATGACTCCGAGCCTTTTGTGAAGCATGGGAAAGATTTAAGGACTTGATCAGGAGATGTCCTTCTCATGGATTACCCATGTGGCTACAAATTCAAAGTTTCTATAATGGGTTGGGTGATCCATCGAGAGTAGTGATTGATGCGGCAGCGGGTGGAGCTCTTATGGGAGAGTCTGTTGAGGAAGCATATGAATTGATAGATTAATGGCTTCCAATGAATTTCAGTGGCAGTGTAAGAGAGGTACACCAGAAAGATCGTCAACAGTCAAAAGCTTGATCTTATTGAAACCTTGTCTTCTCCAGAAGCCACCTTGCTTGGGAAAGTTACATAAGTCCTTTTATCTCCTGTGAGATATGTGAAGGGAGTCATGCCACTGAGAATTGTCCTATCAATCTGAGTTGGGTGAGTCATCCGAGCTATTCCTCAAGCAACTATGAGAAGCTTTCATCACCTTCTTCTGAATGTATGGAGACATGCATTTCTCCACAAGCTCCTCTACAACTACATCAAGAGGTGGTGAGTGAAGTTGAGATGAAGAAATTGAAAAGCCTCCACCACCTGAGCTTATTGAAATTGAAAGTGTGGATGAGAAAAGAAATGGAGAATAGTAAGGGTGAGGAAGAAGTCCAAGAGGAAGGATTTGAGATTGAAGTCCAAGTTCCAGAGGTTGACAAGAAACATCGAGAGGCATCCTTCATTGTTTCTCATGGAACTTTCCACATGAGAATGAAGAGGGTTATATCTTAGAGGACTGTGGAGTGAAGTTCTTGAAGAAAATATCTGATGGAGTCACCTTCCATGGTGGTGCACTATGTGCATCCATCCATTTTCAGACCATTCAAACCACCTTGAAGGATGACAGAGATAGTCAAGCTGATGACTATAAATCAAGCGCTTCTGGGGAGGCAACCCCAGCTTTTTAGTAGTTTATTAGTTTCTTCTTTTATTAGCTTTAGTGTTAATATTTCATAGCTTTGATTTCTTTTTCTTTCTATTTTGTAGGTTTGAGTCCAAGTTTGGGGAGCGGTGAAGACACTTTTGGGCATGCATCGAGCTTCAACAGAAAATTCAGGGGAGTTTCCTTCTATCTTTTCTGAATTCTTGAATCACTTACACATTGAGGACAATGTGCACTTAAGTTTGGGGGGAAGGAAATTTGAGCTAAATTTTTTTCAAAAATTCCAAAAATTTTCAAACTTTTTGAGCTTTAAATGTTTTGCCTTGAGATATATTGTGCTTGATTTGGTTATTTCCCATGTCCCCATGATTGAGTTTTGATTGAGTTGATTTGATCTTTGGAAAAGCATGATTATTGAGAAGCATGAGTTGAATTCTTGAACTTGCCTTGTTCTGATTATGTTTTTCCATCTTTATGCACTATGTCTTGATCATGGATTGTATGCATGTTTAGAGAAGGATTATGTGAATATAGGATTGTATTTGTCTTCGAAGTTGTGAGCATATCCTAGAATTTGTTTGATCTCCTCTCGAGGCGAAATTTTTAGCCCATGCTTAGTTAGGAAAATGATGTAGGCCATCCTTGGATCGTTTGAGCTTTTCAAGCTAACCTTGTTCATATTTGTCCTTAGTCGCCCCTTTGTGCCAAACTAGCTTCTCTTTGCTTACACATCTATAAGTTAATTTCCTTTAGCCAAATAAATACACTTTCCTATCCCTTACCCCAAAAGCATGCAATTTACTAGGATATATCATGAGCTATGTACAGATTTGGGTAGATAGATAGGATAAAAAAAATTGAAAATAAAAAAAAATAGAAAAATAGAAAATTCAAAAAAAAAAAGAAGAAAATGAATGAAAAAAATGAGAAAAATACAAAAATAGAATAAAGTGTATAACAAAGTATGAAGAAACTAAGTTTGGGGGAGTTAATTGAAGCTCGAAACATAAAATCCTAGAGTGTAATGCATGATTTAGGGTTGTTGAGCCTAAATTGACTTTTATCATACCTTTACCCTAGCCTTACATTACAAGCTTAATGAAGTCCTATTGATTCTTGATTGAGTATGGCTACATTAGTGGAGAGAGAAGTGAGAAGCAAACTTATGGGATTGTTCATGCTTTAGAGATTTTACTTTTTATGTTTGCATAATCTCATCCGAATATGTATGCTTTGATATGTGATGGATGCTTCACACACACACGGAGAATCTAATTAGGACTTGAGCATGTGATTGGAGGAAACTCTATGTTGATCAATAATTGTGATTTTTCCTTAGATTAGATTAGTACTCTTTCTATGAGGTGTTTGTTGGGAATATATCTATTAAGTACATGTTATCTCTTGCATGCTTGAGATTGTTTTGCTTGAGGACAAGCAAAATATTAAGTTTGGGGGTGTGATAAGTCCTTGAAATGTCTATTTTTATGGGATATTATTACATGATTTTTGGATGAATTTTGGAATTTTTATTTATTTTCTTTCCTAATGAATTAAATTTTTTTGTCTTGTGTAGAAAATTCAAAAATCAAGATAAAGTTGAGAAAATGATGCAAAAAGAGACAAAAGTAATTGCTTTGGGATCTAAATCACAAACACAAGAGTCCATGTAATCTCATACAAGCCCAAAACACATTCTTTATTTAAGTGGGCTTCAACAAACACAAGAAATGAAAAAGTCCAGCCCAAAGGAAAAGGCAGCCCATGAAGATTATTGCCAAAGCCCAAGACTTGAAGGGAACCCTACCTAATTAAAAGAAGAATGAAGCTGCCGCAAGTGAAAAAGAGGAGGGAGATAGCTCGTGACAGGAGATGGTCTCCTTCAACCTTTCCTGCAATATTTTTCTTTACTGTTTTTCTAGTTTAGGTCGTTGGTGAGGGGAGCAGTAGAGGCTGGGGCGACAGTAGCTCTTCTTCAACCGTTTACTGCATTCCTTGTACATGTTTTCCTCTAGTTTAGTAAAAGTTTTGATGTGTAGTTTTCTGCCTCAGTTTCGGATGTGAGTGGTTGGAAGGCTGGTGACAGCAGCCATAATGCTCCAAACCATCATCGCATTTCTTCAGACAGTTGGGTTGCATTGTTCATGAGTTTAAATACAAGTACAGCTTTCTTTTTCTTCCTGTTTATTTTAAGTTGTTAATTTTATTTACTGTTTCATCACCTCTTTGTTATTTTCTGCTTTAAGTTGTTTAAGCTTCAATTTTAACATTTTATTTTTTGTTTGTTTCATCTTTACGTTTCGGTTCTTAAGTTCTTTAATGCTTTTTGTTTTATTTCATTGTCTTGAAGTTTTTTTTTTAGTTAAGGTCTGGTTTAGAATTAATTAAGTTTGGATAAAGTATAGAAGAGGTGCTGCAAACATTTCTGAAAACTGTCTATCTCGATTTCACCTGCTATACGTGAGTTCTGCTTGTACTGGTTGATGCTCCTGATTGTGCTTGGGTCTCGGGTCATGGGAGGATGTTGAGGAGTGCAAGCTGAACGACGTGGCAAAGCTGAATGGATGTTGAGCAGTAGCTGTGTGGCACCATTGGAGTTGAAGGCTTGGCTGCGTGGAGCTAGAAGAGGCGTTTATGTTGCTGCCTGGACAAGTGCAGTTGTGCGGCACTTGGCTGCTTGCAGGGGACGCAGAAGAAGGCTTAAGCGGTGGAGTGCCTGTTGCTTTTTTCTGCTTTGGCTTGACATGCGTGGAATGGCAGGACATGTGTTGATGTTGTGCAGGAGCTGGCATGAAGGGCTGGCATGTGCGTGGCAACAGAAACAGGAAGCCGGACGTGGTGTGCAAAGCGTTTTAATAGTTTTATTTGTTTAATGTTTTATTTATTTATTTATTTTAAATAGCTGATTAGATTCTTGTTATAATAGGTTAGGTATTGTTAGTTTATTAGTCATTCGTTTAATTGTTTCGTTAGTTTAAATAGAATTAGTTTTAGGTATTTAGTTAGTGAAGTTTGTTTGGGTAATTTAATTTTGCATTTGTTTTTATTTTATTTTTATTTTTTTTTGCATATTAATTTTTCAATTTATTTTCATTTTTATTTTTTATGCATTTTAATTTTTTTATTATTTTTTTTTCTTTTTCTTGCAATTTAATTTTCATACTCTTTAAGTTAATTTCTAATGTTAGTTTAAGTTTTATTTTAGTGATTTTAGTAGTTAATTGACTTCAAAAAAAAAATAATGCTCGTTTGCTTGAATAAATATAGGTGTGACCAATTTTAGTACTTAGCTAAATAACCTATACAATCCTCGTGGGAACGATACTCTACTCACTCTTTATTACTTGTCGCGACCCTTGCACTTGCGGTATAGGTCTTAGATACGCAACAAGTTTTCGAAAAACAAGAGAAGATATTAGTATCAAGGAAGGAGAAAAAGAAAAAAAAATATTTGAATTAAAACTAGGTATGCTTGGTATTAATATTAGCAAAACAAATCCTTCAATCCCCGGCAACGGCGCCAAAAACTTGTTACCGAATTCTCGATGAGTGTACCGCAAGTGTACGGACCGTAGCAAGTAATAAAGTGATGAGTAGAGTATCGTTCCCACGAGGATTGAATTTGTGAATTGCTTACTAAGTACTAAAATTTCACACCCTAATTTTATTCAAACGATCAAAAGAAATTTTTTTATCAAAACACTAATGTATTTAAAATAGAAAGTGAAAATAATAAAAAATCTTTTTTTAAATCAAAACTCCTAAAATATTGCAAAATAAAAATCAAAAGAAATTTAGATAAAAACTTGAAAACTAAAACAAAGAGAATAAAACTAAACTACTCTATATCCCCTAGTAGGATTGAATTCTCTTTATGGTGCTGAAGCTGGCTATTTATAGAGGCAGTGGAGATGATGATTAGCCCAAAATCTTGGCTGATAGGGCTTGATCTTTATCTTCAAAGAAAATTTATCTTTTATCAGCTCCTTTGTTTATCTCTATCCTTAGCAAAAAGTCCATCTTGATAATTTATCTTCATAAAAGATAAATGCAATAATTTATCTTTCTTGGCAGCCAGTAGAAATATCCATCCATGAAGCTTTATCAACAAAGTCTTGTGTTTGAATGGAATTTGGAACTAAAGCCCTTCACATCTTTGACTTCTTTATCAATTGGAGTTCCTACATCATTGAGAGAAATTTAACAGATAAATGAGAGATTTTAATCTAATAGTAATAATTTAGAAATAAATTATATCATTAAATTCATGATAATTATAAAATTATCACAATGTGATCAAGAAGGAAAAATGCTTATGATATTTACTTTAGGTTTTTATTATTTTTTTTTCTGGCTTCAATCTCGTTTGGCATGCCTTTTTACATATAGCAAATTTTGCTTCAATTAAATGCTGAAGTTCTATATTTAATTTTCCTATTCTCAGGTGAGGTTTGAAACTGAAGCTAAAGATAATTTCTGATGCTTGTGAGGAACACGAGTAATGGTTTGAGGGTTGTGCTTATTTCGTTATTAATTTGCAAGATAAGTTAATAGAAGTTTCATTATTTCTTTTAGTTTGATCTCTGTGACATTGTCCAAATGTTGTCAACCTCTCTATTTGCAAATAATTAAGCCTAGACAGGCTATACTGATGGTTTTCTCTGTGTTCCAGAATAAAAACTAAGGAAAAGAGTGACAATTTTCTTTTGACCTTGTTCGATGTGGAGTTAGTTGTACATGAAATAGCAAGGATTTTCCCAATGAATAATCAGCTAAAACAAGAACAACCATACGCTAATTAAAGGGTAACTGTGGCTCATAGGTTTGAAGAGAAAGCGAGTCTCTAAGGAAAAAAAAATCACATAGACAACTTATGAAATAAGGTTCTATAAACAAAAAGAAGAAACGAATGCTAATAATTTGAGATTTTGAATATTAATTCAAATAATCATTTCTTTATTATTAAGGTGTAAAAGTTCTACAAATTCGAAATTTGAATTTTAATACTTGTATTTTTTTTTTTGTTCAAGCCACAGACTTTCATTATACAAAAACAAAAAAAAAACTAATAATTAGAATTTTTAGCCTTAAAATTTAGAGTGTATTCTTAGAATAAAGAAAAAAAAAAGAATATAGATAACATGGGCATGTTATAACTTACAATAGATGAAGATTTTATTTTTATTGATTAGGAATATTAATCCACTATTAACCATTATGATTAAGGCTTTTGTGATATATTTTAAGTTGGAATTCAATTCAATTAAACTTGAAATATCATTTCTTTAAATTGAATATAAAATCCGAGCATATAAATGGGCCGGCACTTGCTTACCAGAAACTTAACCCAAATGATTTGCGTTCTTCCAACCGAGACAAGTTCTCTCTCGCATTAGAGATTCTATCTTCTCTACATCTTCAGGTGTGTCAACTCCATAAGCCTCATGTTCAACCTTTATGACCTGCAGAAAAACAGGTGTAACTTAATAAATATTCAAATTTATTACCAGCTTATTTATTTTGTCTTGAGTTTGTATACAATGTACTGACAGTGTATAGTTTTTATACATTATCAATACATCAGAAGTTGACATCTCATCAATAGGTTCTTATGTGCAAATTAAAAAAAATTCCTTATATTTGCATATAAGGGCTTATTAATAAGGTGTCAACCTCTGGTGCATTGACAGTGTATAGAAACTATATACTGTCAGTACATCATATATAAATCTTTTTGTCTTTTATTATGAAAGTTAAGAATTTAATAGTTAATACCCAAAAAGCCCCACTATTTCCTTTGTAATATTAGCTCAAGTCACTTCAATTGCAGATTGCTTACACGCTACATGAATCAATTTTCTTCAATCCGGATAACCGAAGGCAATGTCCTTCGGCAGGACGTAAAAATTAACTGATTTTGGTCCAAGCAAATTTCAGGTAAGGTTTTCAGACATAAATTCAGCACTACAATGGAAAAAAGAAAGCAAAAATAAATTTATTTTTAATTTTAAACTATAACATGCAAGTTGAGTTAATGAAAAGAGTTTTCGAATTCAATTCTTATTAAATACACTTTTGAAAAAAGGTGACTTTAACTATGATAAAATTCTGACTAAAATTAATTTCAAATCTTTAAAATATATGAAAATGTTTGTAGTTAAAAAAAAGAAAAAATAAATTTATTTTTAATTTTAAATTATAACAAAATTCCAGAATTCGAAGATGGAGGGAGTAGGAAAACGACAGATTGACAATTGCTGATCTGTATCAGGTCAGTTAACATACATTAGTGCAAATCCTCGACAGACTAAATATGACAGTGACCATAGCTCCCATCATTTCGACAAGACTCTGATGTCATTATCACATCAGCACCAAATCCTCGATACAGTAAATAATTTTTCTCATTGTAATACTTTAGGATATGACATAATTTCTTTAATCATGAAGAATAACCTTATAAAAGTCTTGAGTATTGGTTCAAGCTTTATTGTATAACAATTTTGAAAAATAAAATTTTTACAACATCGTTTACAACATAAACATTAAAATGAAGACATAGAATTTTTAAAAATTATATGCACAAGCATATGCGGGCTTTGATTTTCTTATGGTTTTTAAAAATGGACTTGTACAGATATCAGGCCTGAAATTCAGGTCGGGTCGGCTCTGACTCACATGAAGTCATGTAATACAATGCTTGGACCCGGCCAGAATTCAGCCCAGCCAATGAAGATGTCTAATACCCATGTTACATAATTTTTTTATATTTTTCTTTTTCTTGTATATAATAATATTATTTTTTTATTTCTTCAAAATCTAGTATTAAAATTTTTTTCTAAAAAATATTTATCCGAAAAAGATCATTATTAATGTTAATATTTTAAAGTGACGCATTTTTAAATATCTTAATTTTAAAATATTTCAAAATTTTAAAATTTTTTATTCAAACGAACTTTAATTGATTCAGATTATTTTTTGCTATTATTGGGTAAATGAGAAGCCATTTTATCTCTATCAATGGGCCAAATTGAAATATTGATAATTGTTTGATGTTCTTAGGAAACTCCCGTTTTTTTGTTTCGAGAGAAGAGAATTCAAACAAATATCTTTAATCGGAGACACCTATATATAACATTGAATTAAAATTATGAGTTTTATTATGAGAAAAATCTTAAAACATAGCAGAAACCAAGAAATTTGTAATTCTTTAAGAATAGTGTAACTTGGGGACCTTTTTTTAGGAAATGGCCAAGCTACTGCCCAATTTGAATATTTCTTCGCCTTTGCTTCGCCTTCCACAACCAAGCCTAACTAATTTTGGAATTCGAAGGAATTCTGAAAATTTTCTATCAAGTACCGATAGTTTTGCTTTGAAAGGACGGCAAAGCTTTTGATTGTACAGTACAATAAACTTGGAAAAAGCAGCCAAGGGCGAACTCCTTCTAGGAAATGGATATCAACTGGCAAATTTGAATATCCCTTGTCCTTGCTCTCTTTCTTTCGCACAAAAACTTCTATTTTGGATTCATTTTCCGAAACAAAATTTTGAAAAATTAAAGCTTTTTTAGAGCAAATCGCAAGCAATAAAAGAAAAAGGCGCATGCATCTACCTTCGGAACCTACAAGGAAACCAACATAATTCATACATTCCATGATGATTATTTATAAAAAAAAAAGGAACGAATGAAGAAATTAATTTAGAAGCACTATCTTTCACTCCGTTAACCGTAAGTAACTAATTTCATTAATAGCAAGAACAAGTGAAAAACTCTTATTTTCATAATTGATACATTTCACAGTGATTATTTTTTATTATAATTTTTGTTGACATAATTAGTACAATCGATCTCTTCAAGGAGAAGGATTGGGTGAACCGTCACCGACTAAAGTGCACTTATTCCATATTTCGGAAGTCTTTGATAAGATTACCGATGCATCATTGTATTTGAATAAAGGATTTTCAAGTGTTCTTTTCGCCAATGCTTCATGGCATATTTGACCAAATTTGACAACTTGGTGGCAACATTCATTAGTGACAGTTCCGGTCTTGAATATGCTTGCAAAAACTTCCATGGTACAATGCAACGTTATCTTGCTCTCGTCTTCACAGTTATTTGCCTTGATTGGATCAACATCTCCTGCCATGACTTCTCCACTTGCCACAATGACTATAATTGCTAGAGCAGCATAAACATTCAAACTTGCCATCGCAACCTTTGGGAATGGATAATAGTTTTTTTTTTTAGGTTGTAGACGACTTTGATTAGTATCGCTACAAGAATTCACAAACAACAAAAAGGGGAATTTCCATAGTAAGGTCACAAATTTTGACCTTATTATAAGGTCAACATAAAAAAATATGATTAAGCATAAATTTAAAGTCATTAAGCATAAAAAATGTTAGACGTATCGTAAAAATGTGATTATCAATATAAATATTAGTGTCAATAGATTTAAACACATGATAATTTTGCTATAATGTATGTTTATGTTAATTATCATGTGTTTACATACTTCTAACAAATTTAACACCTAATAACTTTAGATTTATGTTAAATCATGTGTTGTTTACATTAATTTTAAGTTAATTATCAAGTATTTACGATACGTCTAACATTTTTTATGCCTAATGACATTAAATTTACGTTTAATCATATGTTTTTTTTACATTGATCTTATAATAAGATTAAAATTTATGACCTTACTATAGAATTTCTCAAAAAGAAGGATCATTTATATAGGCTCTCAAGACAGAAGTGGCCCGCATTTAGGGCTCTTGAAAGAATTTAATTACATTTTCAGTTTCAACAAACATTAAGTACACTTTATTTATTGGCTGGCATAAAATCTAAACGGCATATAATTAATTTTTTTAATTCATTAATCCAATATTAATTGAGATTTCAGTTTTGTTAATCACCACTTAATTAATATATGCAACTAAAAAGAAATTATTCATCCAATACGTAGCAAATATGTAACATCACAAATATATTTCTTAACGGTAATATATAGTAGCAATAAGTATAATGAATAAAAGGTATCCAACCAGACCAAAGGAAGTAATGATATGTGGTGGAAGCTCTAATTCAGATAATTACAAGATGGAAAGAAGCTCAAAAGATTAGGGTAAACATAATTTCACGTTGATTAAAAATTCTTTATTAATATGTTTATTAGGGTAAACATGAGTTGAAGTAGTGTTAAGCTCGATAGCTGAGCTCGTAACCAAGCGGGGAATTAGAGATTGATTGATTTAGGGAGGTGGAGCCCCCTTAACATTAGGCAAAGGGAACCTTAGCCTTCATGGCTGAGATTCCACCAGGCCATGCAGCTAAACCAATCCTTCTATGATACAGTCAGAGTTTTTAATTATTTCTCTAATACGATTGCAGCACATTCTAATTAAGAAAAAAAACTATATTTATACATATTTTGTTTTAATACCATTGCATGCAAAAAGAACAATGACAAAGGTATTATTTTTCCTATTTATTGACAAAAACTATAATTGTTAACTTTTTTTCTTATTTATGCAATTTTTGATTAAATTATTTATGCATCTTTATTTTTAACTAGAAAAATTTTAAGGTTTTCTTTACTAATTTGCTACGGCAAGGTTGACCTATTTATCTGATCATTATGATTACACTTATTTTTAACGGTTTTGCTTTTGGTTTTAAATATACTTGCAAAAACTTCAGTGACAGAAATTTGTAATGTCTTCTTAATCTAACAATTATTTTCTTTGATCAGATCAACTTCACAAGCCCAAAAAATGTTTATTTATATAATTAGTGTGAGGAAGGAGAGAGTAAGATGTATTCAACAATTTGTTTAATACTTCAATTTGGATAATTATTCAATACGCTGTCAATAAAATTTTTAAAAAAATTACAAGCCACCTTATCACGTTTGTTTGTGACATAATGCAGTAAAATGAAAGGAAAACCACAATGCTTAGCTTGATTTCCATGATAAGATTAACACTTTCATCAAAACAGAGGTTATTATAAACATGGTAGATGATTAGTTATTAATTTGTGTTTTTTGATATGAATTATACGATAGGAAGTAACCATCTCTACCCTCCTACTCCTTACTCAAAATTCAGACTCGAGACTTTTCAAAATTCAAACACGAAATTTCCAAGTTGAAATCTCAATCAAGTACTTCACAAGAAAAATTATGATATAATATTAGTGAAAGAGAAACGACATTCAAGACAGATGGAATAAATTCCAGAAAGACTTTCTTCCAATATCAGCGTCTCGATGGTACACTGGAGAAAAAAATTGTGAAACTAGTATAACATTAATCTTTCAAAATATAAACAAAACTGCTTAAATTATTGTATTGTTACAATTGACAGGATAAATGAGTGTTAAGATTCTTCCCTTCTTGATAATTTTGCCAACTATAGGAAGGCCTTACCTGCAAGCTAGCAAAGTATCCGGAAATTTTATGTTACCTTGAACCAGTTAACATCTTTGCTTCATCCTTGCGGTAACACGAGATGAGAAGCACAATCATACCACCGTTTAGTGGCAGGGCTGAATCTTCAATTGATTGAAAATGACCAAAGAAACTCGGTCACAAGGGTGTGGTCATTCTAGCGATTCCAGGGAGAACCACCGTCATGAACCAAAACCATTGGCATCAATATGTTTATGGCTATTTCTAGTACGTTTCTTTCTAGTACTCTTTTCTTTCTTCAAGACTGTTTCTTCATGCCAGACCTTTCTTACATCACCATTTTCTTTTGCTTTCTTTTTTTTGTGCCTTTCTTTGGAAGTAGATTTCCTCTTTCTTCCAGAGGATTGCGCACTAACATCTCCAGCATTTCCATCTCCCCGAGGCAGCGGTTCTTCGTCATCTAACTGCCAATTGCACAAAATGTCCTGCTGCTCTACGGAAAGAGTCTGTAAAGGCTCCCCAGCTCCAGGAAGCAAGCTACTAAACGTGACACCCCCGTTAGATCCTCCTTTGCGCTCAAGCAAAATTGGATCAGGTCTAATTATGGTACCAAGAATGCTTCTATTGGGGCCCAGAGACAAGATGGTCTTTGGATTAGTCAAGGTAGCAAAAGCCATCCCAAAAGCTGATCTAATCTGCAAGACAATATATACATTCTCACTACAAGTATTCCAATAAAGCCAACCCAATTCCTCACATCTTATATATAAGGTTTTGATGATTCTTGATTCAAACCTGAAAGCTAACCTCATCTAACTTGTCCTACCAGACACCAAACCTAAAAGTCAACTAGCCTAGAGATAGTTGTTTATTGCATGAATAGGGAATAACAGTTCTGCCTTTGGGTTAAGGAGGAAAGGGGACACCCATTACTATGGTTTCCCCCTTACAATAAGGTGGCACTGGAAAGAGAAAATCACTAACCTGGATATAGTTAAAAGAGTTCTTCCCTATGTCGTTGTCTGGAGCCTGTTTCACGATTAAAGAAGATATTAATAAGAACTAACAGGAAAAAATTAGCATGACTCAGCAATCAAAGGAAGCATGAATGTTGCCAATGTGGAAGCTTGTGATTGCAACTAGCATTCCTCAAATTAGAAGGCAACAAGTAAAAATAGTCAAGGCAACCTGTGGGTCCTCAATGGAGATGAGAAATGGCCGTCCTTTGTTTGAAAACCTAAAGAAGAATCAAAACAAAAAGAAGAATATACAATTTAGTCACCAGTATTTGAGGATGAAAAGTGATCACTTTGGCACGAAGGACAATATTTCCTTTTGAAATGTAAGAAAAAATTATGCACAATGATCTCTGTTTATATTGGACTATAAACCAGCATCATAGTTAGATTTTGTGGTTTCCCCTATTATTACTTTATGTAGCAGACTTGTCTCTGCCTCTTTTTCGATAAAACTTCAATTATCCAAAACAAATTTCCTTTTACCCTCTGCTGCTCTTCAAGAAGAAAGTGCCTTTCCCTTTACAAGACACACCAACATCCACGGTGTTCAATTTTCGTCCATAAAAATCAAAGAAGTGCACCTAATTTCCAAAAGAAACACATTTGTAAGATTGCATGTCTGCTTATCTTTCTAGTTCTGCTGTTTTATCAAAAAGGATCAGATTAAAAGGGCAGCAAAAGATAAAAATACAGAATCTAAGTACGCATACCAAGAGCATCCCCAAGTTATGTTCCACGTAAGCTCGGGATTCACGCAGACTCTGAAAGCATAAAAAGGTACATGATAGATTACGCAACACCAACAATACAGGGGCAAAAAGAAAGGTTTTAGAATCTAATCATTATCGAAAATCTGAAAAAGATAATTGTACTCCATATCTTCCATCTTATTAAACTTCTTAAAGCACAAATACCATGGCTAACAGGCTGGCTGTAAATTATATATCACGTCTTTGCTTATTGGAGTGAGTTCATAGGTGCCAAGCAGAAGCAACTACACATCTGCCAGTAACTCATTGCAAATTTAAACATGATGAGAAATTTGCTTACCTGCAACATGGCCATGAGCATCGCAAGGAGAGCATATGAACCTATTCCGCCTGAATAAACCTGCATAGTTTCGACGACATTTCAAATCAGGTACAAAGGAACAATAATATTTTTAGAATAAAAAGAACGATTCTTTAGCACAGACAAACCCTACCTCATTCAGGTCTCTCTGGTGTAAAAATACTTTCAATATCAAACACAATGGTCGTAATTGAGGCCATTTTAGTACTGCTTCCTAAGAAAAAAAACACATATGTACCATTTAATTTTGGAAAATACAAAGAAAAAAATCCATAGAAAGTCCTAAGTTTGTGGAACATACAAAGAAATAATCAAATGGAAGCAGAGCGTCAATACGCAAAAACAAAAAACAAAAAACAAAAACCATAAAAGGTTCCAAGTTTGCGGAACATATACAAATCAGACCAAAATGATTTACACAATAAATTTAAATCAAAGAATCCAGAAGTTGACATCAGGAAGTAAAACAAAAATATGCTATGATTCCTATCAGTGAGGAAAAATCTAGCAGACAGTTAAACTACAGCACAAGAGCACAGTCCTCAAGTACAATTGCAGCCAAATATGAATCTTGACTAAGAATCCTAATAAGAAAAACTCTATGGTCCAACATACATAACCTCATCTAACAAAAATAGAAAAGAATATTTACATTTTACGCATCATTATTAAAAACTGACAAATGAAACATGCAAGCATAAGAAAGTATGTAGTTTCAACAAACCTTAATAAACTCGGCAGCTTTTGGTCCATTATCCACATCAAAGCTGCAATATTGAACACCCAATTATATATCAAACTGTGAGACAGCAGTGCCATATAAAACAAGAAAAACATAGTTCAAACTGCCACATCAAACCAAGATGGAGATAAAACAACTTTCTCTGGTAAACATATCACTTATGTTATACTGCAGACAAGGTACCTAAACCTGTCTCCACACCAAGCACCCCATCAGATATTGTCAATCAAGAAAATTTCAAGAAAGATAGGAATTTAAGAAAAATCACTTTTCCATGATTAAAGACAAAACAGTGACAGAGGTTTGTAGTTCTTAAATTCTTGACAATCTCACCTTCCTGAAACAAAATATTCTGTTCGGGAAACTATTTGCCTAACAGACTATTAATATCCAAAAACTAATTTGAAATGTTGTTTAGTTTCACTGTGTAATAGGACCTCAAAAAGAAAAACAAAGAAGATAACTTAAAAAGTCCTATCTTTATAAATTCCAAAAAAGCCTTACCAATAAAGTTTCATATTTGATTTAGTGTCTTACATAATGATATTATATTCATACCAAAATTAACTGATACTAAAACAAATTCAGCTATGTTTGAAGCCAAAGAAGATAATTTTGTATATGGGATTTTGGGTTAAAATATATGCGGACAAGAAAATGAAATAAGTTTCGGACAAATATATATTACAAATGTCATAGTTTTTGAACAAATATACACTACAACTGTATACTGCACAATACAGATTCCAACAGACATGCCAAGCAAGTAGAATTTGGAGCAAATTTAAAATTCAGATCAAGCCAAATGCGAAGCAGAAGGAAATAGAACTACCTTATATCAAATGCAACGCCACTTTTCTTTTCTACAAATTTAACTATTGGCACACGAGCTTTTGCAATCACCTGTTAAGAATTGAATTGTTTGATAAATATACCCTTTTGCATCAATAAACTTTCTAAACAAAGAAAATACCTGCATTTTTTTTGCAATTCCCCTTTGAGATAGAGCCCTAGAAAGAGCGTGCAGACCAGTCTGTGGGTTTTTTATACCTGACCCAAGAATCACAACCTATATACAAAATAAATGAATAACTACAAAAATCAATCATACAGGGCAGGGGAGAATATATAAAAGCAGTCATTCAACATTCTTTTTTATGTTTTCAACAGCTTTTTTGGTCAGTATTCCCTTTCCTGTTCTTTTTTTATCACATAGTAGAAAATCTGTATGCTAAATAACATTATCCTAATGAAAAACCGTCACATATGTTACTAGATGCTATAATATAACATCATTAAACATTGACAGAATTTGAAGCTGCTAGACATAAATTGTATGAGATAATAAGAAGCAAAATACTTACATCAATATCACTTGTTGGTAAATAAAGACCTGTCCTGAATGAACCAAAAACTTCTGGCTGCAAAGAAACAATTCGTTACATTTTGGCCTTGTACAATATGTGTGCATGTTTACGTGTATATGTCTGTGTCTGTGTCTTTTGCGCATGAGAGAGAGAGAGAGAGAGAGAGAGAGAGAGAGCTGCCAATCATACCCTGCAGGCAGGCCATATGTATTTGATAACATCAAAAACAGAATCCACAGCTGCATTGCGTGCTGCTTGCTCTTCGGGAGTTGGGTATAGAAAATCACAAAAGTCCACTATCTCTGCAATACCCAAAATCAGTTTTAAAGTTTAAAATCTGCTTATGATTTACACACTCATAAATATAGCATTCAAGAATGTTTATCACCATCTACTAAGCATCCTATGTGGTAAAAAAAAAAAGCTCAAATATTTATTTAATCATGCTTCAAAAAATTTACAAGGTTATATTCAAAGCCTGTGTGAGTTAACGCAGCCGGTCCCAAGTCCGGGTAAAGGAGGAGGGTGGCGGTAGGTTTGGACAACCAGCCTTAAAAACTAGTCCAATCTCATGAAATGAACCAATATCAAAACATCGTTGGGGCGTCCCCTACACAGCGACGCACTGCATCGGAGCCCGGGTGTAGTGAAAAGTGGGCAAGGGTTGCTAGGTCGTCGCCCGGAAGTGACGCGCCACATCGACGCCTGGATGTGGTGTTAAATAGGCAAAGGTTCCCACACCACAATGGACGGGGGTGGGTAAAGAAGTTAGTCCATAACCATAAGCTTAGGTTAGGATCTTGGAATATAGGTACGCTTAGTGGTAAGTTAGGTGAGATTTGTGAGGTTATGAGTAGGAGGAGGGTTAACATCTTGTGTCTCCAAGAGACCAAATGGGTTGGGGAAAAGGCTAGAGAGATAGCACCTTGGCAATACAAGCTTTGGTACACAGGAAAAGATAGAGACCGAAATGGAGTAGGTATCATTATAGATAAAGAGTACCATAAGGATGTTGTACAGATTAAGAGACAAGGGGATAGGATTATTTTGGTTAAACTAGTTTTAGGAGAAGAGGTGTTGAATGTCATTAGCGTGTATGCACCCCAGATAAGACTTGATGCGGTTAGTAAACGACAGTTTTGGGAGGATTTAGATAAGGTAGTACAAGAAGTACCCATAGGAGAAAACCTTTTTATTGGCGGTGATCTTAATGGACATGTAGGTACAAGTAGAGAGGGTTTTGAGAGAGTACATGGGGGTTTTAGTTATGGTGTAAGAAACGAGGGAGGAGATGCTATCTTAAATTTTGCTTTATCTTATGACCTAATCCTAGCAAATACATTGTTTAAGAAGAGAGATTCTCATCTTATAACCTTTAGAAGTGGACCAAGAGCAAGTCAGATAGATTTCTTTTTAACTAGGAGTAGGGATAGACATAGATGTTTGGATTGTAAGGTTATCCCAGGTGAGAGTGTTACCGCGCAACACACTCTTAGTTCTAGATATGAAGATAGACAGACGACATCGAAGGAACCAACAAAAAGGAATTGAACGGATTCGATGGTGGAAGCTAAAAGAAGATTGTCATACAACATGTAAAGATAGTTGGATTCAAAAAGAGGCTTGGACAACAGAAGAGAACCCAAATGTAATGTGGAATAAGATGGCAAAATGCATTCGGGAGGTAGGCAAAGAGACATTAGGAGTATCAAACGGAAGAGTGCCGATTGGAAAGGACGCAACATGGTGGACTGCAGTAGTAAAAGATGCTATAAAGACTAAGCGAGAGCGTTACAAGGCTTTAAAGAAGAACAATACAGAAGAGAGTTTTTCGGAATATAAGGTAGCAAGAAAGGAGGCAAAGAAGGCTGTGGCAGAAGCTAAGATGAAGGTTGCGAAAGAGATTTACGACAAGTTGAACACAAAGGAGGGAGAGAAAAGGATATACAGATTGGCGCGAGCAAGAGAAAGGAGGAGTCGTGACCTAGGAGTCGTGAAATGTATTAAGGATGAGCATCAAAGAACTCTCGTTAATGATAATGACATTAAGGACAGGTGGCGAGATTATTTTAACAAATTATTTAATGACGGACAAAATAAAGTTTTGGATAATATTTCGGTGCCTCTTAAGGATTTAAATCGGTGCTTTATGCGTAGAATCCAAGAGACAGAGGTAAAAGAGGCACTAAAGATTATGAAGAATGGAAAAGCTGTTGGACCTGATGACATCCCAATTGAAGTTTGGAAATGCCTTGGAGATGTAGGAGTTAGGTGGTTGACAAATCTATTTAATAAGATTTGGCACACTAACAAAATGAGGAATGGAGGAAGAGTGTCTTAGTACCTTTATATAAGAACAAGGGGGATATTTAAAGTTGCGCCAACTACCGAGGCATAAAATTGATGAGTCACACGATGAAACTATGGGAGAGAGTGATAGAACGGAGATTAAGAAAGAATGTAGAGATATCGGAAAATCAATTTGGTTTTATGCCGGGTCGATCAACTATGGAGGCAATATATTTGCTTAGACAACTTATGGAGCGCTTTCGAGTAATGGGTAAAGATCTTCATATGGTCTTTATAGATTTGGAGAAAGCATATGATAAAGTGCCTAGGGAGGTACTCTGGTGGTCCTTAATGAAGAAAAGAGTTCCTTTGAAATATATTAAACTAATTAAGGACATGTATAGAGGCGCAAGGACACATGTGAGGACAGGTGGGGGGCAAACAAGTGAGTTTCCTATCACAGTGGGATTACACCAAGGGTCCGCGTTGAGTCCATTCTTGTTTGCGGTAGTTATGGATGAACTGACAAAATCCATCCAGGATAAGGTGCCTTGGTGTATGATGTTTGCAGATGATATTGTCCTATGTGCGGAAACTAGAGCGGAGATCAATACAAAGTTGGAATTATGGAGATAAACGTTGGAATCAAAAGGATTTAAACTAAGCAGAGTGAAGACTGAATACATAGAGTGTAAATTCAGTTCTAATCGACTGGAAGAGCATGATGTAGTGAAGTTAGATGGGGTGGCGATACCTAAGCGGGATCATTTTCGATACTTGGGATCAATAATACAGATGGATGGAGAGATTGATGGTGATGTGACCTATAGGATCCAGGCTGGATGGAGTAAGTGGAGAAGTGCTACAGGTGTGTTGTGCGATAAAGGAATTCCTACATGGTTGAAAGGCAAGTTTTATAGGACAGTTGTTAGACCAACATTGTTATATGGTAGTGAATGTTGGGCGACTAAGAGGCTACATACACAAAAGGTGAGTGTAACAGAAATGAGAATGTTACGGTGGATATGTGGATATACAAGAAAGGATAGAATGAGAAATGATGATATTCGTAAGATGATTGGAGTGGTACCTATCGAAGATAAAATGTGTGAAAATCGTTTACGTTGGTTTGGACATGTAAGACGTAGACCTGTAGATGCTCCAGTTAGGAGAATAGAGGCTATGGATGTTGAGAGAAGAGTTAAGACTAGAAGAAGACCGAAAAAGACTTGGAAGGAAGTAGTTTGGAAAGACATGGAGGTTTTAGAATTAGATGAGCAAATGGCCTTGAATAGGAATCTATGGAGGCAAAGAATACATATGGACGATCTAACGTGAGTTTAGATATTGGTTCATATAGTCTACCCCAATCTATTGGGATAAAGGCTCTGATGATGATGATGATGATGATGATGATATTCAAAGAACTCTAAACCCTAAAGTGCTTGACGGTTTATAAGCCCATCTATTGACTACAGGTGTCACTTCCATCCATTTTAGTACGTATGCTGACCAACAATTGAGTGCTCTTCCCTCATAACTTCATGCACCATAATGACGATTATACGTGCAACCATTCCTTTTTCTAGACAATCATGTCCACCAAACCAAGCATGAACAATCACAACACAGAGTAACAAGCAGAAGGAAGAGGTCAAATATAATTACACGAACCAAGGTAAAGATACAAAATTAATCAAAGGATATTTGGATTAAATACTTAAAATTTCAATCCCAGCTACATTCATTGCTAAAAGAACTCAGATAGCATTGAATTTAAAAGTAATTGAAATAATTTGATAGCAATAATTCCGCCCCAATATTTTGTAAGAGGATCAAAAACAGAATTTCAATTAAGTTTAATCACCACAAATCAATTCGTGATCCTGAAAAAAAAATTATAAATTTCCGAGAAATAAACAAGCCAAACTAAATTAATCATTAAAAAGTTAAATTTTTTTATAAAATAACCAAACTCAACTAAAATTAATCAAAAAATTCAAAATTTCCGTAAAAATAAACAAGGCTAAATCGTCTGCAAACCTTTATGCAACTGAAGCATTGGACTTTTAAAGCTACTATTCCCACGAAACCACCACTTATTTTCAAGCGTCGGCGCCTCAACTATAACACCCGGGGTCTTCGGCTCCGGGTCATCCCAAGCCGAGACCGGAGCCTGAACAGGAACCGGTTCATCCGGCTCGTTAACATCAAGCGAGAAATAATCAGGCGCAGCTGAGTCCGAGGAGATAGGATTTTCAGCTGACAGAGAGATTTCGTTGCGGAAGACCGTGTACGGCTCAAGAGAAGGTTCATAGGAAGGCGGAGATTCGGCGGCAGGGGAAGAAGGGAGGGAAATCGGGGTTAGGGTTAGCGCTTCGTAGAGTATGGGTTGCGAATTGGTGGGGGTTTGGGGTTCCATTGAAGGGAAGTTTCAGCTGACAAGGTTAGGGTTTTGGGGATTGGGAATTGAGGAAACTAGGGTTTATAGATCTGGGCGGGTAAATTTAAGGTTTTAATAACGACGTGGATTTATATATATATTTGATAATTTTGTTTTTTAATTACTATTTCAATTTTCAAAGAGAGGCTTTTGCCTGCCCATTGTTTATTCTTTAATTGTAGCTATTATTTAATTTTTTTAATCTTTAGTTACCATTTATTAATGAAATTTTCAATAAGCAAATTTTCTTTCATTTTTTTATAAAAAAATTCTATCAAGTTTATTTAATCTTGGAATGATTAAACTCAATCTTCTTAAATCTCTATTTTACTTTTTAATTTTCCTTCCAAAGAATTACATAAAGACCCACCGACTTAAGAGATTTTATCTTAATGAATTTTATCAAACTTTATATTAAATTTATTAAATTATATATTAATTCAATATTAATTTATTTATCTACATCATTTAAATTTATTTGATTTTTTAAAAATTATTTTATACTTTTTTATCATAATTATATTTATTATTATAAATTTCATAAAAATATACTATAATAAATGGAAACCTTGAAAAATTATTTTAGGGTACTCTCTCCGGTATTACTAATCAACATAAAATATACCAACAAATAATTGGTTTCATCTTTAGTATTTCTTGCAAATCAAGTTAAGTCCAAATTATTAAAAGAGCCGCTTAAACTTGAGTTCCAATCCATTAAAACCAATTGCTTTTCTTATATCCTAGTCGATTAAACGAAAACCAAATACGATTCCTACAAGAACTAGGGAAAACTAACAACTATGTGCATTATAAAACAGATTTCGATATTGAAATCAACCCATAGTTTCTAAACTTTTTTGCCATGCCTCTTTATTCATCTCAGGCCACATTGTGGTATTGGTATTTTGGTTTCTTCGTCTACGCCTTGGCATTCACCTGGTGTTTTTTCAACATCATCCTTAAATTTTGTGGATTGTTCCTTAACAGGTTCCAAAACCAGGGCAGTACTGTTAGCATTGAATCAGGTGTTGATATTGAATTAGGTGAAACAACTGATATTATTGCTCGTCGAATTCGTGTTATTCCAGGTATTCGCGAAACCTGCTGGCTGCCGATTCCAAGTCCAAAGACTCTGATCAGTTCTGCTGCTGCTGCCGACCAATGTGCTATTTGCCTGGAAGGTTTTGAAGAGAAAGAGATTTGCTGGGTACTTGTAAAGTGTGGCCATGTTTTTCATAAGCATTGTGCTAAAGAATGGTTGAAGATAAACCTTTCATGCCCCCTTTGTCGAACCAATGCTTGCTCTATTGTCATCCATGCGTAATCAAATATTGTCCTAATTTTTTTTCTTCGGATGATTGTGACAAAGCAAGACTTTCTTGGTTACATATAATTTTTTTATTTCCATTACAATATTTTGTAGTAAATATGATTTCATTTTTTTTCTATCTTGTCGAAATAATCTTGTTAATTTTGTATTATATTATCTAGTAATCATATTATTATCTTCTATTTACTTTTCGTTTGCATGTCAAAATTCATGAATAAAAGTTATATACACATGTTTCAATTATACATTGATAATTTGGTAACAAGGACATAAAGAAATTGTTGTAATTTCCTAAAAATATACATTATCCAAACTTTTATAATAATTCTAGAATAATTTAAACTCAAGAAATTTAAATGATAAATACGGAAGTCCCAACTCATAGTATCTTGGATTTAAGAGTAGCCCATCCCTGTGAATTGTAGACTAAAATGGCAATGACAGAAGCTTAAGATTTTGCCCAATTACTACTAAATGTATAGACAAATCTGTTTGACAAATGACAACTAGTGTTTTAGGAATAGTTCTGAATGAAAATAAGGATAAAATTGCTTGGCAATATCACAATTAACCACTTTGCCAACCCAAGCTGAAAACAGGGACCTTTAGAATGTTGTACCAATGCAAAAATTTTTCAGGTTTTGACTGAAGCAGTTGTCTTATTCTCTAGCTTTCTGTTTATTGATTAAAATTTCAATAAATCAAAGAATGGTTTGACCACCTTCAACTCATGATACTCATAGAATCAAGTGCTTGCAAATGGTTCATCCATTGTTTTCTCTTAAACTTGCCCTGCAAACTGCCAATATATGCATAATTAATACACCATGTTGGATCAAATGGAGGAATGTTTCCCTTCTAAATTTTTTGTACAGTGGCATAGGTTATTGACAGTAAGAGCATAATTTCCCAATGCATAAGCCTCTTTCAAAGCGCTCATCAGTGCCAGACTAATATCTGCATTTGCCTTTGCACCGTAATTCATTACATCAAAAACACCATTACTGGACTGTGCTTTAGCAAAGATATAGCCATCAAATTCAATTTAATTTCCATGCTTTTCTTCTTTTTTCGTTCTTTTCACTGAAAGTGTTTGAAAGAATGCTGTGATTCCAACTCTGTTCGAAGCCATTTTATAGTGCAATTAAAAAGCTCATTACCACAAAATCCCAATCACTTAGCAATTTTAAGTTCAATGCCACTTCTGTCATAGATTAAGCATATTTTGTTAAAACTAAATAAAGGGTAGATTTAGGATTAAACCGTAAACCATTGATATAACAACTAGGGGATTCTTGGATCAGTGGCAAATATAAGTTTGGTAATTCTATACTATGAATTGCATCTCTCTTTTGCAATTTGTCAACACTTGATCATTTTAAATTTTATTTGACACATGAAATATTTTATTTGGTCAATATTTTTATATTATATATTTTTTCTAATGGAATTAGACTTTGAGTGAACGTGTGAGGAAATGAAACTTTGAATATCATATCACTATGTAATGTTAGAACAATTCGTCCACAAAGCCCATTAGCACAATGAATTAGGAAGAAACACTAACCTTTTGTGGGTAAGCAAAATACCCACCATAACCAACGCCAATGCCACTGCTGGAGGAAGGAGGAGATCGCCGGAGGTCCGCCGAAGCTCCATCACTCCAGCTGCTGTCCATTATGGCCATCTGTTGAGAGAAAATGAGAGGATGATGGTGAGGGAAAATGGAGAACGAAAGAAGAGAGGGAGAGTGCTACTATTGTGCACTTCTTCCGTTAATCACAAATGAATAATGGGCCTTCACTTATATAGTGGTGCCAGCAGTAGGGACCTCCCATAATTTTAGATCATGTATTATATCCGTCCCATTAAGGATATAATATGTGAAATCCCCAAATTTCTGTAATTTTCCCATATTTGTAAAGTATTTCAGCTTGAATGGAATAAATAAATATGAATTTTCTGATTTTATAAATGAGATATGGGATATAGAGGGAATTAAAGGAATTGAGGGTCAAATGTTAAAGAGTCAAAGGGGACTTAATGGCTGAGATGAGCATGCATTAAAGAGGCATTAAATGCCATGGCATGACTCACCATCATCATCATCATCATCTTCTCCCACAAGGCAGCAACCATTCTCCCATCCCTCTTGTTTCCACTCCGTTTCCTCTAAGTGTTCATTTCAACTCCCTTGACAAACCACCATCTCATGCCATCGATTCGTTGAGCTTCTCTAACAAAAAACGATCCTTGTCGATAGCTTAACCTATGCCTTTAATATGAAAGGCTGAATCCAAGTGGTTAAGGAGATCTAGGAATCCAAAATTTTGGTGAATAGCAAAGGTAAGAGAAGCAGTGGTTTATGTTAATATTTTTGATGATTTGGGATTGTATGAAGTTGATAGAGTAGATTTATTGAGGTTTAAATTGTCATGATGTTTACAGCTTGAAGAAGTGGAAAAAGGACAAAGGTTGATTCCACCAAGTGGATTAATTGCTAATCGAGGTAAGGAATTATGTAACGGACGTAGGGAGGCTATGTCCGCATGTTTTAAATGTGTTTGAAGTGTTTTTGGAGAGAAACAACTGTTGGTTTAAGTGCAGGAAAAATGGACAATTTGGGTCCTACTCCTAGTACCAATTAGGCTAGGAGCAGCCGACTGCCTTAAGTAGCAGCCGACTGCCTTAAGTAGCAGCCGACTGCCTAGAGACAACCAAAGTGCAGATTTTTGAAAACCGGGATAAACCAGTCGACTGCTATGTAAGCCAGTCGACTGCCATTTTCCAGAAACCATTCTATTTCAAACCAGTCGACTGCTATGGTGGATAGTCGACTGCTTTTAATTGAAAAGCATTTTGTTTCAAAACCAGCCGACTGCCCAGGGGGCCAGTCGACTGCTAATTGTCCAGAAACATTCTGTTTCAAAACCAGCCGACTGCCCAGGGGGCCAGTCGACTGCTATCTCTCGGGAAACATTATGTTTCAAAACCGGTCGACTGCTATTTAGGACCAGTCGACTGCCCTATTTGTATTTTGAAAAATAAAATAATTGAATTTCAAAAAGGGAAAGAAATTCAATAAAGCAAATTGGGGTGTAGCAGTCGACTGCCCTAAAGACTAGTCGACTACCTATTTGAAAGAAAGGTTTTGAGAACCTATTTTAAGAAAGTATGTTTGTACTTGTTTAAAACCTATATGACTAAGGTTTTGGAGACTATGAATCTCTCGAAAGAGCATGCACATTATTTGTTACTTGTACTTGCCTGAGGAGCTCTAGTCCAGCCCTCAGACCCGCAGTACGACACCTGACTAGTGAAACTGTGGGCTATAGACAATGGCCACGAGTCTCTTGTTTCGGCTTTGGGGAGGATCCCTGGCCCATACGTGGGTACGTCATTTATTTGATATCTCTCATGATTATCCCTATCGGGATATATTTGCGGTATCCTCATGAGATCCCTCTATTGGATTATCCCTCACGGGATATATTTGCTGTATCCATTATCTCTCTGGATTATCTCTACGGGATATATTTACGGTATCCATGATGAGAATTACTTGGTGCATGATTCTATTTGATATAAATTGTCTCCCATCTATTTGAAAGTATTTGTATTTGCCCAGTTGATTTCACGTGATTTGAGATCCGTGGAAATATTTGAAAGCATGATTTACTTGTATTTGATAATTGCGAAAGAGATATACAACATACGCTTTATAATGATTTTACATGACATTATAGAGCCAAGCAGGAAAACTGCATATAGTGATATAGTACACTCTTTTACATAAGTTTCTTACTGAGTGTAAACTCACTCCTTTACAAACATTTTTCATACAAAGTATTTGAAGTAAATCCAGCTTCGGAGAGAGGAGCATAATTTGGGATTTTGACATACCTTCGAGACGCGCTTCCCACTAGTCACTTGAAGGTATATTGAGTTGGCCGTACTTCGGCTATTGTACAGTACAGTATGACATTTGTGTATATTTGGGGAACTAGGTTATGTAAGTATTTGAGATCCTGGTGTATGTGACACATGTTTATAAATGAAAAATTTTATGCATGTGAAATTATATGTTATACCTTGATAACAATGCCTAAAGCATTTAAAGAAGGAATATTGACATCGGATAAACTAGTCAATTTATTTGTTATTTGAAGTATACCTTATATGGTTATTCCTAATCAAAACACTTCCTCTAATGTACTCTTTCATGGTATACCTTATATAATCAGAGAATTTCCACTTGAATGTTCCTGAAATTTCAAATATTTTGTCCTCAAAGAGCTCACACTATTGGGTATAGAAGATAGATCGACTCTCGGGACTACTTCCTAGTTTAATATGTCCCTAATCGTAGAGAATAATTCATACTATCTATCTAATTTGATCATGCTAGAAATTCGATATGTGATAGTTGCACAATATGGAGGCTAGTGGAATGACTCGATAAATTTCACAATACACTACCGAGGATAAGACAAAAACTAGTTGAATACAACCTGAATGATTGTCCACCGATAGGGTAGGAAGATCGTGTCATATCCTAACCAGAATCCTCTCAGTCCCAAGCATCTCTAAAAGCAACTAACAATCCGACAGGGAGAGACTAGCCACTTCTAGAGACCTCAGTAAATTTATGCAACTGCAACTATCACTATGCATTGCCTTATTATTATATCCTTAAAATTATCAAAATAAATCGTCAAAAAATCTTCATGACTATTCTTGCGACAGGCAAGTATTAGTCAATCCAATTAATGATTTATAATTTTAAGAATATTCACATAATTAATTGATCAAAATTAACTATATCCAAAATATGCAATTCCTGAAGCATATGCAGTAATTTTAGATCCAATATTAATTAATTAAATTAATTTCAGATAAATGTGAATATTCAAATAATAAGGCAATATCAATTTTAAAGAGTTTATTTGTTTAAATAAATTATTAACGAATGGGTAAACCATAATCCAAAATGGCTCAACAAAATACCCAAATAATTTATTTAAACTTATTTAATTAGGCCAAATATTAGTAATTTATGGGCATAAGTATATATTTCAAAATTATGTGAATTATGAAATAAATGAGTAATTAAATTTCTAGAAATCACTCCAAAATTAATTCCTCCAAAAATTCACTTATATCACATTAATATTGGGCTTAATAACTAATTATGGCTATTAAATATCCAAAATTGTCCAAAAAATCAATTTACCATATGGCTCATAATTAATTAATCAAAAATTGGCCCTTAAAATCATAAGCCAAAATGGCCTTTTAATTAATTATGCAAAATAGCCATAAATTAATCTAAATTTAATAGCCAAATAATATTAATTAATCAACATGGCCCCTAAATTTATTAGGCAAAATGGCCTCAAAATTAATTAATTTTAATTGCCCATAATTAATTTAATATTAAATGACCAATTAAAATAATTAAACAATTAATACCCATAATATTACTAAATTATTTTGGCCTAAATTAATTAAAATACTAAGGCCTATTTGATTAGATTTCAAGAGCTAATTAAATAAAGCAAGAAGGCCCATAAAGGAAAATAAACAATAATGGCCTAATTTAATAAAAATAGCAGCCAAAAATTTATGCCCAAGATCAAAAAAAAACAGCCCAAAATAAACTAAAATTCGGCCCAAGACTCAAATAAAAAAAAAAACCCAAAGTTACTAAAATTGAGCCCAACCTAATGGCCCAACACAATTCAAAATTGGGTCCAAAAAATGACAAAAAAATCCGGCTGAAAAAAATGCCCAGCAAATTTTTTTAATTACAGTTTTGCAGAAAAAGCAAGCGCATGTTCCACACGTGCCCGCACCCTTCTCAATTGGACCAGAAAAGGAGCTGTCGAGCGCGTGCAACAGACCTTCTTCCTCACCTGAAACCAGGCAAAACGCAGAGAAATGGGTATCTGACCCGACCCGATCGGTTTGTGACCATTTCTCACTCAATTCAGCCCCATTTCATTTCGTTTTCATGGCATTTTCAACAACAAATCATCCTCAATCAATATATGACATTATTTTGGCTTAAATAAGCATAAATCTTATAGGTATTGCAAAAAACCGAAAATACCCAAAAAAAATAAAAATCCATAAATCTCATTTTTCTTCAAAAAGTGGTTAATGGCTTTATTGTGGACAAGCTCTGATGCCAATTGTTAGAACAATTCGTCCACAAAGCCCATTAGCACAATGAATTAGAAGAAACACTAACCTTTTGTAGGTAAGCAAAATACCTACCATAACCAATGCCAATGCCACTGTTAGAGGCAGGAGGAGATTGCCGGAGGTCCGCCGAAGCTCCATCACGCCAGCTGCTGTCCATTATGGCCATCTGTTGAAAGAAAATGAGAGGATGATGGTGAGGGAAAATGGAGAACGAGAGAAGAGAGGGAGAGTGCTACTGCTGTGCATTTCTTCCCTTAATCACAAGTGAATAATGGGCCTTCACTTATATAGTGGTGCCAGCAGTAGGGACCTCTCATAATTTTAGATCATGTATTACATCCGTCCCATTAAAGATATAATACATTTATAATAGAGATATATTATTTATATTTATGGTCACACTTTGTACAAAATAAGTGACATCCGCCACTTCATCTTATCATCTCACATATTTCTCATTATCTTATCCGATCTTATTTTGATTTAGTTCATCAATGCCAACCCTTCCTTACTCTTAAGCTAATTATCAAATAGCTCATATAAATTTGTTTCCTTTAAGGAATCACTAATGATATATATAAATACCATTCCATTTCCACAGGACCTCATACATCAACTTATCTTACATCCCCGACATCTTATATACATGAATTTCTACTTGTACTGTACTGTAGCTGAATTACAATTTACCGTACATAAACATATAAGTATACCTTCTATGTTAACTGGGAAGCGTATCGGGAAGGTACACTTTGCTTCTTCAAAAACAAGCTCCTCTAGGCGGAGCGAGGTTTACTTCAAGTAATCTGTGGGAAAAATGGTCGTAAAAGGGTGAGTTTACGCTCAGTAAGAAAACTACATAAAAGAGCGTGCTATGCCTCTATATGCCTTTTTCCTACTTGGCTTTATAATGTCGTGTAAAGCATTATAAAGCATGCATCATAACATTTTTCATGCATTGTTTGCAATCATACATGTTTATTTCAAATGACATAGCAAACATACTTTGTATACTTCATTTAAAATGTAGCATACATATAAAACATGCATCATACTTCTTTCTTAGAAACTTCATACTTCATAGCATACTTTAAAACATACTTCATGCTTCTTTACTTCAAAACATACATCGTATACTTAAAACATACATCATATATCCTTTGAAATAGGATGGAGACTATGTACAATATTTTAAGCGATTGAATCGTCATATGAACCGTTCATTCCCATTCATATGACTCTAATCATGCATTGGTACAGTAGTGCACTCCGTATAGGTCAGGGGTTCTCTCTTGCCTTTATCTTTCCACAGTGAACACTAGTCAGGTGTCACATGTGGGATTGAGGACCGGACTAGGGTTCCTCGCTCAACATACATATTACTGAGGACTTGATCAGAGTCACCCAGCCATCAGAAATGCATAATCATTACGCAGTCCATAGTCTCAAAACATTTATAATATACTTCTTTCTTTCAGAAAACACTTTGGTGTTTAAAACATTTTGGCTTTGAAATTCTTTTTTTCATACAGGGCAGTCGACTGGCCTCATAGGGAAGTCGGCTGCTGCTTCATAACTTCATTTCTCGAAATCATTTTCATTTCGGAAAATACATGGGGGCAGTCGACTGGTTCATATAGCGGTCGACTGGTTTTCAAACAGAATGCTTCTTAGCAAATAGCAGTCGACTGGTCATATAGCAGTCGACTGTCTTTTTGAAACGGAATGCTTCTGAAAAATTAGCAGTCGACTGGTCTCATAGGGCAGTCGGCTGGTTTTCAAACAGAATGCAATTTGGCAAATAGCAGTCGACTGGTTTGAAACAGAATGCCTCTGGGAAAAAAGCAGTCGACTGGCTTACATAGCAGTCGACTGGTTTGCATCGGTTTTCAAAAACGGCGTTTTGGTTGTCTCTAGGCAGTCGACTTCCATTTAAGGCAGTCGGCTGCCCCTAGCCTAATAGGTACTAGGAGACAAGTCCGAAAATGCATCTTTTCCTGCAAAGAAACAACTAGTACTTCCCTCCAAATCATGCACAAGTATCATAAAACATGCGGACATAGCCGCCTTACGTCCGTTACATAATTTCCTTACCTTGATTCCTTCGGAAATGCGAAATCACTTGGCGCGTAACCCTAGCTTTTCCACTTCTTTAACCTGAAATCATCACATCAATTTAAACCTCTAACTTATCACCATACACATAATATACTAACTCAAACAACCCCAAATCATGAACGAAATTGCAAGAATCCTCTTCCTCTCTTACCTTCACTAGAGACCGAAATTTCAATTGTTAAGATCTCCTCCAATACTTGGATTTACTTTATCAAACTTTGGATATCACCTAGTCTAACGACAAGGATTATTTTTCGTTAAATGAACTTAGTGAATTGGTGAGGGAGTAAGGTGGTTTAGCAAGGAGCTTGGAATGGAAAACTTGAAAGCTTGGAGATGGCACGAGAGGGAGAAGGCTGGAGGCAGGGGCTGACGTTGGGGATAGCTGATGGAGATGGTGAGTCATGCACTTGCATTAATTGCATGCTCATCCCTTTAATCATCTCAGCCAATCCATTTGACTCAAAACCATTTGACCATCAATTAATTCCTCCTCCATCTGACTCATCCATTTAATCTCCAATTTGATTTCTGATTTTATTTCTTGTCTCATTCTCCATTTATTTTCCTGATATCATTTTCTTTATCCTCTACTCATTTCCATAATAACAAAATAAGCTCTTTGCCTAATTGGTTATCAACTTTCTTATTTCTTCTATATCCCATACATCATGCATACATCAATTACACATCAACTTCATATTCGTTTCATCATATTAGATTGAAATGCTTTACATACATGGAGGAATACATGGAAATTGGGGATCTCACATCCTCCCCACCTTAGAAAATTTGGTCCTCCAAATTTGCCTTAGCTTATCATGTAAACAACTCTGAATATCTTTCCTTCATTAAGCTCTCTAGTTCCCATGTAGCTTCTTCCGTCGTGTGGTATTGCCAGAGAACCTTCACTAACGAGATCATCTTAGACCTCAAAACTTTCTCTTTTCTGTCCAAAATCCGAATCGGCTTCTCTACATAGCTCATATCTTCCCTTATCTCTAAGGGTTCATACTCAATGACATGCGACGGATCCGGATTATACTTCCGAAGCATCGACACATGAAACACATTATGTACTCCCGATAGCTCCGGAGGTAATGCCAATCTATAGGCAACATCACCTACTCGATCTAAGACCTCAAATGGACCGATGTAACGAGGACTTAACTTACCTCGTCGGCCAAATCTCATGATCCCTTTGGATGGAGAAACTTTCAGAAATACATAATCTCCAACCATGAACTCAAGTGGTCTCCATCGAGCATCTGCATAGCTCTTTTGTCTACTTTGAGCTGTCTTAAGCCTCTGACAAATCAACTTAACATCTTCTGAGGCTTGCTCGACTAAATCTGGAGCCAATAACTTACGTTCGCCCACTTCTTCCCACCCAATCGGAGATCGACACCTTCTTCCATACAAAGCTTCATATGGTGCCATCCCGATCTTGCATGATAACTATTATTGTATGCGAACTCAGCCAATGGCAGATGGTCATCCCAGGAGCCTTTAAAGTCCATAGCACAAGCCCTCAACTATCCTCGAGCGTCTAATCGTTGCACTCGGACTGTCCATCAGTCTGCGGATGAAAGCTGCTGAAATTCAGCTTAGATCCCATGGCTTCTTGAAATGCTCCCAGAAATGGGAAGTAAAACTGGAATCTCTGTCAGAAGTGATGCTCACTGGAACACCATGTAGTCTTACAACATCCTTTACATACATATCTGCCAAAGTATTGAGTGTATCTGTTGACTTCATAGGCAGGAAGTGAGCTGACTTTGTCAATCTATCCACGATCACCCAAATACCATCGTGATTCCTCTTGGTTCTGGGCAATCCCATAATGAAGTCCATCGTAATGTGTTCCCACTTCCACATAGGTATAAGCAGAGGGTGTAGTAGTCCTGCTGGCTTTTGATGCTCTACCTTAACCTGTTGACATGTGAGACATTTGCTAAAATCAGCTATGTCTCTCTTCATGCCATTCCACCAATACACCTTGCGAAGATTATGATACATCTTCGTATTTCCTGGATGCAACGTGTACTTAGTGGCATGTGCTTCAGTCAAGATCAACTTCTTCAATTCATCATCATGTGGGACACATATACATCTCTTAAACCTCAAAATTCCATTACTATCAATATCAAATTCTGAGGTCATACCTGACTGTATCTGATTCATAGCCTTAATGTATCTATCATCTTCCTTTTGAGCACTTCGGATTCTTTCTATCAAATCTGGCTCGATCCTGAAACTAGCCATTATTCCAAACTGCTCATTAGGCCTTACATCAAGGTTGAGGCTTGCGAATTGCTCCATTAGCTCATATTCTTTTATTATCATATAAGACATCATACCTACATGCTTCCGGCTCAGAGCATCCGCCACCACATTAGCTTTCCCTGGGTGGTACAAGATCTCACAATCATAATCCTTTAGTAGCTCGAGCCATCTTCTTTGCCTCATGTTCAATTCCTTCTGAGAGAACAAGTATTTCAGACTTTTGTGATCCGTAAAAATCTGAAATCTCTCACCATACAAATAATGCCTCCATATCTTCAGGGCAAACACTACTGCAGCTAACTCCAAATCATGAGTGGGGTAGTTCTTTTCATGGTCCTTCAATTGTCTAGAACCATATGCCACTACCTTACCATGCTGCATTAACACACATCCCAACCCTTGCCCTGAGGCATCACTATACACTGCAAATCCTCCTGAACCACTAGGGATGGTAAGGATCGGTGCAGTCGTTAGCCTGCGCTTCAACTCTTGGAAGCTACTCTCACAAGCTTCATTCCACTCATACTTCACTTCCTTGCGCGTCAAGCGCGTCAATGGAGCAGCTAGCTTCGAGAAACCCTCTACAAATCTTCTATAGTAGCCAGCTAAACCCAAGAAACTCCTAATCTCCGTCACGGTCTTCGGTCTTTCCCATTGGACCACCGCTTCGATCTTGGATGGATCCACTGAAACTCCATCTTTACTGATCACATGACCTAAAAAGGAGATATAATTGAGCCAAAACTCACATTTACTTAGCTTGGCATACAGTCCTCGATCTCTAAGGGTCTCCAAAACAATCCTCAAATGCTGCTCGTGCTCTTCCCGTGACCTCGAGTACACCAAGATGTCATCGATGAAGACAATGACAAACTGGTCCAAGTACTGTTTAAACACATCATTCATCAGATTCATGAAGGCTGCAGGTGCATTGGTCAGACCAAACGGCATCACCAAGAATTCATAGTGACCATACCGTGTCCTGAATGCGGTCTTAGGGATATCTTCATCTCTAATCTTCAACTGATGATATCCCGACCTCAAGTCTATCTTGGAAAAGACTTGTGCACCCTTCAGCTGATCAAAGAGGTCATCTATCCTTGGAAGAGGATACTTGTTCTTGATTGTCACCTTGTTCAACCACCGGTAGTCGATGCACAATCTCATACTACCGTCTTTCTTCTTGACAAAAAGCACAGGAGCACCCCAAGGGGATACGCTGGGTCGTATGAATCCCTTGTCTAGCAACTCCTGAAGCTGCTTCTTCAATTCTTCCAATTCTACTAAGGCCATCCGGTAGGGAGCTCTGGATATGGGCTCAGTCCCCGGCACCAAATCAATCGTAAACTCCACTTCCCTATCCGGAGGAAGCCCTGGAAGATCATCCGGGAACACCTCGGGAAAATCTCGGACTACAGGAATATCATTGAGTCCGGGACGTTTCTGATCTACGTCCTCCACATAAGCAATAAACCCTTCACATCATCATACACATTATCCATTACTTTCATTTGCAAACAATTAAGATCAAGCATACTTTCATATTAATTACTTGCAAATTTTACAACATAGCTATCGGGTGAAGAAAATGTTACACTCTTAGCATAACAGTCTACTACAACATTTATTAGCTAACCAATCCATACCCAAAATAACATCAAACCCATACATATTCAGTAGGATTAGGTCAGCCTTAGATTCTCTTTCTCCTACCCGTAGCTTACAATTTCTATACACTAACTCCGTCATTTGTGATTCCTTAAGGGGTGTGCTTATCCTTAACAAATGTTCTAAAATCTCAGGCTCAACAGGTATTTTCATAGCAAACTTAGGAGACACAAAAGAATGCGTGGAGCCTGGATCAAACAATGCCATGACATTCATATCAAATAGGTAAATTGTACCTTTAATCACTTTGGACGAGGCATCGGCAGACTCTTCATCGATGGCAAACACTCGTCCTTGGGTCACAGCTTTCTTTCCCTTCTCAGCAGCAGTGGCCTTAGGTTGCGGTTTAGGGGTCTTATCAGGTTCATCAGGCATCCTCGGATCTCTCTGAGGGCAATCCCTGATCATGTGCCCTTTCTCCCCACATCTAAAGCAAGCGCCACTCGCCAAGCGACATGGCTGTGATCCGTGAAATTTCCCGCACTGCTCACATCTTTGCATCGTACTCTTCGGTGAGCTAGCGGTACTTCCAGCTGGATTTCGGGATCGCTCATCACTTATCTTGATCCCGGTAGCTCTAGGAGTACCTACATCATTGTCATCATCATACTCTAATTCCAATATAATCCCATATAACCATTTAATTAATTTAAAGATTATCTTTCTATACTTTACTTACCTATAGAAACTCCTTCAGATCTCCTACTTCTCCGATATGGATACCTATCACTCTGAGTTTTCTCATCCGACTTCCGCTTCATCGGTTCCTTGCCTTTACCCTTGGCTCGGAGGTCAGCATGATGCAAATCATAATCCTGCTCACACAATTGAGCCTTACGGACAGCTTCTCCATAGGTGGTGATATCCATCGGATACAGTTTAGATCTAATCGGGGACTTCAATCCCTCGATGAACCTGTAGATCTTATGCCCTTCATCTCTAAGGACCTCTGGATCAAATCTACTCAAGGTAGTGAACTTAGATTCATACTGATTCACCGTCATTGTACCTTGAGTCAAACTCAGAAATTCAATCTTCAGTCTATTCCGATCAGTGCGTGGGATGTATTGCTCATTGAAAACTTCCACAAATCTATCCCACGTAACCTCATCATACCGGGCCTCTAACACGGTCCGAGTGGCTTGCCACCAATATTCAGCATCATCTACTAATAGGTAGGCAGCCAATCCTACTTTCTCTCTTTCAGAACAGGGCATATACTCGAAGGATTTTAGGACAGCTTTCATCCAGTTCTCAGCTGTCAACAAATCTCTTTCCCCCTTGAACTTGGGCGGATCCAACTTCTTGAATTCCTTAATCAATGCCACACTGCAATAAGCTCTAGGATCCCGCCTTCCAGTGACTGGGACTGGTGGGGTTACTTCCGTAGGAGGAACTACAGGGGTAGCTGTTTGGGTACTTGTGGCCACATTCGGGAAATTAGACATAAACTGTGTAAACATCGTGACCATATTCTCCATGTGCTTCTCCATCTTAGCTAGCCTTGTATTCGGGCTATGTGGTGGAGATGGATGAGGAGACGGAACTGGGGGCTCTTCAGTGCGACCCCGTCCTCTTCCCCTACTTGTACCTCTTCTTCGTGAGCTCATACTGTAAAGATAATCATCATTGAGCTCTTTAGTATAACTACAAACAGTTATACTATACGTTTGCATTCAGACAAGTACAGTACAATTGGGGATATACTCTATTTCTAACTTTTTGACACTGACAACTACCAATCAAAATGTTCTGATACCACTCTGTGACATCCGCCACTTCATCTTATCATCTCACATATTTCTCATTATCTTATCCGATCTTATTTTGATTTAGTTCATCAATGCCAACCCTTCCTTACTCTTAAGCTAATTATCAAATAGCTCACATAAATTTATTTCTTTTAAAGAATCACAATGATATATATAAATACCATTCCATTTCCACAGGACCTCATACATCATCTTATCTTACATCCCCGACATCTTATATACATGAATTTCTACTTGTACTGTACTGTAGCTGAATTACAATTTACCGTACATAAACATACAAGTATACCTTCTATGCTAACTGGGAAGCGTATCGGGAAGGTACACTTTGCTTCTTCAAAAACAAGCTCCTCTAGGCGGAGCGAGGTTTACTTCAGGTAATCTGTAGGAAAAATGGTCGTAAAAGGGTGAGTTTACGCTCAGTAAGAAAACTACATAAAAGAGCGTGCTATGCCTCTATATGCCTTTTTCCTACTTGGCTCTATAATGTCGTGTAAAGCATTATAAAGCATGCATCATAACATTTTTCATGCATTGTTTGCAATCATGCATGTTTATTTCAAATGACATAGCAAACATACTTTGTATGCTTCATTTAAAATGTAGCATACATATAAAACATGCATCATACTTCTTTCTTAGAAACTTCATACTTCATAGCATACTTTAAAACATACTTCATGCTTCTTTACTTCAAAACATACATCGTATACTTAAAACATACATCATATATCCTTTGAAATAGGATGGAGACTATGTACAATATTTTAAGCGATTGAATCGTCATATGAACCGTTCATTCCCATTCATATGACTCTAATCATGCATTGGTACAGTAGTGCACTCCGTATAGGTCAGGGATTCTCTCCTGCCTTTATCTTTCCACAGTGAACACTAGTCAGGTGTCACATGTGGGATTGAGGACCGGACTAGGGTTCCTCGCTCAACATACATATTACTGAGGACTTGATCAGAGTCACCCAGCCATCAGAAATGCATAATCATTACGCAGTCCATAGTCTCAAAACATTTATAATATACTTCTTTCTTTCAGAAAACACTTTGGTGTTTAAAACATTTTGGCTTTGAAATTCTCTTTTCATACAGGGCAGTCGACTGGCCTCATAGGGCAGTCGGCTGCTGCTTCATAACTTCATTTCTCGAAATCATTTTCATTTCGGAAAATACATGGGGGCAGTCGACTGGTTCATATAGCGGTCGACTGGTTTTCAAACAGAATGCTTCTTAGCAAATAGCAGTCGACTGGTCATATAGCAGTCGACTGTCTTTTTGAAATGGAATGCTTCTGGAAAATTAGCAGTCGACTGGTCTCATAGGGCAGTCGGCTGGTTTTCAAACAGAATGCAATTTGGCAAATAGCAGTCGACTGTCCATATAGCAGTCGACTGGTTTGAAACAGAATGCTTCTGGGAAAAAAGCAGTCGACTGGCTTACATAGCAGTTGACTGGTTTGCATCGGTTTTCGAAAACGGCGTTTTGGTTGTCTCTAGGCAGTCGACTTCCATTTAAGGCAGTCGGCTGCCCCTAGCCTAATGGTACTAGGAGACAAGTCCGAAAATGCATCTTTTCCTGCAAAAAACAACTAGTACTTCCCTCCAAATCATGCACATATCAAAACATGCGGACATAGCCGCCTTACGTCCGTTACATAATTTCCTTACCTTAATTCCTTCGGAAACGCGAAATCACTTGGCGCGTAACCCTACTTTTCACTTCTTTAATCTGAAATCATTACATCAATTTAAACCTCTAACTTATCACCATACACATAATATACTAACTCAAACAACCCCAAATCATGAACGAAATTGCAAGAATCCTCTTCCTCTCTTACCTTCACTAGAGACCGAAATTTCAATTGTTAAGATCTCCTCCAATACTTGGATTTACTTTATCAAACTTTGGATATCACCTAGTCTAACGACAAGGATTATTTTTCGTTAAATGAACTTAGTGAATTGGTGAGGGAGTAAGGTGGTTTAGCAAGGAGCTTGGAATGGAAAACTTGGAAGCTTGGAGATGGCACAAGAGGGAGAAGGCTGGAGGCAGGGGCTGACGTTGGGGATAGCTGATGGAGATGGTGAGTCATGCACTTGCATTAATTGCATGCTCATCCCTTTAATCATCTCAGCCAATCCATTTGACTCAAGACCATTTGACCATCAATTAATTCCTCCTCCATCTGACTCATCCATTTAATCTCCAATTTGATTTCTGATTTTATTTCTTGTCTCATTCTCCATTTATTTTCCTGATATCATTTTCTTTATCCTCTACTCATTTCCATAATAACAAAATAAGCTCTTTGCCTAATTGGTTATCAACTTTCTTATTTCTTCTATATCCCATACATCATGCATACATCATTCATACATCAATTACACATCAACTTCATATTCGTTTCATCATATTAGATTGAAATGCTTTACATACATGGAGGAATACATGGAAATTGGGGATCTCACAAAATATACTACTAAATTAAGTTATATGATATTAATTATATTTAATTAGTCCATATTAACGAGATAATTCAACATGTAACCCATAAAAAATTAACAGTACACACGTTTCTTTGGAGAAGTCCAAACCGCCCGCCTCTTTTGACTCTGTTGGTCACTGCATCGTCTACTTTACGCAATACCCGTAGGTTCCCTTTTCTTTTTCTTCCTTCATAAACCGAAGTCAACGCAGCAGTTAATTCCCCTAGTCGTCTTCCATTCTTCCTGTAAAGAGCCTCACAGCTGTTCTGTGACCCAAAATTCCAAGACTACGCGCTTTAACAGGTATTATGAAGATTCATTTGACAAAATATGTTGGGAGATGTTAAGAGAAATTGTTGACAGATGTTTTCTCTTTCCTTGGAAATTGATCTGTTGTTCTCTTTGCTTTTTTTTTTTTTTGCACTGCTGTTCTCTTGCTTGATGCTCAAACTTGACTTTGTTTTTAGTTTCTGGTAAATAGAAGCAAAAGGAACTAACCCAAACACCAGACTGAGATCTTCCACCTCCCATGTTGTCGTTACCATCAACATCTTCTTCTCTTTCTCGACGTAAACATGATGTTTTCTTGAGTTTTAGAGGTGAAGATACCCGTAAAAAATTCACCGATCATCTATATGCTGCTTTAGAAAGGAATGGAATCTTCACTTTCAGGGATGATCAAAAGCTTGAGGCTGGAGAAGAAATCACACCAGAACTCCGTAAAGCAATTCAAGAATCATGGTGTTCACTAATCATTTTCTCCAAAACATATGCTTTTTCAGGATGGTGCTTGGAGGAGCTTGCCGAGATTGTTGAACAGAGAAAAAAGAGGGGACATAAAATTTTTCCAATTTTTTATGATGTGGATCCATCTGATTTGAGAAAACAGACTGAAAAATTTGAAGAAGCTTTTGCCAAACATAAAGAAAGATACAAAGAAGATAAAGACAAGATCAAAAAGTGGCAAACTGCTTTAACTGAAGCGGCTACTATCAAAGGATGGCATTTAAGTAACAGGTAGCTTATTCTTTTCGTTTATAGTTTTCATTTTTAACGACCACAAGTCTACAAATTTTTTCAATCTTTTTTTGCGTTATAAAATTGTAGAATTTCATTTAACCAGAGGATAATTTCAATAAAAAAAATATGTTTTATGATGTTCTAACATAGCATTCATTGTTATTCTTGCTTTGTTATTTTTTTTTTTCATACTCTATTAGCAATAAAAGAGTGTCTCTTAAAATAAAATTTTTAAGATAGATTCATTAATTTGTTGGCTTATTTAAAGATACAAAACATATAGTCATTTTCGTTGACCGTTCATTTCTTAAGTAGAAACTAAATTTTAGTTTTTTTTTGAAGGCATGAGTCTGAATTTATTGGAGACATTGTTAAAAGCATATCGACAAAATTATGTCAAACATATTCAGGTGTTCCTGATGAGTTGATTGGAATTAATTCTCGTTTGGAAGAGTTACATTCCAAAATACACATTGGAGAAGATGATGTTCGCATTATAGGAATTTGTGGTATGGGCGGCATTGGTAAAACTACTCTTGCAAGGGTTGTTTACACTCAAATGTCACCTCATTTTGAAGGTAAATGCTTTCTTGCTGATGTGCGAGAAATTTCAGAAAAATGTGGAATTGTCTCTTTACAGAAACAACTTCTTTCTCAAATTTTGTTGGAAGAAAGTTTCAATTTATTCAATGTTCATGAGGGGAATGTCATGATCAGTCATAAGCTATCTCACAAGAAAGTTCTTATTGTTATTGATGACGCTGATAACATGCAACACTTAAAATGCTTGATTGGAAGACGTGATTGGTTTGGTTTAGGGAGTAGAATCATTGTAACAACTAGAGATGAGCATTTGTTGCGATCTTACAAAGTGGATGATGTGTATAAGCCGACAACACTAAATGTAAAAGAAGCACTTCAGCTTTTCAATTGGAAAGCTTTCAAAAGTGATACAATGCTAGAAAATGATTTCATTGAGCTTTCTAAACTTGTTGTGGAATATGCTGATGGTCTTCCTTTAGCTCTTGAAGTTTTGGGTTCCTTTTTGTGTGGTAGAGATGTAACTCAATGGAGAAGTGCAATTGAAAGACTTAAAAGAGATTCTAACAAAGAAATTCATGATAGACTTCAAATAAGCTTTGATGGATTAGAAGAAACTGAGAAGAATATATTTCTAGACATAGCATGCTTCTTCAATAAGGAAGAGAAAGGTTTTGTAACAAAAGTACTTGATGGTTGCAAGGTTTTCCCAGATATTGGAATAGACGTTCTCATTACGAAATCTCTCGTATCAATCGATGAAGACAACAAATTAAGAATGCATGACTTGCTACAAGAGATGGGAAGAAAAATTGTAAGGCAGAAATCTCTTGATGAGCCTGGGAAACGTTGTAGATTGTGGGAAAATTTTGATGTCTACCACGTGATGACAAATAACACTGTAAGTCATTCCATAAAGATTGCATATTTATTTGTTTATTAAAAATCTCTACTTAACATGACAAACTATTCAATAAAAAAATTTCATAAATTAATTAGAATACACGGAAACTTGAAATTAGATAATGCATAAATTAACTATAGAACTATTTTTATATATCTATAATCATTTTAAATATTTTTTGTTGATTATGAAATTAATAATATTTTTTTGATGCTTAATAAGAACTCTAGTTCTATGAAATTATTTTCCTTAAAAAATATTTTCTTTGTTTTAAAATTCTTTATTCATAATATTCAAAACAACATACTACAATAATATTATTAAACATGAGAATGATATTAATCATAAATTTAATTTTTAATGAAATTTATCATATATTTTACACCAACTATTTGTCCATTTATATGTTTCTTTACTGTTGATTTGTAGGCCACTGAAGCAATTGAAGGCATGGTCATTGACAATAAAAGGTACGAAAACATACATACATACATACATACATACATACATACATACATACATACATACATACACACACACATACATGTATCTAGTATATTATTATTATTATTGACTAGTAGCTCCTAAAAGATATGGATACTTTGCCTTAGGTCACACTCTTTTGTTTTTTTCCCTCTTTTTTATTATATAACTTGTGGATAATTTGATTTCCATTTGATTGATGTTAGTTATATTTAAGTTTTGCTATTTGCCTTTTGTTTTCAATACAATTTTCAAGTTTTACTTTTGTTAAAGGTGTTGTATATTCCAAAGCTCATTTTTGTTTTGCCCTTGGTTATTAGGGAACAGAACATGATCTTCACTTTAAATGTTAAAGCCTTCTTGAAGATGAAAAAATTAAGATTGCTCAAAGTTTTCTCTCTCCCATGTTCTCATGATCTCAAATATCTTTCTAATGAGTTAAGGCTTTTACAATGGCATGGATATCCTTTTAAATCATTGCCTTCAAACTGCCAACTGGACAACCTTGTTGCACTTCTCTTACCTTATAGCTACATTGAAAAACTATGGAACGGAAACAGAGTAAGAAACACTTCATTAACTTGATAACAATAGAGTTTTCCTATGTTTTTTTTTCTTTTTCCCTAATTTATTATTGTTTTCAACAGCCTTTATATAAGTTGAAATTGGTCAACCTCAAAGGCTCCCAAAACTTGATGAAGACACCAAACTTCGAAATGGTCCCAAATCTCGAAAGTTTGATTTTTGAAGGTTGTACTAGAATTGTAGATTTTCATCCGTCCATTGGAGTTCTAAAGAAGCTTAAACTCTTGAATTTAAGAGGCTGCAAGTGTCTTAGTAGTCTTCCACCCAAAATTGCAATGAAGTCTCTTGAAGAATTAATTCTTTCAGATTGCTCAAATCTTGAAAGGTTTCCAAAGATTGATGGTGAAATGGAATGTTTTCTGAAGCTTTATTTAGATGGGACTCGTATTAAAGATCTTCCCTTTTCAATTGGACATCTCAGGAATCTTGTTTTGTTAAATCTGAAAGACTGCAGTAACCTTGTGACTCTCCCAAGCAGCATAAATGGTTGTAAATGTCTAAGAACTCTTAACCTCTGTGGTTGTTCTAAACTTGAAACTTTACCAGAGAATTTGCAGCAATTAGAATTTTTGGAGGAGCTTGATTTAAGTGAAACTGCCATAAGAGAACCACCATCCTTCATTTTTAAATTTAAAAATCTAAAAGTTTTGTCTTTCAGAGGATGTAAGGGATCACCATCTAAATTACAATCAGATCGGCTTTCTCTTTTCAAAGTGATGCAAAGAGGAAGCATGGATTCTTTGGCTTTAATGTTACCTCCTTTGTCAGGTTTAAGTTCTTTAAGGACATTGAATCTAAGTGATTGCAATCTTTGGGAAGGGGCTCTTCCTAGTGATATTTGTTGTTTAGCCTCTTTAGAAACACTAACTCTTAGTGGTAATAATTTTAGGAGCCTACCTACAACTCTTACTGTACTTCCAAAGCTTTGCTTTCTTGATTTGTCAGAATGCAAGAGTCTTAAATCATTGCCAGATCTTCCCACTAAAATAGAAAGTGTAAACTTGGATGGTTGTGCTTCATTAGAAGTAATTGCAAATCCATCAACAATGCGCAGTTCATTTAATTGGCCAAGGATTTCTGCTATTAATTGTTATCAATTGGTGGAGAACAACAATACATTAACAATGCTAAAAAAATATATTAAGGTTGGTATCTTTCTTAGTCTCACTGAATCTCACACTTAAGTGCCTACAGTATTACTATTGTTTGTCAAATAATGGTAGTTGTTTTTTTTTTTCCTTTTTTTTGTAGGTATTTTCAAATGCAAGAGGATTATCTGACATTGTTTTACCTGGAAGTGAGATCCCAGAATGGTTCAGCCATCAGAGTGAATGGGATGGGTCTTTAATAAAGATACCATTACCTCTCAATATTCGGAATAATAGTCAGTGGATGGGAGTTGCTTTGTGTTGTATTTTTGGCTCTACCTTTAATGATGTTGATGCTAGGGGGCAGAAGGAGGAGATATTTGGATGGAAAATTGATATCCATGGTACAAATTCTCGAAAACTCGATCGAAATGCCATTCTTTTTGGGAGAAAATATAGGCAACATATATTCAAGAAGGATAATGATGCTTGGTGGCACGAGTTGGATGACATCATGGGTGAAACTGTTATGCATGGTAATTCTCCACTAATCAATTGCAGTGGCTATGAGTTAGGGAGAAAATGTAGGCGGCAGCAAGTCAAGCGTGCCCACCTTTGGATACGTTTTATGCCTCGTGATCTTTTATATCCATCTTACTTGGGTGACAAATACAGTGAAACCGAGTGTGATGAAATATCTATATCCTCTGTTCAACACAATTCGCCTCTCAAATTAAAGAAGTGCGGGGCCCGAATAGTGTATGAGAAAGATTTGGAAGAGACAAAAGGACTACAAGCGTAGCACAACAGTCCAATAAATTAATTCTGCAGACATTGTTGGTAATAATGGGTCAACAGGGAATGATGGTGTCTTTATGAAGTGAACCTAGAAAATTTTTTGAATTTTATTGTAGGAAAGAAACATTAATTCTGGTAAAGTATTAAGTACTAAATACTAGTCTTTATAATTCTTTTTGTCAAACCTTTTGCACCGTTTAATTTTATTTATTTAAGTTTGTTTTTTACAATAGAAAACTTGGACTTGAATGAATTCTTTCATTTACTTTATTTGAGTTTTCTTCAAGTTGAAGGATAATAATTGTGAGATCAAAATAATATAGTTTGAGATCCAATATTTTAAAAGTTCCTATTAACTTTTGAAATCAAATTTTGAAAAAATAATCGTTCAAGAATTAATATTAAGTTGAAATTTGATTTTACCAAAAATGTGTCTAGGCAAAAATGGTGTCTATAGCTGCCCATCTTTACACTTTTGCTGTGAAACAACAATTATACAAAGACATAGACAAACATTTTCTTCGAATGCAAGACCCATTACCCAATACAATTTTTTTAAAAAAGGTAAAATATGAAATTTCCTAGTCTTTTCTCTCATAAGACTAAGGAATGAATGCACAAATGAAATTTCCTATTCTGTTCTCTCATAAGACTAAGGAAAGAATGCAGAAGTGAAATTTCCTCCTTCTAGAGGCCATGAAATAAAAGCTCCTCTCACTAGAGGCTATGAGACTTTTGAAAATAAAGAGCTCCTCTCAACAGAGGCTTTGAAACTTTTGAAAACAAATAGCTCCTCTCAACAAAGGCTTTTAAAATTTGAAAACAAATAGCTCCTCTCAACAGAGGCTTTGAGGCTTTAGAAAATAAAGTGCTTCAACGGTTTTGAGACTTTTGAAAACAAATAGCTCCTCTTAACAGAGTTTTTGAAACTTTAGAAAACAAATAGCTCCTCTCAACAAAGGCTTTGAGACTTTTGAAAATAAAGTGCTCCTTTCAACAGAGGTTTTGAGACTTTCGAAAAAAAGGAGCTCCTCTCAACAGAGGCTTTGAGACTTTTGAAAATAAAGTGCACCTCTCAACAAAGGTTTTGAGACTTCTGAAAACAAAGAGCTCCTCTAAACAGAGGCTTGAGACTTTTGAAAAGAAAGTGCACCTCTCAACAGAAGTTTTGAAACTTTTGAAAACAAAGAGGTCCTCTCAACTAAGGCTTTGAAACTTTTGAAAACAAAGAGCTCTTCTCAATAGAGGCTTTTAAACTTTGGAAATAAAAATTTCATTTTAGAATGCCAATTAATTGGGCTTGATTTTCTCATCTTGTATGCCAACATGACTGTGCTTGAATCTCATTTTGGTTCCGGCTACATTGGGCTTAATTCTCATCTAAGGTGCTAGCTACAATGGACTTTGTTCTCATCTAAATGATTTTTTGTTTCAAAAATACTTGTCTCTTTATTTTCTCATATCCTATCATATTTTCAAATTCTGATTTCTCACATTTCCATCCTTCAAATTTTCATCTTATTCAATTCTTTCTTACACTTTCAAATTTTCTCACATTTTTCATCATTCAGAACTTCATATCCGGATGTCTTAACAAATAGTTCAATGTCAAAATGCAATAATGAAATGTTGTTTTCTGCCCTTCATTTGTATATCCTATGTGCATGATTGGCTATAATTTCAACACAAGATTTGTTGTTTTTTTGCTTTTAGATTACATGCATTCAAAGGGTGGTATATATATATATATATATATATATATGTAATTAGGCCATGGCAACTCATATTCTTTGCATGTTAATGCTCTTGACTTATCCATCTATTGATGGAAACATTATCCTAGCACACAACTAATTAGGCTATGTATACCATATTAACAGAGACATAATAAAGTTATCATAATTCAGATTAATTTGCATGCTTCAATAAAATTATGTTGAGACTAAGGTATAGTAAACCTCTCTTCAATGACCAAGTATGCAATTTATATTTGTTATGACATTTACCGATTGCTTGAACATTTTAACATTATTGGTTGTTTTGCCTAATCATCACATGATTTAAGTAAGCAGTCATCTCAAACTTGCGAATTAGCTTAATAATATGGCCATGATCAAGGGCTATAATTTCCACAAAATCATCTATGTTGAGGTAAATAATCATAAATTTTTTCTTTCTTAATTCTCTATCATGTCTAACTTAATCCAGTTTTTTGTATTTATACATTTTCAATTTGATATTATATTGTTCTTAAAATTTTTTACATTTCATATTATGTTCTTATTAAGTAATTTTATTTTCTTTTTCTTTGGCATTTGGTGTTGTTTTAGGTATATATTCTCATAGAGATACTGAGGTGATATCTATTATTGGAGCATTTGATTAATTAAGAAAGTTGTTTTCATTTAATTTTTATCTTTCATGGAAGTAATGTTTTTTGAGCTAATCTATGATCTGTTTTTTTTTCTTAGTTTTTGTTAAAATTAATTACACTGTGATTAGTTGTGTATATTCATACTAATGATTTTTATTGGTTGTGGTACTTATTTCCTTATAATTTCAATTTGTTGTTTAGGTAGTTTGTTTTTAATGCTTGTCATTTTTCATTTTATTGATTATGATTAAAATAGATGAATATGTTGATCACTATAATGTCAATAAGGTCAAAGGCTATAAAAGAAGATGAATTTTATGGATAATAAAGCCATGGTGTTCTATCAATTTAGGTGTTATGCATTATCATTTGCTTTTTCCAAAATGTTTTTTCATATTTTGTTACAATAGGATTGTTTCTAGAACCAAAGGGTTCTTCATTTTTAATATAACTTTAATGTTTATTATTAGCATGCATCTTGGGTCTTGAAATCATGAGCATTTAATCATCTTAAGTGCTCATATTATCAGAAAAAGCAAATTTTGTTGCATTTAGCTATTTAATATTGTCACCATAGGATTGTTTAAAGAATCAAATACTATAATTTAAATTCATTGCTATATTATGCAAGGCACTACAAAAATAATAACATTCATGAATCGGTAACCTTTGTGAATTAGTTAAAATCACTACAGGGAAATGGGTTTTTTGCGGCATATTTTTACTGGCGTTTTACTACTAAACGCCGCTTTCATCCATAATTTAAAAGGAAAACGGTGTTTTTTTTAAAAAAAATGCCGTTAGATTTGAAATATAGCGGCGTTTAAATGGAAAAACGCTGCTAAATTATTTAATTTTATCATTTCACCTCTTCTAATACCGTTTAAATGGAAAATCGCAAAACCGTTTCTTTTCTGATTTCACCTCTTCTAATACCCTCTCATCTGTACGCTTTCTCTGTTACTTTTGTTGAGTTCTTTGTCTTCTCATTTTCTAGTTTTTTTCTTTCTCTTTAGGTTTCATTTTGTTGGGAAAAATATCCCTCAAACCAAACACCCACAAAAACAAAGGAAAGCAAAAACAAAACACAATAATTTTAATGTGGTTTGGCCCAACCAATTTGGCCTATAACCACCCAACTAATTTCATAATCAATCAAACAATTACAACTGTGTAATTTTTAGAAGAGAAAAATTGCAAACTCCTTACAAGGCCCAAAACCAACTACCCAAAGAGCCCAACTACACCCTTTTATAATAACCCAAACTCTATAACTCTCTGGGATATTTTACAAACAAGCTTGACACTTTATTTATAAGGGAATAGCCCTTATAACTTCTCCTATACTTTCGATGTGGGATTCAAGGCAAACCCCAACAAATCCTCCCTTGACTTGAATCCCTAAACTCCCCAAACAGCTCAACACCATCTAAAAAACTAACATGCCTCTAAATCCTCTTACTCTTAGAAACAACTCTATCCTTCACATCATCAAGCAAATATAGTTGTTTCTCATTCCTCTTTCCTTGCAAAACTAAACCACTATTTGTAACATCCCAATTCCACTATATAACATGTTACTTACTTATAACTTACACTTATTACCGGTTGGGCTGTCAGTGATGCTTAACACCTCTCGATACTTTAGTAAGATTTTGTTCTCTTATTCCTTGTAAATCATATAAAGTTATGAATTATTAATTTGTTCACTTACAAATTTTTTTATACATTCCCTTCTAATTAAAGTAGTACTGTATTATTTTGCTGAATATATAAAAGAATACAACATACCTCCGATATTAAATCTTGGGAAGGTAATTCTCTTTGTCCTAACTCAACAATCTGTGGAGTGGAAAAATAAGGAGTGAGCGACATCGTGCTCAGTAAGGAAGGTGTATGCTGCTTTACAAATATAAAGACTATATTCTCAAAAAAAACCATTTAGTTATCCTAACGATCAAACGCATTAGGAAACAATGAATACAGTTAACATGAAACAGGATTCAACAGATCCTTTCATAAATCATTTAATTGAGACTAAGCAACAATTTAAATCAAGCAAAGAACACAAGTCATCCGCTTTTGGGGTGCAACCGTAGGCCATCGCCCCTCACGGCTATCTCAACTAGATGTATGGCCATAATCTATAGGTGGTCCTCGGGTCCACTTGCCAAGTGACCTCGAGACCGCTGAAGACTTGGCAGGTCCATCAGCCTTGTGACGCCCTGGGGTGCACTCGTTGGTCTATTTGACTCGAGCCATTGCCCTCGATGGTTCACGCAAAGTGTATGTATAATAATGCATGAACTCATGGCCTAATGTCTCAAAATCAAGTTATCGTATGTATCATTTCCATAAAATGATTTGATTTCCAAAAAGTCTTATAAAACAGCCCGTAACTTCAATATTTTCCGTGTGAGAAGGTACGGGTTAGACTGGCTCGCCCATAGCAAGCTTGCCAATACTCAACTCGCCCATTGGTCAACTCGCCCCAAAAGGTTTCATATTTCTATTTTCAAAATATTAAAACATCTTATTTTTCGCACAAGAAATTTCTCCTTAAAACTGTTCACCAGAGTCAGCTCGCCCTTCACGGCTCGCCCCTGACTAACTCGACAAGACGGCGAACTAGTATTCGCCCGCCACTTAGCTTTTAAAAACAACACGTAAAGCTCGTTGATAACGGTTCGCCCACCTTATATTTAAAACAAGGGTCGCCTGCCCCAATCAAATTAAAAAGAGTTCGCCCGACTATGGCTTACCCGGATTTCTCTTTAAGACAAGGGCACTTGCCCAGTGCTCATAAAAGAGAGCTCGCCATTTGGCTCACCCAAATTTTTGCCTAGAACAAAACTATTCGCCCGCTTTAACCAGTTCGCCCGACAAAACAACATATGGCGGCTTGTAGCTCGCCCAAGATCAAAACAGTTTATCAACCAATGCATGTCAGAAAATAAAACAATTTCTAATATTTTCTTAACATTTTTACTCCACAGGACATGCATTTACATCACATACTACTTCCTTACCTCGTCTGATGTAGCCTTGCTTTCCACTCGCCGTATCAATCTCACTTCCCGGCTGCAAGGTAAAATATTAATTCCATTAATATTTTCTTTTCTAGCAATTTTTTTCTAAAACTATTTTCAACCACTTTGGCGAGATAACAGTTCGCCCAACTGAGCTCGCCCAGACTTACATTGGCTTTTCTACTCGCCCAATGCCTTATACATGTGAGTTCGCCATACATCTTTCTACTTAGAGATAAGCTCGCCCATGAATTAAACTAGTGTTGGGCGACCTCGCTTTCTCAAATAACGCCTTGGCGAGTCCTCATTTCCCTACTCGCCTCATTGGCGATCATTGGTCCTCGCCCTTACTTCCACATTCCAGATTTTAGCTCGCCCATACTAGTTGAGCTCGCCCATTTTCATTATTTCCAGTATTTTCATTGTCTATCCTCGATTCAGACTACACCTTGTTCTAGTTCTTACATATTCTAACATGATTTAGCTAAAACAAGGCTATATCCATGTTTATTACGTTATAAAACATAGAAACCCAGTATTGAATATCAAGAGAACCATAGAAATTATGGAACTCACCTTAACCCAGTTGTTCTTCCAAAAACAGAATGTTTTCTTGCTTCCCTTAGCTTTACTTCTCTTGTTCCTTGGCTTTTAAACATTGCAGAAGGGTTTGGCTAACTAAAAGATGAAATTGCATGGCTCATTTATGAGAAAAACGGAGGAATGAAAGATGAACTTGCAGAGAAACAGAATGGGCGAGAATAATTCTGAGGGAGATGAAGTTGGCTAATTCAGTTTCCCTCACGTATTCCTTCTTATATAGCCCCTCATATCCACTTAGAATTTGCCACCTATTCTTATCCTGTTTTCTGTCATCATTGCACGTCTTTCATGCAATTAAAACCCAGAGAAATTGGTGACAAAAGGAACGGTGGTAAGTCTCCCGTTGCAGTCCGTTTCTTCCTTCCTTTTTGACTAAATTTTCTCTTCTCCTCGCCAACTTCTCTTCCAGCCAACGTTGATTGGCTATCTCCTCATCCTTCCCAGTCCACGCCACTGTCAGCCAACGTTTATTGGCTCTCCTTTCATTCTTTTCTTTGTTTGTCCCGTTGCCATTAATTCCTTTCACACTCTTATTTAATGTTTTCATACCTTAAATAAAAATTAAATCTCATCTATTCTTTATACACCATATATACATTATAACATAAAATGAAAAGTGGAAATTCACATTCAATGATTCCTTAATTTCACTAAAAGGATTTCTTTCCACTATCAATTATGTACACATATGGTATATGGTATAATAAAAATTCGGATCTTACACTATTCTTGTATACTTTGCAACAATCGTTATTACCAACATATGTGTACCCACGTGAAGCTAACTCACCCAGAGAAATCAAATTGTAGTTAAAACTGGGCACATACCTCACATTACGAAGAGTCTTGACACCACCATCATGAAGCTTGAGTTGAACACTCCCAGTACCTTCAATCTTCAGTCGATTACCATTCCCAACCGCAATATTGCCTAAACTTTCAACCTTTTTCAATTCATCAAACCGATCTTTATCATTGCAAGTATGCATTGATACAACTGAATCCAAAACCCAACTTTTCTCATAAGTATGAGGCCCATTTAAACAAGTTGCCAATACATCATCATCCGAATCAGTCAAAACAACACATATCTCATTCTTCTTTCCATCATCACTCTTTTGTTGAGCCTTCTTGAATGCAGCCATATCCTCTCTTAATGTCTTGCAGCGTGCTTGAATATGACCCTTCTCCCTACAATAATAACATTCCACCCCACAATAATCTCTGAATCTTGATCTTGATCTCCCTCTTGATCCACCATGTCTCTCATTAGTCCTCCCTCGAGTAGAACCTTCCACAGCAGCTAGTACACCTTCCGCAGATGAAGAATCTTCTTTGCCCATAAATCTTTCATTCTCACGCAGCACAGCAATCACATCATCCAACGTCAAAGTAGTTTTATCTACCAATAAAGTCTAAACTAAAGGTCTATAGGACTTGGGCAAAGATGACAACAACAGCAATGCCTTCTCTTCTTCTTTCAACTCTTTAGAATCAATAGCTAATAATTGTGAAACTAATCTATTAAATTCATTTAAGTGATCATGGAGACTCTTACCTTCATCCATCTTCAGAGAATACAAATCCATCTTCAAACACAATCTATTCGTCAGCGATTTTGATGCATAGATGTCTCCCAGCTTCTTCCACAATCCAATTGGTGTCGTCTCAGTCAATACGTTATACTTAATCTCTGGAGCAAGTGCTAATCTAATTGTGTTCACAGCCCTCTTCTGAAGTCCAACCCAATCTTTATCAGACATTCCATCTGGCTTATTTTCTTCTAATGCCAAATCTAGACCTTGTTGCACTAGAAGATCCTGAATCGTACTTTGTCATAACATAAAATTACTTTTACCATCAAATACAGGAATTTCAAACTTAGGCATACCTCTAGACATAGCTTCAGCCATAGCTTTCCTCCTCTCGCATGATCACGAACCTTCAGCTCTTGATACCACTTGTTGGAAAAAATATCTCTCAAACCAAACACCCACAAAAACAAAGGAAAGCAAATTTACTCTGCTGGAACACCTTCTTCTTCCTCCATTCTTCTCCTTAGCTGATTTTCCAAGAAAAAATTTGGTTTTTTCCTCGAAAATTGTTGGTATTCTCGTGAAAACAGTGACAAGAGTAAAGGAAGAGAGCTTAAATTTTTAGGTTTAGTTTTTGGACACTGATTCGAAATTTGATCCATCATCGACAAAGGGATATTTATCAGTGGAGGAAATTCGAGTTCTTTTGGGGGAGGGAAATGCAAAATCTTAGAGGAAATCAGTGGAAAAATCGCGTGTTGCTCCATCGGCAAAACAAAGTTGGTGATCGGTTGTGACGATGGCACTGTTCGCCTCCTTGACTTTTCAAATAGGTTTTAGCCTTCTCAATTGATCCAAAATTGAAATTTCTACACTTATACTCTTGTTACTGTCATAATTGTGGACTGACTCTAAATAGGCATCCAAGCCAAGATTAATAGATATCATGGCAACCATTGGTAGACTCTTCCCGGAAGAAAAGGCAAAAAATTATAGACAATATAAAACACAGTTTTGTGAAGTTTTTGATCTATTTACATAAAGTTCCTAAATAGCTTATTTTTCAATATTATTTTTTTTGTTGAATATTCCAGGGCAATAGATGTCGAAAATGCTTGAGGCAGAGGCTATTGGTTTAGGTGCATCATACGAAACTAGGACAATTCATGTGCCTAAGCCCTTTAAGGTAAGAGTCAAGTTTACCATTTCAGTTTTGATGGTATTAGGGAATTCAGGATGGTCTGTATGCTTTAGAACTTCTTTAAGTTTTAACAATGACCAGTGGATGATCAACTAAACAAAAAAGAAAAACAAGGAGCAAATTTTCCTGATAAGTTGGAAAAAAGTGTCCTCTATTAACAAATTTTCACTTCTATGTGTAGAAAATATTAAAATTCTTATAATTTTCTATAGCATTAGATTGAGGTAGCTAAATTGTGAAAGGGTATAAATTTTAAAATGCCTAGAAAGATTTATTATGACCAATAGAATTTACACACTCTATTCATTTGCCTCCTATATTTGGATGCTTCAAGCATCATTTCTCCCCTTTGTTTTTCTTTCAACCTTACTTTACTGCAAAGTCTACTTTCAAGTGGTTGAAAATTATAAAGATTTTGCATTCTCAGACTGTGCAAGAGTTGGGAGGGCATTGGCCTTTGTATGAGGCTGGAGACAGAGAAGAAGCTATTGCAGAGATGGAGGACGTTTCAATATCTCTAAAGGGATATCCAGGTACTAAAATGTTTTGAATTTATTATATTCATCTCACTATTGCAGGCTTTTGATTTATAAAGTATTGCAAATTTTTTTGTTTTTATTTTGATTTTTTATGCTTTTTGGAATATATATTGAAGCTCAAAAGGTCATATGATCAGAGGTCAAGCTCAGTTGAACATTAGAGTTGCTTTGCTTTGGTGATCATGAAGAATGCTCCATTTGCTCCTGAAGGATTTGTTGTTTGCTTATTAATTGTTATCTTTCTCTATTGAAAAGTAGTGGTGTAAATAATTGTTTTGAACCATGCAACATTTTATGTCTTGATTCTTGAATTCATGGCTTAATGCTCATGATAAATTTTTAGGGCCCCTTTTACTTAACTATTTCAACGCATTGCAGTGAATATTTTAAGAAAACAAATGATCCATGCATCTTTGCTTCTTTGCTTCTAGGTTTGGGGGCAACCATGAATGTTGCTAAACCCATAAAGGGTCAAACTGTTGCAATTTTTGGGCAACCTTGCTGTGAGTTATTCTTGTTGATCTTATGAATTTATTCTCTTGGCAGTGGCAATTAGGAAAAATTATTGGATTGACGTATGCTTTCTTGAAATTTAGGTTGCTGAAGGTACAAGGATTTGTGGGGCTACTGTTGATTTGAATCCCAAAAGATTCGAAGGAGGTAGCCAAGAAGTTTGGTATTACAGCATTTGTGAATCCCAAATATTACAACAAGCGTGTTTAGGAGGTTGGTGCCAACACAAACTATTGGCCCTTTGCCTTCTTGCTACTTTCCATCCTTGTAAGTCAAATTATTTATGCATCTAGTAAATTTGAGACTAGTTTCTCGCTAACTCTTTTTTTCCCATTGTAAAGCACAAACTAGTGAATTTGATGTTAAAGCACAAACTCATTTTTTCTCACAGGAAAACACATATCAAGGGTGTGCTAAGAAAGAATCCAGAGCATTGACCAAGTGTAAGAGTTTCTTTTTGCCAAGTCTAAGAATTCTCCACCTGCAGGACTTTAATATAACAATTTGAATTTTCATCTTGTTTAGGCATCAGAGCTTTTGAAGCACCCTTATTTGAACAAGGATCTAATGTTCAATCAAAGCAATCGAAAACCATCAAAAGTATAATGATGGCTTTGAAAGAAGGGAAAGTAAGAGAAATGGTTCTCCAATGAGAGGCAGCCATACAAAAGCTGTAGGTGGATTGACTCCAAAAAATAATGTAAAGGCATCATCCAAAGTTCTCAAACCACCTGCTCCCATCCTGGGTTCAAAGTATAATGCGGATACAGCATCTGTTGCTTCCACAAAACTACCCTTAGATTCTGCAAAAAGGATACCAGGATCCCACCATTTGAAGCACCAAGTATGACTAGCGGTTATTGGTTCTATTTTAATTTAATTCATTATTGGTATCCTCACTTGTTTTGCAAGATTCATCTACAAGGCCTTTGATTACATGCTTTAGGGCATTGGTCTGAGATGCATGATTCACTTGGATGCTTAGGGAACTGGTGCTGTATAATATTACTCCATGCATGGATGAAAGGTATTGATGTATTTGTTATAGTGCTAGTGCCAGGTAGAATTTAATATAATTTGTATTTAAGTTTAGGAATGGAATGTAGCAAGAGTTTCTTAATCTGCTATTTAACTACTGAGTTCATTCAATTTGTGACTATCTATCTTGTAATGTAAGTTATGCTTGTTTAGGATTTAATATATTTGTAATTAAGTTTAGGAATGGAATGCAACAAAGAATTTTTTTCTTAATCATCATTGTTTCTGACTGTCTTAACCAACTGAAAATGCTATTGAGTAATCAGCTTATGTAAAACAAATTGTTCCAGTAATAGTAACTTTTTGAGCTAAAACTATGTAATAATATAATATCTTAATATTTTAATTGTATTGATAGTAGTTTTGTGGAAAAACAAAAATTGAATGATACAACAATCTTTAATATATATTTATATATTAATAATAGATATAAAAAGGAAAATTTTATGAGATTGTTTTACTAACAATAGATGAAGGGCATTTTTTAGTGATTTATCATAATTAAAAGTAAGTCCAAATTTAGGAGGAGAAATCTCAAAATCTTTTACTACATATTTAGGAGGAAATCTCAAAAATTTAGAAAGAAAAAGTGAGTTCTCAAAAATCATGGTAAGTTTGGTGTTTATTTCCATCCGAGTAGAAAAAATTTAGTAAACTAGTATAATTATCATATCATCAATTATAATTTAAACATACCCATAGCATAATATGGAAATTTGCTGGGTTCTTTTGCAAAAGCAATAGCTTGAAAGACATTATTGAAGGTTGAAGCTTTTACTTAGAAGGAATAGCATGCCCACAAATGGTGGCTTGAAAAAAAAATAAATTGTTTATTTTCTCAATTTTTTATTTACCTAAAAAGAATAACAATTTACTTAAAAAGAATAAAAAACTGATGATCATGTGAATTTGCTTAGTTATTATTTTCTCAATGCTTGAAAACCAATAAAAAATTTGTTGATAAGACATAAAGTGATGATTTTATTTTTTTTCAACATTTTGAGCGGGAAATGCGAATGATTGATTTGGGTTTCTAACGAAAAAGAGAGATGAAATGACGTTACTACTGGCTGCAAAAGGGGGAGGGGACGCTGATGGTGTATGGTAGTGGCGTTCTTTGTGTCCTTTTATAAAAAACACCTCTAAAATAAATAACTTCGTAGCGTTTTTTCAAATGAACGATGTTAAACAATGACATTTGTGGCGTTTTTTAAATGCCGTCTTGTTCGCGGCATTTTTTATGAAAACGCTGTTATATTTGCCAACATTAGTATAGCCGGCGTTTTATGACGGCGTTTTCATAAAATGCCGTGATCATTTAGTGGCATTTATAAACGCCGCTAAATACTTAAAAAAAATGCCACTAAAACTCTATTTTCCTGTAGTGAATGTTCGGATTTTTCACAGGTTCATTATCAATGCCAAAGTCTGCTAGAAAATTTTCTAACTACTACCAGAAGCAACCGTTCTTGTTTCCTTGGATGGATTTAGTGAGTTCTTTCTTCTTAGAAGTTTTATTGTATTTGTTACGACTGGTGATAACTTTCTCTATGCTAGAATAAGAGTTCCATGCCTGCTATTTCTGTGTATTTTTTGCACTTTCTCCAGTTTACATGTTAATATAAACTATCAAAACCATGATATCTTTTTGGACTTTTACCATTTGTATTCAAGTTGCATCTTAATTATGCTCGATTTAATGATTATCATGCATGCATATCAATAAAATTATAGTTTGGACTTGAAATTGTCTATTTAAGGATCAATTAATAATTTCAATCATTTCTGCAATGATTGCCTTCAACTTGGTTTTTGCTTGTTGGTATTGTTTTATGATTTTTTATTTAAATTTCAACTCAAACATTGCATTTTGATTTATATGATGAAGTTGTCTTACTGCAGTTGTCTATTCTTGGATCAACTTGCACTTTAAATGGCAAGAAACGAATAAAAATCGCCCTAATTGTATTCTAAGCTCATGTGAAGTGAAACATATAAATCTATTATTTTTGTGGATGTTCGATAATTGCAAGTATAGTGCTCTGTTAAAAAAAAATTATTACTATACATGATGTAATGACAGAATTATATATATAGAAATAGGAATGCCCTTTTTTTTTTCCTTGTGTTAGTGTAGTGTTTTTTGGTTTGTACAAAGTGTAAGTATACATTTAATATTAGATACTTATCATAAATGTGTTAGAAAAGACATCAATAGTTAAAGATTGAACGAATTTTTGAATTAAAAATAATTTGATCTTGTGGCATCACACAGATTTCATTCTAGTTTTATAATGAAGAAGAAACGTTAATTCTGGTAAGCTAAATATTAATCACTAGTCTTTAAAATTTTTTTTGCGAAACCTTTTTCAGTGTTTAATTTCATTTATTTAATGAACTTTTTATACAATTGAAAACTTGGACTTCAAAGAATTTTTTTTTGTCATTTATCAATTTTATTTTCATGTTATTCAGTAAAAAAAAGGATAATTTCTTATAAATCCAATCTGCTTTATATTTGTGTGCTCTTTCTTCAAGTTTTAGGATAATAATTATCAGGACAAGTAATATAGTTGGGACAAACTCCATAAGAAAGGCAAGGCAGGTGAGATAATCAAATCCTGATGTCGGTTGGAGAATAATCTTCTTATCATTGCCATGTGATAGTGATACGAGCCCTGAATTTGTAATGCAGTTTGATCTTCGTGTGAATATTTAGAACCAAACATTTTCTCTTATGAGAGTTGTGAAGTTATAATCTAATTATCTCTTATGAGAGTTGTGAAGTTATAATCTAATTAGGTTCTACACAATAATGCGAACATCATTTTGAAATAATTAAAACGTCACAACCTATAGCCTGAACTCTTCACTGTGTTTTATAACTTTTATCAATCCCTGCATGACAGTGAGCGCATGATTTCGCTTTGTACATAAATAATTATTGATTCAATAAATTAAGTCAGCGTTGGTAAAATTAAACCTGCAAATACCAACATAATGCAGTTATGGCTGTTTTTGGTTTCCTAGTTTAGTTTGAGGGACTGCTGTTCTTTTTTGTTTTGCTTTGCTGCTGTTATTGTTGACTTGTACTTTTCTTTTTTCTTGATTATCATCTCTGGATTATGTAGCTGTAATTCTTTTTGCTCACTCTCTTTGTATTAATGAATCTCCTCCGAGAACACAAAGGCTTTGTTTGATAGGGTGGAAAGAAAATTAAAAAGATAAAAAATTTAAAGGAGGAAAAAATGAAAAGATAGAAAACATTAATTTTTTTCCTTAAGTGTGTTTGGTAGGAAGGATAGAAAACATAGTTTTTTCTTTCTATTGCTTGGTAAAATTAAAAAGTGAGAGGAAAGAAAATTAAAAATAAAATGATTTTATAATCCTACCATTTATACAAATATTTATTAAGTATAATTTTTTTTCTTTTTTGGCATTTATTGAGTTTCATTTTTAATTAAATATTTTTAAACAAAAATCTGGTCAAAATAATTAATTAATAATTAATTTATGATAATTAATTATTAACTATAAATAAATAACTCATTAATTAATTTATTCATCATTGATTAATTATTATTTAGCTATTAGTTAATGATTAATTAATAGCTAATTATTAATGATTATTTAATTAATAATTAATCACAATTAATTAATTGATTTTTAAATAATTAATTATAATAAATTAATTAGTATTAATTTATAATTAATGATTAATTAATTAATATTAATTATTTAATGATTTATTATTTATAATTAATAATGGTTTTGTTATAAGATTTTTTGTACTAATAATGATATCTTCCCTACGTAATTACGTACAAGTAAATAAGCAATCAAACAATAATGCTAAAGGTTGGTTGAGTGTTCAACTCTTCGTTGGAAAAAAAAAACTAATTAGGGGTATTTAGGTATTTTTAATTTATTTACTCAAACAATCACCATTTTCTTTTCTATTATCTACTCAATTTGGACAGATTGTGATTTGTGAAGAGGGAAGGAAAATGTTCATCCTTCCCAATTTCTTTCCTTCTCTTTTTCCCTTGCACCAAGCAATTTAAAATTTATTTTCCTTCCACTTTTTTTTCCACTATTTTCAATCCATGCAGTTTTCTTTTGTACCAAGCATAGCCAACATTCGAACTTTTTCACATCAGCCTAAGCCATTGGAATAATAGATATTCTTGCATGAATGAGGAACATCACTACTTGGATAATGATAAGAGTTCATCATTACAATACAATCTTTCTAATAGTTAACAAACACAAACAGAAGAGTACCCAATTTTTCCAAGAGTGAACGGAAACTAAGCATACAGAGAATGGCAATGTTCCCTTGCAAATAGAAGCAAGTTTCTGTCCAATTAGGGAAGAAGCACCGTGTCATTTGGTATGAATAACTCCATTCGTTGTTTTGATGAGAGTGCAGATATTTAACGCAAAATATCATCACTACACGCTTTCATTATAGAGATTGGTTTGAAAAAAGGGTAGGGGACCAATGTCAAGGGAAATTGTTGACAAATGTTTTTCTTTGGAGAAGACCCAATCGCCCAAACTAAACTCTATTTGTCAAAGCTCAAAGTAATTCTTCTTTACTAGTAGAAATTGTTGACGCAAAATATCAGAGCAGATATTTAACGCAAAATATCACAGCAGATATTTTACGCAAAATATCATCACTACGCGCTTTCATTATACAGATTGGTTTGAAAATAAGGTCGGGAACCAATGGCAAGGGAAAGTGTCGACAAATGTTTCTCTTTGGAGAACTCACCCTCCCAAAATAGACTCTATTGGTCAATGCAGAGTCTAATTTACGCAAGGTACTTCTTCATAAACAGTAGTTCGGTTATTCCTGACAAGAGCAACACATACAGATCTGTGACCCAAAATACCACCACCATGCGTTATCACAGTTACTATATACCAAACAGTCTTAGGAGCATTTCCAACCAAAATTGGAATGAAATGTCTTGAAGAATTAATTCTTTCAGATTGCTCAAATCTTGAAAGATTAGCAGAGATTAATAGTGAAATGGAATGTTTGCTAAAGCTTTATTTAGATGGGACTGGTATCGAAGAACTCTCTTCAATGTATATCTAAACAGTCTTGTTTTGTTAGATCTGAAAGATTGCAACAACCTTGTTAGTCTCTCAACTAGCATAGATGGATGTAAATGTCTAAAAACTCTGAATCTCTCCTGTTGTTCTAGAGTTGAAAATTTGCCTGAGAATTTGCAACAAGTAGAACTTTTGGAGGAGCTTCATCTAAGTGAAACTGCCATAAGAAAACCACAATCATTCATTTTTCATTTTAAAAATCTTCAAGTTCTGTCTCTCAGTGGATGCAAGGAACCACCGTCTAAATTATGATCAAATCTACTCTCTTTTCAAAGTGATACAAAGAGGAAGTACGGATTCCATAGCTTTGATGTTACCTCCTTTGTCAAGTTTCAGTTCGTATAATGGAAGTATAAACAACCTCCTCCTCCTCTCTTATGATCTTACTTTTGAACTGAAGACCTCGTATCAGAGTTGTGAATTTTTAATCTAATTAGGTCCTACACATTAATGTGAACATCAGTATGAAATAATTATAGTATTACAGCTTACAGCTTGATCCCTTAACTGTGTGCTTGGACATTTATCAATCCAAGAACAGTTATTTGAAATTGCAAACTACCAATATATGCATAATAAAACATGTTGGATGAAATGGTGAATTGTTTCTCCATTTAATTTTTTAGTACAGTTGTCAGTTAGAGCTTGATTTTACCTTTTTGTCACAAATCATTATTGATTCAATAAATTAAGTCAGAGTTGGTAAAATGAAAGCTGCAAATACCAGAAAAAGGGGCAAACTATGCTACATGCTTGTGCATAATTTGTATATAGCTTAACATAAACATAATACATGCTCTCCCTCCATTCTAAATTCTTGCTTGATCGATAAGTTACCATGGCCAAAGATCAGTAGATAAATAGACTAAAGAAGTTTTGAATTTCTAGAATATAAATCAAACTGATTCACAGTAGTTCCTTAAAAAATCAGAACATATAGTGAATTAGAGGACAGTAATCAGTATTTTGGTATTATGTTTAAGTAAAAGATACTAGAAAAATTTCCTGCTTGAGGAGGGGGCCCATAAGAATATAATGCAGTTATGGCATTTTTCTGTTTCCTATTTGGGTCTGAGGGACTCAGATGTAGCAGGGCCTCAGTAGCAGCGTAAAAAAGATCAATGTCACAGATCACCACATTTTCACATGGGACTCTTCTGCTACGTGCAAGTTTGACAGCAAGTTTGGTTACTGAAGACCCCCTGAATCTGATGTTCCTGAAGCCAACATCGCTGATGTTAACACGTGATGGAGCTTGTAGAATTAGAAAATTATTTAACTACCATAGGCACATTACTAATGTAGTTAATATAAATTCTTTTTTAAAGCAAAATTGATGACATTGATCATGTGTGACAACCGAGATTTTTCTTGGCATTAATTAATTAAATTATTTTAACCCAATAAAAATTAAAAAAATAAATAAATTATTATTGTATGTTATAATTTAATATGAAACTGAGCTGTACCTAAATGAGATTATAAAATGTGACATCATCCATATAATATGATAATACCAACTTAAATAAAATTCCATTAAATAATTAACCATGATAACCTATTAGATAAATTAGTAAAGTGGTTTGTAGATGATTAAATTATAGAGAAATAAAAGAAATAGTATATATACAAAAATATATAAAGAAAATATAAATATATATAAATATAAAATATAAAAGAAATTGCAATTATTTAATATATTATTAAAGTACAAATGAAATGGCTTCTTGAAGAAGCCATTTCCTTTCCAACTAACCCCACTAAGGGGTCTTCATTCTCGGGTACAGAGAGGAAGGGAGAAAGGAGCTCGTTTTAGGTTTTGAAGAAGCAAAACAAAGAGGTGAAAGGGGCACCGCCAGCCGGAGAGTAGAGAGTGGAAGGAGATTCGACGCTGGGCGTCACTGCTGATGGCAGAATCCGGCTCTGCTAGTGTGGTTGAACCGAGTGGTGAATACAGAGGCAGTGATCGTAGTACTACTGCGACAGAGGAAGTTGAAGGCAGTGGCTCTTAGCTTAGGTAAAGTGCTAGTTTGGGGACGTTGAACAGTGGTTGAAGCAGTAGCATTGTGCGAGGAAGAAAGCTACAGTGGAGGAGGAAGAGGAGGAAAACTAAAAGAGGAAGAGCACTGCTGCTGCGAGAAAAGTGAATCGAGAGAGTGTAGAGGGCTGAGAAAAAAAAAGAGAAGGAAAAGAGAAGAAACAAGAAAGAGAAGAAGAGCTCATGTGAAGAGCAGAAAAAATTGCTACTGAAGAAATTATTTGGGGCTGCGATTCTGTGGTAATCAAAAGGGTTGAAATGAAGGTAGAACCAAGGGTGGAATCAGCCTTGAACAATGACATTTAAGGGGTCTGAAGCAGTGTTAACCAGGGCTGAGCTGAGGGTTGAAAGCAGAAGAAGAAATTGCCCTGAACAAGGGCTCTCGGCAAGCTGAAACAGGGGACTCTCGGCAAGGCTTTGTGGGGGGCATTTTCATGCTAAAAGTGACGTGAGAAGCAGGGGAAGAATTTAACTTTGGTACTGGATACGCGGTGCTTTAAAGGCTGAGTTTGGCTGTGTAAAAAGAGGCTATAAACAGGGTGATTTCCTTGTTGGTACAGCCATTGTTAGGGCTGCTTTGGGGCATTGAAGTGGGCTGATGCTTGTCTAGTTTTAAGGCTGAGGTGGGGTCAAGAAGAAGCTTGAAAACAAGGGCCATTCGGTGGTTGTAGGCTGGAGGATCGAGGGTAGCATTGGAGGTTGTCATTGGTATTATTTTGGGTGGTACGGCAGCAAAGAAAGAGAGGAAGATTTTGAGAGTCTTGCTAGAATCTTTAAGATGAAAATGATTGAGGAAATTAATAAAATTGGTCATAATTCTATGTAGTTTTATAGAATTTATTTGACTATTTTTCTAAGTAAATATGTATGTGAATTTAATTTGTAGAGAACAACCAAGGGATGAGTTGATGAGGCTGATTAAGTTTTTAAGAGATTGAGTTTCTAGCCTTGAGACATTTATGGTAAGTAACTTACATGAATCTTTGTTAGTATTACCTAGTGGAATAAGTGATTCATATAGCAAGGATGAGAGTGGGTAAGGGATTTACCTAAGTGTGATTAGTATTATATTTTTAATTAGTAAAATTATGAGTTAATTACTATAATAATAATACATGTTAAGTGAGATGTTACCAAGTGATTGTGGTGTAGAAAGAAACTTTAGAAAATTACTATACAATTGCTTAAGGTTAAGTATAAGGACTAAGAAGTGGATATTTCATGTTCATGTAGCAAAGTGGTATACGAATATATATGTTAGAGTTACATTATATGGTATGCGTTATATTATGAGAAGGATGATATGATTATGGAACATTATGGACATACGGATGAGATTATTTTGTATGTGATAATATAATAATCGAGATATAACAAGGGATTTACAAGAAAATAATTAGGCACAAATACTTAATTTTCTTATACGCTTTAGCAGTTACATTTTGATATTATTTATGAAGCTTAAGGAAGGAATCGATAATGATATTTATGACGCAAGGTGGTTGTTATGGATATAGTGGTATTTCTACGGATAATATTTATTTAGATTAATAATGCTTGGTTAAAATATATATATTGATATAAATTTTGATGTGTATTGATTATAGAGAATTCGCAAGGAAGTGGAAGAGCACAATTAGCCAAGTGCAGTGCTTACTAAGTGCCAAGTTTGATGCACTTTAGGTAAGAGATATATATCGGAACGTAAGGGATACTGAATGTAATTTTAAAATCAACTGCCTTGTGATTTTATAAACTGTATTTTTTTGCAGGGGGTTTTAAGAAATATAAGTTGTTATGTTGCCGAATTTTTTATGAAAATAATGGTTTTGGTGATTTAAGCTTAACTTAAGTAACCATTTGAAAATGGCAAAGTATCCGGCAAGCTTATTTTAAAAATGGTTAAATCTTATGATTTTGATTTACTTATAAGACTTTTAGCAGAGATATTAATCTCATGAAAATTATCAACCGATGATATTGGTTTGAAAATATTATGAGCATATATGATTTATTGCTTTTGAAAGAAATATATACTAGTTCTTTTGTGAACTTTCTTAAAGCTTGAAAAATACTATTTTGAATTCTGAAAATATATATGTTTTGAGACATGACTAACTAAAGTCAATATAGTATTGTTTTGAAACTACTATGTGTGACCTTGATTCTGTCCGCAGTAGGTATTTATATTTGGACTACTGTGTGTGGCCTTGAATCAGTCCGCAGTAGGTATTTACCTTCTGACTACTTATGGAAACTTTATTCGAAACTCCCATTTTCATAGAAATCATCAAAGTGTCATATTGTTAGAAACTATATGTATGGAAATGTTTTGAGACATGACTAACAATCACTGCAGTAATGTTTTGGACTACTGTGTGACCCTGATCCAGTCCACAATAAGTAATGTTTTGGGCTATTGTATGATTCTGATCCAGTCTACAGTAGAGTTTCTATTGCTGTGTGACCTTGATTCAGTCCACAACAGGCCCAGTTGACACTTGATCGGTGCTCACTGTGGACCCCTCTGGACTATGGCCATATATCAATTTGAACTGCTTGATTATTGCTTAGTCGTCATGTCCCCAGCTTAGTATGTATATGCTTTTTCGTGCTTATCTTCATACATGAGTTTTGAATGAATGATACTTAGATTCTGAAACTGATAAGAATTTGATTTGACGATCAGTATTGAAAATAAATGTGATAAGCACGTATATTTTGAATTATGTTCAGAATTTAATTGTTTATGTTTTGGTTTAAATGAAATGCTTTCTTATGCATTGCATAAGCATGATTTGATTTCCAAATTGTATGAATTACGGTATTCGAGTTTTAAATAAATATTTTGAAATTGCATATAAAAATTTGGTATCTGTTTCTTATATATATATATTTCTTATTGGGCTTTCCAAAAAGCTCACCCCCCCTCTCCACCTTCCAGATAACATGTAGTAGGTGCTTGGTATGCGGAGTTTAAATACATCCTTCAAGGCTTTCACACCACCTTTAAAGGTATGTGATGTACAATTATTTATTTGTATTCAAACTTGTATTTCAGTACTTTTATAATATGTGGATATAATTAAAGGAAGTATAGAATATAGTTATGGTTTATAACAATGCATGCAACTTAGGTAGATATATTTAGTCAAGTAGAATGATTCGAAATTATAAATGCATGCTAAGTGAGAGAATTTGACTGGGACCTAAGGTAACTAAAGGACATTGACTTAGCTAATATAATATTAGCTTAAGAATTGATTAGTGACACTATGTACAGCCCAACCAAGTAAGTGAAAAAAGGAAAAATCTGATTCGTATTTTTAGTATAAAGGGTCGTTACATCATGAATAATGTTCTCAAAATGCATATCAGCTGCAATTCCTTCCAAAGAAGCTGGCCAAGTTTTCAGCCTTACTCCATTCATTGTAAATATGAGAATGCAGTTCACAGCAGTGATTCCGATAACAGGTTCATCCTTAGACTTTCCAAGACTCCCAACAGTACTGATGTCATGGCTAGGTCTGCATGTAACAGTGATAACCGCAAATCCTCTTATTTTTGGAGTTAGGTATATGTAAAATTTAATTTTTGATGTTAATAGACTGGTTGAAATAAATAAATTTATTAAAGGATTGGAATATTTAAAAATTAAAATACTTGATCAATTGAAAAAAAAATGTGTATATATATGTGATTATATATATATGTACAAATATAAAAGTATATATATAAAAATAATAAATGTTATTTTGAATTAAAGTATATGTATATTATTAAATAACAAGATGAATAATATATGTTTTAAGGATTATATATATATATATATGTAATTGTTAATAGAAAATATATTAGTGATATATTGATGATATTGTGAATAAATAAATGAATAAATAAATAAGTAAATAAATAAATAAAAAATCTGGAAACTAAAAAGAATAAAATAAAATTAATGATATAATGGTAAATATTGACTTTTAAAGGGGACAAATAAGTCAATTAGCATATGTGAGATTTTTGTACACCAAAATTTTATTAAATAAAGTTAAAAATCTGGTTTAATTGGCTGAGAAGGGGTCGGCTACAACAGATGTTTTCCTCTCCCCTGCTGTTATTTCTTTCTGCTGTATCGTTCCCCTATATTTCTTCCCGTTTCCCTCACGTTCACCTTCCCAAACCTCAACTTTTTTGCATTAATCCATCTACCCTCCTTCACAAGACATCTTCTTTACATTAAGATGACCTTAGATCTGGAATTAGAGGGCTTGAGGGAAGGAAACGGAATGGGTTTTGAGCAGCTGTTCTGTTCGGCTAATGAGAGAGGTGAGCAGTAAATAATTTTTATGCAATTCTAGTTGATTATTTTGATAGTTTAAAACATGAGTAGTATGTTTGTTGCTTTAAAAATGAAATAAAAATCATATATAGGAGTCCCCTGGAGGTTCGGTCATTGAAAAAGAAATGAAGAAATTATTGGAATTTTTATTGTTTGTTGATTTGGAATTAAGAGCAAACTATAAAAGGAATTAGATTGAAATTTAATTGAGTGATGCTTTCTCAAAACGTGGGCTGAATGACGATGATAAATTGGCAAAACAGAAAATGGCGTGGGTAAGGGAACTCTCGGTCAGAACAGGGGCTAAATGTTGGTGATGGTGTCTTGATGAATTTAACATGTTTGATGAAATTACTGAGTGAGTAGAATAGGCTTATGAAATGAGAATTGGTTGAAGAATGAAATATCATGGGAATATGGCAAATTGAGGCTTACGGTTATGCAGGAAAATGATGAGATGTTGGTTGTATTTTATTAAATAATGATTTTAAAACTGATATGGCAATAAATCATGATCAATTATAGAGTTAACCGGAAAGAAGGTAAATTGTGAGTATGAGGGGTGTCGGCCTTGACTTGGAAGAATTGAAGTTAGTGCATATGTATAAAAAGGTGTCTGGTAAGTGTATTAAGTGAGTAGAGAGTAATTGATTTATAGAATAATTATTGAGTTAAAATATAAATTATTAGTGAGATTAGAATTGAGAAAGGTTTCAATTTAATTTATATAAATATTCATTTTAGTTGTATATGGTATTTAATAGAAATTGAGATTATATGTGACATGGAAATTTAAGAAAGAATGGAATTTAGTTGAAATTATATTTTGATACTTAGTAAAAAATAAAATAAATAGATTGTTGAGGATGATAAATAGAAAATAGAATTGATGGAATGTTTACTAGAATCATAATGCAGAATTTTGAATGTAATTTAGAATTGTTGTGCAGTATGAAGTACGAGGAATAAAGAGGCGTAAATGAGGTTACTGGATTTATTCTACACGAAAATAGAGGTAAGGAATAGTATATGGAAGTAGTGTAGGAAATATTGTGCATGCATGTGGGAAATTTGGGTGATTTAGAAATTATAAATCGAAATTTATGAAAGGGGTTAGGATAGAAATTTACCAAAAGGTTACCGAAAAGTATAGAAAATTTCCCTTAATTATTTACACGCTCAGTATCTTAAATAAATAGTATTTTACATAGTTTGAATATTTGAATGTGTGAAATGATGATAATATGTTTTATGAATTTTATGAGATTTATTTAGAATATATAAAGTGTTGATTTGTTTACATGAATAGAAATCGATTGAAATAGTTTATATGAAAATGATTTTATAATAGTGTTAGCTCCTTGTGGATTCATGCATACAGATTGATGATTAGGGCTGGGAGACCGTAGCTACGTCCCCGGTACCTTCCCCTTTTCCGATCACAGTTGTCACTGACGAGTGTACACTGTAGATCTTCGACAATGGCCATTGTTACAGGTAGGAACGGCTTAGAGCTGGATGCCTAGCCCCACGTGGGTACGCCTAATCCTATACAGGTCCCTGTAGGGATATAGTTCGTGTATGGGTTCTTGGATGCTCACACTCTATTGTTTTACACAGTATATGAAATGATTGATTTACAGACAGATGACAGATTTGATTGAAATGATTTGAAAAGTGAACTGTGAAAGAATATATGAACAGTATATGAACAGTGATTGAATTAAAGATAGATTGATTTTAAATGATTTGAACATTGAATATTTATATGGACAGTATATGTTTTAAAAGAGTTTTCAATAAATGTTTACATGCACCCATATGCATTATTTTGTTTATAAAATTTAAAGTTATGATTTTTACTGCATATAGTGGCATAGTACCACTCTTTTATATGCTTTTTCTTACTGAGCTTTCCCCAAAGCTCACCCCCTTACTCACCATCCCAGATAGTTCATTCGTGCGCGTGGTTATAGAAGTTACAAGTTAGTGGAAGAGATCATTAAAAGTGATATGTCAGGAGTACAGGTACATGTGGAATTTTATATTTATATTCAGAGTAATAAATGCACAGCAGACGTATTTGTAAGTGGAATGAAATCAGTGTAGTGTTCAAAAAAAATATATACATGATCTAGTGAGATGTAAATTTATATTGAATTGTTATAAATAGAATTATGAATATTATATCTAAGTTTGGTTATAGAATCGAATTTACATCGACACCGAATGCAAACCAATCGACATTGAATAATTGAATGAGAAAGATAAAAAAATTGATTCGAAATTTTATAATTTTGGATGTTACAGTAACTCTTGAAATAGTAATCTTCTTGCTACCACCACCAAGAGATATACAGTCATCAACAATAGAAATTGTTGACGCAAAATATCATAGCAGAATATTTGACGCCAAGTACCATCACTACGCGCTTTCATTATAAAGATTCATAGCAGATATTTGACGCCGAATACCAGCACTACGCGCTTTCATTATAGAGATCGATTTGAAGAAAAGGTCAGGGACCAATGTCAAGGGAAACTGTCGATGTGTGTTTTTCTTAAGAGAAGACTCACCTGCCGAAACTACACTCTATTGGTCAATGCAGAGTCTAGTTTACGCAAGTACTTCTACATAAACAGTGGTTCGATTCTTCCTGGAAAGAGCATCACATGCAGATCTATGACCCAAAACACCACCACCACATGTTATCACAATTACTATTTAGATTCATTTGAAGAAGAGTTTGGGTAATGTAAAATAGAAACTGTTGACAGTTGTTTTCTTCTTACCTTGGAAATTGATTTGTTGTTAATTAGTTTCTTTCCGTGTTCTTAATTACTCAAACTTACAGTGTTTTTAAGTAGATTCTAATAAATAGAAGTAAAAGGAACTGTCTCAAACACCAGATTGAGATATCTTCCTCTTCCTCCTCCTTCTCCTTAGATATGTTGTCTTCACCATCATCTTCTTCTATTTCCAGAGAGAAATATGATGTTTTCTTGAGCTTTAGAGGTAAAGATACCCGTATAAAATTCACTAATCATCTATATGCTGCTTTAGAAAGGAATGGAATCTTCACTTTCAAGGATGATCAAAAGCTTGAGGCTGGAGAAGAAATCAGATTAGAACTCCGTAAAGCAATTCAAGAATCATGGTGTTCAATAATCGTTTTCTTTGAAACATATGCTTTTTCAGGTTGGTGCTTGGAGGAGCTTGCCGAGATTGTTCAACAAAGAAAGAAGAGGGGGCATAAAATTTTCCCAATTTTTTATGATGTGGATTCATTTGATTTCAGAAAACAGACTGGGAAAGTTGAAGAAGCTTTGGCCAAACATGAAGAGAGATACAAAGAAGATAAAGAGAAGACCAAAATCTGGTGAACTGCTTTAACTAAAGCAGCTAATATCAAAGGATGGCAGTTAAGTAACAGGTGGCTCATTCTTTTCTTTTTTAGTTTTCGTTTTTAATGACTAAAAGTCTACAAAATTGTTTTTTTCCTTTTTTTGTGTTATAAAATTGTAAAATTTCATTTAACCAAAGATAATTTCTGTTTTATTATGTTGTAACATAGCCTTCCTTGTTATTCTTGCTCTCTTTTTTTTTCATATATTATTAGCAATAAAAGTTTGTCACTTAAAATGAACTTTTTTTAAGATAAACTCATTAATATATTTGTTGGCTCATTTAAAGATATAGACATATAGTCATTTTTGTTGGCCGCTCATTTCTTAAGTAAAAACTAAATTTTAGTTTTTTTTTAAGGCATGAGTCGAAATTTATTAGAGACATTATTAAAAATATATCGACAAAATTATGTCAAACATATTCAGGTGTTCCTGATGAGTTGATTGGAATTAATTCTCGTTTGGAAGAGTTGCATTCCAAAATGAACATTGAGGAAGATGATGTTCGCATTATAGGAATTTGTGGTATGGGCGGCATTGGTAAAACTACTCTTGCAAGGGTTGCTTATGCCCAAATGTCACCTCATTTTGAAGGTAAAAGCTTTCTTGCTGATGTTCGAGAAATTTCAGAAAAATGTGGACTTGTTTCTTTATAGAAACAAGTTTTTTCTCAAATCTTGTTAGAGGAAGGTTTCAATATATTCAATGTTCATGAGGGGAATGTCATGATTAGTCATAGGCTATCTCACAAGAAGGTTCTTGTTGTTATTGATGATGCCGATAACATACAACACTTAAAAAGCTTGGTTGGAGGCATGATTGGTTCGGTTTAGGGAGCAGAATCATCATAACAACTAGAGATGAACATTTGTTGCGATCCTACGGAGTGGATGATGTGTATAAGCCTGCAATGCTTAATGTAAAAGAAGCACTTCAGCTTTTCAACTGGAAAGCTTTCAAAAGTTATACAGTGCCAGAAAATGATTTCATTGAGCTTTCTAAACTTGTTGTGGAATATGCTGATGGTCTTCCTTTAGCTCTTGAAGTTTTGGGTTCTTTTTTGTGTGGTAGAGATATAGTTGTAACATCCCTTTTTACCAAAATCTAGACTAAATTTTTCCTTTTTCACCTACTTGGTTGGGCTGTACGTAGTGTCACTAATAAATTTCTAAGCTAATATTATATTAGCTATATCAATGTCCTTTAGTTACTTTAGGTCCCAGTCAAATTCTCTTACTAAGCATGCATTTATAATTTCGAATCATTCTACTTGACTAATTATATCTCTACCCAAGTTGCATGCATTATTATAGACCATAAATATATTCTATACGTCCTTTAATCACATCCCCATATTATAAAAGTACTAAATATAGAAGTCTGAATATAAAAGAGAATACTGTACATCACATACCTTCAAGAGTGGTACAAAAGCCTCGAAGGACTTGCTTAAACCCCACGTATGAAGCACCTACTGCAAATAATCTAGAAGGTGGAGGGGGGTGAGCTTTTTGGAAAGCCCAGTAAGAAATACATATAAGAAACAGATACTGAATTTTTATATGCAAGTTTCTAAAACATTTATTAAAACTTGAATACCATATTTCATACCATTTGAAAATCAAATCATGCTTATGCAATGCATCAGAAAGCATTTCATTTAAACCGAAACATAAACAACTGAATTCTGAACATATTTCAAAATATACATGCTTATCACATTTAGTTTCAATACGGATTGTCAAATCAAATTCTTATCAGTTTCAGAATCCAAATATCATTCATTCAAAACTCATATACGAAGATAAGCACGAAAAATCATATACTTACTAAGCTGGAGACATGTTAGCGACTAATAATTAATCATGCAGTTCGAATTGACATATGGCCATAGTCTAAAGGGGGTCCACTGTGAGCACTGATCAGGTGTCAACTGGGCCCGCTGTGGACTGGATCAAGGTCACAGCAATAGAAACTCTACTGTAGATTGGATCAGGATCATACAGTAGCCCAAAACATTACCTACTGTGGACTGGATCAGGGTCACACAGTAGCCTAAAACATTACTGCAGTGATTGTTAGTCATGTCTCAAAACATTTCCATACATATAGTTCCTACTGCGAACTGATTCAAGGCCACACACACAGTAGTCTGAATACAAATACCTACTACGGGCACAATCAAGGTCACGCACAGTAATTTCAAAACAATACCATATATTTTCGAAATTCAAAACAGTATTTTCGTGCTTTAGGAAAATTCATAATAAAAGTCATACATTTCTTTCAAAACATATAAACTATACATACTCATAATATCTTCAAAACAATAACATAGGTTGATAATTCCTTAAGATAAATATCTCGGCTGAATGCCTTATAAACAATTCAAAGTCGTACGATTTAATCGTTTTCAAAATAAGTCAACCGGATAAATGGTTATTTTCAAATGATTGCTTAAGTTAAGCTTAAATCATAAAAACCATTATTTTCATAAAAATCCGGCAACATAACGGCTTATATTTTCTTAAAACCTCCTGCAGGAAAATACAGTTTATATATTCACAAGGCAATTGATTTTAAATAGCATTCAGTATCTCTTACGTTCCGATATATATTTTTTACCTTACGCACTTAGTATCTTCTTCGAGTTTTTGCATCACGGCTCAAGCTCCAAGCTACTCCAAGTCACTACAAACCAAAGTTAACATCGTCTCAAAACAAATCTTTAATCACATTTAATTATCTACCAAAACCATATATTTTAGAGCCACAATTTAGTCGGCTTCACTTCTACATCAAAACTAATCCTTTATTGTTGTACCAATAATATATATATACACACTTATATATTCGTATGCCTATATACATGTGTATTTAAAACTTTACGTTAGTCATTCTTGTCATTTAAACAATATATATATATATATATATATATATATACACACACACACACACACACACATACACACACACACAATTATGCATAATAGCATATCCATTTACATCATGTCCTACATTTCTCTTCCTCATCAAAATCATGGTGTGTGTGATATATATACATATATATATATATATATACACACACACTACATTTACCATCATCATTATATTTTCTTAATATATGTGTGTAAGTACCTAGATATATGTATACACATAAGCTTTAAATTTAACACTATAAAAACCTTATCATTTGAACCACGTCCAAAGAGGCCAAAAACCACTTTCAAAATACTTGCTTTTCCATCCTGATTATCCACTGTTTTTCAACTTTAAAACAGCCCCCGTACAACCTTGTTCTTTGGCCTAAAACCTCTCAACACAGCCCTTAAGTGTTTATTTTTTAACACCCCTTTTTTTTTAACACCAAAAGAAACCCTTCTACACAACCCTTATTTTCCTCTGTTTCAGCTTGCTTATGCAGCAAACCGAGACCCCATTTTCATCAGTCCACTCCCTACTTCTCTCTTCTACCTTGTCGCTCTCCTATTTCCTTCTTTCCCGTTCTTTTCTTTTGGCTATTTTCTCTCTCGTCTCCTGCCTGGTTTTCTTGTTTTTCCTCTCGCCTTTGGTTCCTATTGCTTTCACCCAAAGAAAACAACCTCCAAGCTCATAGCTCAATGGCCTTGTCGCACTCCAACCAGCCTTCATAACCACGGATCCCAGCTTGGCTGCTGGTTCTATTTCAGCCATCCCCTGCTGCTCACGTTACTGTTTTCCCCTTTTCAGTCGAGATCGAGGAAGCCCCAATCGCAAACAACTGCTTCAACCCTTCACTCCTTAAACACCCAAAGAAAACAACCCTCTCATCTCCCTTGTCTCTCGATCTGTCAGCCCCTGAACTTCCTTTATTTTTCTGCTGAGAATTTTCTTTAATGGCTGCCTCCCCTCTTCAGACGTGAAGAGAGTCCCACTTAGTGGGAGTTGGTGAGACCCTTGGCTTCTTAAGGAAGCCACACTACTATTATAATTAAGTATATTCAGCATATATTTATTATTTAATTTAACCTCCACAATTCAATTTATTTGTATGTTTTTAAAATAGATATTTACGTGAGATATGTTGAAGTTTAATTACCAAACTTTATATGGTTAATAGGATATATTTTAATTTAAATTAAATTTACTCATTTACATATTAATTTATCTAACTATTTTAACTATTCTGGGTAATTTTATTTGACAGATATTGTACATTATGAATTAAATGGATCCTTATTTCTTATCATCAATTTAATTAAATTGCTCTCCTATAATCCTCTTATAATACTCCAATTCACTTGATTAATCCATTAATTTCACTGATGTTTATCCGTGATAAATTATTAGTTCATTTTCCTTAACTCCACCCACTTTTCTAACTAATTCACTGCACCTATAACCCAACTTTAAAATTCACCAAGATCAGTCACAATAAATAAAAATATGAGCCATATACAATCGGCAAAGTCTCCGAGTTAACTTTCCAACGAACTTTGAATCATCTCCATTGGAGTTACTCATCAAAATTTGCACTTGACTCTTTATCAATTTCTCACTTTCCAAAATTCCCGCATATAGAGCAAGTTCCAAAATTCAACAATATTAATCCTTAAAGAATTTAAAAATGTAGGCCCGTATTATCCGCTTAACTCTTATGATTTATTAATCATTAGAAATTTTAAATTCTTAAATTCCTTCCAATAATACATTTGTCAATTTACTAAGAATATGCAAATCATAGTTGACACAATAGTTCAATGGAGAAGTGCAATTGAAAGACTTAAAAGAGATTCTAACACTACAAGAAAATACACTTTCAGCGACGAAAATTTAGCTGCGGAATTTTTCCGCCGCTGAAAAATGGTATTAGCGACGAAATTTATGCTGAAATTAGCGACAGAATTCTGTGGGTAATTAGCTACGAAATATTTTCTGTCGCTAATTATGGCGGGAGGCACTGTACAATAGTGCCAAAGATTGCCGACGGAATTAGCTACAGAAATTTCTGTCACTAAATTTGAAATTAGTCATAATAGTTAGTACGAAAAAATTCCGTCGCTAATTTTGTCGGTAAAGCTCATTAGCGACGGAAAAATTCTGTCGCTAACTATCTATAATTATTTTTAATTTTTGTATCGAAAAATTAGCGGCGAAATTTTTACCATCGCTAATTCTGTCGGTAAAGCTCATTAGCGACTGAAAAATTTCGTTGCTAATTATCCGTAATTATTTTTAATTTTTATATCGAAAAATTAGTGACGGAATTTTTTTCGTCGCTAATGAGCTTTACCGATGGAATTAGCAACGGAATTTTTCCATCGCAAAATATCCATAATTATTTTTTTAATTTTATATAAAATCTGTTAGGATATTTAGCGACGGAAAAAATTCCGTCGCTAATTCCGTCACTAAAGCTCATTAGTAACGGAATTAGTGACGGAATTTTTTCCGTCGCTAAATATCCATAATTATTTTTTTATTTTTATATTAAATCTATTAGAAAATTAGCGACGAAATTTTTTCTGTCGCTAATGAGCTTTAGCGACAGAATTAGCGACGGAAAATTCTGTCGCAAAATATTCATAATTATTTTTTTATTTTTATATTAAATCTATTCGAAAATTAGCGACGAAATTTTTTTTCGTCGCTAATTCTGTCGCTAATTCAACAGAAATTCCGTCGCTAATTCCTCGAAATTGGCAAATTCCCTCCCTTTTTTCTCTCCTTCCCGCCCGTGACTCTCATTTTTTCTCCTCCTCCTTCTTTTTTTCCAGTCGTTGTCCTCTCCCCTGTCCGCCGCCGGTCAGTTGCCTCTCCACCCGCCGTCGGTCACCCCCCTCCTCTCCTTGCCACCGGTCCCTCCTCCTACTGTGTAAAAAAAAAAAGAAGCAAAACAGTTTTTTTTACCTTTGAGAGAGGCCACGCCGTTGCCCCCAACGGACTCCACCGCTATCGCCCCAACCACCGTCGCCTGCCGGCCGCCCACCTGCCGTCGGTCGCCCCTCACCGTCGGTCAGCTTATACAGTGGTATTTTTTTTTTTTACATTTAAAAATATATATTTATTTGTTTATATTGTTAGTTTGTTTTATTTTTGTGTTTATTCTCTTTTTATATATTGTTAGTTTGTTATTTATTTGTTTATATATTATTATTTCTTTGTATATATTATTTAGTTATATATATTTTTAATTTGTTGTGTGTATTTATTTATTTATTTATTTGTATATATTATTTTTTATTTATTTGTGCATATATATACTTTATTGTTATTTATTTGTTTAATTAGTTACTAATGATTTTAATTAGTTACCAATTTAATAATTATGATGCTGTTTATGCATATTCATTTACCAATGCCAACAATACTTAAAGAAAACATAATGCCGTATGCTACATCAAATTATATCTTGACTAGGTTTGCTTCAAAAACATATATAATAATTTGAAGAGATAATTAGATTCAATTTGGAACTTTTATTTTATTTTTTTCTTGGAAATGTGATCAACATTAAATGCAACTATGTTATGTCTTTGGCTTACTAAGTAATTTTCCATTAACATAAACTAAATGATAAATGCCAAACCGGAACACAAAATCGTTTAGAACATTAACTTGAAAAAAAAGAAAAAAAATCAAATCAAGATTATATTGTATTTGAAAAATTATCCTATACATGGTGATGAATTTTAAATCTGTATAAATTAAATTAAAAAGTTAACAATTGACTCATAATTAGATTATCTATGATCAAATAAATTGTGAAATACATATATATATATATATATATATATATATATATATTATTTTCTTTGAATAAATGTATTTATTGTTGTATTAATAGTTTTAATATATTTAGTTATTTGTATATATTTTTAATTTGTTGTGTGTATATATTTATTTATTTTTATATATTTATTTGTGTCTGTCAAAGTTAGTTGTCTATATATATATTTTTTTTTTTTGCATATATTTGTATTTATTTATTTGTGTATATATATACTTTGTTGTTATTTATTTGTTTAATTAGTTACTATTGCTTTTAATGTTGTTGACACACACACACACACACACACACATTTAATAGTATATATTTATTTGTATTTATAATAATATTAGTAGGAAATTTGTATTTAAATGTTTAAAGTTAATATTGTTAGATTTTAAATATATAAATTTATTTATGCAAATTTAATTTGGTCATAATATTGTTAATTATGAAAATTTATTGTTGTTTTAGTGTATCTAATTATATGGTATTAATAGATTGATTGAATTCGTATTATTAATGTGAGATATACACATTGTTTTATATATATATATATATATATATATATATATTATTTTTTTCTTTGCATAAATGTATATATTGTTGTATTAATAGTTTTAATATGTATTGTAATGAAAGTTGTATGTATTGTAATCGTTATTTTTTTATTTTCTATTAAAAGAAAATAATATTTAATTTTTAATATGTAGTTTTTATGCTTTTGTAGGTTATTTAATATTAATAAGGAGTGCTTTGGTGGATTGTGATCTTGAGGTAATATTTTAACTATTTTATTATGCATTTTATAATAAATAATTGTTTATTTTTTATTTAAAATTTTTATTTTGTTTTTGAATTGGTTGAGATATTTGCTTTGATTGCTATATTTTATTTATTTTGTGTGGTTTTGTTTATTAAATTACAGATCTTTTATTCAGATCGTATAAAACAGAGATATACTTGAGTCATTTGCCTCCTCAGCAAGTCCAATATTCTCGGTTTCTCAATCAACAGTAAACCAAGATGAGCGAATCGATATTATAGAAGAGAAACTTGATGAAGTTTTCAAATATTTACCGCAAATGCACCAATGGATGGCTGAGATGACTCATGCATGGAAGAGTAGCAAAGAAGGCCCTTCAAATCCCGATGATAGACACTCACCGAACCTTGGAGATGGGCCTTCTTCATAAATCTTTGTTTTAATGTAAGAAATATTAAGTACTTTGTTTTTTTTTTTTTATGTTTTAAGAATTTCATGGTTATTGAGAGATGTTATGGATTTTATGAATTTTAACCATGTTTTATGATTATGTATGAATTTTATCGATATTTTATGTTTATGTATTAAGGTCTTTTAAATGTTGCTATAGTCATGAATTTAGGGTTTTAAGCTTAAATTTAAATATATTTCGGAAAACTTTTGGAAAGAATTTTGGAATTTAAAATTTTGGTAGCGAAATGCACAAATAATAGATGATGAAGAAAAAATATATTATTAGCGACAGAATTTAAGGAAATTAGTGACGGAAATAATAGCATTAGCAACGGAATTTTCTGTTGCTAATACCATTAGCGATTGAAAATTTCTATTATTAGCAACAGAATATTCCGTCGCTGATAACATTTAGCGACAGAAAAAATTTATTATTAGCGATAGAATTTTTCGTCGGTAAAAGTTTTTAGCGACGGAATATTTTAATAAAATTTAAAAATCAAAATAAAATTAGTGACGGAAAATTCCGTCGCTGATAATTTACCTACAGATTACTAATGACAGATTTTCATTTTAGCGATAGAAAATTTTCGTCGCTGATAATAAAAAATTCATCGCTGATAAGGACAAATTCTGTCGGTAATTAACGACGGAATTAGCGACGGAGTGTACTTTCAGCGACGGAATGAGTATCAGCGACATTGATTTTTCCAACGAAAATTTTCCATCGCTAATTCGTCGCTAAAACGCTTCAGCGACGGAATCAGACTTTTAGCGACGGAATGTCTCCTTTTTTGTAGTGTAACAAAGAAATTCGTGATAGACTTCAAATAAGCTTTGATGGATTAGAAGAAACTGAGAAGAATATAGCATGCTTCTTCAACAAGGAAGAGAAAGGTTTTGTAACAAAAGTACTTGATGGTTGCAAGGTTTTTCCAGGTATTGGAATAGACGTTCTCATTACGAAATCTCTTGTATCAGTCGATGCAGACAACAAATTGAGGATGCATGACTTGCTACAAGAGATGGGAAGGAAAATTGTAAGGCAGAAATCTCTTGACAAGCCTGGGAAACGTTGTAGATTGTGGGAGAAAGTTGATGTCTACCACATGATGAGAAATAACACTGTAAGTCTTCCATAAAGATTGCATATTTATTTGTTTATTAAAAATCTCTACTTAACATGGTAAACTATCCAGTAATGAAAAATTCCATAAATTAATTAGGATACACTGAAACTTGAAATCAGATAATGCATAAATTAGCAATAAAAACTAGTTTTATATATCTATAATCATTTTAAATATTTTTTGTTGATTATGAAATTAATAATATTTATCTAATGCTTGTAAGAACTCTAGTTCTATGAAATTATTTTCCTTAAAAAAATATTTTCTTTGTTTTAAAATTCTTTATTCATTATATTTGAAGCAACATACTACAATAATATTATTAAACACGAGAATGATATTAACCATAAATTTAATTTTTAATGAAATCTATCATATGCTTTACACCAACTATTTTGTCCATTTATATGTTTCTTTACTGTTGATTTTTAGGCCACCGAAGCAATTGAAGGCATAGTCATGGACAATAAAAGGTACAAAAACATAAACACACACATACACACGCATGTATCTAATATATTATTATTATTATTATTATTATTATTATTATTATTATTATTATTATTATTATTACTTGTTCATGACTAGTAGCTGCTAGAACGTATGGATATTTTGCCTTAGGTTGCACTCTTTTGTTTTTTTCCTCTTTTTTATTTTATAACATATGGATAATTTGATCTCCATTTGATTGATGTTAGTGCTATTTAAGTTTTGCTATTTATCTTTTGTTCTCCATACAATTTTCAATTTTTACTTTTGTTGAAGGCGTCGTATATTCCGAAGCTTATTTTTGTTGTGCCCTTGGTTGTTAGGGAACAGAACATGATTTTCACTTTGAATGCTAAATGGCCCCGGAACTTGATGAAGACGCCAAGCTTCAAAATGGTCCCAAATCTTGAAAGTTTGATTTTGGAAGGCTGTAATAGAATTATAGATGTTCATCCATCCATTGGAGTTCTAAAGAAGCTTAAATTTTTGAATTTAAGAGGCTGTAAATGTCTTAGGAGTCTTCCACCCAAAATTGGAATGAAGTCTCTTGAAGAATTAATTCTTTCAGATTGCTCAAATCTTGAAAGGTTTCCAGAGATTGATGGTGAAATGGAATGTTTTCTGAAGCTTTATTTAGATGGGACTCGTATTGAAGAACTTCAATTGGACATCTCAAAAATCTTGTTTTCTTAAATCTAAAAGACTGCAGTAATCTTGTGACTCTCCCAAGCAGCATAAATGGTTGTAAATGTCTAAGAACTCTTAACCTCTCTGGTTGTTCTAAACTTGAAACTTTGCCAGAGAATTTGCAGCAAGTAGAATTTCTGGAGGAGCTTGATTTAAGTGAAACTGCCATAAGAAAACCACCTTCCATCACTAGAATAGAGAGCTTGAATGTAGATGGTTGTGCTTCATTGGAAGTAATTGCAAATCCATCAACAATATGCAATTCATTTGATCAACCATTTATTACTGGTTTGAATTGCTATAGATTGGCGGAGAACAACAATGCATTAAAAATGCTAAAAGAATACATTAAGGTTGGTATCTCTCTCGCTCTCACTAAATCTTACACTCAAGTGTTTATGGTATTACTATTGGTTACTAAAAAATGGGAATTTTTTTTTTGCAGGTATTTTCAAATGCAAGAGGATTAGTTAAGATAGTTATACCTGGAAATGAAATTCCGGAATGGTTCAGCCATCAGAGGGAATGGGATGGATCTTCAATAAAGATACCACGTTAAGAATGAGCAACTCAAGAAGATGATGAGAAGTCTCGTGGTATTCATCTGATGGTATAGTGTTTATATATACAAAGTCAGAATAGGAAACTAACTAACAGAAAACTGTTTTTAACTAACTAGTGATTAAACTAACTACAACAGTGAAATAAGTTAGTTGGATAAAGTGAGCTGCTGGACTCTGTTAGCCCCCCTCAAGCTGGAGTGTAGAGGGTCTGAAGATTAAGCTTCTGTAGATATGGAGCGAAAGTAGCTGGATAGTGAGGTTTGGTGAAGATGTCAGCAAGCTGAGAAGAAGAAGATACATGCAGCAGACGAATCACTCCAGCTTGAAGTTTTTCTCGGATAAGATGGCAGTCAATTTCAATGTGTTTTGTTCTTTCATGGTAGACCGGATTTTCAGCAATGGCAATAGCGGATTTGCTGTCACAGAACAGAAGGGCTGAATGGGGATGATGAACTTGAAGATCATGGAGCAAATAGGTTAGCCATTGAAGCTCACAGGTCACAGATGCCATGGCTCGATATTCTGCTTCAGAAGATGACCGAGAGACAGTTGGCTGTTTCTTTGATTTCCAGGAAACAAGTGCGTTACCAAGGAACACACAGAAGCCAGTGACAGATCGTCTGGTGTCTGAACATGCAACCCAATCAGAGTCTGAAAAGGCTTTGAGCTTCAAATCAGAGATAGCAGGGAAGAATAGACCTTGACCAGGACTGCCTTTTATATATCGAAGAACTCTGTGGGCAGCTGTGAGATGAATATCAGTTGGTTGATCTAGGAATTGTGATAGCTGCTGGACAGCAAATGATAGGTCTGGTCTGGTGGTAGTGAGATACAAGAGTCTACCAATGAGTTTCCTGTAGGAAGTAGGATCATCAAGGGGAACACCAGTGGATTTTGAAAGTTTTAAGGATGGAACCATTGGTGTAGTGACTGGTTTGCAGCCCAGAAAACTAGTGTGTTGGAGTATTTCCAAGGCATACTTGCGCTGACAAAGATTGATGCCTGATTTTGATCGTGCAACATCAAGACCAAGGAAGTACTTCAGGGTGCCCAGATCCTTGATTCTGAAAGATGAATCAAGATATGTTTTCATCTCTTGAATTAATTGTGCATTGTTGCTTGCAAGTATAACATCATCAACATAGATGAGAAGAGCAATGAATGAGGAGTCAACATTCTTGACAAACAAGGAGTGGTCAGATGGGGCTTGTCGAAAACCTTGTGTCAAGAGAGCTGAGCTGAGCTTGGAATACCATTGGCGACCTGCTTGTTTGAGACCATAGAGGGACTTCTTCAACTGACAAACTTGGCCAGAGTTGGATGCTGGATGACCTGGAGGGAGTTTCATGAAGACCTCTTCATTCAAATCACCATGGAGGAAGGCATTGTTTATGTCCAATTGGTGAAGATGCCATTGTTTGGCTGCTGCAATAGCCAAAAGGGTTCGAACAGTATTCATTTTTGCTACAGGTGAATATGTATCTGTGAAATCCACTCCAGGTTGTTGTGTGTATCCTTTGGCTACTAACCGAGCCTTGAACCTCTCTACTTCACCATTTGCCTTGTACTTGACTTTGAAAACCCATTTACAACCGATGGCTTTCTTTGTTAAGAATGAGCAACTCAAGAAGATGATGAGAAGTCTCGTGGTATTCATCTGATGGTATAGTGTTTATATATACAAAGTCAGAATAGGAAACTAACTAACAGAAAACTGTTTTTAACTAACTAGTGATTAAACTAACTACAACAGTGAAATAAGTTAGTTGGATAAAGTGAGCTGCTGGACTCTGTTAACTGCCTCCCAATATTCAAAATGATAGTCAGTGGATGGGAGTTGCTTTATGCTGTATTTATGTCCATGCCTTTAATGATATTGATGCTTTGGGGCATAAGGAGAAAATACTTGGATGCAAAATTGATATCCATGGTAGAAATTCTCGAAAAGTCAATCGAAGTGCCATTCTTTTCGGGAGAAAATATTGGCAGAATATAACCATTAAGGATGATTATGCTTGGAGGCAGTTGGAGGACATGTGTGAAGCTGTTATCCATGGTAGTAATTCTTCACTGGTCAATAGTAGTGGCTGTGAGTTAGGGAGAAAATGTAGGCTGCAAATAGTAAGGAATGACCACCTTTGGATACGTTTTTTGCCTCGTGATCTTTTATATCCGTCTTACTTGGGGGAGCAATGGAGTGAAACCAAATGCGATGAAATATCTGTATCTTGTATTCAATGCAATTTGCCTGTCAATTTGAAGAAGTGTGGGGTCCGAATAGTGTATGAGAAAGATTTGGAAGAGATGGAGGAAATATAAGAGCAATGTAGTAGTCCAATAAACTAATTCTGTAGACATTGTTGGTGATCATGGGTCAATAGGGAATGTTGGTGTCCTTGTAAAGTGAACCTGGAAAAATTTTTGAATTTTATAATATGAAAGAAACATTAAATCTAGTAAACTCGTGAATACTAAACATTAGTCTTTATAATTCTTTTTGCCAAACCTTTTACACTGTTTAATTTTATTTAGTTAACTAAGTTTAATTTTTACAATTGTAAACTTGGACTTGAATGAATTCTTTCATTTATGCATTTGTTTATTTTCATGTTGTATAGTAAAAACTAGAGGGTTTGCATTATTGTCTGTAATTTCTTATAAATCTAATTTGCTTTATATTTATGTGATTTTTCTTTAGGTTGAAGGTAATAATTATGAGATCAAAATAATAGAGTTGGGAGAAACTCAATAAGAAGGCAAGGCATGCAGTTGAGAGTAAATCTGTTTATGAACCAAGCCATATTTAGATCAAATCTAAGTAAGATATTTACGAATTATACATAAATTCAAATATGATGTGACTCAATTATTCGAACTTAATATTTAGTTAAATCCCTTTTAACATATAATATACAAGCTTGAGTCCACCCGACCCGTTATGTTTCCCGATTTTATGATATTTAACAAAACAGGAACCAGCCCAATTTTAACTATTTACTTTCATAAATTTGAACGAGTGATTGATAGTAAAGTGCAAAGGCCATGTTGAGTCCGCTCAGTCCCTAATCTTATCACGTGCCAGAGAGATTGCAAAGCTCCCAAAACTCCAACGGTAGTCTTTTTATCATTATCAAGGACTAAGCTAAAAAGTGCACACCCAAGTGATCAAAGTGACAACCCTGAAGAAAGTACACATATAAAGCGCTTGGAAAAAATTTCAACTTTATGACGGGGAAGTAACATTAATTCTATTAAGCTACTAAATACTAATCACTAGTGTTTATAATTCTTTTTGTTAAACCTTGTAGTCTTTTTCCTTGTTTAATTTTATTTATTTACTTAAGTTCTTTTACCATTGAAAGCTTGGACTTGAATTAAAGTAATGCTTTCTCTTGGAGGAGTACGGGGGAGCTACTACCTTGCCTCATCCGAGGATGCTTGACAGGTCGCGACATATTTGTGGAACAATTTCTTAGGGGGGACAATCCCTTGGATTAATGTAATGGAAGTATGTATCCTATGTCTAAACCTCCTCCTCTTTTATGATCTCGCTTTTGAACTGAAAACCTCATATCTGAGTTGTGAATTTATAATATAATTAGGCTCTACACATTAATGCGAACATCAATATGAAATAATTAAAATGTTACAGCTTACAGCTTGATCTCTTAACCGTGTGTGCGAGGACATTTTATCAATCCAAGAACGGTTACCTGAAATTGCAAACTACCAATAAATGCATGGTAAACCAGGTTGGATCTGTAACGCCCTCGGAAGCCGGATTTTCGGGCTAACTTTTTCTTTCACTTCCTATGTTTGTCTCTCGCTCAGTGTAGCTAAAACCTAATGAGTAGAATCCCACTCCTATAGTTATTTAAGACTAGTTGTCTAAGGTCCCATTATAGTCTTCTCGTAAGACGTGTCAAAAACGACACTGAAAAACTTCTGTCCCTATTTCATTTCAGTATCCATCCTCATACTAAGTACAACATCGTTCAACCTATAGCAATTTCCAAATCTCAGTATAACTTCTAAAATACTTAGCATCCATGGATCTCATATATAATTAAATATCGAAAATTCAACTTAACTACATAACACAGTAGGTTTACAGATTTGATATCTCCTAGTTCTTACATCCCAAATCCTATACATTGTGTGCACAAAAGAATTTAGCCTGGGATATAAACAAAAGAACAAAGATTATACCTTCTTTCAAAATACAACTTTAAGCTACTCAACAAAAAGACTCTCCGTGCACCACGCTCGTGCCGAGTCTACCTGAAATAATCTGAGGTGGAAGGGGGTGAGCTTTGGGGAAAGCCCAGTAAGAAAGCATACGCTAAACGATGTTAGGTTTCTACTATGTTAAATGCATGTGCATGCGTGAATGAACGTGCCCAAAACTCATGCTCAAAGATGTTTATTTGGAAATAATACCAAATTGATAAACCATAGTTTATAAGCTATAAAATGTTATGCCAAGTAATTTCAAAACAATTTAGTACTCAAGCATTGACCGAATCAAGATATATATAGTAGTAGTAGAAATGATACATTCGCTCGTCTTTGTAACAGTATCGTAATATACATTTAAAAACATTTACATGAGACGAGCATTAGGAGATTCGGTAACGTAACAGGAATCTTTGGAAATATAACCAAGAAGCTTTCTATGAAAGCATCCACTGTAGCTAGCAGTGGTCGGTGTCCCATACCAGGGCTCTATCCATGATCATGAATCATCCCAGCACCAGTGATCATCTAGTAGCTGAGGTACAAGTCACGACTAGTTGTCGGACAATCATACGTAATTACCGCTACCCATTTGCCACACAGGCGGGATCCATGACGTAATTACGTATACGACGCCTCAATACCACACAGGCTTACTGAATGCCACACAGGCATAATAAAACGCCACACAGGCGAGTGCCACACAGGCATCTCCAAATGCCACACAGGCATTTCCAAATGCCACACAGGCATTATACATCCTCACATGTATCATGAGTCAAAACTCGTTTAGAAATATATCTTACAAAATAGGTTGAGTACTAAAGGCATAAACCGTTCCACATACTTATAGTTTTAAAAATCTAATCGTACGAAGTCTCAATAACAAATAGTAGTGATTAATATGCATGAGGTTTTAAAGGCATTTAATAAATCCAATTTAATATCAAGAAACTTATTTAGACAATTTCTAACGAATTTTCGGCATTATAACGGCATAGGTAGAACACTACCCAGCGTCATAACCACAAATCAGATACCTGTAGAAAACTCAATTAAGCAATATCTCTTCAATACACCAATTTCCAATATACATCCAAATCCAAGTCCAAATCCAAAACATTATGCATTTAAAATTCAATCCAACGTATTTGGGCAATTAACCAAAAATGCATTTAAATCCATAAATATTAAATAACATTAATTTAAACATGCATAAGCATAGTAGACTGTAATGACCTTCCTATACAATAGTGCACTAAATTTTTCATTCTCTACTTACATTGTTGGGCTGTATGTAATGTCTCAACAGTAACTCATAAGCTATATTTATAATAGCTATATAAAAATTATTCAACATTTGGTCCCAGTCCAAAACATTCTAAATAAGCATGCGTTCATCATCACAAAATATTATACTTAACCAATATATAATCACCAAGTTGCATGCATCGATATTTAACATAGATTTATATCAGGAAATTCCTATTGCTACATCCCCATATTCTAAAAGTACTGAAAACATAAGTCTGAATCTAAATTAAGTAGCTGTACATAATATACCTCCAAGGTAGAACCAAAAGCCTCGAAGAACGCGATAGCTCCCCACGTATACGCTCCTACTGCAAATAATCTGGGAGGTGGAGGAGGGGGGTGAGCTTTTTGGAAAGCCCAGTAAGAAATAAATATAAGAGACGGATACTAAATTTCTATATGCACGTTCAAAACATTCATTTAACTCAAATACTATTTTTCATAAAGTTTAGAAATCAACATGCTTATGCAATGCGTTAAAAGCATTTCTTTCAAAACATCGATAAACATTTCCATTCCAAACATTATTCTCGTCATAACATTCAATATCTGTATTGGCATAAGTACGAAAGGAATCATATATATAGCATAAGTTGGAGACATGATCATTAAGCAAAATAATCAAGCAGTTCAATTATTCCCATGCGGGAAGATACAGTTGACATATGGCCATAGTCCAAAGGGGTCCACAGAGAACACTGATCAGGTGTCTACTGGGCCCGCTGTGGACTGGATCAAGGTCACACAGCAATCGATACTCTACTGTAGATTGGATCAAAATCATACAGTAGTCCAAAACATTACCTACTGTGGACTGGATCAAGGTCCCACAGTAGTCCAAAACATTACTGCTATGATTATTATCCATGTCTCAAAACATTTCCATACGTAAACTTTCCAAAACAAATACGAAGCTCGATGGTTTCTATGAAAATGGGAGCTTTCGAATATGACTTCCAAAGTAGTCAAAATACTGCCATTTCGTACTTACTTTCAAAACAAAACTAGCTAGAGGAGTGTTATTCCAAATCATTTTCATGAACTCTAGCTCATTTTATAAACCAATATTGTATGAAAATCCGACAGCATAACGGCTTAATTTTAGTAAAAACCTCCTGCAAAGAAGATACAGTTTATAAACCACAAGCAGTTGATTTTAATATTTTATTTAGTATTCCCTACGTTTCCGATATATATATCCCTCACCTCGGTATGTAGCACGAGTATAGCTATGGCACCCTAACTTGTATCCTCTCCTCCTACAATAAGGCATGAACATAATAAAATTTACATTATTAATTTATCTTAAATAAGGTTACATTTTCTTTTGAGTCACTTAAAGAAGTGTGTGTATATATATATATATATATATATATATATATATATATTTCTCAAAATTTTCCCTTAAGTGCTTTACCTTACAAAATCTCCCTTTGGTTGTCAAATGCTTCTTCACTTACATGATGGTTCTTTTCTCATTCAACCTACATCAACGATAATGTTTCATCACCATATTCTTACCCTATCAATATCCTTTACATATCCGTAAGAAAAATCAAGTTCTTACCTTTAGCTACTAGTCAAAACCGAAGGCCTATAATGCAGCTCAATCTTTTCGATTTTTGAGGGCTTCAATCATCTTTGCAAAATACAGCCACAATCCATCTTGTTCAGACCATTGTTTGTCCTCTCCCTTTTGTTCAATTCTCGTACAACTAAAGTAGCCTAATACAAGAGGAATAAACTTGTCATGGTTCAACCTTAGTCTACCATCATCTATTTCCTTAAATAAATCTCTTAGTTTCCTTTCCCTTCCTTCACTCTCGGTTTCAAGCTCACTGTTCAGCATTAAATCAACATGTTTCAAAGCCTAAAAAAAAAACAGTCCACAGTAGTTAAGATTTTCAGTCTCAATAGCTTGCATTCCTACGCACACATTGCACCAATCAACACATTTTCCAGCCCTCTGTAGACAATCACAATTTGCCTTCAACACAGCCCTGTTTCAGCCTCTCAGATCACGTTTTATAGCCCTTAAATTCCAACCTGTGCTCTACTATTTTGCAGCCTAAAAGCCATCGCCTTTCAGCCACTCAAAAACCTCGCCGAAAGTCCCCATATAGCAGCCACTTACAGCTTCACCAAGAGCTTCAATCGGCAGCCTTCTCAACACCTAAAAACTAGCATCAACCATGATCAAAATGGATTTTAAACTCCAGGCCAAAAATCAACCCGAGGAAACCACTCCAAACAACCTTTTAAATAGCACCTAAACTCACCCGTACAGCCACTTCATTCAGCATCAAGATAACTCAGCCTTACTAATCAGCCCCAATACTCAGCATCGAATGGCCGTGAAGACAGCACCAATGACCTTCCGTTCGTACCTTAAACCACCCCTAGCCAGACTCTCAAAACCCTTACCGATAGCCTCTTATTTGACTTTCGAAAACTGAATCTCCCTTGCCTTGAACTTTCCTTCCCTAAACCTTGGTTGTTGACGCACAAAGGGATGGGCGAATAGTGACACGATGGTGAGGAAGTGGGGGCTCTCGGTTCAGCAGCAAAATAGAAGGAAGAAAATGAAATAGCTATTGTCAGATTGATGATGATGATGGACGGTGGTGAATGAAGCTGATATGGTTAGCAAACAGAAATCCAAGTTAGTGGGATGGGATTTCGTGAGGTTTCTTTAAGAAGCATCCTCTTGCAACATTATTTTATTCCCACTATATTATTTTATATATATGTTTATTCATTTACCTTTTTAACTCTATTTTAGCATTTAACAAACTATATTCCTAACTAGTTTATTTTCTTTGTTTATTTAATCCATCAAAAGAGGAAATTTACAACTATTACATAGACTGACAGGCATTTACCGTATATTCCCTTACCTAATGTTGCGCAATATCGCGATCAATGACACCACACTTGCACAACTTACTACATAAGCACTTTCTCAGATTCTTTCTTCGCGTACCTACACTTTTTAAGGCTCTTCCAAGAAAACTAAGCACCCTTATAACCGTGTTCTTTCTCAATTCGATTTGCCATTAAAATTCTCTCCAACAGCCCTACATTCATGTAACATCATTTTCACTTGGCCACCTAACGATGTTTCGTGACTCACAATTAATAAGCTTTAACTACCTGTGATCACTTATTCACCATGACATATGAACACTATTTAAACATTTGAAACAAATAATATAAATATATTAACCTTTGAATAAAAATCTTACATTAATAAATACCAATAAAAGCACAACATCATCTTGCATATAAATCTTACCTCTTATGCCAAAGCTTAGTTTTAGCAAAATCACTTAGACACGCATGGTCGATTGCCATTTCTTGTTCCTTCTTCTATGAGCACTTCTAGGCCTCGAGCCTCCAGAAGACCTCCTTGTACATTTTCTACAACCAATGTACGTCAACTATTTAATATCCTTGTGTATTTCATTTGGACAATGGGGATTAAATTAATAAGATCCTTACTCTACGAGTTAATCCTTCCTTGTCATACTCATGATATGTGCATATAGACACACACACATCACCCTTAAGCCCAGGTAAAATTTTCCTACACTTTAAGATGTCTTGCTAGCTCCTTGTACCTTTAATTTGTGATTATCCCTCTCCCTAACAACACTTATTTATCACCATTTAAATGTAACAATTATCTCTCATCATTCTAATATTAACTTCATATTTACCCACTTTTTACTTTGTAATATATATATTCTTTTAATATATAAACACACTCTGAGTCATAATAAAGGCAAAGGATTCTTACCCTCTTGATCAGCTCTTGAATGGCTGTCCCCTCTCACGTTTGGCCACCTTCTTTCCCTACTTTCTGCCTTGCAAATAACTACTGTCTTCTCCACACTTTCAGCTGATCATGCATTTCTCTTGCAACCTACATGTCCCCTGTTTTGCATCCTCGATGCCCCTCAATTTCAAGCCTTAAAATCCCCCGTCACTGCCTTGTTCCAGAACCGAGAGAAGGGCTGCTTCTTGCTGCTGCGATTCAAAGAAAACTGCAGCAGCTTCTTTCTTCTGTTTTGTCTTCAGTTTATTGTCTGTTTTCAGCCTTAAGAATCCAGCCTCCTCGGTCTTAATTCAAGCCCTAAAATCAGCCTCAAAACAACCTTTAAAAACACTCTAACTCTACCTTGTTTCCACGTCATTTTCATCAGCACAAAGTCCAGTCTTAACCCGCTTGTGACTGTTAGCTATGCACCGAGAAAGGGAAACCAGCAACCTTTGTTGGTTCTGATCAATTTTGCCCAAGAAGGTCTCTTTCAAACCTCTCGCCTACTGCATTCACTCATTCTTTTCTATTTTGGCATGAGAATGCTCAGCCAAGACACATTCTCTTCCTTTTTCCCTCACCAGTTTCCCAGCCAACAATGGCTTTTCTCTAAATTTCTCTACTTTGCTGTGAGAGCAGGTCAGTTTCTCCTCCGATTCACCTGGCTCTGATCAGTCCCATCTCCTCCAAGACTACTCTCTTTCCAGCAGCAACTGGCAAGACCATCGCTTCACCAAATTCCTCTCGATCTCGCCCTCCACTCACAGCGCACAACATTGATCCCCCCGCTGCCTTGTTCTGCCGTGACTCTCCTTCCTTGTGCTACCCTTGCTGCTCGAAATGAAGACCCCTTAAAGACCCAAATAGCTCTCGGTTGCTTCAGCTGGTGCCCCTCAAGTTTCAGTATTTTATTTATTTATTTTGTTGGTAACCGAGAATGACAGGAGATAGTGGGGGTTGGTGGCATGAAATGGCTTCTCCGAGAAGCCACTCTTGGTTTAATATTATTATTTCATTCATCCACCTAATACCTAAATTCATTGTATAATATATTAATTTATGCTGATAATAAGTTTGATATATCATTATTATTATTATTATTATTATTATTATTATTATTATTATTATTATTATTATTATTATTAGTTTTATGTTCATGTGATAATATGTATAAACATATTATCTACTCCTTAATATTTAATTTAACTAAATTTCTAAAATTTAACAATCACTTGAATAAATTAATTCCGTGTAATCCATTAAATACTTTAATTCACTAATTGAATCCTTTATTTGCTTTGTAAACTTTATCTTTCATTCTTTTTTTTTATCAACTGTCATTCTTAATATCTCAATCCACATTTTCCACTTAACTCTTATAATTCCTAAATCCTCATAATTCTCAATTCCTCAAGATCACCTTATTTAATTCCTCCAAATTATAATTCTTCATGTTTAATTAGTTTCATGCTCCAAGATAATTTCTCAATTATGAAATCTAATTTCCAATGACTTCTTACTTCACTTACCAAATGTAGAAAATTTATGGTTATCGCAGGATCAAATGGTGAAACGTTTCTCCATTTGATTTTTTAGTACAGTGGCATATGTATGACAGTTAGGGCTTGAATTTACCTTTTATCACAAATCATAATTGATTCCATAAATTAAGTCAGAGTTCGTGAAATGAAAGTTGCAAATACCAGAAAAACAGGCAAACTATGCCACATGCTTATGCATAATTTGTATATAGCTTAACATAAATATAATACATGCTCTCCCTAGATTCTAAATTCTTGCTTGATTGATAAGTTACCATGGCCAAAGATCAGCAGATAAATAGACTAAAAGAAGTTTTTAATTTCTAGAAAATAAATCAAACTGATTCACAATAGTTCCTTAAAAAATCAGAACATATCTTGAATTAGACAGTAATCAGCATTTTGTTATTAAGTTTATGTAAATGATACTAACAAAATTTGGTAATTTGGTAACAAGGGTACAAAGAAATTGTTGTAATTTCCTAAAAATATACATTATCGAAACTTTTGTAATAAATCTAGAATAATTTGAACTCAAGAAATTTAAATGTTAAACATGGGAGTCCCAACTCATTGCATCTTGGATTTAAGAGTAACCCTTCCCTGTGAACTGTAGACAAAAATGGCAATGACAGAAACTTAAGATTTTGCCCAATTACTAGCAAGTAGATAGACAAATCTGTTTGACAAATGACAACTAGTGTTTTAAGAATTATTATGAATGAAATTAAGGATAAAACTGCTTGGCAAAATCACAATTAACCAACTTGCCGACCCCAGCTGAAAACCGTTGGATCAATGCAACATTTCTGCAGGTTTTGATTGAAGCAGTTACTTTATTCTCTAGCTTTCTATTTATTGATTAGAATTTCAATAAATAAAAGAATGGCTTCCCCATCTTCACCTCATTATAATCACAGAATCAAGTTCCTGCAAATGGTTCATCCATTGTTTTCTCACAAATTTGCCCTGGAAGAATCTCCTTCAACTCTTCTAATGTTACTTATGATCTTCATGACTTGACAGAGTGAAGCACTGCTCATCTCTAAAACAATCTTTTAATTCTTTTCTTTATGATCCCGCAGCATTTCGTGCGGGTATCATACTAGTATATACTACTAGTTTCAGACTGTTCTTTCCGATCTACAGTTTTTCTTTTTTTTTTTCATGAAAAATTGCACTGTCTTTTTCAGGCAGTTCCTTTCAATGATAAACCCAGAAATGAGGTTTTTTGATGAATGATGGAAAAAGTTCAATGATGACTGATTACTATTTTCTAAGCTAAAAAATAGTAATTGCTTGAATTCCATGAATTCTTTCATGTATTGTCAGTTTGTCATTATGTCAATGCCATATTTTCTCAAGATATTTCAAGAAAATTTTAGTTAAAAGAGAGGTTCAAAGATGTTAACATTATACTAGAACTAAAAAACCTGATGCCAGAGCTGCTAATTATATATACCAGTAAACATCTTGGGTTAAAGAATTTGGATATACAGCTCCTGTTTCTGGATTATGGATGAAAATGATTTGGCAGAGTCCAAATAAACCTGTCAAAACTCCTTTTCTAGTTTCTTTAATAAAAGATAGCAGTTTTTGGAACCATTAATTTCTAAAATTGGAATTCTAACCATTTATGAATTTTCTTCTTTTTACAACTTCAAACCAATCTAGTCTTAGATCACGCAGATATCAGATACTAATGAACATGATTATTCTAAGCTTTTCTATCCATTTTTCAGATTACCCTCTTATTCTTTCTTTTCTCACTGACCTTGGCATTGTCATTCTCTTGTTATCCTGCCTGATTGGAGTCTGCATCATTGCTACAGCATTCATCATCTTTATCACCCACATGATTTGTGAATGCATCAGCTGGCCTGTATTTCAGAAGTATACTTGTCAGATTAGCTGCCTGAATAATTTAAGCCACAGACAGTTATGTTTCTGTCATTACATATTCTTTGTAGATATCCAACGAGAAACGTAGAATTAAAGACCACAGTATTGGCTTTTAATGCATGTTCTTACCATGATTCCAATTCTTACACATAAATGTTTCCAGCTTTGTCTGCCTGATAATGTTGACTTATATACAGACAATGGATTATTGTATTATACTTGATACATTACCATATAAATTTACAAAAGCCAGAGTCAATTAGTTATAAAATTCAATCCCAGGAAAGAAACCCTTAAAAATTATCCTTTTAAATGCCATATTCTTAAAATTAAAAAGGTTTGAAATTGTATCCCTGCCTAATCTGACAAACTGGCAATGCCAGTCAACAGCAAAGCTAGAGGTAAAGGTCTGATATATTAGTTGCCTTAATAATCATAATCTAATATGTCAGGATTTACAGGTTCTTAGGCTCTTGTACTTCTAGCTTTTGGCTTTTTTCTATAATGAGTCATGTACAATGGTCATCACTCATCAGAAACAAGCATTTCAGGCAAAAGAAACAATCATAAGCTACCGAACTAGCTAACAATGCCTAAAAAAATATCATGCCATGCATATTACAGCAGTCAGTCATTCAGAGATCTAAGAATTTATTTAGTTTCTGATAAGCCATCTGCGTTAATCTACATCCATCAAATTTATTCCAGAAACTGTTGGAACAAAGCATTGGTATCTACTAGCACTCATCACCTATAAAAGGGATGTTACTGTGAACACTTTATGCACCAAAAACAACTCAAACACTTGCAAACCAGCAAAGAAAGATGGCAATTAAGCATACAATCTCCCTTACATTCGTCGGCTCATTAATTCTGATGCTAGTTGCGGGTATAGAAGCTGGTGGCATTGCAATCTACTGGGGTCAGAATGGAAATGAGGGCACATTGGCAGAAACGTGTGCCACAGTCAACTATGACTTTGTGAACATAGCATTCCTTCCGACATTCGGAAATGGCCAGACTCCCATGATCAACTTTGCTGGTCATTGTGATCCTTACAGCAATGAATGCACTAGTTTAAGCTCTGACATCAAATCATGCCAAGCAAAAGGAATTAAAGCAATGCTTTCTCTTGGAGGAGGAGCAGGGAGTTACTACCTTGCCTCATCCGAGGATGCTACACAGGTCGCGACTTATTTGTGGAACAATTTCTTGGGGGAACAATCCTTCTCTCGCCCATTTGGTGATGCTGTCTTGGATGGAATTGATTTTGACATTGAAGAGGGGGGGAGAGGGACGACAAACCAGCACTGGGATAGCAACCACGGTAAGAAAGTATTGTTAGATGTGTGGGGTCCAGCCCACATTAATTATTAGAGTCCTACATGGAGTCAGTTAGGGATTTGTTTTTTCTCTATATAAAGTGTGGCATAAACAATTTGTAAAGATACAGAGTGAGAAGTCTATTTTGGTGAGAGGCGACACAAAGGAGAAAAAGTAAGCTTTAGGCTTTGTGATATTTTTCTTGTTCCATAGAGAGAGCAAAGGGAGAGATAAGCTTGTACAACAATTGGGTATTCTTTGGGTAGATTATCTTAGTGAATCCAAAGAGGAAAACTTTATTGTTTTTAGGCCATTTGTTGGAACCCTGAGCTTTGGGCAAAAAGCCTAGGGTATTGAAACTTTGTAATTTGCTTATTTCTCATAGTGGATTTTTATTCGGTTTGCCCCGTGGTTTTTCTCTCTACACTGGAGAGTTTTCCACGTTAAACTTTGGTGTCTTTTTATTCACGTTTTATTGCCTGCGTATTATTTGTGGCTTGGTAGCTTGATTTATTATTATTATTGGCTTGGGATATTGCTGTTGCTTGTTGTGGGTATTGTTATTGTGACACTGCTTCAACGTATTTGTCGTTTGAGGCCCAACAAATGGTATCAGAGCTCGGGTTAGAGCTTTGGGATCATGGAAGAAGATACAGGATCAATGATAAAATTGACAGCTTTAAATTATTCAATTTGGAAGCCAATGATGGAAGATCATCTATACTGCAAAGATCTGTATGAGCCAGTATTAGGTGATTCTGGTAAGCCAACAGATATGAAAGATGATGAATGGAAAAAGTTAGATAGGAAGACTTTGGGAACCATTAGAAGATGGGTAGACATTAGTGTTTTTCATCATGTTGCGCAGGAGACAAGTGCTTCTCGTGTTTGGGAAAAATTAGCATACATCACTATATGAGAGAAAGACTGCCTTGAATAAAGTTATGCTTGTTAAGAAGCTTGCTACTCTACAGTATAAGGAGGGAAGATCTATCTCTGAGCATTTGAGTGACTTTCAAGATCTGTTCAATCGGATGACCACTATGAAACTGCAAATGGATGATGAGATGAAAGCATTGTTTCTTCTGGGCTCATTGCCAGACAGCTGGGAGACACTAGTTGTGACTGTTCTTAATTCAGCTCCTAACGGCACGGTGACTTTGGAGATGGTAAAAGACAGTATGTTTAATGAAGAAGCAAGGCGAAAGGAGACAAACTCTGGGAATGAAGCTCTTGTCACAGAGAACAGGGGCAGAACTAAAGACAGAGGTCAGGATTCTAGAGGTCGTAGTAAGTCCAAGAACAGACATAAGTCCAAAAATAGGGTGAAGTGCTTTCATTGTGGCAAACTTGGTCACATAAAGCGAAACTGCAGGATCTTGAAGCAAGAGAAAAGATGAAAAAGTAAGAATAACTCAGATGATGAAAATGTTACAACGGTGAATTCTGATAGTGAAATGGTTTCGTTGGTTTGTACACATGGTGAGTGTAATCATGTAGGGGATTCTGGCATAGAGTGGATAGTTGACACGGAGCGTCATATCATTGTGTTCCCAATAAGGAATTATTTACAACCTACAAAGTAGGTGATTTTGGTTATACCAAGATGGGAAACAAGAGTATGTCGCGGATTGCTGGGATTGGTGATATAGTGGTACAAACAAGCACTGGTTGTACATTGACTTTGAGGGATGTCAGACACATTCCAGATCTGAGGATGAACTTGCTTGCAGTGAATGTCCTTGATAAGGAAGGATATGAGAGTCAGCAGAAAAATGGGGGTGGAAGCTTCTCAAAGGGTCTTTGATAGTTGCAAAAGGAAAGTTGTGTTGCACTATGTACAAGACTTGGATGAAGTTGACAGGCAGTCAGGTAAATACCGTTGAGGATGATGCTTCAGCAAATTTGTGGCACAGGAGGCTGGCACACATGACTGAGAAAGGGTTAAAGATTTTGGCGAGGCAGTCCCTCATTCCCTCAGCCAAAGGTATTTCTCTTAACTCATGTGATTATTGTTTATTTGGTAAGCATCGTAGAGTTTCTTTTAGGAAGATTTCTAAAAGAAAGAAAAATAAACTTGAGTTAATTCATTCTGATGTATGTGGTCCCATAGAAGTAGAGTCATCAGGTGGTAATAGATATTTTGTTACTTTTATTGATGATGCTTCACGAAAAACTTGGGTGTATATGTTGAGAAACAAAAGCCAGGTATTGCAGTATTTTCAGAAATTTCATGCCATGGTGGAAAGGATGACAGGATTATCCTTAAAGTGTATTCGTACAGATAATGGTGGTGAATACACATCAAAAGACTTTGAAGCCTACTGTTCAAAGCATGGGATCAGGCATGAAAGGACAGAACCTGGGACACCACAACATAATGGTGTTGCTGAAAGGATGAATCGCACCATTATAGAGAGAGTCAGATGCATGCTGAGGATGGCAAAATTGCCTAAAGCATTCTGGGGTGAAGCAGTTAATACAGCCTGCTATTTGCTTAATAGATCACCATCAGTGCCATTGGGCTTTGACATTCCAGAAAGGGTATGGACAGGGAAGAAAGCTTCATACTCACATTTGAAGGTCTTTGGCTGTGCAGCATTCGTGCATGTGCCAAAGGAGCAGAGGTCAAAGCTAGATAGCAAGGCTACTCCATGTGTGTTTGTTGGGTATGGTGATGAAGAATATGGTTACAGGCTATGGGATCCAGAGAAGAAAAAGACAATTAGAAGCAGGGATGTGGTTTTCCATGAAAATGAGTTCATCACAGACTTTGAGAAAAATGGAAAGCTACACGGGTTACGGTTGAGTATGATGACTCAACACCTGCAGGGATTCCACCTAGAGGTGCCACAAATGGTGGAAATACACAAGATGTAGAACTTGGGGATACAGATGAGCCAGCCACAGTAGGTGATGGGATAGATGCTGATAATGACATTGCACAGCCAGATGCAGTGGGTTTTGAGCAGGGGCGCAACCCTCTCAACCAGGGAGTGTTGAGCAGGGGGAGCCAGCCCCAATACAGAGGAGTGTGGAGTCTCAAGTCAGAAGATCTACTAGGGAGCATCGACCATCTACCAGGTATCCCAGTTCAGAATATATTTTGGTCACAAGTGACGGGGAGCCAGAGAGCTTCCAAGATGTGCATGACACTTCAGATAGGGAGTATTGGTTAAAGGCAATGAAAGAGGAAATGGATTCATTGCAGAAAAATAGCACTTATGACCTTGTTGAGCTTCCGAAAGGAAGAAGACCATTGAAGAACAAATGGGTGTTCAAGCTGAAAAAGGATGGTGACAAGCTAGTGAGATACAAAGCTCGATTGGTGGTAAAAGGCTTTGGTCAAAAACCAGGCATTGATTTTGATGAGATTTTTTCTCCTGTTGTGAAGATGAGTTCCATTCGAGTGGTATTGGGATTAGTAGCTAGTTTGAATCTTGAGCTTGAGCAACTTGATGTGAAGACTGCATTCTTGCATGGTGATTTGCAAGAGGAGATTTATATGGATCAGCCAGAGGGTTTTGAAGTGAAAGGGAAGGAGCACATGGTTTGCAAATTGAAGAAGAGCTTGTATGGCTTGAAGCAAGCTCCTAGGCAATGGTACAAGAAGTTTGATTCTTTTATGGTAAGCCAAAACTATAAAAGAACGGTAGCAGATCCTTGTGTGTATGTGAGAAAATTCCCAGATAATGATTTCATTATTCTCTTATTATATGTTGATGATATGCTGATTATAGGGCAAGATGCTCGTATGATTTGCAGGTTGAAAGAGGCATTATCTAAGTCCTTTGACATGAAGGATTTAGGTCCAGCAAAGCAGATTTTGGGTATGGATATCATTCGTGATAGGAAAGCTGGAAAGCTGTGGTTGTCACAGGAAAAGTATGTTGAACAGGTGCTAGAGATTCAACATGCAGAATGCTAAGTCAGTTAGCACGCCTCTTGCTAATCATTTTCACTTGAGTAAGAAGTCTTGTCCGGTGACTAAGGAAGAAAAGGATGCTATGTCTACTGTTCCTTACTCCTCTGCAGTTGGTTCTTTGATGTATCTTATGGTTTGCACACGACCTGATATTGCTCATGCAGTTGGTGTAGTGAGCAGATTTCTTTCCAATCCAGGAAAGGCTCATTGGGAAGCGGTGAAGTGGATCTTCAGATATTTGAGAGGTACTTCTAAGATGTGTTTGAGTTTTGGGACTACAGAACCAGTTCTTGAAGGGTTTACTGATGCAGACATGGCAGGTGATCTTGATGGTAGGAAATCTACTTCAGGGTATATTTACTTTTGCAGGGGGAGCTGTATCTTGGCAGTCCAAACTACAAAAGTGTGTTGCCTTGTCTACTACAGAGGCTGAGTATATTGCAGCAACCGAAGCAGGCAAAGAAATGCTTTGGATGAAGAGATTTCTTCTTGAATTGGGGTTAAGTCAGAAAGAGTATGTGGTATTTTGTGACAGCCAGAGTGCTTTGGATTTGAGTAAGAACACCATGTACCATGCCAGGACAAAGCACATTGATGTTCGGTACCATTGGTTGCGCTCAGTGATTGACGAGCAACAGATGCAGTTGAAGAAGATTCACACAGATAAGAATACAGCTGATATGTTAACGAAGACACTTCCCAGAGATAAACTTGAGTTGTGTAGTGACTTGGCCGGGATGAACACTTTGGCCAAGGTGAACTCTAAATGACAGGTCGTGGTGATGGATCTTCCTAATGGGGCTGGAGGGGGAGATTGTTAGATGTGTGGGGTCCAGCCCACATTAATTATTAGAGTCCTACTTGGAGTCAGTTAGGGATTTGTTTTTTCTCTATATAAAGTGTTGCATAAACAATTTGAAGACAGAGTGAGAAGTCTATTTTGGTGAGAGGCGACACAAAGGAGAAAAAGTAAGCTTTAGGCTTTGTGATATTTTTCTTGTTCCATAGAGAGAGCAAGGGGAGAGATAAGCTTGTACAACAATTGGGTATTCTTTGGGTAGATTATCTTGGTGAATCCAAAGAGGTAAACTTTATTGTTTTTAGGCCAATTGTTGGAACCCTGAGCTTTGGGCAAAAAGCCTAGGGTATTGAAACTTTGTAATTTGCTTATTTCTCATAGTGGATTTTTATTCGGTTTGCCCCGTGGTTTTTCTCTCTACACTGGAGAGTTTTCCACGTTAAACTTTGGTGTCGTTTTATTTACGTTTTATTGCCTGCGTATTATTTGTGGCTTGGTAGCTTGATTTATTATTATTATTGGCTTGGGATATTGCTGTTGCTTGTTGTGGGTATTGTTATTGTGACACTGCTTCCACGTATTTGTCGTTTGAGGCCCAACAAGTATACCTGACAGCAGCTCCTCAGTGTCCATTCCCTGATGCTTGGGTTGGGATGCCCTTAAGACTGGCCTTTTTGACTATGTTTGGGTACAAATCTACAACAACCCTCCATGCCAATATACAGCCGGTGACATTGCAAACCTAGAAAATGCATGGAAACAACGGACTACAGATGTTCCTACTACCAAAATTTTCTTAGGAATTCCTGCATCACCTGAGGCTGCTGGTAGTGGCTTCATCCCTGTATCAGATCTCACTTCTCAAGTACTTCCTGCCATCAAAGTTTCTGCCAAGTACGGAGGTGTGAAGTTGTGGTCTAAGTACTCTGATGATCAAACTGGATACAGTTCTGCCATTAAGAATGATGTCTAAGAAGACTTTGTCTCTCTGTTCTATTTGTATTAATGTCTATGTTTAACCATGTTTTAATGTAATGGAAGTATTTATTCCATGTTTAAAACACCCCCTCTCTTATGGTCTCAGCTTTGAACTGGACATATCAGAGTTGTCAATTTATAATATAATTAGGCTCTACACAACAAATATGAAATAATTAGAATATCACAGCCTACAGCTTGAACTCTTCACTATGTGTGCTTGGATCAATCCAAGAACAGTTTCCTGAAACTGCAAGCTACCAATATATGCATATATAATACACCATGTTGGATCAAATGGAGATATGTTGCCCTTTTAAATTTTTAGTACAGTGGCATACGTATGTGACAGTAAGAGCATAATTTCCCAATGCACAAGCCTCTCTCCAACCACTCATCAACGCCAGACTAATATCTGCATTTGCCTTTGCACCGTTTTTCATTACATCAAAAACACCATTACTGGACTGTGCTTTAGCAAAGATATAGCCATCAAATTCAATTTAATTTCCACGTTTTTTTTTGTTCTTTTCTGTAAAAGTGTTTGAAAGAATGCTGTGATTCAAACTATGACCCAAGCCATTTTATAATGCAAATAAAAAGCTCAATACGACATAAAACCCAATCACTTAGCTATTTTAAGTTCAATACCACTTCTGTCAAAGATTAAGCGTATTTTGTTATACTAAATAAAGGGTAGATTTAGGATTAAACCTTAGACCAATGATATAACAACCAGGGGATTGTTGGATAGTGGCAAATATAACTTTGCTAATTCCATACTATGAATGGTAGCTTTGATTTGCAATTTGTCATCATTTATTCATTTTGAATTTTATTTGACACATGAAATATTTTATTTGGTCATTATTACTATACTATATGTTTTATAATGGAATTAGACTTTGATTGAAGCAAGTGATGCGATGAAACTTTGAATATCATATCACAAATAATTACCAATTTTAAATTTTGAAGTAGCAAAATTGACCAAAAAATATAATAAAATATTCGAATATTATTTTAAGCTATAAAAAATTGACACTACACACATTTCTTTGGAGAAGGCCAAACCGCCCACCGTTTTTGATTCCCTTGGTCATTACACCGTCTACTTTACACAGTACCTGAAGTCTCCTTGTTTCTTTATCTTCCTTCATAGACCAAAGTCAACGCAGCGGTCAATTCCCCTCATCGTCTTCCATTCTTCCTGTAAAGAGCCTCACAGCTGATCTGTGACCCAAAATTCCAACAGTATGCGCTTTAACAGGTATTATAAAGATTCATTTGACAAAAAATGTTGGGAGATGTATGGAGAAATTGTTGACAGATGCTTTCTTCTGCCCTTGGAAATTGATCTGTTGTACTCTTGCTTTTTTTTCTCCGCACTGCTGTTCTCTTGCTTGATTCTCAAACTTGATTTTGTTTTTAGTTTCTGGTAAATAGAAGCAAAAGGAACTAACCCAAACACCAGATTGAGATCTTCCACCTCCTCATGTTGTCGTTACCATCAACATCTTCTTCTCTTTCTCGACATAAATACGATGTTTTCTTGAGTTTTAGAGGTGAAGATACCCGTAAAAAATTCACTGATCATCTATATGCTGCTTTAGAAAGGAATGGAATCTTCACTTTCAGGGATGATCAAAAGCTTGAGGCTGGAGAAGAAATCGCACCAGAACTCCGTAAAGCAATTCAAGAGTCATGGTGTTCAATAATCGTTTTCTCCGAAATATATGCTTTCTCAGGTTGGTGTTTGGAGGAGCTTGTCGAGATTCTTGAACAAAGAAAGAAGAGGGGGCATAAAATTTTCCCAATTTTTTATGATGTGGATCCATCTGATTTGAGAAAACAAACTGGGAAAGTTGAAGAAGCCTTTGCCAAACATGAAGAAAGATACAAAGAAGATAAAGACAAGATCAAAAAGTGGCGAACTGCTTTAACTGAAGCAGTTAATATCAAAGGATGGCAGTCAAGTAACAGGTAGCTCATTCTTTTTTTTTTTCTTCTAGTTTTCGATTTTAATGACTACAAGTCTAGAAAATTGTTTATTTTTTCCCTTTTGCATTATAAAATTGTAGAATTTCATTTAACCAAAGGATAATTTCTGTTTTATGATGTTGTAACGTAGCCTTGCTTGTTATTCTTTCTTTGTTTTTTTTTTTTTTCATACTCTATTAGCAATAAAAGTTTGTCTCTTACAAATCAAAAAGGTTTGTCTCTTAAAATACTTTTTTTTAAGACAGACTCTTTAATTTCTCGGCTCATTTAAAGATATAGACATATAGCTATTTTCGTAAGCAGCTCATTTCTTAAGTAGAAACTAAAGTTTAGTTTTCTTTTTTGAAGGCATGAGTCAGAATTTATTGGAGACATTGTTAGAAAGATATCAGCAAAATTGTGTCAAACATATTCAGTTGGTCTTGATGAGTTGATTGGCATTAATTCTCGTTTGGAAGAGTTGCATTCCAAAATAGACATTGGAGGAAATGATGTCCGCATTATAGGAATTTGTGGTATGGGCGGCATTGGTAAAACTACTCTTGCAAGGGCTGTTTATTCCCAATTGTCACCTCATTTTGAAGGTAAATGCTTTCTTGCTGATGTTCGAGAAGTTTCAGAAAAATGTGGACTTGTTTCTTTACAGAAACAACTGGTTTCTCAGATTTTGTTGGAAGAAGGTTTCAATATATTCAATGTTCATGAAGGGAGTGTCATGATCAGTCATAAGCTATCTTACAAGAAGGTTCTTGTTGTTATTGATGATGCTGATAACTTTCAACACTTAAAATGCTTGGTCGGAAAGCATGATTGGTTCGGTTTAGGGAGTAGAATCATTGTAACAACTAGAGATGAACATTTGTTGCGATCTTATGGAGTGGATGATGTGTATAAGCCTACAACGCTAAATATAAAAGAATCGCTTCAGCTTTTCAATAGGAAAGCTTTCAATAGTGATACACTGCCAGAAAATGACTTCATTGAGCTTTCTAAACTTGTTGTGGAATATGCTGATGGTCTTCCTTTAGCTCTTGAAGTTTTAGGTTCCTTTTTGTGTGGTAGAGATGTAACTCAATGGAGAAGTGCAATTGAAAGACTTAAAAGAGATTCTAACAAAGAAATTCATGATAGACTTCAAATAAGCTTTGATGGATTAGAAGAAACTGAGAAGAATATACTTTTAGATATAGCATGCTTCTTCAATATGGAAGAGAAAGGTTTTGTAACCAAAGTACTTGATGGTTGCAACGTTTTCCCAGATATTGGAATAGATGTTCTCATAAAAAAATCTCTTTTATCAGTTGATGCAGACAACAAATTGAGGATGCATGGCATGCTACAAGAGATGGGAAGGAAAATTGTTAGGCAAAAATCTCTTGACGAGCCTGGGAAACGTTGTAGATTGTGGGAGGAAACTGATGTCTACCACGTGCTGACAAATAACACTGTAAGTTATTCCATAAAGATTAAATATATATTTGTTTATTAAAAATCTCTACTTAACATGGTAAACTATCCATCAATGAAAAATTTTTAGCTAGGTAAGGTACTATATTGATATTAATTTTAAATTCCATAAAATTAATTAGGATACATCGAAACTTTAAATGAGATAATGAATATATTAACCATAGAACTATTTTATATTTCTGTAGATATTGTCATTTTAGATATTTATTGTTGATTATAAGAACACTAGTTCTATGAAATCATTTTCTTTAAAAAATATTTTCTATGAACTCAAGTTCTTCATTCATTATTTCGAAGCAACACTGTACGATAATATTATTAAACATGAGAATGATATTGACCATAAATTTATGTTTTAATGAAGGTAACAGTCTACGATAATATTATTATTTCGAAGCAACACTCTTATGTTTCTTTACTGTTGATTCTTAGGCTACTGAAGCAATTGAAGGCATGGTTATCGACAATAAAAGGTACACATGTATCTAATTGTTGTTGTTGTTTTTATTACTACTGCTACTACTGCTATTACTTGGTTTTGACCAGTAGTTGTTAGAGCATATGGATAGTTTGCCTTATGTCGCACTTTTTTGCCTTTTTCCTCTTTTTTATTTTATTACATATGGATATTTTGATTTCCAGTTGATTGACGTTATTGCTATTTGAGTTTTGCTATTTGCCTTTTGTTTTCAATGCAATTTTCAATTTTTTACTTCTGTTTCTTTTAGGTGTTGAAGGGGTCGTATATTTCAAAACTCATTTTTTGTTTTACCCTTGATTATTTGGGAACAAAACAATATCATTTTCAATACAATTTCCAATTTTTACTTCTATTTCTTTTAGGTGTTGAAGGTGTCATATATTTTGAAACTCATTTTTGTTTTACCCTTGATTATTAGGGAACAAAACAAGATGATTACTTTGAATGCTTATGCCTTCTTGAAGATGAAAAAATTAAGATTGCTCAAAGTGTTCTATCTCCCAAATTATCATGATCTCAAATGTCTTTCTAATGAGTTAAGGCTTTTAGAGTGGCATGGATATCCTTTTAAATTCTTGCCCCCAGACTTCCAACTGGACAACCTTGTTGTGCTTCTCTTGCCTTATAGCCACATTGAACAACTATGGAAGGGAAACGGAGTAAGAAACACTTCATCAACTTGATGTTTGTCTTTTAGTTTATTTTGAGATGAATTATCAATAATTTGGACAAAAAGAGGTTTCCTATGTTTTGTCTTTTGTCTCTAATTTATAATTGTTTGCAACAGGCTTTATATAACTTGAAATTGGTCAACCTCAAAGGCTCTCAAAACTTTATCAAGACACCAAACTTCACAGTGACCCCAAATCTCGAAAGTTTGATTTTGGAAGGCTGTGTTAGAATTGTAGATGTTCATCCATCCATGGGAGTTCTAAAGAAGCTTAAACTTTTAAATTTAAGAGGCTGCAAAAGTCTTAGGAATCTTCCAACCAAAATTGGAATGAAATGTGTTGAAGAATTAATTCTTTCAGATTGCTCAAATCTTGAAAGGTTTCCAGAGATTGATGGTGAAATGGAATGTTTGCTGAAGCTTTATTTAGATGGGACTGGTATCAAAGAACTTCCATATTCAATTGGACATCTTAACAGCCTTGTTTTGTTAAATCTGAAAGATTGTAGTAACCTTGTTAGTCTCCCAACCAGCATAGATGGGTGTAAATGTTTAAAAACTCTGAATCTCTCTGGTTGTTCTAAAGTTGAAAATTTGCCTGAGAATTTGCAACAAGTAGAACTTTTGGAGGAGCTTCATTTAAGTGGAACTGCCATAAGAAAACCACAATCATTCATTTTTCAATTTAAAAATCTTCAAGTTTTGTCTTTCAGTGGATGCAAGGGACCACCATCTAAATTAGGATCAAATCTACTTTCTCTTTTCAAAGTGATACAAAGAGGAAGTAGGGATTCCATAGCTTTGATGTTACCTCCTTTGTCAAGTTTGAGTTCTTTAAAAGCGCTGAATCTAAGTGATTGCAATCTTTGTCAAGGGGATATTCCTACTGATATTTTTTGTTTATATTCTTTAGAAAAACTTGATCTTAGTGGTAATAATTTCATCAGCCTACCTACAACTTTTAGTCTACTTTCCAAGCTTCGTGGTCTCGGATTGTCAGATTGCTGGAGGCTTAAATCATTGCCTAATCTTCCCACTAGCTTAGAAAAAGTGATCATAAATGGTTGTGCTTCATTGGAAGTATTTGCATATCCATCAACAACATGCAATTCATTTGATTTCCTAAGGATTTGTGGTATGAATTGCTACAGATTGGAGGAGAATAAAAATGTATTAACAATGCTAAAAAAATATATGAAGGTTCGTGTCTCTCTTGCTCTCATTGAATCTCACACTCAAGTGTTTACGGTATTATTACTCATTTCCAAATAACGAGGGTTATTTTTTTTTGCAGGTATGTGCAAATACAAAACGAATATTTGACATTGTTATACCTGGAAGTGAAATCCCGAAATGGTTTAGCCATCAGAGGGAATGGGATGGATCTTCAATAAAGATATCATTGCCTCCCAATATTCGAAATAATAGTCAATGGATTGGAGTTGCTTTCTGCTGTGTTTTTATCTCTGCCTCCAATGATGATTATGCTTGGGGCCGGGAGGAGTACATCATGTGTAAAGCTGTTCTCCATGGTAGAAATTCTCGAGTAGTTGATTGGAGTGGTTTTGTTTTAGGGAAAAATCACAGGCAGCAGCGAATCACGAAGGACCACCTTTTGCTACGTTTTTTGTCTCGTGACAAGATACTGTCGTTTTCGTTGGAAGACAAATGTGGTGAGACCATAGATTTGGCACATCAAGAATGCAACGAAATCGAGTTTTCTTTTGAATCCAGTTCAGTTATGGGCCTTGTGGCTCGTGCTGATGTGCAGAAGTGTAAGATACGGTTTCTATGTCGTGATCTTTTATATCCGTCTTACCTCGGGGATAAATGGGTTGAAACCGATAAAATATTTGAACCTGTTATGCCAAGCAATTCGCATTTCAAAGTGAAGAAGTGTGGGGTTCAAATAGTGTATGAGAAAGATTTGGAAGAGATAGAAGAAATACAAGAGCAGCACAGTAGTCCAACAACAAATTGTGCTGACCTTGACAATCTCCATCAAGACATTGTTGATGATCATGGGTTGAAGGGGAATAACGGTGTCCTTATAAAGCGAAAACGAAACATCTACGAAGAGGCAGAACCAAGTGATCAGAGTGATAACCCTGAAGGAAGTACACACCCAAAACGCTTGGAAAAAATTTTAAACTTTATAATGGGGAAGAAACATTAATTCTGGTAAGCTAATAAATACTAATCACTAGTCTTTATAATTCTTTTTGCCAAACCTTTTAGTCTTTTGAAAACCTGGACTTGAATTAAAGTAATGCTTCTCTTGGAGGATGAGCAGAGAGCAGGAAGCGACTCTGTGGAAAAATTTCTAAGGCAGCCAATCCCTTGAATTAATGTAATGAAAGTATGCATTCAATGTCTAAGCCTCCTCTCTCTTATGATCTCGCTTTTGAACTAAAGACCTCGTATTAGAGTTGTGAATTTATAAAATAACCACGTTCTACACATTAATGCGAACATCAGTATGAAATAATTAATATATTACAGCTTACAGCTTGATCTCTTAACTGTGTGTGTGCTTGGACATTTTATCAATCCAAGAACAGTTACCTGAAATTGCAAACTACCAATATGTGCATAATAAAACATGTTGGATCAAATGGTGAATTGTTTCTCCATTTAATTTTTTAGTACAGTAGCATATGATATGTATGACAGTTAGAGCTTGATTTTACCTTTTTGTCAATAATCATTATTGATTCAATAAATTAAGTCAGAGTTGGTTAAATGAAAGCTGCAAATACCAGAAAAACAGGCAAAATATGCTACATGGTTATGCATAATTTGTATATAGCTTAACATAAACATAATACGTGCTCTCCCTCCATTCTAAATTCTTGCTTGATCAATAAGTTACCCTGGCAAAAGATCAGCAGATAAATAGACTAAAGAGTCTCTAATTTCTAGAATATAAATCAATCTGATTCACAGTAGTTCCTTAAAAAATCTGAACAGATATTGAATTAGAGGACAGTAATCAGCATTCTGGTATTAAGTTTATGTAAATGGTACTAACAAAATTTTCTGCTTGAGGAGGGGCCTCGATAAGAATATAATGCAGTTACGGCAGTTTTCTGTTTCCTATTTTAGTTTGAGGGGCATAGATGTAGCAGGGTGTAAGGACCTGGCTGTCTGCCGACCAGTACCTTACTCATCCATACTGTCCTCTTTGGCAGCCACATGGCCTAATGGTTAGTAGTAATTTGACATTTGAGGAAGTCAAGTATTCGAGTCACAACGGATGCAAATTGGGATAAGTTTCCCGATAAAACCTTGAGGGGCCATGTGGCTGCCAAAAAAGACAGTACGGATGAGTAAGGTACTAGTCGGTAGACAGTCGGGTCCTTACACAGGGCCTTCAGTAGCAGTGTAAGAAAGATCAATGTCACCGATCACCACATATTCACATGGGACTCTTCTGCTACATGCAAGTTTGACCGCAAATTTGGTTGCTGAAGACTCTCTGAATCTGATGTTCCTGAAGCTAACTTCTCTGTTTTTTACACGTGATGGAGCCTGAAGAATGAGAAAATTGCTCAACTATCATAGGGAAATTACTATTCTTGTAAACATAATTTCTTTTTTTTTTTTTAAAGAAATGTATGACGAGTGAACATATTTTAACTCTGCGTTGCACCTATGATGCGGGCAGTATCCTTGATCAATAAGAACAAGATTGCTGACATTGAACATGATTATGTCCTCAAAATGCATATCGGCTGCAATGCCTTCCAAAGAAGCAGGCCAAGTTTTCACCCTTACTCCTTTTGTTGTTTTGATGAGAGTGCAGTTCGCAACAGTGATTCCAAGTTCCAACAACAGGTTCATCCTTGGACTTTCTAAGACTCCCAACACTGATGTCATGGCCAGGTCTGTATGTAACTCTTTAAATGGTAACCTGCTTGCTAATGCTACCACCTCCAAGAGATATACAATTATCACCAGTTGAAATAGTTGGCGCAATAACTACCATCACTACGCGCTTTCATCACCAGTTGAAATAGAAAGAAGCATGAATTTCCAATGCACAAACCTCTTTGCAAGCACTCATCACTGCCAGACTGACAGCTGCATTTGCCTTTGCACCGTATTTCATTGAATCAAAAACAAAGATAGAGCCATTAAATTCAAACTAATTTCCATCTTTTCCTTCTTTTTTTCGATCTTTTCTCTAAAACTGTTTGAAGAATGTTGTGATTCCAACTCAGTCCCAAACCATTTTACCCTGCAAATAAAAAGCTCTGTGCCACACACAATCCCAACCACTTTTTAGCTAATTTAACTCAACTTCAATGCCCTTTGTCTTTTTTTTTTTGAAAAGGAAAGAAATTTATTTATGAATCAAATAGTTACAACCATGCCACAAAATTAGAGGGGGGGTTGACTCCAAGTTTAGCAAGGGAGTCAACAAAGAAATTGGCTTTTCTAAAAACATGAACAAAGGAGATGACACCCAAACACGAATAAAGATTATGTAACTTGTTGAGAAGGTTACTATACTTCCAAGGGCTGTCAAGGACTTTGTTCAACCATGAAACTACAACCTTAGAGTCACTTTCAATCACAAGTTGAGGGATAGAATCTAAATTGGCATTGGCGATGATTGAAAGAGCTTCCACAACAGCCATCAACTCTGCCAAGTTAGAATCGGCCAAACCTATATTCTTTGAAAACATCATTAGAATATGTCCATGATGTAAGATCTGATTCTACCCTACTGTAGACTCTAATTTTATAAATAGATAAAGGAAATTGAATAAATAATGAACATTGATTTCCACTTGGGTGAAAAGCTTCTTATCATAAGATGAATGGAGCAATTTCAGTGAAATAATGTATGGGTGAGAATGTTGTTCAGCTCGCCAATGGGCGAGCAAGGTAGGATGTTCGCCAATGGGCGAGCTGATTTCCAATGGATGATGGTGTGGGCGAATAGATGAGTTCGCCAAGTGAGTTGCTGGGATGATCGCCCAAATGGGCGAGGACATGTAATCGTATATATATATTGAATAAACTGGAACTGGAATCAGCATGTGACCATTGCAGCCAAAATTGACTTTGTAAGTGATACGGTTGGAGACAATTAATAGAGAGGATGTAAAGTCAATAAAAGAATTATCCTTATTGGTTGAGGAGTGAAACAAAGTCAATAGCAGGAGAAAAAGGCGTGTGGAAGGAGGACTTTCACGCCACTTGTGCTGCAGTTTTCTTCATGCATTAAATGCATGAAAGACGTGAAATAAATGAAGGAAATGGGATAAGGCCAAGTGATGAGCTCTGATTAGATTGGCATGGCTATATAAGAAGAAACATTTGAGGAAGATCGGCTTAGCAAAATTCATCTTCTTCACGAGAGAGCTATGCAACTGCAAGTTTATGTTATTCCTTCCATTCCTGTCATGCTTGATTTACTGAGTTTCACTCTTCAGTTGGCTAAACACATAAACCTGCTTGCAAACCTTTCCTCCTTAGTTTGATGAGCTAAAGGAATAAGCAAAAGGAGGCCAACATGGGACAGAAAATGATCTGTGCTGGAAGTGCAGTTGATTAAGGTGAAATTTAATGATTTCTTCAGATTGAATGATGTATTTCTATGATTTCAAGTATGAGAAGCATGATTTTAGTATTGCTTTTGATTTATTCTTGTTAGATCATAGAAATAGAATCAATTCATATCTTGAATGAAGATGAAGAATAAGATGAAACTGGGTTGAGGTTGTGCTAGGATGATAGGAAAATAATCAAGAATGAATAAGGAAAGTAATAGAAATGGTGTAAGAGTGATGAGAATGGCGACTATGGTGATCGCCCATGTTGAGAGTTAGTAATCGCCAATGTGGTGAGTAAGAAATATGAACTCGCCAAGTCCAAGAGGGCGAGGTCGCCCAACTTAGTTTAATTCATGGGCGAACTGATAAATGGGCGAGCTCAGCCATCATTGGCGAACTAAATAATGTGAAGTGTGTTTGTGGGCGAGGTCGCCACATGTTAAGTCTTTGGCGAGCCCACCTTAGACTAAAAAGCCATGTCGGACGAACTCACTTGAGTACGTATGGTGAGTAATGGCGGGCGAGCTCCCACGTGTAAGCCATTTATTGAATGGCGAGCTCGGTTGAGCTAGTTAGAGCTCTGGTGGGCGAGTAGTCATTTGATATATCTCAATCTCGCCAAGTGATATAAAATGGAATTATTAATAGAATTTATAAATTATTTGCAGCCGGGAATTATGAATTCGGTGAATGCGATGTGGAAGGCAAGAAGGAAGCAAGATTTCGTTAAACTAGGTAAGGGAGATGTGTGTGAAGTAAAATGCATGTCCTGTGGAGTAGAAATATAATGAAAATATTAAGAAATTATTTTGGTTTATGACATGCTGTAACGGCCCAGCCCAACCGCCCGAAGTACCTTACGGGTCATTCATCGGTTGCTGTGACAACGCTACTCATCCGTACTGTCCGCTCTGAGTTCTAGAGGTGGCCCCCGTCACACAGACGTGCCACTTAGTCCCTCACGGATTTATCGGGAAACTTATCCCAATTCGAGTCCGCCGCTACTCGAACCCCTTACCACTTGTAAGTGTCAAGTAACGACTAACCATTGGACCTAGGTAGACGTAGCAAAAGAAGTTCAAAAGTCAGCAACTATCCCTACCTCAGAAGTAACTCTTGAAGAGTGCAAATTGCTGTCTGCTTTTTCTCATGTTGTGCCAAAAGAGCTACCGAATATTCAACAAGTAATTGATCTTGTTCCAGGATCCCAATTACCTAACCTACCAGCCTATGAGTTTAAAAGACAAGTAGATAAGCTGTTGTTCAAGGGATTCATTCATGAGAGTTTGAGTCCATGTGCTGCTCCGATCTTTTTAACACCTAATTCTTGGGGAATGTGTGTTGATAGTCATAAGTTTCTTATAACTAGGCTTGATGATATGTTAGATCTAATCGTTGGTTTTACGATCTTTTCCAAGAAGAGCGGTTATCAAGAGTTTCTTGTGAAATGGAAAGGACACCCATAATCAAATTGCACTTGGATTACAGGGCAAGAGCTGCAATGCCTCAATCTTACCCTTAAACTCGTCGGAGTCGAGTTTTTCCCAGCGGGAGAGAATGATGGAGAATGAGAGCAATAAAATATTTTAGTTTTAGTATTTTAATTGTTTTAGAGTTTTAGGCCAGAAAACATTGTGTTTAATTTTATTAATAGGATTTAGGATTTTATTTTAGTCTTTTATTGTTTTATTTTAGGATATTTGAATTTTAATAGAGAGTTTGTATTCTATTAGGATTAGGTTTGCTTGCCTATAAATAGGCTTTGTACCCTCTTTAAAAGAAAGAGAATAATAATATCAGAATTTTCAGCAAAGTTTTGCTCTTCGGTTGTGTGACTCAACCATTCTTAGGTGTGACTCCTAAGAAACCCTAGGTGAGACTCCTAGGCTTTTATTCTTTACTGTTTTAGTAGTAAAATTAGCCCCAATTCACACCCCCAAACCCTAATCCAAACCTAACTCAGATCTGTCCTACATCAATTGACACTTACAAGTGGTAAGGGGTTCGAGTAGCGGCGGACTCGAATTGGGATAAGTTTCCCGATAAATCCGTGAGGGACTAAGTGGCACGTCTGTGTGACGAGGGCCACCTCTAGAACTCAGAGCGGACAGTACGGATGAGTAGCGTTGTCACAGCAACCGATGAATGACCCGTAAGGTACTTCGGGCGGTTGGGCTGGGCCGTTACAATAAAACGCGCGTTTTATTGTGAGGCCCACGTCCCGGACTACCTCACTCAACCATACTGTCCCCTTTGAGCTCGGTCCACGTCTATAAGGCCCAAGGCCCGCAACGCCACAGCCACTCTCAGGGATTTCTTTCACGTCCGTCGCTACTTGAACCCTTGACTTCCTCAAGAGTCGAGTAACGACTAACCATTAGGCTACCATTCTGTAACGCCCTTGGAAGCCGGATTTTCGGGCTAACTTTTTCCTTTACTTCCTATGTTTGTCACTCGCTCAGTGTAGCTAAAAACCTAATGAGGAGTCTTACTCTTATATTTGTTTAAGACTAGTTGTCTAAGGTCCCATTATAGTCTTCTCATAAGACGTGTCGAAAACGACACTGAAAAACTCCGCCCCTATTTTAGTCTAGTATCCATCCCCATACTAAGTACATCATTGTTTCAACCTGTAGAAATTCAAATCTCCATGTAACTTCTAAAATACTAGACATCTAGGTGATTTAATATATAAACATATCGAGATTACAACTTAACTACGAATCACAGTATGTTTACAAACTCGATATCACCTAGTACTTACATCCCGAATCCTATACACTGTGTACACAAAAGAATTTAGTCTGGGATATAAACAAAAGAACAAAAGATTATACCTTGGCTCAAAATATAGCTTTCTGCAGCCCGACAAAAAGACTCTCGATGCACCACGCTCGTGCCGAGTCTACCTGAAATAATCTGAGGTGGAAGGGGGTGAGCTTTGGGGAAAGCCCAGTAAGAAAACATACGCTAAGTGATATTAGAAGTTCTACTATGTTCGTGCATGTGTATGCGTGAATAAGTGCGTCAAAAACTCATGCTTAAGTACCTTACGAAAAAATGCAAGTTGACAAAATCATTGTTCTATAAGCTATAAAAACACTTGCACTCACGCATTTATAAAATCAAAATATACAATCCAAATATTTTCGAGAGACAAGCATTCATTGATAAGATCGGGTAATATAACCGGGATCTTTGGAAATAACCGATAAGCCTTTATGAAAGCATCCACTGTAGCTAGCAGTGGTTACAGTCCTGAACCAAGATTCTATTCATGATCATGAATCATCCTAGCACCAGTGATCATCTAGTAGCTGAGGTACAAGTCACGACTATTTGTCGGACGCCTGGAAGACCACAAAGCATCCAGGACCTGGAAGACCACAAAGCATCCAGGATATTTCTTGATAGTTGCTACACAGGCTCACTAAATGCTACATAGGCATAATTTAAACGCCACACAAGCGAGTGCCACACAGGCTTAATAAACGCCACACAGGCGAGTGCCACACAGGCAAGTGCCACATAGGCAAATTCCAAGCATCCCTTGTCTCTTATGCCAAAAATTCATGCAAGAATACTTTTACAATGTATCTTGAGTATGGGAAACATAATTCGTATTAAACCCTCACGTTTTGATAATCTCATCGCACAAACATATTTTAAAATGATAGTATCTCGATGACTAGTAATGGTGCTTGAGGTATATGAGGTTTTAAATACATTATAGAATTTAAATCAATGCTAAAAATCTATTTAATAATTTCTAATGAAATTTCGGCATTATGACGACATAGGTAGAATGTTACCCAGCGTCATAATCCACAACCAAACAACCTGCATAAAACACCAACCAACAGTATGTTCATCCACAAGTCCAACACAGTTCAAATTCAAAACCATTTGTACTTCAACTCAGTTCAACACGTATGAAATTCAACCAAGAATGCATTTAGAATCAATAAGTATTAAATACAGAAATTTGGACATACACAACATAGCATACTAATAAACATTTACCGTATATTCCCTTACCTAGATAATATCACTTTGCACTCTTAAGCCAATTGTTCAACTCCACCTCCTCGGAAGTTTTCTCTATAATTTAAATGCACAAAGCCCATTTAATAATTATTCATAGTATAATTTTCAAACTATATCTTACTCAAATATTTATTCATACTACATCCTTATAATTTATTTCATTTACTTAAAGCCTTTACCTTTGAGAGTCTCCCAACTCTAGCTCTCCTTTGTTATATATTTATTCAAGGCTCCCACCAAGAACCTACACCATCCATATTTCAATATTAATATCCATATCACACGTGATAGGCTCATTACTACAACTATTCGTTAGTTGCATACATTGACAGAAAAATACAATTTTATATATATATATATAATATATACACATATATATATATATATCTTATTCTTAACCCCATATATACATCATTATCCTTCCATTTTCTTGCTGCCTATCATCATGTCCTATTTCCAATTTATTAAACAATTTTATTTACATTAAGCTTACACAAAAGAAAAGCCTTTTACCTTTAATTCTCCCACTAGCCAAACTTACACCAAGCTTTTCTTCAATTTTTCTTGCTATTGAAACTCTCCAAACAGCCCCTAAACAATGAGTTTCTAGCAGGTTTCCATCATAAGACACAATATAAAAATAAACCAATGTACTTACGTTAATCCCAAAACTAAAAAAAATCAATCTTACCCTTTTTGCTGTTGGTTAATGTCGAGATCCCTCTTCCTCTTGTTTACTATCTCTTCCTCAGCTACTATTCCTCCTTTAGTGGCTGACTTAATTCAATCCTTTAAATCTCCCTCATCACCATGTTTCTTACTACTCGAGGAAAACGTTTCTGTTTAGCCGAGAATGAAGCTAACAATAGTTTCCAACCACTGCAGTAGCGCCGTTTCCACTATTGTATTGTAACGCCCAGCCCGTCCACTGGGTCATTACTCTAGCCTAATGGTTAGTCGTTACTCGACTCTTGAGGAAGTCAAGGGTTCGAGTAGCGGCGGACGCGAAAGAAATCCCTGAGAGTGGCTGTGGCGTTGCGGGCCTTGGGCCTTATAGACGTGGACCGAGCTCAAAGGGGACAATACGGTTGAGTAATGACCCAGTGGACGGGCTGGGCGTTACAATAAAACGCGCTTTTTATTGTAAGTCCAATGGTTAGTCGTTACTCGACACTTATAAGTGGTAAGGGGTTCGAGTAGCGGCGGACGCGAATTGGGATTATTCTTGATAAAACCGTGAGGGTGGCTGTGGCGTTGCGGGCTTAGGCCTTATAGACGTGGACCGGGCCCAAAGCGGACAGTACGGTTAAGTGAGGTAGTCCGGGACGCGGGCCCCACAATAAAACGCACGTTTTATTGTAACGCCCAGCCCGTCCACTGGGTCATTACTCAACCGTATTGTCCCCTTTGAGCCCGGTCCACGTCTATAAGGCCCAAGGCCCGCAACGCCACAGCCACTCTCAGGGATTTCTTTCGCGTCCGCCGCTACTCGAACCCTTGACTTCCTCAAGAGTCGAGTAACGACTAACCATTAGGCCTAGCCTTGGGCCTTATAGACGTGGACCGGGCTCAAAGGGGACAATACGGTTGAGTAATGACCCAGTGGACGGGCTGGGCGTTACAATAAAAAACAGCCTAATGGTTAGTCGTTACTCGACTCTTGAAGAAGTCAAGGGTTTGAGTAGCGGCAGACGCGAAAGAAATCCCTGAGAGTGGCTGTGGCGTTGCGGGCCTTGGGCCTTATAGACGTGGACCGGGCTCAAAGGGGACAGTACGGTTGAGTGAGGTAGTCCGGGACGCGGGCCTCACAATAAAACGCGCGTTTTATTGTGAGGCCCGCGTCCCAGACTACCTCACTCAACCGTACTGTCCCCTTTGAGCTCGGTCCACGTCTACAAGGCCCAAGGCCCGCAACGCCACAGCCACTCTCAGGGATTTCTTTCGCGTCCGCCGCTACTCGAACCCTTGACTTCCTCAAGAGTCGAGTAACGACTAACCATTAGGCCTAGCCTAATGGTTAGTCGTTACTCGACTCTTGAGGAAGTCAAGGGTTCGAGTAGCGGCAGACGCGAAAGAAATCCCTGAGAGTGGCTGTGGCGTTGCGGGCCTTGGGCCTTGTAGACGTGGACCGAGCTCAAAGGGGACAGTACGGTTGAGTGAGGTAGTCCGGGACGCGGGCCTCACACATGCATTATTTTGATAATTGTTTTGATTTGGGCGAGCTAAAGGCCGACCCTTATATTTTGATTTGGGCGAACTGGTATAGGGCGGGCGAGCCCTTGTGTTTTATGTTAGGCGAACTGGTACAAGGCGGGCGAGCCCTTGTGTTTTATGTTGGGCGAACTGGTATTGGCGGGCGAGCCAAACCCTTTTATAATTTTTAGGGGCGGGCGAGCCAAACCTTTCATCATTTGGGCGAACGAACCCTTATTTTGTGAAAAGGGGCGAATGACCCCTGATTTATCAAATTCCGGGCGAGCCAATGAATGGCGAACCCTTTTTATTAAACATTGGGCGAGTGACCCTCTTATAATGTTTGGGGCGGGCGATCCCCTTTATAAGAAAACTATGGGCGAGCCGAAAGTGGCGAGCCAGTATTTTGTTTTAAATACAGAGGGTGGCGGGCGAACACTTGTTCACCCCATTTGGAGGGACCATGGGCGAGCCATTCTGGGCGAGCTGACCATGGCGAACAGATTTCAATGGTGTTTCTTAACGAAAATGAGCCATTTTAATATTTTTTGAAAATAGAAAATATAAACCCTTTTGGGCGAATTGACTAATGGGCGAGCCACTGAGAGCGAGCCAATTTTGCTTGTTGTTTTTAAAAGCAAAGGTTGGCGGGCGAACACAAGTTCTCCGCACTAGGCGAGCTGCCATGGGTGAGCCATGCTGGGCGAGCGGACCATGGGCGAGCAGATTTTAAATGTTGAGATTTTGGAATGTTTTTAAAGTGTTTTGTAAATAGAAAGCGTAAACCTTTTTGGGAAATCAAATCATTTTGAGAAAATGATAATATGGGTGAGATAATTCCATAAAGGTTTTCATGAGATATAAAAGTTATTTTTGAGAATTTAGGCCTCGAGTTCATGCATTTCTACTGCGTGACCCGCCTGGGACGGTGGCTCGGTCGATGGACCAACGAGTGCACCTCATGGCGTCACAGGGCTGATGGACCCGCCAAGTCATCAGTGGTCTCGAGGTCACTTGGCAAGTGGACCCGAGGACCACCTAGAGATTGTGGCCATAGATCTATTGTATCCCTTTTTGGGATGATTATTCCGTTCTCGCAAGGGGGAGGGGGAACGATGATAGCATGACTTATTTATAGGGTGATGCCTAGTCTCAACTTGTTGATTTCTGTTTACTAAGAGAATTTGTAAAATCCTATTAACTGTTTACTACAATTTAAAGTAAACTGATTAGCCAGTGATTTGAATGATGTTTTGAGAGTACTGTTTACTATATCCACTATTTTCCTATTTGGTATGATGTTAGGAAAAACAAATATTTTGTGGTATATAGTTTTGGTTTTATAAAGCAGCATATGTTTCCTTTACTGAGCGTATGAATCGCTCACCCCTTTGTTTTAACTCCATAGATAAAAGACATTGAGTTAGAGAAGTAGCTCCAAGATGGATGTTAAACATGACAGGTACAGTCTCTTCTCTTTTACATTTCAGACATAAGTATACAGTACTACTGTAGTGCAATAAGACAATAAGGGGATGTTAGATATAAGGTATAATGAAAAGAATTTTCATAGTCCATATTTAAATAAATGTTTAACAATTATTACTGTCACTGTTTGAATGTTAATGGTATCACAGACAGCCCAATCGGTAAAGTTGTATGGAAATACGTGAAAAATGCAGTAACGGGATGTTACACATGATGATCTCGCAAAACTCCCCCAATACCAGCTTGACCAGGCTTGCCTAAGGATGATCCATCGACATTGCACTTCCAGGAACCAAGAGGAGGAGGAAACCAAGAGATATTAGTCTTGACAATCCTATGTTTTGAAGCAAAGCTGACAGATTGAATGTTACTGGAAAGCAGAAGCATATCGAGATTAGGATGGGAAGCTTTGAGCCACCAGCTAAGCCTCTATCTAATGATACTGGAAGCTTGAAGGGGAGAGATTGATTTGTTGTTGAAGATCTTGTCATTTCGAGCAAGCCAAATCGACCAAAGAATAGCATAGAAAAGAGTGTCCCAAATTTGTTTTTGAGTCCTATTAGAAAGAAGGTTGCTCCAAGACCAAAACAACTGATTTAAAGAACCTAGAATGACCCACGAGACCCCCCACCATCCGCAGCAGAGACACCAAATAGTCCAAGAAAAATGGCAATGAACAAACAGATGATTGATTGATTCTGGTTGGGGACAAAACACACATTTGTTTTCTTTGTTCAGCTGACAATCTCTCCTGTGAAGCATGTCAATAGTAGGCAGTTTACCTTTTATAGCTCTCCAACAGAAAAGCTCAACCTTGGGAGGGGCTATACCTTTCCAGATATATCTTTCAATGCCCTTTGTCTTAAAAAATAAAGAGAGAAGAAAACCCCAGAAGCTAATTTAAGCATACTTTAAATCTTTAACCCAAAGGGTTGGATTTGTTTGTAAACAAGTATCGTCTTGAAAGTCAGGTTTAAAGCTTAAGTTTTGAAACAAACACCCAAAGAAATTAATTTGCATCATGCCATTGTGAGGGTTGCGCTCTTAATATTGCTTGGAGATGAATTAGTCTTGAAGTACACATAAGTTAGTCTGAAGATTCTCTGATAATGAAAACCAAAAAACCCTATAATTTGTTGTTGGAAAACCCGAAAGAGCTCAAGACGGTTGTCTTCAGTTTTTTCATTGATAATAAAAAGGCCAAAAAATTTCCTAAATTTTTAATGCTCGTAACTTTAATTTATCCAATTTTATATTTGTTGATATAAATGATTAAATGAGAAGTGATGTAGATTTATTTGACATATTTTAATTCTTAATTAATCATTATTGTTACATCATATATATTTTTTTAAAAGAGGAATAGACTTTGTCATAAAGCGTGTGAAGGATTAAATATATCAATTTTAATTTTTTAAACTCCAAATTGACAAAAAATAATAATACGCAGACCAAAATCAATATTTAAGCCACAAAAAACATTGAGACGGTCGAATACAGACAACTAGTAAAATTCTTAAACTCTTTGAAGAGACCGAACCGCCCACCTTGTTTTTCTCCAATTCTTTTTCATTTTTATTAAATTAAACTATTTTTATCACTCGCACTTTGTACTTAACGCAATGCCTATATTCCTTCATAATTCATAAACCGTAGTCGACACTCGACTCAGCATGACTCCCCTCATGTCTTCGATACATACCATCGCTACAAGCTTTAAAAGGTATTATAATTTGATTATGTTGATTATTATTTACTTTAGATATTGCTGTTTGGTATTGTGGGTATATTTTTTGTGATATTTGCTTTTGCATTTGTGTCGTTTGAGGTCCAACAGTTTTTAGCTTTCTGAAATTTCCATGCATAAAGTTAAATTAAATTAGTTTTCAATGTCAAGAAAATCCTTCGAAATTATCTCTTCTTTGGATTTGTATCAAAATCTTTTTTTTCTTTTCTGATTTCTAGGATTTAATTTTTACTATTTTTAGTTTTAAATTTTGATAAAAAATAATATTTTGAAGACATTGTCATTTTTTAAAGATTGTTTTAAGAAGATTTTCATGTGGAGTTATCTAGTAGACGGTGGAACTAACAAGAAATCTACTTCAGATGTTAGTTTCTTTTTCTAACTTTATTTCTTTTTCATATGCTATTAGGGTTACTTATATTGTGTATTTTGAAATTTATTTTTCTTAATTGTTGTTGCAGGATTTTTTATCTATAACTTCGTATATCTTGTGGTGAAGGTCATGAAAGTTAGGGTGTAAACAGACATGCTGTCATCAATTATTTGTGGGAAGTTCTTGAGATTGTAAGCTTAGCAACTCTAATAGCATCTGCAATATTGATTTTATCTGAAAAACCAATTATTAGGGTGTTCACTCGTATGCTTACCTCAATTATTTGCAGGGAGTTATTGGGTTCGTAAGCTTTTGGAGCTCTGATTGCATCTGCAATATATGGATGGTCTCTTAAATTGACTCTCGAAACTAATTTGTCAGTATCAGACAGCTTCTATTGCATTTGCAATATTTATTGTTTCAAGAATGTTTCTAGAAACCAATTCCAATGAGTTGCAGAAGAAATTTTGGTTGCTGAGGATGAAGTAAGGAGAATACCAAAGTGTTGTGCTGAAGTCTTGAACACAATTAATTGTTATGAAAATATGATATAAAAATATTTTGCAGTAGTTATTTTCTTATTTATTATGATTTGTGTAAAGACATTAAACAGTTGAACAAAATTTAATTTTACAATAAAACACCTTTGTTTATCTAATATTTCTATCCTTTTACATTAAATTAATCTATGTGCAATAACGAAACCTAGTATATAGCTTTTATTTTCTAATAAATAAAAATTTATAAATAATTAAAAAAAGGTTGTTTATTATCAAAATTAGATTACATTTAAATTAAAAACTTAGTCCAATTTCTATAAGTTCGACGATATTTTTCCTAAAACATGGTCTATGACTGCTATATTGACTGCGTTTCAAGCACAATAGTTTACATTTAAATTAAAAACGTAGTATATTTTATATAAAGTTTGACTATGTTTATTTCTAAAACATGGTCTATAATTGTTATATTAGACTATGTTTCACGAATCGTAGCCTTTAATACCTAGAAAAGACTATGTGATAATAAATTATGGTAAAAAAAAGTAGCATTTTGTATTAGATTATGCTTTTTAAACGTAATCTATAAGCTTTTTTTTTTTTTCTAATTGTGAAAATTATTCTAAAATAACCTTAATTAGATATTTTCTTATTACTATTTATTTCAAAATTTGTTAATATTCTATTTACATTTGAATATTAAAAATTTATTTAGGCGTCTTTTAATGCTTTGATTGAACCATTAAACAAATTTCCCATAATCAGTTCAGTTATGATAACTAAATAATTAATCCTTCCTTCCCAATAATTAATTAGTTTAAGGTTTGGCATGATTATAAGTAGCCAATCAACTTTGTTTTTCTTTGGTTCCTGCTTTTATTTTTTGATTAAATAATTCTATATCTCTTTTTTTTTTAATACGAATGTATGAATAAAAATATAGTTGCAATTAGAATTTTTCTTATTAATTTTTACGTATTGTCATTTATATTTGTCTAATTTTAATTTTTTGCTTTTTCACTTTCACGTTTTTGTGTGGTAAATTTACATGTAAATTAGTCACATTCACAGCCAAACAATAAAAGACATCTAAAACTCAAAAAAATAAATTGCATGCAATTGTTGATCAAAAAATCATGCCTTAGGGTCCTAAAAGGTCGCGTAACGCTTGGCTCTTGAGTGCTGCAACTCATGAAGTCGTGATTTCCTTCCTTCACCGCTTTTCCAATGGGCAAAGGAGGTCCAATGAAAAGTACTTGTCAGAATTAATTCGCGGGATCATCTAATTAAGAGACATTCTATTAGCAATTTATTTTTTCACATAATCTGAGTTTTTTTATTTTTTAATATAATGATGAAATACTCTTCTATCTTTAGTTCTTTTTTTGTTTAATATTCAAAAATTGGTGACTAATCATCGCATCAGCTGTTGGTGTCTAGAAATGTAATTTAAAATTAATTTTAAAATAATTTATTTAAAAAATCAAATTAACAAATTTAATTTAACTAATAAAAATAAATTAAAATTAAAAATCATAACTATAAAGAGATATACAATTACCAGAATTTGTTACGCAAAATATCATAGCAGATATTTGACGCCAAATACCATCACTACGCGCTTTCACTATAGAGATACTTGACGCCAGATATTTTACGCACGTGCTTTCATTCTAGAGATTGGTTTGAAAAAAAAAAGGTCAGGGACCACTGTCATGGGAAATTGTTGACAAATGTCAAATATTTATCTTTGGAGAAGACCCAATTGCCCAAACTAGACTCTGGGAATTGTTGACAAATGTCAAATATTTATCCTTGGAGAAGACCCAATCGCCCAAACTACGCTTTGTCATGGTTACTATATAGATTCATTTTTTCCTTGGAAATTGATCTGTTGTTTCTCTCGCTTCATGCTCAAACTTGATTGTGTTTTTATTTTGTGATAAATAGAAGTAAAAAGAACTGTATTAAACACCAGATTGAGATATCTTCTTACTCACCTCCTCCTTAGTTATGTTGTCCTTACCATCATCATCATCATCTTCTTCTTCTTCTTCTATTTCCCGACATAAATATGATGTTTTTTTGAGTTTTAGGGGTGAAGATACCCGCAAAAAATTCATTGATCATCTATATGCTGCTTTAGAAAGGAATGGAATCGTCACTTTCAGGGACGATCCAAAGCTTGAGGCTGGAGAAGAAATTGCACCAGAACTCTTTAAAGCAATTCAAGAATCATGGTGTTCACTAATCGTTTTCTCAAAAAAATATGCTTTTTCAGGTTGGTGCTTGGAGGAGCTAGCTGAGATTGTTGAACAAAGAAACAAGAGGGGGCATAAAATTTTCCCAATTTTTTATGATGTGGATCCATCTGATTTGAGAAAACAAACAGGAAGATTCGATGAAGCCTTTGCCAAACATGAAGAGAGATACAAGGAAGAAAAAGATAAGATCAAAAGGTGGAGAAATGTTTTAACTGAAGTGGCTAATCTCAAAGGATGGCATTTAAGTAATAGGTAACTCGTTCTTTTCTTTTCTAGTTTCCAGCTTTGTTGAATGCATTTTTTTCATTAAGTGTTATGCACTTTTATGAAACTTAAATTTGAAAGTTAAATTTTGATTTAACAAATAGGTATTTAACTAGGTTTGGATAGTTAACAAGTATTTTTTATATTATATGGGTAGGGTTTGAGTAGTAAAAATCAAAATATTGAAATAGTTAATTAAATTCAAGTATTGTAAAACATAATCGAATTTAGTTTAGGTATCTCAAATTTAACGGATACTTGTTCCATTTACATGTTAGATACATCCAACTCAATTTGATATTTGGGTTTAATTATTTTAATAAAAATAAATTTATTTTTAAAATATTGATATACTCTCAAATTATTTTATTTATTTAAATTTTAATTTTTTAATAAGATTTATTATTATATTTTGTAATCATTAATAAATTATATTATAATATATTCCTATTATTATTTTTTCTTAATATTTTATCTGTAGAATAAACTAAAAAAATTCTTAATTTTAGTAATAAAAATGAATTATTTTTGTGATCATTTGAAATTATTTTTTTGCTGGAGTAAATTTTAAGACTTTTCACACTTTAATAAAGTTGACTTTATGAAACTAAAAAAATATTTTAATATTTTCTATTACAAATTCTAAAATAATTTTCATCATTTGAAAATTTTCAAATAATTATTTTTTCATTATTTTTTTGGTATAAATCATGAGATATGTCTATATCACATTAGGTATGAGATTAACTCCTGCTCACGCTGTTTGGTTGGTATTGGTCCAAAAAAATTTGACCTGACGAGAGTTTGAATATGAGTTCTGTTGTTATAGATCATTTTCATTTAAGAACTCAATGGATCTTATACAACTAAATCAACTTTTTGGGTTATTTTTTTACCACTTAACACAAAAAGTTAAAAATTATTAATACTATTAAAAGTGGTGCATTTTAAGCCTTCTTATGAAGCCACGTTGCTGCTCTCTTTGCCGGCACGCTCATCTCTTTGCTCGCTGCTTTATTGGCCGCGTTCATGCCTTCGCATGCTGCCACGTAGCCAGTTTATGCTTTATGGCTACATATTCGTAGCTTCTCCATTAGACGCTTCCTTTTGGGTGCCACGTCTCCCGTTTTGAGCACTGTGTCAAGCACAATTATTTGTGAAGTTTTTATAGCTTCTCTATTTCTTTCCCTTATTGCATTTTGCATCTGTTTTGTTTTTTCTGTTTTGTTGAATTGAATGCTTCTTTTTTATTGCGGGTGGGGTCCATCGATGGTTGTCAAATATTTCTTTTACCCTTCTTTTCTTGGCTTTGCTCATGTATTTCTTTGTAAATGCATTTGCAACCCATGTCTGATTACGTCGTTCTGCTTATCCAAGCTTTAAAGGAATTGTCTTTTCTATCTGCATTTCTTTGTTGTGGGTCCCATTTTCTCCCTAAAGAAACTTTTCTTTTTGGCATGTTTGTGCACTTTTGTTTTCTTTTCCCAAATGTGCTTTTAATTTGCTCTTTCTTTTTTCTCTTTTCTTTCTCCCACTCGCACTCTTCTTTGCCGCCATTTCTCGCTTCTGTTCAGACATCATGGATGATTGTACTTGAAGAAAAAGAAACACAAAAAACCCACTCTCTCTTTATTTTTCATTTTTCTTTACCATTTCTCTGGAACATGTCGAAGTTTATGAATAGGCAAAGTGAAAGAAAAAAAGAAAGGGGAAGAGAGGGAAAGCGTCCAGAGAAAAGAAACAAAATAAAAAAGTTCTTGTGGTGAACGTAATGGGTATGTAGGTAAGTGGTGGGTTTTTGATATTTTTAGTTTTTTCCTGTTAACACAATATTCACTTTTGTTTGAGTGAGAAATCAAGTTGGTGGTGAGATGATTGCCCGAATTAAAGCAGATGAATTGATATTAAGGGATAATCTGCAACTTCTCCTTATCTCCCTTTTTCTTTATCACTCTCTTATCTTCTTTATTTTTCTGATTCCTTGATCGACAAGCTATTTTTCCCTTCCTTTTTTACTGTCACCTCTCCCCATTCTTTTTTCCTTTATTTTCTCTCTTTTATCTCAAATTATGTTATGGGTTTTGATAATTTGATATGGGTTATTTGAGTTTGCCATCGTTTGGTGACAGGATAGTCGGGGAAGATGGCGACTGACATGGTATTACAACCTTTACCATCCTATGCTGTCTGATGGCCGCTTCTACGTCTAACATCCTACCATCTAAGTGGTATTGCATATTAGTTCCATTTTTTTCATTTCTTTCTATTTTTTGGTTACTATATGGAGATTTAATTAGGTGCGGTGATGAGCAGACATATCCATGTGGAGGCTTGGTTTTAGAGGTGCTCAGTGGGAAATTTGATGGTTGGGACTTGGGAGCGGGTTTTGCCTTGCCTGGTACTATTTTATTTTTCTATAATTCCATTAGTTTTAATAAAAATAAAATAGACAGATATACATCCATTTGTACTCTTGCTGCTTTTCAATTTTTGGAGTCTCCTTTCTTATGAAGTTATCACGAACAAGTAATATGCAGTAATTTGAATTACTTATTTCTTCTAGGTTTGGGTTATTTCTTATTGTTTAGGTGAGACTTATTATCCTTATGTTTATTTTCGAATTTGTGTCAAGTACTATAATATTTTTCGTTCACTGAAACTTGATATATTAATTTCGCTTTATAGCCGTATGTAATTATGTTTTCTCTGAAGTTGATTGTGACTGTAAGGGTGTTAATTAGCAGATTGTAATTGGCAGGACTTCTTCGTCTTTAATTGCTTGGTTAATGTGGATTTGAATAAATGATAGGAGGTATTTTTGCGACATGTTTGTCAAGATTAGCTTAGCACATATGCTTGGACAAGTCAAAATGGAAGTGATTTTGGACATCAACATTCGGCTGACTAGGATATGACTTTAGCAACAAGTTTCTAGAAATCTAAGGAGAATAACAGTAACTATCGAGGAGATTAGGTATGTTGCTTGATCTGTTATTTTATCTTTTGCATTGTTAATTGCATGTCTTAAACCAATTGATTTCTTTGATTACTTCTAGAAGATATGTTTTGCAAAGAGAAACATTTTTTTCGTTGGTAAAATGCTACCAACAAACTTGATTAATATATACAATACCTCTTTGGCATGCCTCTGTGACTGGCACTTTGTATAAGCTCATTTGGTTGTTTGGGTTACTCAAGATAAAGTAATGACATGTGTTTTATGTTGGTTATATTCGAATATATTGTATTGCAATCGATTTGTAAATTCTCTTGCAAAAAAGCCAAACTCTGTTTTTGGATAAATTTGGCTATTAGAAATTGTGTCCATTAGAAATAAGATAAAAGCAGCCAAAGGAAAAGGTTGAACTTGATTTTTGACATTCCTAGAAAAAGATTGAAGAAAAGAATACATTTTGTAAATACATTAAACTCATAATGAAGTCTTTGGCTTAAAATTTTAGCATCTTGCAATTTCAATTTTTAGGTCTATAATTTTTTCGATAAATCAATGTAATGAGGTATATATTTGCTTATATAACTTGCCATACTCTTAGAGAATGAGGTTTAAATTCATTATTTGCTCAGGTAAATGCATCACTACAAGATAGGCTAATAACACACTTTACAAGTAATGAAAAACACACTTTACAAGTAATGATATTCATCCTTAACATTTTTTTTAATGTATTGCTAACATTTGGTGTAACTAGAATGTTAAATATAGCTAAGTAGCAAGGGGCATATCAATTCCTTTTTCGAAGACTTGATGGTTGGGAGCAGGTGTTGCCTTGCTTGGTTTTAGAGTGTTGATTTGAGCTTTTGCTCTAATAAGCTTCATCAAGAAAAAAAAAGTAATAGGAGATAGAAATTAAAAATTAGTATTTTGGGTCATTGGTACTTCGAATTCAATAGTTAAATTTTTTATTTCTCTCTTTTTTTAAAAAAAAATAAAATATTAGATTATGTTTCAATATGGTTTGAGATTGATAGAATCTTTAAATTGCTAGAACATGATATACGTACCTGCCACGGAAAAAAAAAATCAAAAGTAAAAGAAACCCAAGTATGATGAAGAGACAAAGAGAAATACAATCCTCTCTGATTCCCTGCATATTGTTTGCTGCCCTCCTTTTATGGAATGGTATCTTGGTGAACAAGGTAGCATTCTTTTGCAACATTTAAAAAAAAATTTTAATTGTTTTTCTCAATGAATTTTTTATTTTATTTTTTGTATTTTTTATGATGATATTAAACTTGGGTTATTCTTGAAAGTATAGAAATATTGCAATTTGATCAAAAGAAGTGAGAGGCAAGTATCCATTTGTTATTCCTTAATTTAGGTTCTTTCTTGGTAAAGTCAAGTGAACACAGTTAGATATAACTTTTAAGGATTTTATTTGTTTGATGTTTGTTTGGTCTTTATCCTTGTAGTAACCTAGGAGATTCAACTATTGATGTGAAAATCTCATCAACTATTTGAAATGGAAATCTTAAAGACCTCTGTACAATATTGTTGATGTTTTAATTTGATTTCTGAGTTTGCTTAAGTTACCATGGTAATTTGTTTGTAGTTTATAAATGTTTGTTATTTTGTAGATTCTTATATGAAAATGTGTCTTTCCAGAACTATGTTATAGCATTTGTGCAAAGAAAAATTCAACGGAGCATTGTTGAATAAGGTCTAAAACTACTTTGTTATTATTTCGATTTCATTTTATGACATTAACGTATTATGTTATAAATATTACATTTCTTTTTATGGTTTTAAATATTGAAATTCTTTTTCATGTCTCTCTTATTGATAGGTCACCATATATTATCATGGTTCTCAAATATTTGTGGAGGTAATTATGACATATATATGTTCTATTTTCTAAGGAATATGTTTTGTTTTGTTATCATGCTTATTTTCTTGACATAGTCTATTTATTTTTATTTATTGTACGATATATAAGGTTGTTGTAAGATTTAATTGACATTTCTTTTCCGAATATAATTTAGATAAAGTATAATACACATGCTGGCTTTGTTTTATTATTTGTTGAAAATGATTTAAACATGTATTTAGGACCAAACCCTTCATTTTGAATCCTCTTATTTGTAATGTTTGCTAATAAACCAAGTATGGTTGCAATTGAGTTGGTGAATGAGCCTCTTGCATTAGGTGTTACTTTAGGAGCCCTTAAAATTTATGGTTTTACATCATATATGCTCTCAAGTTTATAAGATTTCAAAAAAAAAAGAAAGATTTTTTTTAACCATTCCACTAACATTTGCATCAATGCTGAAAAAGTTTAACTAAAAATTGGATTTGAGCCCAAATCCACCTGTATGCCTCCCTTCAGTTGGCTCCCTTTCACAATGCAAGCCCTTCGCTACTTCTGCTCACTTTCTTCTTGGTTGTCTGCAAGACTGATATATTGTTTTTTTTTTCCTAAGGACCAAACCCTTCAATTTGAATCCTCTTATTTGTAATGTTTGCCAATAAACCAAGTATGGTTGCAATTGAGTTGGTGAATGAGCTTTTTGCATTAGGTGTGACTTTAGGAGCCCTTAAAATTTATGGTTTTACATCATATATGCTCTCAAGTTTATAAGATTTCAAAAAAAATAAAAAAGAGAATTTTTTAAACCATTCCACTAACATTTGCATCGATGCTGAAAAAGTTTAACTAAAAATTGGATTTGAGCCCAAATCCACGTGTGCCTCCGATCAATTGACCCCCTTTCACAATGTGAGCCCCCTTGCTGCTTCTACTCACTTTTTACTTGGTTGTCTGCAAGACTGATATATTGTTTTTTTTTTCTCAAGTTGCTATAGTTATTTTGATTGAATGTTACATTTTCTCTATGGAGATTTGTGTTTAAGGTACCGGCTTACCTCTTTGATTTTGTTTTTATGCCATAAAGTGGGTGCTCTTGGGTTAATGTCTACATTTCTATTTAAGTTTTTAGTTGAGTGGGTCAAAATAGGTTGTTCATGCCTACCTTTCTCCCTTATTCCTTTTTTTTAAATCATTATTATAATTGAGTGGGCAAAACAAAGTATAACATGAGTTATTTTAGTATTTGTTTGATAGCTATAGAAATAACGAAAGAAAAAAAAATATGAAAGAGCAAGAAAGAGAAAGAGAAACTACTTGGTTTTCTCCTCCTGAATCACGGACCTTTGGCGTTTGCCACTCTCCTCCATCTTGCCTCTGTCCCTCAACGCCCTTATGCCTTCGAGCTTCTCTTCTTTACTCTTTATTGCCTCCATAAGGCTTGCTTCTTTTGTTTATGTTTTTGCTATCTTCATTTTTTTGTATATGTTATTTGAGCTTGAATTGTGTTGCTTCTGGGTGAAAAGCAGTTTTAGCTTCTTTGCACTGATGCAGACAAGATTTAGAGGCAATTGCAAGAAGTGGCGATTGGTAATTACTGCTATTTTGTTGCTGTTGCGCTTGCATTGCTTGCGATAAAAGAGGAAGTGTTTTCTATCGATAAGTATCACGAATCTTTGGTAATTAACTTTCTTTTTAAATTCAAATTACATGTTAACATTGATTATATTGTTAAAAATTAAACTTTTTTATGTATGGGCCTTTGAAAGGCTTTAGCATTTTGCTCTTCTCATGGCTACTTTAGTTCTCCACACACAATGAACTTCACTCTGCATCTCTCTTCGCCTGGAAATCTTTAAGTTTTTCATTTCTTCATTTTGGGTATTTTGGGTTTCACTCTCTCACAATTTTAATCGTCTTTTGCCTTTAAGGGTCAATGTTTTTTTGCTTGATATGGGCATTCAGTATTGATCCAAACAAATCAAAAGCCATCATACTTTTATTTTTGACAACATAATCTAAATCTGGTTTGAGCATTTCTAGATGCAACATTCAGTAAGCATATTAAATTCCAAAACCTGTTGAGCTGGCAAGCAATTATGTTGCAAGGGATCTTTTATTTGTTTATGTAATTACAAAACATCATTTTCTTGATTTTGACATGCTAGAATGGCTCAATAAATTCAATTTCTCACAAATGTGCAAGGAATGGAAATTATGATGAAGTTATTAATTTAAAAAAGCCTTTGTTTACAAACTCTTAACATTTCCCAAGTGAGTTAGTCCTGTTATTTCTTTATGTTATCTTCTTTGTGAATATAACTGACTGAGATTTGTTTTCTCCTCATTGAAAAAGTACCTCTTAGTCAATCACCAACTACAGAAAATAGGCAGATGACCCAATATATTCTCTCTTGACTTCTCCAAAAGCTTCTCTTAATATTCAAGTATTTATTTGGAAGTGATTCAACAAATTCAGAAATTGATTTTATTTTTTTAGTCAAGTATGTGGTTCATGTATTGTTTTTATATTATATATTATCGTACCAAATGCGCTCAAATTATTGGATATTTATGCCAAATAAAAGTGTTTTGTGAGAATGAAATGCCATCGTAACTTTGCAAAGTTTATCAATTTCCATCCCCACCCTTTTCATCATTGGGGATCACATAAGAACTTAAAATATATGCAATCCTTACTTGAGGAACTTTTGCGTTTCCAAATATTATGTGGATTATCTAATTACCACATATATCGAATATGAATCATTTTGAAATATCATTATAACAACATTTTAAAATTATAATACATGAGGACATGTATTAAGCTTTTCTATTGTACTCTTTAACTTTATACATTAATTCTTACTTTAAATTTTTTTCCCGCAACATTGTTAATTGTGACTAAAAAAATACATGTTTTTGATTAATTACTTCCCTCTTTCCATTTTGTTGTGATTGTTGTTTATAGCTAATCATCATGATTTAAATTTTGAGGGTTAGTTTTTAGTTTGGATTAAATGTGAACAAATAGGTCAGTTCATTTACATTTCTTTGTTTCAAAAGTTTGATGGTTTGAATCTTCTTTGGATATTCCGTTTGGAAACTAATTTTCTTTCTCTATACCGAAAGATAATACGTTTGTTTAGAATATAAGGTTGTATGCATGTTTATCAATTGCCTGAAGTGGCGAAGTTCAAATGTTTCAGCTTTGCTGTACTCTATGACAAAGAAATCATTTCAATTGACTTTTTTAATCTTCTATTTAATAGCCCTTCTAAGAGGGTTTTTCTTTTTTTTTCTTTTTTTTTTGTGCTTTGTAGGTTCTGTTAAGATTAACTCAACTTACTTGTCATGGAATATGCTACTGGACGAGAACTTTTTGAAGTAATATGCTATGTCAGTAGATTTAGTGAGGCTTAGGTATATTTTATTAGCATTTTCTCTTCTTCAAACGTTAATTACTGTTTTATTGAATTTCAACAAAAATGTAACTTCCTACATTGAGAACAAATCATTTCATGACTTTTTTATTCCCCTTTTTGCATAGATACAACCTGCTGTATCTGCATTGATGCAATCTAGGTTTTAGTTGATTCTTTTAAAAGCCTTTTGGAAGTTACCCACTGTTTTCATTTATGTGCATGTCTGTATCTGGATCATACCTTTGTTAGACCTATCTCAAAGCCAAGTTTATTTTTCTTTTGACGTTACTTATTTTGTCTGCATTGCTTTATTGTCCGTTTGTTCTCCTATTTTTGTCTAATTTAGTTTATAGCTGTTTTTATTCTTGGTTAACTATTTTGGGCTTTTTAAGCATAACAATTTTGTTGTTTCCTTGTTTTGCTAATTGGTTTGAGGGAAGAACCTTGCATGCTTATAACGAACAAAACTTTTTGACAAATTCAGAATTATTTGATACATGTTTTTTTCCCATTAATTGTCATTTCTTATTCCTAGGCCGAAAGATTTTGAATTTGGAGGAAGTCGGCTGCTCCAGTTCTCTACTTTGATGATATTTCTCCTCAAAATGACGATATGTGATTCTTATCAGGGATTTTTGAGTAAAACATTAAGAAATCTATCTAGCTTAATTACTCGAATTATCTACTTTTGCTATATTAGTGTTTTGTCATGCCCAAACAAATAATCTAATGAACCTCAGCAATATCTTCAATTTTTACATATATATTGATGACAGCTTTTGAATCTGAAGTTATTTCATAATCTATGCTAGACTTGCAACTTATTGTAAGCAGTGAAGCATTATTATATGCAGTTTCAGCTCAAAATGACAACCCTCCATATAACTCACTCAACTATTCAACTCCACTGATGGAGTACCTAAAGAAATCGATACTTAGCCAAGTTTCTTGGCAACTTAATACTGCTTCTTAATCCTTTAAGTTGTGATAGTTCTTTGTTCTGTATGTGAAACAAAAAATTTATTGATAAATTATAGAAGGTTAAAAATAAAACATTATATGGCAGCTTATCTTTTTGTTATTTGCTCTCCTATACTTAGTAGGTTATAAATTATTGTGTATCTTGTATTTAACTTACTAGAAAACTTTAAATTTTTATATTTAAACCGTATCTATGCCATTTTTAATATTATTTTTATATTTACATTGTCAACTAGATCGATCTAATGGATTTGCTAGGTTTGATCAGAATTGCATTTTTTTTATATAAATTTTACGACATTTATATTAAATGTTTAAAAATTATGGGTATTTGTTAAAACAAATATTTGAACTATGTAAGAAGATCGCGGCAAAGCGCGAGGTCTACCTAGTTAATACAATTAAAAGTGGTGCATTTCTAGCCCCCTCGTGAGCCCACGTCGACAGCTTCCCTTTGGTGAGCCACGATTCTCTTTTCTCCACTGAACACGTTGCATTTTCTTCTGCAAAACTTGTGCCTTTCTTGCTCTATTGTAAGGCCACGTTTTGTTTTTTTTTTTTTTACATGGGAATTGAATAAAACAGACGTTTTATTTGTTGGACAAAAAATTTTTTTTTGTAAGATGTGATATTAGTGGATTGTGGATCCCTCTCTCTTTATTTTACCTGGCTTGCATTAATTTTTTTTGTCCTCTATAATTTCTTTTTCTAGACACTTTCTTCTTCTCAATAAATTGCCATAATTACTCCAAAAATTTTTTCAGGCCACGTTTTGTTTTCTTTGTTGGACAAAAAAAGATAAATTTTGTTGGAAAAAATTTTTTTTAAGATGTGGTATTAATGGATTGTGGGTCCCTCTCTCTCTTTGTTTTACATGGCTTATATTAATTTTTTTTGGTGAGCCACGATTCTCTTTTCTCCACTGAACACGTTGCATTTTCTTCTGCAAAACTTGTGCCTTTCTTGCTCTATTGTAAGGCCACGTTTTGTTTTTTTTTTTTTTTTACATGGGAATTGAATAAAACAGACGTTTTATTTGTTGGACAAAAAATTTTTTTTTGTAAGATGTGATATTAGTGGATTGTGGATCCCTCTCTCTTTATTTTACCTGGCTTGCATTAATTTTTTTTGTCCTCTATAATTTCTTTTTCTAGACACTTTCTTCTTCTCAATAAATTGCCATAATTACTCCAAAAATTTTTTCAGGCCACGTTTTGTTTTCTTTGTTGGACAAAAAAAGATAAATTTTGTTGGAAAAAATTTTTTTTAAGATGTGGTATTAATGGATTGTGGGTCCCTCTCTCTCTTTGTTTTACATGGCTTATATTAATTTTTTTTGTCCTCTATCATTTCTTTTCCCAGACACTTTTTTCTTCCTAATAAATAGCCATAATTACTCCAAAAATTTAGCTTTCGTTTTCTCCCCAGCTTTTCTTGCTTTCATTATATTTGCTATTATGAGAGTCGTTTCTGCGTAGATGGTTCTGTGCCTTTTAGGTTGGATGCACTATTTCACGATTTCTCATGTCTGTTGAGAGCTTTATTTTCTTGCCGCCATTTTCCTTCTCCAAACTGGGCTCATCATGGCTCAACTGTACAATCCCCAACTTGTTGTGTCAGCCTCCATCTCGCAAAAAAAATCTCTCTTCTTACTTGCTTTTCCTAATTTTTGTTATTCGTCTTCTTTTATTATTTTTGTTTGTGGTCTTTCGTCTTCTTTCCTTGCTGGTTGTTTGCTCTTGCCATCTGTTCTATTCGTTTGTTCGGGCTCTCAACTGCAGCTCTCGGCTGCCTTTCCAAGCTTGGTTGTGCAGCTTGTGATTACTGGTGTTAACAAGGTTTGGTCCTTGACTGGTGCGTGGCTGTGCATCTTTTTTCTCTGCTTGTGCTTTTTTGCTTGAATTTCTTGCGTAAACTTAGAAGTTTTTTGCTTTTTTTGCTTTGCCTCTTTATCTCTTTGTCGAATGATTTCCTTGTCATCATTTGATTGTTGTTTTTGCCCATTTCTTTTTTTTTTTTGGTTTTTGGGTTTGGCATTGTATTCTTTTTCGATTGTCTCTTTATAGTTTTTTTTTTAATTTCCTTTGCCTTGATGAGTATTTAATGTCTGTGCTTTCGGTTAATTTTGGGACTAATCTATCATTTAAGTATTTTTCTTGCATCTGGTCTCTCATTTAAGATTAGTATTGTTGTTTTTCCCTTTTCTTTCTTTTGTTGGTTTTTGAGTTTGTCATGTTATCATTGCGTCCAATGCTTCTGACGTGCGTTTTGGTTTTTTGGCCTTCTCATTTGTGTTTCTCTCCTTTTTTCCCTCCCTGTTTCATACATTTAATCTTCCTTGCTTTTGCAGGTTCTACTTGTCATATTTGATTCTTCTCTTACGGTTGTTTCTGAGGTTTGATTTTCTTTTTTTTCCCTTGCTCCTTATATTGCTTTTTATACTTTGCTTGCTCTTGCTTTCATTACTTATGTATTCTTTGTTGCTTTGAAGGTTTGACTGTACTTTGATGGTTTTTATCTTCCTTCTCTAGCACTTTTTCCGCTTTCTTTAGTTGTTTCTATGGTGTTCATTTTACCTTGAGCATGTGCCTCGCACTCATTGTCTTATTGTTTTTGTTTGCTTACTTTCATTTCCTGCCATGGTGTTCTTTGGATTTATCTTTCTTTCATCTGTCTCGATGTTTTCAGGATCTTTAGCACGTGCCTGTCTTTTTACTTGCATTTGCTATTCAGGTTTGTTTGTATCTGTTGCTTCTGATGTTTTCTATCATGCCTGGTTATTGTTGCGCTCCTTACGTATGTATGTTTTTGTGACCTTTCAAGTTAGAATGTGCTTTCCTTTTTTGCTGTATGCTCATATACCCTTTGGCTACTTTTGAGCTTACATTTCTTATGTACTTGAGCTTTGTGCTTGTTGGTTCTTTGTATTGTTCTTGCTTATTTCCAATTGCTTCTTACTCTTGGTTTTGTCATATATGCACATTCTCTTCTGGTTGCTTTGTTTCTTGCTATCTCCTCTCTTGCTGTTTGTCTTTGCAATTGGTGTTCTTGCATGCGTTTTGCTTTTTTTTTTTTTTGCTTTTTCATTCCTGATTTCTTTGGTCTTTTTTTCCCTTTCCTTCATTGGCATTTTACCTATTCAATCTGCCTCTTTTGTACTTTTTCCCCTAATCATGATTTTGTCCGTGCATGCAAACTGAATTTACGATTCTAATTTCTCAAGTTTTGCTTTCTTTTTCATCACATGTGAATTTTCTTGTCCTGCTTGGTTCTGTTTTAATTTTCCTATTTGTTTTTTTGTTTCTTTATTGGCTTTGTGTTTTCTTGGTTGTGATTTGCGTCATGCTTTGCTTGGTTGAATTGTCTTGCTGCCCTAGCAATATCATTTCTCTTCTTCTTAAGACACCTTTATTTGCTTATTTGTTTGCATCTTACTTCTATTTTTACCTGTGATGCTTTGCTACACCCACATTAAGTGCTGTCCATGGCGAACAATGTCATTCTTCTGTCCAAATCAATTTGCCTTCTCAACTTTTCTCCCTATTGCTTAATTTGTTTTCTATCTCACTTCTGCATCCTGTTTTTGGTGTGCAAGGTATTTGACAATGACACATAGAAAAGCAAGCAAAGGTAAGTGTTTGGCTAGCTACTCTAACTTTGTAGATGATAAAGTCATTTTTTTTTAATTCTTTATGATTATAAAGTCATTTTCTCCCTCATTATGCTTTTGCTAAGATTTAGTGTTTTGTTGGCTGCTCTAAATTTGTAGATGATCTTGCTCGCCCCCTTCGCTTTTGTGGTCTAGACCAAAGTTCGACAAAATTCAATAGGCTGAAACGAAGATTGTATCTCAAAAATCAAAGAGCAAAGCATAAGAAAAATGAAATCAATCTTGATGCTTCCTCATCTACTTGTCCTGATTTTGTTCATCCTGTTGAACAAATGCATGTTCAAAATCTTGTCAATCATGCACAGATGCTGATGTTTGGTCCAAAACCTGAAATTTTTTGTAGCTATTTGGTTTCTGATGCCAGTTTTGGTGGTATTTTGTCTTGCTCTGGCATTGAATGCCAACGTAAATGTCCTGTTCATGGTCAAACAACTCAACCTATTCCTGCTACTCCTATAGCCATCCTTGGAGGTAATACGATTGTTTATCCTGTGTTAACAACCTGTTTATTTAAACATTTTTCGCTATTCTTCTGATTTTTAAGCACTTTATATGCTAGATCAAGAATCAAGTAAATTTAATAGGTTGAAATGGAAATTGTTTCTTCCAATCTGTTGACACAATGTAGAAATTATCATGGGTTTTTGCTTTTGTTCTCACTCTTTTGCATAGGCTATTTATCTACTTGTTTATTTCCCATAATTCCTTCCTATACTATTTGTCAATTTATGCTAGGAATTTTCTTTTTTAACTATATATTCCATTTTCTTTTTTTGATTTTTTTGTGATTATAAATCATTTTTCTTCCTTGGCTTGCTTTTGCAAATATTAAGTGTTTTTGCTGGCTACTTTAATTTTGCAGATGATCTTGCTTGCCCCCTTGACTTTTGTGGTCTAGATCAAGGTTCGACAAAATTTAATAGGCTCAAACGGAGATTGTATCTTAAAAATCAAAGAGCAAAGCGTAGGAAAAATGAAATCGATCTTGATGCTTCCTCGTCTGCTTGTCCTGATTTTGCTCATCCTGTTGAACAAATGCATGCTCAAAATCTTGTCAATTGTGCACAGATGCTGATGGTTGGTCCAGAACCTAAAATTCCTAGCAGTTGTTTTTCTTCTGATTGCCATTTTGTTGGTATTCTATCTTGCTCTGGTGTTGAATGCCAACCTGAATATTGTGTTCATGGTCAAACAACTCAACCTGTTGCTACAACTCTCATGGCCATCCTTGGAGGTGATAGCATTGTTTCTTCTATGTTAATAAATGAGTTGTTTATTTAAACCTTTTTCCCTAGTCTTCTGATTTTTATGCATTTTGTATGCTAGATCAAGGATCAAGTAAATTTAATAGGTTGAAACGGAAATTGTTTCTCAAAAGTCAGAAAGCCAAGTGTACTCAAAATGAAATCAATCTTGATGCTTGCTCGTCTATGCACACAGTTTTTGTTGATACCAGTGAAGGAACCCATGGTCAAGATCTTGTCAGTTGCTCCCAAGCACAGCCACTCAGTTCTGTACCGCAAGTTGCTACCACTTGCTTAGCTTCTGATCAAAGTTTTGGCAATTTTTTGCCTCCCTCTGAGCTTGGATCTCAACCTAAATTCCTTACTCACCCACAATCACCTAAATTGACTTTTAGTTCTACTTCAAGTATCCTTGCAGGTAATGCCATTGTTTGTTTGATTTTAGCAAATTCCCAGTTTTTTTTTCATTTTCCCCTTGTGTGTTATATTTCCTCACTTCCTTATTTTAACTTGTCCTTCATCATCCTTTCTCTGTATCCCTATTTTTTAGCTCCTCCGCATCTGAGTTTGGAATCACACCAATTGTGTGGTAAGAACATATTTTCCCCCTTTCCTTTAATTCTGGATAAACTTTCCACTCAACTTCAAAGCATGCATTGCTCCGGCATAAATGCATTTTCCCGCAAAAATATTTATTTGGTTACTCTTTAGCTATTGTAAAAAAAATCTAGCTACTCGTCCATGTACAGATGCATCTGAACAGCAATCGTCTCGGTCAACAGAAGTTCTTACAAATCAGCATCTAATTTTTGCGGAGAATGCAGCTAGATTGTCTAATAGCAATGGAGCTGATCAAATGGATTTCTGCCATGATTCCTATGAATGTTTAAGTCGGGTGCAAATTGATCCTGTCAACTTTAATCCATGCAATAAAATAAATTTGATCTCTGTTTTTTCAAGAGTGAATGTTGATGGTAATTTGGAAACAATTTCTGGCCCTTTCCAACAGCAAGTCATTGGTCCTTGCGATACATTCTTATCAGCTTTTGATGTCACTCCTCCTTTCTATGTTGTTGGCTCCAGTAGTAATTCATTTGATTTTAATAGGCAGTATACAACTAATGGTAGAGATGTGTCTCTCCCGCTTTCACATACTCAGGGGACTTTCCATGTTGATGCATCACTTGGTTCTTCATTTGGTAAGACTTATTTTCTTGGTTTTGCCCAAGTGATTCTGTTTTTTTTTTAATCTACGATGCTTGCTTCTCCTTTTTTTTTTTATTTTCTACTTCTTTATTTACCTATCTTAGTTTTTACTGTACATAGTTGGTCTGATGCATGTTATCCTGTTGATTTCATTCAGATGCTTCTCAAATACCTTCGTCATCTCTTCAAGCTAACAATTGTGAGAATCCTACACCTTTCTTTTTTGATAATTTACTGTGCTTGCAGTTTGTTTTTTTCTTATATCTATATTATCTCAAATCATTTCTTTATTTTGCATCTCTTTGTTTACCTATCTGCCTTGCTTTTATATGTTGTTGATCTAATACATGCTCCCTTCTTTGTTTCATTTAGGCAGTTCTCAAATATCTCAGACGTCTATGCCGGTCACCAATCGTGAGATTTTTGCATATTCTCTTTTATATCACTTGTCATATTTCTTATTCCTCATTTGCTTTTGTTTCATTTTTCCCTATCTTGCTTGCTATTATATATTTCTAACCTGATGTATGCTGTCCTCTTTGTTATAGTAGAGATCTTCTCAGATACATCATTCATCTACTTTAACTAACAATCATGCAACATTTGCATTTTTTTTAGCAATCATTCTGCTTCCATTGTTCTTTCATGAAGTTATCAATTCAGTTATTGATATGTCCTCTTACAATATTGCTTGCTTTCTTTTTATATCTATTCCTTTCTTCCTTTTTTCTTTTCTAGGAAAATATTTTGAGCCTCTTGATTTGGGCGGCTTAGACTATGAGTGTCCCTACTGCTGTGCTAAGATGTGGTACGAAGAGAGGTTAATAAGGTGTCATAATAGATCACCCCCTGTGTTCACCTTGTGCTGCAAAGAAGGAACGATTGCTTTGCCTACAACTCAATTCACTCCTCCATTTCTTGATAGTTTACTGGATTATAGAGGAGGTCGAAAATCAAAAAAGTTCAGGGAAAATATCAGGAGTTACAATTCAATGTTCCAATTTACTTCCATTGGAGGCAAAATTGATTCTTCTATCAATGCCCGCCGTGGACCTTATGTTTTCAAAATAGGTGGTCAAGTCCATCATCGTATGGGATCTCTATTACCGCCAATTGGACAAGCTCCCAAATTTGCACAACTATATATATGTGATACTCAAAATGAAGTTGCAAATAGATTAAGGCCTTTCCAAGCCTCTGATTCTACTGTTGATCTTGATGCTGATATTGTAAGAGATTTCATGCACATGTTTGATGAAATTAATTCAATTGTTAAGATCTTCAGAATGGCTAGAGATCGATTTGCTGAAGATAGTTATGCCCCTATTCGACTTCGCTTGATTGGATCAAGAGATCGTGATGATCGACAATATGATAGGCCATCAAGCATGGAAGTTGCTGGTTTGCTTGTGGGTGAAGATGAAGGACCTCAAGATGATCGTGATATTGTTATTGATCATAGATCTGATGGCTTGAAACGCATTAGTGAACTTCACCCTTTTTTTATGGCGATGCAATATCCGATCCTCTTTCCTTTTGGTGACAAAGGATTCCAATTAGGAATTAAATATAGAAATTCTAACCGCAAAGGCAATAAGGAACGAGATTGTATCACCATGATGGAATACTATAGATATCTCATTCAGCAACGCATGTCAACAGGTCATACTCTTGTTAGAGGAGGACGACTTTTCCAACAATTTGTCGTTGATGCTTTTCTTTGTATTGAACGGATGCGCTTGCAATGGATTCGAGACAATCAAAGACAATTGAGGTCTGAAATCTATCAAGGAGTTCAAGAAGCTGTCACAAGAGGTGATGTGGATAGCCATGCAATTGGCAAACGTATAATATTGCCATCAAGCTTTGTGTCTGGCCCTCGATATCTATTCCAAAATTACCAAGACGCCATGGCTATTTGCAGGAAATTTGGCCAACCTGATTTATTTATCACATTCACCTGTAACCCAAAATGGATTGAAGTTGAAAAAGCATTGTCGATGATTCCTGCTCAGAAAATTGAAGACAGGCCAGATATTTTGACGCGGTCTGTTCAAGTTACGGTTGAAATGTTTGATGGATGATTTAATCAAGAAGAAACACTTTGGCCAAACAATGGCAGGTTTTTGTTTTTCCCTCTTCTTTGATTTTTTTGCTCAATACATGCTGATCTTTCCCTTGTCCTCTTCTAATTTACCTTTTTTCCCTGTATATCTTAGTTGTATACACAATTGAATTCCAAAAACGGGGATTGCCACATGCTCATATTCTCTTATGGTTGCATCCTGATGATAGGCATTCAACACCAGAGGACATTGACAAAATCATATCGGCTGAAATCCCAGACAAAAATCAAGATCTTGTTGCCCATGAAGCTGTTTCGAACTTTATGATTCATGGACCATGTGGGGCACTCTCCAGCAATGCTCCATGCATGAAAGAAGGAAAATGCTCCAAGTTCTTTCCAAAGCATTATGCATCTCAAACTGTTATTGGGGAAGATTTAATTGCTTCTTATAGGAGACGACCTCCAACAAATGATGGAAAGCTGGTTGAGAAAAATGGTATAATGCTTGACACACGATATGTTGTGCCGCATAATGTTGATTTACTTGTGAGGCATCAAGCTCATTTGAATGTTGAAATCTGTGCAAAAACTAAATTGATCAAATATTTGTTCAAGTATGTTAACAAAGGACCTGATAGAGCTAGAGCTGTAATTGAAGAAGTAGCCATTGAGAGTCGAGATGAGGCTCAAGCCAGGTCAAATGAAATTGATGAAATCAAGACTTTTCTCGATTGTAGGTACATATCATCACATGAAGCATGTTGGAGGATTTTTGGCTTCGAAGTCCATCATAGAGAACCTTCGGTTATCGTTTACCTGTCCATCTTCCAAACCAGCATTACATTAACTTCCCTGAAAGCTCAAACTTGTCAAATGTTTTACAACAACCAATGTTGGACAAAACCATGTTTACAGAATGGATGGAAGCAAACAAAATCTTCCCAAATGCTCGAAGCCTAACGTATACAGATTTTCCCACTCAATGGGTTTGGTCTCAAAAAGAAAAAAGTTGGAAGTCAAGACACAAGGGAAGAGCTGTTGGGCGAATTAACTTTGTCCATCCAGCTGCTGGTGAACTGTATTACTTGAGGTTACTGTTGAATATTAAAAAAGGTGCAACAAGCTATGATGATATCAAAACAATAAATGGTATTCTCCATCCTTCATTCCAATCAGCATGTCGTGCTTTGGGTTTATTGGGAGATGACAAGGAATGGGATCATGCTTTGGAGCAAGCTTCTTTATGGGCAACTGGGCATGAATTAAGACAATTATTTGTCACCTTGATCCTTTTTTGTGAAGTCGAAAATCCCATGGCTTTGTGGGATAGACATTGGATGCTTTTTGGTGAAGATATTCAATACAGGTTCAATCATCAATTTAGCAACTGTCATGGCTGCTTATCTGAGCAAGAGTTGAAGAATGAAATATTAGTTTCACTTGAGCAATTATTCAACAAGCATGGATCATCCTTGTCAAACTATCACCTTCCTTTTCCATCTATTAGCTCAATTCATGGAATGCAAGATAGATTAGTTATTGAAGAAATGGATTATGATGTTTTTGAGTTACAAAGGCAGCATGCATCTTCCGTTGCAATGTTGAACCAAGGACAAAGAGCTGTTTATGATGCTGTTCTTAATTCAGTGTTCAACAATGAAGGCAAACTTTTCTTTGTTTATGGGCATGGCGGTACAGGCAAAACCTTTCTTTGGCAAACAATCATAGCTGCACTTCGATCAACCAAGAAAATAGTTCTTGCTGTTGCTACATCTGGCATTGCATCTTTGCTTTTGCCAGGTGGTCGTACTGCTCACTCTCGATTCAAAATTCCATTAGAGGTCAATGAGATATCAACTTGCCAAATAAAGCGCAGTTCAGAACTTGGTAGACTTATTACCATCGCAAGTTTGATAGTTTGGGATGAGGCTCCAATGATCCACAAGTATTGTTTTGAAGCTTTCGAGAGAAGTCTTCGTGATATTATGCTTTCTGGTGTTGATGGACAACCAGAACATCCATTTGGAGGCAAAACAATTTTGCTCGGTGGTGATTTTAGGCAAATTTTGCCTGTAATTTCAGGAGGAACAAGATCTCAAATTGTCAATGCATCAATCAGTAAATCACCTTTATGGAGATATTGTAATGTTTACTGCCTTACTATGAACATGAGGCTGAGGTCCCAAATTCATGATCCTCATTTATCAGCTCAAAGAGAAGACTTCGCCCAATGGATCTTGGATGTTGGTAATGGGAAAGCCACTGGCGTTCAAGTAGGCATAGACAGTGATGATACATGGATTCAAATACCGGCTGATTTGCTCCTTGAGGATAGTTGTACACCTGTTCTGACAATTATAAATGCTATTTATTCAGATTTGCAACTTTACTTTGCTGATTCAACATATCTAAGAGAGCGTGCAGTTGTTACACCCTTCAATGATACTGTTGATGAAGTTAATTCAACTGTTTTGTCATTGATACCAGGTGAGGAAAAAATATACCTTAGCTTTGATTCTATATCAAATGCTGATGGCCATCTTTTTGACCAAGAAATCCTGTATCCACCCGAATTTCTCAATTCACTCAAATTTGTCAATGCCCCAAACCATCAGCTTTGTCTCAAGTTAGGATGTGTTGTCATGTTGCTCAGAAACATAAATCAAACAAGTGGCCTGTGTAATGGAACCAGACTTATTGTGACTCAACTAGCCTCAAATGTAATTGAAGCAGAAATTATCACTGGTAGTCATTTTGGTGATAAAGTCTTTATCCCTAGAATATGTTTTGTCTTAAAAGATGTCAAATGGCCTTTCGTACTCAAGAGAAAACAATTCCCACTCCGGTTGTCTTATGCTATGACTATTAACAAAAGCCAAGGCCAAACTCTTGAATATGTTGGTTTATATTTGCCCAAACCTGTATTCACTCATGGACAATTATATGTTGCAATATCAAGAGTAACAAACAGAAATGGATTGAAAATCTTGATTCACAATTCTGATCCTCAATTACATTCTCTAACTAAAAACATAGTTTACTCTGAAATTTTTGATGACTTACCCCAAGGTTATCTCTCTAGCTTTTGCCATTTGTTTGTATTATCTTTGCTATTTTCATTTTTTTTCTTTGTTGTCTCCTATTTAGTGCTCATTATGAACTTTCTCTCTTCAATTAATCATTATCAAGACTTCTTTTTTTAAATTCATGCTAACTGTTCTCTTGAATTCTCTTGTGTACTTGTTTATGTTGCAGCCACTGTTTCCTCTTAGAAAAAAAAATTTACATTCTTTCTTTTCTATATTGTATAATAGGTAATATTCCTTTTACTTTTTTTTTTATCTTTTTTGAATGCACATGCAATATCATATCCTATTTTCAATTTTTTTATGCCTGTGCTTGCTTTTTCTTCTTTTTTTTTTTACTGTTGCACAATCTGTATTATTGTTAGTTTTATTGCTTCTATTTTTACTTTTTTTTTCCTATGATTTAATCCCTTCCAAAACTCATTATTAACTATATATTTCCTGTCCAACATTCAAGTTTTGATTGTGCTGTATATAATTATCCCTTTACATTTTCCCCTTCATCCCTTAGCAATCCAAATACAACATTTTTACCTATGCTAACTATTAGTTTTGTTGCTTTTTTCCCCTTTTTTACATTGTCTTACTTACATATTTCAATTGCTTTCTCAGCTTCCTTGTAGCATGCATGCCAATCATCATCTTTACCTTATGTGTAGTCCCTTTAGTTTTGCTGCCATGTGCTACCTTTTAACTTTGACATTCAATTTAAATTACCTACATGTTTAATCATTAACATTTATGTTTGGTTCAGTGAATCTTGTAGCTTATTTCAATAACTAAATAGAGTTTAAAGGCATTCTACTATATTTGCTTCCTTTTTTGTTCTGCTAACTTCCCCTCCCCCCTTTCAACTATATGATACTCATGCTTCAATTTTTTCATGCCTTTGGCTCTGAACAGTCTACTACATTGTTAGCAAATTCAATATGAGTCACCTGTTGCTCAATTTCCTGACTCCATTGGAACCTTGCTTGAAGCTTCAAGTTCAAGTAGTTAGAATTTGAAATAACATTCTAACTAATGCTGACAGAATATTTCTCTCACTTGATCTATTGGTTGTCAACAAAGAGGTATGCCAATAACTATCCACATGTACTTATATGATATTTTCAAGATTTAATATAAATATTTAATACTATTGTTGGTTTATCTCGCCTGCTAACTATATCCAGGGAAATGCTTTGCAAGCTTCCATTCTCAAAAAATGAAATGATATTCGAGCCTCTCCTTAAAGAAGATTCTGTTTATGATATCACTAGCTGCTTTGTGGGCAAAACAAAAGGCTCTTATAATGTTCTGGTGGTTGGTGCAATTCCTACGATGCCAATAAGCCCAACAAAGGAATTTCCTGATGATGTGCCCCTTAAGAGACTGAAAAACAGGTAATAGCATTCTGAGATGTTTTACTCTTCACACCATGCCTTACCTTTTGTTCGTTAGTTCACACAAGCACACTTAGTTTATCACGCTTTAAAAAACCATCAACAACTTAGTTAAAAACAATTATTAGCTGCTTTAGAATTGACTGCCAACATAACAGTTAAAACATTGATTTTTTTTTTTGTTTGTTATTTCAACACATTTGTCTTCCACTCTTTTTCTTGAATAATCTATCTTTTTTCGTTTATCTCTCTACAACTACACATTAACATTCATTTAAGACAAATATCATCCTAAAACAAGCAATACTATTTTGATTATTTAGTCGATCTCTCATTGCTATCTTTTTCTGCTTAGCTTTACACATTCCTGCTTATCTTACTTGCAGGAGAAAAGAAAAACTAAAAGACTAATCAACCTTTTATATCCAGCTCAAAATCTCCGATCTGTCAACTACCATTGCGAGGATATAACCAGAATTGTCTTTGGTTGATGGTTGTAACTTCTGATGAATACTAAACATAAGCTAAAACACACCTGTTTGCTAACTCATCATATTTGCTTTTGTCTTCCTTTTCAAAAACAATGTCTATCCTAATCTTGAGTTGCTTCTGATAAATTATGTAATCAAGATGTTCGCAAGCTTTACACTTCTATTTTAAAGGCTTTGTTCAAGGGTAAAAACACTTTTGTAAATCAGCACAAACTCCAACTCTTTCACTTGTCAACATAACAAAAACGCAACATCTTGCATTGATAAGAAATCATTTCCTGACTTTTTTATTCCCTTTTTTGTATAGATACAACCTGCTCTATCTGCATTCATGTAATCTAGGTTTTAGTTGATTTTTGAAAAGCCTTTTCGAAGTTACAATTTTTCATTTATAGGCATGTCTGTATCTAGATCATACCTTTGTTAGGCCTATCTCAAAGCCAAGTTTATTCTTTTTTTGGTGCTACTTATTTTGCCTGCATTGTTTTATTGTCTATTTGTTCTCCTGTTTGTATCTAATTTAGTTTGTAGCTGTGTTTTTTCTTGGTTAACTATTTTGGGCTTTTTAAGCACAATAATTTTGTTGTTTCCTTGTTTTGCTAATTGGTTTTACGGAAGAACCTTGCATGTTTATAACAAACTAAACTTTTTGACAAATTCAGAATTATTTGGTACATGTTTTTTCCCATTAATGGTCATTTCTTATTCTTGAGCTGAAAGATTTTGAATCTGGACGAGTCAGCTGCTCTAATTCTCTACTTTGGTGATAGTACTTCTCAAAATGACAATATGTGATTCTTAGCTGGGTTTTTTGAGTAAAACATTAAGAAGTCTAACTGGCTTAATTACTTGAATTATCTACTTTTGCTATATTTGTGTTTTGTCATGCCCAAACAAATAGTCTAATGAACCTCAACAATACCTTCAATTTTTACATGTATATTGATGATAGCTTTTCAATTTGAAGTTAATTCATAATCCATGCTTGACTGGCAACTTTTTGTTAACTATGAAGAATTATTATATGTAGTTTCAGCTCAAAATGACAACCCTCCATATAACTCACTCAACTATTCAACTCCACTGATGGAGTACCTAAAGAAATTGATACTTAGTAAAGTTTCTTGGCAACTTAATACTACCTCTTAATCCTTTAACTTGTGATAATTCTTTGTTCTGTACGTGAAACAACAAATTTTTTGATAAATTATATAAGGTTAAAAATAGAATCTTATATGGCAGCTTATCTTTTTGTTATTTACTCTCTTTCACTTAGTAGGCCATGAATTATTATGTATCTTGTGTTTAATTTATTAAAAAACTTTTTTTATTTAAACTTTATCTTTACCATTTTTAATATTACTTTTATATTCACATTGTCAACTAGATCGATCTAACGGAATTGCTAGGATTGATCAAAATTGCATTTTTTAAAAATAAATTTTGCAACATTTATATTAAATGTTTCAAAATTATAGGTATTTGTTAAAACAAATATTTAAACTGTATAAAAACACCGCGGCAAAGCGCGGAGGTCTACCTAGTATAATTAAAAGTTGGTGACTTTCCAGTCACCTAGTGAAGCCACGATTATGGCCTCTCCAATAAATGTGTTTCTCTACTCTTCGGATGTCGCATGTCATCCTTTTGTCTGTTCTCTTAATTTTTCTCGGGTTCTTGGGATTTTGCCGTTTTGCTTTTTGGTTCTCTATTGCTCTATTTAATTGTGCTGCAGTCTTTTTCTGTACTTTTTTTGGGCTACTGCTTCATATTTTGATGATTTTGTCCATTATTTTTTAAAATTTCTATTTTTGGTCTTTTGTTATTAAATGTGTCTCTTCTTTTTTTTTTTTGTTTTTTGGTTATCATTTTGATCTTTTTTACTTTTTCTTCCTTGCGAGTCTGGTCAGAAAATTGTCATCTCATTTCTTTTTGGTGTGTTGTCTTGTGCTTGTCTCTTTGTTTTACTCTCTCCTCATTCGTTTATAATTGAAATTACCTTTCTATCCTTTGCATAGATGCCAAAAAGTTTAGAAATTCTTTTTATATATTGTTGTAGATTGTTTTCAATTTGAAAAAGTGAAAAGAAAAATTTATGAGCGGGTTAAAAGATTATCTCTTTTTAACTTTTCACACATGATGGTGAAAAAAAAATTTTTTATTGCAATCATAATTATATTATTTTCAATAATTATACACATATCATATATTTTTTTATTCATTTTTCAGTGGGGGCAAAATACAAAAATATTAAGTTATTTTGATACTTTTATTTATATTTTTAAAGAAGTAAAGGATCTCAGTTGGAGTAGCTAGCCCCATTGCCCCCGCTGTTGATCCATCCCTTCTTGTATATTAAGCAATTATGAATAATAAAATCATAAATAATTTCTTATAACATGAAAGACAATTGGTAATACTTAATTCACCTACTAAAGCTACTGATAATTTACTTGCAGGCATGAATCAGAATTTATTAGAGACATTGTTAAAAAGGTATCAACAAAATTATGTCAAACATATTCAGTTGTTCCTAATGAGTTGATTGGAATTGATTCACGTTTGGAAGAGTTGCATTCCAAATTAGATATTGGGGAAGATGATGTCCGTATTATAGGAATTTGTGGTATGGGTGGCATTGGTAAAACAACTCTTGCAAAGGTTGTTTATGCCCAAATGTCACCTTATTTTGAGGGTAAAAGCTTTCTTGCTGATGTTCGAGAAATTTCAGAAAAATGTGGACTTGTTTCTTTACAGAAACAACTTCTTTCTCAGATCTTGTTAGAAGGAGGTTTCAATTTATTTAATGTTCATGAGGGGAATGTCATGATTAGTCATAGGCTATCTCACAAGAAGGTTCTTGTTGTTATTGATGATGCTGATAACATACAACACTTAAAATGTTTGATTGGAAGGCATGATTGGTTCGGATTAGGAAGTAGAATCATCGTAACAACTAGAGATGAACATCTGCTACGATCCTACCGAGTGGATGATGTGTATAAGCCTACACTGTTGAATGCTAATGAAGCACTTCGGCTTTTCAATTCAAAAGCTTTCAATAGTGATACAGTGCCAGAAAAAGATCTCATTGAGCTTTCTAAAAACATTGTACAATATGCTAGTGGCCTTCCTTTAGCTCTTGAAGTTTTGGGGTCTTTCTTGTGTGGTAGAGATGCTTCTCAATGGAGAAGTGCAATTGAAAGACTTAAAAGAGATTTTAATAAAGAAATTCATGACAAACTTCAAATAAGCTATGATGGATTAGAAGAAACAGAGAAGAATATATTTTTAGACATAGCATGCTTCTTCAATGGGGAGGAGAAGGATTTTGTAATAAAGGTACTAGATGGCTGTGACTTTTTTCCTCATATTGGAATTGATGTTCTCATTAAGAAATCCCTCATAAGAGTTGATGAAGACAACAAATGTTTGAGGATGCATGACTTGCTACAAGAAATGGGAAGAAAAATTGTTATACAAAAATCTCCAGATGAGCCTGGAAAACGTTGTAGATTGTGGGAGAAAAAGGATGTCTATCACGTCCTAACCAAAAACACCGTAAGTCAACACCAATATAATTTTTTATAGTTAAAGTGTGGATTTTCTTTATTTAAGTAACGAAAATTTTCTTGTCATTCAAAGATTTATTACAAATTAGCTTTTAATTTAAAAGTCATTCATTTTTGTCCTCTTATGCTTTACTCTTGAATTTTAGGCCACGGACACGATAGAGGGCATGGTCATCCACGATAAATGGTAAAAACCATTATTATTATGATTATTATTATTATTATTATTATTATTATTATTATTATTATTATTATTTGATTTTGACTTATTTAATTGAATTATAGTTGTTAGAACATATAAATTATCGATATTTTGATCTAGCTTGCATTCTTTTGTTTATAGTAGTTTTTCAATATGTCTGGAAATATCAACTTTATAACAATTAAGGATTGGTCTAGTAATTGTTACTCCTATTTAGGAAAGATTAAATCCAAGATTTCAATCTTCTTTTCCTATTGTACCTCCCTATGAATAATAATAATAATAGCAGCTTTGTTACTCATTATGCTCTCTTCCGTCCTCTAATTCTTAACATTTGAATATGAAACCAATCGAAATTAAGGAAAAGGTTATAGGTAATCACCTATTTATAACTCAAAATTAAAGCATAACCAATAGGAAACTTAAAATCATGTGGCACTAGGAAATTGGATTTATTAGAAAAATAGTTGAGTGTAACAAAAATAAAAAAAATATAAATAGATATGTATATTGATTCTTGACCTTTATAGGTGTTAAAGGCTAAGTATTTTTTGAAGCTCATTTTTGTTTTGCCCTTGGTTGCTAGGGAATGGACCAAGATGTTCATTTTGAGCGTTGATGCTTTCTTGAAGATGAAAAAACTAAGATTGCTCAAGATCTTTTATCTCCCAAATTCTCATGATCTTAGATATCTATCTAATGACTTACGGCTTTTAGATTGGAGTAGATATCCTTTCAGATCCTTGCCTTCAAGCTTCCAACCAGACAACCTTGTTGCACTTTTCCTACCTTACAGTCGCATTGAACAACTATGGAAGCAAAACAGAGTAAGAATTATTCCATTTGATGTTTGTCTTTTAGCTTATTTTGAGATTAATTCTCAATAAGATAAGAAAATAAAAAAAAAGGAGCTTTCTTATGTTCTATTTTCTCTTTAATTTATTATTGTTTTCAACAGCCTTTATATCAGTTGAAATTGGTCAACCTTGAAGGCTCCCAAAACCTGATCAAGACACCGGATTTCAAAATGGCCCCAAATCTTGAAAGCTTGATTTTGGAAGGCTGTATTAGAATTGTGCATCTTCATCCATCTGTTGGAGTTCTAGGGAGGCTTAAACTTTTGAATTTAAGAGACTGCAAAAGTCTTAGGAGTCTTCCAACCAAAATTGGAATGGAATCTCTTGAAACTTTAATTCTTTCGGACTGCTCATATCTTCAAAGTTTTCCAGCGATTGATGGGGAAATGATAAAGCTGTTGGAAATTTATTTGGATGGGACAGGTATTAAAGAACTTCCTTCTTCAATTAGACAGCTCAGCGGGCTTAAACTTTTGAATTTAGCAGACTGCAAAAGTCTAAGAACTCTTCCAACCAAAATAATTGGAATGAAATCTCTTGAAAAATTAATTCTTTCATGTTGCTTGAATCTTGAAAGGTTTCCTGAGATTGATGGTGAAATGGAATGTAATTTGATGGAGCTTTATTTAGATGGAACAGGCATTAAAGAACTTCCCTATTCATTTGGACATCTCAGCAATCTTGTTTTGTTGAATCTGAAAGATTGTGGTAACCTTGTGAGCCTCCCGAGTAGCATAGATGGCTGTAAATCTCTAAAAACTCTGAATCTCTCTGGCTGTTCTAATGTTGAAACCTTGCCAGAGAATTTGCAGCAAGTCGAATTGTTGGAGGAGCTTGATTTAAGTGAAACTGCAATAAGAAAACCACCACCCTTTCTTTTTCAATTTAAAAATTTGAAAGTTCTATCTTTCAATGGATGCAAAGGACCACCATCAAAATTGCGATCAATTTTGCCTTCTTTTTTCAACGTATTGCAAAGAGGAAGTTCGAATTCTATGGCTTTGATGTTACCTCCTTTGTCAGGCTTGAGCTCTCTAAAGAAACTGAATCTAAGTGACTGCAATCTTTGGGAAGGGGCTATTCCTATTGATATTCACCGTTTATCCTCTTTGGAAACACTAGATCTTAGTGGTAACAATTTCTTGAGCCTACCTGCAACTCTTACTCTACTTTCGAAGCTTTGTTTTCTTAATTTATCAGATTGCAGGAGGCTTAAATCATTGCCTGATCTTCTCACTACTGTAGAAGAAGTGAACATAGACGGTTGTGGTTCACTGGAAGTATTTGCAAATCCATCAACAATACGCAATTCAATTGATTGGCCAAGGATTTTTGGTATTAATTGCTATAAATTTGCAGAGAATAACAATGTGTTAACAATGCTAAAAGAATATATTAAGGTTGGTATCTCTCTCCCTCCCGCTGAATCTCATACTAAATTGTTTATGGTATTACTGTCGGTTGCTAAAGAACAAGATTTTTTTTTACTTGCAGGTATTTGCAAATACAAAACGAGTATTTGACATTGTTATACCTGGAAGTGAAGTCCCAGAATGGTTCAGCCATATGAGGGATGGATCTTCAATAAAGATACCACTGCCTCCCAATATTGGGAATGATAGTCAGTGGATGGGAGTTGCTTTCTGCTGCGTTTTTGAGTCTGCCTTCAAGAATGATGATGCTTGGGGGCAGAAGGGGGAGAGCATCAGTTGTAAAGCTGTTATTCGTGGTAGAAATTCTAGAGTAGTCGATTGGAGTGGCTTTGTTATAGAGAGAAAATATAGGTGGCAGAGGATCAAGAAGGAGCACCTTTGGCTACGTTATTGGGCTCGTGACAAGATATTTTCGTTATCCTTGGGGGACAAATGTGGTGAAACTAAGAATTTATCGAGCGCAAATTGGGCAAATCAAGAATTCAATGAAATTGAGTATTCATTCGGAACCAATCCACGTTTTGTGTGTGCCACGCTGAAGAAATGTGGGGTTCGAATTGTGTATGAGAAAGATTTGGAAGGGATAAAAGAAATACAAGAGCAGCAAGGCATTGTTGGTGATCATGGGTCAGCTGGGAATGATGGTGTCCTTGTTAAGCGAAAACATGACATCTATGAGGAGGCAGGGCCAAGTGATAAGAATGACAACCCTGAAGAAAGACCACGCCTCAAGCGCCTGCAAAAATTTTTAAGTTCTATAATGGGGAAGAATTACCAGTAAACTACTAATACTAATCACTGTTTAATTTTATTTATTTAATTAACTTGTTATACAATTGAAAACTTGGACTTGAATGCATTTCTCATTTAACATTTATAATTTCTTATAAATCTAATCTGCTTTAAATTTATGTGCTTTTTCATCTGGTTGAAGGATAATAATTATCAGATGAAATAAAATAGCCGGGACAAAGAGACACTATATATTTAAATAGTCTATGATTTTGGGAGAAAATATAATCGACAGCGAGTCATGAAGGACCACCTTTGGTTACGTTATTTGTCTCGTGACAAGATATTACCGTTTATCTTGGGGGACAAATGTGGTGAAATTGAGAATTTAACAGATTGGGCAAATCAAGAATGCAATGAAATTGAGTTCTCAATCAAATCCAGTACACGTGTGGTGTGTGCTAAGGTGAAAAAGTGTGGGGTCCGAATAGTGTATGAGAAGGATTTGGAAGAGATGCAAGAGTTAGAAGACATTGCTGGTGATGATGGGTCAACAGGAAATGGTGGTGTCTTTGTAAAGCGAAAACGAAACACCTATGAGGAGGCAAATAGACCAGATAATTGCATAGAAGAGAGTAGTCCAAATGTATCTGCTGATTGTTAGAGATAGAGAAGCCAGACCAAGCCAAGAAAAGAGATTTAATATCCATTGGTAATGCCCATGAAAGCTGCCACCTGTAGATATACTTACACCAAATCATCCAGGCAAAGTTGCAGTGTAAAAAAAGATGATCAAAAGATTCCTTATCATCACAAAAACAACATTTATTGTCTTGAGAACTAAGGCAGCCTCTGTTTTGGAGGACCTCAATGACAGGAACAGAACCTTTCAAAACTTTCCAACAAAGCAACTCCACCTTTGGAGGAGCAATCCCAATCCAAATGTGACTTTCAATAGGGAGTTTGGTAGAAGATGGAGTGTCGATTCCATTCCTGAGAGACTTTGCAGTAAAGCAGCCATTTGAAGATTTGGACCAAACCAGTTTATCAGAACAAAAGGGGAAATAGTGACAGAGTTGAGAAGATTTAGAAAACAGTATCAGGTGTCCTTTTCCCTTTGCCTTCTTAATAAAATTTTCCATTCCTAAGAGGAACCAGACCATCTTCCATAGTCTTTGATAACACCTCTCTTGTTTTCAGCTAACGCATAAATTCTACCAAAGGAGTTTTTGAGGATAATTCCTTGGATCCAGCCATCATTCCAGAAGCTAATTCTCGAGCCATCACCTGCACAAAGCAAAAAACATGAGTTTATAATGTTAGAATGAACGCCCCTCTGCCAGCTGGTGCAATCTTGATTTGGAACCAACTGGTATAACAGCTCGCTAAAGAGGAGACGAGTGCTTGGAGAGAGGAGATTTTGTCTGTGTCAAGTTCAGCATTGGCGTTTACTATGAGATTTGCAATAATTTCCTTTGTGAAATGGAAAAAGCTTACTTGCAAAGGGGGAGGAATGAATTCATGGATTTGTGTGAAATAAGAGCTCAGATTAAGTAGATTAAATTTAAATACATAGATTAAATAAATTTATAATAAAATAAACAAAAATTTATAACTTTTAAAATTACATAAAACAAAGCTGTAAATTAAAATTTGTATTTTATCTATGGTGTGAATTTTGCAATTTTCTTATTTAACTAAAAAAAATTTTGATGATGAAATTCCGGAATAATTATGAACTAGTGATTTTCTAAAAACTTTTAGGTATAAAAATCCTTTAAATTTTACCATAATGATAAAAAATTTAAAGAGAATTTTCGATGTTAATATTTACTAACAATATTAATCCAAAAATAACTAGGAGTTTTAAACCTTAACCAAAACTCTAAACAGAACACCATCTGGAATACTCTTTTCTTTGCTGTTTTATGGTTTATCTGGCTAAGTCAAAAAGAAAAATTGTTCAATCAAAAGGATCTTACTTGGGAGCAAGTCTGTTTATTGATCAAAGACAGAATTAGCTGGTGGTTACAAGCTAAGTTCCCAAGCTTTGACATGTTCTCTTTCACAATTAACCCGATGGATTCTTCTTTATCTTTGAAGGAAAAACGTATCAGGAGGAACATTTTGTGGGCACCCTCAACTTTTGGAACGTGGAAAATCAATGTAGATGGTTCTTCATTAGGAAAACCAAGGCCAGTTGGTATTGGTGGTATGATTTGGGGCTACAAAGGTAATGTTTGATGGTTTTCTCCAAAAGTATTGGAACGGTAGATTCAAACCTTGCTGAGCTTATGGTGATTGTTGAAGATCTTGCTATTGTTGTAAAAGCCAATGTCAACCAATACTGAAGCTAATCATTCAAAGCAATTCAAAAGTAGTTATCTCTTAGCTTAACAAATCTCAGGAGAAGCCATGGAAGTATAACAACCTTATTAACAGGCTCCATAATGTGCTTGTGAGTTTTTCACAAGTTGATTTTTGTCATATTTTCAGAGAAGCAAACAATTTTGCAGATCATCTTGCGAAAATTGGAGTTTGTCACAACTTTGATTTGTTGGCATGGTTGTAATCTTTTATTTTATTCAATAAAATTTACCTTTCAAATAAAAAACTAGGAGTTTTAATCTAAGCAACTATTTCTCTAACTTATTTTGTAAAAAGGATACATATCCAATTCATTTGCCACGTTTCATAGTTATGCCAGGCAGACCAAAAAAGAAAAGAAGAAAAGATAGAGATGAACCAACAAAGAAGACTAGCAAGTATACCCGAAAAGGTAAAAAGAAGAAAAGAGATGCTTTATGTGGTCAAATAGGGCACAATAAGCAAAGTTGTCCAAATAAAACAAGGACAACCTTCTCATAACAAGTAAAGTAACCTAAACCCTATTGTGTTTTATATTCTTATTATGATTGTGAAAATACTAATTGCTAGAGGTGACAAATGAGCAGGTTGAATCAAGTTCGGGTTGGGTTATTTTGGATCGGATCAATTCGAGTTCAGGTTAGGTCAGGTTTGGGTCAAGAAAAAATTAGTTTATTTCAGATCGAATCATTTCGAGTTTGTATAAGGTCGGATTCGGGTCAATTTGAATTCAGATTAATTTGGCTTCAGATTAATTCGGATTTGAATTAGATCGGGTTTGGATCGTTGATTTTTTAGTCAATCAGGTTGGTTGAATTTGGACTCTGGTCGAGCGGACAGGTTTTTCAGGTTAAGCCTTAGTCATCTCGATGTGATTTGTTTGGTATGAAAATGAACTGAAACTATATTTCTAAGAATCACAAAACTCATGAAAATAAAATTTTCTTCTTACATCTATAATAAAATTTTGATTGAAATAATCAAACTAGTTAATTGTAATAACCCCAATTCTCTCATATTCAATATAATTTACAGAGTGTAGGAATTTTAAAAAAAATATTAATTGTTAAAATATTTAATAAAGGGTCTATTGATAAGGTTCAGAAAATAACTTAATGGTAATTATGCTTTAAACAATTAATAAGAAATAACGTAAGTTAACTATTGAATTTAACAAAATATATAATAAAAATATAAATTAAAAATCAGAAAAAATAAATAAATCTGAAATTTTAAAGATTGGGATATTTATTGGTAAAAGGTAAATATGAGGATTATTGAGGGGAGAATTTTAATTGGTAAAATATCAAACCTTGTGTTAAAATCTTAGTGGATGAAATATTAATAAAAAGAGACAAAAATGGGGTTTCTGGAAGCTTCTAGCTGTCGACCAGCAAAACTGCAGTTTACTGCACCCCTGTTTTTGCTCTGCGTTTCTACCATTTTCCTAGAGAAAACCTTTCTTTTCCTTCACCAAATCCTCTAAGGTTCTTCATAGAAATCATTCTCCATCTTAAGAGCTTTCAAACTACCTTATTTGTTTGGCCAAAGATCATCAGGCGTAGGCTGATTTGCTGCTGACAGTGTGCGTATTGTCCAGGTAAGAAAGAAGCTGACAATTTCATGTAATTCTACTTGATATATATATATCCTTATATTAGATGAGTAGGTGATGTTTATGAGCTTGAATGGAAGTAAAATGAATTGTGGTGGGGTATGAATGGTTTGGTTATGAGAGGAAATGTGGAAATTTTGTTGATTTTGGATGTGTAAATTGATAGGAATTAGTAGAAATTTATGGATGAAATCTGTTTGTACTTGAATAAAATGGAAATTGCAAAGATAAAAGTGGCGTGGATGAGAGGAAATGACTGAATATGATTTTGGTGATGGAATTGCAAAAAACGTTGAATGTGGCGTGATGATGGGCTGCTGTTGGCCATGAAATGGTTGGGCAATGATGATGATATGTTGATGAATTTAAATTAATTGATAAAAGGCTTAATAGAGGTGAAGAAAGAAAACACATGAAGATGGAATCTATGTGGAAGACCCACGGCAGTGAAGAAATAAAAGGAAACCATCGGCTGAAACAGAGAAAGAAAACAGAGAACAGAAAAGAAAAAGAAAACCCAAACAAAAAAAAATGTTAATATAATTTTTATAATTGTTAAATATAAAATTCATATAATGATAAATTAAGAATTATTGTAAAGTTAATATTGGGAAAAACAATAAAGTATGGATAAATGTGAAATTTAACCAAGGCATACTGTATGAGTTTTCGATGTAAATTTTATAAGACTATAATTAAAGAATAATACATGTAGGATGAATAAATTTATTTAAGTAGAAAATACTTTCGAAGTTAAATTGGAAAGTATGAAGAAACATTTGGTTAAGACTTTTAATAATGATGTTTAGATAATTTTGATATTAAATGACAGTAGGAATGTTATATAAATTGAATCAAGATAAATTGGGAAATTATAATTATAGTTGAATTTTGGTATTTACTAAGGATTAAAATAATTTACTAAGAAAGTGATAAATAGACAATAAGGATTTATAGAATAAGTATTAAAGTTGAAATAATAGGAAATTATAGAATTATTCATTTGAGTTATCTATGAGATTTTAAATAGACCTTAAGAAAGAGTGAGAATCAATAGAAAATAGATAATGAGATTTAATTGAAAGCATAGTGGCATTTAATAGAAAATAGAATTAGTAAAATAATTAGTAGATTGGAAATATGAAATTATTAGTGGAATTATAATTAAGAAAAGATTTCATTTTAAATATAGCTAGGAACTTAAATAATTGAATTATTGAAATTTATAAATAGAAAAGTTGAAAAAAACTATAGAATATTTATTATAATTATACATAGGAGAAATTATTGGTAACATGGAAATTAAAGAAAGAATAGGATATAATTGACATTGTATTCTGGTATTTGATAGGAAATAAAGTAAATTAATTTTCGAAAATAATAAATAGAAAATAGAAAACTACGGAATATTTATTAAAGTTACTATATAGGATTCTAAATATAATTCAGAATTATTGTGCAGTGTCAAGCTCGAGAATTAAAAGAAACGTAAAGGGCGTTATCGGATCTTGGACATTGCATGGAAATAGAGGTAAGAGACATATATGGAAGTTGTATAGAAATGAATTATATGAATTTCATTACATGAATGATTTACATGAATTGATTTACGAGAAATAGTTTATATGAACTGAATTACATGAAATGATTCACACGAATTGTATCATAGAAATGATTTACATGAAGTGAGTTACATGAATTATTCTGCATGAAATGTTTTACATGATTTGGAATTACATGAAATGTTTTACATGAATCGAATTACACGAAATGATTTACACGAATTGAGTTATATGACATGATTTATACAAAATTATTTACATGAAATGATTTAAAAGAAATGATTTATATGAAGTGACTTATATGAAATGCTATATGAGAATATGAAGTGATTTTTTGAAATTAATGTCTCCTTGATGATCGTGCATACGAGACAGTGATGATTAGGCTGAGAGACGTCCCAAACCTTCTCCTTTACATGATATGACTGTGAGAGTTATAGTCAAACCCACAAGTTTACGCAGTGAGCACTTGATCAGTGCGAATTGTGAGTGATCGACGATGGCCATTCGTTACAGTGTTTCGTAGGATTGACTAAGGAGTTCCGGATCCTTGGCCTTCCTATACAGGTCCCTTATGGGATATAGTGCGTGCATGAATCTCTGGGAGATTATTTTCTATCGATAAGTAATATTTGACATATGATTGAATTACTGAATGATTTAATTTACGAGAATAGTAAATGATTTGATTTACGAGATTAATACATGAATTGATTGAAAAGTGACAAAAGAAGTGATACAAGTTTTACAGTATATAGTTTTTTTATGTGAGTGCATTTATCCTATTTTAAGGATTTTAAATGAATCACTTTACTGCATTATACACTGAATTGATTTATACAAACTGTTTACATAAGGTATTATTGCATAAAATGATTTTTAATATTTTAATATTTTATATTTGAATTATTTTTATAATGTGCACTTTTATATATGTTTTTTTCCGAGCTTCTCAAAGCTCACTCCCCTCTCACCATTCCAGATAGCTTATAAGGTGCATGACAACCACTGCATCAGGTTAGTTGAAGAAAACTTCTAGAAGTATAAAGTATCCAGTAACCAGGTACTTGTAAAGTTTTATATTTATATTTAGACTTATAAATGCACAGCCGATGTGATTGTGGTGGGATGTAAATACTGAAATGGTGAAATTTATAAAAGTACTTGAAATGGTGAGATGTAAATTACTTCTAAATTTATAAATATTATTTAATAGATTTTATTCTGATTTTCTTAATTATTATTTATGGTTTAATACATTTAAGGTTATAAAGGTTAATTGTAACATAAATGGTAAAAGAAACTTACATTGACATTGAACGCAAACCAAATGATGTTGATTAATTAAATGAGAAAGATAGAAGTGAAAGGAAAAATTTGGTTCGAAAATTTCTAATTTCGGACGTTATATTAATAATTTGTATGATAGTTTTCTTTATAATATATTTACCAATATTCATAAATTAATTACATTTTTTCATTTTATTTCTATTATCTATAATAATTAATAACTTTATGAGTCAAAGTGATTTAATAATCCCCATTAAATATTAAAATATACTACTATACATCTCTTTAATTTCTCTTATTTTTTAAAGAATAATTGGAGATATTAAGTGTAGGTGATATATCTTCTGTACTCTATAATAAATTAGCCGTTAAATAATTATATATTAAGTTCAAATAAATATAATAAAAAAGTAAATATTTAAGATTAACCAGATTCAAAAAAAAATATAACACTCGTATTATTGAAAATAATATATTTTTACTATAGCAAAATACTTTGATCATTAATTTTAAAATTTAAATATTTATTGATAATATTAAATTTAAGTTTGATGGGTATGGGTTAATTTAGATTTGGATCAATTTAAGTTCAGGTCAATTTGGGTTTGAATCAATTCGGATTTGATCAGATCAGGTTTGGGTTAATCTAAATTAGGATGAATTTAGGTTCAGATCAATTCAAGTTTGGATCAGGTTGGGTTTGGATCAATTTGAATTCATATCAATTTGATTTCGGATCGATTTGGATTTAGATTGAGTTAGACTTGGGTTATTGACTTTTTTTGTCAAATCGGATAGGTCAGGTTTGGTTTCAAGTTGATCGGGTTGGTTTTTCAGGTTGGGTCAATTTTTACCACCTCTACTAATTGCTTGTATTATTTTTAGTGTCAGCACACACCAAAAAATATTGCATCATCTTCAAATGGACTAATAAGCCAAAATGAGAAGATATCACAACCACCTTTAAGTCAAGAAAAGGTAATACTAATCTCATTTACATTTACTTTTAAAATGAGAAATATTTTGTTCTTCTATCAATTATTTACTAATTTACTACTACCTTCTTTTAATGTTAGCACACACCATTTGTTGTACCATTTTCTAATAAGCCAGTAAGCCAAAATGAAGGGACATCACAATTGCCTTCAAGTAAAGAAAAGATAATACCAATCTTCTCATTTACATTTACTTTTAAAATGTGAAGTATTTTGTATTTTGCCAGTTATTTACTTTTTTATTGTTACATCCTTTTAATGTCAGCACACACCACTTGTTGCATCATGTTCAGTCAGCCACAAAGCCAAAATGAGAGGACATCACAACCAGCTTTAAGTCAAGAAAAAGTAATATCAATCTCCTCATTTACATTTACATTTAATATGTGACATCACTGCCACTTAAAAATGTTGCCGCTCCAAAAAAGGGAACGCAGAAAGATAATAATGTTACTACTTAAAAAAAGGGAAAGGAGAAGGTATCTAGTAATGATTCTAATGTCGGTTCCACAAATAAAAAAATCAGACAAAAACGAAAAAGGGTTGAAAGGATTGGGTTGGGTTGTATAACAATCTCAGAGTGGAAAACAAATATGGAATGTAAGTATACAAGCAATATTGAATTTTCACTTTAAAACTTACTTTTCATTTTAAAAATTATCCCTAATTGCAATTCTTTAGGGGCAACCTAGTAAACTAAGTGAGAGGATCGTAACAAAGAAAAGAAACGTTGAGCTTAGCACAGTGCCCAATTTGACCATACGTAGAAAGGACTTAACTTGAGGTGGAAAGGAAACAAAGCTATGACAAGAAGCCAACTTCAGTAAGAACAATTGAAGAAAATGAAAGGGAGACCACTAAAGAATCCAATCACTTGGGCATAATCAAGTCAAATTGGTTCAATGTCAAAATCAATTTGGAAATAACTCAAATTTGAAGAAATAGTGTTGATAGTACACATGTGTTAGCTACAGTGTTGATAGTATTTTTGTGTTAGCTAAATGGCATTTTTGAGTCCTTTTGCATAATGCCATTCTGTCATTAAATGCTTCATGTTTGTAAACCAAATATTGTTCGAGAATGACCTAATTAAAGTACAAACCAATTGTATAGATATTCTGCTTGTATATATGGCCATTTTTTTGTATATTCTTTTTGTGTAGATGGTCATTTGACAAACCTATTGTAAGTGTTGAGCCAAATGACAAATATGCAGAAGCAGTGTCACAATAACAATAGCCACAACAATCAACAGTAATATCCGAGGCCAATAATAATAATCAGCCAAGCTACCAGGCCACAAATAATACGTAAGTAATAAAACGCAAATAAAACGACACCAAAATTTAAAGTGAAAAACTCTCTAGTGTAGAGAGAAAAACCACAGAGCAAACCGAATAAAAATCTACTATGAGAAATAAGCAAATTACAAAGTTTCAATATCTTAAGCTTTTTGCCCAAAGCTCAAGGCCACAATAATTGGCCCCAAAACAAAAAATTTTGCCGCTTCAGATATTTAAAAGTGATTACAGGTCCATAGTTAAATCTTCCACATTTGCTTATAATTTCAATTTCAATTCCAATTTCAGTTAATTCTACTTCTTACATTTGTTATGTTGCTTGTTAAATTACCCCAAACCCTGACATGGATCTTGTAGCATAGAACATTTACATTTCAACTGACATGGATCATGTAGCATATAACATTTACATTTCAATGTTATAAATAATTTTTTCATTACCATAAACTTGTATTACATCTTAACATATCTTGCACAAATCCAAAAACATACAGCCTAAGAAATAAACATCCCGCTAAGGTACAAATTTTTCATTGTTATTATTGCAAGAAACAAAACTTGATTCCATTTATGTTTCGGATATTAGAAGCCTATGGGGAAATGATAACTTTGATTGGAAATTTGAAGCTTCTTCTGGTCTTTCAGGTTGGGATTAATCTTGTTTCCACGCAGTACATATTTCTTCTGATAGGCACATGATTATTATCAAAGGCTCCTGGATTCATTCAAACTTCAATTGCAGGATTTGCAAAATTTTTCTAGTTGTAATCTCATTATTGAATCGGACTCCAAAGTTGCTACAACTTGGTGCTGTCATAAAAGTTCCAGGCCGTGGAAGCTTTGGTGTTGATAGGCTGGCTGCTTTCAAAGCTTGGTGGTAATGGGGGTTGATTTTTTGGTCTCTTCTACTGAAGTCATTTTCTGGTTTTCTTTTGGAATCCTTTTCATCTTCGACTCTTATACTGAAGTCATTTTCTGATTATCCCTTGGAGGGCTGACCCAGCTCATGTGGTGCTTTTTTCCTTTCTGTGTTTGGCGTCTGTTTTCCCATCTACTTTGTGTTCTGTTTGGGGTCTGTTTTTTTCATCTGTTTCGTGTACCTTTTCTGTGTTTTGGGGGGGTCTGTTTTCTAATCTGTTTTGTTCTGTTTCCCCATTTTCTGGTGTTCTCCACTGTTTTGTACTCAGTTTTAGTTTCAATAAATAATCTCCTTGCTTAGCAAAAAAAAAAAAAAGGTACAAATTTTTCTTCTCCCTCATCTGATTTGCATCATTCACTGCGATATTAATCTTCTTTCTCATCAGCTTATTTTTTGACTTGAACCCTTCAATTAGGTTCTGCTGATTACTTTAAATGTTCATTTCTCGATATTTCTCCTCAACTCTTCATTTTTCTTTCTCATCTGATAGAATAAGAATTTAGCCCTTTCACTTATTTGCTCATCATGCCACAAAAAATACTTACAATCACCAAACTTGTAATTAGGAAAACTATAAAACCTCTGTTAATATTCGTGCTTTTCCATGTTGTCCACCTAGGGCATTTCAGTCCACAGTGGCAAAACACTGGTTCTCCCTTATAGCTCCACTCCACGCATGTATGAATATTGCTGTCATAAGACAATGATGATGATAATGATGAGGATGCCATCTTCTGACAACTTCAATCCCTAGCTACAAGATGAAAAATGAAGAATATGGGATTTAATAGATGAAATATGGAGACAAATTAAATTAAAAATGCAAAAAGAAGCATAAGAAAAATAGGGCTAAACGAAACCCTAGACTGGAAGAAGAAGATGAAGATTGAAGATGGAAGAGGAGCTGGTTTTGATTTTATCAACCGATAATATTTTTTACCTTTATTTCACTTTTTACTTAATTTCATCAGTTTTTTTATTTTGCAAGTAGCTCTACTCTGTTTAAAAAACAAAAAAAAAAAACAGCAGATGGGATTTTGATGTCGTATATGGAGTATAAACATACTATATATCTTTGCCATAAGATCTTTTCTGAGTGGTTAAAATTAAAACCAAGTTTCAATTGTTGCTTGGATTGATGTGATTCTCTTCAAATCACACAATGTGATGTTCTCCAAATCTCACAATATGATCGAAGCTTTGTGCACTGGATTAATTTGATTTTTTAGTACAGAACATTAAATATCAGAAATAGCGCTGGGGTTACAGAAAAATTATGGAAGACATTAGCACTCCTAACATAAGAAACTACTCCTATCTTGCAAGCATTTCCTCTCAAGTGACAGCACAGAAGCAAATATTTGCTCCACAATATCTTGCAACTACTCCTAGACTTGCCAATCTGTCTTGCCCACAAAGCCAGCATCAACATTGATCTTCACCACCCCATTACAAAACTTTACCCAGAAATCAGTATGAGCCAACCAAGTTACCAATAGAAATTCAAGCCATGGACAAAAAATCTCCTCTCGAAATAATCATCAATCTAAACAACACAATGCTTGAATTTTGTTTCCAATTTATCAACTTTAAACCATACATAAATCAAAATCTTAAATACAAAAATAATGATACAATTGTAAATTTGTCAAAGCGTACTCAATAAAAAAAAAAAAGCGAATAAAAATCATAAATTACACTAGTACTTAGTTTCCTTCTAAAGCTTTTGGTAACAATCCTTAGAAGCTTCTCTTGTTTCTACGCTCAAAGGCCCAAAGTACTTCTGAATTCATATGCCCTTCTTCATCTACAGTTTTATCTAAATTTAAACTAGGAAAATTTCATCTACAGATATATATATATATATATATATATATATATATGTGTGTGTGTGTGTGTGTGTGTGTGTGTGTGTATTATGTTATAATATTGTTAATAAAATTTGTTGGCTGAGCAAATATATATATGAATCTATAAATCCCACATTGACAAACAAATGCTTCATACGTACATTTATAAAATCGCACATTATAGGTTAGCATTGCCTCCCAAAACGAGAAACATTTGCTTGTGACAAAGGGGGCGTGAATGAATGGCTTCAACACATTGGAAAATGTGACCCTTGTCCCCAGCATGTTGCTCAGCCTTGGGCAAGTAAGGCATCCCCATCCTCCACGAATGGGTAGCAAAACTATTGGTTATCACTTCTTCCTCTACATGCTGGGATGGGTCTCTCCTATCCTCCATGGTTAGGTAGCAAAACTTTTTTCCATTTTTTGTTTTACAAGACTGCTACTTCCTGTTTGATTTTTTCCTGTTAAGATTACAAGACTTTCTTTTTTAATTTTTACATTAAAATGAATTATGAATTTTTTTTTTTAGTTAAAAGCAGAACAGGTTTGCCCTGCCATGCCTCCGTGAGATCAGAAATTAAGGTTTTAATGGAGCCTTTACTTTAAATACTAGTACCGGCAAGGATACTTTCGTTGTACTTCTAAATAGTAACTTATTCTATTTTCATTAGCATATTTTATGGAAAAGTTAAAATTTTCTTTTAATGTAAATGATTTTAATTTTTTTATTAAGTTCAATCACTTGATGTCGTTAGGCTTTGGTTTTCTGTTGACGCATTTCTTATAAGAATAATTAAAGGATTTATATATAATGCACTAATAATGTATAGTTTTTATACACTGTCAATGCATCATATACAAACCCATAATTAAATTGGATCAGTGATTAATTTTAATATTTTACATAGCTAACTGAACTGATCCAACTTTAATAATAATAATAAAATTGATATTGACCTTAATCAACCTATTTTTGAAATTAAATACTAAATTTCAACATAAAATAAATAAACGGTTATTATCTCTAAATTAAAATTAAATTGGGAACATGAATATTGGCCCACACCAAGGCTTATGGACTAGATTCAATTTTCATTGCTTGAATATTTAGGCAACTTGAAACCTGATAATCACAGCCATCCCTTTTCCTCTGTTGTTTTTTTCTTTCTATTTAGTTTTATTCCAATCTCTAATATCTGTACTTATATAATCTATAAATATATTTACACACCCAATATATATTCTTGTTCTACGTTAATCTGTGTGTGTATATATATATATATATCTTATATTTAATATATATTTTCTTTAATTATTTTCTCTCTCTATATATATTTTATATATTATTTATGTGTATCTCAGTTAATTTAGTATACTTATACTCTTAATGTACAAAATATCAATATATTTTCTCTATTGGATTAATATATATATATATATATATATATTTATATATATCTCTAACCTATTTATATAATTTCTAAACTGTAGTAATCATTTATTGCTAAATTTATTAAACTTGAAACTTTATTCTTACTACTTAAAATAAATTAAATAATAGTGATAGTTACATATTACATTTCAATACTTATTAAATGCCTTCCATTTACTTTCAGAATCGATACTGAATTTGCAGTCTTCACACGAGATCAGAAGTTAAGGTTGCCTAGGATTGTGTTTTTTAGGATGAACTCTGATATTCTTAAGCAGAGATGTCAGCAGCATGTGGGTTTCTGTTTTCCTAGCAATAGTAGGTTTCAGATTAGAACAGTCGGATGCGGCTGCACCTTCAATTACACATTTTAAGAAGAAGATGAATGTCATCAATCAGCCTATTTTCACATTCAATTTAATTTGACTGCAAGCATGTGTTGCTGAAGCCCCCATAATATTCTAGATTACACCCTCATGCATTGCTGCAATTTTTGTTTCAGTTTTTATAAATTAAAAATAAAGCAGCATATCAAATTCTTAATTTCTTTGGAAAAGTCCCCAACCGTCCACTTTTTTTTCTTTCTTTTTTTTTTATTTGACAGTAGTCCACGAAGCGGTCAACTCCCCTAATCTTCTTCGATTCTTCCTGGAAAGAGCATCACAGCAGATGATCACCGCCCATCTTTTTTTTTTTCTCTTTCTTTTTCTTTTTAATTTAATTAGAGACTCCTCTTGGTGACTACGCTGTCTACCTTACGCAAAGCTATCTTCCTTCATAAACGTTAGCCAACAAAGCAGTCAACTCCTCTCATCTTCTTCGATTCTTCTTGGAAAGACCGTCACAGCGAGTCTTTAATCCAAAATGCCACCACTACGCCCTTTCGCATGTATTATATAGATTCCTTTGAAAAACAGGTTGGGAAATGTAAAGAAAATTGTTGGCAGCTGTTTTCTTCTTAATTTCCTTGGAAATTGATCGGTTGTTCTCTTGCTTCATGCTCAAACTTGACTCTGTTTTCAGTTTCTGATAAATAGAAGCAAAGGGAACCGTCTCAAACACCAGATTTAGATATCTTCCTCCTCCATTCCTTTTTAATATGTTGTCGTTACCATCATCATCATCTTTTTCTTCTATTTCTCGACAGAAATACGATGTTTTTTTGAGTTTCAGAGGTGAAGATACCCGAAAAACATTCACTGATCATCTGTATGCTGCTTTAAAAAGGAATGGAATCATAACTTTCAGGGATGATCCAAAACTTGAGGCTGGAGAAGAAATCGCACCAGAACTCTTTAAAGCAATTCAAGAATCATGGTGCTCGGTAATCGTTTTCTCAGAAACATATGCTTTTTCAAGTTGTTGCTTGGAAGAGCTTGCGGAAATTGTTGAACAGAGAAACAAGAGGGGACATAAAATTTTTCCAATTTTTTATGATGTGGATCCATCTGATTTAAGAAAACAGAGAGGAAGAGTTGATGAAGCCTTTGCCAAACATGAAGAAAGATACAAGGAAGACAAAGACAAGATCCAAAGGTGGCGAACTGCTTTAACTGAAGTGGCTAATATCAAAGGATGGCACTTAAGAAACAGGTAGCTCATTCTTTTCTTATCGAGTTTTCATTTTTAATGAATACAAAATTGTTTTTTTTTTATTTTCCTTTTCTGCTTTACAAAATTGTAGAATTTCATTAAACCAAAGGATAATTTCTGTGTTTATGATGTAGTGTGACGTCCCAGTCACCATACATTTCTTATTCATCTTTTATCCTTTTTCTCTTAACTTGGTTAGATTTGCTTGTCAATGTCAATCATACTTTTCTTGAAATAGGCTTACTATCTAACAGCTCAATATAATTAATTCAATTACAATAAAACAGACTAATGATACATGTATATATGTACCATCCGTTTCCACAGGATCTCATACATCATCTTAACTTAAATCCCCGACATCTTACATACATAATTGTTAGCTGTACTGTACCATAGCTGAATTACAATTTACTTGGCATAGTTACATAAGTATACCTTCTATATTACTTGGGAAGCGTCTCTTGAAGGTAAACTTTCAAAATCCACTCAGAGGCTCTTCTATTGAGAGCGAGGGATTACTTCAGATAGTCTGTATGAAAAATATTCGTAAAAGGGTGAGTTTACGCTCAGTAAGAAAATATGTAAAAGAGCGTGCTATGCCTCTATATGTAGTTTTTCCTACTTGGCTCTATAATGTCATGTAAAGCATTATAAAGCATGCATCATAAACCTCTTTCATGCATTGTTTGCAACCATGCATATTTCTTTCGAATGGTGTAGGCAAACATACTTTCTTGAAAACATCATGCTTCAAATCATACTTTGTATGCTTCTTTTTAAATATAGCATACATATAAACATACACCATACTTCTTCTTCTTATACTTTCTTTAAAACATCATGCTTCATACATACTTTAAAACATCATACTTCATAAACTTGCTTCGAAACATACATTGTATTCTTAAAACATACATCATGCTTCTTTACTTCAAAACATACTTCATAACATACTTTAAAACATACTTTACATGCTTTTATAACATAGCATGTTTCGTGTACTTCTTCAAAACATATTTCAAATACTTCTTTGAAATATCATTTACATACATACATACTTTTATTAAACATCTTATACTTTCTTGAAAATATACTTCATATAATTCTTTTAAAACTTCTTGTACAAGTAAACCAAGTACTTTCGATTTCTTTATTCTTAGAAATCGCATATACATATAGTTTTTAATAACATAAAAACTATTCATACTTTTGTGGAGTTATGCACTGCATCATCATCATCATCATCATTATCATGTGGCGTACCCCGTCGGGCCAGGAATTCTCCCTTAGCCGTACATGAAATATAAACAGATTGGCCAACTGCGGGTGGCTACAGTTAACACTAGTCAGGTGTCCTCTGTAGCAACTGAGGCCTGACTTATGGTCCTCAGCCCTTAACATACATCATTTTCAGGACTTGATCAGAGCCCCTACTAGAAACATGAAAGTGCATAATCTCAAAACATATGCCATGCAGCTTCTAGCCATGACATTTCATACTTTCTGAAAATAGGTTTGAAAACCTCTTTTCAAAACAGGGCAGTCGACTGGCCTCATAGGGCAGTCGGCTGCTGCTTCATACTTTCATTTATCGAAATTATTTTCATTTAAAATTTCGATATTTTCATCTTTGAAAACATATAAGGGCAGTCGACTGGTCCATATAGCAGTCGACTGGTTTTCAGACAGAATGCTTCTTAAGAAATAGCAGTCGACTGGCTCATATAGCGGTCGACTGTTTTTGAAACAGAATGCATTTTAGCAATTAGCAGTCGACTGTCCCATATAGCAGTCGACTGGTTTTGAAACAGAATGCATCTTCATAAATAGCAGTCGACTGTCTCATATAGCAGTCGACTGGTTTGAAACAGAATGCTTTTCTGGAAAATAGTAGTCGATTGGCATACATAGCAGTCGGCTGGTTTTGAAACAGAATGCATCTTGGAAAATAGCAGTCGACTGGCTTACATAGCAGTCGACTGGTTTGCATCGGTTTTCGGAAAACGACGTTTTGGTTGTCTCTAGGCAGTCGACTTCCCCTTTAAGGCAGTCGGCTGCTCCTAGCCTAATTGGTACTAGGAGACAAGTCCGAAAATGCATCTTTTCATGCACCAAATCCAACTAGTACTTCTTCCAAACCACATAAAAACATTATAAAACATTATAAAACATGCGGACATAGCCGCCTTACGTCCGTTACATAAATTCCTTACCTTGATTCCTTCGGAAACGCGAAATCACTTGGCGCGTAACCCTAGCTTTCACTCCTTCAAATCTGAAATCATCATATCAAAGCAAACCTTTAAGAATTTGCCATAAACATGTTATACTAATTCAGTACAACACCATACCATGAACGTACTTGAACAAATCATCTTCTTCTCTTACCTTTTTCTAGTGACCACAATCTCAAACTTTGAGATCTCTTCCAATACTTGGAATCAATCTACCAAACTTCAGATATAGCCTCGTCTAGTGACTAGGATCGTTTTTCGTCTAATAAGCTTAATGATTTGCTTACTAAACAAGAGTGTTTGTCAAGGGGACTATGGAAGAAGACTTGGAAGCTTGGAGATGAAGAGGCCGAGAACGAGAGGGAGAGGGCTGGCAGAGGCTGGCGTAGGGTGATGATGGCTGGAAGGTGACTCATACAATATGCATTAAATGCATGTAAATCCATAACTCATCTCAGCCATTGACCATGCTTCTTTTGACTCAAGACCATTTGACCCTCATTTAATTTCCTCCTTCTCATCATAGCCACTTATCCATTATATCTAATAAAATCTGATATTAATTTCTTATCATACATTAAATAATTTCCTCATATCAACATAATTTATTTGGCTTATTGACTATCAACTTTCTTATTTCTTCCATACATCATGCATACATCATTCATACATTAAACTTCATATTCATTTAATTGGTCTTCTTTCTTCCATATAACACTTGTCTTTACTTACACTTAATTTTCTAATATTAATTATGAGCTCATACCTCCATTGTTCTTATAACATCAATTTAATTTCCTTGACTATTTAATCTTTCATCTCATTACTTCTTCCATGTTCCATACATCCTTCATACTTCATAATTCTCATATCTACTTACTTCATTTAAGCCAAAATGCTTTACAATTATGGAGGAATTACATGAAATTGGGGGATTTCACATGTAGTAACATATCTAGCCTTCCTACTCATTCTTGCTCTGTTTTTCACCAGAGTCAGAGACTCTATTAGCAATAAAACTCTATTATATTTTTGTCCTCAATTTCTTGGCTCATTTAAAGACATTGACGGTCATTTTCATTAGCCGCTTATTTCTTAAAGAAGAAACTAAATTTTAGATCTATTTTCGTGTTTGTAGGCATGAATCAGAATTTATTAGAGACATTGTTAAAAAGATATCAGCAAAATTATGTCAAACATATACAGTTGTTTGTGATGACTTGATAGGAATTGATTCACGTTTGGAAGAGTTGCATTCCAAAATAGCCATTGAGGAAGATGATGTCCGCATTATAGGAATTTGTGGTATGGGCGGCATTGGTAAAACGACTCTCGCAAGGGTTGTTTATGATCAAATGTCACATCACTTTGAAGGTAAAAGCTTTCTTGATGATGTTCGAGAAAATTCAGAAAAAAGTGGACTTGTTTCATTACAGAAACAACTTCTTTCTCAGATCTTGTTGGAAGAAGGTTTCAATTTATTCAATGTAGATGATGGGAAGTCCATGATTAGTTATAGGCTATCTCACAAGAAGGTTCTTGTTGTTATTGATGATGCTGATAACTTTCAACACTTAAAATGCTTGGTTGGAAGGCGTGATTGGTTCGGTGTAGGGAGTAGAATCATTGTAACAACTAGAGATGAGCATTTGTTGCGATCCTACAGAGCGGATGATGTGTATAAGCCCACAACACTAAATGCAGAAGAATCACTTCGGCTTTTCAATTCGAAAGCATTTGATAGTGATATAGTGCCAGAAAAAGATTTCGTTGAGCTTTCTAAACATGTTGTGAAATATGCTAGCGGTCTTCCCTTAGCTCTTGAAGTTTTGGGTCGTTTTTTCTGTGGTAGAGATGTAGCTCAATGGAGAAGTGCAATTGAAAGACTCAAAAGACATTCTAACAAAGAAATTCTCGACAGACTTCAAATATGTTTTGATGGATTAGAAGAAACAGAGAAGAATATATTTCTAGATATAGCATGCTTCTTCAATGGGGAGAAGAAAGATTTTGTAATAAAAGTACTAGATGGCTGTGAGTTTTTCCCTGATATTGGAATCGATGTTCTCATTAAGAAATCCCTCATAAAAGTTGAAGACAGCAAATGTTTCAGGATGCATGACTTACTAAAAGAGATGGGAAGAAAAATTGTTAGACAAAAATGCCTCGATGAACCTGGAAAACGTTGTAGATTGTGGGAGGAAAAAGATGTCTATCATGTCCTAACAAGAGACACGGTAAGTTATCACATAAATATTGCATATTTAATTATTTAGCATCTCCACAATAAATTATCAGTTTATTTAGTACGTAGTTAGATAAGTTACTAGTTTGACATTAAGATAGACTAAAATTTTGAAATTATGTTAAGAATGTTCTTTAATATATGAATTGAATAAGATTTTGTGATAGTTTTTCTTTCTATCAAGTGTATATCTTATTATAGTTTTTTATGAATTAAAATCACAATTAAATATTACATTTTATATGAAAAATAAATAAAAACGATAACTAAATCAATCAATAGTTTAATATAAAAAGAGATCAAAATTTGTGTACAAAAAATACTTTTAAATTTGAAAGCTGTGAAGTTCTAGAACCTCTTTTTGCAGTTGAGGCAAAGCCTCATTAGCTTATAAATTTATGACTATTATATATTTTCTTTATTTTAATTTCTCATGTCAATTTAAATAAAAAAAAAAACTGATTTCTTTTCGTGTAACGCTTTATTGAGAATTAGCTGGACCATTTAAATCTAACGCATGAAAACCTTTAGTATTAATTTTATTAATCCATAATTTTTGTATTTTCTTATGGTTCACTCTTGATTTTTAGGCCACGGAGACAATTGAAGGCATGGTCATCGATAATAAAGAGTACAAAAACACAGTAAGTCAAACTCAATCCACAAATATTTCATATTTATTTATTTAGACTATTGACTCTACTCAATTGGTAAATTATCCACCATGGTAAGTTACTAGTATGACATTGATTTTGTAATGAGGATAAAACCAAAACTTTGTGCTTACGCAAGATAGATTCTACGTAACAGTTTTTTCTAATACAAACATACTTAAATGTATATTAAACCAACAAATAAATCAATATATAGCTAACTAATATAATCTAAAATTGAATCAAACTCACACATAATAATACTTGAAAATGAAACTAGAAAGTTTTATGGTCTTTTTATGTTATTGAAGTAAAGCCTCATTAGCATTATAGTTTTATAATTAAATTATGAATTTTTTCTATTTAAATCTCTCTTGTTAACTTTAGTATGACTGAACTAATTAATTTCTTTAGTGTAAGGCTTTATTGAGAATTAGCTTATCCATTTAAATCTAACAGAAGGAAATTTTTAGTATTATTTCCCCTTTTAGTTCATTCCTCTTTTAATTTTACTATTTTATTGCACCGTGCATTTTTTGTCTTCTTATCCTTCACTCTTGATTTTTAGGCTGGGAAAGCAGTTGAAGGCATGATCCTGGACAATACAAGGTACGAAAACATAGATATTATTGATAGTTTGCCTTAGGTTACATTCTTTCATCGTATTCTTTTTAATAAAGTTGGAACTATACCTGTCAAAGATCAAATTATCTTTAGAAACTTGAAAGTTTGTCCCTTATATAAGAGGATTAAGATGAAAATATGAAATTCCTTAAAATGACGAGGGATTAGGGAAAAATCATATTCATTTGAAAATTAATCAAGCTTTGATTCCAACTTCCAAGAACAAGTCTGGTCCAAATTATATAATATATATATAATTTTTTTATATTTCCACAAATATTATGTAATTATATTTATATATTATATAATTTATATTATAGAAAAATAAATATATAGAATATTATTGTGTACACATTTAAAAAATATTTTGAGTTATCCATATATATAATATATATATATTGTTACAAAAGGGAATTAAATAAAGACTAAGACCATTTGTGTTATCCCCGTTTTAAAACTTAATAAAAGAAAAAAAAATATTTGCATTGTGTTGTATCATTTAGTAATAATTTGAGTGAGTTTATATAGAATTTGAGACTTGAATTGTGGAGTTGAGTCGAGTTTGGACAACTGATAAGCATGTAAAGTGTGATATAATACTTAAATCCAATATAACCCTAGTTCAACCTAATTTATAGATACCATTAATGAAAATATCAATTCCGTAATATCTTACAAAATCTCATCCTCTTAATCATTAGATTTTGTTTTTTTTTTTTGGTTTTGAAAGGCATCAGAATTTTATTGATAATAGAACATCACAATTGAGTTTAGTCAGATGTCTTCAAAACAAAGGAACAAACTGCCTAAACCAAACCCACAAAGATACTAAGAAACCAACAACATTGTCAAAAACCCGTGGCAAATAGAAAAGGCCAACAAACCCATTGAAGCATAATCTCAAGCATCTTGACGGCACATCAAAAAACAATAGCTCCCACTATTACCTGATTGTCGCCCCATCCATCATTCAAAAAACAACGGTCAAGCCAACAGATCACAGAAACACAATCATCAAAACACCACCTTTAATTTTGATGCTACCACACAATCCAATCGCAAGGAACTCTATGCCAAAAGTCTGAAGGAATCCGAATACGTAGAAGAACCCAAACCAGCTCCAAAAACCGAACAGAATTAAACCAAAAGGAAAAAACAGAGTCTCCAGGTGGAACGTCCAAACCTGCAAACCAATCAAACTTAAAGCAGAAGCTTGCAAGCACCCCTTATCCTTCCTAATCACCTCGGCGAAAAACAATTGTCTCATCAATAACATATCCATCTCCATCCTTAAAACCAAGACAGAATAGAGCATTATCCAACCGTCAATACTCATGCCAATCACAAGTCAAAACTCCTCTCAATGGAAGCACGAACCTCAAACCAGCCCAAATCTCCTTCCATTTTTATCCTTTTGAAACTTGCCGCTCAGTATTGACCTGCAAAAAGATTTAACAGAATAATTTCCACTTGAAGAACTTCTCTAGATCAAGGCATCATCCATATTCTTACACACACAATACTCCTTAATAGTGTTATTAAACTCCTCTGATTGCTGTAATTCCCAATCTAAAAATATCCTTCTAAGATCGAAATTCCAAAACCACCTATTATCACACCATTCCCCAAAGTCTTTAATTTTCCTAATCTTAACAGCAGCTAAAGTAAACACTCTTGGAAGCCTCATCTTCAAAATAGTTCCATCAATCCATTCATCTGTCCAGAATTCAATTTTGCTTCCATCACCTAAAGATACCCAATCTCAGCAAGCCATGTAGATGAGTAACTGTCATTCGACGATAACGATTTTGTGATATTCTTCCACATCCTAGAAAACTTCCTGCTATACTCAAGAGAAGGAACCAAATCTTTTGTATTTCCCCCATATTTCTCGATTCTGACTGATTTCCATAAAGCATCTTCATCTCTCCCATATCGCCAAATCCACTTACTCAGTAAACCTCTGATCTTGAGATTTAAATCCACCATCCTTAAACCACTGAACTCCTTAAGAGTGCAGGCTCTCGCCCAATTTTTACCATATGTAACTTCCTAACCACATCCGTACCTCCCCAAAGGAACCTTCTCTGAATTCTTTCCAAAACATTCCTGACAGCACATGGAATTTGCATCAAAGACATGATATATACAGCCACGGAAAGAAAATGAGTTTTCCCCCCAGATAATCTCCTTTTGAACCTCTCAATTACTGGTCTCCAAACAGCCACGAAATTCGAAGTAGCCCCTAATGGTAACCCAAGATAGCTAGTAAGGAATTTATCTGTCTTACAATTTTTGCCATTCGCCCATCTCTCTAAAATCTGTGATTGAGTTTCGATTCCAAATAGACTACTCTTATGGAAGTTAATTTTTAACCCTGACATGACTTGAAAGTACCTTAAAATCCTTTTTACATTCAATTTTTGCTCTAGGTCCGGTTCACAAAATATAAAGGTTTCGTCGGCAAACTGAAGGTGTGATATATTCAAATTACTTTTGCCAACATACATGCCTTGGAATAACCCCACTGAAGTGGCCTTGTTAATGATCACATTAAGAGCCTCAGCCACCAAATTGAACAGGAAAGGCGATAATGGGCACCTTTGGTGCAGGCCTCCCTTCACATTGAATCGTCTTGAAGGCACTCCATTCACCAAAACAAGTAAAGTCACCATCGAAGTGCATGTCTTCATCCATCTCCTCCACCATTGACCGAAACCCATCTTCCTCATAACCAACTCTAAAACCTTCTAGACCACACTTTCATACGCCTTCTCGAAATCGACCTTTAGTATCAATTCACCCAAAGCCTTTTTCCTTATCCCATCTACAATTTCATTAGCTACCATGCTACAATCCAGTATCTGTCTCCCTTTCACTGAAGCGAATTAGCTTTGCCCCAATACTTCCTCTATAACCATTCTCAACCTTAGCCAAAACCTCTTGTTCATTTCTTTTTGAACCCATCACCACTTCCCTGTAAGATCTTTGATCACACAACATTCCTGTGTTTCTTTGCTGAATTATTTCATTTCTGTCTTTTTTTCCTTTTGTTTCCCTGCTCATAATGGACTTCCTGTCATTCCATCCGTAAGTTGCCCTCTTCACTTTGATAAAGAACCCATCGATCTTCCTGTTGTTGCCTTCCTCAATCGCCCTTCTCAACTCAAAATCATTCTTGTACCTTACAAAAGAGAAAGTAGTTGCATTGTTTTTATACCCCTTATTTTGCCATGGTATGAACACATCAACCACCATGCCATATTAATTGAAAGCTTCCCGCAGCGCCTCCCTTGAAACCTTCCGGCTCCAATTCTCCGCAAGGGCAAAAAACAACCTTGCCCGCCAATCATGCCCTTGTTCATGCACCTCATTTCTTCGATCTTGATTAATTCTAAAGCCTTTGTTACCATCGTAAACTCAACATGAAACTAATTAAAATTAAAGTGAAAAAACATAGGTAGTCACCTAGACACTTAATAACTACTGTAACGACCCTTTTACCGAAAATATGAACCAAATTTTTTTCTTTTTTTTTTTACATACTTGGTTGGGCTGTACGTAGTGTCACTAATCTATTCTTAAACTAAATTTACATTCGCTAAATCAATATCCTTTAATTACCTTGGTCCTAGTTCAAATTCTCTCACTAAGCATGCATTTACAAATTTGAATCATTTTACTTGACAAAATATTTATTCACCAATATTGCATGCATCATTATAAACCATAAATATATTATGTACTTTTAATTACATTCCCCTACTATAAAAGTACTGAAACACAAGTCTGAATACAAAATAAATAACTGTACGTCACATACCTTCAAGGGTGGTGCAAAAGTCTCGAACGACTTGTTTAAACCCCGCGTACGAAGCACCTACTGCAAATAATCTGGAAGGTGAAGGGGGTGAGCTTATAAAGCCCAATAAGAAATATATAAAAGAGACAAGTACCAAAATTCTATATGTAAGTTTTCTAAATTATTTATTAAATCTCATAGTTCATATGATTCAAAAACCAAATCATGTTTATGCAATGCATCTGAAAGCTTTTCATTTAAACTGTAATAAAGTAAATGAATTCCGAACATAAATCCAAACATATTTATTATACTTAGTTTTAGTGCAGATAATTGAAATTAAACCATATCGGTTTTGAAATCCAAATATCAAACGTTCAGAATTCATATATGAAAATAAGTACGAAAAGCATATACATACTAAGTTGGAGACATTTTAACGACTAAGTAATAATCATACAGTTCAAATATTCCCGTGAGGAAAAGTGCAAGTCAGATAGACATATGGCCATAGTCCAAATGGGGTCCACAGTGAGCACTGATCAAGTGTCAACTGGGCCCGCTATGGATTGGATCAAGGTCACACAGCTCATAAAATAAATACCTACTGCGGACTGGATCAGGGTCACACAGTAGTTAGAACTAATACCTACTACGGACTAGATAAGGGTCACACAGTAGTCAGAACAATATTGCAATGACTTTAGTTAGTCGTGTCTCAAAACATATTTATATATATTTTTCGAAATTCAAAATCCTGTTCTCGAAACTTCACAAATGAATAAATACATATTTTCTTTCGAAAGTAGACAATTTCATAAATATATATATATATATATATATATGTTGGTGATTTCCGTGAAAAATCAGGATACGGATAAAAATTTCATAAACATTCAAAATCATGCAATTTAACATTTTTCCAAAACAAGCTTGCTAAAAGATTTGCTATTTTCAAATGGATTCTTAAATTCTAGCTTAAATCACAAAACTAATATTTTCGTAAAAAAATCCCAAGAAAATACAATTTATAAAATCCCAAGGCAGTTGATTTTAAAATTTATCTAGTATTCCTTATGTTCCGATATATATCTCTTATCTGTACTTATCAAACCAATTCGGTTTTGCTTATCTAACCATCAAGCTTAAGGGTAGGCAATGCGTATATCTATCACCTATTCCAATTCCTATCCAACTGTGAATTTAGTTGCAATGCGATATACAAAGACATAAATCATTAATCACTCTATCTTATCACATTCCAAAACATATCAAACAATCTCTAAATTGATCAAATTCTATGACTTTCCTAAGTACTTAATGTAACCGAAATTGTAATTTGGTGTTCCTTCCACTTCCTTTCAAATCTAATAATACCAATAAACTTAGTACTTCTTATAAACTAGTATATATTCATTTCATTAATAACCAATTATCATCCCTCAATCTTATAAACACAATGATTTCCTTTCGAATTTTTACTATTTACGACAATAAATCCTTATAGATCTAATTTAACTAAATTATTTTAATAGGGTTCCACACTAAGACAGCACCCTACCATCATCTTAATCTTCATATTTTCATGAATTAATATCAATTTTACACTTAAACACATTACAACACTCGTATATGTTAAGACCAACTTAAGAGAAGTAGTTTACCCTTTGGAATTCTTTACTTGAACAATTTCCTCCTCACTGTCCAGCCAAGTTTTCTGCACTTTAAAAACACAATTAAACTCATAATCCGTCCCTTTTACACATATAATTTACATGAAATTAAAGGGAGAGGCCTACCCTTTGATCTCTCTCAAAACCGAAACTTTTTTTCTAAGCCCTCACCATGCTTATATCAACCTAACACCATATACAATTTTAATATTAACATACACCTCATAGACAATTTATTCAATCTACAAGGGTTAGTTCCTCACCCTAACAATACCTATTTTATCACAACTCCAATATTATATTCATTACCCATAACACCTTAGCATTAATCTCTAGCAATTATATATATTCTAGTAAGCTTGATAGGAAAACCCCTTACCCCTTTTGTTTCACGCCTCCAACAGCCTGAAATAGCCACTGCACACCACCAAAAACCCTGCTCCAATGCCATCGCTTCAGTCCCTTAACTCAGCACAACCTCACGCCATTTCATCCTCATCATCACGCCACAGCTTGCTTCATTTCTAGCCTCCTTTTCCGTCTTTTAAAACCACCAAATGTCCCTGAAAATTCAGCACCCAAAACACCCTGTATATGGTAATAAAACAGCCACCATGAAAAGCACCTAAATCAACCGAGAATGACCCTTTTCTGTACCTTAAAAACTCCAGTCTTTCCAGTCCGTCAATGCTCTAAACGGTGTCTTTTAATCAAGCACCAATACCCCATTTAGTGCGCCTATTACAGGTACTACAACTCTGACCAACACCCCTGTTTCCAGGCCTTGAATAGCAACTTAGAACACTGCCTTACCTAGCCCTCATCGGCGCTAGCTGCTGGTTCTTCTTGTCGCCTGTTCACAGCTCTCTTTTGGCCTATGTTTACTGCTCCAAACCGGCACCATCTTCAAGCTTTTAAACCACTGAAAGCCCCTAAAAATCCAGTCTACAACAGTTCGAAAATGCCACTAAAGACCCTCTGTTTAGCCCTGAACCGCGCCTGGCCTCTCCTCGTGTCGCCACTGCTTCCGCCCCTTCTCCCATGTAAATCAGTTTTCAGTTCTCTTACTCTTTCTCTATTCCTTCTCTCTCGACCTCACCCTTTCTCTTTCCTTTCCTCGATTTCATTTTCTTTTCTCCCATTAATGTCTCTTTCAATCGGGTTTGCAGAGGCTTTTTTTTTTTTGGTTATATGCAGAGGCTTTCACATCCTCTGCCGCTTCTTTTTTTTCTCTTTTTCAATAAAAAATGGCAGGGAGCTGTTGCTATTGTTGGTTGGCAACAATTATTTTTATATATATCATTATTTTTTTTATTTTACTAATTATATTATATATTACTTTATGTCATATCATTTTCTTATATCTTAAATATATTTACTTATATATATATATATATTTATATTCTCTATTTATATATATATATTCTATAAGGTCATATATTTTATATTTAAATATATATTCTCTATTTAATTTACATATATATATGTCTTAATCATATATCTATTGTTCTCATTAGACACATCAAATTTAATTTCTCGATTTTATCACTTCGAAATAATAAAAAATTTCAAAAAAACAATTCAACACTTAATTTTTTCAATTTTATACATTTATTTACGAATTCAATAAAATAATTTGGCAGTCTTCACAACTACTCAATATTAAAGTGAAATGTGATATTTAATCACCTAATTACTACTCAAAATCAGAACATAACCAATAAAAAAATTAAAATCTTGTGGCTTGTGTTCCAAGAAAATTCATGTGCTAAAAAATTTGATTGTATTAACTAAAAAGTTGTGTGTTTCAAAAAGAAAATTAAAAGGAAAGATAGAAGCCTATGAATGTTGATTTTTGCCTTCTGTAGCTCTTGAAGGCTTCATATATTTTTTAAGCCCATTTTTTGTTTTGTCTTTGTTTCTCAGGGAACAGGATAAGATGTTCACTTTGAGTGCTGATGCCTTCTCCAAGATGAAAAAATTAAGATTGCTCAAAGTGTCTTATCAACAAAATTTTCGTGATAATCTCAAATATCTTTCTAATGACTTACGGCTTTTAGATTGGAGTGGATATCCTTTCAGATCCTTGCCTTTAAGTTTCCAACCACACAACCTTGTTGCAGTTTTCTTATCTTACAGTCGCATTGAACAACTATGGAAGGAAAATAAAGTAAGAATTATTTCATTTGATGTTTTTCATTTAGCTAGAATAGAATGAGCTCTATATTTACTATTTTCTCTCTCTTTATATACAGTAGTGTAGTCCATAATTTATTGTTGTTTCCAACAGCCTTTATGTAAGTTGAAATGGGTTAACCTCAAAGGCTGCCAAAACCTGATCAAGACACCAGACTTAACAATGGCCTCAAATCTGGAAAGTTTGATTTTGGAAGATTGTATTAGAATTGTAGATGTCCATCCATCCATCGGAGTTCTAAGGAGGCTTAAACTTTTGAATTTAAGAGGATGCAAAAGTCTTAGGATTCTTTCACCAAAAATTGGAATGGAATCTCTTGAAACATTAATTCTTTCAGGTTGCTCAAATCTTCAAATGTTTCCAGAGATTGATGGGAAAATGGAAAACTTGCTGGAAATTTATTTAGATGGGACAAGTATTAGAGAACTTCCTTTTTCAATTAGATATCTCAAGAGGCTTAAACTTCTGAATTTAAGAGACTGCAAAAGTTTTAGAAGTCTTCCAACCACAATTATTGGAATGAAATCTCTGGAAAAACTAATTCTTTCATGTTGCTCAAATCTTGAAAGGTTTCCTGAGATTGATGGTGAAATGGAATGCTTGCTAGAGGTTTATTTAGATGGAACAGCCATCAAAGAACTTCCCACTTCAATTGGACATCTCAGCAATCTTGTTTTGTTAAATCTGAAAGATTGCAGTAACCTTGTGAGTCTCCCAAACAACATAGATGGTTGCAAAAGTCTAAAAACTCTTAACCTCTCTGGCTGTTCGAAACTTGAAACTTTGCCAGAGAATTTGCAGCAAGTTGAATTTTTGGAGGATCTTGATTTAAGCGAAACTGCCATAAGAAAACCACCTTCCTTCATTTTTCAGTTTAAAAATCTAAAAGTGCTGTCTTTCAATGGATGTAAGGGACCACCATCAAAATTGCGACCAATTTTGCCTTCTCTTTTCAAGGTATTGCAAAGAGGAAGTACAGATTCCATGGCTTTGACTTTACCTCCTTTGTCAGGATTGAGTTCTTTAACAGAGCTGAATCTAAGTGACTGCAATCTGTGGGAAGGGGCCATTCCTAGTGATATTTGCTGCTTATCCTCTTTGGAAACACTAAATCTTAGTGGTAATAATTTCATGAGCCTACCTACAACTCTTACTCTACTTTCGAAGCTTTGTTTGCTCAATTTGTCAGATTGCAAGAGGCTTAAATCATTGCCTGATCTTCTCACTAGAATAGAATGTCTGAACATAGATGGTTGTGCTTCACTGGAAGTAATCGCAAATCCATCAACAATATGCAATTCAAATTATGGGCGAACGCTTTATGGTGTTAATTGCTATAGATTGGTGGAGAATAACAATGCATTAACAATGCTAAAAAAATATATTAAGGTTGGTAACTCTCTCGCTCTAGCTGAATATCACACTTAAGTGTTACTTTATTACTATTGGTTGTCAAGCAACAGGAGTTTTTTTTTTCTTTACAGGTATTTGCAAATACAAGTCGATTATTTGACATTCTTATACCTGGAACTGAAATCCCGGAATGGTTCAACCATGAGAGGGAATGGGATGGATCTTCAATAAGGATACCACTGCCACCCAATATTTGCAATGATAATCAGTGGATGGGAGTTGCTTTCTGCTGTATTTTTGCCTGTGCCTTCAATAATGATGATGCTTGGGGGCAAGAGGATGAGAACATCTTTTGCAAAACTGTTATCCATGGTAGGAATTCTCGAAAAGTTAATTGCAGTGGCTTTCTTTTGGGAAGAAAAACTAGGCAGCAGGTCACAAAAGACCACCTTTGGCTACATTATTTGTCTCGTGACAAGATATTACGGTTTTCCTTGAAGGACAAATGTGGGGAAACTGAAAATTTATCGAGCACAGGTTGGGCAAATCAAGAACGAAATGAAATTGAATTTTCTATCGAATCCGATACAGGTGTGTTGTGTGTTAAGGTAAAGAAGTGCGGGGTTCGAATAATGTATGAGAAAGATTTGGAAGAGATGGAAGAAATACAAGTGCAGCACAGTAGTCCAACACATTATGTAGATCTTGACCATATCCATCAAGACATTGCTGGTGATCATGGTCAAACAGGGAATGGTGGTATCCTTGTAAAGCGAAAACGAAACATCTATGAGGAGGCAGGACCAATTGATCAAAGTGACAGCCCTGAAGAAAGACCACGCCCAAAATGCTTCAAAAATTTTTTGAATTTTATAACGGGGAAGAAACATTAATTCCGGTAAACGACTAATTTCACTAGTCTTTATAACTTTTTTGTCAAAATTTTTACACTATTGAATTTTATTTATTTATTTAAGTTATTTTATAATTGAAAACTTTAACTTCTTTCATTTATTTGCTTATTTATTTTCATGTTATAAAGTAAAAATAAGAGGATATGCATTATTGTCTATAATTTGATATAATTCTAATTTGCTTTACATTTATGTGCTTTTTCTTCAGGTTGAAGGATAATAATTATCAGGTCAAATACTATAGTTGGGACAAACTCCATAAGAAGGCAAGGCAGGTGAGAGAGTGAAACTCTTGATGTTTTCTAGAGCATAAAGAGTCTTGAATTTATAATTCAGTTTGATGTTTTTTGGTGTAGACCACAGGTATCTTCATCCGTTTTAACGGTCTGAGACTAATCCTGTTCGGGGTTTAGTCACAGTTAAGGCTCTTCACCACTCTCCAAAGATGTGTTTAGTGAGAGTCGAATCCGAGAGCTCTTCTCACAAACTCAGCTTGCGTTATCAACTGAGCCACAACCCTTGAATAATTCAGTTTGATGTTAGTGTGAACATTTAATACCAAACATTTACTCATACCCTTATTTTTTGCTAAGTTGAAAGATCATATCCACATGACTATTTTATAATTCATAGATTAATTCCTAACTTTTCGTATATATTGTATTAATATTTTAAATGTCTGATTATAAGCCGTCAAGTCACCAACATTACTCAATAATTCAACTACTAAGATTTTATTAGAAATAGGTCTTGCGCAATAGCATGGCTCTAATTTTTTTTCTAAACTGATATAAATATTTTTTATTTTTATATTAATGTTAGCTGTAACAATATTTTAATTCTTATGAAAAAATTTATCCTTGAAAAATAAATAAGAGAAAAAAAATAAAAATATTTATAAAAAAGAGGAAAATGAAAAAAAATAAAAATGATAAAAATGTATATGAAAATGAAAAAAAAAATTTCCTTAGGCAACTTTTAATATATTGTATAGAGATAAAATATATAAATAATATATACAAGTATTAAAAATAGAGTAATAAATTATAGCTTGCCAGTTGCCAATGAGGTGAAAGCTCAGAACCTTAACGAGGCAAAATGTAATGACCTTTTTTACCGAAAATACGAATCAAATTTTTCTTTTTTCTTTTCACTTACTTGGTTGAGCTGTACATAGTGTCACTAATCTATTCTTAAACTATATTTGTATTAGCTAAATCAATATCCTTTAATTACCATGGTCTCAGTTCAAATACTCTTACTAAGCATGCATTTACAAGTTTGAATCATTTTACTTGACACAATATTTATTCACCAATGTTGCACGCATCATTATAAACCATATATATATTATGTACTTCTTTTAATTACATCCCCTACTATAAAAGTATTGAAATACAAGTCTGAATACAAAATAAATAATTGTACATCACATACCTTCAAGGGTGGTACAAAAGCCTCGAAGGACTTGTTTAAACCCCGCGTACAAAGCACTACTGCAAATAATCTAGAAGGTGAAGAGAGGGGTGAGCTTATAAAGTCTAATAAGAAATATATATAAGAGACAAATCACAAATCGCACTGGTCAGGTGCTCATTATGTAAACATGTGGGTTTGACCATAATAAGCCCACAGTCGGTAAACAATATGTCAGTCACCTACGGACTTAATCGGCGCAGTCGATAACACTATGCATGATCACTAAGAAACGACCATCTCAAAACATTTTCATAAATCATATAATTCAATTATAGAAATCATTTCAAATAGCGATTAACAGTAGAAATCATTTCAAATAGTAGTTACAGTATAAATCATTTCAAATAACAATTATCTTCTGTTGGTCCAAAATCATATAAAAGAATAATTATTAAATTTGGTAACCATAAAATTCATTAAAAACTCAATGAAAACTTTAAATATACCAATAACTCATTGGCACATTATTAATAAATCATTCATGTGAAAATACATAAAATATCATTTACGCAATTTACCCAATTCATGTAAACCATTTCATATAATTTATGTCATTAGTTCATTTTATGTAAATCATTTCATGTAATTCATTCCATGTAAATCATTCTATGTAAATCAATTCATATAAATCACTTCATGTAATTCAATTCATATAAATCAAATCATGTAAATCATTTCATGTAAATCATTTCATGTAATGTAATTCATATAAATCATTTCATTTAAATCATTTCATTTAAATCGATTCATGTAACTCTTTTTATGTAAGGCAATATTTAGACTTGTAAGAATTTAAGATAAATTTCTATTTTCATTTAGGAAAGTTTAAGCGAGTAAACTAATAGGATTTGGTTTCCTAAAAATTTCCAAATGTAAGTAAAACATTTCATGTGCAACTCCTATACATATTCCTTACCTCTATTTCCGTGCAGAATAAATATGATAACCTCATTTACGCCTCTTTATTTCATGTACTCCACACTGCATAATAATACTAAGTTATATTTAAATTTCTATATTAGAATTCTAATAAATATTCTATTAATTTCTATTTTCCTATTTATCATTCTCAACAATTAATTTATTTTATTTTCTACTAAATACCAAGATATAATTTCAATTATATCCTATTCTTTCTTTATTTTCTACTAAATACCAAGATCAAAAAAAAAAAAATTTCCATGTTACCAATAATTTCAATTTCCATTAAAATCCTATATATATATATATATATTTACATATATAACTAAATTGAATACTTCCATAATTTCCCATTTTCCTTTTTGTAAATCTCAATAATTTTTTCCCTAGCATTTATTTTCTACCAAATGTCTTAACATAACTATACTTAAATGGAAATCTGTTCTCAATTATAATTCCACTAATAATTTCATATTTTAAGTCCAATAATTATTCTATTAATCCTTACTTTCTATTTTATCACTTTTTATGGTAAATTATTTTATTTCTTATTAAGTACCAAAATTGAGCTATAATTAATTTGACTTATTTTTTTAAATTTAAATTTCATTAAAATTCTGTAACCAAAAAAAAAATTACATTAAAATTCTATTACCTTTAATAATTTGCTAAAGCCGAATATTTTACTCTTACATTATGTCTATTATTTCTCAATTCAAATTTCACAAATAATCTTTATCTTTTATTACTATTAACTCCCATAATCAATTTATTTTATTTTCTATTAATTATCACTATATAATTATCATTCAATTATATTCTCTTACTTTAATTCACTCCATTAATGTTCATGAGATATTTATTAAAATCAAATTACCATTCTTGAATTTCCTATAATTTTCATTCCTTTTATTAACTTCAACGATTTATTTATTTTATTTCGTATTAAATATCATAACATAATTGCAATTAAATCATTTTCTTTTATACCTCAAATTTCTTCAATGATTCTATTAACCTTAATTTATTTTCTTTTAACCTTTAAATTATAACTTAGCATGAAACTCCTACCAATTCCCATAATTCCATTACACTAAATAGAACTCTTTTTCAATTTAATTTCTCAAATAATTTCAGTAACATTTATAATTTATTCTTAAATTCTCAAACTATAAAAATTCCTATGGTCTCCCATTCCAAGCATAAATCAAACACTACTTTATATATCCAATTTATCTTTCTTTAATTTAGCTTCATAATTTATTCTATTAACTCTTATTTCCATTTGTTAATTTCCTTAATTAATTATCTGTTAAATTTTTCTACTAACACCATAACACACTACATTTAAATTGTGATCTTTTCCTCTATTCTAATTTCACCAATTAAATCTATTATTTTAAATTTATTTTCCTTTAGCCATTAGATCATAAAAATGGGCATAAGAATTCCATAGAATGGCGTAATGTCCCCATAATTTTATTCTCATCGTTTTCCATTCACTTTCTTTTCTTTCCTATTTTCCGTTTCTTTCTTTTTTCTGGTTTTCCTTTTTACTGTTTTCTTTTCGTTTCTTTTTCTTTTCTGTTTTCTTTTCTTTTCTTGGTTTTCCTTTCACTGTCGACACTTCCATATGGCAGCCATGGCCGAACTCCTCTATGGCTCATCCTTGTAGTCTTTCACCTATTCTTTTCTTAATCTAGCTTAGGCACATTTTCTATTTCCCTCAGACTTTTTATCAAACCATAATTCATCAATTTTCATCACCATCTTTCAGCCCAATTACAGCCGGATAGCACCCCTGTTTCCCGCCACTTTCCCTATTTTAAAATTTATCATTCAATCCAAGTGCATATCAAGCATAATTCATCATCTCCTCTTAATCTTCTATTAATTTTCTACCCAATATACATCAAAATCATTAAAATTTACATCATTTTCCTTCCACAACAGATTCGGTTCTGCACTTATACAATTTTATTTAATCAATCCAAGGCTCTAATTACATCAACCAAGCTTGTAACAAATTAGGATTAAGCCAAAACACCTCCAAACCACCTTACCTTGATCTGCCGTGCAACACAGCCCCTCAAACCCATAAAACTCCTTCACGTCAGCTGCACAAATTCTGAGTTCAAGGCAATCTGGACGTGAGGAGCAGATTTGGTGGAGGAGTTTGGATGAATTGGTGAAGGAAAATTGAGATTTGGCAAGGTACACATGAAGAAACGTTGGAGAAGAAGAAAAACAGAACGTGCAGCAAACACAGCAGAGAAGAGTCGATGATGATGATCAATTTTGCTGCTGAATTTTAGCTTTATTATATATACTAGAATGAAACTCGCGCGATGCCGCGAGATCAAGTTGTTTTTAATTCAAAAAATAGTTCAATCTTTAACAATTTGATGATTTTTGTCTCACATATTTATGATAAGTACGTTTTATAATTCTAACAGTAAATGCACACTTACACTTTCCATGAACTAAAAAATACTACACCAACTTGAGAACATGAGAGGAAACACTAAGGGATAAAAAAGGCATCTTATTTCTATAGCTATAAAATTATGTTGTAGCATCGTGTATGGTAACATTTTTTTTAAGAGGACTATACTAACATCCACAAAAATAATAGTTTTGTATGTTCTTCTTCACATGAGATCGGACTACAATCACAAACAGCTTACAACATCAGTATATAGGTCAGTGAGAACCAAATAGAAAGATATTAAGGTAAATTTAGATAGATGCTGAAAATGCGAAAAAATCGTTACCCTATCTCCTTTTCATGGTAAGGAATCTGATCATTCTCATGCTCATCTTGGATACTTTTGAGAGGTATGTACAAATATCAAAAGGGAAGTTCATACCTCCTATGCCTTGCCTGTTTTTGTATTTTAGACATCTTCTAAGAAATGAAGGCTAAAACAGAAAATGGGATTTTATAATAAAATATACTGATACAGGGAATGTTTTTGCATCAAATTTAAAGCATTCCACACCCATGCTATGATTCATTAAACCTTTTCAAATCACCAAATCAAGGTTATGCAGTTAAGCTGCTTATTGTAGAAAGATTAACTATAGCATCATTCTGTAAAATCCGAATTTTATTATATTGTATGCCATATGTGTACATTATTGATAGTGGAAATAAAAATTTTGTGAAATTAAATCGAATGTGAGTTCCACTTTTCAATTTAAGAGATGATTTATAGTGTAGTGTATAAAGAAAGAATAACAAGAAATTGTTGGAATTAATCGTTTAAGAAAAGTATGAAAGCATTAAATGAGAAGAGTAATGAATATAGGACAAAATGAAGAAAAGATGAGATATTAGCCAATCAACGTTGGCGGGAAGAGAGGTTGGCGTGGAGAAGTGCAGAAAAGGAAATAGAAAAGTCCAAGAAAGGGGCGTTGAGGACTTCTCGCCGGTTGCTTTATTTGACAAAGGATATTTGGCATTTAATAGCAAGAGGAGCAAGCCAATAAGAGTGACTGGCAGAGGCGTGGACTAGGAGAAGAAGAGGAAAAAGAAACAAAATTTTCAACACATTGCAGGGAATTTTCTTCTCACCGTAGTCCACTAGCTGCAGTTTTTCCACAGAATTTAATACATGAAATGATGAGTAAAACAGGATAAGGAAACAGGTGTTGAATTTAAGTGAAACGGAACGGCTATATAAGAGGAAGAAATGGATTGAAATGAAACTCTATTCTCTCCAGAATCCTTCTCGCCTATTCTGTTTGCTATAAAAATCACCTTGTTCTTCCGTTCCTTTCATAGTCATAGAGTTTTCTCCTTCTATCAGTTAAACCTTTCCTCACCGTTGAAGAGCTAAGGAACAAGCAAACTAAAGCTAAGAAAGACAAGAAAGCATTCTGTACAGTTGGAGGAGTAACTTGGTAAAGGTGAGTTTCATAGCTTTTATAGTTCTCTTGATATTTAATTATAAACATAGCTTGGTTGTGGTTGAATATTGTTGAACAATATAAGAAAATAGATGGAAAAATAACCAAGAAAGAGTAAGGAAACACGACGGGCGAGTAGAATATTGCTAGTCGAATTGGGTTAGTTCTCGCCCAAAGGATGGGACGAGGTTAGGAGAAAGTTTATGTGAGTTCGCCAACATGTGGTCCCGGCGGGCGAGGACCCGTGATCGCCAGTGTGCGAGAATGGCGATAATAGTAGTTGCCCATGTAAAGTTGATGATAGCCAGTAGGGCGAGTAGGTGAAAAAGAAGGCGCCAACGTATTCCATTACAGGGGCGAACTCCCACGAATAAGCCGCTAATGGAAAGCGAGCTATGACGGGCGAATGGCGAACTGAGTTCGCCAAAGTGCCATATTTTTTAGGAAGAATATAAGTCTTTTTGGAAAATATTAATAATGTGAATAAATGCTTTGCAGACGGGAATTGAGCAAGGCGGGCGAGAAGCTAAGCCGTATCAGACGAGGTAAGGAAGTTGTATGTGATGCAAATGCATGTCCTGTGGAGTAAAAACGTTAAGAAAATATCGGAATTTGTTTTATTTTCTGACATGCATCGTTTGATAAATTGTTTTGGTTTCGGGCGAGCTACAAGCCGCCATAAGTTATTTGTTGGTCGATTTAACTAAGGCGGGCGACTAGTTTTGTAATTAGACAGAAACTCGGGCGAGCCAATGGCGAGCTCTCTGTTTGAGATCTGGGCGAATGCCTTTGTTTTTAAGAGAAAACCGGTAAGCCTTAGTCGGGCGAACCCTTTTTAAAGTGTTAGGGCGGGCGATCTTTGTTTTAAGTAAAAGGCGGGCGAACTGTTATCAAACCAACCGTACTGTGTTTGAAAACCATGAGGCGGGCGATTATTATTCGTCGTCTTGTCGAGTAGTCAGGGCGAGCTGCTAAGGCGAGTAGGCTCTGGCGAAAGGTTTAAAATGTTATTTCGTAAATGAAAAAGGAAATATTTTATTATTTTTGAAAATAGAAAATATCAAATTTTCGGGCGAGTAGTCCTTTGGGCGAATCGACTCTCGGGCGAGTAGTCTCTTGGGCGAATTGGCTAATGGGCGAGCTGACCCTGGGCGAACTAGCCGTGGGCGAACTGGCTCCCAACCTGCCTTTCTTTCATAGAAAATGTTGAAAATGGAGGGTTGTTTTACTAGTTATAAACCCTTTTGGAAACTAAGTCATTTTATGGAAATGATAACTTGATTTTGAGACATTAGGCCATGAGTTCATGCATTATCACTCATGTACTTTGCGTGACCTAACTAGGGCGATGGCTCGGGTCAAATAGACCAGCGAGTGCACCCTGGGGCGTCACAGGGCTGATGGACCTGCCAAGTCATCAGCGGTCTCGAGGTCACTTGGCAAGTGGACCCGAGGACCACCTACAGATTATGGCCATACATCTAGATGAGATAGCCGTGAGGGGCGATGGCCTACGGGTGCACCCCAAAAGCGGATTATTTGTGTTCTTGCATGATTTATATTGTTGCCTAGTCTCAATTAAATGATTTATGAAAGGATTTGGTGAATCCTGTTTCATGTTAATTATAATTATTCCTAATGAGTTTGAACATTAGGACAATTAAATGATTTTTGAGATTACAGCTTTTATTTTACAAAGCAGCATACACCTTCTTTACTGAGCACATTGTCGCTCACTCCTTATTTTCCACTCCACAGATATCTGATTGAACTAAGAGACTTACTTTCCTGAGATTGGATATCGAAGGTATGTTATATTTTTTATATATTCAGCAAGGTTGTACAGTATTACTTTAAATAAGGAAGGGAATGTATACACATCTAAAGGAAGAGACTTTATTAATTCATAATGTAGTAAAAGTTGTTAAGCATCACAGACAGCCCAACCGGTAAGTAAGTGAAGTTTACAAGTGAATATTCTATTATTAGTGGTTTTGGGATGTTACAGATTTAATGGTATCAGAGCAGGGTTGGTCGGATGTCTAACGATGCTTAAAGTAAATGGTGAAATAGTATACATTCCCCTGTAGTACTGTATAAACTGAATATATAATTGATGTGTTAATGATAAGTATAAACGATTTCTGTGGTACAGATATGAGTGGAAGGAGGAGGATGCGCTCAGTGAGAGGTATAGGCCGAGGTAGGGCGGCACAGACTCCGGAACCACAGACACCGGAACCTGCCCCAAGACCTCCACGTCCTATACAGCTAGAGAGCATCGATAATCGTGTAACTCAGGTGGAGAGGTTAATAGCAGATTTTATGGCTATGTATCAGGCGGATAGAGCCGCAGATAGGGCAGAGAGGGAGAGAGCTACAGCTCCCGCAGCCCCAGTAGAGGCACCTGCACCGCCACAGCCGGCACCAGCTGTGCCTGAACCTGAGCCTATTCCACCACCAGCACCTCAGCCACCGATAGCTCCACCACAGCCACTGATTCAGCAGCCACGAAATGCAGAGTCATATTGTAATGTGGCATTGGTGAAATCATTTAAGAAATTGGATCCACCGAAGTTTAAAGGTACTAGGGATCCATTGGTGGCAGAACAGTGGGTTATAGAGATTGATAGATTACTCGAGATTATGAGATGTTCAGAGACAGAGAAAGTGGGCCTAGCTGTGTTCCAACTGGCAGATGATGCGAGACATTGGTGGAAGGCCACCCAGACGGTATTATTTGCTCAGCATCAGGATCTGTCATGGGATATATTTGTGGAAGCTTTTAGAAGGCAATATATTCCTGACACTGCTCAAGATAAATTACAGCAGGAATTTATGGATTTAGTACAGGGTAGTATGTCAGTAAATGAGTATGAGGCTAAATTTACTACCTTGAGCCGTTTTGATCCACAGACCAGTACAAATGCCCGGTATAAGATTTCGAGATTTAAAGCGGGTTTGAGGCCATCCATCAGAGTAAAGCTAGCCCCATTTGTTATACAGACTTATGATGAGATAGTTCAACGGGCTCAGTTATGTGAGAGGGACTATGAGCAGTTCCAGTCCGATTTCAGTAGCAAGAGTAAAGGCAAAGGAAAGGGAAAAGCTAAGAGGTTTATGGAGGATAGACCAGGTAGAGAGCAGTTTAAGAAGACCAGATCTTCGGGCATACAGATTTCAGAGGGCAAAATTGATAGACCAGCAGTTTCTACTCCTGCTAGCGGCCCCACTACCACTCAGAGGAGTGTTGCGCCCTTATGTAGACATTGTGGAAGGTCGCATGGATCGCGCCCTTGTCCTGTAATGACTGGAGTATGTTTTAGATGTGGACAGACGGGGCATTTTATTAAGGATTGCCCGATGCGTAGAGAGTCGACTGCTTCTACTATACCTCCTGCAGTACCTCAGATAGCGGCCCCGGCAGCTCAGAATGCACCCGAGAAAGCGACACCCTCACAGCCAAGGCGGGCGACAGCCGCAGAAAAAAAGGGTAAGAAGGTTGTGACTCAGGGTCGGGTGTACGTTGGATCAGGAGACTGCCGACGCCTCTATCGATGTGATTAAAGGTAAAATTTATCTTTTTGATATTCCCGTAATTGCCTTAATTGACCCGGGTTCTACCCACTCATTCTTATCGCCTGCATATGCCAACAGGACCCCAGTAGAGCCGGAGTTGTTAGAATATACATTGCGAGTGAAAACTCCTTTTAATGATTTCCAGATGACAGATGTGATATATAGGGGTTGTAAATTGACTATAGGAGAGAAGGTTGTGACAGCTAACCTAATTTTGTTGGATATATATGATTTTGATATTATTTTAGGAATGGATTGGTTGGCTGCAAATCATGTTAGTTTGGACTGTAATACTAAGTTTATTACCTTCTCTTATCCCGAAAAGTACATTGTAAAGTTATTGTAAATTAATAAAAGTATGAGAATTTATGTTGTGAAATGACATGTGTACTGAAATTGTGGTTGTGTATGAATGTTTATGAAGGATATATTGCTAGTGTGGAGGATGTTGAGAGGAAGCATCCAAAGATACAAGAGATTCCTGTGGTTAAGGACTTCTCGGATGTATTTCCAGAGGATTTACCAGGGTTACCACCGGATCGAGAGACGGAGTTTATGATTGAGTTGGTACCCGGTACGGAGCCGATTTCTAGACCCCCATATAGGATGGCACTGACAGAGTTGGATGAGCTCAAGAAAGCAACTCCAAGAGTTATTAGATAAGGGATTTATACGTCCCAGTGTGTCACCGTGGGGAGCTCCAGTATTATTTGTTCGGAAGAAGGATGGTAGCCTTCGGTTGTGTATTGATTATCGGATGTTGAATCGGGCTACCGTTAAGAATAAGTATCCACTGCCTCGGATTGATGATTTGTTTGATCAGCTCAGAGGTGCACAGGTGTTTTCCAAGATAGACCTTCGATCAGGCTATCACCAGTTGAAGATTAAGGAGTCGGATGTGCATAAGACAGCCTTTCGAACTCGCTATGGCCACTATGAGTTCTTAGTGATGCCATTTGGACTGACCAATGCCCCTGCAGCTTTTATGAGTTTGATGAATGAGGTATTTCATTCATTTTTGGACAAGTTTGTCATAGTATTTATTGATGACATACTGATTTACTCTAAGACTTCAGAGGAGCATGAGCAGCATTTGCAGATTGTTCTACAGACCCTCAGAGAGCGAAAGTTGTATGCTAAGCTTAGTAAGTGCGAGTTCTGGCTTGACCACATTATATTTCTCGGACATGTAGTGTCGAGAGACGGGGTATCAGTTGATCCGTCCAAGATAGAGGCCATTGTTCAGTGGGAGAGGCCTAACACGGTTACCGAGATACGAAGTTTCTTAGGTCTTGCCGGATATTATCGCAGGTTTGTGGAGGGATTTTCTAGACTTGCTGCTCCATTGACACGACTCACACGTAAGGATGTAAAGTTTGAGTGGAATGATGCGTGTGAGCGTAGCTTTGGTGAACTTAAGAAGAGATTGACTAGTGCCCCTGTATTAGCCCTTCCTAGCGGATCAGGTGGATTTGTGGTGTATACTGATGCATCCGCTCAAGGTTTAGGGTGTGTGCTCATGCAGTATGGTCGGGTTATAGCCTATGGTTCTCGACAGTTGAAGGATCATGAGAAGAATTACCCGACACATGACTTGGAGCTAGCCGCAGTGGTGTTTGCACTGAAGATATGGCGACATTATTTGTACGGAGAGAAATTTCAGATATATACAGACCATAAGAGTCTGAAGTATATATTCTCACAGAAAGAGTTGAATTTGAGACAGCGACGGTGGATGGAACTATTAAAGGACTATGATTGTGAGATTCTGTATCACCCAGGTAAAGCTAATGTAGTAGCTGATGCACTGAGCCGTAAGCATGTTGGCATGGTATCGTACATGATGATCAGGGAACATGAGTTGATAGAGCAGTTCTCTAACCTCAGTTTGACAGTTGTTTCCTCTGACCAGTATGGGTTTACCGCTAGTTTTCGTATCGAGCCGGATTTGATGGATCGAATTAAGGAAGCTCAGAGGAGTGATGATTATTGTATTGGGGTGGCCAACCAGATTCAAATGGGAGATGAGTTGGATTTTGAGATTGGCACCGATGAGATAATGAGGTTTAGAGGTCGGATATGTGTTCCCGGTGATCAGCAGCTTAGAGATTTGATTTTATCAGAGGCTCATACCTCTAGATACACGTTACATCCGGGTAGTACTAAGATGTACCAGAATCTCCGGAAAGTGTACTGGTGGCCTAAGATGAAAAAGGACATCGCAGATTTTGTTGCAAGATGTCTAACATGCCAGCAGATTAAGATTGAACATCAGAAGCCGGCAGGTATGCTTCGACCGTTATCGATTCCTACATGGAAATGGGAGCATGTAACTATGGATTTTGTTATGGGATTACCACGGACCCGGAAGGGGTATGATGCTATTTGGGTAATAGTCGATAGATTGACTAAGTCTGCTCATTTCTTAGCCATGAAATCTACAGATTCAGTTAGTGCCTTGGCTGAGTTGTATGTCAGGGAGATAGTGAGGTTACATGGTGTTCCAGTGAGTATCACCTCTGATAGGGACTCTCGCTTCACCTCTCATTTTTGGGAGAGATTTCAGGAGGCTATGGGATCCCAGTTGAGTTTTAGCACCGCTTTTCATCCACAGACTGATGGGCAGTCCGAGCGTACGATACAGACGCTCGAGGATATGTTGAGAGCGTGTGCATTGGATTTTAGAGGCTCATGGGACGATCACTTACCCCTGGCAGAGTTTGCTTATAATAATAGTTTTCATACGAGTATCGGCATGGCACCATATGAAGCCTTGTATGGCAGACGATGCAGATCCCCTATAGCATGGGAAGAAGTTGGAGACCGTAAATTGTTAGCTCCCGATTTGGTCGAGCAGGCTTCTCGTGATGTACGGATAATTTGTGAGAGGCTCCGAACGGCTCAGAGTCGGCAGAAGAGTTATGCAGATATTAGACGCCGACCTTGGAGTTTATAGCAGGTGATTATGTGTTTTTAAAGGTTTCACCGTCCAAAGGTATAATGAGATTCGGGAAGAGAGGAAAGTTGAGTCCTCGATACATTGGGCCTTATGAGATCTTAGATCGCGTAGGAGATGTGGCATATCGGTTAGCACTACCACCAGAGTTGTCAGGAGTGCATAACGTATTCCATGTCTCGATGTTAAGAAAGTACAATCCAGATCTTCTCACGTGATTCGACATGAGCCATTGGAGATCAGAGAGGACATGAGTTACGTTGAGAAACCGGTGCGGATTCTGGATAGGAAAGATAAGGTATTGCGATCTAAGACGATTTCGTTGGTTAAAGTGCTCTGGCAGTATCATAACGAGGAGGAGGCTACTTGGGAGTTAGAGAGCCTTATGCATGAGAGGTATCCGGAGCTCTTTCAGTGATAGGTCCAAGTTAAATTTGGAGGACCAAATTTCTTAAGGTGGGGAGAAATGTAAAATCCGAATTTTATTATATTGTATGCCATATGTGTACATTATTGATAGTGGAAATAAAAATTTTGTGAAATTAAATCGAATGTGAGTTCCACTTTTCAATTTAAGAGATGATTTATAGTGTAGTGTATAAAGAAAGAATAACAAGAAATTGTTGGAATTAATCGTTTAAGAAAAGTATGAAAGCATTAAATGAGAAGAGTAATGAATATAGGACAAAATGAAGAAAAGATGAGATATTAGCCAATCAACGTTGGCGGGAAGAGAGGTTGGCGTGGAGAAGTGCAGAAAAGGAAATAGAAAAGTCCAAGAAAGGGGCGTTGAGGACTTCTCGCCGGTTGCTTTATTTGACAAAGGATATTTGGCATTTAATAGCAAGAGGAGCAAGCCAATAAGAGTGACTGGCAGAGGCGTGGACTAGGAGAAGAAGAGGAAAAAGAAACAAAATTTTCAACACATTGCAGGGAATTTTCTTCTCACCGTAGTCCACTAGCTGCAGTTTTTCCACAGAATTTAATACATGAAATGATGAGTAAAACAGGATAAGGAAACAGGTGTTGAATTTAAGTGAAACGGAACGGCTATATAAGAGGAAGAAATGGATTGAAATGAAACTCTATTCTCTCCAGAATCCTTCTCGCCTATTCTGTTTGCTATAAAAATCACCTTGTTCTTCCGTTCCTTTCATAGTCATAGAGTTTTCTCCTTCTATCAGTTAAACCTTTCCTCACCGTTGAAGAGCTAAGGAACAAGCAAACTAAAGCTAAGAAAGACAAGAAAGCATTCTGTACAGTTGGAGGAGTAACTTGGTAAAGGTGAGTTTCATAGCTTTTATAGTTCTCTTGATATTTAATTATAAACATAGCTTGGTTGTGGTTGAATATTGTTGAACAATATAAGAAAATAGATGGAAAAATAACCAAGAAAGAGTAAGGAAACACGACGGGCGAGTAGAATATTGCTAGTCGAATTGGGTTAGTTCTCGCCCAAAGGATGGGACGAGGTTAGGAGAAAGTTTATGTGAGTTCGCCAACATGTGGTCCCGGCGGGCGAGGACCCGTGATCGCCAGTGTGCGAGAATGGCGATAATAGTAGTTGCCCATGTAAAGTTGATCATAGCCAGTAGGGCGAGTAGGTGAAAAAGAAGGCGCCAACGTATTCCATTACAGGGGCGAACTCCCACGAATAAGCCGCTAATGGAAAGCGAGCTATGACGGGCGAATGGCGAACTGAGTTCGCCAAAGTGCCATATTTTTTAGGAAGAATATAAGTCTTTTTGGAAAATATTAATAATGTGAATAAATGCTTTGCAGACGGGAATTGAGCAAGGCGGGCGAGAAGCTAAGCCGTATCAGACGAGGTAAGGAAGTTGTATGTGATGCAAATGCATGTCCTGTGGAGTAAAAACGTTAAGAAAATATCGGAATTTGTTTTATTTTCTGACATGCATCGTTTGATAAATTGTTTTGGTTTCGGGCGAGCTACAAGCCGCCATAAGTTATTTGTTGGTCGATTTAACTAAGGCGGGCGACTAGTTTTGTAATTAGACAGAAACTCGGGCGAGCCAATGGCGAGCTCTCTGTTTGAGATCTGGGCGAATGCCTTTGTTTTTAAGAGAAAACCGGTAAGCCTTAGTCGGGCGAACCCTTTTTAAAGTGTTAGGGCGGGCGATCTTTGTTTTAAGTAAAAGGCGGGCGAACTGTTATCAAACCAACCGTACTGTGTTTGAAAACCATGAGGCGGGCGATTATTATTCGTCGTCTTGTCGAGTAGTCAGGGCGAGCTGCTAAGGCGAGTAGGCTCTGGCGAAAGGTTTAAAATGTTATTTCGTAAATGAAAAAGGAAATATTTTAATTATTTTTGAAAATAGAAAATATCAAATTTTCGGGCGAGTAGTCCTTTGGGCGAATCGACTCTCGGGCGAGTAGTCTCTTGGGCGAATTGGCTAATGGGCGAGCTGACCCTGGGCGAACTAGCCGTGGGCGAACTGGCTCCCAACCTGCCTTTCTTTCATAGAAAATGTTGAAAATGGAGGGTTGTTTTACTAGTTATAAACCCTTTTGGAAACTAAGTCATTTTATGGAAATGATAACTTGATTTTGAGACATTAGGCCATGAGTTCATGCATTATCACTCATGTACTTTGCGTGACCTAACTAGGGCGATGGCTCGGGTCAAATAGACCAGCGAGTGCACCCTGGGGCGTCACAGGGCTGATGGACCTGCCAAGTCATCAGCGGTCTCGAGGTCACTTGGCAAGTGGACCCGAGGACCACCTACAGATTATGGCCATACATCTAGATGAGATAGCCGTGAGGGGCGATGGCCTACGGGTGCACCCCAAAAGCGGATTATTTGTGTTCTTGCATGATTTATATTGTTGCCTAGTCTCAATTAAATGATTTATGAAAGGATTTGGTGAATCCTGTTTCATGTTAATTATAATTATTCCTAATGAGTTTGAACATTAGGACAATTAAATGATTTTTGAGATTACAGCTTTTATTTTACAAAGCAGCATACACCTTCTTTACTGAGCACATTGTCGCTCACTCCTTATTTTCCACTCCACAGATATCTGATTGAACTAAGAGACTTACTTTCCTGAGATTGGATATCGAAGGTATGTTATATTTTTTATATATTCAGCAAGGTTGTACAGTATTACTTTAAATAGGAAGGGAATGTATACACATCTAAGGAAGAGACTTTATTAATTCATAATGTAGTAAAAGTTGTTAAGCATCACAGACAGCCCAACCGGTAAGTAAGTGAAGTTTACAAGTGAATATTCTATTATATAGTGGTTTTGGGATGTTACACATTCGACCTAAAAATGAACGCTTGAGCAAGAGTTCTTCAAATAGCATAAATAGTCAATTCTGTTTGATACAGGAAAAACGCATCTATAAAAGACTTCCCAGTCTAAAACAAATCAAAGAAAGTGATATATGTTCAGCAAGAAAAGCATTGTATCACGTTGTGTAAAGGGCAGTGATGAAAAATATCAGACAACTCAACAGGCTTGCAATATACCAAGAGATTCTCTACAGTTGTATCTGACTCCTTCAAATGCAAGCATGACTGGGACTTTAATATGCTACCAAAGAGCTACATATATTTTTCTTGAAACTTTAATATAACTGGGACTTTAACACAAAATTATAACAACGTTCTAATAGAAATGCAATTGAGGTCTCATAAATGCATTTATAGCTGCTAAGACAAGGGATGGTCAATGTTCATTGTACATGTGTTTTGAGGTTTCTATATACAATCAAGCAAAGAATCACATAATCTATGGATTTTCCAGCCAAATTATAAGAAGAATGTTTTGTACTTTTTGTTGGAAATTTTACTTGCATGTGCAATAAAAAATTTAGGAGTAGTAACATATTTCTTTTAAAACTGCTTATCAAGGGGAAAAAATTACTAATGGTCGAATTGGGCAAGTTCGCTTATTTTTGCTTTTTACTTCTTTGACTGACTGAAGTTGGCGTAAACCCCAAACCAATTTGCAATAAAAAGGAAAGAAAAATTTTTTTAATCTCCTTTCATTTGCAAGACATCATCAATCTTAGTATACTCCCTATTAATCAAACATTTGAGCCAAAAAGCTCTGTAATTTCTGTTACAACCACAATTTGCTACTCAACCACAAATTTTGATAATGATTTTAAAAAATACAATTCGGTTAGAGAAAGTAACTTTTCCAAATGGTTTTGAAATCACAAATTTTCAGTGGCATTTTCAATATCACAATTCAGCCCTTATCAACCTAGAATATGAAATCAAGTTTAACGAAACATGCATTATCTTGCTATCAACAAATTTGAAAAGCTCAACATGAATTTGATTGTCGACTTTTTTTTTCCAGAAATAAGTAAAACCCATAAGCAATAAAGAAAGGAATAAACAAATATAACTTCTTTTGATTGAAACAAATGGAATAAAGAAAAGAAAAGTTAATTCTTAAAATGATACCACAATACCTTTTGAGCCAAAGTGAAGCAAGAATGAAACCAAAGAACAGAGAACCTAAAAAAGGAAAAGAAAGAATTAAAATGAATGTAGAAAACAATGGCACAAATAAAAAAAGGAACCCCAAGCAGAAAACCAAACAATATCATAGCAAAACAATAAATCCTAAACCCTAAACCTAGAATATTAAAACCATATTTTCAAAACGAAGTAAGCTATAGAGTTATGCTCACAAATTCAGTTTTAGATAAGCTGATGCATCCTAAAATAAGAAAACAAAATAAGATGAAGAGATTTAAAGCACCAACAAATTTTACTCTTACAGCTGAAGCTTATGTTTACCCTTGTAAAATAATCAGAGCAAAAAAAAAAATTGAAGGTTTTCAATTTTATTGTTGAAGTAGAAAATGTCTATAAAAAAGCTGAAATGATCAAATTATAAAATAAATTCTTATAAGAAAATAGGATAATATAAAATTGATAAAAAGTTAATATCAAAAGAAATTTGACTAACCTCATTCTTGGTCTAGTAAACATGTTGATCTCTTTCTCTCTTTTTGATGAAATTGAGATAAAATATGCATTAAATGAGAGCATTTCTTATTTATGTCAAAGTTATAGAAGTAATACATCACTTGTGATTCAAGTATCGGATCAAGGATGCAAGTGACCATTGCAACACACCCTCATTTGGAAATATGTTAAAAAAATGGCTTTAGGGAAGGATATGGATCCAGCAAGGAGAGAAACTAGGAAGACACGGGACCAAGAAAATGGTGTGAAAATTGTATCCATGGGTAAGGGGGGAAGACGACCAAGCACAGGGGAAGCAAACGGATAGGTTTTTTGGGAAGGAAAGAAACAAAGGGAGTAGGAAAGAATGGCACCTGTCAGTGAAATGTAGGCTTGTTAGGGGCAGAGCGTCTCCAAAAACTGTTTTCTGGCTGGGAGAAAAATAGGGACAAAGAAAAAAAATTAATGTAGCGGGGCCCACGGTTCAGAAAGGTATTGAAACCCCAATTTAACCAAGCAAACTTTCTTTTTCTCCTTGCAGCAGAACGTGAGAAGAATGAAGCTTGAAGGGCAAGAGGCGGTAAAAGGAGAGTGAGCGACGTGGCCGCTTGAGAGGCCAAATTTTTCTACAACTTTTATTATATGATTTTAATATATAATCAGCCCATGCAAAATGACAAATTTGCACTCTTTATTCTTCACTATTTACACTCATACCATTGAAAATATCCTATAACATGTAATTTCAGATTTCTAATTTAAATTGTAATTAAATTTTTATTAATTTAAATCAATTCTGGATAATTTTGACCAATTGACCAGCTCCCATGTTAAATGACCATTTTACCCTTGTTTAATTTCATTATTTTCAATTATGTTTTATCATTAATTTAATATTTTAAAATTCAAATTCAAATTTAATATTTTATTTTTTATTATTTTTTTCATATATTTTAGTTAAACATGGTCAATTATTGACTCTTGAGGGGGATTGATAAATCTTAGGTAGTGAAATTACCAAACTACCCCTTAACGAATATTTTTGGTTTTGTTCGTGTTGTTTTTAGTATTTTCACGTAATTTAGTTCATGGACTGGGTTCACGTGAAACTTCTTTACATGAGATCATCCTAGTATAGTCTGTGAGTTCAAAATCAATTTAATTTGACCGTTATTCAGGAAAATTTTTTCGGAGTATGGACACGATCGTCATTTTCAAATTTGTTTCTTGTTTCTCAAAATACACTCAAACGAGATGATTTTGAGATATAGATTCTTGCTATATTCATATTTCACCTCCAATATTATCATTGTAGGGTCTCACTTCAATCTGGACAGAAAAAGTCCTAGTGGGGCTTTCACAGAGTACTTCCCTGAACCTTCTCAAACATACCCTTTATTTAAATATTTTAACAATTTGTATTTTCTTTGAAATTCTTATACTCTATAGCTTATATCGAATATAAGAAAATTGGGGTCCTCACAATATATCATGTTTATTCTTTTTATTAGGTACATTTACGTAACCATATATTAAGTTTAAACTTTACAATTACTCATTTTTAATGATTAGTCTAAGAGTTTTCTCCAATAGTGTAAGGATTAGAATTCCATAAAGGATACTAAGAAATTTACTTTTCAAGATGAAAAGTAAATGAAAATGAATAAATTAATTTATTGAAAGTAATTGGTAAATTTAATTAAGGATTGGAAATTGTGAGGATAAAAATATCATGAGGCTTGAATGACCAATTGATAGTGTTTCGATTATAATTCTTGATCGAAGTATCCAAATGATAAACCGTAAAATTATTTGGAAAGCTAACTTAATTATCTTTCCAAACATATAGGTCTCTCACTTTAGTTCCTTATGGATCAATACCAGAAATTTTGTAAATTTACCCTATGAGCTATAGATACTACCAACTGACCTATCTGTAAAGATTTACCCATAGCGGCCGGCAGGAAACTCCGATTGTAACATCCCGAATCCACAATATAATATAATATTTACTTATAAATCCCACTTACTTACCAGTTGGGCTGTCTGTGATTCTTAACCATCTGTTAATCACTTTAGTAAAATTAGTACTCTCATTCATCGTACCAATATGGAAGTATGCATTATTACATTATTTCCTTAAGATATATATATACATTCCCTTCTACTAAAAATAGTACTGTACAAATTCATTGAATATATAAAAGAATATAAAGTACCTTCGATATCGAAAATATGCCAACTCTAGCAGTCGATAATCTCTGGAAGGTAATTCTCTTAATCCAAGGTCAACAATCTGTGGAGTGGAAAATAAGGGGGTGAGCGACAATGTGCTCAGTAAGGAAGGTGTATGCTGCTTTATAAAATCATAATAAAACTATATCCTCCAAAACGTTTATTTTCCCAATAACATACCCAGTAGGAAAACATATGGATATAGTAAACAGTATTTAATATTCAAATCAATGGCTAAACAATTTACAATATAGTGTAGTAAACAGTAAACAAGATTCAGTAAATCCTCTCAGTAAACAGAAATCGGTAAGTTGAGACTAGGCATCACCCTACAAATAAATCATGCTATCATGTTTCCCCCAGGAACACAAGTTGTCCGCTTTGGGGTGCACCCATAGGCCATCGCCCCCACGGCTTTCTCGGAGTGTGCCCTTAGGCCAAAACTCCAATTCGCGTTCCCATTGGAACATAACTAGATCTATGGCCACAGTCTATAGGTGGTCCTTGGGTACACTTGCCAGGTGACCTCGAGACCTCTGATGACTTGGCGGGTCAATCAGCCTCGTGAATAATAATGCATGAAACTCGGGGCCTAAAGTCTCAAAAATCACTTTATATTTCATAAAGAACCTTTAAGGAATTATTTCACATATTCCATCATTTTCTCAAAATGATTATTTTCCAAAAAGGCATTATATTTTCTGTTTACAAAACATAGTAAAAACAGACCGAAATCTCACCATTTTACACGTGAGAAAAACAAGTTAAACTGGCTCGCCCTTATCAGCTCGCACATTACAGCTCGTCCATCGCCATGGATTGAGCTCGCTCGTTTTCATTTGCCCACTCTGGCGAACTAACATCGCCCACTGTGGCTCTCACACCGAGCTGAACTAGGGTCGCCTACGAAATCTTTCTCTTTAAAAACAAGGGATCGCCCACTATTGGCTTGCCCAGAATTATATCAAAGGGGTTGCCTATCTTTGGCTCGCCCGGATTTTTATTTAAAACAGGGTCGCCTATATTTGGCTCACCCAAAATATCACAAAGGGGTCGCCTATCTTTGGCTTGCTCGGATTTTATTAAAACAGGGGTCGCCTATCTTTGGCTCGCCCGGAAACAACATAGGGGTCGGATTTATAGCTCGCCCAAATCATAGTCTGCTAAAACGGTTTATCAAACTAATGCATGTCTTAAACCAAAATATTTTCTCAATATTTCCATAAAATTTAACTCCACAGAACATGCATTCACTTCACACACATCTCCTTTACCTGGTCTTACGAAGCCTAGCTTCCCAATTGCTTTTATCAATTCTCAATTCCTGGCTGCAAAATAAATTATCAAGACCATCAATATATTCTGTCTGAATCCTTCCAACACTTTGGCGAGACTTGAGGCTAATCCTCTAGCTCGCCCAATATAACTCGCCATTCATATATTGGCTTATACGTGGGAGCTCGCCCACAATTCAACTCGCCATTCATATATTGGCTTATAGGTGGGAGCTCGCCCACAATTCAACTCACCATTCATATATTGGCTTATATGTGGGAGCTCGCCCAAAGTTCAACTCGCCGTGCCTATGCATGTGAGTTCGCCATACACGGTTTTTTATTCAGAGGTGGGCTCGCCTATAAATTAAACTAGCATGTGGCGACATCACCCACTATACCACGCTCCATATTATTTAGCTCGCCCATGATAGCTGAGCTCGCCTATTTTTATCATCACGTTCGCACCATTTCCAGCACTTTCCTTGTTTATTCTCGATTATTTTCCAGACTACATCTTGTTCTAGTTTCTTATATATTCTAAAAGATTTAACTAAAACAAGGCTATATCTATATTTATTACGTTGTAAAACATAGAAATCTACCATTGAATGTCAAGAGAACCATAGAAATATGGAACTCACCTTAACTGAGTTGCACTTCCAGAAACAGATTGTTTTTTGTCTCACTTAGCTTTACTTTACTTATTCTTTAGCTCTTCAACGATGGAGAAAAGGTTTAGCTAACTAAAGGATGAAATTTCATGGCTCACGTATGAGAGAAATGGAAGAAACGAGATGTGAGTTTGCAGTAACATAGAATGGGCGAGAAGGTTTTCGAAGAACATGAAGTTTGCTAATGTCGGTTTTCTCATGAAGTCTTCTTATATAGCCATGCTAATCCAATCAGAACCTACCACCTATTCCTTATCTCGTTTTCTTTCATCATTTCACGTCTTTCATGCATTAAAACTTGAAGAAAACTACAGCAAAAAGGAATGGTGGTGAAGCTTCTTATTGCAGTCCGTTTGACTTACTTCTCTTTGCCATTAATTATCTTTCACATTGCATGTAAATCGGTTAAGCCATTTGGTGTCTAAACCGATTGGTACAAGGAGAAGTAAAGTGGCGTGAAGTCTACTTATAGCCTCTTTTCTTGACTTCCCTTCATGCTTAAATTTCAAAGCTTCCTCAAATAAGCTTCTAGGCATCATGTTATATTTAATTTCCATTCTTATAATTTTTTTTTTATATTCATTCTACTTCACATACACCATATAGAATTTAAATCCAATAAAACTGGGAAGTGGAAGTCCACATTCAATATTTATTTTCACTATCAATCATTTACAAATATGGTGTATAGTGTAACAAATTCGGGTCTCACATTTCTCTCCACCTTAAGAAATTTAGTTCTTCAAATTTCACTTGGACCTATCACTGAAAAAGCTCTAGATATCTCTCACGCATAAGGCTCTTTAACTCCCAAGTAGCCTCTTCCTCGTTATGATACTGCCAGAGCACTTTAACCAAAGGAATCGTCTTAGATCGCAATACCTTATCCTTCCTATCCAGGATTCGTACCGGTTTCTCAACGTAACTCATGTCCTCTCTGATCTCCTGTGGCTCATGTCGAATCACGTGAGAAGGATCTGGATGGTACTTTCTCAACATCGAGACATGGAATACGTTATGCACTCCTGACAACTCTGGTGGTAGTGCTAACCGATATGCCACATCTCCCAAGCGATCTAAGATCTCATAAGGCCCAATGTATCGGGGGCTCAACTTTCCTCTCTTTCCGAATCTTATTATACCTTTGGACGGTGAGACCTTTAAGAATACATAATCACCCGCTACAAACTCTAATGGTCGGCGTATAGTATCTACATAACTCTTCTGCCGACTCTGAGTCGTTTTGAGCCTCTCACAAATCATCTGTACATCACAGGAAGCCTGTTCGACCAAAATCGGGAGCTAACAGTTTACGATCCCCTACTTCTTCTCATGCTATCAGGGATTTGCATCGTCTGCCATACAAGGCCTCATAAGGTGCCATGCCAATACTTGTATGAAAGCTATTATTATAAGCAAATTTTGCCAGGGGTAAGTGATCGTCCCATGAGCCTCTAAAATCCAGTGCACACGCTCTCAATATATCATCAAGCGTCTGTATCATACGCTCCGATTGTCCATCAGTCTGTGGATGAAAAGCGGTGCTAAAATTCAGCTGGGATCCCATAGCCTCTTGAAATCCTTCCCAGAAATGAGATGTGAAGCGGGAATCCCTATCTAATGTAATACTCACTGGAACACCATGTAATCTCACTATCTCCCTGACATACAATTCGGCTAAGGCACTAACTGAATCCGTAGATCTCATGGCCAAGAAATGAGCAGACTTAGTCAATCTATCTACGATTACCCAAATAGCATCATAACCCTTCCGGGTCCGTGGTAATCCCATAATAAAATCCATGGTAACATGCTCCCATTTCCAAGTAGGAATCGATAATGGTCGAAGCATACCTGCAGGCTTTTGATGTTCAATCTTAATTTGCTGGTATGTCAGACATTTAGCAACAAAATCAGCGATGTCCTTCTTCATCTTAGGCCACCAATATACTCTCCGGAGGTTTTGGTACATCTTAGTACTACCCGGATGTAATGTATATCTAGAGGTATGGGCCTCTGATAAAATCAAGTCTTTAATCTGCTGATATCTAGGAACACATATCCTGCCTCTAAACCTCAGTATTCCATCAGTGCCAACCTCGAAATCTGACACAACTCCCATCTGAATCTGGCTAGCTACCCCAACGCAATAATCATCACTCTTCTGAGCTTCTCTAATCCGATCCATCAAGTTCAGCTCTATACGAAAACTAGCCGTAAATCCATACTGGTCAGAGGAAATAACTGTCAAGCTGAGGCTAGAGAATTGCTCCATCAAATCATGCTCCCTGATCATCATGTAAGATACCAATGCAACATGCTTACGGCTCAGTGCATCTACTACTACATTAGCTTTACCTGGGTGATACAAAATCTCACAATCATAGTCCTTTAACAGTTCCATCCACCGTCATTACCTCAAGTTCAACTCTCGTTGCGAGAATATATACTTCAGACTCTTATGGTCTGTATATATTTGAAATTTTTCCCCGTACAAGTAATGCTGCCATATCTTCAGTGTAAACACTATTGCGGCTAACTCCAAATCATGTGTCGGGTAATTCCTCGCATGATCCTTCAACTGTCGAGAACCATAGGCTATAACCCGACCATGCTGCATAAGCATGCACCCTAAACCTTGAGCGAACGCATCAGTATACACCATAAATCCACCTGATCCGCTGGGAAGGGCTAATACGGAGGCAGTAGTCAATCTACGCTTAAGCTCAAGAAAACTACGATCACACGTGTCATTCCACTCAAACTTCACATCCTTACATGTGAGTCGTGTCAATGGAGCAACAAGTTTGGAAAATCCCTCCACGAACATGCGATAATATCCGACAAGACCCAAAAAACTCCTGTAATATCCCAAATCCACAAAATACAGAATATTCATTTATTAATTACACTCACTTACCGGTTGGGTTGTCTGTGATGCTTATCAACTCCTATCACTTTTATAAGAATTATTAAATTATTACCTTAAGAGGTATATACATTCCCTTTAATTTAGAGTAGTACTGTACCATATAACTGAATATACAAAAGAATACAACATACCTTCGATATCAGATCTCTGTAAGGTAATTCTCTTAGCCCGAACCCAATAATCTGTGGAGTGGAAAATAGGGAGTGAGCGATAACGTGCTCAGTAAGGAAGGTGTATGCTGCTTTATAAAATAACAGTTATCTTCCCAAAAAACAAATTAATTATCTTAACCATCAACCCATAAAAAAAACAACGAATATTATAAACTTTAACAGGGTTCCATAGACCCTTTCAGTAAAAAAAACCAATAAGTTGAGACTAGGCAATAAATAAATCATGCTCTGTTCCTTCAGAAACATAAGTCGTCCGCTTTTGGGGTGCACCCGTAGGCCACCGCCCCTCACGGCTATCTCAGCTAGATCTATGGCCATAATCTATAGATGGTCCTCGGGTCCACTTGCCAAGTGACCTCGAGTCCGCTGATGACTTGGCGGGTCTATCAGCCTTGTGATGCCCTGAGGTGCACTCGTTGGTCCATTAGCCTGAACCACCGCCCCAGGTGGGTCACGCAATTACATGAATGATAAAGCATGAACTCAGGGCCTAAAGTCTCAAAAATCACTTTTATAACTCATGTTATCATTTCCACAAAATGATTTGATTTCCAAAAGGTTTTATTGAATAGTAAAATAGCCCATAATCTCAACATTTTCCTTGTGAGAAGGGCACGGGTTAAACTGGCTCGGCCATGGCTAGTTCGCCCATGGTCAGCTCGCCAATTGGTCAACACGCCAATTGGTCAACTCGCCAATTGGTCAACACGCCAATTGGTTAACTCGCCAATTGGTCCACTCGCCAATTGGTCAACTTGCCCATTTAGTCCACTCGCCCAAAAAAAAGGTTTCATATTTCTATTTTCAAAATATTAAAAATAATTCATTTTTCGTTGAGAAAATATTCATAAATTAGTTCGCCAAATACGGCTCGCCAAGTGCGGTGAACTTGTGTTCGCCCGCCAACCCTTGGCGATTTAAAACAAACTAACCTGGCTCGCCCCAAGGCTCGCCCTTTATGGCATTGCCATGTCAACTCGCCCACCCATAATAAGACAGGGGTCACCCGCCCTAAAACAACCTTAAAAAGGGTTCGCCACTTTAGCTCGCCCGGTTTCTTCTTAAACAAGGCTACTCGCCCAAGACTTCAAAATCATAAAAAGTGAGCTCACCCAAGTGGCTCGCCCGCCAATACCAGTTTGCCTAACATCAAAAACAGGAGGGCCAGTTCGCCCAACCATATAAAGGGGTGGATTTTTAGCTCGCCCAACTCAGTATATAATTTATCCAGCATGTCATAAAACAAAATAATTTCACAATATTTCACAACATTTTTACTCCACAGGACATGCATGGACTTCACATGCAACTCCCTTACCTCGTCTGAGGAAGCCTTGCTTCTCGTTCGCCTTTCTCAATTCCCGTTTGCACAAATTTATTAAAACTATTAATATTCCTTTTTTTTGAATATTTTCTGAACTATTTATATTTTCCTAATATTTGGGACACTTTGGCGAGATTGAGTTCGCCATTCGCCCATAGAGCTCGCCCTTCTATAATTGATCTACTCTTGGGAGCTCGCCCAATCATTCTCGCCATTCATATGGCTTATTTGTGGGAGTTTGCCCAACATAGGAGCTCGCCCTACCCCACTTTTTATTCATTGGCAGCTCGCCTATGCATTAAACTTGCAGGTGGCGACATCGCCCTTACTTCCACATTCCAGATTTTAGCTCGCCCATACTAACTGAGCTCGCCCATTATCATTATTCCCAGTATTTTCATTGTCTATTCTCGATTCAGACTACACCTTGTTCTAGTTCTTATATATTCTAGCAAGATTTAGCTAAAACAAGGCTATATCTATGTTTATTACATTATAAAACATAGAAATCCAGTATTGAATATCAAGAGAACCATAGAAATTATGGAACTCACCTTAACTCAGTTGCTCTTCCAAAAATAGAATGTTTTCTTGCCTCCCTTAGCTTTACTTCTCTTGTTCCTTGGCTTTTCAACACTGCGGAAAGGTTTGGCTAACTAAAAATGAAGTTTTCATGGCTTATATATGAGAGAAATGGGAGGACTACATGTGAGCTTGTAGTGAAAATAGACTGGCGAGGAGTTTTCTGGAGAAGATGAGGTTGCTACGTTGGTTCTTCTTCTCACATATTCCTCCTTATATAGCCAAGTTAATCTTGTTAGAACCAACCACCTGTTTCCTTATCCTGTTTTCTTCATCATTTCATGCATTAAAAACCAAAGAAACTGCAGCTAAAAAGAACGGTGTGAAGTCCTTACTAAAATCTCGTTTTTGACTAACTCTTCTTTGCCATTTATTATCTAGCTAAATTTGTCAGGAGAAGGGAAGTGGCGAGAAGTCCACAATCAGCCCCTTCCCTTGACTTTTCTCTTTTCTTTTCTTCTCTTCTCCACGCCAATCCTCTTCCAGCCAACGTTCATTAGCTATCTTCTCATTCTTTTCTTTGTTTTGTTCTCTAGCCATTAATTCCCTTCTTATACTTTCCATTTCGTTTTCAATCCTTCACATTGACTCAAACTTCATTTAATGCTTTCATACCTTATATATATACTATCTTGACCTTTTATCAAGATTAAGTCCCACCTATTCCTTGTTACAATTGATATTTGTTGTTTCTTTCTTTTATCAACCATACTATACATCATGACTTAAAATGCAAAGTGGAAATTCACATTCAATGATTCTTTAATTTTACTAAAAGAATTAGTTTCCACTATCAATCATGTACAAATATGGTATATATTATAATAAAATTCGGGTCTTACAACTCCGTATCTTAGTAACGGTGTTAGGCCTTTCCCACTGTACAATGGCCTCTATCTTGGACGGATCAACTGACACCTCGTCCTTCGACACTATGTGTCCCAAAAAGATTATATGGTCGAGCCAGAAATCACACTTACTGAATTTTACATACAACCTCCGGTCTTTGAGGGTCTGTAATACCATATACAAATGTTGCTCATTCTCCTCTAGAGTCTTAGAATAAATCAAAATGTCATATATAAATACTATGACAAACTTATCCAAAAATGGATGGAACACCTCATTCATCAAACTCATAAAAGCTGCAGGCATTTGTTAACCCAAAAGGCATCACTAAGAACTCATAGTGACCATAGTGAGTCCGAAATGCTGTCTTATGCACATCTGACTCCTTAATTTTCAACTGGTGATAACCTGATCGAAGATCTATGTTGGAAAATGCCTGTGCACCCTTGAGCTAATCAAATAGGTCATCAATCCTGGGTAGTGGATACTTATTCTTAATGGTAGCCCGATTCAACATCCGGTAATCTATACACAACCGGAGACTACCATCCTTCTTTCGAACAAATAATACTGGAGCTCCCCATGGTGACATACTGGGACGTATAAATCCTTTATCTAATAACTCTTAGAGCTGCTTCTTAAGCTCATCTAACTCTGTCAGTGCCATCCGATATGGGGGTCGAGAAATCGACTCCGTACCGGGTACCAACTCGATCATAAACTCTATCTCTCGATCCGGTGGTAACCTTGGTAAATCCTCTGGAAATACATCCGAAAAGTCCTTGACCACAGGAATCTCTTGAATCTCTGGATGTTTCCTCTCTACATCTTCCACACTAGCAATATATCCTTCATAAACATTCATACATAACCACAATTTCAGTACACATGTCATTTCATAACCATATACTCACATACTTTTTATTAATTTACAATAACTTTACAATGTATTTTTCGGGATGAGAGAAGGTAATAAACTTAGTATTACAATCCAAACTGATATGATTTGCAGCTAACCAATACATACCCAAAATGATGCCAAAATCATATATATTCAACAAAATTAGGTTAGCTGTCATAACCTTCTCTCCTATAGTTAATTTACAATTCCTATATACAATATCTATCCTTTGGAAAGCTTTAAAAGGGGTATTCACTTGCAAAGTATACCCTAACAACTCCGACTCTACTGGGGTCCTGTTAGCATATGTAGGCGAAAAGAACGAGTGGGTAGAACCCGGATCAAATAAGGCAATTACGGGAATATCAAAGAGATAAATTTTACCTTTAATCACATCAATAGAGGCGTCAGCAGTCTCCTGATCCATCGCGTACACTCGACCCTGAGTCACAACCTTCTTACCCTTCTTTGTGGTTGTCGCCCGCCTAGGCTGTGAGGGTGTTGCCTTCTCTGGCTCACTCGGAGCTGCTGATGCCGCTACCTGAGGTAATGCAGCAGGAATAGTAGAAGCGGTTGATTCTCTGAGCATCGGGCAATTCCTGATAAAGTGCCCCGTTTGTCCACATCTAAAACATGCCTTAGTCATCAAAGGACAAGGGTGTGACCCATGTGACCTTCCATAATGTCTACATAAAGTCGCAACATTCCTCTGAGTAGCGGTGGGGCCACTAACAGGGGTAGAAACTGCTGATCTATTGAATCGTCCCTCGAAAATCTGTATGCCCGAAGATCTAGTCCTCTTAGGCTGCTCCCTACTATATCTGTAAGATCCAATTCTACACTACCGTAGACTCTAATTTCATAAAATTGAAAATGGAATTTAAATAAATAGTGAATATTGATTTCACTTAAGTGAAAAGCTTCTTAATTTAAAATGAGAAGAGATCAATTTTGTGAAAAACACTAGAGTCGAGTACGAATAGCTCCCCAAGGGGCGAGTAAGAAGTGATCGCCAATGGTAATGGCGAGTTGGACGAGGCGTGGGCGAATAGGTGTGTTCGCCAACGTGTGAGGTGAATCAAAACAAAGTGGCGACCTGGTGTAACCAGTGGGCAAGCTGTTAATTTGCTTAGTGTTGGCGTGGTCTAAACAACAAACCGTGCAGCCAAAATTGACTTGGCAAGTCGGACGGTTGGAGACAATAAATAGAGGAAAGCTAAAGTCAATAAGGGAATTAGTCTCATTGGTTGAGGAACAAAAAGCAAAGTCAATTGAAGCAGAAAAAGGAGTGTGTAAGAAGGACTTTCACGCCACTTATGCTTCAGTTTTTTCAGGCATTAAATGCATGATAGACATGAAATAAATGCTGGAAATGAGATAAGACCAAGTAGTGAATTCTGATTGGATAGTGTGGCTATAAAAAGAGAAACAAATGAGGATAACAGAGTTAGCCAACTCCAGCTGCTTCACGGAAACCATTTCACTACAAATTATGCTCTGTTTCTTCCATTTCTCTGCTATGTTTGATCTACTGAGTTTCACTCTTCAGTTGGCTAAACAAGTAAACTAGCTTGTAAACCTTTCCTCCTTAGTTTGATGAGTTAAAGGAGTAAGCAAAGGAAGGCCAACATGAGATGGAAAGCAGCCTGTTCTGGAAGTGCAGTGGTTGAGGTGAGTTTCATATTTTCTGAGGAGTTCTTGATGCTCAATGATAGATTTCTATGTTTTATGAAGTAATAAACATAGATACAGTTTTGTTTTTAGTTAGATCTTTGGAGAATATGAAAACAAGAAAAATAATGGAATAAGTGATGACAATGGCGACTACAGTGATCGCGCATGTTGAAAACTAGTAATCGCCAATGAGGCGAGTAGATAATAAGGAACTCGCCAAGGTAAAGTCTGTGTTCAAAGGGCGAGAAAGCCCAATTCTAGTGAAGTGAAATAATGGGCGAGCTCAAATGCATAAGGCATTGGGCGAATAGAATTGTGGGCGAACTCCCACAATTAAGCCAATGAAGGCCTCGTGAGTTGACTGGCGGGCGAGCTTCCACGTGTAAAACTTTTATTGAATGGCGAGCTCGATTGTGCTAGTTAGAGCTCTGTTGGGCGAGTAGTCATTTGATTTATTTCAATCTCGCCAAGTGATATAAAAAGAAAATATTAATGGAATTTATATATAATTTGCAGCCGATAATTGGGAATGGCTATGGGCGAACAGAGAGCAGGGCGAAGCAAGGCTTCGTTGAACCAGGTAAGGGAGATGTGTGTGAAGTGATGCATGTCCTGTGGAGTAAATTTTATGAAAACATTAAGTTAAATGTTTTGTTTTCTGACATGCATTGATTGAGGAAGTTATTTGATAATTATTTTGATTCGGGCGAGCTAAAAGCCGACCCCTATGCTGTTTTCCGGATGAACTGATACAGGGCGGGCGAGCTCTTGTGTGTTTATGTTGGGCAAGCCCTTGTATTTGTAGTCGGACGAATTGGTATTGGCGGGCGAGCCAAGCCATTTTATAATTTTTATACACCCGTTTCTAGATTTAAGGGCGGGCGAACCGTTTTTATAGGAAAGCTACGGGGCGAGCCAAGTGGCAAGCTCTTTTTTATGAGAACTGGGCGAGTGCCCTTGGTTTAAAGAGAAATCCGGGTAAAGCCATAGTCGGGCGAACCCTTTTTAATGTGTTTGGGCGGGCGAACCGCTATCAACGAGACATATTTCTGTTTTCGAAAAGCTAAGTGGCGGGCGAATACTAATTCACCGTCTTATCGAGTTAGTCAGGGGCGAGCCGTGAAGGGCGAGCTGACTCTGGCGAACAGTTTTATAGTGTAATTTCTTATACGAAAAATAAGACGTTTTAATATTTTCAAAATAGAAATATGAAACCTTTTGGGCGAGTTGATTAATGGGCAAGCCACTGAGGGCGAGCCAGTTTTGCTTTTCGATTTAAAAAGGGCAAAGTTGGGCGGGCGAACACATGTTCTCCGCCATGGGCGAGCTGCCATAGGCGAGCCATAACGGGCGAGCTGACCATGGGCGGGTAGGTTTTAAAAGTTGAGAATTTTGGAAAGTTTTCCAAGTGTTTTGTAAACAGAAAACCTAAAACCTTTTAGGGAATTAAATCATTTGAGTAAATGATAATGTAGGTGAGATAAGCCCTTAAAGGTTTTCATGAGATATAAAAGTTATTTTTGAGACTTTAGGCCCTGAGTTCATGCGTTACTATTGCGTGACCTACCTGGGACGGTGGCTCGGTCAATGGACCAACGAGTGCACCTCAGGGCGTCACAGGGCTGATGGACCCGCCAAGTCATCAGCGGTCTCGAGGTCACTTGGCAAGTGGACCCGAGGACCACTATAGATTATGGCCATAGATCTGAGATAGCCGTGAGGGGCGATGGCCTACGGGTGCACCCCAAAAGCGGCAGATTCCGTTCTCGCAAGGGGGAGGGGGAACGATGATAGCATGATTTATTTGTTGCCTAGTCTCAACTTACCAATTTTTGTTTACTGTGAGGATTTGTTGAAATCCTATATAGTGTTTACTACATTTTAAAGTAAACTGTTTAGCCAGTGATTTAAATGGTGTTTTAAGAGAGTTGTTTACTATATATCCATTGTCTTTTCTACTGGGTTATTGTTAAGAAAAGAATAAGTGCGTTGTGATATATAGTTTTGCTTTATTTAAAGCAGCATATGTTTCCTTTACTGAGCGTATGAATCGCTCACCCCTTTGTTTTAACTCCACAGATAAGAAGTACACGGAGTTAAGAGAATTAGCTCTCAGATGGGTATAGCTATGCTTAAAGCACTGAGGCATGGCACGTTAAATGTGACAGGTACAGTCTCTTCTCTTTTACATATCAGACATATGTATACAGTACTACCTTAGTGAAATAAAGGTAAATAGGGGATGTCAGATGTAAGGAATAATGAAAAGAAATTTCATATTCCATAATTAATAGATAAATGTTTCTCATTTATCACTGTTATTGTTGAATGTTAATGGCATCGCAGACAGCCCAACCGGTAAAGTTGTATGAAAATACGTGAAAAATGTGGTAACGGGATGTTACAATATCTATTCTCCAAAAATCTCTTACCCTTATCTTTACCTTTACTCTTGCTCTTACCACCAGCCTTTATATGGTACTGCTCAAAATCCCTCTCACATAGCTGAGCTCGTCGTATGACCTCATCATAAGTCAAGATATCAAATAGGGCTAGCTTCGATCGGATGGAGGGTCTCAAACTAGCCTTAAATCTCTCGATCTTATGTCTCTCATTAACACTGGTCTGTGAATCAAATCGGCTCAAGGTGGTAAACTTAGCCTCATACTTGTCCACTGCCATACTTCCCTGAGTTAAATCCATAAACTCTTGCTGTAGTTTCTGCTAGGCAGTGTCAGGGATATACCTTCGTCTAAAAGCATCTACAAAAATCTCCCAAGTAATATCCTGATGCTGAGAGAATAATACTATCTCCACCAGTGCTCCGCATCATCTGTCAACTAGAACACTGCTAAACTTGCCTTATCGGTCTCCGTACACCTCATAATCCTTAGTAACTTCTCTATAGCAATAACCCATTCCTCCGCCGCCAACGAATCCCTAGCACCTTTAAACTTAGGCGAATCCAACTTCTTAAATGATCGTACCAAAGTGACATCATAATACGACTCCACATCTCTAGGTGGCTGAATCAATGGTTGTGGTGGAGCTACTTGTGGCTGAGGTGCCAGTGGTGGAATAGGCTGAGGCTCGGGTACAACTGGTGCAGGCTGTGGCGGTGCTGGTGCCTCTACTGGGGCTGCGGGAGCTGCTGCTCTCTCCCTCTCCGCCCTATCCGCAGCTCTATCCGCCTGATACATAACCATGAAGTTGGCTACTAACCTCTCTACTCGGCTCACACAAGCATCAATGCTCTCTAGCTGTAGAGGACGTGCAGGTCTTGGGGCAGGTTCCGGTGTCTGCGTCCCCAAAATCTGTGCCGCCCTACCTCAACCTATACCTCTCACTGAGTGTATCCTCCTCCTTCCACTCATATCTGTACCACATGGATTATTTATCACTTATCATTAGTATATCAATTATATATTCAGATTATACAGTATTACAAGGAATGTTTATTATTCACTTTTCGTTTTAAGCATCACTAGACATCCAACCAACCCTACTCTGATATCATTAAATCTGTAACATCCCGAATCCACAATATAATATAATATTTACTTATAAATCCCACTTACTTACCGGTTGGGCTGTCTGTGATGCTTAACCATCCGTTAATCACTTTAGTAAAATTAGTACTCTCATTCATCGTACCAATATGGAAGTATGCATTGTTACATTATTTCCTTAAGATATATATATACATTCCCTTCTACTCAAAATAGTACTGTACAAATTCACTGAATATATAAAAGAATATAAAGTACCTTCGATATCGAAAATCTACTGACTCTAGCAGTCGATAATCTCTGGAAGGTAATTCTCTTAATCCAAGGTAAACAATCTGTGGAGTGGAAAATAAAGGGGTGAGCGACAACGTGCTCAGTAAGGAAGGTGTATGCTGCTTTATAAAATCAGAATAAAACTATATCCTCCAAAACGTTTATTTTCCCAATAACATACCCAGTAGGAAAACAAATGGATATAGTAAACAGTATTTAATATTCAAATCACTGGCTAAATAGTTTACAATATAGTGTAGTAAACAGTAAATAGGATTCAGTAAATCCTCTCAGTAAACAGAAATCGGTAAGTTGAGACTAGGCATCACCCTACAAATAAATCATGCTATCATGTTTCCCCCAGGAACACAAGTCGTCCGCTTTGGGGTGCACCCGTAGGCCATTGCCCTTTACAGCTTTCTCGAAGTGTGCTCGTAGGCCAAAACTCCAATTCGCGTTCCCATTGGAACATAACTAGATCTGTGGCCACAGTCTATAGGTGGTCCTCGGGTACACTTGCTAGGTGACCTCGAGACCTCTGATGACTTGGCGGGTCAATCAACCTCGTGAATAATAATCCATGAAACTCGGGGCGTAAAGTCTCAAAAATCACTTTATATTTCATAAAGAACCTTTAAGGAATTATTTCACATATTCCATCATTTTCTCAAAATGATTATTTTCCAAAAGGCATTATATTTTCTGTTTACAAAACATAGTAAAAACAGCTCGAAATCTCACCATTTTACACGTGAGAAAAACAAGTTAAATTGGCTCGCCCTTATCAGCTCGCCCATTACAGCTCACCCATCGCCATGGATTGAGCTTGCCCGTTTTCATTCGCCCACTGTGGCGAACTAACATCGCCCACTGTGGTTCTCACACCGAGCTGAACTGGGGTCACCCACGAAATCTTTCTCTTTAAAAACAAGGGATCGCCCACTATTGGCTCGCCCAGAATTATATCAAAGGGGTTGCCTATCTTTGGCTCGCCTGGATTTTTATTTAAAACAGGGTCGCCTATATTTGGCTCGCCCAAAATATCACAAAGGGGTCGCCTATCTTTGGCTTGCTCGGATTTTATTAAAACAGGGGTCACCTATCTTTGGCTCGCCCGGAAACAACTTAGGGGTCGGCTTTATAGCTCGCCCAAATCATAGTCTGCTAAAATGGTTCATCAAACTAATGCATATCTTAAACTAAAATATTTTCTCAATATTTCCATAAAATTTAACTCCACAGAACATGCATTCACTTCACACACATCTCCCTTACCTGGTCTTACGAAGCCTAGCTTCCCGATCGCTTTTATCAATTCTCAATTCCTGGCTGCAAAATAAATTATCAAGACCATCAATATATTCTGTCTGAATCCTTCCAATACTTTGGCGAGACTTGAGGCTAATCCTCTAGCTCGCCTAATATAACTCGCCATTCATATATTGGCTTATACGTGGGAGCTCGCCCACAATTCAACTCGCCATTCATATATTGGCTTATAGGTGGGAGCTCGCCCACAATTCAACTCGCCATTCATATATTGGCTTATATGTGGGAGCTCGCCCACAATTCAACTCGCCATTCATATTGGCTTATATGTGGGAGCTCGCCCAAAGTTCAACTTGCCATGCCTATGCATGTGAGTTCGCCATACACGGCTTTTTATTCAAAGGTGGGCTCGCCTATGAATTAAACTAGCATGTGGCGACCTCGCTCACTATACCATGCTCCATATTATTTAGCTCGCCCATGATAGCTGAGCTCGCCTATTTTTATCATCACTTTTGCACAATTTCCAGCACTTTCCTTGTTTATTCTCGATTATTTTCTAGACTACATCTTGTTCTAGTTTCTTATATATTCTAACAAGATTTAACTAAAACAAGGCTATATCTATATTTATTACGTTGTAAAACATAGAAATCTACCATTGAATATCAAGAGAACCATAGAAATATGGAACTCACCTTAATTGAGTTGCACTTCCAGAAACAGATTGTTTTTTGTCTCACTTAGCTTTACTTTGCTTATTCCTTAGCTCTTCAACGATGGAGAAAAGGTTTAGCTAACTAAAGGATGAAATTTCATGGCTCACGTATGAGAGAAATGGAAGAAACGAGATGTGAGTTTGCAGTAACACAGAATGGGCGAGAAGGTTTTCGAAGAAGATGAAGTTTGCTAATGTCGGTTTTCTCATGAAGTCTTCTTATATAGCCATGCTAATCCAATCAGAACCTACCACCTGTTCCTTATCCCATTTTCTTTCATCATTTCACGTCTTTCATGCATTAAAACTTGAACAAAACTGCAGCAAAAAATAATGGTGGTGAAGCTTCTTGCTGCAATCCGTTTGACTTACTTCTCTTTGCCATTAATTATCTTTCACATTGCATGTAAATCGGTTAAGCCATTTGGTGTCTAAACCGATTGGTACAAGGAGAAGCAAAGTGGCGTGAAGTCCACTTATAGCCTCTTTTCTTGACTTCCCTTCATGCTTAAATTTCAAAGCTTCCTCAAATAAGCTTTTAGGCATCATGTTTTATTTAATTTCCATTCTTATAATTTTTTTTTTATATTCATTATACTTCACATACACCATATAGAATTTAAATCCAATAAAAATGGGAAGTGAAAATCCACATTCAATATTTATTTTCACTATGAATCATTTACAAATATGGTGTACAGTGTAACAAATTTGGGTCTCACACCGATTAAGGTGATTCAAAATCTATTAGAAAGCTAACTTAAATATCTTTTTAGCCATATAAGGTTCATATTTTAATTCATTATAGATTAACAACAATAAATTCTTACATTCACGTCACAAGCAAGGAATTCGAAACTGAGCAATCAGTAAAGAGTTGGGCAAAATTTTTGATAGAAAACTTCGATTGAAGTGATTCAAATTGCGTTGGAATGTTAACTTAAAGATCTTTTCAACCATATATGGCTCATATTTTTATGTATTTTGGATTGATCTCGGTGAAATTTTAAAGTTGGCTATAAGTGCAGTGAAGTAATTGGAAAAGTGAGAATTAAAGTATAGAAATTGAATTGGCTTGTAATTAAATTATAAAGTGTTATTTTAGCTATGTAAAAATTAATATAAGTGGATGAATACTACTATTTACTTAATTAGTGATTAAGAAAAAAATAGTTGTCTTCCAATATTTTTAGACGAATGCAAACCATGAAAGTCTGAAAATTCTCCATCAAATAACATGTATTTTAACCAAATAAATGAAATAAATAAAATGCACCTCAAATATCTAAGATATTTCTAATATGTGTATTAATTAAACAAGAGTGAAAAGGTGGCAAAAGAGGCCTATAAGGGACGGCTAAAGGGCTGAAAATATATTAGTGAATGGAAGCAGCCAAAAACGTGAGAAATGTAGGAGTCCACTTTCCTTGCATTTCATTGGTTAGAAATGATATAATTAACTAAATAAAACTTAGGTGATAACATTAACACAACTACCTAACACCTAAGCGGCTGGAAACAAAAAGTAAATGGCTTTAAGTGTTGTGTGAAAGTCTGCAAAAACAGAATAGAAAAACCTGAAGCAATGGCATGAGGAAGAGTGAGGGAGAAAGAAAGAAAATCAAAGGGAACAAGGGAAAAGAGATACAGGGGCTTCAATTCTCATCACAACACCTTCAAGTACACATCTTTAACCCTTCAAGCAACCCTGAACAGCTGCTGAAATGGAGCCAAACAGCAGCTGAAAAATCAACGCAGATCAGAAAGGGGAAGCAAGAACAAGAGAGTAAAGGAGAAAAAGAGAGGAAAAGGAGAAGGGAAGAGAGGTTCAAACCCTATACAGTCACCTTCCTAAACTACAATATTTCTTTCTCAAATACCCCAATTTGTTGCTGGAGAAAAGAGCAAACGGCAGCTATTTGAAGCAGAACGGAACAGCGCATCAAGAACAGGGCCGGTTTGATTTTTCAAGGGTAAGATGGATCAGACCATTTCTATTAATCCCAAGCTTAATATATGTGTTAGAGGGATGGATTATGAGTGTATTTGTGATGGCAAAGTGCAGGAAAATTGGCTGGAGAGTTAGTAGAAAAATTGTCAAAGAAAAAGGTTCCAAGGGTAAACAACTTTTCTTTAGCTTGATTTGGATATATATGATTGCTAGGGTATGTTTAAATGTAAAATTAGTATTACCATGTGAAAATATTAATGTTAAGATGGTGATAACGTGCTGCCCTAATGAGAAAGCTTTAGTGAAGGAATTTATTCAAATTAAATCCTAAGGTTTTATTGTTGTAAATGGTGTAAGTAAATTGTGTGGTATGTGATTATAGTAAGAGGAATAAATGTGGATTAGTGAATGATATTAAGAGTACTAATTTAGTTTAAAAAAAATTGTGAAATGGTAATTTCGGTTTTAATGGAAAAGTGTTGAAGAAATGGCTTTATTCGATTGAATTCAAATTGTTTGACGTACTTTGAAGTATGATAAGGCAAGATTACTAATAATTGGCCTTGTATGAATGTTGGTCGTTGCTAAGGAGTCCATCAATAAGAACACAGTGAGGAAAGGATAGACACGCTTAAGCTGCAACTGAAGGATTGCTAAGCAAAATAGCGAGGATTGAGGTAAGGAATGAATATGGATGACGTAAGGATACTATGAATAAATATTCATTTGAAATTGATTTTATGAATTGTTTTGAAATTTTTATGATTTTGGAGGAGAGAATGATGCTTTGATGTGATTGAAGTTTTAAAGATAAATTTTAAACTGTTTATGGTTTGACCTGATTGAGGTTTTAGTATGGTTTGCGAATTGTTTATGATTTTTGATTTGAGTGAGGTTTATGATTTGGATACTATAATGGATTTAAAATCAACTGCCTTGGGAATATAAATTGTGTTTTTATGTAGGAGGGTTAGGACAATTATAACTGTTATGCTGCCGAAATTTTTATAAAATCATAGATAAGAAAAGTACAATTTAATTGTTTAGATACTTAAGAGGAAGTGACAAAATAAAAAGTAGTAGAATATTTACCAGAATTATAAATGGAATTTTAAACATAATTTGGAATTATTGTGCAGTGCTAAGAACTTGAAAGATCAAGAGGTGTAAAGGATGCTACTGATTTTATACTGCATAGAAGTAGAGGTAAGGAACATGTATAGGAGTTGCATAAGAAAATTTTTACTTGCATTTGGAAATTTTTGGATACCGAATCATAATCGTTTATTCACTTACTCCTCCCAAATGAAAAATAGAAATCTATCCTAAATTTCTATAGGTCCAAATAATGCCTTACCTAAAATGATTTACATGAATTAAATTACATGAAAGGATTTACATAATGATTTACATGAATTGATTTACACAAAATAAATTGCATGAATTTATTTATATGAAATGAATTTCATTAAATGTATAATTTGCATAAAATGTAATTTCTCATGATTTACCAATTATGTTCAAGTATGCTATTATGTAATTAAAGTTTTTGCATTGAGTTTTAAATGAATTTTGTTATTATTCAATTTTAATAATAACTCTTTTATATGATTATGGACTATGAATTGACTGAAGATAATTGCTATTTGAAATGATTTATATTGTAAACTGCTATTTGAAATGATTTCTATTGTTAATCACTATTTGAAATGATTTCTACTGTTGAATGAAATGATTTATGAAAATGTTTTGAGACGATCGTTCTTTAATGATCATGCATACTGTTATCGACTGCGAGACCTGGTCCAGTCCGCAGGTTTATTGTTTACTGACTGTGGGATTATTATGGTCAAACCCACAGGTTTACACAGTGAGCACCTGACCAGTGCAATCTATGATTGTTCAACAATGGTCATTCATTACCGATCATCCCTATGGGGATACCGATACCAATTGTCCCTTCGGGGATATCGACACCGTTTCGTGCATGATTCTATTAGATGTGACTATCTCCACTGAATTGTATTTGAATGATTTTGAATACCGAATGATTTGATTACTGAATGATTTGAATACTGAACGATTTGAATACCAAATGATTTGATTGTTGAACGATTTGAATGCCGAATGATTTGAAATACTGAATGATTTGAGTATTGATTTACTGATTTGACAAAAAGAATGAAAGGTTTGAAATCGAATGATTGATAGTGATAATTTCAAATGAACTACTTTACTGTATTAGATGAAAACATTGCTTATATTGACATTTGAAAATGTTATCGAAGTTGCATACTAAAATTGTTTTATAGCATTGCCTACATAAATGGCTTATATACTGATTAATGATTTGAAATTGCATCGCATAAATTACAAAATGTTTTATACGGATTATTGATTTGAAATAGCATCACATGAATTATTAAATGTTTTATGTTGATTAATGAATTGAAATTGCATTGCATAAAATACTAATTGTTTTATATTGATTAATCATTTTATCGTCAATTGAATTTACTCTCTATAGTCGCATCTAGGGACCGGAACATGACAAGTACTGTAAAGTACCTTCCATACTCTACTCGGTTACCTAGCCGACTATAGTATCCTTCCGATACTATCCCTTAGTGAGTTGCTAGGAAATAAATATTTTTATGAATTTTAATATTTATATTTAATATGCCTTTTTCATAATTAGTAAAATAAATAATTTTTATTTAATTGCATTTTATACACGCTTTTATATATGTTTCTTATTGGACTTTCCCCAAAGCTCACCCCCTTACTCACCATCCTAAATTGCTCATCAGTAGGCGTGCCAACCACTACGATAGGTTAGCTGGAGAAAACTACTAGAAGTTAAGGTATCCAATGATTAGGTATTCGTAAAATTTTTACATTTATATTCAGACTAGTGTATGCATAGCAGCTGTAAATAAATATCGAGATGTAAATAATGTAGCGATTTGTGGGGTGTATTGAAATTGAATTGACAGTAACAAAATTATATATTTTATATTATAGTTTATATTTCAATTTCTGATTTATTCTTACTGATTAAATGATTTAATGGGATAAAAATATATATGAAATGAAAATTATAGATTGTACTTGCACTGACACTGAACACAAACCAACTGACACCGAACGATTAAATGAGAAAGATAGTAATAAAAAGGAAAAAGTAAATTCGGAATTTTATAATTTCGAATGTTACAAATAGTCCTTCCAAAACTAATTATTATAATAATAAAAAATTTGTTGCCTAAGAGGATTTGTATTCAAATATATTGTGTTTATAAAATAAAGTATATACAAGACATTAAGTTATTAGTAAAATAAATTTAATTATTAACAAAGAAAAGTCATTGCAATAAATTTTTTTTGCAACGATTTTTTTATATTATGAATGTGATTAGGTATATTTTTAACAACGAGAGTATACTCAATCACCTTACAACGACTTTAAAAGTTATGGAATGCCCATTTTCTAGTAATATCTTTGTCATAGAGATTTCTCAATTCTTAGCTAATAAAAAAACAATAATTATACTATATATTATCACTAAAATTTTTTGACTTTATAAGCGGGTTAAGGATGATTACATGTGTCCTTTAAACATATTAAGAAAATATAAAATAAATAAAATAAGACATATGTAATCATCTTAATCTCATTTGTGGAGTCAAAAAAACTTCACTAACAGTGTATATGATATTAATCCATAAAAAAATTGAAAACATAAATAAATAAATTGATAGCAACACGCCTAAAATTCTTAATTTCTTTGGACAAAACCTAAGGGCCCATCCTTTTTTGAGAATTTCTTCTCCCTACACCTTATTTTACTTAATGTATCATTGTTCATTCAAAGAGGAAAATGAGTTTGAGGTGAAAAAAATTGGGTATATTTAGAATTACTCCCCTTTTTTTCTCTCTTTCTTTTTGTTTTATTAAGCTAAACTATCTGTGAAGGTTGTAAATTTCTGTACCAAGTTAATAAATAAATAGAAGACATTAAATAAGCTAGTATTGAAATGTAGTATGTAATTCTTATTATTTCAAATAATGAAACCAAAAATTCTAATTTGGAGCAATTAGCAATAAATGATTAATACATATATAATTTAGAAATTATATAAATAAGTTAGAGATAAATATATATATATATAAATATATATCCAATAAAAGAAATAATGGATATCTTGTATATTAAGGGTACAAGTATACTAAATTAAAGATGATATACATAAGTATATATAAAATATATAGAGAGAGAGAATAAATAAGGAAATATATATTAAATATAATATAAATATATATAAATATATATATATATATATATGCAAATTAATGTAGAAATATATATTGGTTGTGTAAATATATCTATAAATTATATAATTATAGGTATTAGAGATTGGAATAAAACCAAAACAAAATAATTTGAATTTTATAAAATAAAATAAATTAAATATACACTTAGTGAAGTTTGATGGGACTTTTCCCACCAAACCCTACTTTGATGGTCTGCTTTGGTAGACATCATCGTCTTCATCATCTGTGGCTGAACAAAAAGCCATGGAAAGAAAAATGAAAATAACAGGAGAGAGGAAGATTGAGTGAGCTACGAGAAAAGAGAATCGAGAGTGTAGAAGGCTGAGAATGAAGGAAAGCAAGAAAGGAAAAGAAAAGAAATAGGAAAGAGAAGAACTCACGTTAAGAGCAGAAAAATCGCTGCTGAAGAAGTTATTTTGGCGATGCGATTCTGTGATATTCTAAATGTGATAATCGTGATTTTTGACACTGATTAATAAACAAATATAATTTAGATGAGTATAAGTTATATTAAGTATTCTAGAGTTATAAGAATAAATTAATTAAGTAATGATTTAATTTTAAGAACTTAAATTAAAATGATATTTTATGAAAGTTAGGGAAATAAATATATATGTACATTAAATAAAATAATATATATGTATATTAAAAGGATAAAAAGAATATATACAGAGATATTAAAGAAATGAAAGAAATAAAATATATACAAAATTAATACATAAAATATATATTATAAATATAAATTTATTGATATAAATCATATATATATATATAAATAAAATAGCTAGAGAAGCTTCAAAGGAAGTTTGTCTCGGTTCAGTGCCCAAACCCTCTGCAAACTGCAGACGTATAGGAATAAAATATATAAATAAATAATATGTAAGTAGAGAAGGAGAAACAAACCCACGTGAGTTGTCTGCTTTGAATTTAGTGGCTTAAAAACAAAGCCAATCGACAAGAAAAGAAAATGAAATGATAAAATAAATAAATAAACTGATTTGACAAATGAATATATATTGGGATACGGGTGTGGCTTACTTGAGAAGATTGGAGAACAGTTACTCCACTAACATCATTTTCCACCGGCCACTTTCATCCTTACTATCATCGTCCATCATCATCACTATTGTCATAACAGCAGCCGCTTCAATCCTTCTCTTTTATTTTCTATTGTACGAGAGTTTATCATTTACATCCTCACGAGTTGCTGCAACTTAACCCCCTTTTGTATCAACAATAAAGGTTAAATTAAAGAGTGATTTGGAGAGTGAAAATCGAAGAGCAGGGGTGAGGTAGGAGGGTTAGGCGAGGAGCACATAGGCAAGGAGGAAATAGGTTTCAGTTCTAGGCTACAGCAAGGATTGTGGCTGTTTACGGTGGCTGTACAAGGTGGAATCGATGGCCTGAAAATATTATGAAGCAAGGGGAGCTGCTGCGTGACTGTTTTGGTGGCTAAAGAAGCACCATTCTCGGCTGAAGGAAGCTTTGTTTAGCTACTGTAGGTGGCTACTTCATGAGGTATCAGGCTGTTGTGGAGTTGTTGTGGAAGTGTTTTAAATGCTGGAGATGGGGTCCGTTTGAAGCAGGTTGCTACGGTTGAAGCTTAAGGTTGTAACCCGATGCTATTTTAGGCTAGAAGAGCAGGTCATGCGTGGCTTTTCCTGATGGTTTGGGGCATGAAAACAGTAGCTAGTTAAGGGGTGTTAAGGCTTGCTCGTAATGTAGTTTAAGCAGCCAAAAAGGGGTTTGAAAACAAAGGTCGAAAGGGGCTAGAATTTGTGCTAAGATCGATTGAAATAGAGGAGACCGACAAAGGCAGCTAAAGGTGAGGAATATTGGTTGCTTTGAATTTGTACAACTCACATGGGAATCGATCAAGGGCAAGGAATGGTTTGACTGAATGTAAGGTAATCTATGATTTGGGTTAATTAAATTTAAATTAAAGAATTGATTCTTGGAAAAAAAAATGATAATTCTAGGCTGAATTGTGGCAAACGTGTATCATATTTGGGCTGCTTTATTTGCATGGGAATTGAACAAAAAAAAAAGTGCTGGTCTAAACGAGAGGTAAGGCTGTTTAAATGCATGACTTAGTTAAGTTTAAATTAGTAAATAAATTCAAGAAAATAAATGATGATGATTTAAGACTAATTTTATATGTGTAAAGGTTTTTTTGGAAACACTAGCTGTAAGGCTTTAACCAAGAGGGAGTGGTTGCAATTTTATGAAGTCCATAGCAGCTCCAAATCATTGAGAATCAAGGCTGCCAAAAGAGATTATCAATATTGACAAATAATAAAGGGTAAGAAATTAAATTGGTTATGAATATTTAAAAGATGATGATAGAGTAAAATATGGTGGTGAAATATTATGCAAGTTTGTGTAAATTTTATATCTTGAATTTATATAGTTTAATGTAATAAACAATACGTATGGTAATTCATAGTAAATCTTAACGTATGTTAGTGCCTAATACTAGTGTAGTGCTATTGATAAGTTATTATTTAAATACTCATGTGATATTAGTAGTACCTATATTGTTGGTGGAGGGAGAGAAATATAGGACATGATGTGAATGGAAATGCTATTATGCAAATACATATGTACATCGTTAAGATGATAAAAATGAGTAATGTAAAGTTATAAATACATACGTGTATATATATATACACACATACGAATATATAAATATATACACATATATAATTAGTACGATAATGAAGGATTAGTTTTGATGTAGAAGTGAAGCAGACTAAATTGTCGCTTTGAGATATATGATTTTGGTAGATTATTAAACATGATTAAACATTTGTTTTCAGACGGTGATGATTTTTGGTTTGTAGTGACTTGGAGCAGCTAGGAGCTTGAGTCGTGATTCAAAACTTGAAGAAGATATTTGCTAAGTGCGTAAAGTAAGAGATATATAAGAACGTAGGGATATTGAAATCAATTTAAAATCAACTGCATTGTGGTTATATAAACTGTATTTTCTTGCTGGAGGTTTTAAGAAAATATAAGCCGTTATGTTGTCATATTTTTTATGAAAATAATGGTTTATGATTTAAGCTTGATTTAAGCAATCATTTGAAAATGACCAATTATCTGGCATATTTATTTTGAAAACGGTTATATTTTATGACCTTGATTTATTTGTAAGACTTTCAGCCGAGATGTTTATCTCAAGGAAATTTATTAACCTATGTTATTGTGTTGAAGAAATTATGAGTATGTATCATTATATGTTTTGAAAAAAAGGTATATGACTTTTGTTATGAGCTTTCCTAAAGCACGAAAAATACAGTTTTGAATTTCGAAAATATATAGTATTGTTTTGAAATTACTGTGCGTGACCTTGATTCTGCCCGCAGTAGATATTTGTATTCGGACTACTGTGTGTGGCCTTGAATCTGTCCGCAGTAGGAACTATATTGTTTTGAATTTCGAAAATATATAGTATTGTTTTGAAACTACTGTGCGTGACCTTGATTTTGCCCGCAGTAAGTATTTGTATTCGGATTACTGTGTGTGGCGTTGAATCTGTCTGTAGTAGAAATTATATGTATGGAAATGTTTTGAGACATGACTAGCCAAATCACTGCAATATTGTTCTGGCTACTGTGTGACTCTGATCCAGTCCTCAGTAAATATTCGTTCTGGCTATTGTGTGACCCTGATCCAGTCCGCAATAGATATTTATTTTTTGATGTTGTGTGACCTTGATCTAGTCCACAGCGGGCCCAGTTGACACTTGATGTGATGACCGCAACTTTTGGGCACCGAGTGAGTATATAAACTATTGTGGAAGCTTTTTGGTTTATATCAGTTCTTGAGGATAATAGAATTAAAGACTAGTAGGGGACATATGAAAGTGAAGCAAAGGATTTAATTAGTGAATTATTAGGAGAAATCAATTTAACTAATTCAATGTGGAGTTGTAGAAATTGAATTATACTAGAAAATTAGTATAATTTAAGAAATCAACAATTTAAACATATATATGATAAATAAATAATGAGAGCTTAAATAAAAATTAAAAAAAAATACATGGAAAGGCTTCTTGAAGAAGCCAACTAAAACCCCACTAACCCATTGTACCCATTTACCTTAAGACAGATATTTCCACCTGTTCACCCACATAACAAGCAAAGAAAAATAGAGAAAAGAAAGAAAAGGGGAAGAAGGAAAATGCAGGGCGTCCACCTCTGCCGCTGTCGTTGGCACCATCACTGCTGTGCCGGCAAATGGGAAGAGAAGAGGAACAGCGGATCTCCCGCCCTTGTGGCTGTCCAACCAGCAGTAACACAAAAAAAAAATGAAAGAAGCGAAAAGAAACAGAAAAGAGAGAAGAATCGGGGAGACTGATTCTCACAAAACCAGTGGTGTTACAATACCGGAAAGAAGAAGAGAAAGAGAGAGGGGAGGAAATCGAAGGAAGGGGGATGGGTGGTGAGGCACCAAGCTTGCGACAGAAATGTTCGGCAACAAGGAAAATTGACGCCGTTTTGGTTCTGGGTTGGGAGAGATGGTTCAGGTTGGGAATGATGGCATTGGTCATGGTTTTAGGTTGAAGATTGGTTGCTGAAGTCGCCGTGAAAAAGGGAAGACGTGAGTTTTGGTTGGTTTTAAAAACAAGGCTAGAAATGAGGTTGAAGGTGGCATTAAGGGTGTCTGCTTGGAACAGGAAACGAGGTTGAGTTTTTGGAGTTGAAAGAAAGGCATTCAAGATTTGAAAACAGAGTCTTGGAGGCAAGAAGATGGGTGTTATTTTGAAGGGCCTTTGAGATAATTTTGTGAGCATTTTGGTTCTTGATTGAGGCTGAACCGAGAAGAGCCCTGGGCTAGAATTTTAGACAATAAATATAGGGAAGAAGAAGGGTTCTCTATGAGGACCCTCTTACAAGCAGAGCACCGAAGCATGGTGCTATTGGGATTAGACAAGATGCCAAGAAGGGGAGTTGTAACAGGAGGTGTTTTTAGATGAAACAGAGGCTATGAAAACAAAGTCTGAAATGGAATAGGCAAGTCTTGCCATAAAATCAACTGGAACCGAGAGGTAATGAATTGTCTATGCCTTGGCTTGAAGTAAATATATGCCGTAGTATTACGATTAAGTAAAGAATGATAAATACTTGTCTTGGAATGTGTTATGCAGTTGCTACAGGTGGAGATGGCAGTAGCTACAAATCGAGACAGTGAAAGGTGGACTTAGATTGGAAGTGTTCTAAAGGTAAGGCTATTCCTTAGCTTAGGAATTCATCTAATTTTGAAGTAAATTATTACTAAGGCATTATGTAAATATGAAGTTGCTTGAGACTCATTGTTGGGGATTGTTGAAGAGGGTTACAGTAGCAAAATGAATTTAGGAAAAGCAAGGCTACAAGGGTGCTCAGATTTGAAGGATTATAAGATAAAAGACTTAATGCTTGAGTTGTTTTGTAATATATAGGTATAATAAGATCATATGGACGTGTTTTTGTGGTGTAGGATTATTGAAAATCATTGAAGAATGCTTGATGAAGGTGTTCGGTCATCCATGGTCCTACCTAAGGAAAATTGTCAAGGAGATAAGATGGCAAATTGGACAAGGAGTTGATAATCACGAAGTATGATGCAATAACGGTAAGAAAATTATTATCAAGTGGTGGTTGGCCATATTGGTATTACACATTTCATATACATTGGGTAAATACATATATATATATATATATTTAACCATATGACTTTGAGGGATTTTAAGTATGGTTAATAAAATTGTTTTATTTAATGTATTGAATTTTCAAGGTTGTGAATATGGCTATGTGGATGAATAGATATATATATATATATATATATATCTACACACTTATCATTGATTGAAGGAAATATTTTGGGTAATGTGTGGATTATTAGAAAATGTTGGTTTTTGCTATAGTAAGGTTAAAGATATTCGTTTTAGTGTAGGTACGTAAAGAAAGAATCCGAGAAAGTGCTTAAGTAGTAAGTTGTGCAAGTCTGGTGTCATTGATCGCGATATTGCGCAACATTAGGTAAGGGAATATACGGTAAATGCCTGTCAGTCTACTATGCTTATGCATGTTTAAATTAATGTTATTTAATATTTATGGATTTAAATGCATTTTTGGTTAATTGTCCAAATACGTTGGATTGAATTTTACATGCATAATGTTTTGGATTTGGACTCGGATTCGGATTTGGATTTGGATTTGGATTTGGATGTGTATTGGAAATGGGTGTAGTGAAGATATATTGCTTGATTGAGTTTTCTACAGGTATCTGATTTGTGGTTATGACGCTGAGTAGTGTTCTACCTATGCCGTTATAATGCCGAAATTTCGTTAGAAATTGTCTAAATAAGTTTCTTGATATTAAATTGGATTTATTAAATGCCTTTAAAACCTCATGCATATTAATCACTGCTATTTGTTATCGAGACTTCATACGATTAGATTTTTAAAACTATAAGTATGTGAAACGGTTTATGCCTTTAGTACTCAACCTATTTTGTAAGATATATTTCTAAACGAGTTTTGACTCATGATACATGTGATGATGTATAATGCCTGTGTGGCATTTGGAAATGCCTGTGTGGCACTTGGAAATGCCTTTGTGGCACTTGGAAATGCCTATGTGGCACTCGCCTGTGTGGCGTTTTATTATGCCTGTGTGGCATTTAGTAAGCCTGTGTGGCATTGAGGCGCCGTATACGTAATTGCGTCATAGATCCCGCCTGTGTGGCAAATGGGTAGCGGTAATTACGTATGATTGTCCGACAACTAGTCGTGACTTGTACCTCAGCTACCAGATGATCACTGGTGCTGGGATGATTCATGATCATGGATAGAGCCCTGGTATGGGACACCGACCACTGCTAGCTACAGTGGATGCTTTCATAGAAAGCTTCTTGGTTATATTTCCAAAGATTCCTGTTATTACCGAATCTCCTAATGCTCGTCTCATGTAAATGTTTTTAAATGTATATTACGATACTGTTACAAAGACGAGCGAATGTATCATTTCTACTACACTATATATATCTTGATTCGGTGAATGCTTGAGTACTAAATTGTTTTGAAATTACTTGGCATAACATTTTATAGCTTATAAACTATGGTTTATCAATTTGGTATTATTTCCAATAAACATCTTTGAGCATGAGTTTTGGCACTTTCATTCACGCATGCACATGCATTTAACATAGTAGAAACCTAACATCATTTAGCGTATGCTTTCTTACTGGGCTTTCCCCAAAGCTCACCCCCTTCCACCTCAGATTATTTCAGGTAGACTCGGCACGAGCGTGGTGCACGAGAGTCTTTTTGAGTAGCTGAAAGTTGTATTTTGAGAAGGTATAATCTTTGTTCTTTTGTTTATTTCAGGCTAAATTCTTTTGTGCACAATGTATAGGACTCGGGATGTAAGTACTAGGAGATATCGAATCTGTAAACACTGTGATTCGTAGTTAAGTTGTAATCTCGATATGTTCATATATTGAATCACATGGATGCTAAGTATTTTAGAAATTATATTGAGATGTGGAATTGCTATAGGTTAAAAGGATGATGTACTTAGTATGAGAATGGATGATGGAATGAAATAGGGACGGAAGTTTTCAGTGTCGTTTTCGACACGTCTTACGAGAAGACTATAATGGGACCTTAGACAACTAGTCTTAAATAACTATAGGAGTGGGACTCTACTCATTAGGTTTTAGCTACACTGAGCGAGAGACAAACATAGGAAGTGAAAGAAAAAGTTAGCCCGAAAATCCTGGCTTCCGAGGGCGTTACACTTGATCAGTGATCACTGCGGACCTCTTGGACTATGGCCATATGTCAATTTGAACTGCATGATTATTTATTAGTCGCTAACATGTCTCCAGCTTAGTATATATATACTTTTCCGTGCTTATCTTCGTATATGATTTTCGAATGTATGATATTTGAATTCTAAAACCGATATGAATTTGATTTGACAATCTGTATTGAAATGAATTTGATAAGCACGTACACTTCGAATTATGTTCAGAATTTGGTTACTTATGTTTCTGTTTAAATAAAATGTTTTCCGATGCATTACATATGCATGATTTGATTTCTGAATAGCATGAAATATGGTATTTGAGCTTTAATAAATATTTTCAAAGCTTGCATATAGAAATTCGGTATCTGTTTCTTATATATATTTCTTATTGGGCTTTCCAAAATGCTCACCTCCCTCTCCACCTTCCAGATAAATTGCAGTAGGTGCTTTGTACACGAGGTTTAAGCAAGTCCTTTGAGACTTTTGTATCACTTTTGAAGGTATGTGATGTACAGTATTTTCTTTTATATTCAGACTTCTATATTCAATACTTTTATAGTATGGGGATGTAATTAAAGGAAGTATAGGATATAGTTATGGTTTATAACAATGCATGCAACTTGGGTGGAGATATATTTAATCAAGTAGAATGATTCGAAATTATAAATGCATGCTTATTGAGAGAATTTGACTGGGACCTAAGGTAACTAAAGGACATTGACTTAGCTAATATAATATTAGCTTAAGAATTGACTAATGACACTACGTACAGCCCAACCAACTGTAAGAAAAAAGAAAAAGTTAGTTTAGATTTTGGTAAGAAAAAAAGGATGTTACACTAAAGGGTTGAGATAAAGGCAGAATCAAGGCTGGAATCAGCATTGAACAACGAGATTTAAGGGGCCTGAAGTAAGGTTAACGAGGGTTGAGCAGAGGACTGAAAACAGAAGAAGAAAATGGCTTGAACAGAGGCTCTCAGCAAGCTGAAATAGGGGACATTATCTCGGGTTGCAGGGCAAGAAAAAAAAAGTGAGGATGCAGTAAGGATTTCGACAAGTAAAGGAGGGTTGCAACGTGAGAAATTGAGACAGACAACAATAAGGAAAAGGCGAAAATGCTGCTGCTGAAGGGCACTTCACGGTACTGAAAGTGCTGATTAAGGAAGATCCTTGGCTGGCTGTACTGTTTGGGAAGCAAAACAGCAGAGACTTTCGATGCAGGAATCTCTGCCTCTCAGTGTGGATAGGACAGCAAGCAAGAAACTTGCTGGCCTTCATCCTTCGATCCTCAGCAACAAGAAGGCAGGCAAGACATACAAAACAATGAGGAATTTCTTTTCTGCGGGCAAAACTAAGGCAGGAAACACTATAAGGGCCATTAATGTTCGGCTAAATCTGGGTCAAATCAGGGGGTTGATTGAAATGAAGCCATGAAAATAGGGAGCCCCGATTTGGTTTTCACTTAGCAAAAATGTGTGTTCAAAGGCAGCAAAGGACTTGGTTGCTATTGTGTGTTGACAATATATATATATATATATATATATATATATAAAGAAGAGGAAGACCGAACAGCTAAGTGTGGACTCGAGTTTGAAATGTTACAAAGGTAAGGGTCTTTAAAAGCTCGATTTAATGTTTATATAAATGCACCAAGAACTAATATGTGATGTAGGAATTCATTAGGAACTCTAAGGAAATGGTGAAGGCCGAATCAATCAATAAGGCTCAGTTATGAGGATTTTCAGGTAAGGGGTTAATATCTTGAGTTAAGCTTAATATATTGATATGTCGGAATTATATTGAAATGGTTGTTTATGTAAACATTGAGAATTCATGGAAATTGTGGATAAGAAGAATATAGATATATGTGTGATGTAAATTTTAGATTTGAGGATTTTTGGAAGTATTATAGTAGATGGGAAAACGATTCAAGTAATTTAAGATCGATGTGTTTATACACACACACACCATGAGCTCGATGAAGAACAAAATAGGCTTTTATTTAAATAGTTGCACTTTAAAGCAATATGAATATATTGAGTACTTATCAATATCTAAGTGCTATTAAATACGATATGGAAGGATGTAATCTTGGTATAGGAATTATTTTGGAAAATGCCAAGGGGAATTTTGAGATATCTCTAGGACTTATAAATATTTTATGAAGGTAATTGTGGGAATTAATTTGTTTTAATGATTTTCTACAGTCCAAGAGTGAATTGGCATTTGGGTGGTATTAAGCTCGCTACTGAATTCTGATTTCTTGGACTGATCCGGATAAGTTGCGTTACGACTATTAGGTAAGATACATATATCGGAACGTAAGAGACACTGAATAAATTTTAAAATCAACTGCCTTAGGTTTTATAAACTATATTTTCCTTGCAGAGGTTTTAAGAAAATTAAGTCGTTATGTTGCTGGATTTTTATGAAAATATTAGTTTTGTGATTTAAGCTAGAACTTAAGAATCCATTTGAAAATAGCAAATTTTCTAGCAAGTTTGTTTTGGAAAAATGTTAAATTGCATGATTTTGAATGTTTATGAAATTTTTATCCGAAATTCTGATTTTTCATGGAAATTACCAATATATGAATATTTATGAAATTGTCTACCTTTGAAAGAAAAAAAAATTATATATATATATAATATATATATATTTATGCATATTCATTTGTGAAGTTTTGAGAGTACGATTTTGAATTTCAAAAAATATAAATATAAATATGTTTTGAGACATGACTAACTAAAATCGCTGTAGTATTGTCTTAGACTACTGTGTGACCCTAATCCAATCCACAGTAGGTATTTGACTTTCGATGCTATGTGACCTTGATCCAGTCTACAGCGGGCCCAGTTGACACCTGATCAGTGCTCACTGTGGACCCCCTTTGGACTATGGCCATATGTCTAATTGACTTGCACTTTCCCTCATGAAATATTTGAATTGCGTGATTATTACTTAGTTGTTAATATGTCTCCAACTTAATTTGTGTATGCTTTTTTGTACTCATTTTTGTATATGAATTTTGAACGTTGATATTTGGATTTTGAAATTGATATGGTTTATTTCGAAGATTTATACAGAAAGTGAATATGATAAATATACCCATGTTTGGATTTATGTTTTCGAATTAAATTGCTTTATTATAGTTTGAATGAATTATTTTCTGATGCATTGCATAAGTATGATTTGTTTTCCGAAATATATAAATTCCGATTTCAAGCTTTAATAAATGTTTTAGAAGCTTGCATAAAAAATTTTGGTATCTATCTCTTATATATATTTCTTATTGGGCTTTATAAGCTCACCCCTTCTCCACCTTCCAAATTACTTGTAGTAAGAGCTCATACGAGGGGTACTATCGCATCCTTCAAGGATTTTACTCCTCTCTGGAAGGTCTATGATGTACAGTTGCCCATTTTGTATCCACACTTGTATTTTCAATACTATTCTAGTATGGAGATGTAATTAAATGAAGTATATGATATATGTATGGTTTATAACGATGCATGCAACATTGGTGAAAAAATATTTTGTCAAGTAAAATGATTCAAAATTGTGAATGCATGCTTAGTGAGAGAATTTGGACCGGGATCAAGATAATTAAAGGATACTAATTTAGCTAATGTAAAGTTAGATTAAAAATAGATTATTAACACTACGTACAGCCCAACCAAGTAAGTGGAAAACGACAAAATTTGGTTCGTATGTCACTGCACCGACTAAATTAGCTATCTTCTTTCATAAATAGTAGTCAACAAAGCAAAATGTACAATTACTCCCATTTGGTCGTATGAATTGGTTCAAATAAGCATCAAGTTGGTAGATATTCTGATGTAATGGCATGGTAAAATTACAATGTAACTTGATGACAATTTGAATGCATCACCATTTACGAACTGATTATTTTTTATTTGAATTGTTATGTTTATTTTAATTGTATTTTATTTTTATTATTTAATTACATTTTCTCTTATTTAGTTATGAAGTTACAATTTAAATTTAATAATTTATTTATTGTTTTTCAGACTTTTTTGGTTTAAAAATTCATATATGGAACACATTTGTTTTCATTTCTTTGAAAGATTTTTTATTTTCATATAGCAAACATATCTTTTAAATTTTCTAAATAAAACATAAAAATTGTTCTCAGATAATGAAAATTGAAAATAAATATAAAAAATTTTTCTAAAACTAATTGGACTCTAATAGAGTATTAATTTGATATTAACGGTGTAAATATACAGCACAAATTAGAAACTTTTAGTACATTAAGTGAAGTAATACAGAAAATTGAATTCCTGTTTTTCTAATTGTGAACCACATGAGTTATGACCTTCAAAATTTATGCCTCATCTCACACATCTTTGAACAGCTCTAATATTTATATGGATCTAACCTATAAATCGATTTCCTTTCTATTGAATTCTTGCAGCAATCTAATAATTACCCAATGCAATCTACCATTCTTCCTCCATAAACGTTAGTCCCTTTAATCTTCTTGGATTCTTCCCGGAAAGAACATATATTTGACGCAAAATTCCATCACTACGCTCTTTACTTGTAGAGATTGGTTTGAAAAAAAAAGTTGGGAACCAATAAAACAAAACTATCACATTAACACATCTACTAAAATTCTTAATTTCTTTGGAAAAGAACCAACCGCCCAAACGATTCTATTGGTCAATGCAGAGTCTACTTTACGCAAAGCAGTTCCTTTGAAAAAAAGGTTGGGAAATGTAAAGAAAATTGTTGGCAGCCCTTTTCTTCTCTCCTGGGAGAAATTGATATGTTGTTCACTGCTTCGTGCTCAAACTTGACTCTGTTTTCAGTTTCTGATAAATAGAAGCAAAGGGAACCGTCTTAAACACCATATTTAGATATCTTCCTCTTCCAGCTCCTCCTTAATTATGTTGTCGTTACCATCATCATCATCATCTTTTTCTTCTATTTATCGACAGAAATATGATGTTTTCTTGAGTTTTAGAGGTGAAGATACCCGCAATACATTCTCCGCTCATCTATATGCTGCTTTAAACCAAAATGGAATCGTCACTTTCAGGGATGATCCAAAGCTTGAGGCTGGAGAAGAAATCGCACCAGAACTCTTTAAAGCAATTCAAGAATCATGGTGCTCAGTAATCGTTTTCTCAAAAACATATCCTTTTTCAAGTTGGTGTCTGGACGAGCTTGCTGAGATTGTTGAACAGAGAAAAAAGAAGGGACATAAAATTTTTCCAATTTTTTATGACGTGGATCCATCTGATTTGAGAAAACAAAAAGGAAGAGTTGATAAAGCCTTTGCCGAACATGAAGAGAGATACAAGGAAGATAAAGACAAGATCCAAAGGTGGCGAACTGCTTTAACTGAAGTGGCTAATATCAAAGGATGGCACTTAAGTAACAGGTTGCTCATTCTTTTCTTTTCGTGTTTTCGTTTTTTGAAGGCTACAAAATTGTTTTTTTTTCCTTTTTTGCTTAACAAAATTGTAGAATTTCGTTTAACCGAAGGCTAATTTCTGTGTTTATGTCGTTGCAAAAAACAACTTTATGACTACACTCGTTACTAAAAGAAAATTTCGAAAATATAATTTTGTTATTTCTAATTTTTTGTACAATGATTATGGTTGTTGCCAAAAATAATTATAAAATTAAATTTTCTATGGTAATCATCATCAAAAATAAATACAAAATTATATTTTTGTCATTTCTAATTTATTTTAAAACATTAAAAAATTAAAAACCAACATTATTGTTGCAAAAAATATTTTCACTACAATATTTTTATAGTTACAAATAATTAAAAAATATATTTATATGATAAAAATAATAAAGTATCAAAGAATTAATAATTTGAATAATTATTTTAATGAAATTTAGAAATCAATAAAATTTCATGAATAAAATGTTATACAATTAAAAAAAAAAAAGAAAATTAGCATTAACAAATTAAACAGGACAAGTAAACAAAAACACTAAGGGACATAGAAACATCAAACCTCGAGACAACTAAAACCAATTATCAGAAAAATGAAAAACCAATCTACCATTACTCCAGTTCACACCATAAAAGAGTCACCAAACAAAAAGCATCTTGAACTCCTGGGTTTTCAACAATTTCTTCTTCTTCATCATCGTCTTCCTCATCCAGGTCATGATCATCAGGGATGTGACCTTCATGGTAGTCATGACCATGATCGTGGTCATGATTGTGACCATGCACGTGTTTTTGATCGTGTCCTTTATCTTCTTTGCCTTTGCCTTAACCTTTTTCAGAACTGATTTTTTTCTCATGGTGATGCTTGTCTTCCCCTTCTCCTGGAGAAGAAAAGAGTCAAAAACGTTAAAATGCATTGCATTTAGGTAGAAACAGAGAATTTTATTTAGACCAAAAAGTAAAAACAGAGAATTTTACACTATCATTTGCTTCCCTAGGCCAAGTTAGAAAGACTAAAGTTTTCTCACCATACTGATGACCAACAACTTCGAGGTCGTGCTCCTGATTATAGCCAGGAGGATAGGCGGTTTGAGTATCCATTTTTCAAAAATACAGTGATTTGTAGGGAAAATATAATTGCTTGGCGGTCGTTACCTTCAAACGAACAAATTACACAAAACAGAGAATAAATCTTGAAATTTTATAGGGAGAGCTAGGGGGCCAGAGCGCACGGTTTCGCCACCTTTGCATGGCGGTGGCGCTGTAGCATTGGCACACGTGGACATCACCGACAGGACTCCTTTTTTCTGCCACGTAACTGGTGTTTGATTGTACGCATGCATTAATTTCGTTTCATGATATGGATAATCATCATATCAGCAGCGTACACGTTTAACCGATGAACTGCATGTGATTGGCCATAAGGTGATTGCGCTCTGCTTTTATTTATTTAGGAAATTAGTTTATGATCCACGGCAAATTTTGTATATTTAAAAGTGACTGTTAATAAAAATAAATTTTATTTACAATTTAATTTTTTAGATGATAAAATTAAATATATATAATTAATTAATTTAATTGAATCAAAGTAAGTAATTAGAAATAAATTTATCAATATAAAATCTTATAAGAAAATATCAATTTAATTTAAAAATGACTATTTTGATCTAAATTATGATACAAAATTAGTATATTTAATCAATTATGTACGTAAACAATTATGAAAAATTGTTGCTAATTTAATAAGATTTCGAAACAGATTTTTTTGTCGTTACGAATGTGATATAAATATCTTAATAACTTTTATGTCATTGTACAAAATATTTAAAAAAACTAATTAGACAATGATAATAAAAAGTCGTTGCAAAAACAATGAGATATTGTAACGATTTTTTTAATCGTTATCAATTTGATATGAATTGGTAATGTTAAAAAATATCTATGCATAAAATATAAAGAAAAATCAAATAAGTAACGGCAATTAAAAGTCATTGCAAACATAATAAGATATTGCAACAACTTTTTTTATTGTTGTCAATTTGATATGAATTCGTAACAACAATAAGTGTATAAAAAAATTCAAATAAGCAATGACTATTAAAAGTCGTTGTAAATATAAAAAGATATTGCAATGATTTTTTTTTTTGTCAATTTGATAAGAATTCGCAACAACAATAAGTGTCATTCATAAAATATAAAGAAAAATCAAATAAGCAACGACAATTAAAAGTCGTTACAAATATAATAAGATATCACAACGACTTTTTTTATCGTTGTCAATTTGATAAGAATTCACAACAACAATAAGTGTCGTTGCATAAAATATAAAGAAAAATCAAATAAGCAACAACAATTAAAAGTCATTGCAAACATAATAAAATGTCATAATAATTTTTTTTTTTGTCAATTTGATAAGAATTCACAACAATAATAAGTGTCGTTGCATAAAATATAAAAAAGATTAATTAAGCAACAACTATGAAGAGTCGTCGCAAATGTCATGAGATTTTACAACGATTATATTAGTCGTTGCAAATTTTGGTTGCTAAAGATCCTTTTCTAGTAGTGATAGCTAGCCTTACTACTTTTTCTTGCACTGTTTTTCACCAGAGACTCTACTAGTAATAAAACACTATTATCTTTTTTCCTTAATTACTTGGTTCATTTGAAGACATAAACAAAGCCATTTTCATTAGCTGGTCATTTCTTAAGAAGAAACTAAATTTTTAGTTCTCTTTTGTGTTTGTAGGGATGAATCAGTCTTTATTAGAGACATTGTTAAAGAGATATCAGCAAAGTTACGTCAAACATATACAGTTGTTTGTGATGACTTGATAGGAATTGATTCACGATTGGAAGAGTTGCATTCCAAAATAGACATTGGGGAAGATGATGTCCGCATTATAGGTATTTGTGGTATGGGCGGCATTGGTAAAACGACTCTTGCAAAGGTTGTTTATGAGCAAATGTCACATGATCATTTTGACCATAAAAGCTTTCTTGATAATGTTCGAGAATATTCAGAAAAAAATGGACTTGTTTCTTTACAGAAACAACTTCTCTATCAGATCTTGTTGGAAGATTGCAATTTATTCAATGTAAATAATGGGAAGTCCATGATTAGTCATAGGCTATCTAACAAGAAGGTTTTTATTGTTATTGATGATGTTGATAACTTTCAACACTTAGAATGCTTGGTTGGAAGGCGTGATTGGTTTGGTGTAGGGAGCAGAATCATTATAACAACTAGAGATGAGCATTTATTGCGATCCTATAGAGTAGACGATGTGTATAAGCCCACAACATTAAATGCAGAAGAATCACTTCGGCTTTTCAATTCGAAAGCATTCGATAGTGATATAGTGCCGGATGATTTCGTTGAGCTTTCTAAACATGTTGTGGAATATGCTAGTGGTCTTCCCTTGGCTCTTGAAGTTTTGGGTCGTTTCTTCTATGGTAGAGATGTAGCTCAATGGAGAAGTGCAACTGAAAGACTCAAAAGGGATTCTAACAAAGAAATTCTCGACAGACTTCAAATAAGCTTTGATGAATTAGAAGAAACAGAGAAGAATATATTTCTAGATATAGCATGCTTCTTCAATGGGGAAGAGAAAGATGTTGTGTTAAAAGTACTAGATGGTTGTGAGTTTTACCCGAATATTGGAATCGATATTCTCGTTAAAAAATCCCTCCTAAAAGTTGATGAAGACTGTTTGAGGATGCATGACTTGCTACAAGAGATGGGAAGAAAAATTGTTAGGCAAAAATCTCCTGATGAACCTGGAAGACGTTGTAGATTGTGGGAGAAAAAGGATGTCTATCACGTTCTAACCAAAAACACAGTAAGTCATTTCATAAATCTTGCATATTTATTTATTTATGGAAAATATCAACCCTACTCAGCATGGTAAATTATCACCTCTTGAAGCATTATTAGCATGGTAAGTTACTAGCATGACATTAAGATTCTGTAATTAGGATCTGACAAAAATTTTGGTATTAACTTTTTTGGTTACAAGAAGAATATTAAATAATGGGGATGGAGGTACTTAGATTCAAACCCAAGACTTATAATATGTCACAACTCATTCTTAACCACTAGGCCAAAAAGTTGTTGGCAAAATTTTTGTATTAACTATGAATATTCTTGAATAACAATTCAAAGTAAGACAACTTAGGTGTATATTTTATTACAGTTTTATAGTTTTTTTATGAAATTATAATCACAATTTGCTTTTTATTTTTTCAGGTAAAAAAAATCAAATAAACATATTATTAAACCAATTAATAAACCAACATATAACTAAAAATGTATTCATTATAAAATCGGATAAAAATTCATATGTACTAATACTTGAACTTGAAACTTTAAAGCTTTAAAACATCTTTTTGTTATTGAGGCAAAGTCTCATTAGCATTATAGTTTTATAGTTAAATTATGAATTTTCTTTATTTAAATTTTTTGTGTTAATTTAAATAAACCCAAACTCCTTTTTTAGTTTATAGATTTGTTGAGAATTAACCTAACCATTTCAATATAAGGCGAGAAAACCTTTTGTATTATGTCTCCTAATATTTCATTCCTTTTATATTTTAGCTGTTAATTTTATTACACCTTGCATTTCGATTCTTATGCTTTACTCCTAATTTTTAGGCTACGGATGCGGTTGAAGGCATGGTCATCGACGCTTTATGGTACAAAGACATACAACATTTGAATTGCGGTTGCTAGAACATATATAATATTGATACTTTGACATAGGTTACATTCATTTTTTCTTTATTTTAGTTTTTTTAATAAGGTTGGAATTAAATCTGCTCAAGATTGAGTTGCTTGTCCAAACTCATAGGCCTGTTTACTGTATAAGAGGATTTGTGCTTAAAATTGAAGCTCGTTAAACAAACCTGACAGCAACATTTGAGGCCTGAGCTCGATCCAAAGTACATAATGCATATCATGTTTATATACATATTATATAATTATATTTATATATATTATAAATTTATTATAATAAAATATATAATATTATTTTGTAAACACTATAAAAATGTTATTCATGTTTAAAACTTAATAAAAGTTAAAAAAAAAAACCAAAGAATAATTTTAAAACATAATATTTTTACTACAAAAAAAGGTTATATAAAGGAACATGAGCTGCATCATTTAGTAATCTGGACAGGTCTGTGAAGAATTTGGGACTCAAATTGTTGGCCCATTCTATGTCAGACCTGAGCAAGTGTTGATACCATGCCTAGACTCAGTTTGAGCCAGACCAAATCTGATTCATAAACACCTTTAATTGGATTACCAGCTTTGTTATCCTATTACATACTCTCTTCCACTCATTCTTAAAATTTGAACATGAAACTAACCAAAATTGAAGTTTACTGCTTCAAAACAAGAAAAGATAGATACGTGCTAATATTGATTCTTGCCTTTTGTAGGTATTGAAGGCTTGTATATTTTGAAATTCATCTTTGTTTTGCCCTTATTTTTCAGGGAACAGAGCAAGACATTCACTTTGAGCACTAATGCCTTCTTGAAGATGAAAAAACTAAGATTACTCAAAGTCTTATATCTCTCATATTTTCATGATCTCAAATATCTTTCTAATGAGTTAAGACTTTTAGAATGGCATGGATATCCTTTTAAATTCTTGCCTTCAAGCTTCCAACCGGACAACCTTGTTGCACTTCTCCTACCTTATAGCCACATTGAACAGCTATGGCAGGGAAACAAAGTAAGAAACACTTCTTTAATTTTATGTTCTTCTTTTACATTATTTTGAGCTGAATTATAAGAAATTTGAATAAAATATGAAAATAACTTGAACAAAAATGAGCTCTTTTATATTTACTTTTTTCTCTCTATATGCAGTAGAATAGTCCATAATTTATTGTTGTTCTCAGCAGCCTTTACATAAGTTAAAATGGGTCAACCTCAAAGGCTCCCAAAACCTAATCAAGGCACTGGACTTCACAATGATCTCAAATCTGGAAAGTTTGATTTTGGAAGATTGTATTAGAATTGTAGATGTCCATCCATCCACCGGAGTTCTAAGGAGGCTTAAACTTTTGAATTTAAAAGGTTGCAAAAGTCTTAGGAGTCTTCCACCCAAAATTCAAATGGAATCTCTTGAAACATTAATTCTTTCAGGCTGCTCAAATCTTCAAATGTTTCCAGAGATTGATCGGGAAATGGAATGCTTATTGAAGATTTATTTAGATGGGACAGGCATTAAAGAACTTCCCTCTTCAATTGGACATCTCAGCAATCTTGTTTTGTTAAATTTGAAAGATTGCAGTAACCTTGTGAGTCTCCCAAGCAGCATAGATGGCTGTAAATGTTTAAAAACTCTTAACCTCTCTGGCTGTTCTAAACTTGAAACTTTGCCAGAGAATTTGCTGCAAGTAGAATTTCTGGAGGAGCTTGATTTAAGTGAGACAGCTCTAAGAAATCCACCTTCCTTCATTTTTCAATTTAAAAATCTAAAAGTGTTGTCTTTCAAAGGATGCAAGGGACCACCGTCAACATCGCGACCAATTTTACCTTCTCTTTTCAAGGTATTGCAAAGAGGAAGTACTGATTCCATGGCTTTGATGTTACCTCCTTTGTCAGGTTTGAGTTCTTTAACAGAGCTGAATCTAAGTGATTGCAATCTTTGGGATGGAGCTATTCCTAGTGATATTTGTTGTTTATCTTCTTTGAAAAGTCTATATCTTAGTGGTAATAATTTCACGAGCCTACCTGAAACTCTTACTCTACCTTCGAAGCTTTTGTGTCTTGATTTGTCAGAATGCAAGAGGCTTAAATCATTGCCTGATCTTCTCAGTAGACTAGAACGTGTGCACGTAGATGGTTGTGCTTCATTGGAAGTAATTGCAAAACCATCAACAATTCTCAATTCATATAATTGGTCATGGATTAATGGTATTAATTGCTATAGATTGACACAGAATAACAATGCAGTAACAATGCTAAAAGAATATATTACGGTTCGTATCTCTCTTGCTCTCACTGAATCTCACAATCAAGTGTTTATGGTATTTTTATTGGTTGCCAAACATCGGGAGTTTTTTTTTTTCAGGTATTTGCAAATAAAAGACAGTTATTGCACATTTTTATACCTGGAAGTGAAATCCCAGAATGGTTCAACCATCAGAGGGAATGGGATGGATCTTCAATAAAGATACCGCTGCCTCCCAATATTTGGAATGATAGTCAGTGGATGGGAGTTGCGTTATGCTACGTTTATGACCCTGCCCATAGTGATGATGTTGATTGGGGGCCGCAGGTGGTGTCTATTGGTTATAGAGTTGTTATCCGTGGTAGCTTTTCTCCACGCTATTGTTCTACCTTTCATTACGCGAAAACAGTTGGACGGAATTGGATCACGAAGAGCCACCTTTTGCTACGTTATTACTCTCGTGACAAGATATTACAGTTTTGGGGGGACAAATGTGGTGAAACAGAGAATTTATCGAGCACAGATTGGGCAAATCAAGAATGCAATGAAATTCAATTTTCAATCTCATCCGATGCAACTCAGGTGTGTACTAAGGTGAAGTGTGGGGTCCGAATAGTGTATGAGAAAGAATTGGAAGAGACGGAAGAATTACAAGACATTGTTGACGATCATGGGTCAACAGGAAATGGTGGTGTCCTCGTAAAGCGAAAACGAAACATCTATGAGGCAGCACCAAGTGATCAGAGTGACAGCCCAGAAGAAAGACCACATCCAAAACGTTTGGAAAATTTTTTCAAATTTATAATAGGAAAGAAACATTAATTCTGGTAAAATACTTCATTGCTCTTTATTGTTCTTTTTGTCAAACTTCTTAGACCAATAATTTTGTTTATTTGTTAAGTTCTTTTCCAACTGAAAATTTTGACTGACTTCATTTATTTATATATATTTATTTTCTTGTTATTAAGTAAAAATAAGAGGATATGCATTATTTCTATAATTTCTTATAAATCTAATTTTCTTTATATTTATGTGCTTTTTCTTTAGGTTGGAGGATAATGTAACATACCGTTACCACATTTTTTCACGTATTTCTATACAACTTTTTCGGTTGGGCTGTCTGCAATGCCATTCACACTCAACAGTAATGATAATCATTTATTTAACAAATATGGAATATGAAATTCTTTTCATTATTCCTTACATCCGACATCCCCTATTCTTTTTATTTCATTAAAGTAGTACTGTATACTTATGTCTGAAATGTAAAAGAGAAGAGATTGTACATGTCTCGCTTAACATCCATCTTGGAGCTATTTCTCTAACTCCGTGTCTTTTATCTGTGGAGTTAAAACAAAAGGGGTGAGCGAACTACGCGCTCAGTAAAGGAAACGTATGCTGCTTTCATTAAAGCAAAACTATATATGTAAGACCTGATTCTACACTACTGTAGACTCTGATTTCATAAAATCGATAATGGAAATTAAATAAATAATTGAATATTGATTTCCACTTGGGTGAAAAGCTCCTTAACTTGAGTTGTGAATGGAGCAATTTCGGTTAAATGATGTATGGGCTAGTATATGGAACAGTTCGCCAATGGGCGAGCAATTTAGGACGTTCGCCAATGGGCGAGCTGATCGCCAATGGATGATGGTGAGGGCGAATATTGAGTTCGCCAAGTTATTTTGATTCGGGCGAGGGCTTCTGATCGCCCAGATGGATTGGGTAAATTGAAAAGTTAAATAAAAATTTTTAATTTGTGGGAAATTATAGCAATTGGCGAGTAGAGCAAAACATGGTGATCGCCAACAATAAAAATTGCTATAATCGCCAACCCTCAATGTGATTGCCAAAGGATAAGGGCGAGTTGATTTAGTGGCAATATTGGCGAATAGGTCAATTTGCCAAGTTATTGTAAGGTGATCGCCCGTGTGGGCGAGGACTAGTGATCGCCAAGATAAGGAAATCAGCTCTTAAATCACCAAATATTGCTGGCGAATTGAAATTGAAATGGAATGGGCGAGCTGAGGTCTCAGGTTGAATAAGCGAACTGGAACTGGAATCAGTACGTAACCATTTTGCCATTTTACAGCCAAAATTGACTTTATAAGTCATACGGTTGAAGACAATAAATAGAGAAACGTTAAAGTCAATAAAGGAAGTAATCTCATTGGTTGAGGAATAAGACAAAAGGTGTAATAAGTCAAGAAAAGAGGATGTGGACTTCACGCCTTTGGCTTCTCGGTTTAGATAATTAATGGCAAGTGAAGTAAGTCAAACTGTGCAGAGAATAGCTTCTCATAGCCGTTCCTTTTGCTGCAGTTTTATTCGGTTTTTAATGCATGAAAGACGTGAAATAAATGAAAGAAGATGGGATAAGGCCAAGTGATGAGTTCTGATTGGATAGCATGGCTATATAAGAAGAAACATTTGAGGAAAACCGATTTAGCCATATTCATCTTCTTCACGAGAGCTATGCAACTGTAAGTTTATGTTCTGATTTTCTCTCATTTCTACCATGCCCGATTTACTACACTTCACCCTTGAGTTGGCTAAACAAGTAAACCAGCTTGCAAAACCTTTCCTTCATAGTTGATGAGCTAAAGGAATAAGCAAAGTAAGGCCAACATGAGACAGAAAGTGTTCTGTGCTGGAAGTGCAGTTGATTAAGGTGAGATTTAATGGTTTCTTCAGATTGAATGATATATTTCTATGATTTCAAGTATGAGAAGCATGATTCTAGTATTGCTTTTGATTTATTCTTGTTATAGAAATAGGATAAGTTCATATCTTGAATGTAGATGAGGAATAAAATGAAACTGGGTTGAAATTATAGTAGAATGATGGGAAAATAATCGAGAATGAATAAGGAAAGTAATGGAATGGTGTAAGAGTGATGGAAATGGTGACCATAGTGATCGCCCATGTTGAAAGTTAGTAGTCGCCAATGAGGCGAGTAGATAATAAAGAACTCGCCAAGGTAAAGTCTTTGTTCAAATGGGCGAGATCGCCTAACATTAGTGAAATGAATTCATGGGCGAGCTCCCACATGTAAGCCATTTGATGAATGGCGAGCTCAGTTGACGAGCTAATAAGATGTCTATGGGCGAGCTGGTGGATTTATCTTAAGTCTCGCCCAAGCAATGGAAAAATATATATAAAGAAAATATTAATGGAATTTATATATTATTCGCAGCCGATAATTGGGAATGGCTATTGGCGAGCAGGAAGCAGGGCGAAGCAAGGCTTCGTTGGACCAGGTAAGGGAGTTGTATGTGAAGTAAAATGCATGTCCTGTGGAGTTAAATTTTATGAAATTATTAAGAAATTGTTTGTTTTATGACATGCATTATTATGAAAAATTGTGTGCTTGGGCGAACTGGTAAAACGGCGGGCGAGCCAAGTGGGCGAGCTCTCTTTTATGATGTTTGATATCTTGGGCGAGTAGCACCGTTTTAAGAAGAAAACCGGGCAAGCCGAAATGGGCGAGCCAGTGTTTTGTTTTAAATGTATAGGGTGGCGGGCGAATACTTGTTCACCCCTTTTTAAATTGACCATGGGCGAGCTGACCATGGCGAACAGATTTCGATGGTATTTTCTTAAGGAAAAATGAGCCATTTTAATATTTTTGAAAATAGAAAATATAAACCCTTTTGGGCGAATTGACTAATGGGTGAGCCACTGAGGGCGAGCCAGTTTGCTTTGTGATTTTAAAAGCAAAGTTGGGCGGGCGAACACAAGTTCTCCGCACTGGACGAGCTGCCATGGGCGAGCCATATTGGGCGAGTTGACCATGGGCGAACTAGCCATGGCGAGCCAGTTTAACCCGGGCCTTTCTCACACGGAATTCAGTGAGATTGCGGGCTGTTTTTAAACCTTTTTGGAAAGAAAATCATTTTGAGAAAATGATGAATTTATGAAATAATTCCTTAAAGGTTTTCATGAAATATAAAGTGACTTTGAGACTTTAGGCCCCTAGTTTCATGCATTGTTATGAGTAATGAGGCTGATGGACCCGCCAAGTCATCAGCAGTCTCGAGGTCACTTGGCAAGTGGACCCGAGGACCACCTATAGATTATGGCCATAGATCTAGCAGAGATAACCGTGAGGGCGATGGCCTACGGGTGCACCCCAATAGCGGTAGATTCCGTTCTCGCAAGGGGGAGGGGGAACGATGATAGCATGAATTATTTGTAGGGTGATGCCTAGTCTCAACTTGTTGATTTCTGTTTACTACAAGGATTTATTGAATCCTATTTACTGTTTACTACATTTTAAAGTAAACTGTTTAGCCAATGATTTGGCTGGTATATCGAAAGTGTTGGTAACTATATCCACTGTTTTCCTATTTGATGTGATTTTTGGAAAACAAATAAATTGTGGAATATGGTTTTATTTTTATAAAACAGCATATGTCTCCTTTACTGAGCAAATAAATTGCTCATCTCTTTATTTTAACTCCACAGATAAAAGACGCGGAGTTAGAGAAGTAGCTCCAAGATGGATGATTAGTATTACAGGTACAGTCCCTTCTCTTCTACATTTCGGATATGAGTATACAGTACTACTTTAGTGAAACAAAGTCAGTAGGGGATGTCAGATGTAAGGAATAATGAAAAGAATTTCATATTTCGTATTTGATAAAGAAATGTTATTATTTATCACTATCATTGTAGAATGTTATTGGCATCGCAGACAGCCCAATCGGTAAAGTTGTATGAAAATACATGAAAAATTGTGGTAACTGGATGTTACAATATACCACAATTTATTTGTTTTTCCTAAAATCACACCGAGTAGGAGAACAGTGGATATAGTAAACCACCTCTCAATACACCATTCAAAATCACATAATAATCGGTTTACTTAAAAATACAGTAAACAATAAATAGGATTTCACAAATCCCCTTAGTAAACAGAAATCAGTAAGTTGAGACTAGGCATCAAACAAATCATGCTCTCATTGTTCCCCCAGGAACACAAGTCATCCGCTTTTGGGGTGCACCCGTAGGCCATCGCCCCTCACGGCTATCTCAACTAGATCTATGGCCATAATCTATAGGTGGTCCTCGGGTCCACTTGCCAAGTGACCTCGAGATCGCTGATGACTTGGCAGGTCCATCAGCCCTGTGACGCCCTGAGGTGCACTCATTGGTCCATTGACTGAGCCACCGCCTCAGGTTGGTTACGCAACTACAAGAATAACAATGCATGAACTCAGGGCCTAAAGTCTCAAAAATCACTTTTATATCTCATGAAAACCTTTATGGAATTATCTCACCATATTATCATTTTCTCAAAATGATTTGATTTCCAAAAAGGTTTAGACTTTCTGTTTACAAACCACCTTGACAACATTTCAAAATCTCAACCTTTAAAACCTGCTCGCCCATGGTCAGCTCGCCCAATATGGCTCGCCCATGGCAGCTCACCCAGTGCAGAGAACATGTATTCGCCCGCCCAACTTTGCTTTTTAAAATATGAAAGCAAAACTGGCTCGCCCTTAGTGGCTCGCCCATTAGTCAATTCGCCCAAAAGGGTTTATATTTTCTATTTTCAAAGATATTAAAATGGCTCATTTTTCCTTAAGAAATACCATCGAAATCTGTTCGCCATGGTCAGCTCACCAGCCCGACTCGCCCATGGTCAACTTCAAAGGGATGAACAAGTAATCGCCCGCCACCCTTTATATTTAAAACAAAACACTGGCTCGCCCATTTTGGCTTGCCCATAGCTTTCTTAACAAAACGGGTCGCCCACCCAAAAATATTATAAAAGGATTGGCTCGCCCGCCAATATCAGTTCGCCAAAATACTATAAACATTTGGCTCGCCCGCCTTTTATTAAAACAGGGGTTACTCGCCCAAAACAAGTGTGATAACCGTAAATTTTCCATTTATTGGAAATAAATATTGGAGAAAATAAATATCAGAAATAAATAAATAAATAAAATTGTGAGAACGGGATATTGGTGAAAATCCCGAGAATTAAGGAAGTGAAGGATCGAGAAATTCGTGTGGAGGAAAATAAAATTTGAATTATGGAAAATAAGGAAAGGAGGAAATTTAATTTGGATAAATGGAAATCCAAATTAAATAAGAAAATCAGAAATTAATATGATATATTTTATATAATTATAGATTATATAAATATATTTTTATACAAATACATATGTACTTAAATGATATATAGTATATATTATTATTATACATTGGTATATATATGAATATATACTATTTTATAAACTTAAGTAGTACATATGTATACTTTATGTATATATACATATATACATATATGGAAAATGTAAATATCAAATTACATTAAAGTTTGAATGTATATATATTGTAAATACAATATATATATATATGGAATTATTACATTTATATAAATAATTATATAAATGTTATTTAATTTTTAAGTATGTAAATATACATATATATATATACTAGACATATATTTTGTAATATACAATATATATTTTATATATAATATATATTGTATTATATTATATATGAAATAATATATGTATAATATATAGTATATATATACATATAAAATATATGATATAGTATATAGTATATAGTATATTATATACTAAATATAGAAATAAGATAAAAAAAAAGGGGAAAAACAAAAGAGGAAAGGGAAGGATCGGGGAAGGATCCCGACCCTCCCAGCCAGACCCGTCGGTGGCGGAGCTGCCACCGCCAGCGAGGGAAAAAAAGAGTGAAACGGCGTAGGCAAAGAGAAGGGAAGCCGGTGACCGACGGAAAACGGAAGGAAAACAGAAACGGAGAAGGAAATCCCGGCGGAAACCGAAGGGAAAAGAGAAAAAGGGATCTGGCGGTGCCGGCGGAATTGGCTGCCACCACTGCCATCGAAGCTTCGCCGGAGGAAGAGGAAGACGTGGGATGCCACCGGAGAGGCGGGGAACGGCGGAGGAAGGCCGACGGAGGAGGAGAAGAAACCGAGGGAAAACCGACTCGATTCGCCGTCGTGCAACCGATCCAGGCCGAGCTGAGGCCACCGGCGAGTTCGCCTCGACGCCGGCCAGCTACGGGGCCACTGAACCGCTGGAGAACCGGCGACGAGGGGAGGGGACCGATCTGGAACCGGTCTGAGCCAGAAAAGAAAAGAAAAGAAAAAGGAAAAAGAAAGAAAAAGAAGAAAGAGAAAGAGAAAAAAAAGGAATTTCGAGAATTTGGAAAATTTTCGAGAATTCTGAAATTACTGGAAATCCCGAGTATTACGGGAATCGGTAAGAAATCCGAAAAAATGTTAAATTATTTAAATAATTTATTTATTTAAATAATTATGGAAAATTCTAAATTTTAGAATTTAATTTCCAGAAAATTCCTTCGATGACCGAGCCGATGGAATCGGGCGAGGTGAACATGGGCGCGACCTTCGAGAGGCAGTCGCCGACCCGAAACAGGTAAGGGAGACATGTGCCGTCTGTAAGGATATTCGGCCATGTTTTTAAATTGCATTTAATTTTATAAATGCTATTGATACTTATCGGTTTTATAATGTAGTGATTTATCGGTTTTAAATTGTGGTGAAATACTGGTTGAGGAATATAAACTGTATTTTCCGTGCAGGAGGCTAGCCAAATCGGCAGCCGTTATATTGCCGAAAAATTATCGAAAAAATTTCTGAAATTTACCGAAAATCACCGAAAACCATAATAAATGATTTGATTTCATGTGAAACGATTTTCAGGTATGAAAATCGAGAAATCAAGTAAATTTCATAAAACATGAATATAGTGATATTTAATTTTAAAATATTCATGTTTTCGAGAATGGTGAAAAGGAAATCACCGAAAATTCACCCGGAAGGTGATATTTCACGTGAAACGAGATGAAAATGAAAAAGAGACTGAAGTGAATATTTTTATAAATATTCTTAAATATTCACTTGATTTTATATAAAATCTTTATGGTTTTAATTATGAAAAGAAATAATTATATAAATTCCATAAGGTTAAGAAATGATGAAAAACTATGATTTCGAGACTACAGGTTTCTATACGTGTTTTAGAGGAAAAAATGGTGACGGAATTATTGAAAATTGGAAAATAAATAATTTATTTTTTCATAAATTACAAAAATATTTGATTTGAATTCCGATGATTTTAAAAACCATGTTTTCGATGGATAGCACGAAAAGGGCGTGCATACATGTGTTACGGTGAAAAAGACACTGTCATGAGATTTGTTTTACAGTGTGACTATTTTATAACTGTTTTCACCGTAGGAGAAATATGATTTATACTTTTATGAAATATTTTGAGAAATGTGATTTAAATTATAAATTTCATAAAGGTGATGATTTATACATGTGAGCCTTATGGATAATTGTGAAATGTTTTTACACTACTGTGTTTAAAATCCATAAAGGCTATGGTACGGTTTATACTATTTTGAGACTTTAGGCCCCTAGTTTCATGCATTATGAGTTATGAGTTTGATGGACCTGCCAAGTCATCAGAGGTCTCGAGGTCACCTGGCAAGTGGACCCGAGGACCACCTATAGATTGTGGCCATAGATCTACTGTATCCCTGTGGGGATGATTATTCCGTTCTCACAAGGGGGAGGGGGAACGATGAGAGCATGATTTATTTGTAGGGTGATGCCTAGTCTCACACATTGATTACTGTTTACTGAAAGGATTTACGGAATCTTATTTACTGTACTGTGCTGTTTACTATACCGATCACTGGTTACTGTCTACTGATGAAAAATCGTTCCAAAATACTGTGTTTACAGAACTGTATTGTGCACTGAAATGGTAGCCACTGATTACTGTTTTACTAAACTGAAAGCTACCATTTACTGTTTACTGAACTGAAAGCTACCGTATACTATTTATTGAATTGGTAGCTACTGTTTAAAGTTACCGACTGAACCGTATCGAGATACTGTTTTACTGAATACTGAATATACTGTTTTACTGAACTGTACGATACGGTTACTGATTTGAAAAGAGAAATAGATGTTTATTTTAAAAGAATAACATAAGAACTATTTCTAAGATAGAAATAATCAAAGAAGTGTTTATCCAATGATTGGATATTTACAAATCACTCTACTGTCACGTGTTTTAAAGGATACTGAAGTGAAAAGAAATAATTGGTTTACTCTGTAGGAAAAACGAAAATCATATCGTTTTGAGAAAAATGGATTTAGTACTCTCTACAGTTGCTTCTAGGTTCTGGAACAAGTATGGTATTCTAAAATACCTACCTTATTCTATCTGGATCCCTAGCCGACTGTAGTATCCTTCCTACATGTGAGCCTAGAGCCAGCTAGGAAGATTTTAAAGAGAAAAAAAAAATATTTTCAGCATATAGATAGCTGAATATCAAGTGTGACATATAACTCTTTTACTGAGCCGTAGTTTGCTCACTCCCCAATTTTAACATTTCAGGTTTTGATGATTGTGAGATCAGTTGATTGTGGGTCACGGCTGTACACAAAGGTCAATGTGACAGACCGATTGATTTATATGAGGTACGATCATTTATTTTCTGTATTTAGACATGTCTACAGTACTACATATTTGTAAATAAGATAGGGGATGTGTATAACGTTAACAATATTTTATTAAATTGTTTAACGTCAAGGGTAAAGTGAAGTATCACAGACAGCCCAATCCATTATTTTCCTTGTTTTCATATTCTCTAAGGATCTAACTAAAAACAAGACTGTATCTATGTTTATTACTTTATAAAACATAGAAATCTATTATTGAGCATCAAGAGAACTATACAAATATAGAACTCACCTTAACCAACTGCACTTCCAGCACAGAACACTTTCTGTCTCATGTTGGCCTTACTTTGCTTATTCCTTTAGCTCCTCAACGATGGAGGAAAGGTTTTGCAAGCTGGTTTACTTGTTTAGCCAACTTAAGGAAGAAGTTTAGTAGATCAAGCATGGTAGAAATGGAAGGAAACCCGAATATAAACTTGCAGTTGCATAGCTCTCGTGAAGAAGGTGAAGTTTGCTAAATCGGTTTTCCTCAAATGTTTCTTCTTATATAGCCATGCTAAACCAATCAGAACTCATCACTTGGCCTTATCCCATTTCCTTCATTTATTTCACATCTTTCATTCATTTAAAACAGAAGAAAAACTACAGCAAAAGGAACGGCTATGAGAAGCTATTCTCTGCACATTTTGACTTACTTCACTTGCCATTAATTATCTAAACCGAGAAGCCAATGGCGTGAAGTCCACAGCCTCTTTTCTTGACTTATTACACCTTTTGTCTTATTCCTCAACCAATGAGGTTACTTTCTTTATTGACTTTATTCTTTCTCAATTTATTGTCTTCAACCGTATGACTTACAAAGTCAATTTTGGCTGCGATGGTCACATGCTGATTCCAGTTCCAATTCACCTATTCAACTAGAGTACTCAGCTCGCCCATTCTATTACAATTTGTCAACCTTTCATCTCGCCAATAACTCTTAGGCTCACCTCTACTTGCACTGGTATCACCACTTTGTCTTGATGCCAACTTAATATTTGGCAATTTCGAGATAATTTCTTTTACTTGGCGATTACGTTGAGATTTGGCGAGTAGCTTTTGCCTTTCTCGCCAACTAGGCCATCATTTGCCCATCTATATGGGCAATCACATTACTCGCCATACTATTTCATTGGGTGATCACGACATGATTCATTTGGGCGATCAGAGCCCTCTCATCACTCGGGCGATCACCTTACAATAACTTGGCGAATTGACCTATTCGCCAATATCGCCACTAAATCAACTCGCCCTTATCCTTTGGCGATCACATAGAGGTTTGGCGATTATAGCAATTTTCATTGTTGGCGATCACCATGTTTTGCTCTACTCGCCAATTGCTATAATTTCCCACAAATTGGAAATTTTTATTTAACTTTTCAATTTACCCAATCCATCTGGGCGATCAGAAGCCCTCGCCCGAATCAAAATAACTTGGCGAACTCAATATTCGCCCTCGCCATCATCCATTGGCGATCAGCTCGCCCATTGGCAAACGTCCTAAATTGCTCGCCCATTGGCGAACTGTTCCATATACTCGCCCATACATCATTTTACCGAAATTGCTCCATTCACAACTCAAGTTAAGGAGCTTTTCACCCAAGTGGAAATCAATATTCAATTATTTATTTAATTTCCATTATCGATTTTATGAAATTAGAGTCTACAGTAGTGTAGAATCAGGTCTTACAGATAATAATTATCAAGTCGAATAATATAGTTGTGCGATAACCCCAAATTTTTTTATATTCGATACAAACTACAATGTATGAATTTAAAAGAAAAAATTAATTGTTAAAATATTTAATAAGAGGTCCGTTCGATAAGGTTCAGAGAAGTAGTCGATGAGGGCCCCACCAGGACTTTCTCTGGTCAGATCGAAATGAGACCCTAAAATAATGATATTAGAAGATGAAATTAGTGTAATTTTAAGTATAAAATAAGCGTATGATAAATATATTATATGAGTAGAAATAACTCCTAAATTAAGTTAAGAACAAAAAAATGATGTAATTGTTAATATTTCTTAATTATGGAATTAAAGAAAATAATGAATAAAGATAGATTGTGAAATTAAAATCGAAAAATAATACAATTTATTGTAATTATATTCCATAAGGAATAAAATAAATTAATGATAGGAATTAATAAAATAGGAGATAGAAAATTGAAAAGAAATTACTAAAATTATGGTATAGAAATTGAAATATAATTTGAGAAAGAATATAATTTAATGGTAATTATGTTTTAAACACTTAATAACAAATAAAGTAAATTAACTATTTTAATTAACAAAATATATAAAATAAAAATATAAATTAAAACTTGAAAAAAAAATATAATAATGCAGCAAGCTTCACGCGGAAGCTTGCTGCACAACCAAATTTAAAACAGAAAAAAAGACGGGACATTAAATTAATAGGTCACATGGTAAATTTCTATTGGATAGTATGTAAATTAAAGGAGACAAATTAGGCTGAAAATCAGTCATTTTCTTTTTTTTTATTACAAGAAGAATATTAAATAATTGGGGATGGGGTGCTTGAATTCGAACTCAAAATTTATAATATGTCACAACTTATCCTTAATCACTAGGTCAAGAGATTGTTGGCGAAAATCAGCTATTTTCACTAGCCAGGAAACCGACTCTCCTCCCCTGAATTTCTGCTCGTTTCTGCCCAGAAAAATTCTTAAGTACCTCACGTTTTCACCTATTTTTCTTAGCAAATTCACTCATTTCCTCTACCGAACCATCAAGCAAACTTTGTCCTTCATTTTAAACGTTGATTTTGGCTGGAACGGCGTGGACAGAATCCAGAAATGGAGGGGCTGACGTGAAGAAAATAAAATGGGTTTTGGGGCTATGATGCTCGGTTGAACAAGGTAAGGTGGTTGAGTGATGTTTTGATTCATCCTAATCATGGTATCTACTTGTTTATGCATAGATAACATGATTTAAACCTTGGATTAAATTAAATGATGGTGTAGATGTGCAAAACAGTTTCGGTTATGAAGTGGTAATTGAGGAAATTTTAGTAATTCTAATTTGTTTTGGATAGAATTTAGTAGAAATAAATGAATGAAACTTGGTTGGAGCTTGGTTTGCATGAGGATTTTACTAAATGGGATTTTTCCGTTAAAGCATGGCTGAACGATGGGAAGGAAAATTTGATTGAATTGAACAAGTTCGATATAATTTCTAAGTGAGTAAATGATAGCTATAAAGATGGAATTGAATAAAGAGAGAAAACTATGAAGATAAATCTATATGGACTGCCAGCCATGGAAGGAAAATGGGAACCTGTCGACGGAGGAAGGGAAAACCAGGAAAATAAAATAGAAAAGAGAACAGAAAAAGAAAAGAAAGAATGAAAACATGAGGATGGGTTAGTGGAGGCTCATGGTTTGGATGGGAAAAAAAAAATGGGCCATAAGGGGGGAGGAGTAGAAGTTGAAGTAAGTTTTACTATATTAATTGATGGATTATAAAAGTAAGAGTTGAAAAGAATAATAACTAAAATTTAATAAGGAATATGTGATTAAGGCATAATGTATAGGAATTCCATATGGAATTTCATAAAAGGTAGCTAAGAATGATTTATAAAAGCTAATAAGGTTCTTAGTGAAATTGAATTGGCAAAAGATTGTCAATTTAAATGTATCCATATTGTAACAATTAATATGAAATTAAAGAAATTAATTGTTAATGTGAAATCCCCAATTTCCTGTAATTTTCCCATACTTGTGTAGTTTTCCAACTTGGAATAATTGGATAAATGTAAAATTCTGATATATAAATGATGTATGGGACATATGAGGAATAAAAGGAATTGAGGGTCAAATAGTCAAAAGGTCAAAGCATTGAATGGTTAATGGCTGAGATGATTAAGAGATAAAGAGGCATTAAATGCCATGGCATGAGTCATCATCTTCCTTTACCATCAAGAAATCAACAGCACCATTTCCCTCTCCCTCTCGTTCCACTCCATTTCCCTATAAGTTTCCATTTCATCCACCTTGACAAACCACCATCTCACGTAACCAAATCGTTAAGCTTCATTAACGAAAAACGATCCTTGTCGCTAGCTCAAGTCGTGCCTTTAATATGAAAGGCTGGAACAAAGTGATTAAGGAGATCTAAATTTCTGAAATTTTGATGAATTGCAAAGGTAAGAGAGTTAGATGGTTTTAGTTGATTTTATTGATGGTTTGAAATTGTATAGAGTTGGTAGAGTGTGTTTATTAAGGTTTAATTGTATGAAATATGCAGCTTTGAAGAAGTGAAAAAGGAGAAGTGTTGGTGCAACCAAGCTTGTGGATTAATTGCAATCGAGGTAAGAAATTTATGTAACGAACGTAGGGTGGCTATGTCCGCATGTTTTGATATATTTTAAATGTCTTTTGAGATGAATCAAAAGTTGGTTTGAAGTGCAGGAAATGAACTTCTCTGGTTTTACTCCTAGTTACCAAAATGCTAGGAGCAGCCGACTGCCTTAAGTAGTAACCGACTGCCTAGAGACAACCAAAGCGTAGATTTTCGAAAATCGAGACAAACCAGTCGACTGCTATGTAAGCCAGTCGACTGCCATTTTCCAGAAAAGCATTCTGTTTCAAAATAGTCGACTGCTATATGGAACAGTCAACTGCTATTTGTTAAAAAGCATTTTGTTTCAAACCCAGCCGACTGCCCAGGGGGCCAGTCGACTGCTATGCTTTCAAAAACATTCTGTTTCAAAAACAGCCGACTGCTCAGGGAGCCAGTCGACTGCCTTTTCTCAGGAAATATTCTGTTTCAAAACCGGTCAACTGCTATTTAGGACCAGTCGACTGCCCTATGTATATTTCGAAAAATGAAATATTTGGATTTCAAAAAGGAAAAAGAAATTCAATAAAGCCAAATGTGGTATAGCAGCCGACTGTCCTAAAGACCAGTCGACTACCTATTTGAAAAGGAGGTTTTGAGAACCTATTTTGAGAAAGCATATTTATATTTGCTAAAGGTTATATAAATAATGTTTTGGAGACTATGAACATCTTTAATGTTCATGCACATTATTTGCATTTTAAAGAAGGTATTCGTGTTTGTTCTTGGCTGAGGGGCCCTAGTCCGATCCTCAGACTCACAGTAAGGCACCTGACTAGTGAGCACTGTGTGCTATAGACAACGGCCATACGTCTCTTGCTTGTTTCGGCTTTGGAGAGGATCCGTGGCCCATACGTGGGTACGCCACTTAATTGATATCTCTCAGGATTATCCCTTACGGGATATAGTTGTGGTATCCTTATGAGATTTCTCTTGAGATTATCCCTTACAGGATATAGTTGTAGTATCCTTATGAGATCTTTTATGGATTATCCCTTACGGGATATATTTGCGATATCCATTATGAGAATTTCTTGGTGCATGAATCTAATTGGAAGAGATTGTCTCCCACTTATTTGAAAGAATATGAAGTTACTTGAATTTGAAAGTATATGATTTATTTGATTTTACGAGTATTTGATATTTGAAGAAATTACTGGATATACGCTTTATAATGGTTTTTACATGACATTATAGAGCTAAGCAGGGAAACTGCATATAGTAACATAGTACGCTCTTTTACATTTATTTCTTACTGAGCGTAAACTCACTCCTTTACAAACATTTTTCATACAGATTACTTGAAGTAATTTTCGCTCCAGATAGAGGAGCACATTTTGGGATCTTTTGATATATCTTCGAGACGCGCTTCCCATTTATTCTTTGAAGGTATAATTAGTTGGTCGTGTGTTTCGGCTATTGTACAGTACAATATTACAGTAATGTATATTATGTGTTTTGGGGATATAGGATATGTAAGATATTTGAGATCCTGATGTATTTGATTTATGAGTATAAATGAAAAGTATCAATTCATATGGTAAATTGATGTCATATTATGATAATAATGCCTAGAGCATAAGAAAAAGTAAAGATGACTTTGACAAACTAGACTAAGTAAAGTTATGTGAAAGGAAAAAGTTAGTTGTTATTTGGATAGTGATGAGGATGTCACAGATTGGTATCAGAGCAAGTTAGTCTGATGTTTGTTGATGTCATTAGATTAGAAATAGTGGATATCTTCAATATACTGTACTTGTCTGAATACTTATACAGAATATAACTGTTTAAAGTTATACTAAATCATGCTATTTGATCGTGATCTTAACAATATGAGTACTCGAAGAAAGGGTACTAGACGAGGAACCACCCCCAACGCAGTCTTCTCCTCCATCTCCACCGCATAGCCAGAATGCAAGGCTAGCGCAAATGGAGAAACATATGGAAAACATGGCCGCGATGTTCACACAATTTATGTCGAACTTCCCGAATGTGGCCACGAGTGTACCAACAGCTTCACCTACTGTACCTCCTACTCCTATGGTACAACCCCCACAAGTCTCAGCTAATGAGAGGTGGGATCCTACAACCTACTGTAGTGTGACGTTGATCAAGGAGTTTAAGAAGCTGGATCCGCCTAAGTTTAAGGGGGACAGTGATCCGTTGGCCGCGGAGAATTGGATGAAGGCGGTTACTAAAGCATTCAAGTATATGACTTGTACTGAGAAAGAAAAGGTGGGATTGGCTGCCTATTTGCTAGTGGATGAGGCAGAACCATGGTGGCAGGCCACTCAGACAATATTGGAGGCTAAACATTCATAGGTAACGTGGGATATATTTGTGGAAGCCTTCAACGAACTATACGTCCCACGCACTGCTCAGAGGACTTTTTGGCAGATCAGCTAATCCGGAAACTCTCTCAAATCCTCTCTATACTATTTTCTCTATTCAGCCTTGTTCTCAGCCTTCTACCACCACCTGCCGCTGCACTCATTCTTTAAGGTCTGCTCCAGTCTTCCTCTCCGCCGCCTCCCGGAACACCCCATTCTACTGGTTTGCAACATTTCCTCTCCACAACAAAAGAACTCATTTACACTTGGAAAGATGCATTCCGATAATATGGTGGGAGTAATCTGACTTTGAATCAGATTTTTTGGTTGTCTTTACCTGGTATTCAAAATGAGCCAGTAAAAGATTTAGAAATGGTTTTAAAGACAATTTTGCACAAAGTCTGGTTGGTAATTGGGGGTGGAAAGAGAAGATTTGTGTTTGGCTTGGTGGAATTTTTGGTGTGGAATGTTCTGCTATAGATTGGTTTGTTCGCTTTAGGTGTTTTGTTTTTTTATTTTCTTGTGATAAGGTGTTGTTGTCTCACTGATGTATTCCTGTACTGAGTTTGGTTTGCTAGTTCTTATTATAGCGCCAAACTTCAAGTGCCTTTTACTGAAATATTATCCATCATTTAGCAAAAAAAAAAAAAGTCTTGATATGGTTGTACTGCTATCATTTTAGATACATAAGCCCTATCTTATATCTACGTTTTTCATATATAAATGTAATTAATGTATCTCATTCATAAAGGATTTCTCCATTCCTATAAAAAAAAAGTTTGAAAACATAAAATATGAAATTATAAAAATAAATTTGACAATACACACACGTTTAGCTTACTACTTCAGCTCTTTCTTTCTTTTTTTTTCACTCTCTCTTTTTCCTCTTTATGAATAAAAAATATGAAATTCTCAGTTTCTATATATACATGTGTGTGTGTGAGTGTGGTATTATCTTATTAATAAAATTTGTTGGCTGAGGATATTTATATATATATATATATATATAGGTGGCAAATGGGCGGGTCGGATCGGGTTTGAGTTGGGTCATTTTGGATCGGATCATTTTGGGTTAAGAAAAAATCGGATCATTTCGGGTTTGGGTAAAGGAAAAATCGGTCTATTTCGGGTTCGGATCATTTTGGGTTTGGATAAGGTTGGGTTTGGATCAATTTGAATTCGGATCAATTTGGGTTCGGATTAATTCGGGTTCGGATTAGATCGGATTTGGGTCATTGACTTTTTTAGTCAATTCGGGTTGGTCGAATTTGGATTCAGATCTAGTGGACAAGTTTATTGGGTTAAGCTTTGGTCATCTCGATGTGATTTATCTAGTATGAAAATCAACTGAAACCATATTCTAAAAATTACAAAACTCACGAAAATAAAATTTTCTTCTTACATGACCTATAGTACAATTGGGATTGAAATAATTAAAATATTTAATAATCTGTATAATAGTTTTCTTTATAAGATATTTACCAATATTCATAAATTAATTACATTTTTTTTTCATTTTATTTTTATTATCTATAATAATTAATAACTTTATGAATCAAAGTGATTTAATAATCCCTAGTAAATATCATAAAACAGTACTATATATCTCTTTAATTTATCTTAATTTTTATAGAATAATTGGAGACATTAAATGTAGGTGATGTAGCTTCTGTACTTTATTATAGATTAGCCATTAAATAATTATACATTAGGTTTAAATGAACGCAATATAAAAGTGAATATTTAAATTTAACTAGATTAAAAAAATGTACAACACTCATGTTATTGAAAAAATTATATTTTTACTATATTTAAATACTTTGATAATTAATTTTAACATTTAAATATTTATTGATAATATTAAATTTAAGTTTGAATCTTTTCAAGTTTGGGTAAATTTGGATTCGGATCAATTTGGATTCGGGTCAATTCGGATTTGGATCAATTCGGGTCAATTTGGGTTTGGATCAATTCGGGTCAATTTGGGCTTGGATCAATTCGAATTCGAGTTAATCTAAATTTGGATCTCGAATTCGAATGAATTTGGGTATGGATCAATTCGGATTCAAATCCGGTCGGGTTTGTATCAATGTGAATTTAGATAAATTTGGCTTTGAATCAATTCAGATTCGGATTAGGTTGGATTTGGGTTGTTGACTCTTTTAGTCAAATCGGATTGGTCGTGTTTGGATTCGAGTTAATTGGACGGATATTTCGAATCGGGTCAACTTTTGCCACCTATATATATATATATATATATATATATATATATATATATATTACCAATGTTTGTTAAGCTAAGTGAAAGGAGTCTGGTGTCTCTTAAGCAAGGTCTCGAGTTTGAGTCTTATGAATGGAAAAAATAGCATTGGAAGAGCTCCCTCAAATGGGGTTCGACTCGCCTCGACTCCGGATTAGCGGGACCTAAAGTGATCTTCGGATACTAGAGAATGTTTACTCAAAAAAATATTTATATGAATCTATAAATCCCATATTGACAAACAAAGCTTAATATATATATATATGTGTGTGTGTGTGTGTGTGTGTATATATATATATATATATATATATTTATAAAATCGAATATTACACGTTTACATTGCCCCCAAATCGAGAAGCATTGCCTGTGACTAAGGCGGCGTAAATGAAGGGCTTCAACCCGTTAGAAAATATGACCCTTGTCCCCAGCATGTTGCTCAGCCTTGGGCAAGTAGGGCATCTCCGTCCTCCACAAATGAGTAGCCATATAAAAACTATGGAGATTTCATTGCTCCCTTTACAAGTTGGGGTGGGTCTATCCTATCCTCCATGGTTAGGTAGCAAAACTTTTTTTCCATTTTTTGTAATACAAGACTTTGTTATTTCCTGTTTGGTTTTTTCCTGTTAAGATTACAAGACTTTCTTTTTCTATTTTTACCTTACAATGAAATAAGATTTTTTTTATCTATAGTAAGAGGTTTCATGTTTCAATTTTCACAAGTCAAATTTTCTTAAGTTAGCATCAGTCACGCAACAGAACAGGAATTAATCTAAACTAATGTGATATGAGAACAACCCGTTATTAAAAAAAGAAATCAGATTTTTTTTTTTAGTTAAAAGCAGAACAGGTCTGCCCTGTCATGCCTCCTTGAGATCAGAAATTAAGGTTTTGGAGCCTTCATCTTAAATACTAGCACCGGCAAGTATACTTTCGTTGTACTCTAACAAGCAAAAACTTAATTAAGGCCTTAATGAAAGCCTACAACTTGAATGTTTTATGTTCTGCTAAATAGTAACTTATTTTATTTTCATTGGCATATTTTATGAGAAGATTAAAATCTTCTGAAAGCATGGCAATTTTTCAAAAATTCTTCTTTGGAGAGCATGAAAATTTTGGAAATTAAAATTTTCATAAGATCAGCAATGATAAATTTTTATGAGTATTTTTGTTATAACATAAAAAAAAATGTGATTAGAAAAAATTGATTGTGAATAAGATTACTCGTGTAACGGCCCAGCCCAACCGCCCGAAGTACCTTACGGGACATTCATCGGTTGCTGTGACAACGCTACTCATCCGTACTGTCCGCTTTGGGTTCTAGAGGTGGCCCCCGTCACGCAGACGTGGCACTTAGCCCCTCACGGATTTCTTTCGCATCCGCCGCTACTCGAACCCCTTAGCACTTGTAAGTGTCGAGTAACGGCTAACCATTGGACCTAGTCCAATGGTTAGTCGTTACTCGACACTTACAAGTGGTCAGGGGTTCGAGTAGCGGCAGACGCGAATTGGGATAAGTTTCCCGATAAATCCGTGAGGGGCTAAGTGCCACGTCTGTGTGACAGGGGCCACCTCTAGAACCCAGAGCAGACAGTACGGATGAGTAAGGGAGTCCAAACAGGGCCCTCACAACTCGACTCATATTGTTTGTATTCATTTATCCACGTGGATGATGATAATTTTGTTTTCTACCATTCAGAACCAAAAACCAAAAGCACCTAATGAGGGTATTAGGACCTTAATGTTAACGTGGACAACTCACCCCTTAATCTTCTTGGATTCTGCCTAGAAATTAAGAGCATTGCATTGCAGATCTTTTTGAATATAGAAAAGAAGTTGTCTCTCTTAGTCATTACTTAGTCCATTTTACTCATTGCAATCTACCATTCTTCATAAACATTACTCCCCTTAATCTTCTTTGAATCTTCCTGGAAAGAATATCATAGCAGACATATTAACGCAAAATTCCATCACTATGCGCTTTAATTATAGACATTTGTTTGAAAAAAAACGTTTGGGAACCAATAAAACAAAACTATAACATTCACACCTACAAAAATTCTTATTTTCTTTGGAAAAGACCCAACCGCCTAAACAATTCTATTGGTCAATGCAGAGTCTACTTTACGCAAAGGAATTCTTCATGAATAGTAGTTCGATTCTTCCTGGAAAGAGCATCACATGCGACCTGTGACCCAAAATACCACCACTACGTGCTGTCACTGTTACTATATAGATTTCATTCGAAGAAGAGGTTGGGCAATTAAAAGAGGAATTGTTGACAGATGTTTTCTTCTCTCCCTATAAATTGATATGTTGTTCTCTTGCTTGATGTTCAAACTTGACTCTGTTTTCAGTTTTTGATAAATAGAAGTAAAAGAAACTGTCTCAAACACCAGATTTAGATATTTTCCTCTTTCACCTCCTCCTTAATTATGTTGTCCTTACCTCCTCCTGCTCCTCCTTATCCTTCTTCTTCTCGACATGAATATGATGTTTTCTTGAGTTTTAGAGGTGAAGATACTCGCAAAACATTCACTGATCATCTATTTGATGCTTTGAAAAGAAATGGAATCCACACTTTCAGAGATGATCCAAAGCTTGAGGCTGGAGAAGAAATCGCGCCTGAACTCTTTAAAGCAATTCAAGTATCATGGTGCTCACTAATCGTTTTCTCAAAAACATATGCTTCTTCAAGTTGGTGCTTGGAGGAGCTTGCCGAGATTGTTGAACAGAGAAACAAAAGGAGGCATAGAATTTTCCCAATTTTTTATGATGTGGATCCATCTGATTTAAGAAAACAGACCGGAGAAGTTGAAAAAGCCTTTGCCAAACATGAAGAGAGATACAAAGAAGATAAAGACAAGATCCAAAGGTGGCGAAAAGCTTTGACTGAAGTGGCTAATCTCAAGGGATGGCATTTAAAAAACAGGTAGCTCATTCTAGTTTTCGTTTTTAATGACTACAAATTTTTTTTTTTCATTTTCGCATTACTTGTTATATAATTTTGAAAAACTTTTTTTAATTGTTTTATTGAAGAAATTATTTAAGGGTAATTTACGTTTTTTGATGTTGTAACAAAGCCTTCTTATTATTGCTCTGTTTTTGGTCTCAAATTGTACTAGGGAGTAAATTTTGTTTCTTAAAATAAAGTGTCCACCATGTTTCATGAGTTGTTTAAAATAAAAAATAAAATAAAATTGTGTATTAACAAAATTTTTTGTCGAGGTTGCTAGTTAGGGATCCACTTATAGTGGTGTATAATAATTTTGTCTTACATCATTTCACATTTCTTTAGACAATTTAAATTTTTTGATTTGACTGTTGAATATTATATTTTATTCAAATAGATTATGTGTAGAAAATTCCAAATTGATCGAAAATATTTAATTACTAATTTGATAATACAAAAATTTTCAATCAGTAATATATATTAAAAAATATGCTATTCTTGATCAAAATGAAAGGGATATTGGATCGACTCGAAATTTATATGCATAATGGATATGAGTAGGTTGTTCAACCTAACAGTTGGTTTATAAAAATATTAATCCTATATGTAGTTAAAAAAATGGTATAAAACAAAATTATTTTATACCGGTATAAGTCGATCCATATGTATGTATGTATCTATGTGTATGATTTTTTTTGTATTAACCATTTCTGAAAAATAAAATCATAAATAATTTCCTATATTTCACGGCTTAATTTATTGGCACATTTATCATCATAGTTAATTTCATAATTACCAAGTAAAATTTATTTTTCTTTTTGCATTTGTAGGCATGAATCAGAATTTATTGGAGATATTGTTAAAAAGATATCAGAAAAATTAAGTCTGACATATGCAGCTGTTCCTAATGGATTGATTGGAATTAAGTCACGTTTGGAAGAATTGCATTCCAAAATAGACATTGGGGAAGATGATGTCCGCATTATAGGAATTTGTGGTATGGGTGGCCTTGGCAAAACGACACTTGCGAGAGTTGCCTACAGCCAATTGTCACCTAAATTTGAAGGTAAAAGCTTTCTCGCCGGTGTTCGAGAAGTTTCAGGGGAACAAGGACTTGTTTCTTTACAGAAACAACTTCTTGCTAATATCTTCTTGGGAGAAGGTTTCAACTTATTCAATATTGTTGATGAGGGGAAAGTCATGATTAGTCATAGACTATCTCACAAGAAGGTTCTTGTTGTTATTGATGATGTTGATAATTTGCAACAGTTACAATGCTTGGTTGAAAGCCATGATTGGTTTGGTCCAGGAAGTAGAATCATCATTACAACCAGATATAAACATTTGTTGCAAACCCACACAGTGGATGCTCCGTTCTCTGGAAATTTTGGCGTAGATGATATATATGAGCCTGCAACATTGGATTTCCATGAAGCACATCAACTTTTCAATTTAAAAGCTTTTAATACTGATACAGTGCCAGAAAATGATTTCAAAGAGCTTTCACTTCAAGTTGTGAGATATGCTGATGGCCTTCCTTTAGCTCTCGAAGTTTTGGGTTCCTTCTTGTGCGGTAGAGATACTTCTCAATGGAGAAGTGCAATTGAAAGACTTCGAAGAGATTTTGACAAAGGAATTCTTGAGAGACTTCAAATAGGGTTTGATGGGTTAGCAGAAACGGAGAAGAATATTTTTCTAGATATAGCATGCTTCTTCAATATGGCGGAGAAAGATTTTGTAATTAAAATACTAGATGGCTGTGAGTTTTCCTCTGGAATTGGAATCAATGTTCTCGTTGAGAAATCCCTCATACAAGTTGTAGACAACAAATATTTGAGGATCCATGACTTGCTACAAGAAATGGGAAGACAAATTGTTAAGCAAAAATCTCCTAGTGAACCTGGAAAGCGATGTAGATTATGGGAGGAAAAAGAAGTCTATTACGTCTTGACAAGAAACACGGTTAGTTAGCACATTAATATCTCATATTTATTTATTTAGAATCTTGACAACCAATTATTAATTTATTTTTGTAGTTTTCTTTTTTTGCCTGAAAAAATTAATTTATTTTGAAGTTAGATGAGTTACAACTTTGACATTAAGATCGACTAAAATTTTGAAATTACCTTAAGAATACTGTCTAATAGATAACTTGAATAAGATTTTGTAACAGCTTTTCTTTCCGTTAAGTGTATATCATATTTTAGTTTTTTTAATGAAATTATTTTTTTGGTACATAGTTTTTTTATGAAATTATAATCACAATTAAATATTACATTTTATATAAAAAAATAAATAAACCGATATCTAAATCAATCAATAATTAATATAAAAATGTATCAAAACTCGCGTACAAAAATACATAAATTTGAAACTGTGAAGTTCTGGAACCTCTTCTTGCAGTTGAGGCAAAGCCCGGTTGGCATTATAAATTTAGGACTATATTATATATTTTCTTTTTTTTTTAAGTATATTATATATTTTCTTTATTTCAATTTCTCGTGTTAATTTAAATGAAAGCAAACTAATTTCTTTTAGTGTAAAGCTTTAGTGAGAATTAGTCAAGCCATTTAAATCTAACGCATGAAAATCTTTAGTATTAATTTTATTAAACTGTAAATTGTGTGTATAATTATGGTTGACTCTTGATTTATAGGCCACAGAGACAATTGAAGGCATCGTCATCAACAACTACAATGCGGGTGAACCTATGTACAGGTATGCACACTACCAAGTGGAAAACTCAGTAAGGCATTAAATATTGCATTTGTTTAGAATATTGACTCTACTCGACTGGTAAATTATCCACCATGAAAAACTACTAGCTAGGTAAGTTACTAGTATGACTTTAAGATTCTGTAACTAGGGTAAGACCAAAACTTTGTGGTCATGCAAGATAGATTTCATGCAACAGTTTTGTCTGATACAAACGTACTTAAATGTGTATTAAACCAATCAATAAATCAATATATAGTTAACAAATCTAATATAAAATTGAATCAAACTCACACAAAATAATACTTGAAAATGAAACTAGAAAGTTTTATTGCAACAAAGCTTCATAAGGCTCCAATGAGAATTAGCCTATCCATTTAAATCTAACGCAAGAAAACAAAAAATAAAAAAGCCAACGTATCTAACAGATATTTATGTTTTCTTTTTTGGTTTCATTGTATATAAAAAAAATAATCATTTTTACTCTCCACATTATAATAATAAGAAGTTAAATATATTTATTTTCTTTTTTTTTTATCAGCAAATATATTTATTTTCTAAAAGCAAATGATAAAATTGGACAGATTTTTCTCTTTCACATATTATATCTACTCTTAAAAATTTTATTCAATTAACACACATATACATGTCTGTGTATGTATGTCTGCGTGTATGAAACATGATTTATCTGTAGTGTAATGGTGTCTAGGCTTCATTGTTTGGGAATCATATAGCTAATTTTTGCTATGCATATTTGTTAGAAAAATATTATACTTTTTAGAAAAAATATTTTTTCTATAAAAATTATGCATGTTAATTTTTGTTTGAACATTTTTCATATTAATTTGTGTTTTAATGAAAATTTAAATTAACTTGAAATATTTGCCCTCATTAATCATAAATCTTATATCCATCCCTAATAAAAGCTAAGATAATTTGTGCAATCCATATTTTAAAACTTAATAAAAGGAAAATTGTTTTTATTGTGTTATATCATTTAGTAATCTGAGTGAGTCCATATAGAGACTCTTCACGGCATGGTGGTAGTTTTTTGTGTCGTTTTCCTTTTCTGTCTCTTGATCCTTTTGATCGGGGCTAACTTCTTTTCCTTCTGAGATTGTCTTATATTTTGCTGGTTTTGTGGAACTCTGTTTTCTGTTCCTTTACATTTATCTAATAAAACCTCTGCTTATTAAAAAAAAAGAGTATACAGAATTTGCCACTTGAGTTGTGGAGTTGAAGGCTTCATATATTTTTGACACCCATTTTTTGTTTTGTTCTTGTTTTTCAGGGAACAAGACAAGATGTACACTTTGATATCAGATGCCTTATCGAAGATGAAAAAATTAAGACTGCTCAGAGTGTCCACTGATATTTATCAACAAAAATCTCGTGTTGATCTTAAATATCTTTCTAATGACTTACGGCTTTTAGATTGGAGCGGTTATCCTTTCAGATCATTGTCTTCAAGCTTTCAAGCAGACAACCTTGTGGCACTTCTCATACCAGATAGCCACATTGAACGACTATGGGAAGAAAACAGTGTAAGAAACACTTCATTAGTTTGATGTATGTCGTTTGTCTTATTTTAGATGAATTATAAAACAAAAAATTGAATAAAATATGAAAATAAAAATAAAAAATAAAGAGAAGAGTTTTCCTATATATGTTTTGTCTTTTCCCTCTAATTTCTTATTGTTTTCAACAGCCTTTATCTAAACTGAAATTAGTCAATCTCAAAGGCTCCATAAACCTGATCAAGACAGCAGACTTAACAAGGGCTACAAATCTCGAAAGTTTGATTTTGGAAGGTTGTATCAGCATGGAAGAAGTTCATCTCGGAGTTCTAACCAAGCTTAAACTTTTGAACTTTAGAGGTTGCAAAAGTCTTAAGAGATTTTCTACCAAAATTGAAATGAAATCTCTTGAAACATTAATTCTTTCAGGTTGCTCAAAGCTTCAATTGTTTCCAAAAATTGATGGCGAAATGAAATGTTTGAAGGAGCTTTATTTGGATGGGACAGGTATTAAAGAACTTCCTCTTTCAATTGGACATCTCAGCAATCTTGTTTTGTTGAATTTGAAAGATTGCAGAAACCTTGTGAGTCTCCTAAGCAACATAGATGGCTGTAAACGTTTAAAAACTCTTAACCTCTCTGGCTGTTCTAAACTTGAAACTTTGCCAGAGAATTTGCAGCAATTAGAATTTTTGGAGGTGCTTGATTTAAGCGAAACTGCCATAGGAAGAGTACCTTCCTTCATTTTTCAGTTTAAAAATCTAAAAGTGCTGTCTTTAAATGGATGCAAGGGACCACCATCAAAATTGCTACCAATTTTGCGTCATCTTCCCAATTTATTGCTAAGAGGAAGTAAGAATTCCACGGCTTTGATGTTACCTCCTTTGTCAGGTTTGAGTTCTTTAACAGAGCTGAATCTAAGGGGCTGCAATATTAGGGATGAGGATATTCCTAAAGATATTTGCTGTTTGTTCTCTTTGAAACGACTAAATCTTAGTGGTAATAATATCACGAGGCTGCCTGAAAGTCTTACTCAACTTTCGAAGCTCTTGTTGCTTAATTTGTCAGATTGCAAGAGGCTTAAATCATTGCCTTATCTTCAAAATGGAGTAAAGTATGTGAGCGTCGATGGTTGTGCTTCATTGGTAGGAATTGAAAATCCATCAACAATATGCAATGCATTTCCTCCGCCAAATATTTCTGCTATAAATTGCTACAGATTTGCGAAGAATAACAATGTATTAACAATGCTAAAAAAGCAGATAAAGGTTGGTATCTCTCTTGCTCTCGCTGAATTTCACACTCCAGTGTTTGTGGTATTTTTTATTGGTTGCCAAACAAAGAATTTTTTTTTTTTGCAGGTAAATGCAAATACAAAACCAAGATTTGACATTATTATACCTGGAATTGAAATCCCAAAATGGTTCAGCCTTAAGACGGATGGGGATGAATCTTCAATAAGGATACAACTGCATCCCGATATTTGGAATGATAGTCAGTGGATGGGATTAGCTATGTGCTCTCTTTTTGTCTATTCCTTCGATGATGATGATGCTTGGGAGCAGGGGGTGGAGGAGGAACTTAATACTGTAACATATGATACTTATACTACTGAAAATCTTTGTTATCGCCACCGTTTAGGGAGAGAACTTCATCCGCATCGGGTCAAGAAGGACCACCTTTTGCTGCAATATATTCCTCGTGACCGAATATTAGAGTATATCTGCGGGGGTATGCATCGTGAAACAAAGAATTTCTCGAGCAAAATTTCGGAAAAAAAAAATTTCGTTAACATGGGGCTCTGGCCCGGTCACCCACTCGGTGAACGTGATAGGTTTGCTGTGGTGAAGAAGTTCGGGGTCCGTTTAGTGTATAAGAAAGACTTGGAAGAGACGGAAGAATTACAAGACATTGTTGATGATGATGGGTCTACAGGGAAAGATTTGGAAGAGACGGAAGAATTACAAGACATTGTTGATGATGATGGGTCTACAGGAAATGGTGGTGTCCTTGTTAAGCGAAAACGAAACATCTATGAGGAGGCAGGACCAAGTGATCCGAGTGACAGCCCCGAAGAAAGACCACATCCAAAATGATTGGCAAAAAATTTTTAATTTTATAATGGGAAAGAAACATTAATTCTGGTAAACTACTAAATACCTTTCACTGCTCTTTATTGTTCTTTTTGTCAAACCTTCTAGACTGTTAATTTTGTTTATTTGATTAAATTCTTTTTCTTTTACAACTGAAAATTTTAACTTCTTTCATTTATTTATATATAATTATTTTCTTGATTTTAAGTAAATATAAGAGGATATGCATTATTTCTATAATTTCTTATAAATCTAATTTTCTTTATATTTATGTGCTTTTTCTTTACGTTGAAGGATAATAATTATCTTCAACTATCAGGTCGAATAATATAGTTGGGACAAACTCCATGAAAAGCAACGCAAGTTCCAGAGTGAAATTCCTTGATGTTTTGCACCAAAAAAAAATTTCTTGATGCTTTCTTTTCCTGTTTTCCATAGGAGTCCTGAATTTGTAATGCAGTTCGGTGTGTATATTTAGTACCAAACGTTTGCTCATATTCACATTACTATTTTATAATTCATAGATTTGTTCCTAACTTTTCAAATATACTAGTAAATTACCCGCACTCCGTTGCGGACGGAAAATTTTAAAAAATATATAAATTTTAAATTTAATTATTTAATTATTTAAATTTTTTAAATGATAATTATTACATACATCGTTGATAAAGTTTTTTTTATTCTACAAGCGGTGTTAGGATCATGATACATGTTCTATAAAAATATTAAAAAATAAAAAATAAATAAAATAAGACGTGTCATCCTAATCCTGCTTATGGAGTAAAAAAAACTTTACCAACAATATATGGAATAATTATTCTTTTTTAAAATGATGCATCTAACTCAATTTGAGATTTTGGTTTAATTATTTTAATAAAAATAAATTTATTTTTGAAATATTGATATTCTCTCATATTATTTTAATTGTTTAAAATAAGTATTTTTAATAAGATTTATTTTATATATATTGTAATCATTAAAAAAAAGTATATTATATTCTTATTATTATTTTTGTTGATATTTTATTTATCTAATAAACTAAAAATTTTTAATTTTAATATTAAAAATAAATTATTTTTATGATCATTTGAAATTATTTTTTAATTGGAGTAAATTTTAAAAAATTTCATACACTTTAGTAAAGTAGACTATATGAAACTAAAAAAATATTTTTAAATTTGCCGTTATAAATTCTAAAATAATTTTCATGATTCTTTGGAAAATTTTCAAATAATTTTTTTTTACTATTTAAAATAAAAATTAAGAATATATATATATATATATATATATATATATATATATATATATATAAAATAAGTGAACATGCTTGTAAAAGAAAGGAAAATAAAATTAAACTAATTACTTTTTTTTTTGTTGAACTCCCAAAATATGTTAAAGTGACAGTGTGAGTACCAAAAATATGGTACTCAAATATCCTCAAAGAGTTATTTAACTTAATGAAATAAAATTTGGCTTATTTAAAAACATATTTTCAAAAAAAAATTCGATCATTAACTCAAAGCATAGAAATAAACATTAATCTCAAGACGAGTTTTTTAAATATATATAAATATATATATATATGTATATACATGCATATATTTCATTTTAATTATTGAGTATATATATTTTAAATTTTTTTGCTCAAATTTGTTTAAAAAAAATGCAATTTCATAAATGTACATATTATATTTTGTCCTTAAAATATTCTAAATTATATTATTTTTTATTTAAAATATTTATAAATAAAAATAGATATACATTACGTCTTTTCATCTACAGTAATAGATGTGTGTGTATGTATTTTAATGGTTTATTAAAGAATTGATATTAAAATATTAAAGTGTGTATATCGTATCATTCTTAATCAAACATAAGTTCACATTCTTGAAACTACATTGAACTTATATTTATAATTCTTAACTTATATTAGATAGAATGAAAAAAATAAAGTTGGCACATGATATTTTCAAATTTGAATTATAACACAATTATTCCTTTTAAAAGAATATTATTATTATAATTTATTTTTTCAAATAATTGTATAATTTATCTTTTTCTTAAAATTTTTTAAGACAATTGAAATAAAAATATTTTTATTATAAATATAGTATTAAAAATAATAAATCAAGATAATTACTTTTAAAACATTGATTTATTAAATGAAAATGATAATTTTTAATTTATCAATTAATCATCTTATTTATTTTCTATTTTTATTTTTTAAAATAAAATAAAATAAAATTCTAATATAAGGTTAGAAAATTAAATAGACCAAAACAAAAAATAAGTTAATAAAATATTTAAATTTTCATACAATTTGACCATAATATTTGTCTCAAGATAAATTCATATTAAACTAATTCCACTACCACTTTTTTATTTTTATTTGTCGTAGTCTCAAGTGATTAATGTTGAAATTATTTATTTATTACATTATTTTCTCTTTTATATAATTCGATTTTCATATTTAGAGAATTTCTTTGAAAGTTTTTTATTCGTAGGTTTATATTTTATAATTTTTTATATTTATTTGTGTTTGAGTTTTAAAAAATTATTTTTTGAAATTTTTTGCTTTATACTAAATTTTTATCATTTTTTGAATTTTTATATTATTTGTAATATTTTTAGTATTTTATTTGAACTTTTGCAAACCAAATTTCTTGAGTATTTGATTTAAATTTTTAAAAACTTTTAATCTGTATTTTGAATATTTTTTTTTTTAAATGATACTTGGTTTAGTTCCTTAAAAAAATCTTTGAATTTTAAATTTTATTTTCTCCCTGCTTTTCATATCTTTCATTTTTTTTATTTTAATTTTGAAAAAATAATAATTATTTATAAAAAAATTGTGAATATTTAATTTAATTTTTTTCATTTTTTTTGAACTTTTTATTGTCTTTCTATTTTCTTCATAGCAGGTTTATTTTTTTTCATATATTTAGTATTTTAGCATTAAAAAATTTTAAAAATAGATATTTTTATTTCAATTAAAAAACATTACACATGAAACTAAAAGCTACCACATAATTGAATTTATTTTTAATATTTTAGTGTTAAGAAAAAAATTAAAACTAATTATAATTTAAAAAAAAAAAAACTACCAAGCCAATTACAAAACAAAAGATGACACATGTCAAACCAAGAACCCCTTAGGGATACCTTTTATATATAGTTATAGATTATAGATAGTATTAAATTTTTTTTTGACAAATTGTGATAACCGTAAATTTTCTATTTTTGAAAATTAATATTAAAGAAAATAGATAAGAGAAAATAAATAAATTAAAGTAAATAAATAAAATTTATTTACGAGATGGGAATATCGCTGAAATTCTCGAAATTAAGGAAGTGATGAAAATTGGAAATTTAGTGAAAGACATTTAAATTTTGAAATAAAAATGAAGTATGAAAAATAATGAAGAGAAGCAAATATTATTTGGTTAAGTTAAAATCCAAATAAAATAAGAATGCGTATAAAAATATATTTATATAATTAGATTATATAAATATATTTACACATGTTTTTATACAAATACATATGTATGTAAATGCTATGTAGTATGTATTTATATATGTTAGTATATATGAATATATATACTATTTCATAAAGTTAAATAATACATATGTATACAATTATAATGTTTTATGTATATATAAAATATATATACATATATGAGAATTTAAAATATAAATTTTACATTAAAAGTTGTGTAATTATATATTGTAAATACAATATATAAATATGTGTAAAGGTTATTAAAATTTTAAAGTATATAAATATACATATATATATATATATATATCTATATATTAGATAGATATTTTGATATATATATATATATATAAATATATATATATTATTATATTATGATATTTATATTATATAAATATTATATATATGTATATAATTAATTAATTAAATAAAAAAAAAAAAGAGAAGAGAATAGAAGAATCGGGAAATCCCGATTCTTCCCGAAACAGGGGAACGATGGCAACGAAGCTGCCACCGTCGACCGAGAAAGGAAGAGAAGGGTAGAGACACCATCGTCGGCCGAAGGGGAAAGGAAGAAAGCTGCCGGTGGCGGAAGAAAGGAAGAAAACAGAAGGCGGAACATGCGAAAACCGAAAGAGAAAGGGGAAGAAGAAAACGGCGGTGTCGGCCGATCTTGGCACCGCCACTGCCACCAGAACCTCGGTGGAGGTGAGGGGAAGGTGAAAGAGGCCACCGGAGAGGCCAACGACGGCGGAGGAAGGGAGAACGAAGGAGGAGGAGAAACCGAGACCCACGCCGCCAGATCTGCCGTCGTGCCGTCGATCCAGAGCAAACAGAGGGCACTGGCGAGTTCGCCTTGCCGTCAGCCAGCTAAAGGGAGCCTGAACCGCCGGAGAACCAGCCGCCGACGAGGAACAGGCGAGGAAGGAGGCAGACCGGTCTGAATCGGTCTGACCGAAAAAGGAAAAGAAAAAGAAAAGAAAAAGGAAAAAGAAAAGAAAAAAAAGAAAAAAAAGAGAAAGAAAAGAAAAGAGAAAAAGGAAGAAAAAGAGGAAAAAGGAGAATTTCGGGAATTTGGAGATTCCCGGGAATTCGGCAACTCGAGAATTACGAGAATCGGTAAGAAATCTCGGAAAGTGTTAAATTATTTAAATAATTATGTAAAAATTATAATTTTTAGAATTTAAATTTCAGAAAATTCCCGCGATGACCGAGCCGATGAAATCGGGCGAGGTGAACACGGGCACGACCTTCGAGAGTCAGTCGCTGACCCGAGACAGGTAAGGGATGCATGTGCAGCACTATAAGGATATTCAATCTGCATGTTTTAATTACGAAATATTTTATGAAATTATTATGATGAATGATTGGTTGGAATTTGGGATGAAGTACTGGTTGGAAATTATAAACTGTATTTTTCGTGCAGGAGGTTCATCAATCGGCAGTCGTTATGCTGCCGAAAAATTTTAGAAAATTACATAAAATCATAATAAATGATTTTATTTCACGAGAAACAATTTTCAATCACGAAAACCAAGAAATTGATTATTTTTAATAAAACATGAATATATGGTATTCTATTTTTAAAATATTCATGTTTTCGATATCGGTGATGATGAAATCATTGAAAATTCTCACGATATGTAAATTACAAGATTATTTTACATGAATTGAAATTTATGAAATGATTTACAAGAGACGAATTACTTGATTTGATTTACATGAAGTGATTTATCCGCATTGATTTACATGAAATGTATTCCATCGAAAATGAATTTTTTTACTGTTAATCGTTATTTGAAATTGATATTTTATTGTTAAGTGAATGATTTATGGAAATGTTTTGAGACCGTTGTTCTTTAGTGATCATGCATACTGTTACCGGCTACGAGACCTTGATCAAGTCCGCAGGTTTCCGACATATTGATTACCGGCTGTGGGAGTATTATGGTCAAACCCACAGATTTACACAGCAAACACCTGACCAGTGCCTGTGACCGACCGACGATAGCCATTCGTTACCGATCGTCCCTTCGGGGATACCGATATTGTTTTATGCATGATTATATTAGATGTGACTGTCTCCACTGAATTGTATTTGAATGATTTGAATACCGAATTGAGTGAGGTGATGAATGACCCGTAAGGTACTTCGGGCCCTCACAATAAATACCAAATACTTTGAATACTAAATGAATTGATTTCTAAACGATTTGAATACCGAATGATTTGATTTCTGAATGATTTGAATACTAAACGATTTGAATACCGAATGATTTGAATATCGATTTAACTGAAGTGCAAAGAAAGAAAAGGGTTACAGTGAATGATAGTAATGATTTTAAATGAAAAGATTTTATTGTATTACTGCTATCTACTGTTTACATGCAATATAATTTGAATGATAATGATTTAACTAATATTCTTTTCAAAGAATATATGAATATTAGTTACCTTATTTAAATGCTTTATTTCATAAAAGCATTATTTTGAAAAGAATATGAAAATGATATGGAATAAAAAGAAAAAGGATTTAAATTTCAAATGAAATGAAATTTATTACTCTCTACAGTTGCTTTTAGGTTTCGGGACAAGATAAGTATTTCAAAATACTTGCCTTACTCCATCCAGATCCCTAGCCGACTGTAGTATCTTTCCTACATGCGAGCCTAGAGCCCCTATAGGAAAAATGAAAATGATTTTCAGAATATAGGAAGCTGAATATCAAGTATGCATATAATTCTCTTACTGAGCCGTGGTTTGCTCACCCCTTAATTTTAACATTTCAGATTTTCGAGGACATGAGAGTCTGGCATCTAAAGGATTTCGGCTGCGCGTTCGGGAACGATGCGACAGCTCGACTTATGACATAAGGTATGATCATTTATTTTCTGTATTTAGACATATTCACAGTATTGCTTCCTTATGAAGTAAGATAGGGGATGTAGTTCATATTATTATTTTATAGGAAATTGGCTATGTATAAGAAAAAAGTAAAGTATCGCAGACAGCCCAACCAAATAAGATGTATAGAATAAAAAAAAATAGGGTCACGGGCTGTGACAGAAATGGTATCAGAGCACGGTTGGCCTGATGTCTGTTGATACGTTTGGAAAGAAAATGTGTTGAAAAGATCAATATCCCTGTAATACTGTATAGTCTGAATACATAGAGAAAATAAATGACTGCAAATTGAATTAAATGTTTAGAAGGGGGTGAGAATTATGGAATAAGAAATGCAAAAAAAAAAAAGGAAAATGGCTCAGGAATGTTACTTGAAATGGTGATCTTATGATCTAAATGAAGGTCGGTTCGGTAAGGATCAGTAAAGGACTCGGTGAGGGCCCCACCAGTACTTTTCTGTCCGGATCGAATTGAGACCTGAAAGTGATGATATAAAGGAGGGGAGTGAAATATCATCATTAAACAGACCTTAAGATCACCGATTGAAGGTAATTTGAGGAGAGAGAAATTTTTGGCTGATTACCCCTACCTCCAAAAATTGTACCGAGAGTCAAAATAGACCAACAGAAGTTGAAATTGATTGATTTGATAGAGTAAATGATGGTGTAAGGCTATATTACAAGCAAAATAATCCAATTATGGATCCTATTGGATTTCTGTCAAAATCAAAAAAGATCTTAAAATGTTGATAGTAGTATTAGAAAGGATACTATCAGCACATAAATAATAAGATCCTTGATTTAAATGTATAGTGAGGAGAAAGAAATAAATGTGAAAATGATGAAAATGCCCATACGTGGGATTATGGTTTGAATAGTGATAAAATCAAGATGATTTGATTTCTGTTGATAGTAATGGAGTTATTAATGGCATAAAGGAATGTAATATGAGTATAACGATTCCGATTATAAATTGCACTTACACGTAGATGATTGATGTGACCCGAATGGTTATAGGAAAGCCACAGGATAAGCGACTCAGTTATTGATTCTTAAGGGTCGGAGTTAAAAGTGTATTGATGAGATATTATTACGGGATCATTGGATATGATGAGAAGTAATATGATTGCTGGAGATGACTGACAAAGAGATCAGTATAGATGATGAAATCCATAACAGTACGGTTAATTCTAGTTCTATACATTCCTACTGTTTTTGAGGTATCAAACAGATAATTATAGAACCAGAATATTTTGAAATATGTTTTACAGAATAATGTACTGTATGGAACAATATGAAATTGGAGAGTATGCATAAGGACAGTAAGTGAAGATAAGAGATGAGGAAGATAACAGCTAACCTGAATTATTAAATGAAAATGATTGTAAAGGTAAATTAAAGTAATAATAAATCGGTTAGCTGTGAAAGGTGTTAATGAAATTAATGTTAAATGTTTCTTACCTTGAGGTTATATAGTGAAATGATAGGACAAAGAGATGAAATGTCCAAAATGATAAGAGAGGTGTGATTAAAGGAAGCATCGGATGAGATTCCCGATAAAATTTCAGAGTTATATGGATTGGAGACAGCTAACATTGACTTGATTGATTATATGAAATCTAATTCTAAGCTTATATCGGAAACATATAAAGAAAATCCGAAAAGCTAAGGAAAATAATTCTGAAAAATTTTGTGGATAATGAAATTCACATGTATTGATGTAAAGGATGGAAATATAGATGATATGATTTGAGGATGAATTAAATGGTGAATTAAATTCCTATTATGAAATAAAGTTCTTGTGAAGAACAAATAATCATTTCTATGAAAGTGATGTCTTATTTGACTTAATCGGAGATGTATAAGGAGCTTATAAGACCAATCTCTGTACAAGGCATCACTAGATGAAAAGTTGAAGACTAATGGTCATAAGATGATAATGATTAGAACTCGATGAAATTTTACGAGTTCATATTGAGGTTTACAAGATTAATGAAATACCTTGTGAGGTACATAAGACTAATGAATAAGAGAAACATATAAAGATAAAGTAAGGATATACCATACGGTCTAAGGCACAAATGGAAAATGAGCAGCATAGTGGTATAACCCCGCAGACTCTTAAAGACAGTGAATTATATGTTCAGTATGGCAAATAGAAGATTTAGCTAGATAATATCTCTTTCTAAGATATATGATCTCAAATGACAGATCGATGTGGATCTGTCTAGGATGAAGAGATAATGATTGAGATACAGAATGAACTGGGTTTAGCTAAATACTATTGCTAGTCTATAGGAGAGTTATGGGTTAGCTACTCTACAAATGTGATTAATAATGTAAAAGGTTAAAGTCAGTAAATGAATAAATGTAAAGATGATATGTAAAAGGTTAAAAGAGTTAAATAGTGAAATATTTTACTACTGAGGAAAAGATGAGTATGAAATAAGAGGATAAGTACATGATGAAGAAGGAACACGAATATGAGGTAGTTCCCGAATTTAAAATTAAAAGTGATTTTGTGGTTATCACATGATTATGGCTAGATGTAAGATCAAACCAAAACTCGATGGAGGAAAAGTAATTATACTCAAAGGAGTAAAGAAGTAATTTACATTTTACTGCCAGTCATGTAAATGGAAAATGACAAATATATATACCACTTCAAAATGATGAAATTAGTGGATTTATATGGATAAGAGAGGCAATAAGATACTACATGGAAAGAGATATGGAGAAAAATAATTGTCTCCGATTCACTTATGGTAAAAAAAAATGGTAAATAGTAAAGTCTGCAAATGAACTGCAGCAATTGGATGAAATAAATATGAAAAGAGTTAGATTCTTTAGTACCATAGTCGAAATACGATTATAAGAGGATAAGAATGTATATGAAGTTCCAGTGAGCTATATATGTGTTGAGAATCTCTGAGTAGCTATATGTTATGGGAAATAGCAAAAGGCTCTGAGATTCCAAATCTATTGACAGCACCGCTCCGTACATGATGTAAATGTTTGAGCGTAGAATGGAAACGAGCGATAATATGTTGAGAGAGCGGATGCATGAAATGTGAAAGCTACTGGAACAGTTACATACTATTGATTAAAATCGGTAAATGATAATTATCGAAATGTATCGACTTGGCACCAAATAAGAAAGATGGATGAGGAACCATATGAATAATATGTGATATGAAAAGGAGTGGAAATGGATAACTCCCAATTGATAAGAAATTTAAGGAAGTATAAATATATGATGAGAAATGATATATAGTGGTATAAAGGCGATTATGATATTAAAAGTATATTGGCAGTATAATTTGAAAGATGATTTAGAGGACAAGAATGATAAGTATACAGGATGCTACCACCTTATGAATTAAGTTAAATTCGGAGGATCGAATTTCTTAAGGTGGGGAGAATGTGATAACCGCAAATTTTCTATTTTTGGAAATTAATATTAAAGAAAATAGATAAGAGGAAATAAATAAATTAAAGTAAATAAATAAAATTTATTTACGAGATGGGAATATCGTTGAAATTCTCGAAATTAAGGAAGTGATGAAAATTGGAAATTTAGTGAAAGACATTTAAATTTTGAAATAAGAATGAAGTATGAAAAATAATGAAGAGAAGCAAATATTATTTGGTTAAGTTAAAATCCAAATAAAATAAGAATGCGTATAAAAATATATTTATATAATTAGATTATATAAATATATTTACACAAGTTTTTATACAAATACATATATATGTAAATGCTATATAGTATGTATTTATATATGTTAGTATATATGAATATATATACTATTTCATAAAGTTAAATAATACATATGTATACAATTTTAATGTTTTATGTATTATAAAATATATATACATATATGAGAATGTAAAATATAAATTTTACATTAAAAGTTGTATAATTATATATTGTAAATACAATATATAAATATGTGTAAAGGTTATTAAAATTTTAAAGTATATAAATATACATATATATCTATATATTAGATAGATATTTTGATATATATATTATTATATTATGATATTTATATTATATAAATATTATATATATATATGTATATAATTAATTAATTAAATAAATAGAAAAAAAAAAGAGAAGAGAATAGAAGAATCGGGAAATCCCGATTCTTCCCGAAACAGGGGAACGACGGCGGCGGAGCTGCCACCGTCGGCCAAGAAAGGAAGAGAAGGGTAGAGACGCCATCGTCGGCCGAAGGGGAAAGGAAGAAAGCTGCCGGCAGCGGAAGAAAGGAAGAAAACAGAAGGCGAAACCGACGAAAATCGAAAGAGAAAGGAGAAGAAGAAAACGGCAGTGCCGGCCGGTCTTGGCACCGCCACTGCCACCCGAACCTCGGCGGAGGTGAGGGGAAGGTGAAAGAGGCCACCGGAGAGGCCAATGACGGTGGAGGAAGGGAGAACAAAGGAGGAGGAGAAACCGAGACCCACGCCGCCAGATCTGCCGCCGTGCCGCCGATCCAAAGCAAACGGAGGGCACCGACGAGTTCGCCTTGCCGTCGGCCAGCTAAAGGGAGCCTGAACCGCCGGAGAACCAGCCGCAGGCGAGGAACCAGCGAGGAAGGAGGCAGACCGGTCTGACCGGAAAAGGAAAAGAAAAAGAAAAGAAAAAGGAAAAAGGAAAAAGAAAAGAAAAGAAAAAAAAAAGAAAAGAAAGAGAAAGAAAAGAAAAGAGAAAAAGGAAGAAAAAGAGGAAAAAGGAGAATTTCCGGAATTCGGAGATTCCCGGGAATTCAGCAACTCGAGAATTACGGGAATCGGTAAGAAATCTCGGAAAGTGTTAAATTATTTAAATAATTATGTAAAAATTATAATTTTTAGAATTTAAATTTCAAAAAATTCCCGCGATGACCGAGCCAATGAAATCGGGCGAGGTGAACACAGGCGCGACCTTCGAGAGTTAGTTGCTGGCCCGAGACAGGTAAAGGATGCATGTGCAGCACTGTAAGGATATTCAGTCTACATGTTTTAATTACGAAATGTTTTATGAAAATATTTTATGAAATTATTATGATGAATGATTGGTTGAAATTTGGGATGAAGTACTAGTTGAAAATTATAAACTGTATTTTTCGTGCAGGAGGTTAGTCAATCGACAATCGTTATGCTACCGAAAAATTTTAGAAAATTACATAAAATCATAATAAATGATTTTATTTCACGAGAAACAATTTTCAATCACGAAAACCAAGAAATTGATTATTTTTCATAAAACATGAATATATGATATTCTATTTTTAAAATATTCATGTTTTCGATATCGGTGATGATGAAATCATTGAAAATTCTCACGATATGTAAATTACAAGATTATTTTACATGAATTGAAATTTATGAAATGATTTACAAGAGATGAATTACTTGATTTGATTTACATGAAGTGATTTATCCGCATTGATTTACATGAAATGTATTCCATCGAAATGAATTTTTTTACTGTAATCGTTATTGATTGATATTTTATTGTTAATGATTTGTGTGATATGGAAATGTTTTGAGATCGGTTGTTCTTTAGTGATCATGCATACTGTTACCGACTACGAGACCTTGATCAAGTCCGCAGGTTTCCGACATATTGATTACCGGCTGTGGGATTATTATGGTCAAACCCACAGATTACCAACGAGCCACCTGACCAGTGCGAACTGTGACCAACCACGATAGCCATTTCGTTACCGATCGTCCCTTCGGGGATACTGATATTGTTTTATGCATGATTATATTTAGATGTGACTGTCTCCACTGAATTGTATTTGAATGATTTGAATACCGAATTGAGTGAGGTGATGAATGACCCGTAAGTACTTCGGGCCTCACAATAAATACCAAATACTTTGAATACTAAATGAATTGATTTCTAAACAATTTGAATACCGAATGATTTGATTTCTATATGATTTTGAATACTAAACGTTTAAATACCGAATGATTTGAATATCGATTTAACTGAAGTGCAAAGAAAGAAAAGGGCTACAGTGAATGATAGTAATGATTTTAAATGAAAAGATTTTATTGTATTACAGCTATCTACTATTACATGCAATATAATTTGAATGATAATGATTTAACTAATATTCTTTTCAAAAAATATATGAATATTAGTTACCTTATTTAAATGTTTTTTCATAAAAGCATTATTTTGAAAAGAATATGAAAATGATATGAATAAAAGAAAAAAGATTTAAATTTCAAATGAAATGAAATTTATTACTCTCTACAGTTGCTTCTAGGTTTCGGGACAAGACAGTTATTTCAAAATACTTGCCTTACTCCATCCGGATCCCTAGCCGACTGTAGTATCTTTCCTACATGCGAGCCTAGAGCCCCTATAGGAAAAATGAAAAAGATTTTCAGCATATAGGAAGCTGAATATCAAGTATGCATATAATTCTCTTACTGAGCCGTGGTTTGCTCACCCCTTAATTTTAACATTTCAGATTTTCGATGACATGAGAGTCTGACATCTAAAGGATTTCGGCTGCGCATTCAGGGACGATGCGACAGCTCAACTTATGACATAAGGTATGATCATTTATTTTCTGTATTTAGACATATTCAAAGTACTGCTTCCTTATGAAGTAAGATAGGGAATGTAGTTCATATTATTATTTTATAGGAAATTGGCTATGTATAAGAAAAAAGTAAAGTATCGCAGACAGCCCAACCAAATAAGATGTATAGAATAAAAAAAAAATAAGGTCACGGGCTGTGACACAAATAGTATAAGATATTTTTAAATGTCTTATTATCTTAATAAGCCTCTAACTCCCAAACATTACTCAATAATTCAACTGTTAAGTAATAACTAGATTGACAACCGCACTTTCTGTGGGAATAAAGGTCAATCTGAACATTGACACCACAAAATATAATTTACTAAGGAGCACAATATATTTTTTCTCTAAACACACATAGGAATCATAAAATAACAATAAGAAAGCAAGAAACATGAGCTGAGTAGCTTTAAAAGAACAGTAATGTCATCAATTGCAAATAGACATTCATAAATATAACAAATATAAAACTAATTGCAATAAAAAAAAAATGTAAAACCAACTTAACAATAATGTAGCTTGGTTTGAATACAAAGATCATTGCAACAAAACAATGTTGAATTCTAGAAGTAATAAGCTTTGCCAAGCGCATATGTACTACCTACTCAAGGTGAAGGTTCGCAAGGGTTCTTGTAGTGGATGCTGAAACATAATTGTCATCTTAAACTGGAAACGCACTGGAAAGAACGAAATCAGATAATTTGGCTTGTATGTTTTCATTTAACAAGTTTTTGTACATTTCACAACTCTCTACCTAGAGAAATAGATAATTAGGTAGTAAGATTTTTACAAAATCTGTGAATAATTTAACTGAGGGAGAAACATATTGGAATGCAAATATTCATCTACTATAGCAGAGAACGAAAAGAATATTTCAAGCTTCATCTGAGTTAAGATAGGTTAATATTACATATATTCTCATATGTCCTAGTTTAGATCTTTGTCACATGTTTGATGCTATTGATGTCGAGTCATCTAAACTTAAAACAAAATACTATACATTAGTCGTTTGGCCTCTCAGTTTAACTAAAGCCAATCGGCTATTAACTGACTATGTATATAGGTCTACTACACCTTATAGCAGCTTACTAATTTATAGCTAAACAAATAGAGATAATTACTCGATTGTACAAATAAAATTAGCATTTAAGGAGTTTGTACTGACTAATTATTAGCTTTTGACATCCATTACATTGTTTAATTCTCCAACAATGCATGTATTGATTTGAGAAACTTTCTCAAAATAAACACTGCAAAAAGTGATTTTTCCCTTCTAGAAACTGAATTATTGAATCAGAATGTGTAGCATAGTGTACCCATACCTAACGGATGCACTGCTAAGTTTCCTTCAGCCATGTGCACATAAATTAGCTCCAGATTGGTACCTGCATTGCAAGAACCAATAAGGGTTGTCAGGTTTCCGTGATTAACTCTAAGAAGAAGTTTGATCTATACCAAAAAAAAAGGAACAAAATCTTAATTAGTTTGATATAAAAAATGAGAAGAAGCTTTCATATAGCTTAAGCTCTCCTACCTGTGTTTGAAATTGCTAATAGCCTTGAATAGATGAATGAGATAGCATTTTTCCTGCGACTTCAGTGTCATTCTCTGCACTTCAGAAAACACCAACTGCCTATTCTTTGACTCCAGTTATGATGAGTTTTGGTACTTATCGTCCATATTTGGGCTTGATAATAATAGCTTAATCTTATAAGCATAAATTTTTTTAGAATATTTCCAGCAAGATATACCATACAAGTACATTATATGTCATATATATATATATATATATATATATATAAAGTAATTTAAAGATGTGAAACTTTTTTGAACCATTAGGTTTTGTATTATTACATCTCATCACTCGCCATTTTTTTACCTTAATCAGTAGAATTACAACTTGCAGCCACCAAATCAAAAGACGAATTAGTATATAAAAAAAAAAACTTCGCTTACATGCCTCATATAAATTCATAGCATAAACCAACATTAACCTTTTGTAATACCCAGTAAGGTAATAATTAAAAAAATAAAGCAAAGAATGAAGAAAATGAAGAATACCCATTAAGGTACTAATTAAAATTTCCAAAATCCATGAAACCATATCACAGCTATACTGTAGTTAAGCTAATTTCATCCAAAACCATTACATAGAGTATGTAAAATACGGAGTATGAGTCGCATAGGCACATGTGCACGCACGCACGCACCCACCCACACCCCAATAGAGCAATGGTATCAAGGAGACATTTTATCAAACATATGAAACTCGTAAAAATGGTTGATAAACTTAAAATAATCACAAAGCACATATTAAACATAAAAGATGAGTAGAAGTCAAGATTCAGATTTCTACATAGAATAAGGTAAAGTTAAAACACACGTGCGCGCGTGCACACGTACACACACGCACGCATATTTATAAAAGTTGGAACAGATTATGTTAACCCCCTACAATGAACAAACTATAAAAGCATCCTACACTCTAACAGAGCAATGGTATCAAGGAGACATTTTATCAAACATGACATATGTAACTTGTAAAAATGGTTGATAAAATAATCACATAGCACATATTAAACATAAAACATGAGCAGAAGTCAAGATTCAGATTTCTGCACAGAATAAGGTAAAATTAAAACATACATACCGTCAAAAGGATTGGATTTGGACTTTGGAATTGCTAAGCTTAAAGGTATATTGAGCCTTTCTGCTATGGCTCTATATTGAATTGAAGTAACCACATTAACATATACATATTCTTGAAGATATTATAAAATTTCAGAATCAGCTAGAATAATTGACGGGGGTCTAGATTGAGAAGCATATGCTTTCCACTTAAAAAAGCATAGAACCAACTATAGCATCAACCCCATCCATCACTGTTTCTCACAACATTTTACACTAAAACCTCTCAAATCAATTTATAATAACTGTTTTTTTTTTTAATTCCTCTTATCTCATTTGTAAAATACATGTCAGAAGTTTCTACATGTAAATTTCAGGAGATGCATAGCAATTGAAAGAGAAAAAGATGATTTTATTGGTAAGAAAAGGATTAAAAAAAAAACCATAAGTAACTTAAGTTAGTTAAGGGAATATAATTAAACCTCAAACTTACTTTTCTCGCTAAGCAAATCATAATACAGTAAATATTGAATATAAACTACACAGAAACATTCGAATAAAGTCAAAGGCAAAAACTACAGGGAAATCATCAATTTTACATCAAATCGGTAGCCACTATACAACCATAAATAAGGTGGTGTAAACATCAAACTCATATATTGCTTAAAAATTGAAAAGCAGATTGAGTCCCATGGCTCTACTTAAAACAGAAGAAAAGTAGTACAATCTGCAAAAGAAATTACAATCAATAATGTTTATTAGCATTATAAGTTGAAAAAGAAACTTCAATGAACCCTGACAGCAGATAAAATTCTTAAAATAACTGGAGAAAAATGTTCAAATAGATAATATCAAATAACACGAAATGTAAAACAAAAATCATTTGGACTAAATTATGCAACTACCAAATTGGATTTATCATCCTTAATTTCACAGTCACTCTCGAAAGCAAAAAAAATGAAGTTCACAACCAATCTTTTCAGTCTTCTTGACGAAGGATACCACCTCAAATCCCATTGTGGAACAATCCTCATAGAAAGACGTAATCATACTGATAGACTGCAAGATTTCAATTGCAATTACAATAAGAAAAAATTATGTGAGCAAGATAATGCAATAAATAAGAGAGAGATTATCTTTAAAAGCAGCTAAATGATGCAAAAAAGTTTTGAAACAATAACAAAAGAAGAGAACAAAGGATAATAGAGGATTTTTTTTCTTCTTGTTCACCTCATTCTAAGGAAGAATAAGAATTACGTAGTTGGTATGGAGCATTCATAAATATGGTGATGTCATTCTCCTCATTTCCTTTCTCTCACTTCTAACACGATAGGAATCTCTGACATATTTGGGAGACATGTCCGAAATATTTGCAGCAGCAACAACAACAAAATATTCACAAATAATTGCACCCAGGCAAGCCATAAGAATTCACGATTTATATGGATCTAAGGGTAGTCACAAAAGTAAGACTCATTAGGAAATAAGATTAATGGTTGAAGGTAAATATCGTCATAGCAATATCTATTGCAACCATATTGAACTTTCTGGTACCTTTTAATGTTATTGTAAAGCATTTTAGATTAAATTCGATCTTACACAGCATATGTTAAGAATACATTTTACATGCATCATCCATACTAAATTTGTACCTTACCCTTTCAATTCCACACAGTAAGGGACTCGAGATACAATCTTAATATTGTTATCATGCTTAACTTTCCCAGCATGGAAATGTAATATCATCAATGTACGCTTTTGATTTTTGACATGAACTCCTAGAATTCACTAACATGCATTCTGATTGTAGGCAAAAGAATAAAAAAAATTTTAACATTCACCTCCATGGCTCCTGACTTTGAAGGAAATAAAACAAAACATTCTTCATTTAGTTTAATTCTTTTTCCTCTTTTTTTAACATTTGCATTTCACTTTATTACCATTTTTATTCCTTTTCTATTCACCATTTCTAATTTTATCTCAAATCAATAGTCATCTCATCATTCCAAAATCTTTCCCAGCAATCCTTCAAAACTAAATTAATTTATGAAAATTCTGATTTATTTGCTTTAGTAAGGGAAAAAAGCAAAAATGGAATAAGCAATCCATTGTCACTCACAAAGACGAGAAAGGAGGTTTTAATCCCAGATCTAACCAAAAAGATGAATGTTGTGTATAATGAAATGCTATATATCTAAGATGCTGGAAAAGGAAAATGAAACGAAAAGCACAACATGGCAAAGTCAGTAGCTAAAAAGTAGCTGCACGTAAAATTATTAAAATTGGTAATCAAGCAAATCTCTCCTAGACTCCAAACATTCTCTTTAGGAAGAAGACAAAATATTCCTCACAATCTTCACAGAAAACAAAGAAGACTAAAACAATAAAAGAAGTGGAAATTACCTGTGCGCAGCAGGAGGCCTCCTTGGAATCAAGGTATAACCACGGTGTGGACTCCAAAAGAACCCAGGAAAAAAGGAATTAAAATAAAAATCAAGACGTAAATAAGCAAGGTATAACCCAAAGAAATATTTTAAAAAAAAAGTGTAAAGAGCCTGGTTTTGCTTGGAATGGAACTGCAACAACTACAAGAACTGCAGAAGCACTAAAAAAATTGACAAACAATTCAAATCCAAAGGTGAATTAGTAAGGAAGATTGCAAAGGAATAAAAAAAATCACCTGGGCAAAAAGAAGGTTTGTCGCAAACAATCAGAAGAACTTGGGAGAATAATATTTTGGTTTTTTTAAGTAGAATGTAACCCAAACAAAGCAATAAACAGACTGAAATCGGTATTTAGGTGGGCCTCAAGGGAAGAGATGGTACAAAGAAAATGATGAAAAGGTATAGGAGCAGGCAGGTCGGAAGAGGAATCTGACATTTTAAGATAGAAGCCTGGAATGAGGACTCGGTTCAAGACCCGAGCAGAAAACCGACCCAAAACTGGAAAATAAGGGCAACCCAAAGACAAATCAAATCACCCTAGCAAACACAGGAGGCTACAATGATCAGGGAAATCAATTCCTGACTGCAGCTTATGTAGAAAGAAAATGGGTAAGGAACACACGCGCCAAATGAAAAGCACAACTTGTTTAAATTACCACATCATCCAGAAAGAGACAAAAAACAGCAAATCAAACTAAGGGTAAATAGGAGAACAAGGATGGCAAAAAACACAACTGAAGGTGAGAATGCGTGATTCTACAACTTTTATTATACTAGAATGGATTCCGCACTATGCTGCGGGATCTATCATATGCAAAATTTAAATTATTTAAATAAATATATAAATTATAATCTAAATTTGAAAATGCCAAAGTTCAATAACTTCTAATTATATTATAACAAAAAAAAAAACTTCAAATTATAAAAATTACACATCATAATCAAATTTTAGTCAAAATATCTCAAACACCAACACCTGAATGCTAACATTAAAATATCAAAGAAACAAAATTATTTCAACCGGATATCTTAACATGCATCTCAAACCTAAAAAGGAAATTCACTTCATGCACACAACATTCGTGTAGGGAAAAGTGTGACGTCCTCGTCACTTCATCTTATCGCTTATCTTTTTTCCTTCTTTATTTAGATTTAGTTCATCCAGTGTCATTCTTTCCTTATCCTTAAGCTAATTATTTAATAGCTTATAAAATTTTTCTCAATTTCCATAAACATAAAAATGATATATATACATATCATTCCATTTCCGCAGGATCTCATACATCATATTAACTTACATCCCCGATATCCTATATACACAATTTTCTACCTGTACTGTACTGTAGCTGAATTAAACTTTACTATACATAAAGATATGAGTATACCTTCTATACTAACTGGGAAGCGTATCGAGAAGGTACACTTCGATTCTTCAAAAACAAGCTCCTCTAGTCGGAGCGGATTTCACTTCAGGTAATCTGTAGGAAAAATGGTCGTAAAAGGGTGAGTTTACGCTCAATAAGAAAAGTATGTAAAAGAGCGTACTATGCCTCTATATGCATTTTTCCTACTTGGCTCTATAATGTCATGTAAAGCATTATAAAGCATGCTTCATAAACATCTTTCATGCATTGTTTGCAACCATGCATATTTACTTCAAATGACATGGCAAACATACTTTGTATGCTTTCTTTAAAACATAGCATACATATAAAACATGCATCATACTTCTTCTTCTTATACTTTCTTTGAAACATCATGCATAACTTCTTTCTTTAAAACATCATACTTCATACATACTTTAAAACATACATCATATACTTTTCTTCATACATACATCTTGTACTTTGAAATAGATGGAGACTATGTACAATATTTAAGCGATTAAGGCGTCATATGAACCGTTCATTCCCATTCATACGACTCTAATCATGCATTGGTACAGTAGTGCACTCTGCATAGGTCAGGGATTCTCTCCTGCCTTTATAATTCCACAGTGAACACTAGTCAGGTGTCACATGTGGGATTGAGGACCTGACTAGGGTTCCTCGCTCAACATACATATTACTGAGGACTTGATCAGAGTCTCTCAGCCATCAGAAATGCATAATCTTTACGCAGTCCATAGTCTCAAAACATTATAATATACTTTTTCAGAAAACACTTTTGTGTTTAAATAAATTAAGCTTGAAAGCTCTTTTCATGCATGGCAGTCGACTGGTCTTATAGGGCAGTCGGCTGCTACTTCATAACTTCCTTTCTCGAAATTATTTTCATTTAAATTTCGATATTTTCATATTTGAAAATACAAGGGGGCAGTCGACTGGTCCATATAGCAGTCGACTGGTTTTCAAACAGAATGCTTCTTAAGAAATAGTAGTCGACTGGCCCATATAGCAGTCGACTGTTTTTGAAACAGAATGCATCTTGGAAAATAGCAGTCGACTGTCCCATATAGGCAGTCGGCTGGTTTTGAAACAGAATGCATTTTGGCAAATGGCAGTCGACTGTCCATATAGCAGTCGACTGGTTTGAAACAGAATGCTTCTGGGTAAATAGCAGTCGACTGGCTTACATAGCAGTCGACTGGTTTGCATCGGTTTTCGGAAAACGACGTTTTGGTTGTCTCTAGGCAGTCGACTTCCCCTTTAAGGCAGTCGGCTGCCCCTAGCCTAATTGGTACTAGGAGACAAATCCGAAAATGCATCTTTTCCTGCACAAGACAACTTGTACATCTCTCCAAACCACATAAAAACATTATAAAACATGCGGACATAGCCGCCTTACGTCCGTTACATAAATTCCTTACCTCGATTCCTTCGAGAACGCAAGATCACTTGGCGCGTTAACCCTAGCTTTTACTCCTTCAAAGCAGTAACATCAAATCAATTTAAACCTTTAATTAATTACTATACATACATCATACCAACTCAGAACAACTTCATATCATGAACGAAATTGCAAGAATCATCTCCTTCTCTTACCTTCACTAGAGACCAAAATCTCAACCTTTGAGATCTCTTCCAATACTTGAGATCAATCCACCAAACTTCAGATATCACCTAGTCTAACGACGAGGATCGTTTTTCGTTCTACGAACTTAGTGAATTGGTGGAAGAGTGAGGTGGTTTAGCAAGGTAGCTAGAGATGGAAGTTTAGAAGATTGGATGGAACGAGAGGGAGAGCTGGGAAGATAGGGGCTGACGTTGGTGATGAGATGATGAGGGTGATGAGTCATGCAAGAGGCATTAATTGCATGTTCATCCTCTAGTTCATCTCAGCCTTTGACCCTTCCCTTGACTCTTGACCATCAATTAATTCTCCTTCTCATTTCTTCCTATGACTTATCCATTTAATCTCCAATCAAAATTCTGATTTAATTTCTTTTCTCAGGTTCCATTTATTTTCCTGATATCAACCTATTTCATTTGACTTATTGACATTCAACTTCATTATTCCTCCTATATTCCATTCATCAATCATACATTATTCATACATCAATTTCATATTCATTTAATCATATTAGATTGAAACACTTTACAAACATGGAGGAATTACATGAAAATTAGGGATCTCACAAAAAGTGGGTGGATTAGACTGTTATAACCCAATTCTTCATAGCTTTCGAATAGATTTGGTAAACTACTTGTCTCAAACTCTAGAGCTGCAAGATATTTCTTCTCTTTAGATGCATGGCATTGATATTAAAAAAACATTCGCATGTTACTATTTAGTATTTAGATTTATGAACCAATAGAAAGTCGCAATAAAAACATACTCGTACATTCAGATGATAGACAAAAACTGAGCTTCTAGAATAATATTTTCGTAGAGAGGGAGAGTGGTGGAGATGTCCATGTGGCACCCCCACTCCTCTCCTTTTCTCATTCGTAAAACTGATACAAAAGTGAAATAATCACAATTGTCAAAGAGTTAAACCTATGACCTTTGTGGCTTCCAACAAAGCACAACAGACGCCATTTCCCAAGTAAGAACTCCAACCAATTCTCTATATTCCAAATAATTGATGAATCAGATCAACACATTAACATAAGCTTCCGTGATTGATATTAACTTTTTTCACCTCAGCAAATGCAATGGAAAATGAATGTGAAGAGCCCTTATTTAAGGTAATGAATTAATGACTTTAACAATAAAAATAAGCATTTAAGCATTGTCCCAGAAAAGAACACAATCTACACAACCAAGAAAGATGTATGCAAACTCTTATCACAACCAATTAAATAACATTAACTGCATGGATAACATTAATTGCATTCTTTTTGGGTTACCACCATAGATCATGGAGAGCATGTACACTTGATATTAATTGATTTACTATTGGGGTTGTAATTAGTGATCATACATAGTTTTGAATGTGTACCTTGGGAGCAAAGAACGTTATATGAAGCAGTAGTAAGTGGATAGAGTCTGATGCATGACATAATTTCCTATATACCTTGATGACCTTGAGATATACGTGACGGTAATCACCAGAGTCAAGAGAATGCAAGACCAAGATCCAAAGTAAAAGTATGCCACCAAATGCCCCATATATCTCTAGTAAACATTGATGTGATTAATGTTTAAGAGACTGAAAAGTAATATAGAAAATTAAGACCATAGCTCTAACAACAAACTACTGAATGACATAATAAGGAGAAAAAAGGTTTTGGTTTTGTATCAATGAGCAAGTAAACATATCATTTTATTTTTATTTTATCTTTTTTTTTTACAAATTTGATCAAAGAAACAAAAACATAAAATACAAAAGATGAAAATTGAGCCTAAAATAAATATACCTTAAACAAACCAGCATAGCTGCCCCAAAATTAAGAACCTATTGTTCTAAATCCCTAACTTCCTTGTTCTTTCTTCTCTCTACAGCAACCACTCTCTACTTATTTTTTTCTAGAATGGCCTGAAAAGTGAAACCCAACCACCCAAACTCAAGCCGCTATCAACCATAGAGCACCGCCGACCTCAGACCATTGTCGATGATACCAGCACCTTTTTTCTTCTTCCTTTCTATCCTATCTACAAAACCTGGAAGACTTTTTTAACAAATGCAACCGGGAATAGAGATAGAGGAGATAATAGAGGAAGCTTCTTTAGAAAAAAAAAAATTATGAGAAAAAGCTAGAGAAAAAAATTTCTTCTAGCTAATGCAAGAAGAAGGCAAAAGAATCTAGGAGCCAAAAAATCTAGAAGAAAGATAAAGGGATGGGTAAGGACGAGGATGAGGATGACTGATGAGTGCTGGGTGTGTGTCGGTTGGTAAAGAAAGAGAGGAGGAGAGAAGTATGAGATTGGTTGAAAAGAAATTTTGACTTTTCAAACTAATAAAAAAAAATAAGACTGATTGGGTTGGCTGAGGAAATGAAAAACAAAATCTGGCACATGCACCCAAAACTACATTAGGAAACAAACCCCAACAGAAATGACTGGTCTACTTAATTACATGGGACACATCTAATATTTGAAGAATAACTTAATTTACATAAAAAACTATTTGAAGAAACTTCTACATAGAACAACCAAACTAAGAGTTTAAGATATAAAAAGTGAAATTTATAATTTTGGAAGAAGTCTCATCACTCGTGATAATCTTTACAAAAAGAACTCTAGTAATTGACTAAGTCTTGTAAATGAAGTGAGAATCAGGGAAAACTTAGATGTTTTTGATTGGTCAATATTCGAGTCTATATGATGACTACTAACGAAATTCAGAGGAACCTAATGAGGAGGTTTCATATGGCAAAAGATTTCCTATTGCAAATGAGTTGGAAAGGGGAAAGTTGCCTCCAAAAGAAATCTAACCATACAAAACTAACGAACTTGATTTCCAAGTAACAATTAAAAAACCAAATCTTATTTGTTTTATTCTTTTGTTTAAGGGAAGCAAAATGCCAACCAAAATTATATGATACTACCAATTATATGTAATTCCTCAACAAATATCTTATGAAACTAATGATCCCAAATCTTACACTGAGAATTATATCAGCAAGTCTTCCATATAAAAAAAAAAAACTATCATGAAAATTCTTATTTAGGTAGCTGAGAAACAAATACCAGAAGATTTAGATAGTATCCAAACAGTTGAATTGAGAAGCTTGTAAATCTGCAGACCTAACACCAAAGGTTTCAATATACCTAAATTCAATCAAATGAAAAGGCAATTGTTAGGTGATAATAGAGCAACTGGTGCCATCAAAAGAGAAAATTTAATAAAAGAACATGAATGCTTAATACCCAATAAGCTGAGTAAGAAGACTAAACCTTGCAATCCACCTCAGCAATTCAATAACTTATATAAAAAAGAAAACTAAGGAAGGAAAAACACCAAAACTAAAACTCACAACATGAGAAATTGGCACATGGAAAAAAAAACTAAAAGAATATATTATATTGTAATTTTGTTTCGTTGATAGGTTTTTGATTTGCTGTTTCAAGTGATGTGGTTTATGAAGTTAAATTGAAGATAAATGCTCAGCTCCTAAGAAAAGAACAAGAGTCAGAAATTGTTCTACTCTGAGAGCTAAAAGAAAACAAAGAAAAGAACATATAAAGAAACGGAAACATAATTTATACACAACTTTTTGATATATTATCTATTTGACTAATGATGTCAATCTCATATGTAAACTGAGGAAGGAATGTAAAATTTAAGTACCTAATTGTGAATTTTAAACTCTTAAGTATCATATATCAAGAATTTGATTGTAATTTGATGCCAAATGTGTAAAAATCTAACCAAAAAAAAATAGGGTAAGACAAAGATATGCATGTTGAGACATTAAATCCAATAATGAGCATAGATGAAAACTTTTCTCAAACTGATCATGGGTTTAAGCTGCTACAATATTTCTTTGTTAAATTTGGCAAGACACTGCAATTCTTATTGTTCTAAATTTTCATTTTGAAAGAAAGTTTAAACATCCAAAATCCAAAACAATGAATCAAAGATTCATAATAAAATTGAAAACATAGCCTCCTTGTAGGCTAAATCATGTCTAATTAAGCACTAATATATACTAAATTTAACTCCTATTATATGCTCACAAATAAAGCTGTTAACTGTAGCTTTCAACCCTATCACTTCAACATAGTGAAGCAGAAAATGTTATTTCTGAGTTTCAGCAACAAATGCATGCTTAATACAGAATGGCAACCAATAAAGATGACTGGTTAAATGAGTCATGTGATCAACATTGATATGCCGTGGGGATGTAATTTTTAACTAAGTCCAATGTACTATATAATTATTCTGGTCCACCTTATATATAGCATCTTCAAATCAAATACATATATGTAAAAAAAGAACTCTTGCATATAGTGGTAATAACAATATGGCAGGGCTTATTGTCAGAAGTGATTAAAGCAAGAAGGAAAAGAAAGAGGAAAGATCAGAGTGTTGTTCTGTCTTGGGAACTTTTTTCTATGGAAATAAATTGATATTTGTGAACTTTTCCATTTTTTTGGAGAGTTTTGCATATTTATGAGGTAAATAAATCTATAATGTCAGTTTTAAGAGACATCAAATATTTAGAGTTATGTTCTGGGAGTTGTATTCTAGCAAGTAATGTTTGCACATTTCCTTTTACATTGCATTCATTTCAGAATAAGTTTCAAGCTTAGCCAATATCAAAAGCATTTTTTTATTCTTATTATCCGTCGACATGGATAAAAATAAGAACCCATAATTTTTTTTAAAGGAAGTTATGGGCATAGTAAGTCTGATAAAGAATCCTATTTATGATTAAATTGAATCCTATAAAAATAGTGAATATTTTGATAAGTAAAAAAGTATGAGTAATAAGGACTTCATAAATTAAGTAAAGTAAGAAAGTGGATAAGTTTGCAACACGAAGACACGCATGTTGCTGCGGGAAAAAAGAAAAAGGGTGGGGGGGGGGGGGGGGGGGGGGGGGGAGAACAAATTATAAATTTAATAATTTAGATTAATTTAAAGAAAAATCATAAAATAAAACACCATACGGATTTTTGAAACTAAAGTACATGAGTTACTTTGATAAACACCAAAATACTAAAATGTGAAACAACTACTCTTAACAGCAAAGATAAAAATTTCAATTGCAATAAGAAAAAATAAGAATATTAAACAGGATCTCTAATCTCAATAGAGTATAGTCTCTAATCTCATAGGGAAATAGCTCAATGATCTTCTAAATTCAAATGGTCTAAATTTTTCTCAAAACCAAATAGCACAATTGGATTCAAAGATTAAATTTTTTTCAAGTTCAATAATAATAATAACACCCATGCATCCTAAGATAGCCACATGTTGATCCCTCATTGTAATAAAGTTCAGCATAAAATTTATTAGAAAAGATATTGACTTCCAAATTAATAACTATCTAGCCTTCTTTTGTGATTAAAAAAGGATAACCACAAATCAATCAAGGCAATAAAGGTAGAAGAAGACATGCAAATGGAAAAACAGACCCCTTGAGTTTTGTAAATATTTATTAACATTCAAAGAGTGATAAATTTGGTTGATTTTTATATACCCATGGCACATGAATTCCCCTTGACTTAGATAAATGAATTTTGTACGTTCATGCACATAGGTGTCCAAGCATGAAATAATGAATAAAAAGCATGTAATTTTAATCTTTTATCCATGTAATCGAGTGAGGCATGCAAATTCAACTATGGCCATATTGATTTATGGTTCATTTCATGTATTGGATAGGAATGGATAAGAGAACTTAATTAATTAATTCCATATTCATCCGTGAAATGAAGGATAGAACAACTATTTTGATTAACTATCTTATATGAATAGAATTAAACAATTTTATAGAAAGCTAAAAAGACACTATAATCGCACATGAATGGCATTACACAAAATAAAAAGAAAGCCTTTGAGTTACATAATAAAAATGTTTCATGCATCTAGTATGTCCTAGTCCCTATCCAAAGTCCTCCGCACCAAAAAAAACCTAAACACATAGATGAGCATAAGGGAACCTAAAGAATTCTTATGTACTGAAATAATATTTTAAAATGTCAAAAACAATACCTCCTGACAACAACCTCACAGATGAACATGCACTTTCTTGTAATGACTTAATTAAGAAGCCTTGCTTTCCAATTAAATTGCTTGTGTACATGTTACCAAGAATTGCATAAACTGACCACCCATCTCCAACGTTCCTTGAACAACATCGGTTTAATTGACTGGAGTTTTAATTCTGAAACAGTTCAACATGCAACCAAAAATTATGCCCCGATTCAAGAATATGCATAATTTTAGCCACTGTACAATCTCTAGAGGTCTCTACAAATATTTGATTAAATGACATTCAAATTTTAAATCATTAGAAGCAATCAGGTAATCGAAATGCCAAAGAAATGTTAATCAACTAAATAGAACCAAAGTTACAGCTCCTAAAATTGTTACTTAGGTTCATAATCATCTTTTATGTGGAAAATTCTCTCTAACCAAATCAGGAATGTATCTATTTTCTGCGAGTAGTTCACCTTGTTTAATTAAAAGGATGTCTTTCAATCATACTCGGTGATAACCGAATATGATAACTAATTATTAATAATGCAAGTAAGAAAAACAGTACCTTTATTTGGGAATTGGCTATCGTCAAAGTATGGCCAAACCCTAAACCCAACAAAGAGCAAACACCATTCATCAAAAATACCCACATCCCTGTGAACAATGATAGCAGTAAAATCATTACATTCATTAATCAAGATATGGTTATTGATTTATTGATAATTAAAGAAGAAGAAAAAAGTATTATGCCACCCTCATAGCACTTCACTACTATATTTTATACCCTCTCTCATTGTACAAAGAATCAATTCTTTCCAATTTCACCATTCAAACCACTCGGCTGAGGATCTTAACTCACTCAATTAAAGCCAAAAAAGGAACAACATATCACATAGAATTGAAGAAAGTGTTTAACTTTTCTCTATTTTTGCTATTTTGTTTTCTCAAAACCTAAATAAAAAATAAAAATAATAAAACAAAACCCAATCCCAGAAGAAATAACATTTGCATACCGCTTCCCCATGATAACTAACTTCTAGTTCTTGATAAAGGAGACTCCAAAAACCAGACAACAGGAATAATACAAACTTATCAAGTTTTAAGTTTTTTTTTTTTGCCGATGAAAAAGGTTACTAGAAAGGGAATGAGATATGATAAAATTAAGAGGTATATCAGTTTATTCTATTTTTATAAAAACTAATGAAATTATCCAAAAAAAATAATAGTATATTACTTGCCTAAGAAGGTGTTGAACTACTATTCTTTAGAAAATTGAACACAATTTACCAAATGATTTTTACGACAATTTTAAGCAGCTAATAAAGGAATAAATAACAGTGAAAAAAAATTAATCTAGACACCAACAGAAAAAATTCTAAATTTAAATATATTAATTAACAGAATTTTAGTAGATTTAACAAAATGTGAGAAAATCTAAGAAAAATGAAGCAGAAGAATAGCATATTACCTTAAAAATAATGAATCGCAACAAAAATCTACTGATTTTTATAACCATTCCCGATCCTCTGAAGAAAAAAAAAATCTTGCCAATGGTATGTAAGATAATTTAGGCCAAATTAGCAAGGATATTTATTGTTTTATTTTAACGTTATATATAAACAACAATAATCCATATGAAGAAGTAAAAATTAAAATTTTTTCAACATAAACAAAACTAAAACCACAACAAAAAAAAAACCCAAATGTTAAAAATGATTAATTAAAAAATCAGTAAAATCTAACGAAGAAAACGATTCCTTCAAAAATCCTTTTTTAATATAACTCAAAAGAAAAAAAATGATCAAACCACAATTGGATGCAAGGCAAAGAAGGAAGCGAATAATAAGAAAGAAAAATCACGAATTTTCTTCACAAACTTTGGGGGTTTTAGTAGGAGTTTCTCTTTGGATTTCTTTTGAGTTTCGACAACAAAGAGAGATAAAGAAAGCATATGAATAGAAAAAAAAAGGTTAATGTGTAATTTAACCCCTGAACTATACCACTTTTTTTACTTTGGTATCTAAAGAAAATTTTTTGTCACTTTCATACATGAACTTCACTTCCGTCAGCCACTTTACCCCAAAAGTTAACGCCGTTTCACTAATGCTGACGTGGCACTGCAGATCCAATAAGATGTTGACATGTGACGCTATGTCAGTTTTTTTTTCTTTTTTTTTAAAAAATGTTTTAAAATATTAAAAAATACCTAAAAATATTTTTAAAAAATAGTTAAAAATATTTAAAAATTTATGTAAAATTTTTAAAATATGTAAAAATATTTTAAAAAATATGAAAAAATATTTAAAAATACATAATAATATTTAAAAATATGAAAACAAATATTTAAAAATATGTAAAAATATTGAAAAATATGGAAAAAAATATTTTAAAATAGTTAAAAATATTTAAAAATTTATGTAAAATGTTTAAAATATGTAAAAATATTTTAAAAAATATGAAAAAATATTTAAAAATACATAATAATATTTAAAAATATGTAAACAAATATTTAAAAATATGTAAAAATATTGAAAAATATGGAAAAAATATTTTAAAATAGTTAAAAATATTTAAAATTTTATGTAAAATGTTTAAAATATGTAAATATATTGAAAAAATATTTAAAAATACATAATAATATTTTAAAATATGTAAAAAAAATATTTAAAAATTTGTAAAAATATTTAAAAATATGGATAAAAATATTTAAAAATAGTTAAATTAGTTATAAATAAATTAGATTTATTTTTAATAGGATTTTTATTAAGAAAACAGAAAAAGTTGACGTGGCATTGCATGTCCAATAATAGGTTGACACGTGGCGCACTACGTCAGTATTATTTTTTTCTTTAAAAAATGTTTAAAAAATATTAAAAAATACCTAAAATATTAAAAATAGTTAAAAATATTTAAAAATTTATGTAAAATGTTTAAAACATGTAAAAATATTATAAAAAAATTTATGTTAAATTTATGTAACCCACAAGAAGAAATAGCCATTTAGCACGAGAAACCCATTCATAATCACTCTATTCAGCAATACACCAAAATCAGCCAAAAAAAACCACATTCACCGAACATATTCAAGCCAGAATCCCAGCAACCAGAAGAAACATAGTTTATAAACACAGAGAAAACCCAATTAACCCAGAAAACCCGGGTATAAAAATCCTAGCAAAAATCCAAATTCAAGCCAGAAAAACACAACCACACCGAACCCAAAACCCAACAACAATCAACCCAAAAAAACCATTCAACCTGATATTCACCAGAAACATTCAAACCCAGAACCAACCACAATATTCAAAATAAATACACGAATAGTTGAGGTTTTAACTTTACCTGGTTTAAGAGTGAAGTAAGATTGAATGTAATGGAGATGAAAGGAAGTGAAGTACTGGGGTTTCGTTTGAGAAGGTTGTAACTTTTGCGAAAGAAAGGAGAAGCTGACGTGGATATGTTGACATGGCATTGAATGTCCAATATTAAAAAATACGTAAAAATATTAAAAAATAGTAAAAAGGGTAAAAAAAATATGTAAAAAATTTTTAAAAAAATACGTAAAAATGTTTTTAACTATTTTTAAATATTTTTTCCATATTTTTCAATATTTTTACAAAATTTTAAATATTTGTTTACATATTTTTAAATATTATTATGTATTTTTAAATATCTTTTCATATTTTTTAAAATATTTTTACATATTTTAAACATTTTACATAATTTTTTAAATATTTTTAACTATTTTCAAATATTTTTTCCATATTTTTTTATATTTTTACCTATTTTTAAATATTTTTTACATATTTTTAAATATTAGTATGTATTTTGAAATATTTTTTCATATTTTTTAAAATATTTTTACATATTTTAAACATTTTACATAAATTTTTAAATATTTTTAACTATTTTTTCCATATTTTTCAATATTTTTACCTATTTTTAAATTTTTTTTACATATTTTTAAATATTATTATGTATTTTTAAATATTTTTTCAATATATTTACATATTTTAAACATTTTGCATAAATTTTTAAATATTTTTAACTATTTTAAAATATTTTTTCCATATTTTTCAATATTTTTACATATTTCAAAATATTTGTTTACATATTTTTAAATATTATTATGTATTTTTAAATATTTTTTCATATTTTTTAAAATATTTTTACATATTTTAAACATTTTACATAAATTTTTAAATATTTTTAACTATTTTAAAATATTTTTTTCCATATTTTTCAATATTTTTACATATTTTTAAATATTTTTTTTCATATTTTTAAATATTATTATGTATTTTTAAATATTTTATATTTTTTATAATATTTTTACATATTTTAAAAATTTTACATAAATTTTTAAATATTTTTAACTATTTTTTTAATATTTTTAGGTATTTTTTAATATTTTTAAATATTTTTTAAAGAAAAAGAAAAAAAAACTGACGTAGCGTCACGTGTTAACATCTTATTGGACCTACAATGCCACGTCAGCATTATTGAAACGGCGTTAACTTTTGGGATAAAGTGGCTGACGGAAGTGAAGTTCATGTATGAAAGTGACAAAAAATTTTCTTTAGATACTAAAGAAAAAAAGTATTATAGTTAAGAGGACTAAATTACACATTAACCCAGAAAAAAACAACAACTATGCATTTTGGATTTCTTTTGGGTCTCTAACAGCTATTTACAGAACCTCCAACAAATTGTCACACCTATAAACTATCTACCGGTTACTTTCCTTCACCACACTCCTCCCCCTTCTCTCTCGTATCTACGTCAGCGACAAAAAGGGGCAAAACTCATATCAACGGCACCGGCTTTGCTTTTCGGTTTACGGCCAGAAGGAAAAGATGAGATAGAGGTGATAAAAGGTCAGCAAATGAAAGGGTGATCGAACAGAGGAATAATCTGAAAGATGCTGAATAAAAGAACAGATGTAGAAGAGTCACGTTCTAAATCCAGCGTACCTACATGATTTTTTTTCGAAATTACAAATTAACACACAATTTTAAAAAAAAAAAGCGCTAAATGGATGAACGGTAATGTACGGAAAAAAGACCAAAGGACGTAATTGAACTGTGAGCCACAGAGATCTACAACTTTTGATTGATTATATTAGAAATAGGTCTCATGCAATAGGGCGACTCTGTTTTTTTCTAAATTGATATAAATATTTTTTAAATTTTTATATTTAATATAAATTTTATTATGTGTAAGTATTAATATTATTTGTAACAATATTTTAATTTATATGAAAATATTTATCCTTGAAAAATAAATAAGAGAAAATAAAATAAAAATTTTTATAGCAAAAGAGGAGAACGAAAAAAAATAAAAAACACTTATAAAAAATGAAATGATAAAAAATATATCCAAGTGATAAAAATCACTTAGGGAACTTTTAATATTTTGTATAGAGATAAAATATATATAAAAAAATATAAGTAATAAAAATGGAGTGCCAAATTGTAACCGAAAAAATATATCGTGCCAGATTCTTGAATTTATCAAAATCAAATAATTCAAAATATCCAACCATAAAAACTATACAACTTCTTTTAATGAAATGATTTTAATTGAAATTTCTTTTTTTATTAAGCTCAATCACTTGTTGTTGTTAGTTTTAATTTTCTGTTTAGATCTATCTTACAAAAATAGTCAAATTGGTTCAGCACCATCGATTTTAACATTTCTCATAATTTACTCAACCGATCCAACCTTAATACTAAAATAAATTGATATTAACCTCAATTAATCTATTTTTGAAAATAACCACTGAATTCCAACATAAAATAACTAAACGTTTATTGTCTCTAAATTAAAATTAAAAACTTTAATTAATATATTTTCATTACTTGAATATTTCACAGCCATCTCTTTCCCCTTCTCTTTTTTTTTTAGTAGTACATTTTTATTAGAAGTTACAATCATAATCAACATATTATATTCCATAAACAGGTAACTATGAAAATTACATTACTCAAACTAAGTAAACTAGTAAATAATTATAACAAATTAAACAAACTAGTAAATAACTAAACTAACTCAAGCTCACTTTGATGAAACTCGAACCTGAGATTTCAAAGTCTCAAGGCCTCCTCCTTGCCACTAAATCAAAGTCTCATTGGCCTTTCCCTTCTCTTTCTGAATATGCTTTGATAGTATTAGTGCAATTTGGTAACTCACTACCCCTGAAACGTCTCATAAAGCAAATTTATGGTGCAATTCACATAACTATCTATATTACATAGTTTGAGAAAACTTTCATAACAACAGACCAATTTACAGAATAATTTCATAGCTGAACTATAGATATATAGAAACATCTCCATGGTAATAAGCAGTAGTAGCACAAGCAAGCGGGCACTAGGTGCTAGATTTCAGTGGCAACTGCTCTCCTGAAGCCATTGGAAGCTCCTCATACATCACTGAGTCTTGGAATCTCTTTGGAAAGAAACAGCGACCACCAAAGCACTGTTGCAAGTAAATGATCGCAGCAAAGAACAGGCCCAGCACAAGAATAATGAAGTCCCAAGCAGTTGAGTAAAAATCTGTAGCAGGGTCTGCGTAAATGTACGAGTCATCTACATCAACGTAGTTGTGTGCCCTGTAGAGATCGTATCCATGGGGTACCAGGCGAACAAGGATGATTTCGATGTAAAAGAAGCGAGAAAGAGCTTGTTCTCTTGAGTTTTGGAACATGTTGAAGAGGATTTGGGGGAAAAGAAAGGCATCAAGGATCAAACCAGCGTAAGCTCTTGAAGCCCCCAACATGATCTGTTCTCTGTAGTAAGAATCCTACCATCCGGCGGTGCTAACTAGATTCTTCTTCCACTTCACGAAGAAAGCGATTATAGCACTTGCTATGTACAGTGGAAAACATACGTAGAGCCCCATCTTCTCTGCAAACCACAAGGCTTTTTCTTTTCGTCGGTGCATCTGGCAGTCCATGAGAGCATGAGAAGACGGATTTGCAACAGAAAAGCCACCATTGTGACAACCCTGACGATCACCTCGTTCATTTCTAGCCATGTTCCACCTCTAATCCAGACATATCTTTCGCTTTCTTGAACGAACATTGCTTCAAAATTTAGAACCAACGGGACCAAGTGTCCGAGGGCGAGAATCACAAGCATGAGAAGTGAAACGAAAGGAGAAACGTCGGGGTGCTTCCTCACGTGAAAGATTTGAAGTATTACAAAGACAGTTGCAAGAGTGTTGGATATGACAGACATGATCACCTCGAAGTCCATTCTCCAAACTGATTCCACTGCCCAACTACGATAGTAATCTCCTTCCAGAAAAGTCCAGAGGTCCGAAGTGAAGAGGATCAGTACTTTCGCGCATGCTCTAAATGCTTCCATTGATTTTACTTCCTTCCCTGTCTGAGTCCAGTGGAGGAATGATAGTCAGCGGATGAGAGTTGCTTTTTGCTGCGATTTTTGTCTCTGCCTTCAATGATGATGATGCATGGGTTGCGCAACAAGAAATGATCTGGTGTGAAACTATTATCCATGGTAGTAAATATCGACATGTCAAAAGTAGTAGCTATAATTTAGGGAGAGAATTTATTCAGCAGAGGGTCATGAAGGATCACTGTTGGCTACGTTATTTTTCTCATGACATGATTTTACCATTTACCTTAGAGGACAAATGTGGTGAAACTGAAAATTTATCGAGCATAGATTGGGAAAATCAAGAATACAATGAAATTGAGTTTTCATTCAAATACGATCAAGGTGTGGTGTGCCCCAACGTGAAGAAGTGTGGGGTTTGAATAGTATATGAGAAAGATTTGGAAGAGATGGAAGAAAAACAAAACATTCATGATGATCATGGGTCAATGGGGAATAATGGTGTCCTTGTAAAGAGAAAACGAAACATCTATGAGGAGGCAAGATCAAGTGATCAGATTGACAGTCTAAAAAAAAAATCATGTCCTAAACGTTTGGAAAAGGTTTTTAATTTTATAACAGGAAAGAAATATTAATTCTGGTAAGGTATAAACTACTAAACACTTTTCCCTAGTCTGCTACTAAACTTTTTACACTGTTAAATTTTATTTATTTATTCATTTATTTATTTATTTAAGTTCTTTTATATTAAAAACTTGGACTTCTTTTATTTATTTGCTTATTTATTTTTTATGTTTAAAGTAAAAATAAGAGGATATGCATTATTGTCTATGATTTCATATAAATCTAATTTGCCTTATATTTATGTGCTTTTTCTTCATGTTGAAGGATAATAATTATCAGGCCAAATAAAATAGTTGGGACAAACTCCATGAAAAGACAAGGCAGGTGAGAGAGTGAAAACCTTTGATGTTGTTTGGAGCATAATTCAGAGATTAATTCCTAACTTTTCACATATAAAGTAGTCTAGAGTTTGTGAAGGGAGGTCTTCAAGTGATGGACAAAAGTGTTTCCTAACTTTTGATCTTGTCGGAGTTCTGTCTTGTAGTAGAGAAGTCCCTTTGGGGCATGGTCCATGAGATCCCATGGAGCTAACTCGATTCTTTGAACTTCTTTCTTGGGGTTGGCAGCTTGAACGATGCTAGTGGATATGGATCGAATGTCTCCCATATCTCTCTCTACGTATTTTGTTATGTTTTTGCCAATGCTTAGAAATTTTCTTTTTTTGGATAATACCAATGCTTAGAAATTGAAGCTTATTTTCTGTAATCAAACCCAACAACAAGAACCATATCATATGCATTTAATCAAAGATAAATTCAACATGGCTAGCATTTGGAAATTTTTTATGGTAAAATACATGTATCTTTGACTTAAAGAATATGTTAGAATTTTTTAAAAAAAATTTTTTTACGCCAATAAAAAAAAATTTCTAGGCAAGTACATGTTCTGTATTGTAAGGCCTCTAAAAAAAAAAGAAGTTAATTAAGGTCTTAATTTAACCCTACCACTTTAATGAATGTTTTTTTTATATAATTATATATATTTTTATCTATTTTACAATTTAAAATTAATTTTATTTCAACTAAAGAGCAGTAATCGACAAATCTTTCTGTTAACTCTAATATTCAAATTATATTTAAATATTTAAAAATAAAATTTACTTCTACTTCTTTAATTTTTTATTAATAACTTGTCATTACTGTTCCCTTATCCTTCTCTCACGTTCTCCCTCACTTCAGCCTCTCTTTAGCTTCTTTGCTCTCTCACGGGTCTCCCCCTCTGTCTTTCATCTTTCTTTTCTTTACTTTCTTATACTTTCGTTTTTTAACTAGAGAGTAGGGTAGGTGTCGGGCAATGCTGTGAGATATCAGAGACGCGAGAGAAGGGTTAGAGGAGAGGTTAGGCTGAGCAGTGGCAGTGCTATGCTAGCACTATAGCGTAGGGTTGGTGGGATTTCCCCTACCACCCGCTTTTTGATTTTTTTTTTAACCTTTGCTCTCTATTCTTTGGCTTTTACGAAGCCATAAAAATGTGTGATGGTCTGCACATCAACAGGCGATCGCGTGAATTTTTTAGCTTTTTTTTTATTATATATATTTTTAATGAATGACGTGAGTAGTTGGAAATCCGCTCACGTTATTCATTCTTTTATTAAATTTTTGGTTTAATAATCAAATATATTATCAATATTTGTCATAAAATAAAATTAAGTTTTCAATATTTAAATACATAAAAATCAATCTTTAACGTTATAAAATAATTAAATTAAAGATATTTTCATTAAATCTTTTAATTTTCGTTATTTCTACTAGTAATAAAACTTAACGGAAATTAAAAGATTTAACGAAAATATCCTTAATTCAATTATTTTGTAACGTTGAGGATTGATTTTTATGCATTTAAACGTTGAGAACTTAATTCCATTTTGTGATAAACGTTGAGGACACATTTAGCTATTAAGCTTAAATTTTTTTATATTATACATATTTTTATATTATAATGAAATCATATGTCTTTTATATTATATTTTAATTAATTATATTATATAAATATTGTAATATATAATATAATATATTATTTCTTTTATACATATATTTTTTTAATATTATTTCTCTAAAAATATTTGTATATTTAATAAAGTTAAATTCCTATAATTTCAATCTACCCATTAAATAAATTATTCCTATATAATTTATAAAAATGCTTTAATTCACCTTTTTAAATCTTTAATTTCCTCCCTTCTTCATATTTCTCATAAACTTAAAAATTAAAAATTTCTTATATTACTTGTATATGATTTATCACTTCATAATAATTAAAAATTCCAATTACATTTTTACTATTTAATTTACTTCAATTATACACCAATTTATAAGTCCAAAATCAAAAATTTGCTATCTTCACATATTTATGGTAGATTTTTTTCTCTTTTTTGTAGATGTAGATACTTGTGTCGAATCATGTTAAATCTAATATTTTGTATGTGTGTGATTTAATTCCTTGTTGATCTATTTCAATTTGAAATACATATCTGTTTAAAAAATTTCAACATTATCTTTGACTTAAAGAATATGTTCGAATTTTTCTTTTGCGCCAACCCAAAAAAAGAATTCTGGGCAAGTACATGATCTATATTGTGAGGCCTCTCAAAAAAAAAAAGTTAATTAAGGCCTTAACTTAAGTATACTACTTTAATGAATTTTCTTTTTATATATATATAACTCATGTATCTTATTTATTTTACGATTTGAGATTAATTTTATTTCAGTTAAAAAGTTGTAAACAATATGTCCCTTTCAATAGTGACAATTTTAATATTTGAACCATATCTAAATACCTGAAAAAAATCTACTTTCGTTTTTTTCAATTACTTGGTAGTAACTTATTTTATTTTCGTTGACATATTCAAAGCAAAAATTAAAAATTTCTTTTAATGTAGATGATTTTAATTGAAATTTCATTTCTTTGTTTTGGTACAGAAGTGGCGTTAACCTGCTTAGGCTACACAAAGTCTAGAAAAACTGACACCTAAGAAATCATCTCTTAGAAATTATTCTAAGCCAATAGGTGGCCTCAATAAGATAGTAAAATCATCAGCAGAGCCTTGCACAAAGTTGGCTAGATGATCTGCACACTACTTTGCCTCTCTAAAGACATGCCTGACAGTGCAGTCCCAATCCCTCCCTAAGAACTCTTTGCATGCATGGATTATCTGAGAAAGAGAATCACGATCTCGAAGTGGTTGAGTAACTTTGCTCACCGCAAATAGTGAGTCTGATTCCAGATTCACTTTTCCATACCAGTTGCAAACCGAAATAAATAGCATAGAGCTCTGCACTCGAGACAGATCCCCAATCCAAATGTCTTCCAATTCCACAAAGCCATCTTCCATGAGCATCCCGCACCAGCCTTCCCACTATGGACCAACCAGGATTGTTCTTGTCTGACGCATCCACATTCACTTTGACAGAATCATCAGGTGGATAGTCCCAGTTGATGTTTAGACACTGTTTCTTCGAAGCAGTACAATATTTCTCCAGAGAGTTTTTAAACTCTGTTAAAGAATGACAAATCAACCTAATACCATCGCGGGGCCATGAGAAACCCTCCTCAAAGTAAGATTGATTCCGCCATTTCCATATGTACCAACAAGTCGTAACAAAAGCGGAAGGCCAGCCAATTCACCTGCTGCTGCATTCCCTAGCTTTTGTAGGTTCTGCAAAATCCATGATTCTAGAGGCATACTATTAAATAAAGTAAGTTCAGAAGTAGAAAGCCATTTAGACCAAACCTGCTGGGAGGTGGGGCAATCTTGTAGAAGTAGTCAAATTGAATTATCGATCAATTTTAACGCTTCCCATAATTTACGGAACTGATCCAACATTAATACTAAAAACAAATTGATATTAATCTATTTTTGAAAATAATTACTAAATTTCAACATAAAATAAATATAAACGTTTATTATCTCTAAATTAAAATTAAAAACATGAATATTGGCCTGCACCAAGGCTAACTAACGGACTAGATTCAACTTTCATTGCTTGAATCGTTGGGCAACATGAAAAATGATCATGAATATTTCACAACCATCTCTTTTCCTCTTTTTCTTTCTTTTTTTTTTTCTAAATATCAAATATGCTTGATACAGTGCGATTTATAGTGCGATTTACATAACTGTTTATATTACATCGTCTGAGAAAGCTTACATAACAACAGACCAATTTACAGAATTATTTCAGAACTGAACTATAGATATATAGAAACATCTCCATGGTAATAAACAGTACTAGCAGAAGCAAGCACGCACTAGGCGCTGGATTTCAGTAGCAACTGCTCTTCTGAAGCCACTGGAAGCTCCTCATACATCCCTGATTCTTGGAATCTCTTTGGAAGGAAACAGCGACCACCAAAGCGCTGCTGCAAATAAATGATCGCAGCGAGCAATAGGCCCAGCACAGGAATTATGAAGTCCCAAGCAGTTGAGTAATAATCTGCAGCAGGGCCTGCGTAAATGTACGAGTCATCTACATCAACGTAGTTGTGTGCCCTGTAGAGATCGAATCCATGGGGTACCAGGCGAACAAGGGTGATTCCGATGTAAAAGAAGCGAGAAAGAGCCTGTTCTCTTGAGTTCTGGAACATGTTGAAGAGGATTTGGGGGAAAAGAAATGCGTCAAGGATCAAACCAGCGTAAGCTCTTGAAGCCCCCAAAATGATCTGTTCTCTGTAGTAAGAATCCTGCCATCCGGTGCCAACTAGATTCTTCCTCCACTTCACGAAGAAGTCGATTACAGCACCAGTTATGTACACTGGAAGACACACGTAGAGCCCCCGCTTCTCTGCAACCCACAAGGTCTTTTTCTTTTCGTCGGAGCATCTGGCAGTCCATGAGAGCATGAGAAGACGGATTTGCAGCAGAAAAGCCACCATTGTGACAACCCTGACGATCACCTCGTTCATTTCTAGCCACGTTCCATCTCTAATCCAGACAGATCTTTCGTTGTCTTGAGCGAACACTGCTTCAAGATTTAGAACCAAAGGGACCAAGTGTGCCAGGGCGAGAATCACAAGCATGAGAAGTGAAATGAAAGGAGAAACGCCGGGGTGCTTCCTCACGTGAAAGATTTGAAGAACTACAAAGACAGTTGCAAGAGTGTTGGATACGACAGACATGATCACCTCGAAGTCCATTCTCCAAACTGATTCCGCTACCCATCTGCGATAGTGAGCTCTTCCTGAAAAGTCCAGAGGTCCAAAGTGAAGAGGATCAGTACTTTCGCGCATGCTCTTAATGCTTCCCTTGATTTTACTTCCTTTCCTGTCTGAGTCCAATGGAGGAAAATGAATATCCACAAGGATCTCGCAGTCCATTGACTGATTTAAAGATGCTTTGTTTTCTGACCACAAATCTCTGCAGCCAATCATGCAGAGATCACCTGTTTCGGCATCATAAATCCCTTCGGCAGAAACTCGGATTAGCTCACACCCATTTGAAGACTGGTTAAATGGATTAAGGCTAGAATCCGATTGTAGTTCGATGCTCAATTTGTAGCTGATTTTAAGCAAGCTATGGCTGGCATTTGATTCAGTGCCAGGATTTATAGGCCTTGAGCTTGAGGATGGTATTAGCAAGGGAAATCTCTGATCAGGCTGATCACCTACTGCAAGAGGATATGAAGAACCCCATTCTATTCGTCCTTTGGAATTTTTGTTAGAGATGTGAAATCCCATGTCCCCAGAGTAGCCATCTGGGTATTTTCCCTTGCTGCTCCTAGCAGGTTTCTTCTTGGGGCATGAATTCTTCACTTTGTCCCTTTCCATGAACTGATACTTCAAACCTTGAAGTTGAATTCCCCCGCTACCATGGTCAGTATTTCGGAACACGATCCTCTCGAAGAAACCAGATTCATTCCTCGGCTTCTGACTCCAAATTTCACCAAGAACAGTACTTGTGCTTTTGATAGACAAGATTGCTGGGAATCTCAAGCTCAACCTAGTTGTGCAGTCTCCAACATGAGACTTCTCCAAGGAGCTTGATGCATCATAGATTCGGCAAGCAACAATACAAAGCCGATTCTTCTTTGCATCCCAAGTTCCTTCTCCAACTAAAGAAGTGCTGAAATTAAAAGATCTATAATGCCCCCTGTAGCTATTGTCAGAAAATTCTATCAGAAACCTCAAACTTAGCTTATCCTCCGAGCACTGAATCATACTCAAATACATGAATTGAGGCAAACATCTAATAACATCACCAAATGGATTACAACTCTTTGAACAATCACAACCACTTGGATACTCCAGTTCAAAAACATTGACTAGACCTAACACGTTACAAATAGTTCTACTCCGCGACAAGCCAAGTGATGACTCCTCTGGAACATCAGTTTCCCCAGAACGCCCTTGACTAAACTGTTTTGAAACCATGGTGTACTTGTAACCTACTTGAGGAAACATCATCAGGGAAATTTTCTCAAAGTAGTTTGGTTCAACAGAAGCATACAAGCTTTCCATGGTTCCAGTGACTAAAGTATTGATAGTACTTGAATTCTTAATATTGTTGAGCTTGAGAACAGCAGCAAGATGAAGCAATTTACCTTCTTTGGAGTATGTATAGCCTGAGCCCACCATGCAAAGCTTCCCAGTAGCGCTAGACCAGAAGCCTTGAAAATCGAAGTCCAGAACTCCACGACTACTTGAATCACTGGAATATGAATAGAATGACGAACCATAGGAGAAACTCTGCTCGTAATAATACGAGCTTTGGAAGATCAGGTTTCCTTCCACCTTGAAGACATCCACAACATCAGTTGTATATACATGATGAGTTTCGAAAACTAGAACTTTGGATTCAGGTGCATAATACTGATATGATTTAGTATTCAGAACGTTATCCCCTCCACTGTAGTAACCGTTTTGACGCTCAGCAAATGGGAGGATATTGAACTCCTCAGCAGCTGGTTTTGATTCATGAACAACTGACAGTAACGAGCATAACTCAAATGAGTTTCAATGCCAGAGACTGTATTCAGAAAGAAGAAAGAGAAAAGAAAAAACAGCAATGAAGCATGAAAAAAGGAAAGCTTTGATGAAGCAGAGAATATGGAATAATCCATAACTAAAAGGCTTGAGTTTCTTCAGACAACAAGATTGGGAAGAAGAACTTGTAGCGAACTCTGAAAAGAGGTGAAAATAAATAGCTCTATCCCTCAGTGTGCTGGGGTGAACTAAGCTACAAGGTGGTGGACCTTCGAACTGCAAAGGAAACTTCCTAGTGCAAGAGCTTTGTAGAAAAAATTGCTACTTGACTTGACTGAAATGGTTTTTGGGACCATAAATTAATTATCTCTACTTGGATTTCTAGCTGCTTACTCTTCTTAGTCATGGCTGAGACCAATGGAGTAATAGCAACGTGGTTATTTCATTAAATATGTTTGAAAAAAACTAATGTTTTTGTGGAAAGCTTAGGGATCGTTTGGTGTCGTTTTTTGTTTTATGTTTTCTGTTTTTGAAAATTTTGTTTTTGTTTTTGTTTTGTTTTGTTTTGTTTTCAATTTCTGAAAACAAAAAACATGTTTGTTTAATACTGTTATATTTTGAAAACAAATATTTAAATTGATTCAGATATAATAATTTAATTCACAAATAAAATTTAAAAAATTAAATAAAAAATAATATATTTATTAAATAATAATCTGTAGATAATATTAAATAATATTATTTTATATTATTTAATACTAATATTAAATATTTTCATTTAATCATATAAAAATTTAATATAATTTAAATAATATTATAATTAAATATAATATTAAATAAAATAATATTATTTAATTTAATTATAATAATCATAAATTATATTTAATAATAATTTTTTATTTAATTGTAATAATAATATTACATTATTAAATAAAATATCAAACTAATTAAGTTATAATAAATTATATAGTTATTAAAATATATTATATTGAATATAAATAATATTATTTAATGTTAAGTATTTACTTATTTAATAATATTAAATTATTTAATAGTAGTAGTGATATACTTTAAATTTAAGATGGAATATAATATTAAATAATAATATTGTTTAGTAAATAAAAATTAATTATATTAGATAATAATATTAATTATTAACATATCAAAATTAAAATAAATGATATTATTTAAAATATATAAAATATTCAATAAATTATTATAAAAATTTAAATTAAATAATATTATAATATTATAGTTCAATGTAATTTATATTTAATTGCTTTTTACGTTTTCAACTTTTTTATATTAAAATAAATATATTAATTTTAAAATATTAATTAATTAATATTTTATATTAAAATTTAATATTATTTTATTAAAAAATTATTTAATTTTATTTATATTTTTATTGTAAAAAATATTAATATTATATTAATATATAAACTCTGTTTACTTACTTATAAACAGTAACAGAAATGAAAATATGTTTCCAAAAACAATGAAAACAAGAAATTCTTGTTTCCAACAATTTTGGAAATTCTTGTTTTCGTTTTCGTTTTTTGAAAACGAAAACATGTTGCCAAACATGTTTTCTGTTTTTGTTTCCAAAAAAACTGAAAACAAAAACAGAAAACAGGAAACAAAAACGATACCAAACAGACCCTTAGTTAGTCTTCCCTCATGCTGAACCTCAAATCGTTTTTTTCCATTTTCTGTGGAAAATTATCCGAAGTTTAAGTCAAGAAATGGCATGAAGAACACGGCAAAGTAGAAAATGAGGCTACGGTGTGGTTCCAAGCCAAATTTTAGCCCAATATTTGGTTTCGAAGACTTCTCTTGGCAGGTCCTACAGTTGACTCGACTTAAACTAGTGATGGTGAAATTTCCTGCCAACTGCTTAAATTAACTTGGAGTATCCCCCAAGGCCCCGATAATTTATTTTTAGATAGCTGAAACTATCCACCGTGCTTTCAGTATATAGAAACCAAAGTTTACTCTAACTTCATTCGGACTATGTGAAGGAAAGGAAAATGTCTAATTACAAACCGTCAAAGAAGACATTCAGAGAAGCAACTGCCTGAAGTTATCAGATTAGGTATTGAAATGGCATGAAGAACACGGCAAAGTAGAAAATGAGGCTACGGTGTGGGTCCAAGCCAAATTTTAGCCCAATATTTGGTTTGGAAGACTTCTCTTGGCAGGTCCTACAGTTGACTCGACTTAAACTAGTGATGATGAAATTTCCTACTAACTGCTACCCAATAAATTATGGTTTATAACAATGCATGCAACTTGGGTGGAGATATATTTTATTTAGTCAAGTAGAATGATTCGAAATTGTAAATGCATGCTTAGTGAGAGAATTTGATTGGGACCTAAAGTAATTAAAGGATATTGACTTAGCTAATATAAAATTAGCTTAAGAATTTATTAGTGACACTATGTACAGCCCAACCAAGTAAGTGAAAAAGAAAAAAATTGGTTCGTATTTTCGGTATAAAGGGTCGTTACAAAAATTGGTATCAGAGCAAGGTTGATCTGATGTACGTTAGTGTCGGTAGGTCAAGAACTGCTTACATCCCTAAAGTACTGTACATGTCTGAATATATATTGTACATTTCTATTTAAAATGGTATTGAATGTGTTTATTCTATATGGATAAATTATAGCTTTCCCTACCTAAACTGTATATGATATGATTTGATAAGTAAAGAAGTGGTAAATGTTATTTGTTCAGTTTTGAACATATTGAAGTGATGTTAGTAGGGGCATAATGGCCTATGTGATTTAAAGACTGATACAATGTACTTATCAAGACTCATGAATAAGGAATGACGTTGTGTTTGGTGGAGATGATAATGGTATAACCTAGCATAGTTGGCCTAAGATAGGTCATGCAATGATCTGAAACAATCGATTTGAATACATTTTGCTTTGAAAGAAATAGAATTATTGTAGGTTATATGATTGATGTAGAAGTAGGTAATGATTAAAAAAATGCAAGAGTGCTTAGTTAATATGGAATTGTAGGAACGCATGTCGGGTACTATGAGGCTTTTGATGGAACAATATAAAAATTTATGTTAAGATAAGGATAAGAGATTATGGAAATTGTGGAATGAAGCTTGGATACATGGGAATTGTGTTGGAACATAAATTTGAGTTATGATAATGCATCCTAAGAATGGCATGTGATGAATATGCTTAATTGCATATTGAAATCATTTACACAGTTGTGAGCCTTAAATATTACGACCCGTGCCTTGATGTAACATATGGACGTATTTACATAAGCCTTGAGCTTTTAGAATCATTTGGTTTTGATCATTCATGGATTTAAGGGTTAATACATTTGGAAATCTTAAATATATGGGGTATTTTGGTTTGATTGGATATTATCGAAGATTCGTTGAAGGATTTTCCAGATTAACTGCTCCTCTAACACACTTCACGCACAAGGACATAAAGTATAAGTGGAATGACATCTACGAGCGTGGCTTCCAAGAGTTGAAGCATTAAATAGTAAAGTTCTTATAAGATGATATGTTTATAATTAAATGACATTGGTGAGATTTTGATAAGCATGATACTTTATGATATTTTTACGCTTAATGATCATTGAGGAGAACAACCTTAGTCTTTGACAATATTATGGACTAGAGATTAGGTATTCAATTAATTAAAATTTTAGAGTTTGTGATGGATATTAAATGAACCTTTGATCATTGAACTAATTGTTTTTTGTGAAAATAAGTAAAAAGTCTTGGAGTTGACTAGAATTGGTAATTGAAAGTTTGGAGTACTCTTGATATTGATATTTGTGAATTTATCTTAACTGATGTTGTTCTTAGATTGTACTCATGATCAAATTGAAATTTTGATGCAAATGAAGATCTTGATAATATTAGTGTGGTTTATTTAAGTGAGTGGTACTTAACTTGAGGGTAAGAATGGTTATTCACGTCTTTTTTGGAAACACGATTATTATATGATTATGATATTAAGGTTCGAGAATTGTCTTACTGGGTTTTGACTTCAATATCATAGTGATGGTACTAACATAAGTGTAAATAAGGACATTCGCTCATCTTGGTGTATTTTATGAAATTGGAAAGTAATTCCTTAACGATGCAAGTTAAAATCTTATGCTATTAGTGTGAGATGCGATCATTATGTTTGTATTTAGAGTGCAAAGAAGCTTTAATGGCCCCTGTGATTAAATTGTGACTATAATCTTGATTGAGACAAAATATGAGTTTCGACGGGAGTTGCTAACAGAGAATATCGCTTATTATGGTTGAAGAGACATATGTCATAACCATTGTATAGAAAGTAAGGTTGCGAACACTGAAAGATTTATTAAAATAGATTTTGAATGAACACTTTGAGTTACAAGATTTTATTTTGCAAAGGATAAATTGTTGAGTTATAAGTATGGAGGATGACTATTATGGTGAAATTGAGATTAAATGTTGAGGATAACTTGGTATGTTGGTATCTCGAGTATGGATTCAATTTAAAAAAAAAGAAAAAAAATTCATATATTGCATGAATTCTGAGTTTAACTCGAAGTTAAGAATAATATATTTAAGGAAAATTGGGATATTATATTATTTGAAGTTTTGTAATCAATGCAATCATTACATAATATTTGAATCTATCAAATTTGGAAAGCAATAACTGAATATGCGGTTCTATCAAGTACTATAAATTTTATATTGGAATCTTGTGTAGTGGGAAATTGTGGATAAAACCTATTGTAGTGGTGTGATAGTTATCAAAACTTTACGATGGTTTAGTAAAAGAGAGAAAAAAAATTTTTTGATAGTCAATGTGAAAGAAATTAAAATTAATATGTGATGCCTTTGTGGCAACTAAATTATTGATAATTAATGAATTAAAATTTTTATTTTAAGTGATGTTATGGACAAGAGATTTTGTTAGTGCAAATGATACTGGATATACATTTGGTGCTTTAAGGTTATATTGAAATGAGATATAAGAGGGTGCAGTAAATGTATGAGTTAGTTACGGATTTAGAAATTGAAAGGTTGGACTGTTATTTTCTTGGATTATATAGAATTTGAAATAAAATCCTTGTTAATTTCGTTATCGAATAAAGGACGGTCAAAAGTTTTGATTGAAGCTTATTAAATAAAGTTTCCTGGATCCGTAAAGGAAGAACTACATATTAGATTTGTTTAAAAGATGGACAAGATTTGGAGTCCATGAAATTTTAATTTGGTGTTTGCCTTTTTGAAATTGGCACTAAGGATTTAAGTGTAGATTTAATTACTTTACATCGAAATTCATATTGATTTGATTAACTATATGGACTCTTAAAATTGTACAGTTTGAACTACAAGGATTTTGAAAGCTCAACGATTTAAAATATATGATTTTGAACAAATAAAAACAAGAGAACTTTGAAAACCAAAGGACTCTTCAAATTTAACATGCACAGAGTCGAGGCTGAACACAACACGTTGAAGAGAATCCTTGAGGGAATGATAGAGATATGAGTACACATTATATTATACGGCTTTTGATGCAAAAAAAAATTGATATTTAATGGGTTAAGATTTTGAATGTCTTATCATAACATTGATTTTACATCAGTTGAAGGTTTCTGATTTATAGGAGAATGTATATTACCAAAGTGTGAGATAAGGAGGTACCTCTGATTTGTTGAAAGTTCGAATACTCAAATTTGAAGTAATTAGGATCTTTGGATAAGTAATAATATACGAGTTAGACCTTGAAGTTTATCAAATTTTGTATATAAAGGATGTAAAGTATAAGTGGAGATAAGAGACTCGAGATCATATTGTTATAACATTTATCTTAGGTCAATTGGTGCTTTTTGAGTTATAAGATGTACAATCTTAATATGTGAACCAATGAAATACATCCAATTGGTGAACTTCTTGAACATCAAACTGCAAGGTTAATATGAAATAAGTTGATCTTTAGATAAGAGATAATATGTAAATTTGATTTTGAAGTTATCGGCCTTGGATTATAAGAATACAAAGGATATGAGAAAGAAAATTACCCTCACCTCTTTCATATGGAAATAGAAAAATTTAGAGAACCAAATTTTTTAAGATGGGGAGAATGTGATAACCGAGATTATCCAATTTTAAATTTAAATGATTATTATTCAATTCTAGATGCCTGCTCAATAATTCAAAAAAAAATAATTTGGATATTGTGGAGAGACTTGAATAACTGAGCGCACAAGTGAATGAGAAGGCTAGAATTTTAAAATATAATGCCTGTTACTAATGATACAAAAATATAAGCCCAAGGTTATAATTTTTACTAGGATTAATAGCCAAATAAGAGCCCAAAATGGAATTCAGCCCTCAACGTTTTATTGCATGAAATTCAGTCCATAAACTTTTATTTTAGTGGAAATAGACTAAATCTGTTAAATAAACTAACTACTGTTAGTTTTGCATACGTGGCATGCCACGTGGCAGCTAACTAAGCTATCCACGTCAGCTGCCACGTATGCAAAACTAATAGCAATTAGTGTTATTTAACAGATTTTGACTTAATTGCATAATTGTACAAGGTTGAGGGTTTATTTCCACTGAAATAAAAGTTTATGGACTGAATTTCATGCGATAAAACGTTGAGGGCTGAATTTCATTTTGGGATAAAGGTTGAGGGCTTATTTGGCTATTAAGCCTTTTTAGTAGGCCTTAATTGTAAAAAAAAAAAACATTAAACATATAAATGTTTCTCTCTCTCTCTCTACATACATATATATATATTATATTATCACACAATCATAAAACTAATAATCTAATAATAATCAATATATATAAATATATCAAATTCATCACCAATATAAATTTATATAGCATATATATATTGAATATAAGTACATGAAAGAAAAAAAAAATAATGATATTAAAAACAAAGTGGCTTATCGGAGAAGCCACTTCTTGCCACCTAAACCCCACTAAATCCCCTCTCTATCAGCCATATTTCATCATCCATTATCACCGTCCATCATCATCATCGACCAAACATAATCCATTTCAATTCTTCTTTAGTTTTGGCTGTAACCGAGAGCACCTTCAGCAGCTTCCTCATGCATTTTGTTGCCACATTCTCCTGTTGTTGTGTCGACCCATAAAGCTCAAGGAAGGTGAAGCTTATGGTGAGAGGAGGTTCAAGTTTGGGAGAGAAAACAAAAGGGAGAAACGAGAAAACAAAAGGGAGAAGCTGGCTGGAACAGGGGCAAGGTAGTTGAGGAAACTGAAGAATGGCAATTTTTGGTGATATGAACTAGGCTGAAGGTGCTGATTTAGGGATCGGAACAGTGGCATTTTGGGACCTGAAACAGTGCGAAAAATGAAGGTGGAAATGTGCTGATCAGGTGGCTAAATGCTGCTAAGTTTTGAAGCTAAAATGAAGGAGCAAATCAAGGTAAAATTTAGGAAAAAAAAAAAACTGAAGCTGGACATTCAGGCGAAAGAGTTTTGGCTACTATTTTGAGTGGTTTTTAAAGGTTAAAAATCGTGGATTTAGTTACTGAACATGGGACAAGAGAAAGGGCTGGAAACAGAGGTGAAAATGAGCTGCATTGATGGCTTAAAGGGTGACCATTATGAGGACTAAAAAGGGAGACATTCAGGGGATGCAACGGGTGGAAATTTGCTGAGGATAAAGAGTAGGTTAAAGTTGTTTTGAGGGTTGTTAAAGAAAGATTTTTTTTAGGCCTAAAAGAGGCAATTTTGGGATGTTGAAGGCTGGAGGTTCGGGTGGCCAGCCATTCTACTGGTCAAAAAAAAAAGAGAGTGAAGAAAAGAGAGAGGCAGGAACGGACTGAAGAAGGGTAAGGAAATTTGATTGTTAATTTGGTTTATTTAATAAATTGTTAAATAGCTTGTGAAATTTTCTAAGTGTGGTTATGGATTTAAAATTGTAGAGATTATACAAATGGTGATTTCAACTTGACCGAGCTGAGAGATATTAAATTGCAAGCTTTGATGCTAGGTAAGTTACTTTTATAAAATAGTCTATGCTAAGATTGTGATTTGTTGGATATGTGAAATTCCTGGAAAATGATTTGGCGATTATGTGAGATCGTTGAAAAATGATTTGGCTATAGTTAAATATTTGATATTTTGGTATGACGATTTAATACATATTGTTAGAGTATTAATTGAGTGTTATTAGAATATGGCATAACGCTGAAGGAATATAAATAGAATGTGATTTATAACGTTGGAGTAGCAGACATAAAATTTATTGATTCCATGAATTTTGAAAGAAATAAATGGCCATGTGAAATTTTGAGATTAGCTTTAAGTAAGAAATCATTTTTAATTTTAATTTTATTATGTAAGATATTTTTATAAGTCGGAATTAAACTTATGCTATACAATAACGAATTGGTTTGCATTATCATGATATATTGTTGGAGTGTCTAAATTGTTGAGATAATACGAAATTATAACGGTTAGGTGATGACAATATTATTGGATATGGATTTAATATGTTGGTGGATAATGAGATAAATATAGAGTGTATGGAATAATAGAAGATTAGTGGTGAAGTCGAATTCAAAAACGGAAATGATTTGGTAAGGGATGCAGTTTTAGCGCTAGTTAGGAAATAGACCAAATTACTATCGTATTAGAATTTTGAGAGATCTCTAAGATGTATAATATTACGTAAAGGTAATTTTGGATATTAAAAATATTTAAATGACTTTTCTGTAGTTCAAGAGTGAGTTGGTGATTGGATTTTACGAGCTTGATTTTAAATATTGATTGCCGGATTGTTTGGCTTAACTACGATTGTGCTCGATTGAGGTAAGGGATATATATCGGAACGTAGGGGATACTAAATAAATTGTTAAAATCAACTGCTTTGTGGTTTATGAATTATATCTTCTTTGCAGGAGGTTTTCAATAAAATTAAGCTGTTATGCTGCCGGATTTTTTTGTAAAATATTGATTTACAAATGAGCTAGAGTTAATGAAAATGATTTGAAATAACAATCCTCTAGCAAGTTTTGTTTTGAAAACGAGTAAGAAATGGCATGATTTGGATTACTTATGGAAACTTTATTCGAAACTCACATTTTCATAGAAATCATTAAAGTTTTGTATTGTTAAGAACTATATGTATGGAAATGATTTGAGATATGACTAACAATCATTGCAGTAATGTTTTGGACTACCGTGTAACCATGATCCAGTCCACAGTAGGTAATGTTTTGGGCTACTATATGATCTTGATCCAGTCTACAGTAGAGTTTCTATTGCTGTGTGACCTTGATCCAGTCCACAGCGGGCCCAGTTGACACCTGATTAGTGCTCACTGTGGACCCCTCTGGACTATGGCCATATGTCAACTGTACTTTCCCTCACGGGAATATTTGAACTGCTTGATTATTGCTTAGTTATCATGTCTCCGGCTTATGATATATATGCTTCTTTTCGTTCTTACGCCGTTTATGGATTTGAATGTTATGACGAGAATTATGTCTCGAATTGTAATGTTTACTTATGGTTTTGAATGATTTGTTTTCTGTTGCACTGCATAAGCATGTTTTGGTTTCCGAAATGTATAAATTTCGATTTTGAACCTTAATAAAGGTTTTGGAAACTTGCATATAGAAATTTAGTATTCGTCTCCTATATTTATTTCTTATTGGGCATTTCAAAAAGCTTACCCCCCTTTTCTACCTTCCAGATAACATGTAGTAGGTGCTTGGTATGCAGCGTTTAAATATGTCCTTTGAGGCTTTTGCACCACCCTTGAAGGTATGTGATGTGCAGTTATTTATTTTGTATTCAGACTTGTATTTCAGTACTTTTATAGTATGAGAATGTAATTAAAGGAAGTGTAGGATATAATTATGGTTTATAACAATGCATGCAACTTGGGTGGAGATATATTTAGTCAAGTAGAATGATTCGAAATTGTAAATGCATGCTTAGTGAGAGAATTTGACTAGGACCTAAAGTAATTAAAGGATATTGACTTAGCTAATATAAAGTTAGCTTAAGAATTGATTAGTGACACTATGTACAGCCCAACCAAGCAAGTGAAAAAGAAAAAAATTGGTTCGTATTTTCGGTATAAAGGGTCGTTACAATAAATACTAAGTAGTAGAGAGAGTTAAAAGGACTTGTCACAAAAGTCATCAAAGTCACATATGGAGAGGCAGATACTGATAGTTAGCACTAGTGATTGTAATAGAAGATTTGATTCTTCAGAAGATAGGAATGCTGCTGGATGCACTTAATTCATAGAGACATGTGAATCTATAACGTGACAATTTTTTTTAACTTTTATGCTGTCTACTATTTTGTTCCACGTTAACAATTCATGTCGACTAATAAAGTGGCTGCAAAAAGGTTTTGTTTCCTAGCATTTTTCACCCAAGAAAGTGACCAAACCAGTTATCAGGGATTTATATGTGAAGACTGCAAATTTCGTATTGATTTTGTAAATAAATAAAGGACATCAAGTAAGTTAAGAATTGAGATTTTAGTTTGTACTTTCAATTTCCTTTAATAATGGAAACAAATATTTTACTTAGGAGCAATTGCCAATAAACGATGAATACTAACATAAATTAGAATTTTATAATTAAGTTCAAAACATGTGTTAGTTTAATAAAGAAAATAAATTTATGTTTTGCATAACTGCAAAATAAATCGATGAGTTACATATATACACATGCAAAACTATATGCAAGCACATATAAGTGAATAGATAATCGAAAGAACAAATAGAAATATATATATATATAAATATATGTATATATATACACATACGTGTATGTATATATACATATATCTTCAATTGATCAAATTAAATATGACATACACACATATATATATATGGATAAATATATATATATATATATATATATTTGTATAAACAATATATATATATACACACATAGTAATAATGTCCTTAATTTAAATTTTCTCTTATTTTTAACTTGTATGCTTATTTCATACTTTATATATATATATATATATATATATATATATATATATATATATCTCATATATAATTGAGATAAAAGAGATATGTATATACTTATTTATATATATATATACATGAATATAGATGAATATACAATATAAAAATATATATGTATATGCATATAAACTAGAATGGGAAATGTGATTAAATAATACAGGAAATAATAATAATAAAATGAAATAAAATAAAACAAGATGTATAAAATATATATATGTATATATATATATATATATGAAATGATAAATATATATTAAAATTTATAGATACATTAAAAGTACATGTATATATAAAAAAATTGAATAGAAAATATATCTATGATATATATATTAATATTATAAAAAAAAAAGTGATTGGCTTCCTAAGGAAGCCAATCAAAACGTAAGCTGCTCCCACGATAAAAGAAAAGGCAGAAGCAAACGGAAAAAAACAGAGGAACCCGATAAAAAGGAAAAAGAAGGAAAAGAAGAGAGGAAGGAAAGAGAGAAAGAAGAAGAGAGCTCTCGACTAGAAAAGGAAGGAGAAAAAGGGAGAAAGAAAAGGAGAGATCTCAGCTGGAAAAAGAAGAAGAAAGGAACTTGCAGCCAAAAACAGATCGTGAGGGAGAGTGTAAGGGAGTTCTACCCGTTCGATGAGAAGAAAAGAAGAGGATGCAGCAGCTCGATCTCTCACCAACAAAGGGTTTTTGTCTTGGACAGCAATGGATGCGTGAAGGAGAGTAAATGGGGTTTTTTAAAGGCTGAACAATCAGATTTTTTTGTAAGCTTCAACAGAATCTGTGATTAGTTTCTTTTAGACTATTGTTTGAAAATGATGTTGGCATAAGAACAGGGGTGATACCACGTGAATTAATGGAAGAATGGCTAGCCCATGGTGGTCGGACAGACCTGGCATGGCACTGTTGAGGCTGATCGAACAAGGGAAAAGGGGCTGTATTGAGGGCTGTAAATAAGGGCTTTAAGTGGGGTTTCGGTAGCTGTTTTTGGCTGGTTAGTAGTTGCTCACGGTTGACTGTTATTGAAGTGTTGGAGGTAGTGGACAAGAAGATTTTTAGCTTGACTTGAGGGCTGTGAATGGTGGCTGAAACGGTAGAAGATTTATGGTTTAAAAGGAGATTTTGGTGGCTGAATTGAGGACCATTTGAAGGGCAATAAGATAGAGGAAATGGGATTTTAAGGATGGTGAATTTCAAGACTAATGAAGGCGTGGATTAAGAGTTTTAAGGTAAGATTTATGCATTTGGATAATGTTTAATATATAATTATGTTATATACATATATATACATAATTGTCTTAATGTGAAGTAAGAAAACATATGATTTGATTAAGGTCAATGTACCTTTCGAAATATAGAAATATATATATATATATATCATTGATATAACAAGGATGCGTGAGGTATAAGTATGCATACGTAAATTTATATGTTGTTATTCGGATGATAAGGGATAATATTTGATGTAAGGAATAAAAATACGATTGTGTATTACGCATGTCTAGATATACATATATATATATTGAACTCTAAGAGGAGAAACAACATAGGTTCTAATTTAAACGATTTCACCTTGATGCAATATAAAAATATTGCATACTTACCGGTAACCATGTGTTGTTAAATAAGAATTTGAGGAATGAAACATTGGTATAAGAATTTAGTTAAATATATCTATATCATAAATGATCAATATGCATGTATGCCAATACGATAATATATACATGTATGATATTTATATATATATATATATATATATATATATATATATCCATATACATATATATATACATATAGAACGAATGATTTCATAGAAAAAAAATAGGATGAGCATATAGATATATGTTGGAATGTACATATATCTAAGCATATATATATATATATGTGTGTGTGTGTGTGTGTGTGTACATGTATACATATATTTTGAATATATGTGAATAAGGATTAGAATTTATCGGTATACCTCGACTGACGATAAGGAGTCGATTTTTGGAATTAATAGTAAGTTGAAATGAATGGTGGTTCTAAGACACTTGTTTTGGTGCACGATTAAATATAATGACGAAGAATTATTGAAAATGTCGATAAATTTTGTGTAGTGAATCGGAACGGTGTAGGGACTTGAGTACGGACTCGGAAGCACAAGGAGGAAAATTTTAAGCTTCGAGGTAAGTGGGTTAAGTAAAGTTTGTTAGCACCATCTCGTAGGAATGGTTTAATTCTATAAACTCGTGTATACTTGAACTGGATTGAAACTTGATTTCTGCTTTGCGTGTTGTGGCCAACCAAACATGCATGTTAAGTGAAATGAACCGATGCATACATACATTTATGTATAGCATGTTTTGAGTTTAATTACTTAATGTTTATGTTTTTAATGACTTGCATCAGATTTTATATTTTGCAAAGTCTTGGTTTGAACCAACATTTGAAATAAATCGAAAAGTTCTTTGTATTTCGAACTCAAAACTAATTTAATAGTGATTTGGAATCCGTGAAAGTCGAGTGCTACACGAGGAAATTGATTTCAAACTGTTTTTGAGTACAGGCATGTCCTACGACCTTCGGGTCATTTATAGCCTATCAAGCTTAGCTCTAGGCTTTATTGCCCGTCTATTGAGCTTTGTGCTATAGACTATCGTATTGTACCTATCGAGCCTAGTGCTCTAGGTAGATTGATACTTGTCTGGAAAACCAGCAGGCAAGTTCCAGCTCTCGAATGATCAGCAAGACTGGATATCGTTCTATGGCCATAGATTCAGTGTTGCTTGCGACACCATTCCATCGCTAGCTAGGATGGATATCGATTGATTGATTGATTGAGGATCATTGCCTAAACTCTACTTACTATTGTTTCATTTCCAGTACTGCTTTTAGTGAACCGAGACAATATGCCTAATTGTTATCGATTTTCTTGATTTATGACTCATAGATTATTGAAAATCCATATTGATCGAAATGATTGCAATACTTATTGATCGTTTATCGAATGTTTATTGATTGTTTTATCAAAGTAATTACCGATTGACTTATCGAATCATATTAATCGTTTATTCGAAGTGCAGAGCATACTGAGTTCAACCGAATGCATAGCAAATTTATTTAAATGAACTGCATGGTAAGTTTTGTTTTAACTAAGTACATATTGAAAGCGTTCTATAACTGAAGTGCACAAAGAAGTATTTCGTTTATGATCATGCTTAAATACCGAGCTTGCTTATTACTCCAATATTGTTTTCTACACGTGCATGTAGAACGACACGAGTCTAACATGCATTTACTTAAGCTACTTACTGAGCTGTGATTTTGCTCACCCCTTACTAATAACATCGTAGATCATACAAGTTAGACTCCCTCTTGGAGTTGGGTGCGAGGCCTCGGGGACTATCTTGAGTAGCTATATCGGTCTGAATCCTTCGAGTGCTGTTTTTGTTGCATTTGAGGTATAACAACGATTATTTTGTTATCCACGTATGACATTTTAAATTTGCACAGTACATGCTTATGGATTTTTTTGGGATGTAACTTAGGATTGTCCTAGATTATTATAGACTTATATGATTATCGAGTATTATCCGAGAAGTGAATTGTGATAATTATGAGCTGTAAACTGCCTCTTATATATATTTGTTGATTTTGGAAGTATCTGTAGTATATAGTGGAATGAACTAAGAATTTTGGATTGAAATATGTGGCTGGAAATAGTTTATTTTATTGCAGGTTATTAAGCTGGGGAAAGTCGATTTTATATAAAGAGGAGTTTTCGACGTTTTTCTTTTAATAGATTAATATTGAACGAAAATATTAAGTCGAATGATTTTAAGAAATGACAAATTAAATAATGAATACAAATCAAGTTAAGAACGTGAATTCAGTTTAGAGAGGACACTGACACTGAATGCAAACTTTAAAGTGAAAAAAAAAATCTTGTTCGTAAATTTGGTAAATAGTAAATGGAGTGATAATTGTACGTCACGGCCTTCGGATCGTGACATTATATCATATATCTTCAGTGTAAACATAAAAAAAAAAAAAAAAGGAACCATGTTTGTGGTATCTATAGGTCTCTAAATCTCTTTGGTGGCATTGCAGGTACACAAAAACTTCAACAGACATTTTAATGCTGTATGCGATGCTAGAGCCAAATTGCAATGAAAATAATTGAGGGATTTAATGGTTCAATGGTTATTGCTCGAGTGATTTCAAGTCCTGAGTTCAAATCCTCAGGCCAGCAACTCCCTCACCGATAAGGAGGGTTGCTGTTATCATCTATCAGTAGGTTGCAGAAGGTTCATGGTGGGCTAGAATAATCAACTATACTATAAACAACTGATTCTTGCAATAGATAAAAGAAATTTTGGTGGCTGCCACACAAACCTAATTTGGATAATGTTTCTCCTTTTTCCTGGCACATATTTAGCTGTGCATGTCTGTATCTCTCCTTTGATGTCAGTTTGCTCTTCTACAGGTAAAACTAAACCAGCTGTCTGCCGAGGACAAATGCCTGCAAGAGGAAAATAGGCAGTTAAGTACTCAGAATAGATGCTTGCAAGAGGAAAATGGAAACAGACACTTAGAAGAGCATGTCACAGGACTGCAATCTAGGGGAAAAGATCCAGCAGAAAATACATAGAGAAAAGACAGTTATATTTCGCAATCAATCAGCCAGCTTGATCATCAAAATGTTTATGCTCAGGTAGTAAATGGTGGCTTCTGAAGTAGTTTAGTACACATAATTTCATCTGGTCAGTTTTATTATTTTTGGAGCTCATTTCTTTAGTTCTCTTCGGTGCATTGTCTTCATATCTTTGGCAAACTAACAATAGTAAATATCAAGTTTTCCCCCATAAAATTAGTTAGGGCCATTCCTGTTAAAATTGTCATCTTATAAATTGTCGTAGGTTGGCGGATATTTTCCTTCTTATCGCTGCTCATATCAAGAAAATGTTGTTAACTGGGGTACATAGAAAATATATGATTAAGTTTTCATTTTCCTTCTCTGATGCCACTTATCCTATCTATTGTTAAATTTCACAATCTCTATGAATCAGTTTGGAGGAAAGTTTGCTGTTTGATTTCTTAAACAAATTGGTTTCTGTTATGCGTTAATTAAGACCTATCAGGATGTCATTTACTCATCTCGCACATATCATTTCTCTTAAATTGCAGGACGACCATCGAGTGGACTCTAGTAATGAAGAAGCTGTTTACATGGTAGGGTTAATGTTATAACTCCTTATTATCACATTTGGTTTGAGGTATCTACAAAATTAGAAATAATCTCACTTACATATCAGATATTGAAGGATCTGCTGTATGATATTATTTTTTCAAGTTCTTTTAACTGCCATGTTTATTGTTTAGGAATCTTTCATGACTTTCCTAATTAAAAGTCTTGTTGGCTCAAAAGTTAAATAATTACATTTTAATGAGAAATATTAGGGTTTTCACTTGATAGAAATGAAATCATTATAGTTTGGGATTTCTTGGAAATTGCATATTTTTCAATAATGAGAAGTACTTAGAGATATAAGATACACTAGTATAATGCTCGCGCGTTGCTGCAGAATAGAGAGAGAAAAGAGGAGATAAGGTGAACCAAAAGATGAAGAAAGATGAAAGATGCACGCAGAAAAAGTTTTGAAAGGCTATAAGTCTTAACCTAAAGCATTGTTGTCAATTTCCATTTGATGGTAATTATAGACACAGCCATGCCCACGAACTCAATATGAGCTTTGAAAATAATTATGAATAAAGTAAGGTTAACTCTCATCAAATATCAACATAAAATATATATATATATATATATATGGATCAAAAGAAATAATTGTATCATAACTCTTTAAAACAAAAAATAACATGATCTCAAAATGCAAAACATAAAATAATCAAATTGATTTCATCAAATATATTAACAAAGAAATGCTATCAAACCGCCCCCTCCCCCTTTCCCCCAAAGTATAAAATCGGAAGCATATATTCCTTTAAATTGCAGTTCAAAGTAATAAATGACAACAATTAAAAAAAAAAGAAATAAAAGTCCAAAATATTTGAAATAAGCACTTCATAAAATAATAAAAAATTTCTTACAACTATAAAAGTAAAAGAACTACTAAAATATAGCTCTTGCATTTTCCTACAACCATCAATATGGTGTTTAAAAAACTATATGTACATAGAAAATTGATATCTTAACACGGAGCATTGTTGTATGTCCATATAAAGTTTGAACAGAGATCTTGTTTACCATTAACTTCATTAATAGTAAGAACCCAATTTTAAAATCTACTACATCCTAGTTTTTCAAGCAGCTTCATGTTTAATTTCAAATATTTGGAACATATAATAACAATTGATTCTTAACTTTTTTATCTCAAAAATCTTCTCAATTTCTGTTTTAGGATAAAAAATAACAACAAAACAAAGAAAATGCAAAGTTAAATATCACAAAACCTACTCAATTATGACTATTAAAATCTAGTATAAAGAAAGGACCCAAAAATAGCAAATAAAAGTTGATAATGACCAATTATACTTATAAAAAGATGTCTTCCAATCATGGTGGGTAATGACCAATTACAGCAACTAATTATTGATAATGAATGTAAGAAAACTGCACCTTTCTTTGAGAATAGGCTATTTTGTTAAAAACTACCATCTTTTTCCAAATTTACCGATCATTTAACTTGAAATTAATCCTAACATTTTCATATCCTTTCAGAAAAGCACGGAAAAACTATCATAGTGTAAACTATTTGCTTCTAATATCCATATGTTTCATACAACAATTATAATAAATGCAGATCGGTAAAATAAATATGATCATATTTCTAATCCAAACACAACCAAGTAAAAAACGAAAATGAAAAGCATTAATAAAGAAAATTGAATTATGGGTAAGAACTAAGAAAAGAGAGAGGAAAAGAAGCAAGCTATATTCGAATGTAGAAAAAGTTACTGTTAGTTGGATTTTCAGGTATAAACATGTGCAAGTTGCTTTTTTTTTTTTTGGTTAAGGTGAAAGGCAATTCAGGCACTTCCATGTAAACAAAAATCATTTTGAATGACTGAAATGATCCCTGAGTTTCATGCTATTATTTTGCAAAAATATCTGTAATTTTGATTAAACATGTTTAGCTAAAGGAAAGGAGAAGTAAGCAAAGAACTTAAAAATTTGAATTCACACAATTTTATACCATAGGCTTTAGGTCTAGGTCAGATGATTTATTTCTTGTTTTATGTCTTCTAGGAGAGGCTGATTAGACGCAATGGATTTGTGCATGAGACATTTGGGTTATACAGGACTATCGAAGAGTTATGGAATGGTCCTATAGCATAACCAAAAAGCCATATCAGTAGTAGCATAGCCTATATTTCTACAACAATTCAATGCATTGTTCTCCGCTTCAAGCATAAGTGGCCCTCCATATTACTGAAAGTAAATGTATAGAACAACACACTCAAAACATGAAAACAATAATGCAGTGTGTGACATCAAATAAAATGGTAAAAACTTTGCGGTATACATGCTTCAAATGTTTAAGATGAAATTAGATAAAACAAAATAAATTCTGTAAACAATCAGTTAAAAAAAATATGAATTTAACAGCCCTCACCAAATTGCCTTTAATAGGAAGTTGTTCTGTGACATCAAAGAAAATGGGCTCATCAATGCCTGCAGAACAGATGCAAAAAAAAGGGGCTCATTAAAGCAATTTATTAGTATGGACCATCGGTTTTAATTTGTTTCACAGTAATCGCATGGTAATAATTAAGTCCAATCTTATCTGGCCTCATTAAATTACTTTCCTGATTCTAATCCTAAAAACGCATAAATTCCACATGAACTTAAACATCAGACACCAAATGTAGCTCTTCAATTAAAACAAATAAGCAAAGCAATATGATCACATAGCAAGCTACTTTAGTGTTTACATTGTACATAGGACCAAAACAAAAATTAAATGAAATGAAAATGTTTATCCATATAAGTCAAACGTTTGCAAACTCAAACTTCAGCATATAGTCTTTTTATATATGTATATATTTGTTTAAAACAAAAAAAAAACACAGGGAGATATTCCCCCATACTTCATTTTAGAATTGGTGACTTTCTTGTATCTTCAAATAAAAATAAGTATAAAGGAATATACTTATCAGTTAAATTTTGACCAAGTAAAAAAAACAACCAAAGCAATATGAGCAAGGAATAAGCTACCTTAGTCTTTACCTCGTAAATATGACCAAAACAAAACTTAAATCCGAACTTGATATTTTCATGTAAGGATAAGAATAATAAAGAGTGCATGTTCTATGAAAACTCCCTGGATCAACACCTTACAATAGCCATTAGTAAGTTTGAGTTTACATGAGAGTAAGACATTAAAACATTCATGCAACCATGCATTGTCTAGCTTGAGCAAGAAAGAAACCCATAAGATATCATTTCTCCTTCAGCAGTTTTGTCTCATAAAGTTGCATGGAAGCTCTTAGCTTTTGAGCGAGTAGTTTGAAGATATTATCTATTCACATGTCACACCATAATAGTACTAGCCAAAACTTTGAAATAGCCCTATAATAGTAGTAGTTATATTTCTCAAGGAAGGGCATTAAATGTTTGCTTTTAAATTAATAAATGATTTTCAGACAGCCAAACCACTTTCAGTTTATCTTCAGAAATCATGAAGACCTTTTGATGCAATACTATAAGCACTTATTATTTGCATAACCCAACTCCGTAAACTTTTTTTAAAAAAACTATCAAGAAAGTAAAAGCATGAGCAAATGGAGGCTAGATAGTTATCAGTCTTAATGACCTAACAATATATGATAATATTTTATCTGGTGTTAGACATACAACGCATATCCCTTCTAGTATAAGTTATATAAAGGAAAAAGAACTAACATTCTTTGATAGTCGATATACAAAAATAAAGTTAAGAAATGAAAAGCCTTTTAAAATGAAAACCTGTTCTATATGAAATAGATGCCCAAGGTTTAATCCTTTCGACACAGTAATTAACTCGAAAGCAATCATAATCAATGGTTGTTCTTCTCACTTTTTAATCACATGATGCAAATGTTATAAAACCAACAATGCAAATGTATTAAGAAAAAGTTAAGAAGCACCAAATAAAACAACACTGTCCGGTATACATATGTCAATATTTCTATAACTTGGAGGAAGATACATCAGAATACTTAAAAACAGCTTCTACATCATCTAGGTTCATATCATCTTTTTCCTAAAACACAGGAGGTTTGTAATCTTTTTTAAACCATTCATCTTGCAAAATTTCAGAATGGTAATGTGTTGCAACAAAAGAAAGAGATACATGCACATTAGTATTATGGAAGTCAATAATTACGGAAAAGCAAAACAAAAATTTGTAAAGGCATATATTTCCTAACATTAAAGGTAAACACATATATGCTAGCAACATGTGTGTAGGCCTGACTTGCTACTCAAAAGATTTAAATAGTGGAGAACTTCAGTTGAAACATCTATTTGACAATGACAAAATATGCAAGAAATGGCCAAGATGAAGAGCCAAAAAAATAAAAATAATCATTTGATCAGTGAGAAAATTCAAATGGCATGACTATTTGACACAACACAAACAACTCGTAACAACTTTGACAATTTAATATTATTTGACAAAATCAACACTATCAAAAGTAACTTGCTTTACTAATCTTAGTTGTAGCAATAAAAAGAAAAGAACAGCATAATATGAACCTTTTAGCTGGATCACCTGGAGAGGAAAAGCTACGTTATCTGTTTGTGTTGTAACTAAAGAAATGTTAATATTCATTAAAATTACGATTTTAGCATTATGTCTTAAGCATGAATGTTATGAAACAAACATTTCATTAAGCAGCACCATCACCATACAATAAGAGCAACTTCACTTTAATTACAAACCCTAAATCATGCTCGTGATGTCAAATTGAAACCATTCATTATTTTTTGAACCCATGAAAAGTAGTATTTCAACAAAAAGGCAACTGCATGATTGCATAACCCTCAATAAGAGGCCTATAAATAAAGATTCATCAAAGGGGAATATAAGCTACCAGTATGAGATAACCAAATTGGTTGATTATTGAATTTAATCAAGAGGTGAGCCTTTTACTTTAGTATTTTCAATTTGATGATGGTTTTACATTTAAACGAAATTTCGACCTACCTATAGAAGTGAATAACAAGTTCAGTATTTGACCTGATGCTGGAGGAATTGCCAGCAGTAATCGTGCCATTCTCCTTGAAACTTGGTCGTAGCTTCCTCAATTTTGCATCATCAAACTGAAATATAAGCAATATTCTATAATACTCAATACTCAAGTGATAGAATATCGATGATTCAATGAGATTTATTTAGGCAATTTAAGAGATGAAAAAAAAGGGAAGCAACACAGTGTGAACCTTCACCTTTGTCAACTATGATGGATCACTATTCCCTTCCTCCATAAAGTTCAATCTGCACGGTATTGAAGATTTGATAGGTAAACCCATTCCATTTCTATTTTAAACTTAAAAGGATAAATAAATAATGCATTTTGATTAAGCCCACCAAAAAATAAAAAACGAAGAAAAAAATGTAGATACCATTTTGGGCTTCAAAAGACGTATTTTTGAAGCAACGCAGAATGGATTGTATATTTCTATTGCATACGTTGGGGACTGTTAAAGCAACATTGTAAAGCAATGGCTTTATGTCAGTGTTGGTAAACAGTTGAAAAAATGAAACACTGAACGCAATCGTTGATAAAAAAAAATTTATAAGCAGAATTTGATTTTTATTTTCTCAGGCTAGACTAACTACAACTACATCCAGACGGTACTTGTTCTATTATCTACAATGACCTTGAAAGGATGAGTGTAGTTGACGAAGCGAACAGAACGCTAGCCAGAACCATCAGAATGGGAAGCAATCAGAATTGGAAGCAACAAAAGGGACAAATTTACTTTCTAAAACAAAAAAAAAATGCATGAAAGGCGTTGCGTTGGGAAGGGTCGGTGGGAGATGTTGGTAGCAAAAGTGTTAAAAATGAAAAAAAAAAAAGTCGATTTTTTAAGGCAATAAAAAACCTGTCAAAGCTCACCAATTCTTCCGAACTTCATCGTATCTTGTTGAAGTTAAAGACATCCAATTTCCATAGCTTGACTTGAAACGAAGGGATGGCCGCCGGGATGTGAATCCTAGAGAGAGCAACATGGGCATCTATGTGTCATCCTCTGCCTATCTAGATGTTTTTCTTCAATTTTTTCTTCTTATTATTTTGGAAGCCAATCCAAGCAGAAAAAATGAAACTAATGAAAGTTCCAGGCATAACCCAAAGGGAAAGGAATAAAGGGCCTTGCAAAGGTAGGTGGAAGATGGGTGAAAACTGAAAAGATCCATGATGAAGGGGTTTGGTAGCAATAAAAGAGACAGAAAAGACAAAAAAAAAGTGAAGGTGGAGAAAAGATTTTCGATGGAACAGGGAGGGAGAGGAAAGGGAGAAAATGGTAAAATCTTGTTGGGAGTGTACTGGCTATAGAGGAGGTCGATGGAAAGATAGAAATGGTGTTGGGGCAGAGGACAGGTTTAACGGAGTGGTGAGTTAACAAATGGGTTGAAAGGGGGAAAATGGGGCTGAATGACGTGGCCGCATGAGAGGCCAAAGATTTCTACCACTTTTATTATACTGATGGTATTTATCCTGTCCCTACAGTACAGGATGCCTAAAGTTTGATCTAAATGCGCCTTTCCTTTAAAGTTCTAATTCCTGCAGCATGAGATATATGCTAACTTCATGTTTCAGCTTGATGGTTTGGAAATAAAAATGACTTGCGAAGTCTGTTGTTACCTGAGAATGAGATGAATCAAATGGAAGAGTTGCTGTCCATGACTATGCTCTGGAACTTCCAGAGAGTTCTCTAAATGATATTGTAACAACCCTTTATACTAAAAATATGAACTAAATTTTTTCTTTTTCACTTATTTGGTTGGGCTGTAAGTAGTGTCACTAATCAATTCTTAAGCTAATATTATATTAGCTAAGTCAATATCCCTTAGTTACCTTAGGTCCCAGTCAAATTCTCTCACTAAGCATGCATTTATAATTTCCAATCATTTTACTTGACTAAATATATCTCTACCCAAGTTGCATGCATTGTTATAAATTATAACTATATTCTATACTTCTTTTAATTACATCCCCATACTATAAAAGTACTGAAATACAAGTCTAAATACAAAATAAATAATTGTACATCACATACCTTTAAGGGTGGTGCGAAAGCCTCGAAAAACGTATTTAAACCTCGCATGCCAAGCACCTACTACATGTTATCTGGAAGGTGGAGAGGGGGGGTGAGCTTTTTGGAAAGCCTAATAAGAAATAAATATAAGAGACGAATATTAAATTTCTATATGCAAATTTCCAATACATTTATTACGGCTCAAAATCGAAATTTATACATTTCGAAAACCAAAACATGCTTATGCCGTGCATCAGAAGACAAATCATTCAAAACCATAGGTAAACATTATAATTCGAAACATAATTCTTGTCATAACATTCAAAATTCATAAACGGCGTAAGTACGAAAAGAAGCATATATATCATAAGTCGGAGACATGATGACTAAGCAATAATCAAGCAATTCAAATATTCTCGTGAGAGAAAGTACAGTTGACATATGACCATAGTCCAGAGGGGTCCACAGTGAGCACTGATCAAGTGTCAACTGGGCCCGTTGTGGACTGGATCAAGGTCACACAGCAATAGAAACTCTACTGTAGACTGGATCAGGATCATATAGTAGCCCAAAATAGAGGTGCTTATTGGGCCGGGTTGGCCCGACCCGGTTCGCAATCGGATCGGGTCAATCCGGCCCAAATCCGAACCGGTACTGTACCGGTTCGAAACCGGCCCAGCCCGGTATGTTACCGGGCTGGGCCAGTTTTAGATTATTAAAACCGGGCCCGGTAAGGGCCCGGCTCATAACTGGACCGGTTCAAACCGGTCCAGTTAAAAAAATAAAATAAAAAATAAAAAAAGACTGCAGACTGCAGTTGCACTGCAGTGCAACTGCAGTCTGCAGCAGAGGCAAGTCTGTGACTTGCCTCTGCGTTTTGAACTTTTGATGGGCAATGACCTCAATCTTTATTTTTTTTTAATTTTAATTAAATAAAAAAAAAAGGCTAGGCTGCCACTGCGCAACGCAGTGGCAGTCTAGCCTCTTGGGCTTGGCTCTTGCAGTTTGCACTGGTGCAACTGCAGTATGCAGAGCAGAGGCAAGTCACAGACTTGCCTCTGCTCTGTGTTTGATGGGCAACGGCCATCAATCCTTTTTTTTTAATTTTTTTTTATTTTTTTATTCTAATTTTTTTTCTATAAATACCTCTATAATCTTTTATTTTCATTTACATTTCTTCTATATTTTCTCTCAAATCTACTATCTATATTCATCTACTCTTATTCTCTTCACTCACATATTCTCTCAATATTCACTCAAACTCTCTCAAATTCACTTAAATTCCCTTATTCTAAATTTATAATATCATCATTTCCTTTCTAAATTTCATTTTTCTTTTTATTTTATAATTTTACAAATTTTACTTTTAATTTTCAAATTCTAGTATGTTATATATATTCCTTATTCCAAATTTATAATATCATCATTTTCTTTATAAATTTCATTTTTCTTTTTATTTTATAATTTTACAAATTTTACTTTTAATTTTCAAGTTTCAATTTTCAAATTCCAATATATTATATATTTATATATATAATACATCTATTTTTTTAATTTTTAACATATATTTATTTTCAAAAAAAATATAAAAATGTCAAATTTCTTTCGTCGTTCATGCTCTGTTTCTCGACCTTTTGGTTCCACTGAAATTTCTAGTTTGGGTGACGAATCATTTAATGAAATCGAACCCGATATTCATCCGGAGGAGGAGCTTCCTTTGGCGGCGCCATCGGTTGGTCGTGGTCAACGTGGAGGTCATGCTCAAACACAATCATCAGCTGCCACCACTGCTGCTACATCATCAAGGCCGAAGTTTAGTCGAAAAAAAACGAGCAGGGTATGGGAGTATTTCGATATTGTAGCAAAAGAAGGTGAGACGAATAAATATTGTGCTATCTGTAAATTGTGCCAAAGCGTTTACTCTTATAAGTCCGGTGGAGGTGCTGGCGGTACAGGTACGTATAAAAGACATTTAATTACTGCACATAAAATTAATCCTGATGCCGAAGAAGATGAAATTTTAGAAGGTAAACAATCTCAAATTAATACACGTGATGGTGGAAAAAAATTTATTTTTGATAATGTTCAAGCTAGACGTGGTTTAGTTAGATTTGTAATTAGGACTGAACAACCATTCACAATTTGTGAAAAATCAGGATATTTAGAATTTGTTTGTAACTATTTACAACCCGCATATAAATCTATTTCTAGACATACATTAAAAAGAGATTGCATGGATATGTTTAAAGAATATAGACAAGCTTTAATTGATAAACTTAGTAATATTTCATCTAGGGTTAGTTTAACTAGTGATATATGGACTAGTACTAATGGTATAAGTTATCTTGTTATAACTTGTCATTGGATAGATGAAGATTGGTCCATGCAAAAACGAATTTTATCTTTAGATGTAATAGAAGAAGCACATAATTCATATACTATTCATAAATATATTACTAAAGTTTGTAAATTATATGGACTAGAAAATAATAAAGTTTTTGCTATTACTTTTGATAATGCTTCGAGTAATACTGTAGCTATTCCTCATTTAATTAAAAGTTTAAACCCTGTTATGCAAGGCATATTTTTTCATGTAAGATGTGCATGTCATATTATAAATTTATGTGTTCAAAGTTGTTTTAGTTCTAGTGGTACTGGTACTGGCATAGGTCCAATTGATAAAATTAAAATTTTAGCAAAATGGATTCGCACACCAAGTAATAAACGTGAATGGAAGCAAATTTGTATAACAAATAATATACCTGTTAAAGCATTTCCACTTCCCGTGGAAACAAGATGGAATTCACTTCATCGTTTGCTTTCTTCTATTTTATCTTATAAAGAACTTGTTACTCCTTTTTATAACAATTATACAAGTAGCACACATTTAGTACTTTTTGAAGAAGATTGGACTTTTATTGAATATTGTGTTGATTTATTATCTATTTTTAAAGATGCAACCGAAAGATTTTCAACTCAGATTTATCCAACTACACCGTATTTTGTTCCTATTAACTACACAATGTTTGACAAATTTGTAAAATTTAGGAATCATGAAACTTTAAGTTCTTTTGTATATGATATGGAGGAAAAATTTAAAAAATATTGGGAAATAATTCCTCCTATTTATTGTATTGCAACTTTACTAGATCCTAGTCAAGGTGAGGTAAATATAGAAATTCTTTTTGATTGTTATAAAGAATTTCTTGGTCTTGATTCTATTGAGGATCAAAAGTCCTCAATTAACAATCTTTTTCGAGAATTGTTTAATGTTTATGAAACATAAAGGGAGCAATTCAACTTTAATCGAGAAGAAGAAGATTCATACGAAGAAACCGAAAGTAGCAAAAAAAGAAAAGGAATTTTAAACGCAATTAAGGAAGCAGCAAAGAAGAGAATGAAGCTAAAAGGAAAAGCAAGCGGATCGGGATCGGGATCAACAACTCGACGAAGTTCTAGCTTCAATGAGCTAGGATTTTTCTTAAGTCAAGATTTTTCTGTAGATGATAACTTTGATCTTCTCCAATGGTGGAAAGAAAACCAAAAACAATTTCCAGTTTTAGCTTCCATGGCCCGAGATGTTTTTGCGGTGCAAGTTTCTTCTGTTGCTTCGGAATCCGCATTCTCGACGTGTGGAAGAATTATTGGAGACCATCGAACCACTCTTAATCCGGATTCATTGTGCATGTTAACATGCCTTAAAGATTGGTTTGATGCGGAATTGCGCAATGTCGAACTTGGAATAGCCAATGAATTTGCTGATAATAATTCAGAAGAGGAGGAAGAAATTTCCAAGGCAATCCGTATAAATTATGATGAGTAGAGAATAATCTTTTTTTTTGTAAATTGTATGTAAAATTGTAAATAAGTTTAGTCATAGTGAATATTTTTATGGACTACGGTCCCGTGGTTTTTACCCTTCTAACTTTTGAAGGGGTTTTCCATGTAAAAAATTTTTGGTCTCCTACTCTCTCCTTTTTCTCCTTTATTATTATTATTATTATTATTATTATTATTATTATTATTATTATTATTATTATTACATACCAAATTAATTAATGTTATACTTATCTATGTTTAAAATAAATAAATATTTAAAATACAAAATGAATTAATATTTTAAAAACATATTAAATAAATGAATAAATAAATAAATGAATAAATATTAAGTAAATGATATTTCAAATATAATAAATTATTTTAAATGAAAAATTAATGTAATAAATGAATATAAATAAAGATATGCAAAATGAATATAATAATAATATTCATAATATCATTATTTGTATTTTGAATCAAATATCATTTTATCATAATATTATATTCATAATATAACTTTAATTTATTATAACAATAATTTTATTAGATAATTTTATAATAGTTTATTTTTACATTCTTGTTACATTAATTAAATAAATTATAATATAACTTTATAATAAATTATTGTTAAATTAAACTATTAACATTATTTATTATAAAAATAAATTTATTAGATTAAATTATTAAAATATATTAATATGTATTAAAATAAATTAATATAAATTTGTAAAAATAAAAATTTTAAAAAGCAAAAAAAAAAAATGGACCGTCCGGTTTTGAGACGAACCGGTCCAACGAACCGGGCCGGTTCGTCTCTTATAACATATAGAACCGGTCCGAACCGGACCGGTTTAGTATCGGTTCGGACCGGTTCTCTTTTGGTTAGGGCCGGAACCGGTGAAAACCGGTCCGGCCCGTAACCAGCTCTAGCCCAAAACATTACTTACTGTGGACTGGATCAAGGTCACACAGTAGTCCAAAACATTACTGCAATGATTATTAGTCATGTCTCAAAACATTTCTATACATATAGTTCTTAACAATACGAAACTCTGATGATTTTTATGAAAATGGGAGTTTCGAATAAAGTTTTCATAAGTAGTCAAAATCATGCCATTTCGTACTCTTTTTCAAAACAAAACTTGCTAGAGGATTGTTATTTCAAATCATTTTTTATTAACTTTAGCTCATTTTGTAAATCAATATTTTACAAAAAATTCGGCAGCATAACGATTTAATTTTATTAAAAACACCTGCAAGGAAAATACAGTTAATAAACCACAAGGCAGTTGATTTTAACAATTTATTTAGTATCCCCTACGTTTCGATATATATCCCTTACCTCAATCAAGCACAATCGAAATCAAATCAAGCAATCCTGTAATCGATATTCAACAATCGAGCTCATATAATCTCAGTCACCAACTTACTCCTGGACTGCAGAAAAGTCATTTAAATATTTTAACTTTTTTCAGATCATCACTATCTATTCGACTCAATTGAAAATTTCACAATTTAACATTTAACCATATAATTACCAATTCTCTATTCAATTTCATGCTCTATTATATAATCATTCAATTTAATAATCCTATATCACCTATGCAATATAAATCTACTGCGGACTTATATGAAAGTCTTGCCTACTCCGAGCTTAGTGCGAGTGCACACCGAGATTAGCTAGACAAGCTTTCGTCTTTCATTTGTCACTCTACACATCCAAACATTATAAATTGACTTAGTACCATCTAACTAAAATTCTATATTACACTTATAAAAATTCGAGGCTTGCTATAATAATTTTCTTACAAATATTTATTCTAAAGTTCAAGCAAAGTATCATAATTTTCACCTTTATTCCTTTTACTTTTCTTTTCTTTCCTTGGCCTAAACAGCCTTGGCAGCTTGTCCTTCCTTGTTTACACTCTCTTAAGTATTTGAAATATCAGCCAAATGGCCACCAAACCAGCACGCAACTCCGCCTTTTAACACCACTATTCAATGCCCAAACATCACCGTAACAGCCTTGTAAAATAGCCCTTAACAGCCCTGAAAACTTCTATTACAACAGCCTAAATATTCATCCCTTCCAACCATCCCAATAGTCCCTATTTTAGTCTCATTAAAGTAACGCTTAAATACCTCAACAACACCTTCCTTCAGCCACTATTCCAGGCCACTTACACCCCCATTTTCCTACCCTTTAATCGACCTCCTTTTTCCCTTGCTACTGCTTGAATGGTGCACCTGTTTCACAGCCTACAAGCTAGCTTAAATCAGCTCGTGAAAGCCTTCCATTTAGCCCCTAGCCAACCAGCTTCAACCTCATCAAGGCAGGCCTTAACTCAGCTTTTAATGGTTCTAAAGATCCAGCTTACAGCCAACACCCAAGAGCTCTTTGTTTCAGCTTCCTTTTTCTTCACCGGGTATTTCTTCTTCAGACAGTGATGATGGCTGCCTCTCTTTCCTCTATCAGTTGGCTTCCGTTTCTACTCCATGGACAACCCTCAACTCAGCCTCAAACGGCCTTTAAAAATACCCTAAGGTGCTGTTTGGTTTCAGTAATTTTTTTTTACCTGGGGGAATTTTTTTTTCCGTCAAATGATTCCCGCGTTTGGTTGGGAGAATCGGATTCCGAAGGGTAATTTTTTTTTACCAACAGTGCCCAAACAGTGCCAAATAGTGCCAAAATTGGGGAAAAAAATTACCTCCTCTCCCTGAGGTATTTTTTTTTCCGAGGGGAATTTAACATTTTTGCCAATTTTACCCTCCAATAATTATATTTTGTTTTCATTTTACCCTTTAAACCTATCTAATATTACAACCATGTTTTTTTCTTATTTTGATGAAGAGAAAAATAAATTTAAAATCAAATGGACCAATAATAAGATGGACCCTATGATTTTTGATTAATCAAAATCAATTTAATATAGTAATAGTTTGTTATATCAAAATAATTTACATAACAAAAACCTTATAAAAAAGGGGCAAAATAAATAAATAAATAAGCATATTAAATAAATAAATAAATAAGTAATTAATTTAAATATAATTTATTTCAAGTGTTATTCACTTTACATCAACTAATAATATAGAGGGTATTATAGTAAAATAAATAATTTTACCCTCTTACTTTCCTTTAACCAAACAAAGAAATCTTATATTCCCACCAATACAACCAAACACAGGAATCTAATATTCCCAGTAATCCGTCAAGTAAAATAATATTCCGGTAATTTAATATTCCCGGTAATCTTAAATTCCTCGAACCAAACGGCCCCTAAATCTACCTTGCTTCCACGTCATTTTCAGCAGCACAAAATCTTGTCTTAATCCTCTTGTGATTCTTAGTTGTGCACTGAGAAAGAGAAAACCAGCAGCCTCCATAAGCTCTAAAAACAGTACCTGAACAGCCCTCCAAAGACACCATTTTCAGCTTTCATTTCCTTTCCATCGTGGCTCCCTCGGTTCAACCAAAATGCCATTGTCCTTTGCTTCTATTTAACTCAGTATTGAGCTCCAATGGCAGCCGTGATCAACGCCCCAAAATCATCACCACAATGCCCTGCCTAAGCCACCCAAAAACCACTTATCTCCTCTGTTTTTGTCTCTCGAACCTGAACATTCCCTTGTCTTGAGCTTTTCCTCCTTGGAGTCTTAGTAGCCAGCACAACAAGGGACCAGATCGTGAGGATGCTGATGGTGGCGTCTTGGTTCCAGCAGAGAGCTAAAAGAAAGGATGAAATGGCAGAGGTTGGGATGATGATGATCGACGGTGATAATGATAGCTGGCCTCAAGCTTCTTCGATAAGCCACTAACACATATATTATATTCATTTATTTATTTGTTTGTTTTTTAGCCCTCTATTAATGTTTATTGGATGTATTTTAAATTATTTTAATTTATTTATCACATACTCTTTGTTTAACTAGCATTTCATATTTATTTATTTATTTATTTTATTCATTTATTTATTTATTACTTATATATATATATATATATATATACACACACACACACACACACGCACACACATATATATACATCTCAATACTCAAGTTATTTAATTCCTTCATTTACCTACAAACTACATACGAAAATTTGTGGGTTTTCGCAGATATGTGCCATGCTGATATGGATATGATCGAATTCCTTACCAAACTCGATGAAGAAGTTTTGAGCAATGCAGACCTCTCAGACTTTACAGGCTTAGAGGGGGAGCAGACATCAGTTGGGAGATACAATTTCCCATTGTCTCTAGTTCCTACTGTTAAGAGAATCAATGATGCATGTGGTAATGTTTCTGCAACAAGTCTTATAAATCCCAGAGCTGCTGAGACAATCTATTCTCTTTTCTGTGCTACAATCAAAGAGATAGATGATCTACAACTTGAACATGTTACCGAGAAGAAAATGTTTATGTGGAGGGATACAATAAAGGATGCTCTGCACATTAATTTCAATGTGAGATTTGCAATGGAACATTTGAAGAAAATAGCCAAAGCTTACTTTGGTCTAAAAGGAAACCTATTGCTCCAGGGCATAGATGCAAGGATCTCACAATTAAAGGCTAACGTGAAGGACTGGAAGACGAAACGTGCTGAGACATATGAAGGATCTAAGTTGCGTATAGCTGCTGCCGAGGAGTTCACTGGAGTTCCTGTCAGCACAGGTCTGTTTCCTTAGTCCTCTTGCGGCAGATTTATGCATATTTGACATTCTTATACCTTTCTTACACTTACCACTTATTAAACAGACAAACCACCTCACCAAATATCTTGTTCCATCAAATTATTGACAGTCTTTATATTGAATTCTTGTTTGCTAGAAGTATAAATAAGAACACTTCATTTTTTCCACCATCTCCACCAAAATATATCCATTTACAGTATGAAAACCATCACTGATTGCCATCACTGCCGTTTTATATCTAATTCATAACGCCCAAACTCCATGTCTCCAGTGAGCTTCACTAAGGGCTTCTTATCGGTTTTTTATGCCCAAACAATGCTGTTGATATAGCTCAAATAGAAACAGACAGCAAGAACAAAAAAGAACAGTTAGTTCCACAAAGATCGAGAAATGATGTGCCTCAGTTTTGGAGTACTTGAATTGGAGTTAAATGAAATTCATTGTACAGTTTGTACCCCATCATTGCCTTCTTTGTATATGAGCCCCAGGGCATGGCTCAAAATTGAGACATTAATATTGTGTTAGTAAATTTCTTTTTTCTTTTCTATTGTTTCTTTTGCTTTAAATTGGATTTTTACACTTTCACAGTTTTAAAATAAGAAGTTCACAGTAACTTAAAATAACGTTCCGTAAATAAAATTTATTCACATGTTTATGATAGTAGAAGGGAATTTAAGCTAGAAAATTAGGATCGGAAATTAGAAATTTGGAAAGAAGCTTAGGATCTAAAAATAAATAGCTTTAGTAAAAAGCTTTCTCAAAGAAAATATCTAGTGAAAATGGAAAAAGAAAAGCTCGAAAAGCGAAAGAACTATCAAAATAGAAAAGATAAAAGTGAGAATATTTTTGAGGATTCAATAACACTAGGTGATGCCCGCTCTTCCCAAGAGTAAAAACAGGGCTTATTTGTGTAAGCAAATGTGAGAGGAACATGAGAAAAGGCAAAGGGTCGATGAACTTTTTGATCCAACAGGGCTTGCATTTAACTTGATGTCTTCCAAGAATCAACATTAAAAGTAATTCAAAATGTTGCATAGCTTCCTTTTAAACCACAAACAAATTTATTCTTGTAAGTTAAGTTAATTTGTTCAATAGCCTATAGATGAACACATCGGAAAGTGCAATGGATTATTTACAACTTAACCTTCAGAATTAAAAATAAAAAAAAGGTGCATTAAAATCAAGCAAATGCATGGACCTGTTCTTGCAACTCAATAAGCTGCCAGTCTTTCTCTTGAACATGTTCATGAAGATCATGTATTTGTTTATATGCTGCGCTCTCTCAGCTTCTGAATTATCACATTCTCTTCTGCCAAATGAAAAACAAACAGAAAATCATCTAAATTTCAAAAGGTTGAAACCTCAACTGCAAGTTCAATGTATTAAAAACAGTCACCAAGAAAAGTAGCAACTAGTTATATTTGGGAAATGCCACAATAGATACTAAACTAATATATCAACTCAACCCTTGAATAATTTAGAAACTTTCAGTGTTTTTGGCCTAACAATAGCTGGAAATAGAAATAAAACATCGATACCAATCGCATTTCTCTGAGCCACGCACCTGAGAGTAGCCAATTCCTTATTTTGCTCTAAAAGGTCTTCCCTGCCTAGGCCTGCCAAGATAATCCAAGAATAACTACTTTTATACATAAATTGCTAAAAAACCACACTTAAAAGAAAAATAAAAGTTTGTCATAAAGCAGAATGAACAAATCAACAGACCTCTTCTTTTTCCACTTTGATGGCATGTAATTCTCTTTTTCTTCCATTTTCCTGTCCATTTCATATCTGGTTTGTGCACTTTCATGAAGTTTCTCCTATTGAAGTAAATAAAGCCAAAATACAAATTGAAATTCATAAAAGGACAGCACCTTTCGCAAAGTCCACTTGCAACATCATCGAAATAATTTCAAGTGTCAATGGATCTAACGGGTATCATGTAGACTATTTCAAACATGAAATGTAATAGTTAACTTCAAAAATGAATAACAATATGTTTTGGATTCAACTCCCAAAAGAAAAAGGACAGATTTACTCATTGACTCGCTTCAACAGTCAACACATGATTACATAAATTTCTTGATGCTTATAATCTTAATTTTAAACTTAAATTGTCTTTCTTATTCTTTTTTTTCATATAAATTAAAGATCATACTATAATTTATAGAAGCAATTAAAACTCCAATTGTTTCTTTTCCTCTGAAAGTTGAATTTTAGAAAAATCATACTTTGAATCGCATTCTTCAAACCTCAAGCTTGGAAGTAGCATTGGCATGGGCTTTGATTTTAGCATTATAGCTACTCTGAGATTGTTGCAAAAATCTTGGAAAAAGAAGACAAATGACCAACCTTTTAGTGAAATGGTAAATACAACACACGAAATATACCCTTAAAGCAATTGTCAAAGGACTTACAGATTCTCAATTAAGAAAGTAGAAACAATATTAATATACAATTTACTATATCATTGATCAATATTTCTACTTAATGATTATTATCCCAAAAAAGCTGGTAAGTATTGATTGAATATTTACATAAACAATTTGCTAGCTTAAATATGGATCAGGAGAGTTGAGTGAATAACCAAATATTATGTGTGGGTGAAGGCAGTGCCGGAGAAGAAGGTAACAATAATAGCAGATGAGTTCTTAAAGTTGAATATAAACTTGACCCATCAATGAATAAAGAAGCTTACCTCATTGTCATAATCAAACCACATAAGCACTATTGATTTGTCTAACTCACAATCCAGATATCAAAGAATTTGACAACTTTAACACACAAATTCAATAAGTATGGTATAACAAATTTCCTAAAAAGTAGAATAATCTTTTAACTATTTTGTTTTTAAAAGAATTTAAAGTGTACAAAAGAAAAAATATCCAAATTTTTTATTTTAACCTTTCATTTTAGAAAGCTATAATTTTTTTTTCTATCAATTGCTTTTGAAGCAGTAGCCTAAAACAAAAAAAGAACCCCATATTTGGATAAAGTTTCAAGTTTTATTCCTTTTCTCTATCTCTCAAAAAAAGTTTTCTCTTCAGATACATCAAAGTGAAAACCTGATATAATTCAAATCTTATAATTAGTCTAAAAATCAATTTTGTAACTTTAATAATTTCAAATAGCCTCAAATCAAAACGTCAACAATACCATGCATATGAAATGTAATTACCCTTTCCATAACCCGCTAAGCTGCTTTCCTTAAATTATTCTAAACCAAAATATCAAGCATAATAGAAAACGCATGCACAGATCTTTTAACACCAAGTTGCATCTCAACCTAACTCAAAAACCTTAAAGCAATTTTGGGTTTTGTCTAATAAAATCAAGAACTTTGATAAACAAATCGGGATCAACAATAATATCATGGAAATGAGTGGAAATCCAATTGCCACCAGAATCTTCAATGGTGTTGAAGATCAGCTGTTTGTAATGGGTCTCGGAGGGTAAGTCGGGTACAAAGGGAGAGGAAGGAAGAGAAAGATAGCTGCGAAGGAGAGAGGAAGAGAAAGATAAGAGAAAAATTACCTTGAGAGAGAGAGAGAGAGAGGAGTAATAGCCAAAGCTTTTGAAGCTCTGATCACGCATGGCTTTGTCAGCAATGACTAAGATTGCTTCATTTCTATGGAACTGATCAATCTAATTCCCTCCTTCTCCGTCATCGATTTTTCCCACAAAATTTTAAAAAAAAATTCTCCTTAACTAATTTCAAAGTGTTGAGCTTTTAAAGGATCCTGAAAATAAAATAAACGAGGCCTAATTTTTTTTAAAAAAGAATTAAACAGAAATAAATGCAATTAGAGAGAGAATTTGGGTATTTAGGGATCTTACCAAAGGTTTGTGAGAGTTTTTTCCTTCTATTCTCTTTTTTAGCAGCCGTGGAAAATGAAAAGGGCATTAATCAAGAGTGCTTCTATTTGCACCACATTTTTTGCTATTTCTACCACATCCAAACAAAAAAACTAAATCTACCCCACATAATTACAATTTTAACCCTTTCCAATAACTTGCAAATTCATCCGGCCTTCCTTTCTCGTAGCAAGCCTTCCTCTCTCGTAGCAAGTTAATTGAAATGATGAATTTGGAAGACTACTCATGAACTCCCTCATGTCCACTATTACCTGCACAGAAGGCAAATCCGAAATGAATCTAGTCTTCCAGCAAGCAAACAGGGGAAAGTAGTTGGGAGAGGTACAATATCACCCACCCACCTGCATTTCTTTCTCAGCTTCCTTTCTTCCACCTGCCTTTCTGGTGATTTTTGTAGCTTTGAAGTAGGATTTAAACCCAGACAGAATTCATCCGAATTGCAGAAGCAGCGCGCAAGCTCGCTTGCGCAAGAACTCGGATCCCGCGCAAGCTCTCTTGCGCAAGGTCGCAGGACACGCGCAAGCGAGCTTGCGCGGGATCCCAGTTTTCGGGCAAACCAGCTTGCGCGAGGGTGAGTTCTATTGCCAAAGCCAAATCCATTGCAATCAAGGGCAAAAGGAGTGCAGCCAAAGGAAGCCCGCGTGGAAGCCAGCTCTCGCGCAGGTGAGCTTGTGGGCTGGGCGAGCTCGCGTTTGGGCGAGCTCGTGTGCTGGGCGAACTAGCACGCGCAGGTGAGCTTGTGCGGCCAGGGGCTAGAGGGGAGGAGGAGATGGAGCGCGAAACGTAACAGGATGGGTCGTGCGACCTTGCGCAAGAGAGGTTGAGGAACGCTGAGGAAGGAGGCGTCTAACAGGATGGGTCGGGGCTGAGGAAGGGGGAAATAGTTTATTGTATAGAGGTTAAAATTGTAATTTATTGGAGTAAATTTTTTTAGTGTAGTGTAAAGAGGAAAAAACGTAGTGCAAATAGAAGCCCTCATTAATCAAAGTTTGTGAAGTTACATGGATTTTTTTCCTTCTATTCTCTTTTTTAGCAGCCGTGGAAAATGAAGCTTGTAAACAAAAAAAAAGACATCTAATGCTATTTTTTCTGAAGAGAAAAAGGTTGTCCGTTAACCCATGATTTTTTTTTTCTTTTTCTTCTTCTTCTTCGGTTCATCTAATGCTTTTAGTTTCACCGTCAAAACAATGGGTCTAGAGATTTCACCGAAACGGATCTGGAATTTTGGGGCGCGTCAGTGAGATGAGAGAAGAAAAGAAGAGAAAATTTGGGTAGGGGTCATGTGTATGAGATGAGAGAAGAAAAGGAAATTTTTTGATGAAAATCTCTTCAAAGGGATAAAGATCTGTTCAATGTGCAAAATGAGCACATACAATAAGTAAAGGCAACGTGGCAGATGAAGGAAGCACCATGGATGCCCAAAATGCACACCGTAGAGAGTGAGAAGGTAGACACAAGGCGAACAGAGAGACAAACGACGTGGAAGCACGAGAACACAACGTTTTCATCAATTTTAAGCTATAAGATTTGGAATATTTGAGGCTTTGCTGTTTCTTTTAATTCTATAGTTCTCTTCAGCATTGAGCAATTGACTAGAGTAAACTATCTATCTACTTGCCTTAAACCATCTTTTGAAAATTTTCATTTGCTGAAATATGAGTAAATGCACAAATAATATTATTGCGTACATATGATCCTTTCTTTTTAGATCCTACAATGTGTTAACCTTAAACTTGTAACCTCTTATATAGAAGTCTGCTGTGGCTAGCGTTAAGACATCACCGTTTTACATTTTTGTTTGTTAATGTGTGTAAAGGATCTATAAAACGACTTTACTAGCTCAAAAGTTGTTCAGATATAGAGTAGAAATTATGCAACTCAATCAGAAAGCTCAGAGGCCTAAGTAAACACTGCAATTAATCTGAAGTTCTAGATTTTCTTTACAATCATGATTTTCCTATCTCTTTGACCTTCTCATATGCTTACAAGTTAGAACTCCCTTAATCTCTTATGATGAACAAAACTAACACCAAAGTCTATATGCAATGCAAAAAATAGCAGAACTCCAAAAAGCATAATGAAATCTATGTTTGTAAGGATCCACGTAAATTCCTATATATATCAGACATAAAACATTATCGTATGGATGTGGCAGCATTGAACAAAAGTGTTTATGACATAGAATAAACAAGTGAAAGCATTTTCTTTTGAGTTTGAGAACATGTTGAATAAAAGAAAACCATCCCAAATTAAAACACTGAAATATACAAACTTAACATCAAAAGACCCTACTGGCATCAATTCATAATGATACAGTCACAAACAAGGAAATTTGGCATAAAATCTAGCTGGAGAAGACAGAAGTAAACAAGAAAGTGACACTACTATAACTATTATTACACAAGTGGTAAAACTAGCAGGAATTACAAGTGCTTGGTTTTTGTTGCAATTACTTTTCACAAGCCTCCGGTGCCTTCTCATATATTTCTTGATCTTGAAATCTCTGTTGAAAGAAACAACAACCACCATATTTCTGCTGCAAGTATACGATTGTAGCAAAAAATAACCCTAACACAAGAATAACAAAATCCCAAGCAGTTGAGTAGAAATCTGCAGCAGGGTCTACAAAATGTATGACCAGGAAAAATCTTGCATGTTACTGTGTGCTCTATAGAGGTCATATCCATGGGGTATCAGGCGAATGGTAGTGATTCCAATGTAAAAGAAATGAGAAAGAGAATTTTCTCTTAACTTTTTGAAAATGTTGAAGAGGATTTGAGGGAAAAGATATCCATCAAGGACAAAACCAGCATAAGCTCTTGAACCCCCCAAATAGAACTGTGGCTGATCATTAGAGTAAGAAGAATGCATCCTAGTGCCAAATCTGCTCTTCCTCCATTTCACCCAGAAAGCTATTAAGCACCCAATCATTTAGACTGATAAACAAACAAAAGCTCCTCTCTTTTCTGCAAGTCACAAAGACTTTTGCTTCTCATCAGACCTTCGAGCAACCCATGTCAGTTGAAGAAGATGAAATTGTAGGAGAAATGCCACCATTGTGACAATCCTAACAATCACCTCGTTCGCTTTTGGCCTTCCACCACTTTGACGCAACAGTTTTTGGACTAGGCCTTTCCAAGAACAAGGCTTCAAAATTTAGCAGCAGAGGAACGAAGTGGCCAAGAGCTAGAATTACAAGCATCAAAAGTGAAATTGAAGGAAGCACACCAGGGTGCATTTTGACATGCAAAAGTTGAAGGCCTAAGAAAATACATGTAACAGTATTTGACAAGACAGCCATGACAATCTCCAAGTCTATTCTCCTGATTGATTGTCTTGCTTGGCGATAACTATAAACAGCTCCTGATAAGTACAGAGTTTCAAAGAAAAGATGGTCAGATTTGTCACGCTTGCTCTCAATTCTTCCATTGATAAAACTTCTACTATTCTTTGCATTCAACGGAGAAAACTGAATATTTATAAGAATTTCACAATCAAACGAATCATTTGAACGCATGTGATTTTTTAACTTGATCTGTCTACAGCCTACCATGCACAAATCACATGTTTAATGATCATAGACCCCCTGAGAAGAAATTTGGACTCCCAAGTTCATATATGAAGAAAGATCAAATATAGTAACCATTCCATCCAAATTCGCACCAGCTAGCAAAGTAATGCTTAACTGATAACTGATACTGATTGGACCCCTGCTACTATTATTTGCTTCATAAACAGAATTCATGGGTCTGAAGTTTGGCGATGGCACTAGGTAAGGGGACCTCGGAAAAGGCCGATCGCCAATAGAGAAGAGAATTGAAAAACCCCGTGCAATTTTTCCTCTAGAGCTTTTGCTACCATTTCAAAACTCATTTCCCTAGAATCTCCCTCGGGGTATTGTTGCCTCCTTTTGCTAAAAAGATTCTTCTTAGGAGAAGTTTTCCTCACTTTGCCAAGCTCAGTAAACTCAAACTTCAAACCGTTAATTATACGAAGGTTCTAATTATGAAACACTATTCTTTCGAAGTAACCGGAAGAATTCACAGTCTTGGTACTCCAAATTTCACCCAAAACACTAGCAGTGTTTTTGATGGACCAAATTGCCGAGAATCTCAAGCTTATCTTAACTGTGCAGTCTGCAACTTGGGAATTCGCCAAGGAACTAGAGGCATTGAAGATTCTACAAGCAACAATGCATAGGCGTTTCTTCTTTGCATTCCAAGTTCCATCTCTAACCAATGTTGTGCTTAAATTGACAGAGTGATAAAATCGAACAAAGCTATTGTTGGGAAATTCAACCAGAAATCTCTAATTTTGCCCATCTTCTGAACACTCTGATGCTCAAAGACATGACTTGTGGCAAACATCTAATACTAACACCAAATGGCTTGCAATTCTTGGCAGAATCACAACCATTTCCATACTCCAGTTCAAATAAATTGACACTGAAAAACATAGAACAAATAGACATGCTCAGCAGCAAGCCGAGAGACAAGTTCATTGGAACATTAGTCCCAATAGAACAGCCGCCATCAGATTCCTTTGAAACTTGGGTGTACTTGTAACCTACTTGAGGAAACATTAGCAAGGAAACTGGATCGAAATAATCTATCCTATTAACAGGATGCAAGCTATCCAAAGTTCCAGTAACCAAACTAGCGATAGTACTTGAATTCTTAACATTGTCAAGTTTGAGAATGGCTGCAAGTTTGACCAAATCACCTTTCTTAGAGTAAATAGAACTCCATCCAACAATGCAAAGCTTCCTCGTAGCTCTTGACCAAAACCCTTGAAGGGTGAAACTCAAAGTTCTTGAATGGAATCTCCTTGGTCTCCTCCTTGGAGACAGAGGCCAACCCTTTTCAAAGTGCTTCACATTATGTGAAGACTGCGAATTTTCTGTATCGAAACTATAAATAAATAAAAGACAAAAAAAATAAAACTTAAGTATGGAAATGTATTCTATAATTCTGTATTATCTTAAATAATGAAATCGAAAAGTGGAGTTAGTGCATTTAACAATAAATGATTAATATATATTGGATTTATATAAATAAGTACAAGATATGTATTAATTTAATAAAAAAATAAATAGATAAATTGTACATTAATAAACAAGTTAATGAATACATAAATGCACTAGAAAACCTAAATGCATGTATCATAAGTGATTATATGATTAAAACAACGAATAAATATATATATTTAATTAATTAAATAAAGGATACAAGTATATTAAACTAGATGTGATATGCATGAGTATACAAAAAAAAATGTGTATATATATTTATAAAATAAATAAGGGAAAGCATATATATATATATATAATATATATATATATATATATATATATATATATATATATATATATTGAAGTAATACATATCTATATATAAAATGAAAATAAAGGAAATTAATATATATGTGTGTGTGTGTGTGTATATATATATATATATATATATATATATAATCTTATTATATATAAAACCATTAGACATGAGAATTTATATATAAAATATATATAATTAAGATAAGGAATAGATATAATATATCTAACAAAATAAATAAATATGTATATAAACATAATATAAGAAAATGATGAATGAATAAAATAAATAAATAAAATAAAAATAATAATATATAAAATAAAATTTGATTGGCTTCCTCAAAACATCACTTGCTAGTGGGAGCAGGAACTGCAAAATGGATAAACAGAGGACTTCGATCCTCTATAAAATCAAAAAAACAAAAAAAGAAAAGAAAGAGAATAGAAAGGAGGAAATTGCTGCAGTTACTAGAGATAGGAGAGTCGAAATCAAGAGAAGAAGAAGCTGAAGCAAATGACTAGAGCTGTTTCACCATAAGGAAGAAACTGATTGAGGAACAAAGGCTGATCTTGAAGTAGAATCGATGCTAAAGGGAAGCTCACGGTGCTACGATCAGTAGTCTTTTATACAGCGAAATCTAAGGCTAGAAGCAGAGGCTAGTCAGGGGAAGATCGAGACAGTCTTTGGAGGCTGGAAACAAAGGCGTTGTGGAAGCAAATTTTAGTGGCTGTTTGTGTGGGTGAAACAAGGGTTCTATGGTGGTATTCATGACTGTGTTTGGGTGCCTGAAATAGCAAAGAAAGAGGCAGAAACGCTGCCGTTTAAGGGCAATTTGGGTGGTATTAAAGTCTCAAAATATGGTTATACAAAAGCTATGTGAGGCATGAAAAAAAAAAGGCATTTGGGACCATTGAAAGCGTGGAACAAAGGCTGATTTAGACATAGTTCTAGATGCTGTAACAGAGGGTTTAAGGGGTTGATATTGGCCTTTTGGGATAGCATAGAAGGGCTGAAAATGGTGTAATAACAAGGGACTCTCGGGTGGCCTTTGAAGATGGTAACAAGGCTGAAGCTTAATGATTTTTGGGGCTATTTATTGAAACTGGAAATGACATCTTTAGAGACTGTTCTGAAGATAATTAGGGGCTTTATGCATTTTTTTAAAGACTGACTTTTTGGGGCTGTGATGCGACACTTGAGGTGCTTGGACAAGGCAAACTGAACAAGTAGTGTGGGTTCGGTTTGAAGGTTTCTCATGGGTAAGATTTGTCTCCCTTGGTTAAGCTTAATAAATGTATTTAATATATATTAATATGAAGTAAGGGAATGTTTTATTATTTAAGGCCAATGGGTGTATTAAATATATCAAGTGATATGATGAGGATCGTCGAAATATATTTGGCTAAATACATATATGTGTGTGTGTGTGTCATCAGTAATATGATGAAGGATAAATGAGTAGTGTTGGAAACTTTTTGAGAATAAATGATACGAATTTAACCAAGAAAAGTTTCTCAAGAATAAGAGAATATGCATTGATTAAGAATTGATGTGTGTGTGTGTGTGCATATATATACACACACAGACACACACCTTATGTATCTGTATACATAGTATTCGAATAATAAGGACGAGTTGACATATGCGAAATAGGAAGAATTTAAATAATTTTGGTTGTAAGATACATGCTTTAGCAAATGATTAAGCATAAAAAGGTTGTGTTATTGAAGTGTTAATGAATTACTGTGTAGTGAATTGGAGCAGTGTTGTAGCGTGATCTTGGTTTGGACACTCGAGTAAGATATTTGCTAAAGTCTCGAGGTAAGTGGGTTAAGTAAAGCATGTTAGCATCATCTCGTAGGAATGGTTTTAAATTTGATAAATATTTCGGTTAATTCTTACGTTAAGAAAATAGAAAAGCTATGGTTGGACATTGAGGTATAGTTACTTTATAAATTCGATTTATGCTTGGGTTGGATTGAAACATATTTTCTACTTTGTGTGTTGTGGCCAACCAAGTGTGCATGTTGGGTGAAGTGAGCTAATCTATATGTGCATTCACGTATAGCATATTTTGAGTTTAATTACTTAATGTTTATGTTTTAAAGACATGCATTATATTTTAAATTGCAAAGTCTTGATTTGAACTGACTTTGAAACAAATTGAAAATTCTTTATATTCAAATTCAAAACTGATTTAATAAGTACTTTAAAATCCGTGCACGCTAAGTTCTACGTGAAAACATTGTTTTTGAACTGTTTCTGAGTACAGGCATATCCCACGACCTTCGGATCATTTCTAGCCTATCGATCTTAGCTCTAGGCCTTATTACCCATCTATTGAGCTTTGTGCTCTAGACTACTGTACTGTACTGTACCTATCGATCCTAGTGCTCTAAGTAAACTGTTAGGCTTGTCTGGAAAACCAGCAGACAAGTTTCAACTCTCGATTGATCAGCGAGATTGGAGTATTGTTCTATGGCCATAGATTTCGTGTTGCTTGCGATACCATTCCATCACTAGCTCGGATGGACATTGTTATCGTATCACTGACTGAAGATTCTTGCCTAAACTCTACATACTATCATTTTACTATCAGAATTGATTTCAGTAAATCGAGGCTACATGCCTAACAGGTACTGATTTACATTTTATGAACTTATTGATTTATCGAAGTTCATTTTGATCGATTTATCAAACTGCCTACTGATTGATTTATTGAAGTACCCACTAACTGATTTATTGAAGTACCCACTAATTGATTTATCAAACTGCCTACTGTTTGATTTATTGAAGTACTTACTGATTGATTTATCGAACTGTCAACTTATTGATTTATTAAAGTACCTACTGATTGATTATTGAAGTGCCTATTGATTGGTTTATCGCAAAGTATACTGATTTGGTTTATCGAAATTTATAGTGACTGATTTATCGAAATGCATAGTGAATGGATTTAATCAAAATGCATAGTAAATTCGATTTAATAAAGTGCATAATGAAAGTATTTCGAACTGAAGTGCATGACGAAAGAGTTTTGAACGGAAGTACATGGTGAAAATGTTTTGATTTAAGACTGTGATTGAATACCATGCATGCATGCTACTTCAGCATTGTTTTTTTTCTACACTTATCTATAGATCGACATGAGTCTAACATGCATTTACTTAAACTACTTACTGAGCCGTGGTTTTGCTAACCCCTTTCTAACATCATTGTAGATCATACAAGTTAGACTCCATGTTGGAGTTTCTGTGCAAGCCCTTAAGGACAATACCTATTAGTGGTGCTTATTTAAGTCCTCTAAGTGTTGCTTTTGCTATTTTAGAGGTATATAACCCTTGTATTTAAGTTGATTATCATGTATGGACATTATGAATTACACAATACATGCTTATTGAAAATATTTTGAGATGTAACTTAGGATTGCTCTAGATTATTATTATAGGCTACTATGATTATCGAGCGCAATCCAGGATGTGATTGTCGTGTTATAAATGTGGACTTGTGGAATGTTAAAATCTTTAATTGATGATTCTAGGATTGTGTGTAGTGTATGATAATGTAAACTGTGGATTGTGGAGTTGAGAATGATATTGGAATTATATATATTTTGCAGGTTAATTAATTGGGGAAAATTGATTTTATATAAAGGGAAGTTTTCAATCTTTCTCTTTTGCTAGGTCAATCTTGAATTAAAATAACGAGAACGTGAGTTGATTTACTTTAGGAATTAATAACTTAGATAGTAACGATAAGTCAAATCCAATTGAGAGATGTGGAAATTGTTTAACGGTGACACTGACACCGAATACAAACCTCAAGTGAAAAGAAAAAAAATTTAGTTCTTAAATTTGGGAAAACATATAAGTGTGATTGTTAAGTGTATGTCGCGGCTTTTGGGTCGTGACACATTGATGCTTTCGAGGATCATTTTTGCTTCGATCTTGAAGACATCCTCAACATTAGTCTTGAATACATGGTGGGTTCTCAATGAGAAACTTTTGGAGTTTGTTGAATATTGGGGTGAGTCTAGATTAAATAACCTATCCCCATCATAATAGTAACCAGTTTGGCTTGTAGGAAAGGAAGAGTTGGTGAACTCTTGAGAAGTTGCCGTTGATTCAGGAACAACTAAAGTACAATGGTCACTATATTCTATTTGACTTCTAGTGCAAGAAACCATTGTCATGTACAAGAAACTTGAAAAGAAAAACGACATGGAGAATGCATGAAGCATTGCAAGTAATGAAGAATCCATAGCCATAAGGCTTGAGTTTCTTCAGGTAAACAATATTAACAATCTACTGCCAACACTTTAAAAACAAGATTATAAGAATAGCTTTTTGTCTCTTATATTAGATTGGATGGACTAGGTCAAAGGTAGCAGTTGGGGTGTCTCATTCTAAGAAAAATCCTATTTTACACCAATCATCTTGATTGTTGACGAGATTATAATATTTTTTCCCTCTTTTTCTAGGATTAACCCATACCATATCAAGTTGTTACCATCACTAAAAGAGAAAAAAATATTAGCCTCTGCTTTAGCAAATTGGCCAAATTGTATTCAAAGTCAATGAAATCTTGATATTAAGTCAGCTATTACTAATGCACAAAATTTCAATCGCCTGAAATGTGAAATCCCCAAATTCCTGTAATTTTTCCCATACTTGTATAGTTTTTATACTTAGACTGATTGAATAAATTTGAAATTTAGAAGGAATAAATGATGTATGGGATATATATGGAATTAAGCAATTGAGGGTCAAATGGTCGAAGGGTCAAAGGAGGTGGTCAATGGCTGAGATGATAATCATGCATTAATGGGCATTAAATGCCATGGCATGACTCACCATCACCCTCATCACCCCACGGCAGCACCATTTCTCCCATCCCTCTTGTTTCTTCCATTTTCCTTCAAGTTTCCAATTCCAACTCCATAGACAAACCACCATCTCATGCCATCTATTCGTTAAGCTCCATTAACGAAAAACGATCATTGTCGCTAGCTTAAGCTATACCTTTAATATGAAAGGTTGAATCCAAGTGGTTAAGGAGATCTAGGAATCCTAAAAATTGGTGAATTTCAAAGGTAAGAGAGTTAGAGGGTTTTAGTTAATTTTGTTGATGGCTTGGAGTTAGTTGAGTGTAATTATTGAAGTTTGATTTCATGAATTATGCAGCTTTGAAGAAGTGAGAAAGGACAAGTGTTGATGTAACGACCGGAATTAGAAATTTTTGAACTAAATTTTTCCTTTCCACTTCTATCTTTTTCTTTCAATTAATCGATAACACTCGGTTTGCATTCGGTATCGGTGCAAGTACAATTCATTTATGCTCTATTTTATAAATACAACTGCTCTGCAAATACGTGTCTGAATATAAATAAACATTTAATAAATACCTGATCACTTGGTACTTCTAACCTCTAGCGATTTCTTCAACTAACTAAAGGCAGTGGACTTCGTGTATACCGATAAGCTACCTGGGATGGGGAAAAGGGGGGTGAGCTTTAGGGAAAGCCCAATAAGAAACATATATAAAAACGCATATAAAATGCAGTTAAATAAAAATCACTTATTTTACTGATTAAGAAAAAGGCATATTAAATACAAATATTAAAATGCATAAAAATATTTATTTCTTAGCAGTTCACTAGGGGATAGTATTGGAAGGATACTATAGTCAGCTAGATAACCGGGTAGAGTATGAAAGGTACTTTAGAGTACCTGTCGTATTCCGGTCCCTAGATGCGACTATAGGGAGTAAATTCAGTTGTCGATAAAACGATTAATCGATATAAAACGTTTAACATTTTATGCAATGCAATTTCAATTCATTAATCAATATAAAACATTTAATAATTCATGTGATGCTATTTCAAATCAATAATCAGTATAAAACATTTTATAATTAATGCGATGCAATCTCGAATCATTAATCACTGTATAAACCATTTATGTAGGCGACGCTATAAGACCATTTCAGTATGCAACTTCGGTAAACAATATGGTAACAATTTCAAAATCATGAGATAATGCAATAATTTCGGAAACTTCGTTCAGTACAGTAATGCGATTCATTTAAAATCCTTAAAATAGGATAAATGCACTTGCATCAGGAAAACATATACTGTAAAACTTGTATCACTTTCTTTGTCACTTTTCAATCAAATCATGCACTAGTCTCGTAAATCAAATCATTCACTAAATCAATTATTAGTCAAGTTTCACTTATCGATAGAAAATAATCTCCCAGAGATTCATGCACGCACTATATCCCATAAGGGACCTGTATAGGAAGGCCAGGGATCTGGAACTCCTTAGCCAATCCTATGAAACACTATAACGAATGGCCATCGTCGATCACTCACAGTTCGCACTAGTCAGGTGCTCACTGTGTAAACCTGTGGGGTTCGACCGTAACTCCCACAGTCATATCATGTAAAAGGGAAGGTCTGGGACGTCTCCCAGCCTAATCATCACTATCTCGTATGCACGATCATCAGGGAGACATCAATTTCATAAAATCACTTCATATACTCGTAAGTCATTTCATATAAATCACTTCATGTAAATCCTTTCATGAAATTCAGTTCATGTAAATTATTTTGTATAGTTCAATTCATGTAAAACACTTCACGAACTTCAATTCATGTAAAACACCGCATATAATTCAAATCATATAAATCGTTCCATGTAATTTAATTCATGTAAACCGTTTCTTGTAATTCAATTCATGTAAATCATGTCATGCGATTCAATTCATGTAAATCATTTCTTGTAAATCAATTCATGTACATCACTCGTGTAATGCAATTCATGTAAGTCATTGCATGCAATTTAATTTGTGTAAATTATATCACGTACTCATTTCATGTAAAACATTTAATGTAATTCAATGCATATAAATCATTTCATTTAAATCAATCATATAAAACATTTCATATAATGAAATATTTAAACTTGTAGGAATTAAAGATAATTCCTATTTCTTGTATTTAGGAAAATTGGATAAGAACGATTAAAACGAGATTTCAATAAATTTTCAATTGCAAATAAAACATGTTTTATACGACTCCTATACATGTATTTTACCTCTATTTCCATGTAGTATGAAATCCGATAATCCACTTACGCCTCTTTATTCCTCGTACTTCATACTGCACAATAAACCTAAATTATATTCAAAATCCCATATTACAAATTCTACTTCTAATAAATATTCCATCATTTGCCTAAATCAAATTTACTTTCATTCAATTAATTCCCACAATCAATTTATTCTCTATTATTTAGTACAATATAATTACTATTAAATTATATTTTCTTATTCTAATTCACTCCACCCATGTCATGTAATGTTTATTATGGCTTAATTTCCATTCTTTGAATTTCACTTGTTATTGTCCAATTTATATTTAAAATCTAGCATTTTAGCTATAATAATTTTTTTATAAATCCATTTCAACAATTAATTTATTCTATCTCATGTCAAATATCAACACAAGACCACAATTAACTTTATATTCTTTTCTAATTTAATTCCATCTTATGACTCTTACTTAAATTTCTCTTGATTTCTTATCTTTTGCCTTATTATTGATTCCGACTATTTAATTTGTTTTATTTAATTTGTTTTATTTTCTACTAATACTACAATATAATTACTTCTTACATTACAAGTCTTTTCTAAGTTTAATTCCACTACTATGCTTATTAAATCTTATTAACCTTTACAATTATCTCACTTTCATTCTATACATCTATATTATATCTTTTACACCTTGGAATTGCATTTTCTTTATTACATTTTAGCCAAAATCAAAGGCCTCCTATGGTCTCATCTCTATTGTTTTTCATTTATTTTCTTCTCAATTTAATTCAAGAAATATTGTCTACTCTCTTAATATTTTTATTACATATCTATTTTATAGTAAAAATTTACACAATTTCTTCCATTTCAACAGCCCAGCCGTAAGCTTCCCATTCTTTTCTTTTCTGTTTCTGTTTTCTTTTCTTTTTCTTTTCGGTTTTTGCTTTTCTGTTTCTTTCTTATGGCCGGCAACAGCTTCACTCATATTCATGGTTTTCTTCCTTTGCCCACTTCAATCCTTAAAAACGTCATCTACCCACTTAGGAATTACATCAAACATATTCAATTCCTCAAAATTTTATCAACATCATTCAATCACCACTCAACCGTTCATACCCATCACCACGCCATTCTCTGTTTTGCAATTTCATCATCATTCGTTCAGCCTATGTTTCACAATCTATCACTATAAATCATTTACAAATTAAATTCTTCTCATTATCTACTACCAATTCCTACTAAAGTATACATAAAAATTACATTCAATTCACTAACGTTTTCCCCATTCTTCCATCAAGACCGAATGCATTTTTTTTTTGGCTGCCTATATTTAATTTCAATTAAATCCAAGGTTATAAATAGGTTTTACCAACTCCATACAATTATAAACACTAAGCAAAATTGAAGGAAAAATGTTTCCTCTCTTACCTTCTTCATTGAACCGAACAGGGCATCATCTTCCAGCCTTCAAGTCATCAATCTGCTTTGATTTTTCTGGTTTTAAAGTGTTTTGTGAGGTGTGTGACAGATTATGTAGACAAGGCTTGATGGTTTGATGGTGGAAATTAGTGATTTTGTTCAGTAGGATGAGAGGACCGTGAGAAATTCTCAAAGAACCAAAGCAGAAACGTGAGCAGAACAGCAGAAAAATGGCAGAAGAGATATGTCGGTGATGAAGCTTCTGGATTTACTTAGTCTTGTTTCATTTATGTTTTTGCCCACTAACAGCCCACTAATTAATTTTCTTCTTCTTTCTTTTTTTTTTTTTTCTAAAATGAAACTGCAGTGCAGCAAGCTTCCACGAGAAGCATGGTTCAATATTTATTTATTAATATATACATATGTTTTAATACAAAATAACATTTTTTGTATATATTTATATACTTATATTTGTATATATTATAATATATATACATATTTTTATTTATTTTAATTTTAAATTCCTTAATACCCAATTTAAATTCTTAAATCTCTAATTTATTAATGGATAAAATATCATAATCTCGAAATATTCCAATCTCCTAATAAATTTATTTATTTATTTCAACTAGTCTATTAACATCTAGAATTAAATTTACATATAACTAACTCCAAAAATAGGAGAATTCGCGGTTATCACAGTTGATTTGGCTACCAAGCTTGTGGATTAACCTCAATCGAGGTAAGGAATTTATGTAACGGACGTAGGGTGACTATGTCCGCATGTTTTTATATGTTTTAACTGTCTTGGGATGAAGTACAAGTTGCTTTAAGTGCAGGGAAAATGGACAATTTGGGTCCTACTCCTAGTACCAATTAGGCTAGGAGCAGCGACTGCCTTAAGTAGTAGCCGACTGCCAAGAGACAACCAAAGCGGAGATTTCTGAAAACTAAAAAAAAAACAGTCGATTGCTATGTAAGCCAGTCGACTACCATTTTCCCAAAAAGTATTCTGTTTCAAACCAGTCGACTGCTATATGGGACAGTCGACTGCTATTTGTTGAAAAGCATTCTGTTTCAAAACTAGCCGACTGCCTAGGGGGCCAGTCGACTGCTATGGTTTCAAAAGCATTCTGTTTCAAAACCAGTCGACTGCTCAGGGAGCCAGTCGACTGCCATTTCTCGGGAAACATTCTATTTCAAAATCGGTCGACTGCTATTTGGGACCAATCGACTGCCCTATGAGTATTTCGAAAAATGAAATAATTGAAATTCAAAAAAGGAAAGGAATTCAATAAAGTAAATTATGTGATAGCAGCCGACTGCCAAATATGACCAGTCGACTGCCCATTTGAAAAGAAGGTTTTGAAAACCTATTTTAAGAAAGGGTATTTGTATTTGATAAATGTTATATGAATAAGGTTTTGGAGACTATGAATCTTTTGAAAGAGCATGCACATTATTTGTTACTTGTACTTGACTGAGGAGCTCTAGTCCAGCCCTTAGACCCGTAGTAAGGCACCTGACTAGTGAGCACTGTGGGCTATAGACATTGGCCATACGTCTTTTACTTGTTAGGCTTTGAGGAGAATCCGTGGCCCATACGTGGGTACGTCACTTATTTGATAACTCTTAGGATTATCCCTTACGTGATATATGTAATAACCACAATTTCTTTTACATATTAAATCATGTTAAATGAGCCTTAGAGATGTTTAGTGGCCAAATTGTGACACTTTTGGATTTTGGTGTAGGAACGCAGGCTTTCGTATAGATAAGTTGGTGGGTCGCACGGGACCGGACACTCAACCAGAAACCATGTAAGTATCATAAATTTATCATAAATGGTTTCAGGTAAGATAATTTGTTTCATGTAGTTATGATTTGGGCCTAATCCGAGAATTTGACAATAAACCGAAAATATCAACCTTCAGCTCATGACCAATCTAGCTTGTTTCGATCATATCTCTTAATTGGACTATCGAAATGATAAATCATAAAATTCTTATGAAAGCTGACTTAAGGGTCTTTTAGCCATGAAAAGCTCGTAATTTAATTCCATACAGATTAATACCAGAAAAATTCTGAATCTGAACAATGTGCAATGAAACCTGTTAGTCGACACTTTTGTAAAGAATCGAGCATATCTCTTGGTAGGAAACTCCGATTAAGGTAAATCAAAATCCATTAGAAATCTAACTTAAATATCTTTTTATCTATATAAGGCTTGTATTTTAATTCATTATAGATTAACAACAAAAAATTTCTACATTCACGTCACATGTATGGAATTCAGCATTGAGCAAACAGTAAAGAGTTGAACATAAATTTTGATAGGGAACTCCAATTGAGGTGATTCAAATTGCGTTGGAAAGCTAACTCGAAAATCTTTCCGACCATATATGGCTCATATTTTTATACATTATAGATTGATCTCGGTGAATTTTTAAAGTTAGTTGTAAGTGGAGTAAAGTGATCAGAAAAAAATGAGATTAATGTTTTAAAGATATAATGTGGCAAAAAGTGCTAATTATTGATTTTAGAGGGGAAAATTAATATGTTAATATGTGTTACCTTCCTATTGGTTAGAATAATTGTAAAAAAATCAGATAAAGAAGACAAATTTCTCAGCCAATTTAGCTCCATACGTGGACTGCACTGCTAAACATTAAAGCAGAAAAGAAAAACATAAACAAAGAGAAAAGAGGGGGAATTTTGTTATTGGACCATGTGGCAACTTGTCATTGGCTGGAATAGTAATAAAAGAGGACTAATCTCAACCATTTCCAGCCATTATAACCGACATACTCCCCTATTTTCTGCTCCAACGTTTCAACCCCAAATTTTCCTAGGGTTCTTCACGTTTTCCTCATTTCGCCCCATGAAAACACCTCTTTCAAGCCCCTAACTCACCAAGCTCCTTTCACCGACTTTGTTCCCCATCACCATGGCTGTCTAACGCTGGGATTTTATGGACAAAGGCCAACGTGACAGGGGTTGGAATGGAGCTGTACAGTTCGGCAATGGAGGGAAGGTGAGGTGATGATGTTTTCTTAAATTCTAGCTATGATTTATGATTAATATATGTATGAGAAACATGTGTAAGGCCTTAGTTTGAAACAAAATGAATTGTAGTGGCAGTAGGGGTATTCGGCCATATATGGGAAATGAAGAAATTGATGAAATTTTGTTGTATGTTAAGTAGAGATTAGTAGAAAAATGAGGAATGAAATTGTTGGAACTTGATTTGATTTTGGTTTGTGATGAGTTTGCAAGAACTTGGGAGTGGCATGAAAATAGGTATCAACCAACCATGAACTTGGCTAAATATTGGTGATGAAACTTAATGTATGGAATGTGCTTGATGAATATACTAAGTGAATAGAAAATATTCGTAAGGTTAGAGTTGAGAAAACAAGGAGGCTGTAGGGCATTATCGGATAGCTTTGAAGGAATGAACAAGGATCATTTTTGGCTGAAGCAATGCAATCCGAGAAGAGGGTTGTAATGTGGTCTTCATGGCAGCTCACGTGCTGCTCTTATGGGTTATTAAGGGCTAAATTTAGGACTTAAACAAGAGCCAATAGATGCATTGTTTTGAAGATTGAAAGAGGTAAGATTAAATCTGACTTTGTGGCTATTTGTGTAGGCTGTGTAAGTGACAAAAAGATTGGTTTCTTGGTACAGCAAGTAGAGGCTTTTTGGAAACACAAAATGCAAGGCTGAGAACGAAAGAAGAGGGGCTGCATTTAGAATCCATAGCAGCTACAAAACAGCAAAGATCCAAGCTAAATAAGAAGGGCTTTCGATTTTGCTCAATTTAAGGGGTATGGTTCTAACTTTATAATATTTGATTATTATGCATGAAAATAAAATTGTGATGAACTAAATCAAATGGCTGTTGTATGGATGAAGGATTAATTGAATTTCAGCTTGATGTTCAAATCTGGAATTGATGTTCTGTTTTTGGGTTGTAATTAAAATGATCAGTTTAATTGTTATACAGGGAGAAAAATTCTGGAAAAATATGGTAGATAGCCTTTTAAGTTAGGAGAAATTCGGTTTTGGAATTTCTTGATTTGGATTTCTATAACTTGAGATATGTACAAATGAGTGTAGGTACTCTGTCCAGAAACGTGAATCATGGTTCTAACTTTGAAAAATTGTAGAAAATAGCCTAAATTGAATTAGGTTGCAAGCCTTACATTTCTAGAAAGGTAATTAAGTTAGGATTGTGATGGTTCTGGTTTGCACCAATTGGATATGCTGATAATTAAATATGGAGTATTTTGTGCAAGTAGGTCAGTGTAACTGTGCCTGAATACTGCTGGAATAGTGCAACTTTGGAAAATTGCTAATGTTGATCTAGGAAGAATTAAATCATGAACCTTACATTTCTAGATAGGGAAATGAGTTAGCTTTCATCTAATTCTGGAATTTGTGGATTTGGAATTATGTAACTTAGGATATGTATATATAAATGCAAGATACTCACTGCAGGGTACAAACAGCCTAGTGTCAACTTCAAAAATTCTAGAAAATAATTCAGATGGAGTTTGATTGCAAACTCTACATTTTCAGAAAGGTAAATGAGTCAGGATTGATATGGTTTTGGGTTTGTACAAATTATATATCCCTATAATTAGTAATATAAATTTTAATGAACATAGGTCAGGAAACTATCCTGCCTAATGTGCCAGATTTGGACCAAAGTTTGGAAAATTATTGGAAATGGCACAGGATGAATTAAGAAGTAAGCCTTATACTTCCGAATAGGGAACTGAGTTAGAAGTAATATAAAATTTATGGCTTGACGATTAGATTCTGAAATTTATACTTAAGGCTAGCACAATGACAAAAGGTCAGAAAATCCTAAAATAAAATTGAAATAATTCAGAATTACTCCTTGATATCATTCTTATTGAATTGTATAATTCTTAATCCTAGCATGCCATTGGGGGTAATGAGTAACCCAATCCATCTTGTATATGTAGAGGGTGATGCTAAAGACTGAAATTGACTAAGAGCTCACATAGCTCGTGTGGAACTTGATAGGCTGGGGAGGATTGAATCTGTAAGATAAGGAAGCACTGTAAGTAACCCTAAGCAACTACCTTGCATCCAAATCATCATATGATGTTTTAAATTCTGATTTGGTATGGAAACGAAATGAGATGCTGCATATGAGATCGATTTTGACGCATATTGAAAATGCTGCATATTGGGCCTATCCTTGACTAATTAGTTTAGCTTTCTAAAAATGTTTTATAAGCATGTTGTAGGCTCGCCAAATCTTTGTTTGGTTTTATGTATTATTGCTTTAATATGATGACACTTTTGAGTTTCCAAATTGAACTAAGCTTTTGGTTTGATACGGTTTTCTGATTTTGTTTTAAAACTTAAAGTGCTTTAAAAGCTTAGCGAGCCCATGATTGTTAGCTGCATATTTATGCACTATGATTTCGATACGAAATCTTGGAAGGTCGATTTGATAAGATTGATATTAGATACTATTTTAGACCCGGGGTACTGAGACCTTAGGGCACCGTACCTTGAGAATTGTGTGGGCGTTCTTAATTGACTTAGAGCACTGTGTCTCGATGACTAGCTCTCGGGAACGATTGGCTTGTCCCGTATATTACGTTTGGACAAGTCTCAGTATCATCTGATCAGTGAATCGGGGTTGATTGGTCTATGCATAGGCAGTGTCCCTTTTTGGGAGATTGCTACGGTTAGCTACCGTAGATCGTTATTGTGTTAGCTCTAAGTATCTTGATGATGCTATGCCTTATCTCTTGGTACTACGATCTGTTTTATTGATTGGACAATATGATTTATGATGATGCTTTGACGATTGATGATTGGCTTTTGCCTTATGATTTGAGAACATGTTTTACAATGCAGCATATTGGATCTGATTTATCAATGTTTGAAATGAGATTTAAATCTGTTTATGAGACTGCTATTCTTTATGTCTTAAAATGCAGTCATGTTTTATACTGCAGCATATCGAAATTGATTTACCGGATGTGTATGATTTATAAGTTTTGAAAACTGAGAGATACAGGTTATGATTTTTAGGTTGCTTCTGTAGTTACTTACTGAGTTTATGATCCTCTTCTTTCCCTCCCTTTCAGATTGATGATCATTATCATAATGCTTTGACTCGAAAAGCTCCTCGGGAGTGATTCCTAAGTGCAGTTTCAGGTATATGGCTTCCAGCATACTAGATAGACATAGATTGAGTATGGCACAGTGTATTTACTTATATTTTGTTGGTTGCGTGTACAAAGTCCGGGATGTAGCTATGTTATTTTACTATCAGGATGAAATGGTTTGATGGTTATTCAAGATGGTGTTCGTGTTGATATGTGCAATAATAAAGTATATATAAATCATTAGTACTTGATGGTTTAAGACAAATATCATAATTGAATCAATTAAAGAGAAATAGAAATAGAAATAGGACCTCAGTGATCAAGGATCACATAAAATTGAATTGTGACCTATACAGTCACCTACAAACGAATATGCGAAGTAAAGGGATATAAAAAAGAAAAAAAAATTTAGCTCGCAAATTTAGGCTTCCGTAAGGATTAAGTGAAAATCGGGATGTGACAATATATTTGCAGTATCCTCATGAGATCTCTCTTGGATTATCCCTTACGAGATATATTTGCTGTATCCATTATGAGAATTACCTGGTGCATGAGTCTATTGGATATTAATTGTCTCCCATCTATTTGAAAGTATTTGATATTATTTGTATTTGCATACTTGATTTCACGTGATTTGAGATCCGTGGAAATATTTGAAATATACGATTTACTTGTATTTGATATTTGTGAAAAATATATATGGCATACGCTTTATAGTGAATTTACATGACATTATAGAGCCAAGCAGGAAAACTGCATATAGTGACATAGTACGCTCTTTTACATAAGTTTCTTACTGAGCGTAAACTCACTCCTTTATGAACATTTTTCATACAGATTACTTGAAGTAGTTTCCGCTCCAGATAGAGGAGCACATTTTTGGGATTTTTGATATATCTTCGAGACGCGCTTCCCACTAGTCATTTGAAGGTATAATCAGTTGACCGTTACTCCGGCTATTGTACAGTACGATATAACATTTGTGTATATTTGGGGAAAAATAGGTTATGTGAATATTTGAGATCTTGATGTATGTGACAGATGTTTATAAAAGAAAATTTATGCATGTGAAAATGGATATTATACTTTGATAATAATGCCTAAAGCATTGAAAAGAAGGAAGATCGACATTGGATAAACTAGTTAATTTACTTGCTAATTGAAGTAGAAGTAGTTGTTATTTGGATAGTGACTGGAACGTCACATGAAATTTTCTAGGCAAGTAAATGCCTTGGTGTTCAGAAATATGGTAACTTTGACAATTTCTAGAAATTATCTTGCTATAAACAAAATTGAAAAGAACATGGATCATCTGGATATGGTTGTAAAAATTCTCAGCTGGCCTAAAACATTTGATATCAAAAAGTTGTACCAAAAATATATATTTAAAATTTTTGGATTAAATAGTATTTAAAATTACTTTAAGATAATAATTTTATTAAAAAGATTGAGAAGTTGCAAGAATTAGAGAATTTTTTTTTTGTGTAAGCATAGGTATCTTTATTCGTTTTAAGCTTTAAAATTAATCACGTTCGGGCCAAGAGTGGTAAACGTCCTTCCAACCGTAAAGACTCCAAAACTTAAACCTTGTCAAAGTACCTAGAGAAAAAATCCACTTTTATTTCTTTCAATCACTTGTCGGTGGAATTAGAGAAAATTTAAGAAAGTGAAAAGGTCGGGAAGCATTTATTATTTGTTTTGACGTATACATAATTTAATACATAATTACTTGTCATTCAAAGAGAAAATCCAAATAAGTATTCATATAGACATTTTACCATATTTGCTATGAACTTTGTAATTTAATATATATTAGATATCATTAATATTTAAATACATAAATATATTATTTATATATTTTTATTTATTTAATTTTTATTAATTTTTTATTAAACATTTATTGATTTTATCTAATAACAAAAGAAAACTTTTTTATATTGAATAGATTTTATATAAAAATTTTCTGCAAAAATTTTCTAATTTTTTGTTGATGGACTTGCAAAAAAAAAACTTATATAAGAATTTAAAAAAATATATCATTTATTGTTTTTCAAATCCTATCCTATCATGTCATTTATATTATTTTCCTTTTATTTTATTTAGTATTTTTTTTTTCATATTTGAACTTATTTAATATTAGAAAATGCCCATACAGTAGAATACTTCTTCAGACTCTTCAAATATACATATATAAGGATTCTCAAAATTATGTTCTATTTTTTTAAATTCTATCATGTTATTTATAATTTATATATGGTTGTCTTTTTATTTTGTTTATTTTTTTAATATTTTTTAACTTTCATTAACTTTTAAATTAACTCAGGCATTGGAATAACTTTTTTTAGTCTATAAAAAATTTAGTAAAATTCACTATATTATTTTCATTTTTAATTTTTGTTGATAATGTCAGTACAAATTTTATAAAGCTTTCAATTAATGCGAAATTTTCAACAAACATTTTTATTATGATTATGATTATTATTATTTTAATTTTCACTTTATTGAATAAATGAAATAAATTAATTAATAATTTAAATAGAAAATGCACAATAAAACATAATAGATGTGATGTTTCGTGGGCCACGATGCTGTTTGTTAGGTTGGACAATCTTGGTCCTGTTGGGTTCAATGGCCTGTGAGTTGTGACCCAAGCAAGCATTTAAAAAAGACAAGTGTATTGAATATTTCTTGGGATTTCTTTTTACAGTAGTAGGTTATAGATTAAAGCTATTACATAATATTTTTCACTCAGTGACTTTGACTTATTCTTCTTAGTCGAGCCCAAAAAAATGAAAAAAAAAGTAATGAATCTCACAACTCTTTTTTTTTTTAATTTCTATAAGGTCTTTTAGATCTTTATGATTAAAAAAAACTTCTCAGATTTAGGATTTTTTATGGTAATTTTTTAGTTTGTCGTGGTCGAAAATATTAGTTAAATTTAAAATAAAATCTAAGATATAAACTTTTTGAACTTCAACTTTTTCAATTTTTTTTTGATAGACAATTTTTTTCAATTATTTAAAATTTCAAATTGGTTGACATATTTTTTACTTGATTTTCTAATTTCTTTGTTAATTTTTGAATAACTTTGGTTTTATAAAAATGGTAATTAAGAACAAATTTCAGCGTTAGTGTTTTCTTTGAAATAAATAATTTCATTTTTTAAAAAACGTTTTTTGGTACTTCTCAAGCTCTGTTTCTGGATATTTTATTAATTCCTCTCACTTTAATTGTCTTTTCTCCCCCAATTTAGCTTTCTCATGATCCACGTCAATCCAAAATTCTGTTTTTTAAATTTTGTTTAGAATCATGAAAAAAAACCTTTAATACCTTTAACAATTATAATTTTATTTTTTTCTTTTTGAACAGCTGTGAAACTCAGAATCATTGAGGCTCTTTTTTATATTATGTATAGATGTATAGATAGATAAGATCAATGCCACCAATCAGCACATTTTCACATGGGACGCACTGCTGCAAGTTGTGTTTTTTTTTTTTTATCAAAAACGAAAACTTAAATCTGAAACTTTTTTATTCATTAAAGATTTTAAAGCCTCTTCTATACCACTAAACTAAAGTTTTATTGACACAAGTTGTGTTTCAGTTTCAATAAATTAAAAATAAAGCAAAACATCAATTGTTTGAAAACATAAAATATGAAAAAATAAGAAAATGGGACCACACACCTACTCAAATTCTTTATTTCTTTTAAGAAGACCAAACGGTCATTTTTTTTTGTTTTCTTTCTTTTTCTCTTTTATTGAACTGGATTTTCTTCTTGGTCACTACACTGTCTGCTTTAAGCAATAGCTGTACTCCTTCATAAACAGTGGTAAACGACGCAGTCAACTCCTCTCATCTTCTTGGATTCTTCCGGGAAAGACCATCACAACGTATCTTTAATAAAAAATACTACCACTGCGCCCTTTCTCAGCTATTATATAGATTAGTTTGTAAAACAGGTTGGGAAATGTAAAGAGAAATTGTTGGCAGCTGTTTTCTTCTTAATTTCCTTGGAAATTGATCTGTTGTTCTCTTGCTTCACGTTCAAACTTGACTCTGTTTTCCGTTTCTGATAAATTGAAGCAAAAGTAACTGTCTCAAACACCAGATTTAGATATCTGCCTCTTCCACATCCTTATGTTGTCGTTACCATCATCATCTTCATCTTCATCTTCTTCTTCTATTTCTCGACAGAAATATGATGTTTTTTTGAGTTTCAGGGGTGAAGATACCCGCAAAACATTCACTGATCATCTATATGCTGCTTTAAAGAGGAATGGAATCGTCACTTTCAGGGATGATCCAAAGCTTGAGGCTGGAGAAGAAATCGCACCAGAACTCTTTAAAGCAATTCAAGAATCATGGTGCTCACTAATCGTTTTCTCAGAAACATATGCTTTTTCAAGTTGGTGCTTGGAGGAGCTCGCTGAGATTGTTGAACAGAGAAAGAAGAGGAGGCATAAAATTTTCCCAATTTTTTATGATGTGGATCCATCTGATTTGAGAAAACAAAAAGGAAAAGTAGACGAAGCCTTTGCCAAACATGAAGACAGATATAAGGAAGATAAAGACAAGATCCAAAGGTGGCGAACTGCTTTAACTGAAGTGGCTAATATCAAAGGATGGCATTCAAGTAACAGGTAGCTCATTCTTTTCTTTTCGAGTTTTCGTTTTTAGTGGCTACAAAATTGTTTGTTTTTTATTTTCCTTTTTTTCTTTACAAAATTGTAGAATTTCATTAAACCAAACGATAATTTCTGTGTTTATGATGTAGTAACATAGCTGGCCTTCCTACTTTTTCCTGCTCTGTTTTTTCACCGGAGAGTCAGAGACTATTTGCAATAAAACACTATTATCTTTTTGTCCTTAATTTCTTGGCTAATTAAAGACATAGGCAGTCATTTTCATTAGCCGCTCATTTCTTAAAGAAGAAACTAACTTTTTAGTTCTCTTTTTGTGTTTGTAGGCATGAATCAGAATTTATTGGAGACATTGTTAAAAAGATATCAGTAAAATTATGTCAAATATATACAGTTGTTTGTGATGAGCTGATTGGAGTTGATTCACGTTTGGAAGAGTTGCATTCAAGAATAGACATTGGGGAAGATGATGTCCGTATTATAGGAATTTGTGGTATGGGCGGGATTGGTAAAACTACTCTGGCAAGGGTTGTTTATACCCAAATGTCACCTCATTTTGAAGGTAAAAGCTTTCTTGCTGATGTTCGAGAAGTTTCAGAAAAATGTGGACTTGTTTCTTTACAGAAACAACTTCTTTCCGATATCTTCTTGGAAGAAGGTTTCTATTTATTCAATAATGTTCATGAGGGGAATGTCATGATCAGTCATAGGCTATCTCACAAGAAGGTTCTTGTTGTTATTGATGATGCTAATAACTTTCAACACTTAAAATGCTTGGTTGGAAGGCGTGATTGGTTCGGTTTAGGGAGCAGAATCATCGTAACAACTAGAGATGAACATTTGTTACGATCCTACAAAGTGGATGATGTGTATAAGCCTACAACACTAAATGTAAAAGAATCACTTCAGCTTTTCAATTTGAAAGCATTCGATAGTGATATAGTGCTAGAAAATGATTTCGTTGAGCTTTCTAAACATGTTGTGCAATATGCCAGTGGTCTTCCTTTAGCTCTTGAAGTTTTGGGTCGTTTCTTCTGTGGTAGAGATGTAGCTCAATGGAGAAGTGCAATTGAAAGACTCAAAAGAGATTCTAACAAAGAAATTCTCGACAGACTTCAAATAAGCTTTGATGGATTAGAAGAAATAGAGAAGAATATATTTCTAGATATAGCATGCTTCTTCAATGGAGAAGAGAAAGATGTTGTATTAAAAGTACTAGATGGTTGTGAGTTTTATCCGGATATTGGAATCGATGTTCTCGTTAAGAAATCCCTCCTAAAAGTTGATGAAGACTGTTTGAAGATGCATGACATGCTACAAGAGATGGGGAGAAAAATTGTTAGGCAAAAATCCCCTGGTGAACCTGGAAAACGTTGTAGATTGTGGGAGAAAAAGGATATCTATCACGTTCTAACAAAAAACACAGTAAATCATTTCATAAATATTGCATTTTTATTTATTTATTGAAAATATCAACCCTACTCAGCATGGTAAATTATCACCTCTTGAAGAATTATTAGCTTGGTAAGTTACTGTATGACGTTAAAATTCTGTAATTAGGATCTGACAATTTTTGTTATTACCTATGAATATTCTTGAATAACAATTCAAAGTAAGACTACTTAAGTATATATTTTATTATAGTTTTATAGTTTTTTTTTAATGAAATTATAATCACAATTTGCCTTTTTTTTCAGGTAAAAAAAATCAAATAAACATAATTATTAAACCAACTTATAAACAACATATAACTAATAATATATTCAACATAAAATCGGATAAAAATGCATATGTAATAATACTTGAACTTGAAACTTTAAAGTTTTAAAACATTTTTTTGTTATTGAGGCAAAGTCTCATTAGCATTATCGTTTTTATAGATACATTATGAATTTTCTTTATTTAAATTTTGTGTTCATTTAAATAAACCCAAACTCCTTTTTTATTGTATAGCTTTATTGAGAATTAACCTAACCATTCAATGTAAGGCAAGAAAACCTTTAGTATTATGTCTCCTAATATTTCATTCCTTTTATATTTTAGCTGTTAATTTGATTTTATTTTTTTGGTTACAAGCTGTTAATTTTATTACACCTTGCATTTTGATTCGTCTTATGCTTTACTCCTAATTTTTAGGCTACGGATGCGATCGAAGGCATGCTCATTGACATTGAAAGGTACAAAAACATACAACGTTTGACTTGCGGTTGCGAGAACATATATAATATTGATACTTTGACATAGGTTACATTCATTTTTTCTTTATTTTAGTTTTTTTTAATAATGTTGGAATTAAATCTGCTCAAGATTGAGTTTCTTGTCCAAACTCAAAGGCCTGTTCACTATATAAGAGGATTTGTGCTTAAATCGTTAAACGAAACTGACTCCAACATTTGAGGCCTGAGCTCGATCCAAAGTATATAATACATACATATATATATATATCATGTTTATATTATATAATTATATTTATATATATTATAAAGTTAATATAATAAAAATATAAAATATTATTTTGTAAACACTAGAAAAAAATGTTATTCATGTTTTAAAAATCAATAAAAGAAAAAATAAAAAATACCAAAGAATAATTTTTAAAACAAAAATATTTTTACTATAAAAAAAAAGTTATATAAAGGGACATGAACTGCATCATTTAGTAATCTAGACACGTTCCTGAAGAATTTGAGACTCGAATTGTTGGGCCATACTGAATCGGACCTGGGCAGGTGTTGATACCATGTCTAAACTCGGTTCGAGCCAATCCAAATCTAATTCATAAACATCTCTAATTGGAATACCAGCTCTGTTGTCCTGTTACACACCCTCCTCCACTCATTCTTAAGATTTGAACATGAAACGAATCAAAATTAAAGTTCAGTGTATTAACTAAATAAAGTTCAGTGTTTCATGAAAAGAAAAGATAGACACGTGTTAATATTGTTTCTTGCCTTTTATAGGTATTGAAGGCTCGTATATTTTGAAACTCATCTTTATTCTGCCCTTATTTTTCAGGGAACAGAGCAAGACATTCACTTTGAGTGCTGATGCCTTCTTGCAGATGAAAAAACTAAGATTACTCAAAGTCTTCTATCTCTCAAATCTTCATGATCTCAAATATCTTTCTAATGAGTTAAGGCTTTTAGAGTGGCATGGATATCCTTTTAAATCCTTACCTTCAAGCTTCCAATCGGACAACCTTGTTGCACTTCTCCTACCTTATAGCTGCATTGAACAACTATGGATGGCAAGCAGAGTAAGAAACACTTCTTTAATTTTATGTTTGTCTTTTACCTTATTTTGAGGTGAATTATAAGAAACTTGAATAAAATATAAAAATAACTGAAACGAAAATGAGCTTTTTTATATTTACTTTTTTACTCTATATAGAGTAGTATAGTCCATAATTTATTGTTGTTTTCAGCAGCCTTTATGTAAGTTGAAATTTGTCAACCTCAAAGGCTCCCAAAACCTGATCAAGACACCAAACTTCACAATGGCCTCAAATTTGGAAAGTTTGATCTTGGAAGATTGTATTGGAATTGTAGATGTTCATCCATCCATTGGAGTTCTAAGGAGGCTTAAACTTTTGAATTTAAGAGGTTGCAAAAGTCTTAGGATTCTTCCTCCTAAAATTCAAATGGAATCTCTTGAAACATTAATTCTTTCAGGCTGCTTAAATCTTCAAATGTTTCCAGAGATTGATGAGGAAATGGAATGCTTGTTGGAGATTTATTTAGATGAGACAGGTATTAAAGAACTTCCTTCTTCAATTAGATATCTCAGGAGGCTTAAACTTTTGAATTTAAGAGATTGCAGAGGTCTTAGAAGTCTTCCAACCAAAATAATTGGAATGGAATCTCTTGAAAAATTAATTCTTTCACGTTGTTCAAATCTTGAAAGATTTCCAGAGATTGATGGTGAAATGAAATGTTTGCTGGAGCTTTATTTAGATGGAACAAGCATTAAAGAACTCCCCTCTTCAATTGGACATCTTAGCAATCTTGTTTTGTTAAATTTGAAAGATTGCAGCAACCTTGTGAGTCTCCCAAACAGCATAGATGGCTGTAAATGTTTAAAAACTCTTGACCTCTTTGGCTGTTCTAAACTTGAAACTTTGCCTGAGAATTTGCAACGTGTAGAATTTTTGGAGGTGCTTGATTTAAGTGAAACTGCCATAAGGAAACCACCTTCCTTCATTTTTCAATTTAAAAATCTAAAAGAGCTGTCTTTCAAAGGATGCAAGGGACCACCATCAAAACTGCAACCAATTTTGCCTTTTCTTTTTAAGGTATTGCAAAGAGGAAGTATGGATTCCATGGGTTTGATATTACCTCCTTTGTCAGGCTTGAGTTCTTTGGCAAAGCTGGATCTAAGTGACTGCAATCTTTGGGAAGGGGTTATTCCTAGTGATATCTGTTGTTTATCCTCTTTGAAAGATCTATATCTTAGTGGTAATAATTTTATGAGCCTACCTGCAACTCTTACTCTATTTTCGAAGCTTGAGCACCTTGATTTGTCAGAATGCAAGAGGCTTAAATCATTGCCTGATCTTCTCTCGAGAATAGAAGGCGTGAAAGTAATTGGTTGTACTTCATTGGAAGCAATTGCAAATCCATCAACAGTATGTCATTCATCTTATGGGCCATTTATCTGTGGTACAAATTGCTACAAATTGGCGGAGAATAACAATGCATTAAGAATGCTAAAAAATTATATTAAGGTTGGTATCTCTTTTGCTCTCATTGAATCTCACACTTAAGTGCTTATGGTATTTCTATTGGTTGCCAAACATGTTTTTTTTTTTGCAGGTATTTGCAAAAGAAAAAAGGTTAATTCAAATTTTTATACCTGGAAGTGAAATCTCAGAATGGTTTAACCATCAGAGGGAATGGGATGGATCTTCAATAAAGATACTACTGCCTCCCAATATTTGCAATGATAGTCAATGGATGGGAGTTGCTTTTTGCTGCGTTTTTGTCTCTGCCTTCAATGATGATGCTGCTTGGGCCGCGCAGGAAGAAGCAATCTGGTGTGAAACATTTATAAATGGTCGTAGTACTCCACATCCCAATTATACTGGCTATTGTTTAGGGAGAGAATATAATCGGCAGCGGGTCATGAAGGATCACTTGTGGCTACGTTTTTTTTCTCGTGACAAGATTTTACCATTTACCTTGAAGGACAACTGTGGTGAAACTGAAAATTTATCAAGCACAGATTGGGAAAATGAAGAATACAATGAAATTGAGTTCTCAATCAACTGCGTTCCAGCTGAGGTGTTTGCCAAGGTGAAGAAGTGTGGGGTTCGAATAGTGTATGAGAAAGATTTGGAAGAGATGGAAGAAATACAAAACATTCCTGATGATCATGGGTCAATGGGGAATAATGGTGTCCTTGTAAAGCGAAAACGAAACATCTATGAGGAGGTAGGACCAAGTGATCAGATTGACAATCTAAAAGAAATTAGATCATGTCCTAAACTTTTCGAAAAAGTTTTTAATTTTGCAACAGGAAAGAAATATTAATTCTGGTAAGGTAAACTACTAAACACTTTTCCCTAGTCTTTATAATGTTTTTTGTCAAACTTTTTACACCGTTAAATTTTATTTATTTATTCATTTATTTATTTAAGTTCTTTTATATTAAAAACTTGGACTTCTTTTATTTATTTGCTTATTTATTTTTTATGTTTAAAGTAAAAATAAGAGGATATGCATTATTGTCTATGATTTCATATAAATCTAAGTTGCTTTTTATTTATGTGCTTTTTCTTCCTGTTGAAGGATAATAATTATCAGGTTAAATAAAATAGTTGGGACAAACTCCATGAAAAGGCAAGGCAGGTGAGAGAGTGAAAACCTTTGATGTTGTTTGGAATATAATTCACAGATTAATTCCTAACTTTTCACATATATAGTAGTCTAGAGTTTGTGAAAGGGAGATCATCAAGCGATAGACAAAGGTGTTTCCCAACTTTTGATCTTGTTGGAGTTCTGTCTTGTAGTAGAGACGTCCCTTTGGGGCATAGTCCATGAGATCCCATGGAGCTAACTCGATTCTTTGAACTTCTTTCTTGGGGTTGGCAGCTTGAACAATGCTAGTGGATATGAATCGAATGTCTCCCATATCTCTCTCTATGTATTTTGTTATGTTTTTGCCAATGCTTAGAAATTGAAGCTTCTTGTCTCTAATCAAACCCAACAAAAAGAACCATATCATATGCATTTAATCAAAGATAAATTCTACATGGCTAGCATTTGGATATTTGTTTGATGGTAAAATACATGTATCTTTGACTTAAAGAATATGTTAGAATTTTTTTTTGAATTTTTCTTTTGTGTCAATAAAAAAAAAATTCTAGGCAAGTACATGTTTTGTATTGTAAGGCCTCCCAAAAAAAATGTTAATTAAGGCCTTAATTTAAGCCTATCACTTTAATAAATGTTCTTGTTTTTTTTATAATTATATGTATCTTTATTTATTTTATGATATAAAATTAATTTTATTTAATTAAAAAATAATAAACGATAAATTTTTCCTGATAACTTTAATATTCAAATTATATTTAAATGATTGAAAAAAATATTTACTTTTTACTTCTTTTAAGTATTTATTAATAACTTACCACTACTGTTCCGTTCTCCTTCTCTCAACTTCTCCCTCACTTCAGCTTCTCTTTAGCTTATTTGCTCTCTCACGGATCTCTCCCTCTGTGTCTTTCATCTTTCTTTTCTTTACTTTTCTGTACTGAAGAGTAGGGTAGGTGTCGGGCAGTGCTGTGAGATATGAGGGACGCGAGAGAAGGGTTAGGGGAGAGGTTAGGCCGAGCGGTGGCAGTGCTTTGCTAGGACTATACTGCAGGGTTGGTGGGATTTTTCCTGCCTCCCGATTTTTGATTTTTTTTTTTTTACCTATGTTCTGTATTCTTTTGGCTTTTATGAAGCCATCAAAATGTGTGATGGTCTGCACATTAACAGGCCATCACGTGAACTTTTTAGCCTTTTTTTTTAATTATATATATTTTTAATGAATGACGTGGGTGATTGGAAACCCACTCACGTTATTCATTCTTTTATTAAGTTTTTTTATATTATACCTATTTTTATATTATAATTAAATCGTATATCTTTTATATTATATTTTAATTAATTATATTATATATAAATATTGTAATATATAATATAATATAATATATTATTTCTTTTATACATATATATTTCTTTAGTATTATTTTTTTAAGAATATTTGTATATTTAATACAGTTAAACTCTTATAATTTTTATCTACCCATTAAATAAATTATTTCAATATAATTTATAAAAATCCTTTAATTCACCATTTTAAATCTTTAATTTCCTCCCTTCTCCATATTTTTTATAAACTTGAAAATTAAAAATTTATTATATTACTCGTAAATGATTTATCATTTCATAATAATTAAAAATTCCAATTACATTTTTACAACTTAATTTACTTCAATTGTACACCAATTTATAAATCTGAAATCAAAAATTTGCGATCTTCACAGATTTATAATAGATTTTTTTTTGTCTATAGACGTAGACATTTATTTCGAACCAGGTTAAATCTAATCTCTTGTATATGTGTGATTTAATTTCGTATTGATCTAATTTCGATTTAGAATATGTATCTGCTTGAAAATTTTCAACATTATCTTTGACTTAAAGAATATGTTAGAAATTTTCTTTTGCGCCAACCAAAAAGAAAACTTCTAGGCAAGTACACGTGTGACAATTTTAATATTTCAATTTTAATATTTGAATCATATCTAAATACTTGAAAAAAATTTATTTTCGTTTTTTTCAATTACTTGTTAACAATTTATTTTATTTTCGTTGACATATTCAAAGCGAAAATTAAAAATTTCTTTTAATGTGATTCCAGAATCACTTTTCCATACCAGTTGCACATCGAAATAAATAGCATAGAGCTCTGCACGCAAGACAGATCCCCAATCCAAATGTCTTCCAAATCCGCGAAGCCATCTTCCATGAGCATCCCGCACCAGCCTTCCCACTGTGGACCAACCAGAATTGTTCTTGACTGACGCATCCACATTCACTTTGACATAATCATCAGGCGGATAGTCCCAGTTGATGTTTAGACACTGTTTCTTCGGAGCATTACAGTGTTTCTCCAGAGAGTTTTTAAACTCTGTTAAAGAATGACAAATCAGCCGAAAACCATCGCGGGGCCATGAGAAACCCTCCTCAAAGTAAGATTGATTCCGCCATTTCCATATGTACCAACAAGTCCTTACATTCCTTTGCTTTTGTAGGTTTTGCAAAATCCATGATTCTAGAGGCATACTATCAAACAAAGTTCAGAAGTAGAAAGCCATTTAGACCAAACCTGCTGGGAGGTGAGGCAATCTTATAGAAGTAGTCAAATTGAATTATCAATCAATTTTAACGCTTCCCATAATTTACGGCACTGATCCAACATTCATACTAAAAACAAATTGATATTAATCTTTTTTTGAAAATAATTACTAAATTCCAACAAAAAATAAATATAAACGTTTATTATCTCTAAATTAAAATTAAAAACATGAATATTGGCCTGCACCAAGGCTAACTAACGGACTAGATTCAATTTTCATCGCTTGAATCGTTGGGCAACATGAAAAATGATGATGAATATTTCACAGCCATCTCTTTTCCTCTTTTCTTTCTTTCTTTTTTTTTTTCTAAATATCAAATATGCTTGATATAGTATTGGTGCAATTTGCAAACTCACTGCCCCTGAAACGCCTCATAAAGCAAATTTATAGTGCGACACATAACAACAGACCAATTTACAGAATTATTTCAGAACTGAACTATAGATATATAGAAACATCTCCATGGTAATAAACAGTACTAGCAGAAGCAAGCATGCACTAGGCGCCAGATTTCAGTGACAACTGCTCTTCTGAAGCCATTGGAAGCTCCTCATACATCCCTGATTCTTTGAATCTCTTTGGAAGGAAACAACGACCACCAAAGCGCTGCTGTAAGTAAATGATCGCAGCAAACATTAGGCCCAGCACAGGAATTATGAAGTCCCAAGCAGTTGAGTAATAATCTGCAACAGGGTCTGCGTAAATGTACGAGTCATCTACATCAACGTAGTTGTGTGCCCTGTAGAGATCGTATCCATGGGGTACCAGGCGAACAAGGGTGATTCTGATGTAAAAGAAGCGAGAAAGTGCCTGTTCTCTTGAGTTCTGGAACATATTGAAGAGGATTTGGGGGAAAAGAAAGGCGTCAAGGATCAAACCAGCGTAAGCTCTTGAAGCCCCCAAAATGATCTGTTCTCTGTAGTAAGAATCCTGCCAGCCGGTGCTAACTAGATTCTTCTTCCGCTTCACAAAGAAGGCGATTACAGCACCGACTATGTACAGTGGAAAACATACGTAGATCCCCCTCTTCTCTGCAACCCACAAGGCCTTTTTCTTATCGTCAGTGCATCTGGCAGTCCATGAGAGCATGAGAAGACGGATTTGCAACAGAAAAGCCACCATTGTGACAACCCTGACGATCACCTCGTTCATCTCTAGCCATGTTCCACCTCTAATCCAGACAGATCTTTCGTTGTCTTGAATGAACATTGCTTCGAGATTTAGAACCAATGGGACCAAGTGTCCCAGGGCGAGAATCAGAAGCATGAGAAGTGAAACGAAAGGAGAAACGCCCGGGTGCTTCCTCACGTGAAAGATTTGAAGTACAACAAAGACAGTTGCAAGAGTGTTGGATATGACGGACATGATCACCTCGAAATCCATTCTCCAAACTGATTCCGCTGCCTAACAGTGATAATAAGCTCTTCCTGAAATGTCCAGAGTTTCAAAGTGAAGATGATCAGTACTGTCGCGCATGCTCTTAATGCTTCCCCTGATTTTACTTCCTTTCCTGTCCGAGTCCAATGGAGGAAATTGAATATCCACAAGGATCTCGCAGTCCATTAAATGATTTAAGAATGTTTTGTTTTCTGACCTCAGATCTCTGCAGCCAATCATGCACAGATTGCCTGTTTCAGCATCATAAAACCCTTCGGCAGAAATTTGGATTACCTTATGTCCATCTGAAGATTGGTTAAATGGATTAAGGCCAGAATCCAATTCCAAACTAGATAGTGTGATGCTCATTTTGTAGCTGATTTTAAGCAAGCTATGACCGACATTTGATTCAGTGCCAGGATTTATAGGCCTTGAGCTCGAGGATGGTATTAGCAAGGGAAATCTCTGATCAGTCTGATCACCCACTGCAAAAGGATTTGAAGAAACCCATCCTATTCGTCCTTTGGAATTTTTGATAGAGATATCAAATCCCACATCCCCAAAATAGCCATCTGGGTATTTTCCCTTGCTGCTCCTAGCAGAATTCTTCTTTAGGCATGACTTCTTCACTTTGTCCATTTCCATGAACTCATACTTCAAACCTTGAAGTTGAATTCCCACTCTACCATCGTCAGTATTTCGGAACACGATCCTCTCAAAGAAACCAGATTCATTCCTCGGCTTCTGAGTCCAAATTTCACCTACAACAGTACTTGTGTTTCTGATAGACAAGATTGCTGGGAATCTCAAGCTCAACCTTGTTGTGCAGTCTCCAACATGAGACTTCTCCAAGGAGCTTGATGCATCATAGATTCGGCAAGCAACAATGCAAAGCCGATTCTTCTTTGCATCCCAAGTTCCTTCTCCAACTAAAGAAGTTCTGAAATTAAGAGATCTATAATACCCCCTATAGCTATTTTCGAAAAATTCTATTAGAAACCTCAAACTTAGCTTATCCTCCGAGCACTGAATCATACTCAAAGACATGACCTGAGGCAAATATCCAGTAACATCACCAAATGGATTGCAACTCTTTGAAGAATCACAACCAGTTGCATACTCCAGTTCAAAGACATTGACTCGATCTAACACATTACAAATAGTTCTACTCCGTGATAAGCTGAGTGATGACTTATCTGGAACATCAGTTCCCCCAGGACACCCTTGACTAAACTGTTTTGAAACCATGGTGTACTTGTAACTTGCTTGAGGAAACATCATCAGGGAAATTTTCTCAAAGTAATTTGGTTCAACAGAAGTATACATACTTTCCATGTAAGATCTGAATTTTATTGTACCATATACCATATTTGTACATGATTGATAGTGAAAAATAAAATTCTTTTAGTAAAATTAAAGAATAATTGAATGTGAAATTCCACTCTTTATTTTAAGTTATGAATTATAATATGGTGTATATGAATGAGGGTTGAGTATTTAAGAGATGCATAGAGAGCATTAGGTTAAAAAGAATGCAAAAGAAATAAAATGAAAACCTTGGTTGAAATGTGGAAGCATTAAATGAAGAAATAAATGAGGTAAAACAAAGTCTATGGTAGTGGCTAGTATTGGCGTGGAGAGGAAGAAGAGAAGAAGAGAGGAAAGTCAATATAAGGGGCTATAAGTGGACTTCACGCCACTTTGCTCCCTTGACAATTCGGTTAGGTAATTAATGGTAGGAAAAGATGAGACTAAAATGTCAATTATAGTGGCTGGCTGGAAGTGGCGAGAAGAGGAAGGAGAAAAGAAGGGAAAAAAGGAAAGAAAATTAGTCAAACTGTAGTAAAAGATTTTCCCTAGTCGTCCCTTTTTGGCTAGAAATGTCTCCACCATTTAATGATAGTAGAAAAACTTCACCACGCCATTACCATATTTTCTTCACCATTTAATGAGCTATAAGACAAGGTAATGATGAAGAAAGGGATAAGGAATAAAGGGTGAATTCTGATTGGGTAGGCAGGATTATATAAGAAGATGGAAGCAAACTTCACTTCCTTAAACAACCATCTCGCCCATTTTGAGTTACTGCAAACTCAATTTCGTTTCTTCCATTCCTCTCATACGTAAGCTATGGAACTACATCCTTTAGTCAGTTAAATCTTTCCTCCATCATTGAAGAGCTAAGAAACAAGCAAAATAAAGCTAAGTGAGACAGAAAGCACTCTGCTCCAGGAAGTGCAACTTAGTTGAGGTGAGCTTCCATATTACTATGGTTATCTTGATAAATTGATGGTATATTTCTATGTTTATAACGTAATGAACATGGATATAGCTTAGTTTTAGTTAAATCTTGTTAGAATATATAAGAAACTAGAACAAGGTGTAGCCTGAATCGAGAATAAACAATGAAAAGGCTGGAAATGATGATAATGGGCGAGCTCAGCTAGTATGGGCGAGCTAAAATCCGGAATGTAGAACTGGGCGAGGTCGCCACATGCAAGTTTGATACATAGGTGAGCCGCCAATGAACAAAACAGTAGTGTCGGGCGAACTCACATGCATTGGCATGGCTAGCTGCATTTTGGGCGAGCTCCCATTCCCACGTTTAAGCCCATAATCGAATGGCGAGCTCAGTTCGATGAATGGCGAGCTGTAGGTAGGACTTAAATCTCGCCTAAGTGTCGTAAATATTTAAAAGGAAGAATATTGATAATTTTAGGAACCATTCAAAAAGGAAGTATATTAATGGTCTTGATGATCTGTTTTGCATGCAGCCAGAAATTGAGAATTCCTATTGGCGAACAGGAAGCAAGGCGAAGCAGGGCTTCGTAATATCAGGTAAGGGAGTTGTGTGTGAAAAGAATGCATGCCCTGTGGAGTTAAATTTATGAAATTACTGAGAAATGGTTTTGGTTTATGACATGCATATTATTTTGATAAATTGCTTTGTTGTGGGCGAACTAAAATCCGACCCAATACTGTTTGTTGAGGCGAACTAGTAAGGGCGGGCGTACTAATCCTTTTGTTATGTTTTGGGCGAAGAACCCCTCTTGTGATGTTTTGGCGGGCGAATGACCTGGTTTTAAATAAATCTGGGCGAACCAATGTGGGCGAGCCCTTTTATGTTATTTTGGGCGAACCAAATTTTTATGATTTTTGGGCGAGTGACCCTTTTTTAAATAGAAAATCCGGGCGAGCCATTGTGGGCGGACCTTTTTTTTTAATGTTGTTTTGGGGCGGGCGACCTAGGTTTTCATAAAAAGGGCGAGTTGACCATGGGCGAGTTGACCATGGGCAATGCCAGATGGGCGAACTGACATGGGCAAGCCATTGAGGGCGAGCCAGTTTTACTTGTTTTTAATATCAAAGGTTGGCGGGCGAACACAAGTTCACCGCACTGGAAGAGTTGACCATGGGCGAGCCAGACTGGGCGAGCTGACCATGGGCGAACAGATTTCAATTTACATTTCCTATGAAACTGAGAATAATACCTTTTTGGAATTATTATTTATTTAAATGATTTAAGTTCATGAATGTGTATCCTTAAAGGTATTTTGAGTTATAAATATGATTTTGAGACTTAGGCCCCTAGTTTTCATGCATTCTCATGAGTTATGAGGCTGATGGACCCGCCAAGTCATTAGCGGTCTCAAGGTCACTTGGCAAGTGGACCCGAGGACCACCTAGAGATTGTGGCCATAGATCTACTGTATCCCTGTTGGGATAATTATTCCATTCTCGCAAGGGGGAGGGGGAACGATGATAGCATGATTTATTTATAGGGTGATGCCTAGTCTCACTTGATGATTTCTGAGAGGATTTATTGAATCCTTTTCATTGCTTATTATATGATATTGTAACTGTTTAGCAAATGATTTGATTATCACAAATTGTATTACAATATCCATTGTTTTTCCCTATTGGGTTTATTGTTGGGAGAAATAAATCAAATAAAGAATACGGCTTTACTGGTATAATGCAATATACACTGCCTTACTGAGCATGTTATCGCTCACCCTTATTTTCCACTCCACAGATTGTTGATCTTGGGTTAAGAGAATTACCTTCCAGAGATTATCAACTGCTAGCAGAGATTTGATATCGAAGGTATATTATTCATTTTATATATTCAGAACAATTGTACAGTACTACTTTAAATATAAGGGAATGTATATACATTTTAGGGTATAAATGTAACAAGTACGAATAATAATAAGAGTTCTAATTCTTATTTAAAATGTTAAGAGTTGTTAAGCATCACAGACAGCCCAACCGGTAAGTCAGATAGGAGTTTATAAGTAAATATTATGTTATATAATGGATTTGGGATGTTACAGATTTAATGGTATCAGAGCAGGGTTGGTCAGATGTTTAGTGATGCTTAAAACGAGAAGTGAATAGTAAACATTCCCTGTAATACTGTATATTCTGAATATATGATTGATATACTAATGATGAGTAATAAATGATCTCTGTGGTACAGAAATGAGTGGAAGAAGGAGGATGATACGCTCAGTTAGAGATATCGGCCGGGTAGGGCGGCACAGATTCCGGAGCCACAGACACCGGAACCTGCCCCAAGACCTCCACGTTCTCTACAGTTAGAGAACATTGATACTCGTGTGAACCAAGTAGAGAGGATGGTAGCCGATTTTATGGCTATGTATCAGGCGGATAGAGCCGCGGATAGGGCAAAGAGAGAGAGAGCTACAGCTCTCGCAGCCCCAGTAGAGGCACCAGTACCGCCACAGCCGGCACCAGTTGTACCGGAGCCTCAGCCTATGCCACCACTGGCACCTCAGCCACCGGTAGCTCCACCCCAGCCATTGATTCAGCCGCCTCGAAATGCGGAGTCTTATTGTAATGTAGCATTGGTGAAATCATTTAAAAAGTTGGATCCACCTAAGTTTAAAGGTACTAGGGATCCATTGGCTGCAGAGTAATGGATTATTGAGGTTGATAGATTACTTCAGATTATGAGATGTTCAAAGACAGATAAAGTAGGCCTAGCAGTGTTCCATTTGGCAGATGATGCGAGACATTGGTGGAAGGTCACTCAGACTGTATTATTTGCTCAGCATCAGGATCTGTCCTGGGATATTTTTGTGGAAGCTTTTAGGAGGCAGTATATTCCTGACACTGCTCAGGAAAAATTACAATAGGAATTCATGGGTTTAGTTCAGGGCAGCATGTCAGTGGACGAGTATGAGGCCAAATTTACTACATTGAGCCGTTTTGATCCACAGACTAGTGCGAATACCCGGTATAAGATTTCGAGGTTTAGAGCTGGTTTGAGGCCATCCATCAGAATGAAGCTAGCCCCATTTGTTATACAGACTTATGATGAGATAGTTCAACGGGCTCAGCTATGTGAGAGGGATTATGAGCAGTTCTAGCTCGATTTCAGTAGCAAGAATAAAGGTAAAGTAAAGGCAAAGGTTAAGAGGTTTATGGAGGAAAGATCAGGTAGAGAGCAGCCTAAGAGAAGTAGGCCTATGGGCATACAGATTTCAGAGGGCAGATTTAGTAGACCAGCAGTTTCTACTCCTGCTAGTGGCCTTACCACTACTCAGAGGAGTGTTGCACCTTTATGTAGACAGTGTGGAAGATCGCATGGGTCACGCCCTTGTCCTTTAATGTAACGACCCGTTACCACATTTATCACTTTATTTTACACAATTCATCCGGTTGGGCTGTCTGTGATACTTCACTTTTACTAACTGTTAAACAAATTTACATAACATTGTTTATATTATACACATCCCCTATCTTAGTTAATCAGATAAGTAGTACTGCAAACATGTCTAAATACAGAAAATAAATGATTGTACCTCATATAAATCAATCGGTCTGTCACATCGTCTATTGTGTGCAGCCGTGATCCACAATCAACTGATCTCACAATCATCAAAACCTGAAATGTTAATATTGGGGAGTGAGCAAACCACGGCTCAGTAAGAGAGTTATATGTCACACTTGATATTCAGCTATCTATATGCTGAAAATAATTTTTATTTTCTCTTTAAAATCTTCCTAGCTGGCTCTAGGCTCACATGTAGGAAGGATACTACAGTCGGTTAGGGATCCAGATAGAGTAAGGTAGGTATTTTAGAATACCATACTTGTTCCGGAACCTAGAAGCAACTGTAGAGAGTACTAAATCCATTTTTTCTCAAAACGATATGATTCTTATTTTTCACAGAGTAAACCACTTATTTCTTTTCACTTCAGTACCCTTTAAAACTTGTGACAGTACAGTGATTTGTAAATATCCAATCATTGGATAATCACTTCTTTGATTATTTCTATCTTAGAAATAATTCTTATATTATTCTTTTAGAATAAACATCTATTTCTCTTTTCAAATCAGTAACCGTATCGTACAGTTCAGTAAAACAGTATATTCAGTATTCAGTAAAACAGTATCTCGATACGGTTTAGTCAGTAACAGTAAACAGTAGCTACCAATTGAGTAAATAGTATACGATAGCTTTCAGTTCAGTAAACAGTAAATGGTAGCCTTAAGTTCAATAAAACAGTAATCAGTGGCTACCATTTCAGTGTACAATACAGTTCTGTAAACATAGTATTTTGGTACGATTTTTCATCAGTAAACAGTAACCAGTGATCAGTACAGTAAACAATACAGTACAATAAATAGGATTCCGTAAATCCTTTCAATAAACAGTAATCAGTGTGTGAGACTAGGCATCAAATAAATCATGCTCTCATTGTTCCCTCAGGAACACAAGTCGTCCGCTTTTGGGGTGCACCCGTAGGCCATCGCCCCTCACGGCTATCTCAGCTAGATCTATGGCCACAATCTATAGGTGGTCCTCGGGTTCACTTGCCAAGTGACCTCGAGACCGCTGATGACTTGGCGGGTCCATCAGCCCTGTGACGCCCTGAGGTGCACTCGTTGGTCCATCGACCCGAGCCACCGCCCCAGGTGGGTCACGCAATTACATGAATAATAATGCATGAACTCAGGGCCTAAAGTCTCAAAACAGTATAAACCGTACCATAGCCTTTATGGATTTTTAAACACTGTAAATCAAATATCCATAAGGCTCACATGTAAATATAATCACCTTTATGAAATTTATAAAATAAATAACATTTTTCAAAATGTTTCATAAAGGTATAAATCATATTTCTCATACGGTGAAAACAGTTATAAAATAGTCACACTGTAAAACAAATCTCATGACAATGTCTTTTTCACCGTAACCCATGTATGCACGCCTTTCCGTGCTATCCATCGAAAACATGGTTTTTAATATCATCGGAATTCAATTCAAATATTTTTGTAATTTATGGAAAAGTAAAATATTTATTTTCCAATTTCAATAATTCCGTCACCATGTTTTCTTCTAAAACACGTGTAGAGACCTCTAGTCTCGAAATTAGAACTTTTCATCATTTCTTAACCTTTATGGAATTTATTTACTTAATTATTTTCATCATTAAAACCATAAAGGTTTTATATAAAATCAAGTGAATATTTAAGAATATTTATAAAAATATTCACTTCAATCTCTTTTTCATTTTCATCTCGTTTCACGTGAAATATCACATACTGGGTAAATTTTCAGTGATTTTCTTTTCACCATTCTCGAAAACATGAATATTTTAAAATCAAATATCATTATATTCATGTTTTATGAAATTTACTTGATTTCTCGATTTTCGTACCTGAAAATCGTTTCACATGAAATCAAATCATTTATTATGGTTTTCGGTGATTTTCGGTAAATTTTAGAAATTTTTCGATAATTTTTCGGCAGTATAACGACTGCCGATTTGGCTAGCCTCCTGCACGAAAATACAGTTTATATTTCTCAACCAGTATTTCACCACAATTTAAAACCGATAAATCACCAAAATTTCAAAACCAATCATTATAAATTTCATTTATAATTTAAATGCATAATTTAAAACATGACCGAATATCCTTACAGGCGGCACATGTCTCCCTTACCTGTCCCGGGTCGGCGACTGCCTCTCGAAGGTCGCGCCCGTATTCACCTCGCCCGATTCCATCGGCTCGATCATCGAGGGAATTTTCTGGAATTTAAATTCTAAAATTTAGAATTTTTTTCCATAATTATTTAAATAAATAAATTATTTAAATAATTTAACACTTTTCGGGATTTCTTACCGATTCCCGTAATTCTCTGGATTTTCCGTAATTTTTAAATTCTCGGGAATTTTTCAAATTCTCGGAATTCCTCTTTTTCTCTTTCTCTTTCTTCTTTTTCTTTCTTTTTCCTTTTTTTCTTTTCTTTTCTTTTTCTTTTTCCTTTTTCTTTTCTTTTCTTTTCTTTTCTTTTCTTTTCTTTTCTGGCTCAGACCGGTCCCCTCCCCTCGTCGTCGGTTCACCTCCGGTGGCCGATTCTCCGGCAGCTCGGTGGCTCGGCAGCTGGCTGGCACCACGGCGAGCTTGGATCTGGCCTCCGTTCGTCCCGAATCGACGGCACGACGACGGATCAACTCGATTTAGGTCCGGTCTCTCCCACCTCTTCGCCGACCCTCCTCCGCCGTTCTCCGCCTGATCGGTGACCTCCCACGTCTTCCTCTTGCTCCGGCGAAGCTTCGATGGGAGTGGCGGCGACCAATTTGGCCGGAGCCGCCTGTTCCTCTTTTCCTTTTCTTCCTCGGCTTCCGCCGGTTTCCCTCTCAATTCTCCTCCGTTTCTTCCTTCCGTTCACTTCTTTCTCTCTTCCGATCACCGGCGTCTTCTCCTCTCCTCGTCGGTGCCGTCTCTTCCTCTCTCTCCCTCACCGACGGTGGTCGGCCTCACCGCTGGGAAGGATCGGGTTTGCTTCCCGATTCCTTTCCTTTCCTCTTTTGTTTTTCCCCTTATTTCCATATTTAGTATATAATATATACTATATAATATATTTTATACATATAATATATACTATATACCATATAAATACATATGTATTTGTATCCAAAATACATTTATATAATGTATTATTATATAAATATATTTCACATTTCCTTTCTCATTTCCTTATTTAATTTGAATTTCCATTTATCCAAATTAAATTTCCCTTTTCATTATTTATTCGAATTTCCAATTTAAATTTCTTCACTCGAATTTCTCGATTTGTCACTTCTTCAATTCTCGGGATTTTCCACAATATTCCGATCTCATATTATATTTATTTATTCATTTCACTAAGTTTCCAATATTAATAATTTCCCATAAATGGAAAATTTACGGTTATCACATTTAATGTCCAGGGCATGTTTTAATTGCGGACAGACGGGGCACTTTATCAGGAATTGCCCGATGCTCAGAGAATCTGCTGCTTCTACTATTCCTCCTGCCTTACCTCATATAACAGCCCCGGCAGCTCAGAGTGAGCAAGAGAAAGCGACACCCTCACAGCCTAGGCGGGCGACAGCAGCAGAGAAAGGTAAGAAGGTTGTGACTTAGGGTCGGGTGTACGCGATGGGTCAGGAGACTGCCGACGCCTCTATTGATGTGATTAAAGGTAAAGTTTATCTCTTTGATCTTCCTGTAATTGCCTTATTTGATCCAGGTTCTACCCATTCATTTTTATCGCCTACATGTGCTAACAGGACCCCAGTAGAGCCGGAGTTGTTAGGGTATACCTTACAAGTGAATACCCCTTTTAAAGATTTCGAGAGGACGAATATTGTATATAGGAATTGTAAATTGACTATAGGAGAGAAGGTTTTTACAGCTAACCTCATTTTGTTGAACATATATGATTTTGATATCATTTTGGGTATGGATTGGTTAGCTGTGAACCATGTTAGTATGGATTGTAATACTAAGTTTATTACCTTCTCTCATCCCGAAAAGTATATTGTAAAGTTATTGTAAATTAATAAAATGCATGTGAATATATGTTTGTGAAATGACACGTGTACTAAAATTGTGGTTGTGTATGAATGTTTATGAAGGATATATTGCTAGTGTGGAGGATGTAGAAAGGAAACATCCAGAGATTCAAAAGATCCCCGTGGTCAAGGACTTCTCGGATGTGTTTCCAGAGGAATTACCAGGGTTACCACCGGATCGAGAAACGGAGTTTACGATCGAGTTGGTACCCGGTACGGAGCCGATTTCTAGACCCCCATATCAGATGGCACTGACAGAGTTGGATGAGCTCAAGAAGCAGCTCCAGGAGTTATTAGACAAGGGATTTATACGTCCCAGTGTGTCACCTTGGGGAGCTCCAGTATTATTTGTTCGGAAGAAGGATGGTAGCCTCAGGTTATGCATAGATTATCAGATGTTGAATCGGGCTACCGTTAAGAATAAGTATCCATTACCTCGGATCGATGATCTGTTTGATCAGCTCAAGGGTGCACAGGTCTTTTCCAAGATAGACCTCTGATCAGGCTATCACCAGTTGAAGATTAAGGAGTCGGATGTGCATAAGACAACATTTCGGACTCGTTATGGCCATTATGAGTTCTTGGTAATGCCTTTTGGGTTGACAAATGCCCCTGCAGCCTTCATGAGTTTGATGAATGAGGTGTTTCATCCCTTTTTGGATAAGTTTGTCATAGTTTTTATTGATGACATCCTGATTTATTCTAAGACTCCGGAGGAGCATGAGCAGCATTTGCAGATTGTTCTACAGACCCTCAGAGAGCGGAAATTGTATGCTAAGCTTAGTAAATGTGAGTTCTGGCTTGACCACATAATATTTCTCGGACATGTGGTGTCAAGGGACGGGGTGTCAGTTGATCCGTCCAAGATAGAGGCCATTGTTCAGTGGGAGAGGCCTAACACAGTTACCGAGATACGGAGTTTCTTGGGTCTTGCCGGATATTATCGTAGGTTTGTGGAGGGATTTTCTAGGCTTGCTGCTCCATTAACACGACTCACACGTAAGGATGTAAAGTTTGAGTGGAATGATGCGTGTGAGCATAGTTTTGGTGAGCTTAAGAGGAGATTGACTACTGCCCCCGTATTAGCCTTTCCTAGCGGATCAAGAGGATTTATGGTGTATACCGATGCATCCGCTCAAGGATTAGGGTGTGTGCTTATGCAGCATGGTCGGGTTATAGCCTATGGTTCTCGACAGTTGAAGGATCATGAGAGGAATTACCCGACACATGACTTGGAGCTAGCCGCAGTAGTGTTTGCACTAAAGATATGGCGGCATTACTTGTACGGAGAGAAATTTCAGATATATACAGACCATAAGAGTCTGAAATATGTATTCTCACAGCGAGAGTTGAAATTTAGGCAGCGACATGGATGGAACTGTTAAAGGATTATGATTGTGAGATTTTGTATCACCCAGGTAAAGCTAATGTTGTAGCAGATGCACTGAGCCGTAAACATGTTGGCATGGTATCTTACATAATGATCAGGGAGCATGATTTGATAGAGCAATTCTCTAACCTTGGTCTGACAGTTGTTTCCTCTGACCAGTATGGATTTACGGTTAGTTTTCGTGTAGAGCCGGATTTGATGGACCGAATCAGGGAAGATCAGAGGAGGGATGATTATTGCATTGGGGTTGCCAGTTAGATTCAGATGGGAGTTATGTCAGATTTTGAGATTGGCATCGATGGGATACTGAGGTTTAGAGGTCGGATATGCGTTCCCTGTGATCAACAGCTTAGAGACTTGATTTTATCAGAGGCCCATACCTCTAGATACACCTTACATCCGGGTAGTATTAAGATGTACCAGAATCTCTGGAGACTGTATTGGTGGCCTAAGATGAAGAAAGACATCGTTGATTTTGTTACTAGATGTCTAACATGCCAACAGATTAAAATTGAGCACCAGAAATCGGCAGGTATGCTTCGACCATTATCGATTCCTACATGGAAATGGGAGCATGTAACTATGGATTTTATTATGGGATTACCACGAACCCGGAAGGGGTATGATGCTATTTGGGTGATAGTCGACAGATTGACTAAGTCTGCTTATTTCTTAGCCATGAGATCTACAGATTCAGTTAGTGCCTTGGCCGAATTATATGTCAGGGAAATAGTGAGGTTACATGGTGTTCCAGTGAGTATTACCTTTGATAGGGACTCTCGCTTTACCTCTCATTTTTGGGAGAGATTTCAGGAGGCTATGGGATCCCAGTTGAGTTTTAGCACCGCTTTTCATCCACAGACTGATGGACAGTCCGAGCGTACTATACAGATGCTCGAGGATATGTTGAGAGCGTGTGCATTGGATTTTAGAGGCTCATGGGACGATCACTTACCCCTGGTAGAGTTTGCTTATAATAATAGTTTTCATACGAGTATCAGCATGGCACCGTATGAGGCCTTGTATGGCAGACGATGTAGATCCCCGATAGCATGGGAAGAAGTGGGAGACCATAAACTGTTAGCTCCCGATTTGGTCGAGCAGGCTTCTCGTGACGTACGAATGATATGTGAGAGGCTCAGAACGGCTCAGAGTCGGCAGAAGAGTTATGCAGATATTAGACGCCGACCCTTAGAGTTTGTAGCGGGTGATTATGTGTTTTTAAAGGTTTCACCATCCAAGGGTATAATGAGATTCGGGAAGAGAGGAAAGTTGAGTCCTCGATACATTGGGCCATATGAGATCTTAGATCGCGTAGGAGATATGGCATATCGGTTAGCACTACCACCAGAGCTGTCAGGAGTGCATAACGTATTCCATGTCTCGATGTTGAGAAAGTACCATCCAGATCCTTCTCACGTGATTCGACATAAGCCACTGGAGATCAGAGAGGATATGAGTTACGTTGAGAAACCGATACGGATCTTGGATAGGAAGGATAAGGTATTGCGATCTAAGACGATTCCTTTGGTTAAAGTGCTCTGGCAATATCATAACGAGGAGGAGGCTACTTGGGAGTTAGAGAGCCTTATGCGTGAGAGGTATCTAGAGCTCTTCCAGTGACAGGTCCAAGTTAAATTTGGAGGACCAAATTTCTCAAGGTGGGGAGAAATGTAAGATCTGAATTTTATTATACCATATACCATAGTTGTACATGATTGATAGTGGAAAATAAAATTCTTTTAGTAAAATTAAAGAATAATTGAATGTGAAATTCCACTCTTTATTTTAAGTTATGAATTATAATATGGTGTATATGAATGAGGGTTGAGTATTTAAGAGATGCATGGAGAGCATTAGGTTAAAAAGAATGCAAAAGAAATAAAATGAAAACCTTGGTTGAAATGTGGAAGCATTGAATGAAGAAATAAATAAGGTAAAACAAAGTCCATGGTAGTGGCTAGTATTGGCGTGGAGAGGAAGAAGAGAAGAAGAGAGGAAAGTCAATATAAGGGGCTATAAGTGGACTTCACGCCACTTTGCTCCCTTGACAATTCGGTTAGGTAATTAATGGTAGGAAAAGATGAGACTAAAATGTCAATTATAGTGGCTGGCTGGAAGTGGCGAGAAGAGGAAGGAGAAAAGAAGGGAAAAAAGGAAAGAAAATTAGTCAAACTGTAGTAAAAGATTTTCCCTAGTCGTCCCTTTTTGGCTAGAAATGTCTCCACCATTTAATGATAGTAGAAAAACTTCACCACGCCATTACCATATTTTCTTCACCATTTAATGAGCTATAAGATAAGGTAATGATGAAGAAAGGGATAAGGAATAAAGGGTGAATTCTGATTGGGTAGGCAGGATTATATAAGAAGATGGAAGCAAACTTCACTTCCTTAAACAACCATCTCGCCCATTTTGAGTTACTGCAAACTCAATTTCGTTTCTTCCATTCCTCTCATACGTAAGCTATGGAACTACATCCTTTAGTCAGTTAAATCTTTCCTCCATCATTGAAGAGCTAAGAAACAAGCAAAATAAAGCTAAGTGAGACAGAAAGCACTCTGCTCCAGGAAGTGCAACTCAGTTGAGGTGAGCTTCCATATTACTATGGTTATCTTGATAAATTGATGGTATATTTCTATGTTTATAACGTAATGAACATGGATATAGCTTAGTTAGTTAAATCTTGTTAGAATATATAAGAAACTAGAACAAGGTGTAGCCTGAATCGAGAATAAACAATGAAAAGGCTGGAAATGATGATAATGGGCGAGCTCAGCTAGTATGGGCGAGCTAAAATCCGGAATATAGAAGTGGGCGAGGTCGCCACATGCAAGTTTGATACATAGGCGAGCCGCCAATGAACAAAACAGTAGTGTCGGGCAAACTCACATCCATTGGCATGGCGAGTTGAATGATTGGGCGAGCTGCATTTTGGGTGAGCTCCCATTCCCACGTGTAAGCCCATAATTGAATGGCGAGCTCAGTTCGGCGAATGGCGAGCTGTAGGTAGGACTTAAATCTCGCCTAAGTGTCGTAAATATTTAAAAGGAAGAATATTGATAATTTTAGGAACCATTCAAAAAGGAAGTATATTGATGGTCTTGATGATCTGTTTTGCATGCAGCCAGAAATTGAGAATTCCTATTGGCGAACAGGAAGCAAGGCGAAGCAGGGCTTCGTAATATCAAGTAAGGGAGTTGTGTGTGAAAAGAATGCATGTCCTGTGGAGTTAAATTTATGAAATTACTGAGAAATGGTTTTGGTTTATGACATGCATATTATTTTGATAAATTGCTTTGTTGTGGGCGAATTAAAATCCGACCAAATACTGTTTGTTGAGGCGAACTAGTAAGGGCGGGCGTACTAATCCTTTTGTTATGTTTTGGGCGAAGAACCCCTCTTGTGATGTTTTGGCGGGCGAATGACCTGGTTTTAAATAAATCTGGGCGAACCAATGTGGGCGAGCCCTTTTATGTTATTTTGGGTGAACTGTTAGCGGGTGAACCAAATTTTTATGATTTTTGGGCGAGTGACCCTATTTTAAATAGAAAATCCGGGCGAGCCATTGTGGGCGGACCTTTTTTTTTAATGTTGTTTTAGGGCGGGCGACCCAGGTTTTCAAAAAAAGGGCGAGTTGACCATGGCAATTCCGCCTTGGGCGAGTTGACCATGGGCGATGCCAGATGGGCGAACTGACATGGGCAAGCCATTGAGGGCGAGTCAGTTTTACTTGTTTTTAATATCAATGGTTGGCGGGCGAACACAAGTTCACCGCACTGGAAGAGTTGACCATGGGCGAGCCAAACTGAGCGAGCTGACCATGGGCGAACAGATTTCAATTTACATTTCCTATGAAAATGAGAATAATACCTTTTTGGAATTATTATTTATTTAAATGATTTAAGTTCATAAATCTGTATCCTTAAAGGTATTTTGAGTTATAAATATGATTTTGAGACTTAGGCCCCTAGTTTTCATGCATTCTCATGAGTTATGAGGCTGATGGACCCGCCAAGTCATCAGCGGTCTCAAGGTCACTTGGCAAGTGGACCCGAGGACCACCTAGAGATTGTGGCCATAGATCTACTGTATCCCTGTTGGGATAATTATTCCGTTCTCGCAAGGGGGAGGGGGAACGATGATAGCATGATTTATTTATAGGGTGATGCCTAGTCTCACTTGATGATTTCTGAGAGGATTTATTGAATCCTTTTCATTGCTTATTATATGATATTGTAACTGTTTAGCAAATGATTTGATTATCACAAATTGTATTACAATATCCATTGTTTTTCCCTATTGGGTTTATTGTTAGGAGAAATAAATCAAATAAAGAATACGGTTTTACTGGTATAATGCAATATACACTGCCTTACTGAGCACGTTATCGCTCGCCCCTTATTTTCCACTCCACAGATTGTTGATCTTGGGTTAAGAGAATTACCTTTCAGAGATTATCGACTGCTAGCAGAGATTTGATATCGAAGGTATATTATTCATTTTATATATTCAGAACAATTGTACAGTACTACTTTAAATAGAAGGGAATGTATATACATTTTAGGGTATAAATGTAACAAGTACGAATAATAATAAGAGTTCTAATTCTTATTTAAAATGTTAAGAGTTGTTAAGCATCACAGACAGCCCAACCGGTAAGTCAGATAGGAGTTTATAAGTAAATATTATGTTATATAATGGATTTAGGATGTTACATTCCATGGTTCCAGTGACTAAAGTATTGATAATACTTGAATTCTTAATATTGTTGAGCTTGAGAACAGCTGCAAGATTAAGCAGTTTACCTTCTTTGGGGTATGCATAGCCTGACCCCACCATGCAAAGCTTCTCGATAGCTTTGGACCAGAAGCCTTGAAAATCAAAGTCCAAAACTCCACGATTACTTGAATCACTTGAATATGAATACAACGACGAACCATAGGAGAAACTCTGTTCGTAGTAATACGAGCTTTGGAAGATCAGGCTTCCTTCCACCTTGAAGACATCCACATCATCAGTTGCATATACATGATGAGTTTCAAAAACTAGAACTTTGGGTTCATGTGTATAATACTGATCTGATTTAGGATTCAGGATGTTATCCCTGCCACTGTAGTAACCGTTTTGACGTTCAGCAAATGGGAGGATATTGAACTCCTCAGCAACTAGTTTTAATTCATGAACAACTGAATCACAGTAATGAGCATAACTAAAATGAGTTGTAGTGCCAGAAACCATATTCAGATAGAAGAAAGAGGAGAGAAAAAACAGCAATGAAGCATGAAAAAAGGAAAGTTTTGATGGAGCAGAGAATATGGAACAATCCATAACTAAAAAGCTTGAGTTTCTTCAGACAATAAGAAGTTGTAGCGAACTCTGAAAAGAGGTGAAAATATATAGCTCTATCTCTCACTGTGATGGGGTGAACTAAGCTAAAGGTGGTGGACCTTCGAACTGCAAAGGAAACTTCTTAGTGCAAGAGCTTTGTAAAAAATTGCTACTTGACTTGACTGAAATGGTTTTTGGGACCATAAATTAATTATCTCTACTTGGATTTCTAGCTGCTTACTGTTCTTAGTCTTGGCTGAGACCAATGGAGTAATAGCAACATGGTTATTTCATTAAATATGTTTGAAAAAAACTGATGTTTTTGTGGAAAGCTTAGTTAGTCTTCCTTCATGCTGAACCTCAAATCATTTTTTTCCACTTTCTGTGGAAAATTATCCAAAGTTTAAGTCAAGAAATGGCATGAAGAACACAGCAAAGCAGAAAATGAGGCTACGGTGTGGGTGTGAAGAACGCAAATTTCGTACTGAATTTGTGAAATAAAAGAAGGAATTTAAATGAAGTAAGTATCGAGACGTAGTTCGAAATTATTTTAGTAATGACATCAAAGATGTGAGTAGTACATTGGGCTATAAACGATTAATATATATATATATCTTAGATTTTATATATATATATATATAAGTGTATATAATTATTTAATTAAATAAAAAGACATGTATATTAAATTAAATGTGGTATACATGTGAATAATACAAATAAGATATATAGCTGTCTAAATGTCTATATACATTAAGTATAATATTTATAGGTTCCAAATTAAAGATTAAAGAAAATATATATTTTAAATATATATATATAAATGAAAAAAAAAAAAGAAAGAGGAGGGAAAGTCGGATTTGGCTTCCCTGGGAAGCCACCGACTTCCCTCACCTATTCCCACGTTAGTGGGAGTAGAACCCACAGATTTAAGAAAACCAGATTAGAGGCTCTGCCTCTTTCAACAAAAGTAAAACCTGATAAAAATAAATAAAAGAGAAAAGACAGAGGAGAGCACAAACTATAGCCGGAGAGGAGAGAGTGAAACGAGGGAAATGAAAAAGAGAAAGTGGCCACCGAAAGGAAGGAGAAGCTGCAGTTAAAGGAAATCGGGAAGGAGATCAAGACTGAGAGCAGAGGAACGGAAAGAGGAAAATAGTTGTAGCAAAAGAAAATGAAGAATACGAACTGAGGAAGAGATCGAGAGAAAGAGTGAGTTTCAATGAAAGAATAGAGGCGTATATTGAAGGAGGAAGAGAACGTAGGAAAAGCATAACAAGAACAAAGCTGAACAGGTGGCGTTTGGATGATGGAAGCAGGACGTGGTTGAACTTCACGTTAGGAAGCAATGATGCGAAAGCAAGAGGCTCTCTCAGATGGCATTTTGGGTGTTGAGAATGATCAGGTTTTTTACAGCTTTCTTAGGTGTTGAGTGTTTGGAATGCTAGCAATGTTTTAAGATTAATCTTAGGTGGTTGTACAGTGGTGTAAAAGGCTATTTTCGGGGTTGAAACAGAAGCATCAGGAGGCAGTGATTCACTGATCCGAGAATGGTTTTTGGGCTGAGTTTGGAAGCTGGCTGGTGATCGGTTGTGAGCAGTAGATAGGGGAGGTTTCGTGGGACTTCAAGAGGCCAAGACAAGGGTAAAACAGAGCAGGTTTGGGCCATTGGATACTGCTTCTAGGAGACGAAGAAGGAGTGATCAAGGGTGGTTCTTTAAACCGAGATAGCCAATAAAGCAGAAGCAATAACGATCTGTAGAGGCTATAACGGGGGAGCTTCAAAAAAAAATAGTTAAACAAGATTTAGCAGCCGAAAGAGAACAAGTAAAGAGAGATGCAATATTGCTGCCGTGAAATCAGCTAATGAGCTTGACGATCAAGCTGATGATAAGAATACTTGATGTAGCAACCAATTAAAGCAGTAAAGGCACACCTAAAATTTAAAGGTTCCAGTCATAAAGAGAGTTGCGGTAAGAAATGCTTATTAGCTTAAGATTCATTTGTAAAGATAGTAGATTAATTATAAGACATTACATGAATGTAGGATTTGCTGCATTTTGAAGAAAACAAAAGCTCCAAAACAATAGGGAGCTAAATGGTGGAGAAGGTCCAATTGGAAGCTTTTAAGGGTAAGAGAATTGTTGCAACCATTTTTCTTAAGTAAATTGTATTGTGATAATGGGAGTTTTAAAGATAAATAAATAGTGATAATGATATTTATTTGAAATAAGTCTAAGAAAAAAAATATATATATATATAACTAGATACAAGGAAGTGCTAAAATGCATTGTACAATTATTATGTGATATGGTTGAATAACATTTAGATGAGTATGAGTGCATAAGTATGGATAAGGTGGAGTATGTATATATTGTATATAGGTATAAGTATATGTATACCATGAACTTGATGAAGAAGAACAAAGTAGGATTTTAATGAAATAGTTGCACATTAAAGCAATGCGAATATATTGAGTACTATCAATAATTAAGTGTTGATGAATACGCTATGGAATGCATGTAATCTTGGTATAGGAAATATTTGGAAAAATATTAAAGGAAAATTTTGGAATGAAAAGCTAATTTTAGGAATTAAAGTGTTTTGATTATTTTTCTGCAGTCGGGAAGTGAGTTGGCATTTGGGCGGTATTAAACTCGCAACTGCACTTTGATTTCTTGGACTGATCTGGATAAGCTACGTCACGACTATTAGGTAAGGGATATGTATACGGAACGTAGGAGATACTGGAATGATTTTAAGATCAATTGCATTGTGTTTTATGAACTGCGTAAGCTTTGCAAGAAACTTTAGAAATTTGATACCGTCATGCTATGAATTTTCGTAAGAATATTGATTTCAGCGATTTTAGCTAAAAGGCTAAGAAACCTTTTTAAGAATATAACTTTTTAAGGAATTCAGTCTTGAAAATATTAAATTGCATGATCTTAGTATATTCAGGAATTTTCAAAGTAAATTTTATTTTATTTTATGAAAATTACCTAAAGTTAGTGTTTTAGAAATATTTATGAAAAGTTATGAAGTTTTTCGGATTTTTGGAATTCCTTGCATTTTAATTGATTTTCGGAACCTTTATGAGTTTTGAAAATACTCCTCCGAATTTGGATTTATAAAACTCTGCATTAGCATGAATTATCTAAAGAATTCAATTTTTATTGAAAGCTTATTAAATTGCATGATTTTAAAGACTTATGACTTTTCTAGTTTAAATTTGTTTTATGGATTTATTATAAATTATGGTACTAAAACCTATTTCTTTATATATTCTGGAAATTATTAAGTTTTTAAATATTTGGAAAATAATTCTGATTTTATGCAATGATTTGTTTTATGAACTTTTATAAATATCTGTATGTTTTGACTTACGGATTTGAACTCTGAACTATGAAACTTATGTTTTGAGACACTGGCTAACCGTCGTCTTGCAGTATCTGGACTGCTGTATATTTTGGATCCAACAGTATCTGGCTGCAGCATGACCTTCGGGGCCTGCAGTATCTGGCTATAGCGTGACCTTCGGGGCCTATAGTATCTGGCTGTAGTGTGACCTTCGGGGCCTACAGTATTTGTATCTGATATGAATTTTGCGCACTATGTTGCTGTGTGATTTGATCCAGTCCGCAGCGGTCACAGATGACACCTGATCAGTGTTCACTGTAGACCACTTGGACTATGGCCATACGTCTATCTGTTATTATCCTTATAGGTTATCTTTGCTGCTTGATTTATACCGAGTTACTGCCATATCTCCACTTTCTGTTATTTCTGATTTCTGAATGATTTCTGAATATTTGATTTTCGAACTCTGAATTTTGGAAACGATATGATATGGATTGCTATGATTTGGATTCTGAAATCTAAAAATGATTTGGTACGGATTTTTATGATTTGATTTGAAATCTGATATGATTATTGAAGACAACTGTTTACATATTTGCATGACATGACTTTGTTAAAGTGATCTGTTATACTGATTTGATTTATATACGATTTTCAGAATACATGAATTCCTCGCTGGATAAGATTTCATATTTTAGAAATATCCCTTATGATTTAGAACTTATTAATTGTTTCAGAACACATGCATATAGCTTACGGTATCTGTCTCTTTATATATATTCCTTATTGGGCTTTCCAAAAAGCTCACCCCCCTTCTCCACCTTCTAGATTATTTGCAGTAGGCGATCTGTACGAGAGGTTCTGACACGTCCTTCGAGGTTTTTGTATCACCTTTGAAGGTACATGATGTACAGATATCTATTTTATATTCAGACTTGTTTTACAGTACTTTTATAGTAGGGGGATGTAATTAAAGGAAACGCTTAGTACATTTATGATAAGTAATTATGCATGCAACTTTGGTGGACATAAATTTTGTTAAGTAATATAATTTTAATATGTAACTGCATGCTTAGTCAGAAAACTTTGAACTGGGACCAAAACATTTATAGGATATTGATTTAGCTAATGTACATTTAGCCTAAGAATAAATATGAGATACTAAGCACAGCCCAACCAAAGGTAAGTGAAAAAGGAAAAAAATTTGGCTCATAATTTTGGTAAAAAGGGTCGTTACAGTGGGTCCAAGCCAAATTTTAGCCCAATATTTGGTTTCGAAGACTTCTCTTGGCAGGTCCTACAGTTGACTCGACTTAAACTAGTGATGATGAAATTTCCTGCTAGCTGCTACCCAATAATTTATTTTTAGATAGCTGAAACTGTCCACCATGCGTTCGGTATATAGAAACCAAAGTTTACTCTAACTTCATGCGGGCTATGTGAAGGAAAGGAAAAGGTCTTATTACAACTGCCAGAGAAGACTTAGACATTCAGAGAAGCAACTGCCTGAAGTTATCAGTTATCTTTTTAGTAATTAAGAAAATCATTAAAAAAGTGAGAAAAAAGCCATTGAAAAAGTTTCAGAATTTTCCATTGAATTTCATTTTTGTTTTATTTTTTCAGGTGCATAATGCCAGAAGTGAAGTAAAACCAATCCAAACAACAATTTTGCAATTAATTTTGTTGTAACAGTTGTGCTAATAGAGCCCTTAAGGTCTTTGTTTAGAAGTCGCGACAACATGATACACAAAAGGCTAAAACTTAGCCCTTTTTGATTGCAGGTGATTTTAATGTTCAAGTTCATCTTGGAGCAGTAAAATAAAAGGGTTAACTATATACCTTCTGTGAAATATGGCTGGCTAAGCAGTCAAAATTCATCACATAATTTGCACTATATATTTATGCCAAATGTTTCTTTAATTAAAGTATTTGGAATATTTGAGGCTTTGCTGTTTCTTTTGATTCTATAGTTCTCTTCAGCATTGAGTAAACTATCTACCTACTTGCCTTAAAACATCTTTTGAAAATTTTCATTTGCTGAAATATGAGTTATTATTGCGTACATGTGATCCTCTTCAGACCCTACAGTGTGTTACCCTTAAACTTGCAACCTCCTATTTAGAAGTCTGTTGTGGCTAGCGTTAAGACATCGCCATTTTCCATTTTTGTTTGTTAATCTGTGTGTAAAGGATCTATGAAACGACTTTACTAGCTTAAAAGTTGTTCAGAAACAGAGTAGAAATTATACAACTCAATCAGAAAGCTCAGAGGCCTAAGTAAAAACTGCAATTCAATCTGAAGTCCTAGATTTTCTTTACAATCATGATTTTCCTATCGCTTTGACCTTCTCATATGCTCACAGGTAACAACTCCCTCAATCTCTTAGGATGACTGAAACTAACACCAAAGTCTATATGCAACGCAAAAAATAGCAGAACTCCAAAAAGCATAATGAAATCTATGTTCATAAGGATCCACATAAATGCGTAATCTGTTTTATATATATATATATATATATTAATTTCAGGCATAAAACATTATCATATGGATGTGGCAGCATTGAACAAAAGTGTTTATGACATAGGATAAACAAGTGAAAGCATTTTTTTTTTTGAGTTTGAGAACATGTTGAATAGAAGAAAACCATCTGATGAACAAAAAGTTATATTCTCGCAAGTGCACGAATCAAGATAGTATAGCGTGCAAATACCAGAGTCGATCCCACAGAAATTTGCTAAATTTATTCAATTAAAATCTAACTACTTATGCTCTAACAATTATATAAGTCAAATAAAAGAAATTACCTAAGTGTCTAATTAATTACTAAATTAACTAATTAAATTAATTAACCTAATAAAATCAAGAAATTAACCAATAGAGAAAAGCCTAGGAATTTGATTTCACCAATACATTGCAATTTTATGTCTTCAATCCTAAAAATCTCAATTCAATTCTAGGGTTCATTCTTCCTAATATATGATTACTCTGTTTGATGGCAGCTATAATCAAGTATTTTTAATCATTAATTACCTATGATGTGTAGCATAATCAATGACTAAAAACCCATTAAGAACAGAAGAACATACAACAAGAACCAAATAAATATTCTAGCTTGATGTATGCATCAAATATTTATTCAATCATTCAAGAGAGCAATACATGGCTTAGCATATGATGTGTACCCTTACCATGTCTCCAACAACCAATTAATTTATATTAAGGGTGGCCAATCAATAACATAAATCAAAAGATTGAATTAATAACAATGAATGATATTAGAATTTAAGAATTGATCAATTAATCATAAAGACATAAAATATGCAAGTAGGCTTAATCAAATTCCTAGTAAAAAAATTAGTTCATGCTTAAAACAGCAAACAACATCAAATTAATAAAAGAAATCATGCTTCAATTAAACAATAACTAATTAAATGTATATAATAATAATCTAATAAAGTAATATAATAAACATTAAAAACTACCCTTTTAAACCAAAATCAATCTCCTGTACGTGAACCAAACAATAAAGAACTAGCAAATGTGGCATTTAATGTGGTCAAAAACACGTCTTGCACTCAATTGATTCAAGCCACAAACTAGTCAACAGTTCAACAGTTGGCTCTTTTCTTCTTCGTTGAAGCTGTAGCAAACACAAAGACCAGCATGCTCTGCGATGACGACAGCAGCAAGTCGCGGGAGTGTAACAGCAGCGGCGACTTGGAAAGTAGCAAGCAAGGGCAACGAAGCAAGGCTCACGCAACAGCTTGCGGTTCTGTTCAGCTCCAAAGCTCTCGGTTCTTTGGGTTTCAAGGAGTTGCTCTACAAAATAGAAAGAAACACAGCAAAAGAAAATACCACTAAACAGCCCAGTACCGATCCTCTCTTCCAACTCCTTCGATTCTCTCCTTTCTTTTCTCTCCAAATTGCTCTCTGTTTCTTCTGTGTCCCTTTACTGCCGTCCCTCTCCTCTCTTTTATAATTTGTTTTCTTTCCTTAAAAATTTCTAGGGATTCTATTTAATCAAGCAATAAATCTCAGTCCTTTATTTTCTTTTAATCCTATGGTCCAAAAGTCTTTAAAACAAATCAAAATTTAATTACAACTTTAGAAAATCAAACAATGTATATTTCAAAATTTTATTCCAATTACAAAATTTATTGTTTGATTTCATGCCATAATTTCCAAAATTAATTCCCAAATCACTTTCTCTAAATTAATTCACAAAATACATTTAACAATTAATTTTACACAATAATATAGCAATAAATGTGGTAATTAAAACATAAATAATATAACAAATATATTATTATCAAATACCCCCAAACCTACATTTTTGCTAGTCCTCGAGCAAAATTAAAAGAAAATGTACTTGTTTGTGACCTTTAAGAACAAAAGTGAAAACTCAAGGACACCCAAAAATTTTCACTCAAATTTATGTAAATTCAATTCCACTTGATTTTCACATATTGCCTTAAGTATACCTCACATCTATGATTAAAGTAATTGTTCAAAACACAACTCAATAATCTCATAATTCAAATGTTAATTAACTCAAATCATGATATTAGATGTGTGTGTGTGATTAGCCAAACTCAAATTCCTTGTCAATACTCAATTAAAATTATGCAACTCATGAATAAATGATGTGATCTCAATTTTTTTTTTAATTCTACTGACACTCCATAGGCTTGCTCTTCTTACATCTCTCCACTAATGTAGACAATAAAATCAACTTAGATCAATAGGTCTTTATTAGCTTATAATGTTTGGCTAAGGTATTGGTTAACAAAGAAAAGGAAGGTAAAAATCAAAACAAGAGAGCTAACAATGATAAAGCACATACTGAATTTTTTCTCTTCCTTTTTTTTTTCACTTCCATTTTCTGTTTTTTTTTTTGAACTCCACATATTTATCTCCACAACCCCCAAACCTATCTCTTTCATGCATTTGTTTGTGGATGACAATTTCCATGACACATTTTAAACTCCTTCTTCTTTCTTTTTTTTTTTTTATCACAATGGAGTCAAGGCATGATCCAAACAACTTTTTTTTTTGGGAACCTCTTCTTTTATTAGCTTGAAAATATTTCTTGAATCACATCCCCTCAATGATAGATATGTGCATTAAAGCTCTCTTTAAGGGTACATTCATTATTTTTCAGGCTAATTTGGGTAAGGTCAATGAGGTTACAAGAAAATTCGAATGGTGGCTATTCATATGCTTTTGCATATGCCATTCTTTCAATAAGGCTCAATGGGGGTATACTAGTAATTAATTTGTAACATGGTAGGCTTGAAAGGCTCAAACGATCCAAAAAATGCCTAAATCATCTCTAAGTCAATCAATTACCTATGATTTCGCCTCAAGTGTAATAAAACAAGTTCTAGAGTGTCATGCATGATCACCGATTTCACAAGTCACATAATCAGTCACTAAGTATTAACAATTCATAAGAGTATTACTTATGTGCTCAATTATTTATCAATCATGAAGTGAATAAAATTAACAACGAATTATTTAATTACCTAAGAATGCTTTTCCCACAATCACTTAACCATAGTAAAATTCTTTCATATTCATCGTAGGCTAGTGAAAAATCATAGTGAAAAAGAAAAGCATAAATCCAAGTAATTTTTTTAAAAAAAATTTTAAATTTTTTTTTGTTTTTTTTAAAATAAACTAAATAGACACAACTAAACCACACCCCAAACCTAAATCAAACTTTGTCCTCAAAGTTGAAAAACAAAGATTAATAAAAGAGTAGGAATGTACACACTAAAAATAAAAAAAAATAAAAAGAATGAAAAATCATACCTAGTTGGGTTGCCTCCCAACAAGCGCTTTATTTAACGTCTAGGCAAGACGGGATGCTTGGTCTAAGGCTTCTCCAAATCAACAAAATCCACTATCTGGCCCTTTGGAGTGCCTTCCAAGTATGGCTTCAATCTATGCCCATTCACCTTGAAACTAACTCCTGTTCTCATGTTCTCAATCTCAACTGCACCATAAGGAAACACTCTTCGCACCAAAAATGGTCCACACCACCTTGACTGCAACTTTCCTGGAAAGAGATGCAAACGTGAATCATAAAGTAAAACTTTCATACCTTGTTTGAACTCTTTTCGAAGAATGGATTTGTCGTGGTAGAGCTTTGTTCTCTCCTTGTAGATCTTTGCATTCTCATAGGCTTCATTCCGAATCTCATCTAACTCATTCAATTGGAGCTTCCTAGCTTCACCAGCTTTGTCCATATCAAAATTCAATGATTTGATCGCCTAATATGCCCGATGCTCCAATTCTACAGGCAAGTGACATGCTTTTCCAAAAACAAGCCGATAAGGGCTCATTCCAATTGGAGTTTTGTAAGCTGTTCTGTAAGCCCATAGAGCATCATTTAACTTTACTACCCAATCATTCCTCTTTGTGTTCACCATCCTTTCCAAGATTGACTTTATGTGCCTATTGCTCACTTCAACTTGTCCTGAAGTCTGTGGGTGATAAGACATAGCTACCCGATGGGTGATGTTGTACTTCTTCAGTACTGCTGCAAAAATTTTATTACAAAAGTGAGTTCCCCTATCACTAATAATAGCTCTAGGAGTACCAAATCTTGTAAAAATCATGTCTTTCAAAAAACTATGTACAATCTTACCATCATTAGTCCTAGTAGCTATTGCCTCAATCCACTTAGAAACATAATCAACAGCAACAAGAATATAATTATATCCAAAAGATGTAATAAAAGGTCCCATGAAATCAATACCCTACACATCAAAAAGTTCAATTACTAAGTTACCTGTGAGTGGCATCTCATTCCTCTTGCTTATATTACCTGTTCATTGACATCTATCACACTTAGTACAAAATGAATTTGCATCCTTGAACAAAGTTGGCCAAAAGAATCCGGATTGCAACACCTTAAGTGCTGTTTTCTTACCACTATAATGTCCTCCACAATTCAATGTATGACAGTGGTTCAAAATATTGAGTTGCTCACCTTCAGGGACACAACGCCTAATGATCTGATCAAGACAATGCTTGAATAGATATGGATCATCCCAAAAATAATGCTTCACTGTGGACAAAAATCTTTTCTTTTCCTGTGAAGTTAAATCAGGATTAAAAATACCACAAGCCAAATAGTTCACAATATCAGCATACCAAGGCTCTTTTCCATGCACTGAGAATAACTGTTCATCAGGAAAAGTTTCATTAATGAGAATAGCATCATCCCTATGACACTTTTCAAGCTCAGTCACTTCAGCAAGTCGAGATAAGTGATCAGCCACTACATTTTCACTTCCCTTTTTATCCCTAATTGTCAAGTCAAACTCTTGCAAAAGTAACATCCACCTAATCAATCTAGGTTTAGCATCCTTCTTTGTAAGCAAATATTTAAGAGCAGCATGGTCAGAATAAACAATCACCTTAGAGCCAATCAAATACGAGCGAAACTTTTCTAAAGCAAAAACAATTGCTAAAAACTCCTTTTCAGTAGTAGAATAATTCATTTGAGCATCATTTAAAGTTCTACTCGCATAATGAATAACATGAGGCAAATTATTTATTCTTTGTCCTAAAACAGCACCAATAGCATAATCTGAAGCATCACACATCAATTCAAAAGGAATAGACCAATCAGGTGCTACAAGAATAGGTGCAGTTGTTAGTTTTTCTTTCAAAGTATTAAAAGCATCAAGGCAAGATTTGTCAAAATTAAACACATGATCTTTAGCCAACAAGTTACATAAAGGCCTACAAATCTTAGAAAAATCTTAATAAAACGCCTATAGAAACCTGCATGACCAAGAAAACTCCGCACACCCTTGACAGAGTAGGGGGCGGTAACTTTGCAATGATATCAATTTTTGCCTTATCTACTTCAATACCTTACTAGAAATAACATGTCCTAAAACAATTCCTTGTTTAACTAAAAATGGCATTTTTCCAACTCAATGTCAAATTTGTCTCCACACATCTTTTAAGCACTAAGGTTAAATTATCAAGGCAATTATCAAATGAATCACCAAAAACAGAAAAATCATCCATAAATACCTCAATAAACCTTTCAATCATGTCAGAGAAAATTGACATCATGCATCGTTGGAAAGTTGCTGGGGCATTGCAAAGCCCGAATGGCATTCTACGATAAGCAAAAGTACCAAATGGGCAAGTGAATGTTGTCTTTTCTTGATCCTCTGGTGCAATAGGGATTTGGTTGTACCTGAAAAACCATCAAGAAAACAATAGTAAGCATGGCCAGCCAACCGTTCAAGCATTTGATCAATAAAAGGAAGAGGAAAATGGTCCTTTTTAGTTGCAGCATTGAGCTTGCGGTAATCAATACACATTCTCCATCCTGTTGTTGTCCTTGTTGGCACCAACTCATCATCATCATTCTTGACAACTGTAATACCTGATTTCTTTGGCACTACATGGACAGGACTCACCCATTTACTATCAGATATCGGGTAAATAATACCTGCATCAAGCAACTTAAGCACCTCAGCCCTTACTACCTCTTTCATGTTCGGATTCAATCTTCTTTGGGTCTCCCTTGTAGGTTTTGCATCATCCTCCAACAAAATCCTATGCATGCACATGGTTGGGCTAATCCCTCTAATATCAGCTAAGGTCCATCCTATGGCTGTTTTATGCTCTCTCAAAATACTCAACAGTTTATTCTCTTCCATTGTGGTAAGATCAGCAGCAATAATGACTGGAAGAGTTTTATTTTCACCAAGGAAAGCATATTTAAGAGTAGGTGGCAATTGTTTCAATTCTAGCTTGGGTGGGGAAATAATTGAAGGGGCTAGCTGTGGGTTAAAATGCCCTAAAGACTCACTAGGAATATTTGTAGGGACTTGTGGCATTGCACTGTCTAATGCTAATGTGAATTCCATCACCTCTTCATCATCCTTTCCACAATCCTCTCCAATCAGGGCTAGCTCCAATCTGTCCCTTGTTTCATCCTGCACAAAATTAGAGACAACAATTGAGTCCAAAACATCAACTGAGAAACAATCATTTGAATCTGTAGGCAATTTTAAAGAATTAAAAACAGAAAATTCCACAGTCTCATCTAAGACTGTCATGGTTAATTTCCCATTTTGAACATCAATGATTGTCTTTGCTGTAGCCATGAATGGACGTCCAAGCAAAATAGGCAACTCATGTTCATTATTTGACTGTCTCTCCATGTCCAAAACTACAAAATCAACAGGAATGATTAGTTTATCAATTTGAACTAAAATATCCTCCACAATGCCTCTAGGATATCTAATTGAACGATCAGCAAGTTGTAGAGACATTGTGGTAGGTTTTAGCTCTCCTAACCCTAACTGCAAATAAACAGAATAAGGCATTAAATTAATGCTTGCACCCAAATAACATTGCCTTTTCCGTCTTTGAACCTCCACAGTAATGTTGATGTTAAAGCTCCCAGGATCCTTTAATTTAGGTGGCAAATTGCTTTGAAGCACAGCACTTACCGTTTCCGAAACATTACCTTTTCATGGCTCATACTTACGCTTGTGAGTATTCAATTCCTTAAGAACTTTGCATAAGATGGCATGTTCCTGATCATATCAAGCAAAGGTAAGTTCACATAACTTAGACAAAATATCATATATTTCAGAAAATGACTTATCCAATTTGCTTTTCTTGAGTCTGCTTGGAAACGGAATAGGAGGAACATAGGGGTGTTGAGCCTTGTGTAACTTAGGAGTTTCACAAGATGATTGGATTCCTCACTTTGACTTGGCTCCTCAATATCCTTCTTTTTGCCACCACTTGGACTTTTCTCTTTTTGCTTCTCCTTTCAACCTCTTCACCTGCAGGTAAGGTTAAACTTTCATCAGATTATCATTCATTTTATTATCAAATACCTTACCGTTTCTTAGAATAGCAATCGCTTTGGCTTGCTCGGGCTGGCTTGGAAATTTTCCAGGAACATGGCCTTGCAATGCCTCTGCAATTTGCCCCACTTGGACCTCAATTTTCGCAAAGAAGCCTCTTGTTGTTGGAATCGCTGTTCATTGCTTTGTTGGTTACTTTGACAAACTTCTATGAAGTTTTGCAAAGTATCCTCTAAAGCTGGCCTCCGCGATTGGAAAAAGAGCTTGCTTGATTCTGGTTTTGGTTGTTACTCCATGAAAAATTAGGATGATTTCTCCAACCCGAGTTGTAAGTATTTGAAAAAGGATCATTCCTCACCCGTGGGTTGTGAGAGTTCATCATATTGGCTTGCTCAACAAAATCTGGGAATTTTTCACTAGAAGGACAAGCATTAGTAACATGACCATGAATCCCACAAATTCCACATACCTCATTAGACACTGGCATTCTTTGACCCATCATCATAGCACACATAGACTTCATTTGCTTGGTTAATTCTGAAACCTGCATTGCCAACTCAGTGTTAGTGTTAATCTCATAAAGACCTCTAGGTTTACCTCTAACACTCTTTTGTTGTGAATTAGCTCCAAGCATCTCGTAGAGCTCGTAGGTCTCTTGTGCAGTCTTTTCTCCCATGGCACCTCCAGCAGCATTATCAACCATAGCTTGACAAGCTTGGTTAGTCCATCATAAAAAAATTGATTTTGCAATTCTAATGGGTACCGATGATGTGGACATTGTATCAAAAGCAATTTAAAGCGTTCCCAAGCTTCATGGAATGCCTCACCATCTGCTTGTGTGAATGTTGCAATCTTACCTCTCAATTCAGTGGTTTTGGCATGTGAGTAGAACTTACCTATGAACTTATTGTACACTGCATCCCATGTGGTAAGTGAAGCTGGGGTTATAGACATGAACCACGTCTTTGCCGCATCCTTCAAGGTGTAGGGAAAACATCTCATTCGTAATTGGTCCTCAGTTAATCCCTGCAAAGGAAAAGTTTGAACAGTTGCATAAAAATCACGAATGAATGTTAAAGGATCTTCAATAGCAGCACCATGAAAAGAAGGAAGCATATTAAAATGAATATTCTTAAGCTCATAGTTCTGGCTGCATCATTGAGAACAATGCATGATGGTGATGTCCCCACAGTAGGACGTGCAAACTCCTTCATAGGACGATTTTGAACACGATTTTGAACTTGATTTTCAGCTTGATTCCCCACTTGTAACTCCATGTTCATTTCAACTAGTTCCTCTTCTTGTGCCTTCTCCTTCTACCGATTCTGTCAATTTGATCGTTGATGGGCACTATCTCTTGATCAAGTGATCGTCGACCTTGCATCACTACCTAAAAAGAAAGGAAAGAAAAAAAAAAATTAGTAAGCTAAAAAAAAAATAAAAATAAAAAAATAAAAAAAACACACGTAGTTAAATAAAATTGAATAAACTTAAGACAAATCCCCGGCAACGGCGCCAAAAACTTGATGAACAAAAAGTTATATTCTCGCAAGTGCACGAATCAAGGATAGTATAGCGTGCAATACAAGAGTCGATCCCACAGAGATTTGCTAAATTTATTCAATTAAAATTCAACTACTTATGCTCTAAAAATTATATAAGCCAATAAAAAAATTACCTAATCTAATTATCTAATTAACTAATTAAATTAATTAACCTAATAAAACAAATAAATTCACCAATAGAGAAAAGCCTAGGAATTTGATTTCACCAATACATTGCAATTTTATGTCTTCAATCCTAAAAATCTCAATTCAATTCTAGGGTTCATTCTTCCTAATATATGATTACTCTGTTTGATGGCAGCTATAATCAAGTATTTTTAATCATTAATTACCTATGATGTGTAGCATAATCAATGACTAAAAATCCATTAAGAACAGAAGAACTACAACAAGAACCAAATAAATATTCTAGCTTGATGTATGCATCAAATATTTATTCAATCATTCAAGAGAGCTATACATGGCTTAGCATATGATGTGTACCCTTACCATGTCTCAAACAATCAATTAATTTATATTAAAGGTGGCCAATCAATAACACAAATCAAAGATTGAATTAATACAATGAATGATACTAGAATTTAGAATTGATCAATTAATCATAAAGACATAAAATATGCAAGTAGGCTTAATCAAATTCCTAGTAAAAAAATTAGTTCATGCTTAAAACAGCAAACAACATCAAATTAATAAAAGAAATCATGCTTCAATTAAACAATAACTAATTAAATGTATATAATAATAATCTAATAAAGTAATATAATAAACATTAAAAACTACCCTTTTAAACCAAAATCAATCTCCTGTACGTGAACCAAACAATAAAGAACTAGCAAATGTGGCATTTAATGTGGTCAAAAACACGTCTTGCACTCAATTGATTCAAGCCACAAACTAGTCAACAGTTCAACAGCTGGCTCTTTTCTTCTTCGTTGAAGCTGTAGCAAACACAAAGACCAGCATGCTCTGCGATGACGACAGCAGCAAGTCGCGGGAGTGTAACAGCAGCGGCGACTTGGAAAGTAGCAAGTAAGGGCAACGAAGCAAGGCTCACGCAACAGCTTGCGGTTCTGTTCAGCTCCAAAGCTCTCGGTTCTTTGGGTTTCAAGGAGTTGCTCTACAAAATAGAAAGAAACACAGCAAAAGAAAATACCACTAAACAGCCCAGTACCGATCCTCTCTTCCAACTCCTTCGATTCTCTCCTTTCTTTTCTCTCTAAATTACTCTCTGTTTCTTCTGTGTCTTTACTGCCGCCCTCTCCTCTCTTTTATAATTTGTTTTCTTTCCTTAAAAATTTCTAGGGATTCTTTTAATCAAGCAATAAATCTCACCCTTTATTTTCTTTTAATCCTATGGTCCAAAAGTCTTTAAAACAAATTAGAATTTAATTTACAACTTCAAATCAACAATTATTTTAAAATTTTATTCAATACAAATTATTGTTTGATTTCATGCCATAATTTCCAAAATTAATTCCAAATCACTTTCTCTAAATTAATTCACAAATACATTTAAACAATTAATTTTACACAATAATATAACAATAAATGTGGTAAATTAAACATAAATAATATAACAAATATATTATTATCACCATCCCTAATTAAAACACTGAAATATACAAACTTAACATCAAAAGACCCTACGGGCATCAATTCATAATGATACAGTCACAAACATGGAAATTTGGCGTAAAATCTAAATGGAGAAGACAGAAGTAAACAAGAAAGTGACACTTCTATAACAATTATTACACAAGTGGTAAAGCTAGCAGGAATTACAAGTGCTTGGTTTTTGCTGCAATTACTTTTCACAAGCCTCTAGTACCTTCTCATACATTTCTTGATCTTGAAATCTCTGTTGAAAAAAACACAAGAATAACAAAATCCCAAGCAGTTGAGTAGAAATCTACAGCAGGATCTGCATAAATGTATGACGAAGAAAAATCTTGCATATAACTGTGTGCTCTATAAAGGTCATATCTGCAGGTTATCAGGTGAATGATAGTGATTCCAACGTAAAAGAAATGAGAAAGAGAATTTTCTCTTCATTTTTTGAAAATGCTGAAGAGGATTTGAGGGAAAAAAATCCATCAAGGACAAAACCAGCATAAGCCCTTGAACAGCGCCCCCCCCCCCAATAGAACTGTGGCTGATCATTAGAGTAAGAAGAATGCATCCCAGTGCCATATCTGCTCTTCCTCCATTTCACCAAGAAAGCTATTAAACACCCAGCCATGTATACTGGTAAACGCCAAGAAAGCTATTATGCTCTATCTTGTACAAACATATAGGATACACCATACAATCCTTTTTATAGCTCAAATATATCAAACAGTAGCAACAAGGAGATACCATATCAGGGATTTGGCTTCTCCGGACTTGATGTAACATCCCGTTACCACATTTTTCACGTATTTCCATACAACTTTACCGGTTGGGCTGTCTGCGATGCCATTAACATTCAACAGTAACAGTGATAAATGATAAACATTTATCTATTAATTATGGAATATGAAATTTCTTTTCATTATTCCTTACATCTAACATCCCCTATTAACCTTTATTTCACTAAGGTAGTACTGTATACATATGTCTGAAATGTAAAAGAGAAGAGACTGTACCTGTCACATTTAACGTGCCATGCCTCAGTGCTTTAAGCATAGCTATACCCATCTGAGAGCTAATTCTCTCAACTCCTTGTACTTCTTATCTGTGGAGTTAAAACAAAGGGGTGAGCGATTCATACGCTCAGTAAAGGAAACATATGCTGCTTTAAATAAAGCAAAACTATATATCACAACGCATTTATTCTTTTCTTAACAATAACCCAGTAGAAAAGACAGTGGATATATAGTAACAACTCTCTTAAAACACCATTCAAATCAATGGATAAACAGTTTACTTTAAAATGTAGTAAACACTATATAGGATTTCAACAAATCCTCACAGTAAACAGAAATTGGTAAGTTGAGACTAGGCAACAAATAAATCATGCTATCATCGTTCCCCCTCCCCCTTGCGAGAACGAAAACTGCCGCTTTTGGGGTGCACCCGTAGGCCATCGCCCCTCACGGCTATCTCAGATCTATGGCCATAATCTATAGGTGGTCCTCGGGTCCACTTGCCAAGTGACCTCGAGACCGCTGATGACTTGGCGGGTCCATCAGCCCTGTGACGCCCTGAGGTGCACTCCTTGGTCCATCGACTGAGCCACCGCCCCAGGCGGGTCACGCAACTACATGAATAATAATGCATGAATTTAGGGCCTAAAGTCTCAAAATCACTTTCATATCACATGAAAACCTTTATGGAATTATCACACCCATATTATCATTTTCTCAAAATGATTTGATTTCCAAAAAGGTTTAGGCTTTCTGTTTACAAAACACTTTGAAAACATTCCCAAATCTCAACCTTTAAAATCTGCTCGCCCATGGTCTGCTCGCCCAATATGGCTTGCCCATGGCAGCTCGCCCCAGTGCGGTGAACTTGTGTTCGCCCGCCCAACTTTGCTTTTAAAATCAGAAAGCAAAACTGGCTCGCCCTTAGTGGCTCGCCCATTTGTCAATTCGCCCAAAAGGGTTTATATTTCTATTTTCAATTTTTCAAAGATATTAAAAGGCTCATTCTTCCTTAAGAAATACCAACGAAATCTGTTCGCCATGGTCAGCTCGCCAGTCCGGCTCGCCCATGGTCAATCATCAGTGCGGGAATTAGTCTTCGCCCGCCACTTAGATTTTCAAACAAAGTAATCTAGCTCGCCCTTAGCGGCTAACCCAAAAGAATGTAAAGGGGTTCGCCCAACCTGGCTCGCCTGCCTTTTATTTAAAACAGGGGTCGCCCGCCCCAAACAACATTAAAAAGATTCCACCCTCGGTGGCTTGCCCGCCCTATACTAAAACAGGGGTTGCTCGCCCCAAAACAAACACAAGAGGGCTCGCCCGCTGTAACAGTTCGCCCAATTCACACCCATTATCAAAACCATTATCAAAACCAATGCATGTCAGAAAACAAAACATTTAACTTAATGTTTTCATAAAATTTACTCCACAGGACATGCAACACTTCACACACATCTCCCTTACCTGTTTCAACGAAGCCTTGCTTCCTTCTCGCCTTCCAAATCGCATTCACCGAGTTCATAATTCCCGGCTGCAAATAATTTATAAATTCGATTAATATTTTCATTTCATATGACTTGGCGAGATTGAAATAAATCAATGACTACTCGCCCAACAGAGTTCCAACTAGCTCGCCCCAGAAGAGCTCGCCATTCACCAAATGGCTTCCACGTGGGAGCTCGCCCGCCATTACTCACCGTAGGTTTATGAGCTCGCCCAACATTCAACTCACGAGGCCTACATTGGCTTGATTGTGGGAGTTCGCCCACAATACTATTCGCCCAATGCCTTATGCATTTGAGCATTTGAGCTCGCCCATGAATTCATTTCGCTAGAATTGAGCGTTCTCGCCCTTTGGACACAGACTTTATCTTGGCGAGTTCTTTGTTATCTACTCGCCTCATTGGCGATTACTAATTTTTCATTATTGGCGATCACACTAGTCGCCATTCTCGCCCCTTATTCCATTATTTTCCTTGTCTTCATATTCTCTACGGATCTAACTCAAAACAAGTCTGCATCTATGTTTATTACTTTGTAAAACATAGAATTCTATCATCAAACACCAAGATAATCATAGAAATAAGGAAGCTCACCTTAACCATCTGCACTTCCAGAATAAAATTGTTTTCTGTCTCACATTGGCCTTGCTTTTGCTTATTCCTTCAGCTCATCAACCATAGAGGAAAGGTTTTATAAGCAGTTTATGTGTTTAGCCAACCTAAAAGTGAAGTTTTGTAAATCAGGCATGGTAGAAATGAGAGAAAATCAGAACATAACCATTGCAGTTACATAGCTCTCGGAAGAAAGATGAAGTTTGCTAAGCCGGTCTTCCTCAATTGTTTCTCCTTATATAGCCATGCTATCCAATCAGAATTCATCACTTGGCCTTATCCCTTCTTCTTACATTTATTTCACGTCTTTCATGCATTTAATGCATGAAGAAAAACTGCAGCAAAAGCAACGGCTATGAGAAGCCATTCTCTGCACATTTTGACTTACTTCACTTGCCATTAATTGTCTAAACCGATAGGCCAATGGCGTGAAGTCCACAGCCTCTTTTCTTGACTTATTACACCATTTGTCTTATTTCTCAACCAATAAGATTACTTCCTTTATTGACTTTATTATTTCTAGATTGTTCACACAGGCTCATTCCAGTTGCCTACTCAACTTGAGGCCTTAGCTCGCCAACACCAATTTTCAGTTTGCCAATATACGATGTGGTGATATATGAGCTGATTTCCTTTACTTGGCTATCACCAGGTTTGATCTACTCGCCCCCTTGCTATCATATAACTCACTCAATCCATATGGGCGATTACATGTCCTCGCCCATTCGGGCGATCACCTACTCAAGAGGCATGGCGAACTCACCTATTCGCCCTTGCCATAATTCAACTCGCCAACCTTGCTCTGATTCACTAGTGGACATACCTATTCGCCAGTATGGCCATCAGACACTAGTTATCCTCAATTGGCTGTCACCCTTGTTCGCCCGTTGGCGAGTTCTTCCATTTAGTACTCGCCCGCCAGGTATTTCACATAAATTACTCCGTTCATATCTCAAATAAAAGAGCTTTTCCACCCAAGTGGAAATCAATATTCCTTATTTATTTCATTTCCATTATTAATTTATGAAATTAGACTCTACAGTAGTGTAGAATCAGGTCTTACATTTTCTCCCCATCTTAAGAAATTTGGTCCTCCAAATTTCAACTGGACCTATCACTGAAAGAGCTCTGGATACTTCTCACTTATAAGGCTATCTACTCTCTAGTAGCCTCCCATTGCCAGAGCATTTCAATCAGAGGATTTATCTTAGATCTCCACACTTTATCACAATACTTTATCCTTCCTATCCAAAATCTGTACCGATTTCTCAACGTAATTCATGTTCTCTCTAATCTCTAGGACTCATGTCAAATCACGTGAGAAGTATATGGATAGTACTTTTTCATTATTGAGATATGGAATACATTATGCACTCCTGTCAACTCGGGAGGTAGTGCACATCTTTCATATGATCTAAGATCTCCAACGATCTAATGCCTCGAGAACTCAATTTCTCTCTCACTATGCATCTCAATGGTGAGACCTTGATATACATAACCTCTTGTATATCTCAAGAAGTCTGTTCGACCAAGTCAAAAATAATTTTCGGTCTCCCATTTTCTCATGCTATCGTGGATTATATCGTCTGCTAAATAAACCCTTTCAAGTGTTATGCCTATACTCTCCTTTGGCCATCATCATCAACAAACTCTGCTAGGGTAGAGGATTATCCCAGGAGCTTATAAAATCAACTGCACATTATCACACCATATCCTCGAGCGTCCATATCATACGCTCGGACTGTCTCTCAGTCTGCGGATAATCTGCGGTGCAAAACTCAATCGGGATCCCATAGCTTCCTGTAATCTCTCTCAACACTGAGATACGAAGCGGGACTCCCTATCAACTATAATGCTCACTGGAATACTGTAAAACCTCACCATTTCCCTGACATATAATCCGGCCAAGGCATTAATTAGCTCAACAAATTCCATAATCAAGGAATGAGCAGACTTACTCAATATATCCACAACTATCCAGATAGCATTTTACTCTTTTCAATTTTTCACTAAGTATAGGAAGTACCTCTAATATAGGTATTTTTCTTCCTTATCACATCTCTCAACTTTTATTTATTCTCGTCTCTAACATAAAACCACGAATATCTCTTTATACTCCTCATTGTCTCTAAGAGTACTGCCCGCCTCTTCTGGCCATCAATAATCATCCCTTTGGCGCTCTCCTGCGCTCTAGTATTATTCTCTCAAGTGAGTTGGCGACCACTTAGTTCGCCCACATCTCACAACATGTTATCCGGTATTGAGCGATCGCCCCACTCGTGGGTCGCCCATCCCGAATTTTCTCAAGGTCCTGAAGAATCTCGGGCGGCTTCTCTCAAAACCAATTTACACTTCCTCAAGTCTTTTATCATCCTTGAGAGTTAGTAACTCATCTATACTATTTATCACTTATCATCTCACTCGGTGTTTAGTCGATAATAATTTGATGACTATCCTTTAGATAGTTTTAATCAATCGTACGTAATTGTCCCAGTAGTCTCTGAAATACCACGCACTCGCTCTCAATATATCTCGGAGCGTCCACACAATGCGCTTGGATATCTATATCAATCTGAGGCGGTGCTAACAATAAAAATTTGGAATCCCAAAGCCTCTTGCTATTTTCTCAAAGCATATGGCGAATCAGGGATCCCTATCACAAGTACCCACTCACTGGAACTTCACATACGTTCTCTCTGTTTCACCAATATATATCTACTAAGGCACTCATTACATCCCGAAACCTGATGATGAAGAAGTGAAATAATTTGGTTACTCAATCCATAATCACTTCTATAACATCATGGTTCTTTCGGATTCTTCACCACCTCACAGTGATTGTTTCATGATTAATTTAGGATTGCTTTTCTTTTGCAGACCTTAATATTAGCCACCGATTACGTCTCAGGTAATCATTTTCCCCTCGATCACTTCTCTTATCTCAAGTGATCATTCTATCTCTTATTCTCCTAGTACATGTAATGTCACTACTTGGAGAATATACTTTTCCTTACATCAATTTCTGAAATTTAAATTTATTATCATTTAGATTTCATCACCACTTTACTTATACAATTTCACATTCCCAATATGTACATATATACACATATGTATATCCTTTTTCAGGATTAGTAGTACTTCTTGTATCTGCTCCTCTGAGTATGACAATTTCATCTTTTTAATTCTGGCTTGTCATTAATTCCAGCCATAACCACATGGTGATCAGAGGAAATCACATTTATTCTTATACTTGGGAACTACCTCATAACTTGTGTTCCCTAGTCATCATATGACTTGTCTTCTCAAGACAATTTCATTCTTTTACATTCATCACCACAGTTGTTTTCCCACTTAATATAGTACTCTACTGTTACAATCTCATAACCCTTTCGAATACTATATTCATACATACCCATTCACTTCTACTTCCTCCCAATTAAGTATTGAATCAATAAGATAACAAATTCCACAAACTCTCCAACAATTCATTTGTGCTATACGGGTAAAACTCATAAATTTTATACCCCAATAAGCACACTTTAACCTCGCTTAAGTAGTAAAATCTTTTACTCAGACAATTTTAATGTCTGCTTAATCAATTGAGACCTCACGTCTCTAATATATATTTCAATTAGAAACCAATGGTCACTGACATTAACAATAAGGTTTTCCATACCTTATTCAATAATATTGCTGATATCAATATACATATTTATTCTCTTTAAAATCATCCTAGTTGGCTCTAGGCACACAAATAGGAAGGATACTACAGTCGGCTAGGGATCCAGATAGAATATGATAGGTATTTTAGAATACCATACTTGTTCCGAAACCTAGAAGCAACTGTAGAGAGTACTAATCCCATTGCTTTCAAAACGATAAAATTTTCGTTTTCACTAGTTATATCAAAACAGTTGAGTCTTTACTCATCAATCTCTTGAGTAGTTTTCTCAAGCTCTACAGATTCACTGGTAAGAGCTTACAAACAATTTCTATTTCAATTCATCAACCTTTAAGCTTGTCAACTAAATCTCGATGCCAACTTTATAATTTGGCAACTACGAGACCTTTCATCTTCTTGGCGATTACAGCTATTGTTCTGTTCGCCATATTGTTTTGATTCATGTCATATCGTTGGCGATCGCTCTTCTCGCCACTTTGCTAGGATTCATACCACAATTTATTGATCAGATTACTCCATACTCTTTGGGCGATCCGGATTCTCACCTACTTTAATAATTCATGTTATATTGGCGGACTCATTTAAGTCCTCGCCATCATCTAACTCGCCCACATCATTGGCGATCATGCATTTGCACGTCCATTGGCGAGCTTTCCCAATGTAGTTCTTGCCCGTCGAGTATTTCACATAAATTTCATAATATTTCGGTTCTATGGATATCGTAACGGACCAGTCCAACCGGCCATGGCAATCCCTCTTTTTGGGCCCATCGACAACGATTGCTGTGACAACGCTACTTATCCATACCGTCCTCTTTGGCGAAAGCCTCGACGCCCGGTCCTTCCAACCGTGCTCGAGCTCGCTCATCTCAAGGTTTTCTTTCGCATCCGCAGTGACTCAACATTTGACTTCTTTAATTGTCAAGTTACTACTAATATCCATTCTCCTAAAACATAAGGAGTATATATAACCAGTATTATCATAATCGATTTTACATCATTTCTCACACAATTCACCTTTTGAAATCCAGACCCCAAAATCCACAACAGGGCTAACTATCTCGCGACCTCTCATAGCTTGTACTCTGGGTCGCCATACTTATCAATATATCAGTGGGGTCCACAGTAGGGATCATCCTTTACACCATCAAATACTATTTTAAATCAATTTAGTCTTTTATTTTATGACTCAGATAAAGCATTTCAATATAGGGGTATGGTCATAAATTCCCCTTTAATTCTCTTTCTTCGATATACCTCCAAACATGCGATCTTAAGGCTTATATGCTAATATTATCCCTTTTCATCTCAATATCATCATTTTCAGGATCTTAGTTCGATATGGACAGAGAAGTCCTGGTGGGGCCCTCACCGAGTTCCTCACTGCACCTTATCGAATCGACCCAACATTATGATGATAAGATCGCCTATCTCATGCAGAATTTCCGGATTACTATCTCTTTTTGTAACCCATAATTCATCAACTTTCACCATATTTCACCACTTAACTCAATTCTCAGTCATTCGACTCCTCTATACATTCAGACTATACAGTACTACAGGGGATGTTAACCTTTTTCAACACTTCCCATGCTAAAGGCATCAACAGACATCAGACCAACCCAAGCTCTGATACCATTAAATCTGTAACATCCCGTTACCACATTTTTCACGTATTTCCATACAACTTTACCGGTGGGCTATCTGCGATGCCATTAACATTCAACAGTAACAGTGATAAATGATAAACATTTATCTATTAATTATGGAATATGAAATTTCTTTTCATTATTCCTTACATCTAACATCCCCTATTAACCTTTATTTCACTAAGATAGTACTGTATACATATGTCTGAAATGTAAAAGAGAAGAGACTGTACCTGTCACATTTAACGTGCCATGCCTCAATGCTTTAAGCATAGCTATACCCATCTGAGAGCTAATTCTCTCAACTCCTTGTACTTCTTATCTGTGGAGTTAAAACAAAAGGGTGAGCGATTCATACGCTCAGTAAAGGAAACATATGCTGCTTTAAATAAAGCAAAACTATATATCACAACGCATTTATTCTTTTCTTAACAATAACCCAGTAGAAAAGACAGTGGATATATATAACAACTCTCTTAAAACACCATTCAAATCACTAGCTAAACAGTTTACTTTAAAATGTAGTAAACACTATATAGGATTTCAACAAATCCTCACAGTAAACAGAAATTGGTAAGTTGAGACTAGGCAACAAATAAATCATGCTATCATCGTTCCCCCTCCCCCTTGCGAGAATGAAATATGCCGCTTTTGGGGTGCACCCGTAGGCCATCGCCCCTCACGGCTATCTCAGATCTATGGCCATAATCTATAGGTGGTCCTCGGGTCCACTTGCCAAGTGACCTCGAGACCGCTGATGACTTGGCGGGTCCATCAGCCCTGTGACGCCCTGAGGTGCACTCCTTGGTCCATCGACCGAGCCACCGTCCCAGGCGGGTCACGCAACTACATGAATAATAATGCATGAATTTAGGGCTAAAGTCTCAAAATCACTTTCATATCACATGAAAACCTTTATGGAATTATCACACCCATATTATCATTTTCTCAAAATGATTTGATTTCCAAAAAGGTTTAGGCTTTCTGTTTACAAAACACTTTGAAAACATTCCCAAATCTCAACCTTTAAAATCTGCTCGCCTATGGTCTACTCGCCCAATATGGCTTGCCCATGGCAGCTCGCCCCAGTGCGGTGAACTTGTGTTCGCCCGCCCAACTTTGCTTTTAAAATCAGAAAGCAAAACTGGCTCGCCCTTAGTGGCTCGCCCATTTGTCAATTCGCCCAAAAGGGTTTATATTTCTATTTTCAATTTTTCAAAGATATTAAAAGGCTCATTTTTCCTTAAGAAATACCAACGAAATCTATTCGCCATGGTCAGCTCGCCAGTCCGACTCGCCCATGGTCAATCATCAGTGCGGGAATTAGTCTTCGCCCGCCACTTAGATTTTCAAACAAAGTAATCTAGCTCGCCCTTAGCGGCTAACCCAAAAGAATGTAAAGGGGTTCGCCCAACCTGGCTCGCCTGCCTTTTATTTAAAACAGGGGTCACCCGCCCCAAACAACATTAAAAAGATTCCACCCTCGGTGGCTCGCCCGCCCTATACTAAAACAGGGGTTGCTCGCCCCAAAACAAACACAAGAGGGCTCGCCCGCCGTAACAGTTCGCCCAATTCACACCCATTATCAAAACCATTATCAAAACCAATGCATGTCAGAAAACAAAACATTTAACTTAATGTTTTCATAAAATTTACTCCACAGGACATGCATCACTTCACACACATCTCCCTTACCTGTTTCAACGAAGTCTTGCTTCCTTCTCGCCTTCCAAATCGCATTCACTGAGTTCATAATTCCCGACTGCAAATAATTTATAAATTCGATTAATATTTTCATTTCATATGACTTGGCGAGATTGAAATAAATCAATGACTACTCGCCCAACAGAGTTCCAACTAGCTCACCCCAGAAGAGCTCGCCATTCACCAAATGGCTTCCACGTGGGAGCTCGCCCGCCATTACTCACCGTAGGTTTATGAGCTTGCCCAACATTCAACTCACGAGGCCTACATTGGCTTGATTGTGGGAGTTTGCCCACAATACTATTCACCCAATGCCTTATGCATTTGAGCTCGCCCATGAATTCATTTCACTAGAATTGAGCGTTCTCGCCCTTTGAATACAGACTTTATCTTGGCGAGTTCTTTGTTATCTACTCGCCTCATTGGCGATTACTAATTTTTCATTATTGGCGATCACACTAGTCGCCATTCTCGCCCCTTATTCCATTATTTTCCTTGTCTTCATATTCTCTACGGATCTAACTCAAAACAAGTCTGCATCTATGTTTATTACTTTGTAAAACATAGAATTCTATCATCAAACACCAAGATAATCATAGAAATAAGGAAGCTCACCTTAACCATCTGCACTTCCAGAATAAAATTGTTTTCTGTCTCACGTTGGCCTTGCTTTTGCTTATTCCTTCAGCTCATCAACCATAGAGGAAAGGTTTTATAAGCAGTTTATGTGTTTAGCCAACCTAAAAGTGAAGTTTTGTAAATCAGGCATGGTAGAAATGAGAGAAAATCAGAACATAACCATTGCAGTTACATAGCTCTCGGAAGAAAGATGAAGTTTGCTAAGCCGGTCTTCCTCAATTGTTTCTCCTTATATAGCCATGCTATCCAATCAGAATTCATCACTTGGCCTTATCCCTTCTTCTTGCATTTATTTCACGTCTTTCATGCATTTAATGCATGAAGAAAAACTGCAGCAAAAGCAACGGCTATGAGAAGCCATTCTCTGCACATTTTGACTTACTTCACTTGCTATTAATTGTCTAAACCGATAGGCCAATGGCGTGAAGTCCACAGCCTCTTTTCTTGACTTATTACACCATTTGTCTTATTTCTCAACCAATAAGATTACTTCCTTTATTGACTTTATTATTTCTAGATTGTTCACACAGGCTCTGTGAAATCCCCCAATTTCATGTACTTACTAATTGTTATACTTCACAATTAGTATAACATGTTTATACTGAATTTATCTTATGTCATGAAAGATGAAACCTTAGAGATTTAGAAAGACATAAGTTATACGGAAAAGCCATTGGGAGTTTGGATGGAAAAGATAAGGTATTGAGGTCTAAGATGATTTAATTAATTAAAGTCCTATGGTCAAACCGTACTATGGAAGGAGCTATAGAGGACTAAAAAGCTTGATGAAAGAGAAGTATCCCGGGTTATTCATTTGATAAGCTAAGCCAAATTTGGAGGACCAAATTCTTTAAAGATGGGGAGAATGTGAAATCCCCCAATTTCATGTACTTACTCCATAATTGTGAAGTATTTTGGCTTAAATGAAGTAAATAGATAGGAGAATTATGAAATATAAATGATGTATGGAACATGGAAGAAGTAATGAAATGGAAAGTCAAATAGTCAAGGAAATTAAATTGATGTTATAAGAATAATTGAGGTACGAGCAAAGAATTAATATCAGAAAATTAAGTGTAACTAAAGACAAGTGTTATGAATGGTCAAATAATGACGGTTAAAGGTTGAGATGAAATGATTTAATTGGATGATGATAAAATAGATATCAGATTTTAATTGGTGTAATGAGATGTGGCTGATATGATAAGGGAAGAAGAGAATTAATGGTCAAATGAGTCAAAAAGGGTCAAGGAGTAAAGCATGGCTAAGATTAATGATGGGATAAGAAGCAATTAATGAGGCTGCATGAGTCATCCCCCAGCCATCACCCTACGGCAGCCACTCTTCTAGCCCTCTCCCTCGTGTTCTCCAAGTTTCCATAAGTTCTATCCATGGCTACCTTGACAAACCCCCTCACTCTTCCATCGATCCATTAAGTTCAATTAATGAAAAACGATCATAGTCACTAGACGAGGCTAGATCCGAAGTTTGGTAGATTGAATCCAAGTATTGAAGGAGATCTCAAAGTTTGAGATTTTGGTCACTAGCAAAAGGTAAGAGAAGAAGATGATTTGTTCAATTATGTTCATGGTATGGTGTTATACTGAATTAGTATAACATGTTTATGGCAAATTCTTAAAGGTTTGCTTTGATATAATGATTTCAGATTTGAAGAAGAAAAAGTTTAGGGTTGGCGAATCAAGTGATTTCATGTTCTCGAAGTGATCGAGGTAAGGAATTTATGTAACGGACGTAAGGCGGCTATGTCCGCATGTTTTATAATGATTTTATGTGATTTGGGGAGATGTACTACTTGATTTCATGCAGGAAAAATGACATTTTCGGACTTGTCTCCTAGTACCAATTAGGTTAGGAGCAGCCGACTGCCTTAAAGGGAAGTCGACTGCCTAGAGACAACCAAAACGCCGTTTTTCGAAAACTGGTTCAAACCAGTCGACTGCTATGTAAGCCAGTCGACTGCTATTTACCCAGAAGCATTCTGTTTCAAACCAGTCGACTGCTATATGGGACAGTCGATTGCTATTTGTTAAAAATGCATTCTGTTTTAAAACCAGTCGACTGCTATTTTTAAGAAGCATTCTGTTTGAAAACCAGTCGACTGCTATATGGACCAGTCGACCGCCCTCATGTGTTTTCAAAATGAAAAATATCGGAATTTTAAATAAAAATAATTTCGATAAATGAAAGTACAAAGCAGCAGCCGACTGCCCTATTAAGCCAGTCGACTGCCCTGTTTTGAAAAGAGGTTTTCAACCCTATTTTCAGAAAGTATGAAATGTCATGGCTTGAAGCTATATGGCATATGTTTTGAGATTATGCACTTTCATGTTTCTAGTAGGGGCTTTGATCAAGTCCTGAAAATGATGTATGTTATGGGCTGAGGAACCATAAGTCAGGCCTCAGTCGCTACAGAAGGACACCTGACTAGTGTTAACTGTAGCCACCCACAGTTGGCCAATCTGTTTATATTTCATGTTCGGCTAAAGGAGGATTCCTGGCCCTACGGGGTACGCCACATGATGATGATGATGATGATGATGATGATGCAGTGCATAACCTCCATAAAAGTACAAATAGTTTTTATGTTATCAAAAACTATATGTATATGCGATTTCAAAGAATAAAGAAATCGAAAGTACTTGGTGTACTTGTATAAGAAGTTTAAAAGAAGTATATGATGTACGATTTCAAGAAAGTATAAGACGTTTTAAGAGAAGTATGTATATATGTATGTAAATGATATTTGAAAGAAGTACTTGAAATATGTTTTGAAGAAGTATACGAAACATGCTATGTTATAAAAGCATGTAAAGTATGTTTTAAAGTATGTATGAAGCATAATGTTTAAAGAAAGAAGTTTATGCATGATGTTTTAAAGAAAGAAGTTATGCATGATGTTGTTAAAGAAAGTATGTTTGCTTAAACCATTGAAAGAAATATGCATGGTTGCAAACAATGCATGAAAGAGGTTTATGATGCATGCTTTATAATGCTTTACATGACATTATAGAGCCAAGTAGGAAAAGTGCATATAGAGGCATAGCACGCTCTTTTACATACTTTTCTTACTGAGCGTAAACTCACCCTTTTACGAACATTTTTCATACAGACTATCTGAAGTAATCCCTCGCTCTCGATAGAAGAGCCTACGAGTGGATCTTGAAAGTTTACCTTCGAGAGATGCTTCCCAAGTAGTATAGAAGGTATACTTATGTAATTATACAAAGTAAATTGTAATTCAGCTATGGTACAGTACAACTAACATTATTGAATATAAGATGTCGGGGATTTAAGTTAAGATGATGCATGAGATCTTGTGGAAACGGATGATACATATATACATGTATCATTAGTCTGTTTTATTGAAATTGAATTATTTATATTGAGCTGTTAGATATTAAGCTTAAGAAAGAAAAGAATGGTTGACATTGACAAGCAAATCTAATCAAGTTAAGTGAAAAAGGGAAAAAGGTGTATTGTAAATGTATGGTGACAGGGACGTCACAGGCTCATTCCAGTTGCCTACTCAACTTGAGGCCTCAGCTCGCCAACACCAATTTTCAGTTTGCCAATATACGATGTGGTGATATATGAGCTGATTTCCTTTACTTGGCTATCACCAGGTTTGATCTACTCGCCCCCTTGCTATCATATAACTCACTCAATCCATATGGGCGATTACATGTCCTCGCCCATTCGGGCGATCACCTACTCAAGAGGCATGGCGAACTCACCTATTCGCCCTTGCCATAATTCAACTCGCCAACCTTGCTCTGATTCACTGGCGGACATACCTATTCGCCAGTATGGCCATCAGACACTAGTTATCCTCAATTGGCGGTCACCCTTGTTCGCCCGTTGGCGAGTTCTTCCATTTAGTACTCGCCCGCCAGGTATTTCACATAAATTACTCCGTTCATATCTCAAATAAAAGAGCTTTTCCACCCAAGTGGAAATCAATATTCCTTATTTATTTCATTTCCATTATTAATTTATAAAATTAGACTCTACAGTAGTGTAGAATCAGGTCTTACACTTGATGATTCACTTCCGAATGGGACCTTCTCAGGATATACTTCCAACTCTCTAAGTCTAGAAGGAAGAATGCAATGACCACCAAACTTTTGCTGAAAGTAAATGATTGCAGCAAGTAACAGGAGTCCTAGAAGCATAATGGCATCCCAAGCAGCAGAGAAAAAATCCGCAGCATTATCGAAGGTTTCATGGACATTGTAAGTTGTAAAACAAAGAAGAAACAATCAGCTATGAAAAGCTCTAATATCCATCTCAAATTAATTTCTGGAAAATTTGTCATTGTCCAAGTTTGTGAGTTTTTGGTAAGACAAATAAAAATCATTTATTATCTGTCTTATTAAACATTTTTCCGGCACAACTGAAATGATGCATGGAGCAATCCTCCCGATATTGCATTTCACAAAACTCTTATTCTCATTGTGGTATAGCAAACATAAAAACAGCATTAAGGCCAGGGAAGACTTGGAGCTTTCTGCATAGTCAAACTAAGCTACAAGGAGAAACAAGAAAGTTCAGATAGCTCTTACTCCTCGTATGTCTCGTTCGTTGTAGGCCTGCATTGCAACTTTGGTCCAATCTCCATTTCACTTTCGTTTCTACTTGCTAAAGATATGCCAAGAAGGTATTGATGTAAAAGCATTGATCAAAGAGCAACATATAAAGTGTTCATAAAAATGCTTGGTATAGATACGTCATGAAATATGATTTAACATTATAAATGGAAAAACGAAAGCATGGAACGATAGTTAATTTGGTAAGAACTTTTGTTTTCTTGACCAGATTAAATGGTTCATTTCATCAAGAAAATGAATTCAATAAAGAAACTACCAAATTGTCTACAGCACCAGTACACGTCTTTCTTTTTCCATAGACCTCTGCGGAGAGGTGTGTTATGTGGCTTCCAGTAATGCTATGTCTCAACCATAGCAGTATCTTCTGGTTCACCATGATTGAAGCTTCTAGATTTGTCCCTCATCACTCAAACATGCATGGTTCTCCAGAATTGAAACTTCGAAGTCTTTTGATGCCACTTGAAACGTTTTGTTTCTGATTACTTTTAAATTTTTCAACATCTGGTGTTGCTTATTTCATTCTGGACCTGACATGCTCTTTTTTTTCTTTTTTTGCTTTTTGTGGTACATCAGAATCAGATTTAACTTCTGGTTTAGTTTCATAATTTCAAAAAATATTTATTTTTAATTACTCCGTTTTCTTAGTTTTTATATGAAATTATATTTTTTTAAGAAAATGTAATAATCGTAAATTCCATCTTTTGGTGGATTAAATAAATAAACAAACAAAATAAATAAAATAACAAGTAAGCAAAATATGGGAATAAAATATAGTTTATAGAATATGGCTTCTTGAGGAAGCTTCATCAAACCCGATCCCACTAACTTGTAGTTTTTTTTTTGGATAAAGTATTTTTTTTTTTTTTTGCTACACCAGCTACTTTTGCTTCAGTTCTGCCGTCCATCATCATCGTCCTAAGGCTAGCCATTTCAATATTTTTCTCTAGTCTTTTACTACATCGAAACCACCATTCCTCACCATCATCTTCCCGTCCGATCCTCTTTTGTTGTGGCGACAGTAAAGGAGCGTGGAAGAGGAAGCTTAAGGCAGGAGAAAGGCTAGACTTGAGGAGCAAATGGAGGGCTGAACGGGTGCTGGAATGAAGGAGCTGCAGTTTTATTGTTGACCGAAAGAATGAAGAAGAAAAAGGGGGCTGACGATGGTGGTTTGTAGTACAGGAAATGAAGACTAAATTTTAAGGTTCTTCAAGCCGTGGTTACAAGAGGGAAAAAGGGGTGTTGTACGGAGGTTTTTTAAACTTGCAAAAGGAGACTTCCAAGGGCTGTTAAATTCATATGGAAGCCTCTTTCATTTTGGCTGCCATATTTACTTAAAAAGGGAGTTGTAAAACGTGGGTGATCTCTTGCTTTGGAATTGTTTTATCTTCATGGAAGTTGACCAAGGCAAATGATAGTCTGACCAAGAGGAAAGGTAGCTATTGTTGAGATATATTTGAGTTTAAATTTAGTTATTTACTTAGGAAATGAATAATAATGAAATAAGGTTGAAACATGGTAGATTTATCTCCATTTTGGACTGCTTCATGTGCTTGAAAGCTGAACAAAGAAAAGGAAAAGAAAAAGAGTGAGTATAATTGATGTATTTGGATTTAAATTACCTAAGATTATAAGAAAAGCACAAAGGTACTAGAAGGGTGGAAACAAAAATATATATATTAAGAAATTCAAATGAGGATTTAATGAGGAAAAAATATGTTAATAATTATAAGCTTAATATATATATATATATATGTGTGTGTGTGTGTGTGTGTGTGTATATATATATATATATATATATATATATATATATATTAAGAAGTTCAAATGAGGATTCCATGAGGAAATAATATGTTAATATTTATAAAACTAAATATACTTATATATGGTCTTTGATGTAGGACTATTTGGAGAATGGAAATTTAAGAAGGCAATAGATTAATTTGCCAACCAAGAGAGAATAAGCAAGGTAAGACACATAAGACATAGATACATATACATATACATATGTGTATATATATATATATATATATATATATATATATAAAAGCTACCTTAAGGTAATTTCATAATATAAATTTAATTGATTTTATGCCTTGATGTAGAAGGGATTTTTACAAAGGTAGAGAACCAAAATACATTAAATTTAAGGCTAAGAGGGAAGGAAATCAAGGAGGACAAAGGTGCCATAACAACATTTGTGCTACATATTGAGGTAGGAGATATATATAGGAACGTAGGGGATACTGAAATCAATTTAAAATCAACTGACTTGTGTTTATAAATTGTATTTTCTTGCAGGAGGTTTTAAGAAAATTAAGCAGTTATGTTGTCGAATTTTCATGAAAATTTCAGTTTTTGTGATGTAAGTTTGAACTTAAGTGACCATTCAAAAATAGCAAATTTTCTAGCAAGTTTCGTTTTGGAAAATATTACATTTCATGATTTTGAAATGTTTATGGAATTTTATCCGAAGTCTGTTTTGCTCAGACATTATTGAAGTACTGTATTTTAGAAAATGTTTATGAATAATTATGAGTTATATACATTTACAAGAAGTTATACGTATATTCTTTGATAAAGTTTCGAAAGTGCTACTTTGAATTCCGAAACATATATATATATATATATGAATATTTTGAGACATGACTAACTAAAGTCACTGTAGTATTAGAACTTCCGGACTACTATGTGACCTTGATCCAGTCCATAGTAGTATTTCGACTTTTGAGCTATGTGATCTTGATCTAGTCCGCAGTGGGCCTAGTTGATACCTGATCAGTGTTCACTGTGGACCCCTTCTGAACTATGGCCATATGTCTAACTAACTTGCACTTTCTCTCGTGGGAATATTTGGACTGCATGATGAGTACTTAGTCGTTCATATGTCTCCAGCTTAGTATGTGTATGTTTTCAGAACTTATTTCCGTATATGAATTCTGAACGTTTGGATGTTTGGACTTCGAAACCAATGTGATTTTATTTGGTTATTCGTATTGAATCTAAACATGATAAATGCATATATGTTCAGACTTATGTTATGAACTTGTCTGATTATCTCAGTTTGAAGGAATTGTTTTTCTGATGCATTGCATAAGTATTATTTGGTTTATGAATTCGTATGAATCTTCACTCCGAATTTTGTAAATGTTTTGTAAGCTTGCATATAAAATTTCGGTATCTGTCTCTTATATATATTTCTTACTGGGCTTTCCAAAAAGCTCACCCTTCTTCCTCCACCATTCCAGATTTCTTTCAGTAGGAGTGTATACACGGGGTGTTGTCATGTCCTTCGAGGCTTTTGGTTCCATTTTGGAGGTATATTATGTACAGCTATTTACTTATATTCAGACTTGCATTTTCAGTACTCTTAGAACATGGGGATGTAGCTAAAGGAATTATATGATATACCCATGTATTATGATGATGCATGCATCTTTGTCAGTTATATATTTTGCTAAGTGAAATGATTTGAGAATTGAATTGTAATAGTTGTAAATTTCCTCTTTTAATGGATTAAATAAACAAAGAAAATAAACTAGTTAGGAATATATTTTGTTAAATGCTAAAATAGAGTTAAAAAGGTAAGTTGAATAAAATATGTATATATATATATTATAATGGTGGGAATAAAATATATTTTAAAGGGAGTAGCTTGTTGAAGAAGCTCACGAAACCCAATCCCACTCACTTTGACTCCTCTCCACCGGCTAGTACCCTTGCATCTCAACACCGTCCATCATCATCATTCTCCTTACAACCATTTCAACTCTTCCTTTCCTTAACCTGCTGAATCGAAAACCCTACCCCACACCATTTCATCACCTGTTTGATTAACAAAAGTGTGTTGGCTGTCAAGGTTAAAGGAAGCACAACTTAAAGTAAGAAAAAGGCTGCTTTTTGGGAGCCAAAACAGAGGAGATAAGGGGAGTTTAAGCCATCATTTGGTATTGCAACAAAGTTGGATTTGGAGATGTAACGAGAGCAAATGAAAGAGAGGGAAGCGAGAGGCAAAGTGGAGTAGGAAGTGGTCTGAACCAAGAGCCAAAAGAAGAGAAAAGTGGGCTGAAACAGAGTAGCAAATGTATATGGCTAAAAGGAGACGTGAAGCAAGGACGTTTCGGGTTTGAAAGAGGCAGCTGGAGGCACGGCAAACCCTTTGTTTGGACTGCTATAATCACATGAAAGCTCGTCAAAGGAAAAGGGTAGGCTGACCGAGAGCTAAGGTAATCAATGGTTAGAGTTAATTAAATTTAAACTAAAGAATTGATTCAAGGAAAACAAAAGATGATGGTCCAAGGCTGAACCGTGACAGGTTTTATTTGTATTTGGACTGCTGTAGATTGCATGGAAATTGAATAAAAAGAGAAAGGCAAACTACTGATTTGGACGAAAAACAAAAACGTGGAAGAGGCCTGAATAAAGGTGACTTTTAAGGCACATATAAGGGCTGTTAAGGAAGTAAATTCTAAGGGAACAAAATTAGCTATTGAGAAGTCTTTAAGTCAGGAAATTTTGTTGCACATTTGTAGCCCACAGCAGCCCCAAAAATCATAGAGATCCAAGTTGCCTAAAAGAGGTTGTCGGTATTGGCTAACTACAAAGGGGTAAGGCCATTCTCACTTAAGAATTTATATATTTGAGTAGAGAAATTATACTAAAGATATGTATGCATATATAGGGCTGTTGGAATACATAAAGTAGTTGTTGATCTTACAAGATATGCGGCAAACGCTCCTAAGCTAATAAGAAATATATGCTCGGTTAAGAGGTTTGCAAAGGTAAGGATTTGATTATTTATTGTGGATTTACATGATAAATGTTGAATGAAATAAAAAGGCTAAAAATAGGGTCTTGATGTAGGACTATGTGGAGAAAGGAAATTTAAGAAGACAAAGAAGCAATTGGCCACCTAGAGAGAAAGTTACAAGGTAATGTATTTAAGGAAGATATTAAAATACAAGTTTTCTTAAGAAAATTCAATAATATAAATTTTATTATTTTTATGCCTTAATGTAGGAAGAGAGGACACAAGCTAGGGGACATTAAACAAACTAAATTAAAGACCAAGGAAAAAGACAATTAAGAAGAACAAGGGTGCCATAGCTATACTCGTGCTACGTATTAAGGTAAGAGATATGTATAGGAACGTAGGGATACTGAAATCAATTTAAAATCAACTGCATTGTGGTTATATATAAACTATATTTTCTTGCAGGAGGTTTTAAGAAAATATAAGCTGTTATGCTGCCGGATTTTTTATAAAAATAATGGTTTATGATTTAAGCTTGATTTAAGTAATCATTTGAAAATAACCATTTATCCGGCATATTTATTTTGAAAATGATTATATTTTATGACCTTGATTTATTTATAAGAATTTCAGTCGAGATGTTTATCTTAAGAAAATTTATCAACCTATATTATTGTGTTGAAGAAATGATGAGTATGTATCATTATATGTTTTGAAAGAAAGATATATGACTTTTGTTATGAACTTTCCTAAAGCTCAAAAATACTATTTCGGATTTTGAAAAAGATATGTATAAAACGTTTTGAGACATAACTAGATAAGTCATTGCAGTACTTTCTGACTTCTGTGTGACCTTGATCCAGTCCTCAGTAGATATCCGTTCTGGCTATTGTGTGACCTTGATCCAGTCCACAATAGATATTTATTTTCTGACACTGTGTGACCTTGATCCAGTCCACAGCGGGCCTAGTTGACACCTGATCAGTGCTCACTGCGGACCTCCCTTGGACTATGGCCATAAGTCTTTCTGAACTGCACTTTCCCTCATGGAAATATCTGAACTGCATGATAATTTATTAGTTGTCAAATGTCTCAAGCTTAGTATGTATATGATTTTCTGTGCTTATCTTTGTATATGATTTTCGAACATATGATTTTAGATTCTGAAACTAATGAGAATTTGATTTGATGATCAGTGTTGTTACGGAATGTGATAAGCACTCGTAATTCGAATGACATTCAGAATACAGATGTTTATGTTTTAGATTTAAATGAACTGTTTTCTAATGCATTATATATGTATGATTTGATTTTCCGATTTGTATGAAATATGGTATTTGAGCTTTAGTAAATACTTTGGAAAATTGCATATAGAAATTTGGTATCAGTTTTCTATATGTATTTCTTATTGGACTTTCCAAAAAGCTCACCCCCCTTCTCCACCTTCCAGATTACTTACAGTAGGAGTATATACACGAGGAGCTAGCTCGTCGTTCGAGATTTTTGGTTCCACCTTGGAGGTAAATTGTGTACAGTTATTTGGTTTATATTCAGACTTGCATTATCGGTACTTTTGGAATATGGGGATGTAGCTAAGAGAATTACGTGATGTATCTATGTTTTGTGCTAATACATGCATCTTGGATAGTACTATAATTTTGCTAAGTTGTGAATGCATGATTACTAAAGAATGTTTGAACTGGGACCAGATATCGAAAGATTTTATCTAGCTAACTTAAATTTTGTCTAAGAGTAGAAATTGAGGCATTATGTACAGCCCAACAATGTAAGTAGGAAAAAGAAAAATTTAGTTCATAATTCTAGCATAAGGGTCGTTACAAAAGTTGGTATCAGAGCAATATTGGTCTAACGTACGTAATGTCGATAGGTCAAGAATTAGTTACATCCCCATAAGTACTGTACATGTCTGAGTATATACTGTACATAATTACATAAATGGTACTAAATATATTTGTTTTGTCCAAGCTATCTATAAAAAAAATGAGAGGACGAGGACGTTATAAGAGTGTGAGGAGTGTCGGTAGAAGACAAGAAGTGCCAACACCTGAGACCCCAATTCCAGAACCTCATCCTCCTCCTCAGCTAGAGCCTGATGGAAACCGAATGGATAGGCTGGAGAGGACTATAGACACTATGTCCCAGAATATGAATGCCATACCCGCCATGTTTACTCAGTTCATGGCAAACTTCAATAACAATCAGGGACAAGCAGCCCCACCATTGGCACCAGCACCACCACCTCCACCACCGGTAGTGCCTCCTCCTGTGCATCCACCAGCACCTGCCCCTCAGCCTCCGGCTCAGCCCATACTTCCTCCGGCTCAGCCAGTGCCACCTCCGACTCAGCCAGCCCAGCCCCAGACTCAGCTAGAGGTACCTGCTCTAGTGCAGCCGCAGGCAAGACCAGTAGAAAGTTGTAATCTGACTCGACTTCGAGAGTTCAAGAAGTTCGACCCTCCTAAGTTCAAAGGGGAAAAGGAACCGATGGTGGCAGAGAGTTGGGTGAACGAGATGGAGAAATTATTTGAGTACATGGCATGCTTCGAGGCAGAAAAAGTGGGCATGGCCACCTTTTTACTTGTGGATGAGGCGGAGCATTGGTGGAAGTCCACCAAGACTGTGTTGAAGGCTAGGTATCCTGCGGTTACGTGGGACATATTTCTGGACTACTTTCGTAAACAGCACATTCCCTGTACGGCCCAGAAGAGGATGCAGACTGAGTACTTGAATTTGACTCAGAGGAATCAGACGGTGGATCAATATGAGTCACGGTTTACAGCCCTTAGCCGTTATGATCCACAGACGGTGAGTAGCGAGGAGCACCATGTGGAGAGGTTTTTGGACAAAGTACGACCATCTACCATCTATCAGGTCTCGATTGGCCCCACTTGATATCTCCACCTACGACGAGGCTGTTAGGAAGGCCTAGTTGTGTGAGCGAGATTACGAGTTCCAACAAGTGGAGTAAGGGTCTCGTTTTAAGGGTAAGGGTAAGGAGAAAAGTAAGAGAGCCTCAGATGATAGATCTTTTGGTGTTGGGAGGTATGTTAAGAAGCATAAGAGAGATGAGTCCTTCGCTAGGAGGCAGAGTGGGACTGTTGGGGACCGATCGACTAGGCCCATGGTTGCCGATAAGAGTGCCGAGAGTCAGAAGGGCACTACTGGGACAGCATGCGATAATTGTGGAAAGGTCCATTCGAGTAGGCATTGTCATTGGGCTACAGGCTCTTGCTTCAGGGGCAGACAGAGGGGACACTTGATTAAGGATTGTCCGCAGGGTAAGAACACACCAAAAGAGCCTGAGTGTACTACCCAGCCTCAGAGACGAGCCACCACCACAGATAAAGGCAAGAAGGCAGTGGTTCAGGGCCGAGTTTATGCGTTGGATCGAGAGCCTGCGGACACTTCTTCGGATGTCATCAAGGGTAAGATACTTGTATTTGAGGTTATGTCACTTGCATTATTTGACCCTGGATCCACGCATTCATTTATATCGCCTATTTTTGCTATGAAAATACATGTAAGACTAGAACCTTTAGGACAGATTCTACAAATTAGCACTCCTTTAAAAAAAACTCATATGACTGATGTAGTGTATAAGAATTGTAAACTTAAGATAGGCAAGAAGGAATTAGTAGCAGATCTAGTACTACTAAATATGTACGACTTTGATGTGATTTTGGGCATGGATTGGCTATCTGCCAATCGAGTTAATTTAGACTGCTACTCTAAGACTATAACCTTCACTTATCCCGAAAGATATGATGTAAAATTCAATTCTAAGTAATGAAAGTGTTTTGTTTTTATTGATTGAATGTTGTGAATGATAATTTATGTTGTCTATTTAATCATGAAGGGTTTCTTGCTTGTGTTGAGGATGTGGACAAACACCGTCCGGAATTACATGAGATCCCTGTGGTGAGGACTTCCCTGATGTATTCCCAGATGAATTGCCAGGACTTCCCCCGGATAGGGAGTTAGAATTCGCTATTGATTTGATTCCTGGCACGGAACCCATATCTAAGCCACCGTATAGGATGGCCTTAGTCGAGCTGGATGAATTAAAGAAGCAGCTCCAAGAACTGTTAGAAAGAGGATTCATTCAACCAAGCGTGTCTCCGTAGGGCGCTCCAATACTATTTGTCAGGAAGAAAGATGGTAGCCTTTGGTTGTGTATCGATTATCGGCTGTTAGAAAGAGGATTCATTCAACCAAGCGTGTCTCCGTAGGGTGCTCCAATACTATTTGTCAGGAAGAAAGATGGTAGCCTTCGGTTGTGTATCGATTATCGGTGGTTGAATAAGGCTACTATCAAGAACAAGTATCTACTTCCCAGGATCGATGACTTATTCGATCAGCTTAGGGGTGCTCAGATCTTTTCCAAGATTGATCTTAGATCGGGATATCATCAGTTGAAGATTAGAAGCGATGATATTCCTAAAACAGCCTTTAGGACCCGATATAGACACTATGAGTTCTTGGTGATGCCTTTCAGGCTTACGAATGCACCCGCGGCTTTATGAACTTGATGAATGAAGTGTTCAAGTCGTATCTAGATAGATTTGTCATCGTGTTCATAGATGACATCCTAGTCTATTCTAAGTCCTGGGAAGAACATGAGCAGTACTTGAGGATTGTACTCCAGACTCTCAGGGATCGCAAGTTGTATGCTAAGCTTAGCAAGTGCGACTTTTGGCTGAATCAGATTTCCTTTCTGAGTCATGTGGTGGATAAGGACGGGGTGTTTGTGGATCCGTCCAAGATAGAGGCTATAGTGCAATGGGATAGGCCAAAGTCAGTTATTGAGATTTGGAGTTTCCTTGGCCTAGCTGGTTATTATCGGAGATTTGTTGAAGGATTTTCTAGACTAGCTGCTCCTCTAACACGCCTCACGCGTAAAGATGTAAAATTTGAGTGGGATGACGCCTGTAAGCGTAGTTTCCATGAGTTGAAGCATAGATTGACCTCAGCACCAATCCTCACTCTTCCTAGTGGTTCAGGAGGTTTCTCGGTGTATAGTGATGCATCTGCTCAGGGTTTGGGTTGTGTGCTTATGCATAATGGAAGAGTAGTGGCATACGGGTCTAGACAGCTTAAAGATCATGAAAGAAACTATCCCACTCATGACTTGGAGTTGGCCGCAGTAGTTTTTGCTTTGAAGATTTGGTGGCATTATCTTTATGGGGAAAGATTTCAGATATTTACGGATCATAAAAGTTTGAAGTATTTGTTCTCCCAGAAAGAGTTAAATATGAGACAAAGGAGATGGATGGAGCTTCTAAAGGATTATGATTATGAGATCTTGTATCACCCAGGTAAGGCTAATGTTGTTGCTGATGCTCTTAGTCGGAAGCACCTGGGATTGGTTTCTTATATGATGGTTCGGGAGTTTGATTTATTAGAACAGTTTGCAAGTTTGAGTTTGAACATCTCCTTTTCTAAGAAGTATAGTATGGTGGCTAGTATGAGGATTGAGCCTGATTTGATGGAGCGTATTAGACGTGCTCAGAGAGGGGATCAGTATTGCATGGATATGATTAGTCAGATTCAGACTAGAGAGCAGATTGATTTTGTAGTTGGGTCGGATGGTCTATTAAGGTTTAAAGGCAGAATTTGTATTCCGAATGATAGAGGTCTCAAGGATCTTATTTTATCAGAAGCTCATTCTACTAGGTACACTTTACACTCGGGCAACACGAAAATGTATCATAATCTACGTAAAGTGTACTGGTGGTCTGGAATGAAGAGAGACATTGCTGATTTTGTTGCTAGGTGTCTCACTTGTCAGCAGGTTAAGGTAGAGCATCAGAGGCCAGCAGGTTTACTTCAGCCTCTATCTAACCTACTTGGAAATGAGAGCATGTTACCATGGACTTTATCATGGGATTACCCAGAACTAAGAGGAATCATGATGCTATCTGGGTTATTGTGGATAGACTAACTAAATCAACCCACTTTTTGGCTATGAAGTCTACGGATACTGTGAAATCTTCAATTTCTATGTATTCCTCCATGTTTGTAAAGAATTTCAATTCCATATGATTAAATAAATATGAAGTTGATGTGAAATTGATGTATGATTGATGAATGGAATATAGAGGAAATAATAAAGTTGAATGTCAATAAGTCAATTAAATTATGTTGATATCAGGAAAATAATTGAAGTAGGAAAGAAAATAAAATCAGATTTTTATTTGGTAATCAAATGGATGAATGGCTGAGATGAGAAGGGGGAAAAGAGAAATTAAATGGGTCAAAAAGAGATAGTCAAGGGCTGAGATGAATTAAGGGATGAGCATGCAATTAATGCAAGTGAATGACTCATCATCCCCATCAACTATCACCTACGTCAGCCCCATTTCCAGCCCTCTCCATCGTTCCCTTCATCTTCTCCAAGTTCCATTCCCAATTTCCTTGACAAACCATCCCATCCTTCCATCGATCCAACTAGTTTGTTGAACAAGAATCGATCCTTGTCACTAGACTAAGTGATGTCCAAAGTTTAGTGGATTGATTCCAAGTATTGGAAGAGATCTCAAAGTTTGAGATTTTGGTCTCTAGTGAAGGTAAGAGAAGAAGATGATTTAGTCAATCTGGTTCATGATTTGGAGTTGTTTTGAGTTAGTATGATATATGTATGATGATGGTTTAAAGGTTTAAATTGATTTGATGTTACAGCTTTGAAGGAGTGAAAGCTAGGGTTGACGCGCCAAGTAATCTTGCGTTCTTGAAGGAATCGAGGTAAGAAATTTATGTAACGGACGTAAGGCGGCTATGTCCGCATATTTTATGATGTTTGTATGTGGTTTGGAAAGAAGCACTAGCTGATTTCATGCAGGAAAAATGACATTTTCGGACTTGTCTCCTAGTGCCAATTAGGCTAGGAGCAGCCGACTGCCTTAAAGGGAAGTCGACTGCCTAGAGACAATCAAAACGTCGTTTTTCGAAAACCGACTCAACCAGTCGACTGCTATGTAAGCCAGTCGACTGCTATTTACCCAGAAGCATTCTGTTTCAAACCAGTCGACTGCTATATGGGACAGTCGATTGCTATTTGCCAAAATGCATTCTGTTTCAAAACCAGCCGACTGCCTATAGAACCAGTCGACTGCTAATTTTCCAGAAGCATTCTGTTTCAAAAACAGTCGACTGCTATATGACCAGTCGACTGCTATTTGCTAAGAAGCATTCTGTTTGAAAACCAGTCGACTGCAATATGGACCAGTCGACTACCCTCATGTATTTTCAAAGATGAAAATATCAGAATTTTAAATAAAAATAATTTCGATAAAAGAAGTTATGAAGGAGCAGCTGACTGCCCTATAAGACCAGTCGACTGCCATGTATGAAAAGAGCTTTCAAAGCTTACTTGATTTAAACACAAAAGTGTTTCCTGAAAAGTATATTATAAATGTTTTGAGACTATGGACTGCGTGATGATTATGCATTTCTGATGGCTGGGTGACTCTGATCAAGTCCTCAGTAATATGTATGTTGAGCGAGGAATCCTAGTCAGGTCCTCAATCCCACATGTGACACCTGACTAGTGTTTACTGTGGATTTTTTTAAAGGCAGGAGAGAATCCTTGACTTATACAGAGTGCACTACTGTACCAATGCATGATTAGAGTCATATAAATGGAATGAACGGTTTATATGACGATGCAATCGCTTAAATATTGTACATAGTCTCCATCTATTTCAAAGTACAAGATGTATGTATGAAGATGTATGTTTTGAAGTAAAGAAGTATAATATATGTTTTAAGTATATGATGTATGTTTTAAAGTATGTTATGAAGTATGATGATTTAAAGAAAGAAGTTTAAGCATGATGTTTTAAAGAAAGTGTGTTTGCTTATACCATTTGAAATAATATACATGGTTGCAAACAATGCATGAAAGATGTTTATGATGCATGCTTTATAATGTTTTACATGACATTATAGAGCCAAGTAGGAAATATGCATATAGAGGCATAGTACGCTCTTTTACATATTTTTCTTATTAAGCGTAAACTCACCCTTTTACGACCATTTTTCCTACAGATTACCTGAAGTGAGCCTCGCTCCGATTAGAGGAGCTTGTTTTGGAAAGACTGCAGTGTACCTTCTCGATACGCTTCCCAGTTAGCATAGAAGGTATACTTATATGTTTATGTACAGTAAATTGTAATTCAGCTACGGTACAGTACAAGTAGCCAATATGTATATAGGATGTCTGGGGATGTAAGATAAGATGATGTATGAGATCCTGTGGAAATGGAATGGTATTTATATATATATATATATATATATATATATCATTTTTATGCTTATGGAAATTAAATAAAGTTTTATGAGCTATTAGATAATTAGCTTAAGAATAAGGGAAGAATGACACTGGATGAACTAAATCAAATAATGTCGGATAAGATAATAAGAAAAAGTTAGATGATAAGATGGAGTGACGGGGACGTCACAGATACTCTTAATGCTCTAGCAAATATGTATGTTAAGGAGATTGTACGGTTTCATGGAGTTCCAGTGAGCATCACTTCCGACCGAGATTCCCGATTTACATCTCATTTTTGGGAACACTTTCAGGATGCCATGGGATCTCGACTGAACTTTAGCACCGCATTTCACCCACAGACAGATGGGAAGTCTGAGCGTACAATTCAGACTTTAAAGGACATGTTGAGAGCATGTGCTTTGGACTTTAAGGGCTCCTGTGTAACATCCCAAAACCACTATACACAGAATATTCACTTGTAAACTACACTTATTTACCGGTTGGGCTGTCTGTGGTGCTTAACAACTTTTACTACATTATGAATTAATAAAGTATGTTCCTTAAGATGTATATACATTCCCTTCGTAGTTAAAGTAGTACTGTACAACTTTGCTGAATATATAAAAGAATATAACATACCTTCGATCTCAAATCTCTGGAAGGTAAGTCTCTTAGTTCAAATCAGTTATCTGTGGAGTGGAAAATAAGGAGTGAGCGACAATGTGCTCAGTAAAGAAGGTGTATGCTGCTTTAAAAAAATAAAAGCTAAAATCTCAAAACCATTTAATCATCCTAACGATCACACTCATTAGGAAATAATAAACACAGTTAACATAAAAACAGGATTCACCAGATCCTTTCATAAATCTTTTAATTGAGACTAGGCAGTAATTCAAATCATGCAAAGAACACAAGTCATCCGCTTTTGGGGTGCACCCGTAGGCCATCGCCCCTCACGGCTATCTCATCTAGATGTATGGCCATAATCTGTAGGTGGTCCTCGGGTCTACTTGCCAAGTGACCTCGAGACCGCTGAAGACTTGGCAGGTCCATCAGCCCTGTGACGCCCCAGGGTGCACTCGCTGGTCTATTTGACCCGAGCCATCGCCCTAGTTAGGTCACGCAAAGTACATGAGTGATAATGCATGAACTCATGGCCTAATGTCTCAAAATCAAGTTATCATTCCATAAAATGATTTAGTTTCCAAAAGGGTTTATAATAAGTAAAACAACCCTCCATTTTCAACATTTTCTATGAAAGAAAGGCAGGTTGGGAGCCGGTTCGCCCACGGCTAATTCGCCCAGGGTCAGCTCGCCCATTAGCCAATTCGCCCAAGGGACTACTCGCCGAGAATCGATTCGCCCAAGGGACTACTCGCCCGAGAGTCGATTTGCCCAAGGGACTACTCGCCCGAAAATTTGATATTTTCTATTTTCAAAGTAATTAAAATACTTCATTTTTCATTTACGAAATTACATTTAAAAATCGTTCGCCAGAGCCTACTCGCCCTCAGTAGCTCGCCCTGACTACTCGACAAGACGGCGAATAATAGTCGCCCGCCTCAGAGTTTTCAAAACACAAGTATGGCTGGCTGATAACAGTTCGCCCGCCTTTAATTTTAAAACAAGGGTCATTCGCCCAAACACTTTAAAAGGGTTCGCCCGACTATGGCTTACCGGATTTCTCTTTAAAACAAAGCACTCGCCCAAATCTCAAACCGAGAGCTCGCCATTGGCTCGCCCGAGTTTCTGTCTAGCACAAAACTACTCGCCCGCCTTAGTCAATTCGACCAACCAAAGAACTTATGGCGGCTTGTAGCTCGCCCGAAACCAAAACAAATTATCAAACTATGCATGTCAGAAAATAAAACAAATTCCAATATTTTCTTAACGTTTTTACTCCACAGGACATGCATTTGCATCACATACAACTTCCTTACCTCGTCTGATACGGCTTAGGTTCTCGCCCGTCTTGCTCGATTCCCGTCTGCAAAGCATTTATTCACATTATTAATATTTTCCAAAAAAACTTATATTTTTCCTAAAACATATGGCAATCTGGCGAACTCAGTTCGCCATTCGCCCATCATTGCTCGCTTTCCATTAGCGGCTTATTCGTGGGAGTTCGCCCCTGTAATGGAATACGTTGGCGCCTTCTTTTTCACCTACTCGCCCTACTGGCTATCATCAACTTTACATGGGCAACTACTATTATCGCCATTCTCGCACACTGGCGATCACGGGTCCTCGCCCGCCGGGACCACATGTTGGCGAACTCACATAAACTTTCTCCTAACCTCGTCCCATCCTTTGGGCGAGAACTAACCCAATTCGACTAGCAATATTCTACTCGCCCGTCGTGTTTCCTTACTCTTTCTTGGTTATTTTTCCATCTATTTTCTTATATTGTTCAACAATATTCAACCACAACCAAGCTATGTTTATAATTAAATATCAAGAGAACTATAAAAGCTATGAAACTCACCTTTACCAAGTTACTCCTCCAACTGTACAGAATGCTTTCTTGTCTTTCTTAGCTTTAGTTTGCTTGTTCCTTAGCTCTTCAACGGTGAGGAAAGGTTTAACTGATAGAAGGAGAAAACTCTATGACTATGAAAGGAACGGAAGAACGAGGTGATCTTTATAGCAAACAGAATGGGCAAGAAGGAGTCTGGAGGGAATGGAGTTTCATTTCAATCCATTTCTTCCTCTTAAAGCCTCTTATATAGCCGTTCCGTTTCACTTAAGTTCAACACCTGTTTCCTTATCCTGTTTTCCTCATCATTTCATGTATTAAATTCTGTGGAAAAACTGCAGCTAGTGGACTACGGTAAGAAGAACATTCCCTGCAATGTGTTGAAAATTTTGTTTCTTTTTCCTCTTCTTCTCCTAGTCCACGCCTCTGCCAGTCACTCTTATTGGCTTGCTCCTCTTGCTATTAAATGCTAAATCTCCTTTGTCAAATAAAGCAACCGGCGAGAAATCCTCAGCGCCCCTTTCCTGGACTTTTCTATTTCCTTTTCTGCACTTTCTCTTCGCCCTGTCTCCTCCAGCCAACGTTGATTGGCTAACTCCCCATCCTTTTCCTTGTTTTGTCTTCTAGCCCTTAATTCTCTTGTCCTTCTTCTTCTTTTCTCCACGCCAATGTTAGTCATATTGCATAATTTTATCTCATATCAATTAATGCTTTCACACCTTTTATCCAAATTAATTCCAACAATTCTTGTTACTCTTTAATATTTGTTTCTCTTTCTTTATACACTACACTATAAATCATCTCTTAGATTGAAAAGTGGAACTCACATTCAATTTAATTTCACAAAATTTTTATTTCCACTATCAATAATGTACACATATGGCATACAGTATAATAAAATTCGGATTTTACATCCTGGGACAATCATCTTCCTTTAGCCGAGTTTTCATACAATAACAGCTATCATTCGAGCATTGGAATGGCACCGTATGAAGCTTTGTATGGTAGAAAGTGCTGTTCTCCAATTACTTGGGAAGAAGTGGGCGAACGTAAGATACTTGCTCCTGACTTGGTAGAACAAGCTTCTGAGGATGTTCGATTGATTTGTGAAAGGCTTAGGACAGCTCAAAGCCAACAGAAGAGCTATGCTGACAGTAGGCATAGACACTTGGAGTTCTCTGTAGGTGATTCTATGTTTTTGAAGGTTTCCCCATCTAAAGGTATTATGAGATTTGGCAAGAAAGGAAAACTTAGTCCTCGTTGCATCGGGCCTTTTGAGATTTTAGACCGTGTAGGAGATGTAGCATACCGGTTAGCCTTACCTCCTGAGTTGGTCGGAGTACATAATGTATTTCATGTATCTATGCTACGCAAGTATCATCCTGATCCGTCACATGTCATTCAATATGAGCCTTTGGAAATTAGAGAGGATATGAGCTATGTGGAGAAAGTAATACAAATTGTGGATAGAAATGAGAAAGTACTACAGTCTAAGAGTATTCCATTGGTAAAGGTGCTCTGGCAATACCATACTACTGAGGAAGCAACATGGGAGCTTGAAAGTCTTATGAAGGAAAAGTATCCAAAGCTATTCGATCAGAGATTACTCGATGTGAATTTGGAGGACCAAATTTTCTAAGGTAGGGAGGATATAATAGTTGTAAATTTCGTCTTTTGATGGATTAAATAAACAAAGAAAATAAACTAGTTAGGAATATATTTTGTTAAATGTTAAAATAGAGTTAAAAAGGTAAATTGAATAAAATATATATTATAATGGTGGGAATAAAATATATTTTAAAGGGAGTATCTTGTTGAAGAAGCTCACGAAACCCAATCCCACTCACTTTGACTCCTCTCCACCGGCTAGTACCCTTACATCTCATCACCGTCCATCATCATCATTCTCCTTACAACCATTTCAACTCTTCCTTTCCTTAACCTGCTGAATCGAGAACCCTACCCTACACCATTTCATCACCTGTTTCGTAACAGTCCACACATACTGTAAATTACGTATTTTTACACATAATCCACGGTTGGGCTGTCTGTGATGCCATTAACATTCAACAGTGACAGTAATAAATGATAAACATTTACTTAACAAATACGGAATATGAAATTTGTTCACTATTCCTTTTATCTGACATCCCCTATTGTCATTGTTTCAATAAAGTAGTACTGTATACATAGGTCTGAAATGTAAAAGAAAAGTGACTGTACCTCTCATATTTAACATAATTTGTCCCAACTCTTTATATGTAGCCATATCCATCTGAGAGATAATTCTTTAACTCCGTGTCTTTTTATCTGTGGAGTTAAAACAAGGGGTGAGCGAACCCTGCGCTCAGTAAAGGAAACGTATGCTGCTTTAAATAAAGCAAAACTATATGCCACAAAGTATTTATTTTTCCTAAAATCATACCAAGTAAGAAGATAGTGGATATAGTAAACAGTCTTTAATAGTCAAATCACTGGCTAAATAGTTTACAATATTAAGTAGTAAACAATAAACAGGATTCAGTAAATCCTCTCAGTAAACAGAAATCAGTAAGTTGAGACTAGGCATCACCCTACAAATAAATCATGCTATCATTGTTTCCCTAGGAACGTAGTAATCATCCCCATAGGGATACAGTAGATCTATGACCACAATCTATAGGTAGTCCTCCGGTACACTTGCCAGGTGACCTCGAGACCTTTGATGACTTGGCGGGTCCATCAGCCTCGTAAATAGTAATGCATGAAACTCGGGGCCTAAAGTCTCAAAAATCACTTTATATCTCATAAAGAACCTTTAAGGAATTATTTCACCCATATTATCATTTTCTCAAAATGATTTGTTTTCCAAAAAGGTTTTATATTTTCTGTTTATAAACATAATAAAAACAGCCGAAATCTCACCTTATTTTCGTGTGAGAAAAATACAAAGTAAATCAGCTCGCCCATGGTCAGCTCGCCCATTACAGTGAACTAGTGTTCGCTCGCCAACATTAACATTTGAGCCTGACTAGTGCTCGCCTGTAAACCGCCTACCATCTCACCATTTAAAAACAAGTTAAACGGACTCGCCCCATTATCAGCTCACCCATTACAGTTCGCCCATCACGGTGGATTGAGCTCGCCTGCCTTCATTCACCCACAGTGGCGAACTAACATTGCCCACCGTGGCTCACACTGAGCTGACTGGGGTCGCCCACAAAAACTTTCTCAAAACAACAAGGAATCGCCCACTGTTGGCTCGCCCAGAATTTTATAAAAGGGGTCGCCTATCTTTGGCTCGCCCGGATTTTATTAAAACAGAGATCGCCCGCCCAAAGCATCACAAAGAGGTTGGGTTTGTAGCTCACCCAAGTCGAAACAATTTATTAAACTAATGCATGTCATAAACCAAAATATTTTCTCAATATTTTTATAATATTTTACTCCACAGGACATGCATTTCACTTCACATACTACTCCCTTACCTGGTCTTACGAAGCCTTGCTTCCCGATCGCCTTCCCGATCGATTTTACCGAGGCCTTAATTCCCGACTGCAAAATAATTTATTAATACTATTAATATTTTCTATTCGAATATTTCCAGCACTTTGGCGAGACTTGAGACTAATTTACTAGCTCGCCCAACAGAACTCCTACTAGCTCGCCCAACAGAGCTCGCCATTCATTAATTGGCTTACACATGGGAGATCGCCCACAAATCATCTCGCCATGCATTAATTGGCTTACACGTGGGAGCTCGCCCACACTTCAACTCGCCATGTCTATGCATGTGAGTTCGCCATACACGACTTTTTATTCAGAGGTGGGCTCGCCTATGACTTAACTAACATGTGGCGACCTTGCCACTATACCACTCTCCATACTGTTTAGCTCGCCTATTTCTCGTCATTTTTCCAATATTTTCCTTGTTTATTCTCGTCTATTTCCAAGATCACATCTTGTTTTCAGTTTTCATATTCTCTAAGGATTTAACTAAAAACAAGGCTGCATCTATGTTTATTACTTTGTAAAACATCGAACTATATCATCAAATGCCAAGATAACCGTAGAAATATGGAAGCTTACCTTAACCAACTGCACTTCCAGAACAGAACACTTTCTGTCTCACGTTGGCCTCACCTTGCTTATTCCTTTAGCTCTTCAAACGATGGAGGAAAGGTTTTGCAAGTAGGTTTACGTGTTTAGCCAACTTAAGGGTGAAGTTTAGTAAATCAAGCATGGCAGAAATGGAAGGAACAGAACATAAACTTGCAGCAACATAGAATCAACTAGAAGCAGTAGAATAACAGAAATGAGGATGAAGGTTTAGTCAAGTCGGTTTTCCATTCAATAATCTTATATAGCCATGCTGTCCAATTAAAATCTACCACCTACTTCTTTCATCCTTTCACATCTCAATATACATTAATTAGATGAAAGAGATAGCTGGGGTCAATTTTCTACCCTCATTAATGGATGAAGAGACCTGTGGCCAAAGAAACAGCGTGCCAATCTTTTCTGTACCGTTCTTGACTTTTTGTCTTCTTTATTTTATTCCTCAACCAATAAGGATAATTCCTTTATTGACTTTAGTATCCTCTCTTAATTTTCTTCAGCCGTGTGGCGTACAAAGTAAATTTTTGCTGCAATGGTTTGAACTTATTTCCATTTTTTCCACACGTGCTGATTCCAGTTCGCCTACTCAACTTGAGGCCTCAGCTCGCCGACTCTATTTCAATTCGCCAACCTTTCATCTCGCCAACATTCTCAGGTTCGCTTATGGGGATTTTCAAGCTCGCCTCTGCTTGCACCTGGGCAATCACATTGAGATTTGGCGATCACCAGGTACTGCTCTACTCGCCTACTTTGCTATGATTCATGCAGTAAGTTGGCGATCACATTTAGCATTTTAATTTGGTGAGTACCTTATTGCCTTACTTACCTACAAGGCTATCATTTGCGCTTCTATATGGGGGATCACGTTACTGGGTGATCATCGCTAGATTCATTTGGGCAATCATAGCCCTCGCCTCATTCGGGCATTCATCTTAATCAACTAACTTGGCGAACTCACCTATTCGTCGATATGGCCGTTAAATCAAACTCGCCATCATCTATTGGCGATCATCCCAATTATCTTGCCCGCCTATTGGCGAGCCATTCCATCATAATACTCGCCCATAGAGTGTTTCATAGAAATTGCTTCATTTACATCCTAAGTTAAGGAGCTTTTCACCAAAGTGGAAATCAACATTCATTATTTATTTAATTTCCACTTTCAAAATTCACTAAATTATGGTGTACAGTATTATAAAATCGGGTCTTACATGTTTGATTAACAAAAGTGTGTTGGCTGTCAAGGTTAAAGGAAGCACAACTTAAAGCAAGAAAAAGGCTACTTTTTGGGAGCCAAAACAGAGGAGGTAAGGGGAGTTTATGCCATTATTTGGTGCTGCAACAAAGTGGGATTTGGAGATGTAACGAGAGTAAATGAAAGAGAGGGAAACAAGAGGCAAAGTGGAGTAGGAAGTGGTCTGAACCGAGAGCCAAAAGAAGAGAAAAGTGGGCTGAAATAGAGCAGCAAATGTATATGGCTAAAAGGAGACGTGAAGCAAGGACGTTTCGGGTTTGAAAGAGGCAGCTGGAGGCAGGGCAAACCCTTTGTTTGGACTGCTATAATCACATGAAAGCTCGTCAAAGGAAAAGGTTAGGCTGACCGAGAGGTAAGGTAATCAATGGTTGGAGTTAATTAAATTTAAACTAAAGAATTGATTCAAGGAAAACAAAAGATGATGGTCCAAGGCTGAACCGTGACAGGTTTTATTTGTATTTGGACTGCTGTAGGTTGTGTGGAAATTGAATAAAAAGAGAAAGGCAGACTACTGATTTGGACGAAAAACAAAAACGTGGAAGAAGCCTGAACAAAGGTGACTTTTAAGGCACATATAAGGGCTGTTAAGGAAGTAAATTCTAAGGGAACAAAATTAGCTATTGAGAAGTCTTTAAGTCAGGAAATTTTGCTGCACATTTGTAGCCCACAGCAGCCCCAAAAATCATAGAGATCCAACTTGCCTAAAAGAGGTTGTCGGTATTGGCTAACTACAAAGGGGTAAGGCCATTCTCACTTAAGAATTTATATATTTGAGTAGAGAAATTATACTAAAGATATGTATACATATATCGGGCTGTTGGAATACATAAAGTAGTTGTTGATCTGACGAGATATGCGGCAAACGCTCCTAAGCCAATAAGAAATATATGCTCGGTTAAGAGGTTTGCAAAGGTAAGGATTTGATTATTTATTGTGGATTTACATGATAAATGTTGAATGAAATAAAAAGGCTAAAAATAGGGTCTTGATGTAGGACTATGTGGAGAAAGGAAATTTAAGAAGACAAAGAAGCAATTGGCCACCTAGAGAGAAAGTTACAAGGTAATGTATTTAAGGAAGATATTAAAATACAAGTTTTCTTAAGAAAATTCAATAATATAAATTTTATTATTTTTATGCCTTAATGCAGGAAGAGAGGATACAAGCTAGGGGACATTAAACAAACTAAATTAAAAACCAAGGAAAAAGACAATTAAAAAGAACAAGGGTGCCATAGCTATACTCGTGCTACGTATTAAGGTAAGAGATATGTATAGGAACGTAGGAATACTGAAATCAATTTAAAATCAATTGCATTGTGGTTATATATAAACTGTATTTTCTTGTAGGAGGTTTTAAGAAAATATAAGTCGTTATGCTGCCGAAATTTTTATAAAAATAATAGTTTATGATTTAAGCTTGATTTAAGTAATCATTTGAAAATGATCATTTATCCGGCATATTTATTTTGAAAACGGTTATATTTTATGACCTTGATTTATTTATAAGAATTTCAGTCGAGATGTTTATCTCAAAAAAATTTATCAACCTATATTATTGTGTTGAAGAAATGATGAGTATGTATCATTCTATGTTTTAAAAGAAAGATATATGACTTTTGTTATGAACTTTCCTAAAGCTCAAAAATACTATTTCGGATTTTGAAAAAGATATGTATAAAACGTTTTGAGACATGACTAGATAAGTCATTGTAGTACTTTCTGACTACTGTGTGACCTTGATCCAGTCCTTAGTAGATATCCGTTCTAGCTATTGTGTGACCTTGATCCAGTCCACAATAAATATTTATTTTCTGACACTGTGTGACCTTGATCCAGTCTACAGCGGGCCCAGTTGACACCTGATCAGTGCTCACTGCGGACCCCCTTGGACTATGGCCATAAGTCTTTTTGAACTGCACTTTCCCTCATGGGAATATTTGAACTGCATGATAATTTATTAGTCGTCAAATGTCTCAAGCTTAGTATGTATATGATTTTCTGTGCTTATCTTTGTATATGATTTCTGAACATATGATTTTAGATTCTGAAACTAATGAGAATTTGATTTGATGATCCGTGTTGTAACGGAATGTGATAAGCACGCGTAATTCGAATGACATTCAGAATACAGATGTTTATGTTTCAGATTTAAATGAAATGTTTTCTAATGCATTACATATGTATGATTTGATTTTCCGATTTGTATGAAATATGGTATTTGAGCTTTAGTAAATACTTTGGAAAATTGCATATAGAAATTTGGTATCAGTTTTCTATATATATTTCTTATTGGGCTTTCCACCTTCCAGATTACTTACAGTATGAGTATATACACGAGGAGCTAGCTCGTCCTTCGAGGTTTTTGGTTCCACCTTGGAGGTAAATTGTGTACAGTTATTTGGTTTATATTCAGACTTGCATTATTGGTACTTTTGGAATATGGGGATGTAGCTAAGAGAATTACGTGACGTATCTATGTTTTGTGCTAATACATGCATCTTGGATAGTACTATAATTTTGCTAAGTTGTGAATGCATGATTACTAAAGAATGTTTGAACTGGGACCAGATATCGGAAGATTTTATCTAGCTAACTTAAATTTTGTCTAAGAGTAGAAATGCGGCATTATGTACAGCCCAACAATGTAAGTAGGAAAAAGAAAAATTTAGTTCATAATTCTAACATAAGGGTCGTTACATGAATGCATGCTTGATTTGGACATTTGACTTGGGATTGGGTATATGAAGAATATTTATCTAGCTAATATATATTTAGCTTAGGAGTAGAGTCTAAGACATTATGTACAGCCCAACAATGTAAGTAAGAAAAGGAAAATTTTGGTTCATAACCCTGATATAAAAGGGTCGTTACAGAAATTCAATAAATCGTAAGAAAATAAGTTCAATGGACGAACTGTACCAATGTTTTCAACTAGAGCCGGGCTTGGGTAAGAATTGAGATCAAAACACAAGTCCAGTCAGATCTGAACAGACAAGAAGCTGCGAATATTCGACAAAACCCACAGTAAACCCAACCTATGAACAATTCTACTTGCACCCAATCCCAGCAGTAAAACCACAAGAATACTTGTTATGATTTCTCAAAATCCTTATGTACAAAACAGAAGAACATATCAATTTCGAGCAATAGTTCCGAGCCACCTCGGGTCCTCATGGTTTAATGATCCAATCATCTGCAGAGCTGTAACAGCACATTCCCTCCTTATGTCAAGTATATAAGTTGTGCACCTCTAATGAGAATGATTTCATCCCACTGAAAATTGAAAAAGAACCCTTATCCCCATCCTTATATACATCCATGTGCAAGGTTGTAACCATATGTAAGCATCCTATGATCGATTGAAAGCATATGCTTGACTCAATTCTAAATTACTTGGTAAGAAACAAATTAAAGCTACTTTGCATATTTATAAATAAAACCACTGTGGTCAAGTTTCAAAATTTGGATATCAAAAAGTAGTTCATATGGCAGCCTTGGCCGTATTATCAACCAGATTATCTTGACATTTGGGGACAGTAAGGAATTTCTCACAATCCTTGACTCCAAGTACTGCAAATTCTTTCACCAGCATATTGACACATCCAGCCAGAGAGTCCTTAAACTTCTGTGAGCAGCTCTTCTCACCTTCATCGACATCTTGAATACAAGTTAAGGAATGCTTGAATACATCTACAAAGGTACATGCATAAATAAGCTATTGGATAATTAGAAATGCAATAAGGAAATTTATAAATATATATATATATATATACACACACACACACACACTAAACAAATAAAGGAAATGAAAGAAAATAATATATATATATATATATATATATATCACTATATACACATAACCATTAGGCAAGGAAAAATATAATATATATATATATATATATATCTATATATATATAAGATGAGAAAAGGAGGGAACAACCGAATGGCTTCCCTAGGAAGCCATCGGTTCCTGGGAGTAGCAAAAAATAAAGAAAAAGAGGCAGAAGCTCCTCTGCCAAGATTAAGAACCAGAGGAGAGAAAAGAAAATAAAGAAATATAAGAGAGGAAGAAGAGGAATCTACCTTACTGCTGGAAGAAGCTGAAACTGAAGCAAGGTGAGGCGTGGAAGTGAGGCATGAAATGGAGAGAGACAGATATGAAATGGCTGAACCAAAGGAGGTTGGAGGAGAGCCATTCTCGACCGGAAAAGGGGTTCCTTTTTGGCTGCTAACTGGTTTGAAGCGTGGCACGAGACAGAGGCTCTTCTTGGCCAAACAAAACTAGTTTAGAGAAGAGCTGAGAAAGAGTAGAAAGCATTGTCGCACCTTCCAGCGGAAGCTTCCTCCATGTGAACAGCAGGACAGAGCAAGGAGAAGAGTTGCTGCTTTTGGACCGTCCTGAAGGCTAATGGCAGGAAACAACAGAGTTTGGGGCTGAAACTCAAGAGCCCTGGAAAGAGAGGTTCCTTCCACGAGAAACCAGCTGAAGGAGGAAGAAACAGAGCAAAGCCATGAATGGTTTCCGGAAAGTATAGTAAAAAGCTTACTATGTTTGTATTGTGCAGTTAGTGTTCCGTCTGAAGCTTTATACGTGGAAAAAACAAAAGAAAATTGAACATTTAATATTTAATTTTAACTTGAAAACGTATGTATGATTAAGACAGCATTGCCCAACGACGCCTACTAGCGTTGATTAATCAAAGCCTAATTGTTTTATTATTGAATTTATTAAACAAATTAATACTTAAATTATAATACATAATAAAAAATTGTAACAAAAGTTTTATTATTTTATTTTTAAAGTACGTATTTTTTTTTATTGAAACTATTAATGAAAGCATGGCAAAAAGTCGTAAATCGTAATAGACGACAAGAAAGTTATAATACGTACCAAAAAAACCAAAAAGCTATAATAAAAATTTTTATCTATTTTATCTCAAAATACTTCCAAAATATCCTCCTTTTTTTTCATTTCTAGAATGTGCCAAATTTCAGTTTGTAAGAAGAAAAGTGAAAATAAGACGAGGAATATTACAAGAGATATGCCATTTGTACAGTAAAAAGTTTGAAGTAGATCTCTCGTTTGGGGAAAGCGAAGGACACGTTCATCCCAAACAAACAAAGAAAAAATATATAATATGATTGAATAAAGTAAATTCATAGCAAATTCATATTATATAGAAACAAACGAGTGAGCTCCATCTCTCTCTTTCTCAATTTTCATTTGAGGAAATCCAAAGTTCAAGTCGCTCTATATGCGAATTGAGATGTTATTCTTCGATAAAATCATGAGGGTCTTACTTAGTAATTTGGACCCAAAATGGATAATACGGGTTAGTAAAGTAACTCTACTTAGTGAATTGGGGCCTTATAATAAAATGCGCGTTTTATTGTAAAGCTTCAGTTCACCAAGCAAAGTCACCTTATTCACTTGTACTGTTCGCTTTGGGTTCAGATCACCAAGCAAAAACCTCACAGTTTAGCATGTCTCAACACTTACAATAGGTCAAGGATTCAAAACATGCGGACAAAAAAAAACCGTGAAGTTCTTGCTTGGTGATCTAGATCCAAAGTGGATAGTACGGGTGAATAAAGTGATCATGTTTAGTGAACTGAGGCCTTACAATAGGAGATTGCATGCTTACTTAAAAAATTTGAACTAAGACCAACAAGATTTATATATATTGATTTAGCTAATGTAAATTTAGCTTTCTAATGAATCCGAAACATTAAACACAGCCCAACCAACAGTAAAAAAATGAAAAAAAGTTAATCGGTAAATTGGGACGTTACACTTACGAAATGAACTAGAATTGTAAGGAGACCATTAGGGCAATGGATTCACACGATTCTGTCAAAAGCAAAAGTAGAGAAGGTGATAGACTGCAGAGCGGACATCAAATTCTCCCATTGATTTAATTCCCAGTCAAAAGAGTTTTCTTCTAAGGGGAATGTGCCAATGGAACTCAGAACCTTCCCAAGAGCCAAAATCTTACATGAATCCATCCATGACCGCAAGAGCCTAAATTCTCCTAAAGGAATCTTTGAGAATAAGATTATGTATCAATTTGTCTGTCCAAATGCAGATTCTCGAGCCAATACCTGCACAAAGAAAGAAACTTGATTGAAAAATGCTAGTATTTTCTTTCCCAAACCAGTTTGATTGAATATCAACCCAAATACGAGAGAGAAAGAGAGAGAGAGATGGGCGAGAAGAAGGCCAAAATGCAGATTCAGGAATGGAATTTTTCTCGGAGATGACTTTTTTCCGCAAAGCAAAGGAAGAGGAACCAAATCTCCACGGCCATTTCAACAATAAGGCTTTATTACAAACATCCAATTTCAAAATCCCCAAACCACCATTGCTCTTACTCTTTTATATTGAATTCCAATCAATAAGTCTGAGTTTTCTTTTGTCATTGGAATCACCCCACAGGAATTGCCTCTGGATTTTTTCAAGTTCATGAATCACCCCTTTCGACATTTTGAAAAGTGACAGATAGTGAATAGGCAAGTTTGAAAGGGATGATTTAATCAAAGCAATTCTGCCACTCTTTGAAAGAAGATTGTTCTTCCCTAAACTAAGCTTGCATTTGAAGGAGTTAATGCCTTTCTACTGAAAGGATTTCAACCTTGGGTTTGAGCCCAAAGGGAGGCCAAGGTAAGAACATCGAAAAGAACCTTTCTTGTAGTGGATAATTCTAGCCCATTCACTTATCATTTCATCACTAGTTTTAACCCTATAGAGAGCTGTTTTGGAGTAATTCACTTTCAACCCGGATAAAAGATGGAAACATCGCAGAATTCTTTTTATTGTCTTCAACTGTTCCAGATCAGGATAACAAAAGATGATCATGTCATCTGCAATTGGAGATACGAAATTTGCAGATGACCTTGGCCAATCATAATTCCATTGAAAAGACCAAACTTGAGGCTTTACAGAGAAGAAAAGAGAAATTGTTGACAGATGTTTTCATCCATCCCTGGAAATTGATCTGTTGTTCTCTTGCCAGATTCTTGAAGTTATCAAAATAAAAAAATTTAATATATCCCACCATAAAATCCATACAGCTTCGATTTATGAAATGATTTTAATTGAAATTTCTTTTTATTAAGCTCAATCGCTTGTTATTGTTAGTCTTTTATTTTCCAGACTTTAATGTTTTATGTTCTTCTAAATAGTAACTTATTCTATTTTCATTGACATTTTTTATGGGAAGATTACAAATTTCTTTTAATGTAAATGATTTTACTCGATTTTTTTTCTTTGTTAAGATTACAATGGAATAAATCTCTACCAGTTACCTAGGATTGTGTTATTCTGGATATTCCTGGAGCAGAGATGTCAGTGATAAGAGGATTTTTGTTTTCCAAGCAAATAGGAAATATTAATGGGAAAGAATTAATCTCTAATTCGGATAAATTACTAAAATAATAATCACTAGTCTTTATAATTCTTTTTGTCAAACTTTTTATACTGTTTAATTTTGTTTATTTAATTTACTATTTATACTAATGGGAAAGTGTGAAAATTTCGCGGATATAGATTTTCTGAAAGCATGATAATTTTTCAAAAATTCATTTTTGGAGGGCATGAAAATTTTGGAAATTAAAATTTTCATAAGATCAGCAATGATAAATTTTTATGACTATTTTTGTTATAACATAAAAAACTATGTGATTAAAAAAATTGATTGTGAATAAGATTTCTCGACTCATATTGTTTGTATTCATTTATCCACGTGGATGATGATAATTTTGTTTTCTACCATTTAGAACCAAAACCCAAAGCGCCTAATGAGGGTATTAGGACCCTAAATGAAGTTAGGGTCAGTGAACAAGAAAATTCTCATTGCTAATGATCAAGCCTACTCAAAAGAAAGATGTAGTTTATTTGCTTGGAACGAGGGCTCTAGCTTGGCTTTGGAAAATCATCTGCAGTGGATTCCATTCCAATGTAAGGATCAGACCCAAAAGGTCAGAAGTTACTACTGCAGTTTGATTTACCACATACCTAGGCAAAAGTTATGGTGTTTTAATAATATCATTCCAACGTAATGATATTTTTTTATATGACCATTCTCGATAAGATTGAATACCTACTAAAGAGAGGTTGTATTATTGGAATCTTGAAATTAATGATGATTTATGTATCATGCTATTCAATTCCGAATCACAAGGTCACATTTTTTTTTAATTAGACATAAACAGTAGAAGGCAGTTTCACACTTGAATCAACTTTATAGAAAAGTGACAAATTAGAAAAATGATATAGTGTGAAAGTTAAGGGATGAATTGCCTTTTGTTTTTGAAAGGTAGAAGTTTTTATTAAAGAAAAGAGATTACATCCAAACAATCAAATCAAAATTTTTATAGACTTCAGATTTAGCTAGGTAATCGGCAAAGAAGTTTGCTTTCTTGAAAACATGAGCAAAAGAGATCTCTCTTAAATTAGAACAAATATTCAAAAATTTGTTTATCAAGTTGTTGTATCTCTAAGGACTCTCTTTAATGTTATTAAGCCATGAAATCACCACTTGAAAATCACTTTCAATGATGATACAAGGAATAGGGGAAGCTTCGAAATGCACAATGATTAAAGGATAAATTCTTAATTTTCACTATATTATATGAAGATTATTTTTCAGTGCTTTATATTTATCGCAGGTAAATAACATATAATAATAAAATATATAAACATTTGCACAAATCTTTCACACAAGTTTTTAGCCACATTAAAAAAATGAAAAAAAAAACGAATTTATCAAATTACGACATGTTGAAGTGGATTGTGGAAATAAAATTTTTTGTATTACGTGAAACTTAAACAATTCTTTTTTTTATGTATGATCTTTCTGTATGTATTAACTAAATTGGTTGAAACAGTCTTGATATGGTTGTACTACTGTCATTTTGGATAAATAAATGTTCTTAATGTATCTAGATTCTTAAAGGATTTCTCGATTCTTAATAAAAAAAATGTTTCAATTAGTTAATATGATTTGGTTCAAAGAAGGCATCGAGTTGTTAGAAGTTCTAATGTATAAAATTAGAAGGTTGCCAAGCAAAACGATGAAGGCCACCATTTATCGCAACAGTGTAACTAAGTGACAATTTGAATGTGATCACCATTTATGAACGGATTTCTTTTATTTGAATTTTTATGTTTATTTTAATTGTATTTTATTTATATTATTTTATTACATTTTATCTTTTTCTAGTTAAGAAGTTACAATTTATTGTGCAAATTAGAAACTTTAAATATATAGAGCAAATTAGAAACTTGTAGTACATTAACTGAAGTAATGCAAAAAAACTGAATTCCCACTTTTCTAATTATGAACCACATGACATTCAAAATTTTATGCCTCATTAATGATTTAAATAGTGTATTTAGTATTGCTGTGAGCCGAAAAATCTTCGAAGAGCTCTAATTATATGGATCTAACTCCTTGGTCATTACCCTATAAATCAATATTTCCATGCTAATGAATTCTTGCAGCAAACGATTCTGCCTGGAAAGAAATCTTTGCATTGCAGATTTTTTTGACTATGTAAAAGAACTTGTCTCCCTTTGTCATCGTTTAGTCAATTTTACTAATTGCAATCTACTATTCTTCAGAAACATTGGATTCTGCCTGGAAAGAGATCATTGCATTGCAGATCTTTTTGACTATGAAAAAGAACTTGTCTCCCTTAGTCATCACTTAATCTTCTTGGATTCTTCCTCGAAAGAATATCATAATAGATATATTTGACAAAAAATACCATCACCACGCGCTTTCATTATTGAGATTGGATTAAAAAAAAGGTTGGGAACGAATGCCAAGGAAAATTGTCCACAAATGTTTTTCTTTTTCTCCATTGAGCTGCTTTTAAAGTCAAGGAAATTATGCATTGCTGTAAAGAAAGAGTACAAAAAAAAAAAAGAGTACTATATCGGCCTATGCATAATCTACTTTCCACAAAGCAATTAGTCTCTAATTTTATGGATATAACTCCTTGGTCATTGCCCTATAAATCAATAATTTCCAGGCTAATGAATTCTTGCTGGACTACAAAATGATTCTGCCTGGAAAGAAATCATTGCATTGCAGATCTTTTTGACTATAGAAAAGAACTTGTCCCTCTTAGTCATCACTTAATCTTCTTGGATGCCTCATTAATAATTTAACTGATCTGCTTTTGAAATCAAGAGAACTATGCATTGCTGTACCAAAAAAAAATGAAACTATGCATTGCTGTAAAGCAAGAGTACTCCATTGGCCAATGCAGAATCTACTTTCCACAAAGCAATTCGTCATAAACAGACAAACAGTACACAGTGTCACATGCGATCAAAGCACTTCGTCAGAATCAATGCAGTTCGTCTCTTACTGGAAACAGCATCACATGCGTACCTGTGACCAAAAATACCACCACCACTACGCGCCGTCACAGTTACATATATTCATTTGAAGAAGAGGTTGGGCAATTTAATAGAGAAATTGTTGACAAATGTTTTTTTCTCTCCCTGGAAATTGATCTGTTGTTTTGTTGCTTGATGCTCAAACTTGACCGTGTTCTTAGTGTCAGATAAATAAAATTAAAAGGAACTGTCTCATAACAGCAGGTTGAAATATCTTCCTCTTCCACCTCCTCCTCCTTAACTATGTTGTCCTTACCATCATCGTCTTCTATTTTTCGACAGAAATACAATGTTTTCTTGAGTTTTAGAGGTCAAAATACTCGCAAAACATTCTATGATCATCTATATGCTGCTTTGAAAAAGAATGGAATCGTCACCTTCAGAGATGATCCAATGATAGTATAGTGAATCACCTTATAATGATAAGTTTATCAACGACTTTAAATTTTATCAACGACTTTAAATGATATGAAATGCCCATTTTATTTACTTTTTATATTATGAAAGTCGTTATGTATATTTTTAACAATATAAGTATACTCAATCACCTTGCAACAATAAATTTACAATTTTGCAATGGCTTTAAACCTTATGAAATGCTCATTTTCAGGTTGGAATTGGACTACTTGTGCTGCAACTGGATTGTGGCATTAATGGCGTTCTATTATATTCCAGTACCATTTTGGAAGCCCTGGTCAGCTTAAGCTTGTTTAGGCATTATTAAAGCATTTGCCAAAGAAAAAATGTCGAATTTTTTTATCATTAGTTTTGGTTATAAGCAGTATCAGTGAAAATTCCGACTTTGATTTCAGCGTTATAAGCAATATCAGTGAAAAATCATCAGTGTTGTTTATGAGCAATAACAGCCTCAGGAAAAGATCGAATTTCAACGTTAAATTAAATCAGCTTCAGATGATATTATTAGCTTGCATCAATTCTGCCACCAATATCAGTGATCAAACAATAGATTTATTGGCAGGACAGGATGCAAAGTTAATTGGTGCATGCACCAAGTACTTTGACTGGAAACTTTTTGGAGGCATTGATTTGGACAATTCTTTGTGCTCTCAATTATGACACATCCATACAAATATCATGCATGCCACCCTTGAGGGACTTATTTGTCTATTGTGAGACTTCTTTTCACTATTTTAATTGGTCTCTTAAAGTTGATTTTATATAGCCTAATGTATATATGATGTTTCTTTTTTTATTAGGTAGATTTACGTAACCATATTTAAGTTTAAACTTTATTATTACTCTTTTTAATCATTAGTCTAAGAGTTTTCTACAATGGTCCCTGCAAAACTGATTATTGTAATAATAAAAAATTTGTTGCCTAAAAGGATTTGTATGCAAAATATATTGTGTTGATAAAATATAGAAAAGACATTAAGTTATTACTAAAATAAATTTAATTAATAACAAAGAAAAGTCATTGCAATAAATATCTTTTCACAATAACCTTTTTTATATTATGAAAGTTATTAAGTATATTGTAAACGAGAGTATACTCAATCACCTTACAATAACTTTAAACATTATGAAGTGCCTATTTTCTAGTAATATTTATGCCACAGAGATTTCTCAATTCTTAGTTAATAAAAAAAGGATAATTATATTATATATTCTCAGTGAAATTTTTTTACTCCATAAGCAAGTTAAGGATGATTACATATGTCCTTTAAACATCTTAAAAAAATAAAAAATAAATAAAATAAGACATATGTAATCATCTTAATCGTATTTGTAGAGTTAAAAAATTTTATTAACGATGTATAGAATATCAATTCATACAAAAATTGAAAACATAAATAAATAAATTGATAGTAACAAGCCTAAAATTCTTAATTTCTCTAGAGAAGACCTAAGGGCCCATCCTTTTTTAAAATTTCTTACACACCCATTCTTTTCTCTCTAAACCCTATTTTACTCAATGTATCAGTGTTCATTCAAAGGGAAAAATGGATGTGAAGCGAAAAAAATTGGATGTATTTAGAATTACTCCCCTTTTTTTCTCTCTTTCTTTTCTGTTTTATCAAGCTAGACTGTCTTGGTACCTGCACCAACTACTTCAGCTATCTTCCTTCATAAACAGTGTCAACAAAGCAAAATGTACAATTATTCCCCTTTGGTCGTATGAATTGGTTCAAAGAAAGCATGGAGTTGGTAGATGTTCTTATATGATGGCATCGTATATTTAGAAGGTTGCTTTCTTCTTTGATTAGCCAAGCAAAGCGAAGAAGGCCACCATTTTATCACACAACAGTGTAACTTAATGACAATTTGAATGCCATCACCATTTATGAACTGAATTTTTTTTTTTTTATTTGAATCGGTATGTTTATTTTAATTGTATTTTATTTTTATTATTTAATTAAGTTTTATCTTTTTTAGTTATGAAGTTACAATTTAATTTAATGATTTATTGATTATTTTTAAGACTTTTTTTGTTTAAAAATACATATACCGAACACAATTGTTTTCATTTTTTTTGAAACATTTTTTTATTTTCATATACCAAACACATTTTTTAAAATTTTTAAATAAATATAACATTTTTTTTCAGATAATGAAAATTGAAAATAAATATAAAAAATTTTCTAAAACTCATTAGACTCTAAGAGAGTCTTAATTTGATATTAGCGGTGTAAATACACAGCACAAATTAGAAACTTGTAGTGCATTAAGTGAAGTAAATATACATTAACTTGTAGTACATGACCTTCAAAATTTTATGCCTCATCTGATACATCTTTGAACAGCTCTAAATTAATTAGATGAATCTAACCAATAAATCGATTTCCTTGCTAATGAATTCTTGCAGCGATCTAATAATTACCCAATGCAATCTACCATTCTTCCTCCATAAACATTAGTCCCTTTAATCTTCTTGGATTCTTCCCGGAAAGAAATCACTGCAGATCTTTTTGACTAGAAAAGAACTTGTCTCTCTTAGTCGTCACTTAGTCTCAATTTTGCCCAATGCAATCTACTATTCTTCTTCCATAAACATTAGTTCCCCCTTAGTCTTCTTGGATTCTTCCTGGAAAGAACATCATAGAAGATATTTGACGCAAAATTCCATCACTACGCGCTTTAATTATAGAGATTGGTTTGAGAAAAAAGGACCGGAATCGACAAGACAAAACTATCACATTCACACACCTACTAAAGTTCTTAGTTTCTTTGGAAAAGACCCATGCAGAGTCTACTTTACGCAAAGCAATTCCTTATGAACAATAGTTCGAATCTTCCTGGAAAGTGCATCACATGCAGATCTGTCAAAGTTACTACTCACTCTATAGATTCATTCGAAGAAGAGGTTGGGCAATGTAAAAGAGAAGTTGTTGACAGATTTTTTTCTTCTTTCCTTGGAATTCAAAATCAAAAAATTCAAAATATCCAACCATAAAAACTATACAGTTTCTTTTAATGAAAAGATTTTAATTGAAATTTCTTTTTTATTAAGCTTAGTGTTACTCTTTAATTTTCTGTTTAGAACTATCTTACAAAAAATCAAAATGGATCAGCACCATTATAAGAAGAAGATGAATGTCATCAATCAGCATATTTTCACATTAAAGTTAATTTGACTGCAAGCATGTGTTGCTGAAGTCCCATAATATTCTAGATCACACCCTCATGCATTGCTGCAATTTTTGTTTTAGTTTTTATAAATTAAAAATAAAGCAGCATATCAAATTCTTAATTTCTTTGAAAAAGTCCCCAACCATCCACTTTCTTTTTCTTTTTTTGGGTATGTTTGGCCTAGCTAGAGCTATTATAAAAAGTACTGTTTGAGTAGAGCTTTTTTAAAAGTACTGTTAAGAGAAATTAAATTAATGTTTGACAAACCTAGTATAAAAATACTATAGAATGTTAAAAACTATTTACTAGAATTTTCTTATATTTTTGATAAATGAAAAAAATAGAATAATAAACTTTATTAAATTAAATCACAAGTTTTGAAAGTGAAAAAAAAAATAAAACTAAATAAAAATTTTTGTTAATTAAAATTTAACAAATGATATAAATATAAAAATGGCACAAAATAAATAAATTATTGTAAAATAATATGAATCCTCTTTTATAATTTTGTAAATTATTGAAAAACAAAGTGAAAATGTAAAAAGTTCACTAAATACATCATCATCATCATCATCATCAGAGCCTTTATCCCAATAGATCGGAGTAGGCTATATGAACCAATATCTAAAATCACATTAGATCGTCCATATATATTCTCTGCCTCCATAGATTCCTATTCAAGGCCATTTGCTCATCTAATTCTAAAACCTCCATGTCTTTCCAAACTACTTCCTTCCAAGTCTTTTCAGTCTTCCTCTAGTCTTAACCCTTCTCTCAACATCCATAACCTCTATTCTCCTAACTGAAGCATCTATAGGTCTACGTATTACATGTCCAAACCAACGTAAACGATTTTCACACATTTTGTCTTCGATAGGTACCACTCCAATCATCTTACGAATATCATTTCTCATTCTATCCTTTCTTGTATATCCACATATCCACCGTAACATTCTCATTTTTGTTACACTCATCTTTTGTGTATGTAGCCTCTTAGTCGCCCAACATTCACTACCATATAGCAATGTTGGTCTAACAACTGTCCTATAAAACTTGCCTTTCAACCATGTAGGAATTCCTTTATCACACAACACACCTGTAGCACTTCTCCACTTACTCCATCCAGCCTGGATCCTATAGGTCACATCACCATCAATCTCTCTATCCATCTGTACTATTGATCCCAAGTATCGAAAATGATCCCGCTTAGGTATCGCCACCCCATCTAAATTCACTACATTATGCTCTTTCAGTCGGTTAGAACTGAATTTACACTCCATGCATTCAGTCTCCACTCTGCTTAGTTTAAATCCTTTTGATTCCAACGTTTGTCTCCATAATTCCAACTTTGTATTGATCTCCGCTCTAGTTTCCGCACATAGAACAATATCATCTGCAAACATCATACACCAAGGCACCTTATCCTGGATGGATTTTGTCAGTTCGTCCATAACTACCGCAAACAATAATGGACTCAACGCTTACCCTTGGTGTAATCCCACCGTTAGCACTTCTTGGAAAAGTTTCAATTTATGGCTTCATCAGAAAGCTCAAATTTGCTTCCCACATAAGCTAAAATTTTTAAAAATTTGAAAGCCAAACACCTGATTTCTGCTTATAAAATAGATAAGCTCTTCCATAAGCTAGGCCAAACATACACTTTATTAAACACTAATCAACGAAGCAGTCAACTCCCCTTATCTTCTTAGATTCTTCCATCACAGCAGACAATCTGTTATCCCAAATACTACAACGCGCTTTCACATGTATTACACAGATTCATTTGAGAAAAAGCAATAGATATCTTTTCGCAACGATTTTTTTTTATATTATGAAAATTTTTATCTATATTTTTAACAATGAAAATATACTCAATCACTTTGCAGCAATAAATTTACATTTCATAACATTTAAAGTCGTTACAAATGTAAATTTATTATGGTAAGTAAATGTAAATTTATTACAATATCATATTAAATTTACATTTGCAACGGCTTTAAATGTTATGAAATGTCCATTTTCTAGAAATATCTCTTCGGCAAAAGACTTCTCAATTCTTAGTTGATAAAAAGAACACGTTTGAAAAAAATAAATAAACAAATTAATTAATTAATTAATTAACTAATTGACAGAAACACACCTAAAATTCTTAATAACTCTGGAAAAGACCTAAGGGCCAACCTTTTCTCCTCTCTTTCCTTTCAGTTTTGTTAAGCTAGACTCTCTTGGTCACTGCACCCCGTGCTTTTGCCATCTTTCTTTATAAACAGTAGTCAACAAAGCAAAATGTACAATTATTCTCCTTTGGTCATACGAATTGTTCAAAGTAAACTTAATTGTGGGTCGAGGGATCGGATCCAAAGTATATAATAATAATAATAATAATTTATGTATATTTTTAAATTTGATTCGATTCAAAAATTTAGGTCTAATTTTTAGTTTAGGTTTATTTTCATTTTTATAATATAAGGCCGAACCCGATCCAATGCGAATGTTGTTTTATTTATTTTTTATATTTTATTTATTTATTTAGTCTTTTATTTCTTTTAAAATTTAATTTAATTTGTCAAAATTTGTATGTCAATTTTCATATTAAATATTTATAATCATATTTACTAACTAATAATGTTTTATATAGATATAATTATATTATATATAGTAAATATATTAAAAAAAACTTAATTAATATTAATATTCGGGTTGGGCTGGGTCGAGGTCGAACTTTAAAAGGTCAAGTTTGAGTTTGGCCTGATTTTTAAAGGGCCTAAAAATTCTGTTCAAGTATGATAATTGTATTTGATATTTTTATCCAAACTTAGCCAAATATCAAGTAGACCTTTGAGTTTGAGTTGGTAACCTGATCTTTGAGAAGGTCTAGTTCAAAGAAAGCATCAAGTTGATAGATATTCTGATGTAATGGTAAAATCTTAGAAGCTTGCTTTCTCCTTTCATTACCCAAGCAAAACGGAGAAAGCCACCATTTATCACAGAACACTGTAACTTAATGACAATTTCAGTGTCATCACCATTTGTGAACTGATTTTTTTAAATTGTTATATTTATTTTTTATATTATAAAAGCCGTTACATATAGTTTTTAACAATGAAATTATAATTAATCACCTTACAACTATAAATTTATATTTTGTAACGGCTTTAAACAATATGAATGCCCATTTTCTAATAATATCTCTTTCACGAAGGATTTCTCAATTCTTAATTAATAAAATAAACGTTTGAAATCATAAATAAATAAATCCGTAAATAAATAGATAAATTGACAGTAATACACCTAAAATTTTTAATTTCTCTTAGAAGACTTAAGGGCCCACCCATTTTTTTTCTCTCTTTCTCGTCTGTTCTATTAAGCTAGGCCTAGACTCTCTTGGTCACTGCACCATTTGGAAGCCGCTGGTCAGCTTAAGCTTGTTTAGGTATTATTGAAACGTTTGCCAGACAAAAAATGTCGAATTTTTTTATCGTTAGTTGGTTATAAGCAGTATCAGTGAAAATTCCAACTTTGATTTCAACGTTATAAGCAATATCAGTGAAAAATCATTAGTGTTGTTATAAGCAATAACAGCCTCAGGAAAAGATTGAATTTCAACGTTAAATTAAATCAGCTTCAGATGGTATTATTAGCTAGTATCAATTTTGTCACCACAATCAGTGATCAGATAGTAGATTCATCGACAGGACAGGATGCAAAGTTAATTAGTGCATGCACCAACTACTTTGAATGGAAAATTTTCCCTTCGGTTCTTTCTTGGAGGCATTGATTGGGACAATTCTGTGTGCTCTCAGTTATGACACATCCATACAAATACAATGCATGCCACCCTTGAGGGACTTATTTGCCTACTGTGAGACTTACTTTTAACTATTTTAATTGGACTCTCAAAGTTGGATTTGGATTTTATATAGCCTAATGTATATATCATGTTTCTTTTTTTATTAGGTACATTTGTGTAACCATATTTAAGTTCAAACTTTATAATTATTCCTTTTTAATGATTAGTCTAACAGTTTTCTACAATAGTCCTTGGAAAACTAATTATTGTAATAGTCAAAAAATTGTTGCTTAGGAGGATTTGTATTCAAATATATTGTGTTGATAAAATAAAATATAGACAAGACATTAAGTTATTTCTAAAATAAATTTAATTAATAACAAAGAAAAGTCATAGCAATAGATATCTTTTCACAAAGTTTTTTTTTATATTATAAAAGTCGTTAAGTATATTTTAACAATAAGAGTATACTCAATCACCTTGCAACGACTTTAAACGTTATGAAATGTCTATTTCCTTGTAATATCTTTGTCGTTGAGATTTTTTAATTCTTAATTAATAAAAAAAGATAATTATCCTATATTAGTGAATTTTTTTGATTTTACAAATGGAATAAAGATGATTATATGTGTCTTTTAAACATATTAAAAAATAAATAAAATAAAATATATATAATTATCTTAATCTTATTTATAAAATCAAAAAATTTAATTAACGATATATAAAATATTAATCTATAAAAAAATTAAAAGCATAAATAAATAAATTGATAGGTAAAGTTGTCAGTGCAGTGACCAAGACAGTCTAGCCTTTTTATTTGGCCAGCGAAGACATAGGGGCCCACTCTTTTTTTCTCTCTTTCTTTTCTAGGCCACAGAAGACATAAGGGCCCACCCTTTTTATCTCTCTTTCTTTTCTGTTTTATTAAGCTGGACTGTCTTGGTCACTGGACCGACAACTTTAGCTATCTTCCTCCATAAACAGTCCTCAACAAAGCAAAATGTACGATTATTCCCCTTTGGACGTATGAATTGGTTCAAAGAAAGCATGAAGTTGTCAAGTTGATAGATATTATGATGCAATGGCATGGTAAAATTAGAAGGTTGCTTTCTCCTTTCATTAGCCAAGCAAAACGGAGAAGGTTACAAAAAGTTGTCAAGTTGATAGATATTATGATTATTCCCCTTTGGACGTATTACATTGATTCATTTGAGCAAAAGCATTACATAGATTAACGCGCTTTCACGTGGGACGCGATGCTGGTTGTGTTCAGTTGCAAATGGCAAAAAGTAGAAGTAAAGAAAACCATCGATGTCTTACGTCCTGTTTAATTCAGGTAAAATGATTTTTAAAAAATAATTTTTAAAAATTTAATTTTTAAAAAAAATTAATATTATTTATTGTTTGATTATATGTAAAAAAATATTTTTTGTTATTTATTATTTTAATTCAATATATATTAAGTTAAATTTTAGTGAAAGTTTTTTTTTAAAAATGACATAAATTTAAAAATTATCTTCCTCTTTTAAAAATAAAAAAACAATTTATCAAAATCTTTAAAAATTTTCAACCTTACGCAAAGTCATCTTCCAACGTTAGTCAACAAAGCAGTCAACTCCTCTCATTTTCTTCGATTCTTCCTGGAAAGAGCATCACATGCGATCTGTGACCCAAATACCACCACTACGCGCTGTCACAGTTACCATATAGATTTCATTCGAAGAAGAGGTTGAGCAATTAAAAGAGGAACTGTTGACAGATGTTTTCTTCTCTCCCTATAAATTGATATGTTGTTCTCTTGCTTGATGTTCAAACTTGACTCTGTTTTCAGTTTTTGATAAATAGAAGTAAAAGAAACTGTCTCAAACACCAGATTTAGATATTTTCCTCTTTCACCTCCTCCTTAATTATGTTGTCCTTACCTCCTCCTTCTCCTCTTCCTCCTCCTCCTTCTCCTTCTTCTTCTTCTTCTTCTTCTTCTTCTTCTCGACATGAATATGATGTTTTCTTGAGTTTTAGAGGTGAAGATACTCGCAAAACATTCACTGATCATCTTTTTGCTGCTTTAAAAAGATATGGAATACACACTTTCAGAGATGATCCAATGCTTGAGGCTGGAGAAGAAATCGCACCTGAACTCTTTGAAGCAATTCAAGCATCATGGTGCTCAGTAATCGTTTTCTCAAAAACATATCCTTTTTCAAGTTGGTGCTTGGAGGAGCTTGCCGAGATTGTTGAACAGAGAAACAAAAGGAGGCATAGAATTTTCCCAATTTTTTATGATGTGGATCCATCTGATTTAAGAAAACAGACCGGAGAAGTTGAAGAAGCCTTTGCCAAACATGAAGAGAGATACAAAGAAGATAAAGACAAGATCCAAAGGTGGCGAAAAGCTTTGACTGAAGTGGCTAATCTCAAGGGATGGCATTTAAAAAACAGGTAACTCATTTTTTTCTTTTCTAGTTTTCGCTTTTATTGACTACAATTTCTTTTTCATTTTCGCATTACTTGTTATGTAATTTTGAAAAACTATTTTTAATTTTTTTATTGTGCAAATTTATTTAAGTACAGGGCGATTTACATTTTTTGATGTTGCAACAAAGCCTTCCTTCTTATTATTGCTCTGTTTTTGGTCTCAAGCTGTACTAGAAGTAAATTTTGTTTATTAAACTAAATTGTCCACCATGTTTCATGTGCTGTTTAAAAAACAAATAAAAATAAAATGTGTATTAAGAAATTTCCTTTTTGTTGAGGTTGCTAGTTTTATATATATATATATATATATATATATATATATAAAAGAATCCACTTACATCGGTATAAAATAATTTTGTTTTACACAATTTTATATTTTTTTATATGATTTAAATTTTTTAATTTGACCGTCGAATATTATATTTTATTTAAGTAGATTATGTGTACAAAATTTCAAATTAATCGAAAATTTTAATTACCAATTTAATAATACTAAAATTTCAATCGTTAATATGTATTAAAAAATATGCTATTTTTATCGAAATGATAGGTATATTAGATCGACTCGAAATTTTGTATGCATAATGGATATGACTAGATTGTTAAATCTAACGGTTGGTTTGTAAAAATATTAATCATATTTGAAATTATAAAATGATGTAAAACAAAATTATTTTATATCGGTATAAGTGAATTCATCTACATGTATATATGTATGTATGTAGGTATGTATATATGTGTATGATATAGTTTGTATTAACCATTTCTGAAAAATAAAATTATAAATACTGTCTTATATTTCACAGCTTAATTTATAGGCACATTTATCGTCAGTTAGTTTCATAAGTACCGACTAAAATTTATTTTTCTTTTCGTATTTGTAGGCATGAATCAGAATTTATTGGAGATATCGTTAAAAAGATATCAGAAAAATTAAGTTTGACAGATGCAGCTGTTCCTAATGGATTGATTGGAATTAAGTCACGTTTGGAGGATTTGCATTCCAAAATAGACATTGGGGAAGATGATGTCCGCATTATTGGAATTTGTGGTATGGGCGGCCTTGGCAAAACGACTCTTGCGAGAGTTGTTTATAGCCAAATGTCACCTAAATTTGAAGGTAAAAGCTTTCTTGCTGATGTTCGAGAAGTTTCAGAGAAACACGGACTTGTTTCTTTACAGAAACAACTTCTTTCTCAGATCTTGTTGGAAGAAGGTTTCAAATTATTCGATGTAGATGATGGGAAGTCCATGATTAGTCATAGGCTATCTCACAAGAAGGTTCTTGTTGTTATTGATGATGCTGATAACTTTCAACACTTAACATGCTTGGTTGGAGGGCGTGATTGGTTTGGTCCGGGAAGTAGAATCATCATTACAACTAGAGATAAACATTTGTTGCAAACCCACAAAGTGGATGCTCCGTTCTCTAGAAAATTTGGCGTAGATGATATATATGAGCCTGCAACATTGGATTTCCATGAAGCACATCAACTTCTCAATTTAAAAGCTTTTAATACTCATACAGTGCCAGAAAATGATTTCAAAGAGCTTTCACTTCAAGTTGTGAGATATGCTGATGGACTTCCTTTAGCTCTTGAAGTTTTGGGTTCCTTCTTGTGCGGTGGAGATGCTTCTCAATGGAGAAGTGCAATTGAAATACTTCGAAGAGATTTTGACAAAGGAATTCTTGAGAGACTTCAAATAGGGTTTGATGGGTTAGCAGAAACGGAGAAGAATATTTTTCTAGATATAGCATGCTTCTTCAAAATGGAGAAGAAAGATTTTGTAGTTAAGATACTAGATGGCTGTGAGTTTTCCCCTGTAATTGGAATTGATGTTCTCGTTAAGAAATCGCTCATAAAAGTTGTGCACAACGAATATTTGTGGATGCATGACTTGCTACAAGAAATGGGAAGACAAATTGTTAAGCAAAAATCTCTTACTGAACCTGGAAAACGATGTAGACTATGGGAGGAAAAAGATGTCTATCACGTCTTAACAAGAAACACGGTAAGTTAGCACATAAATATCGCATATTTATTTATTTAGAATCTTGACAATCAATTATTAATTTATTTTTGTACTTTTCTTTTTTTGCCTGAAAAAATTAATTTATTTTGAAGTTAGATAACTTACAAGTTTGACAATAAGATCGACTAAAATTTTGAAATTACCTTAAGAATATTGTCTAATAGATAACTTGAATAAGACTTTGCAACAGTTTTTCTTTCTGTTAAGTGTATATCGTATTTTAATTTTCTTATGAAATTATTTTTTGGTACATAGTTCTTTTTATGAAATTATAATCACAATTAAATATTACATTTTATATAAAAAATTAAATAAACCGACATGTAAATCAATCAATAATTAATATAAAAATATATCAAAACTCGCGTACAAAACTACATAAATTTGAAATTGTGAAGTTCTGGAACCTCTACTCGCAATTGAGACAAAGCCTCATTAGCAATATAAATTTATGACTATATTATATATTTTCTTTATTTTTCTGAAGTATATTATATATTTTCTTTATTACAATTTCTCGTGTTAATTTAAATGAAAGCAAACTAATTTCTTTTAGGTAAATCTTTAGTGAGAACTGGCCTGACTATTTAAATCTAACGCATGAAAATCTTTAGTATTAATTTTATTAAACTATGAATTTTGTGTATAATAATGGTTGACTTTTGATTTTTTAGGCCACAGAGACAATTGAAGGCATGGTCATCAAGAATAAAGGGTACGAAAACAGGCATGGGCATGTACCCAGGGACGTGTATCCACGCTTCCCGACGGAAAACACAGTAAGTTATTTCATAAATATTGCATAATTATTTATTTATTTATTTAGAATATTGACTCTACTCAACTGGTAAATTATCCACCATGAAAAGTTATTAATTATTAGGTCGGTAAGTTACTAATATGACATTAAGATTATGTAATTAGGGTAAAACCAAAACTTTGTGCCTGTGCAAGATAGATTTTCTTTAGCAGTTTTTTCTGATGCAACCATACTTGAATGTTTATTAAACCAATCAATAAATCAGTTATATATAGCTATCAAATCTAATATAAAATTGAATCCAACTCACAAAAAATAATACATGAAAATGAAACTAGAAAGTTTTATATTGAAGCAAAGCTTCATTGGCATTATAGTTTAAGGCTTTATTGAGAATTAGCCTATCCATTTAAATCTAACGCAAGAAAATTTTTAGTATTATGTCCTCTTTTAGCTCATTTCTCTTATAATTTAGCTATTAATTTCATTATACCGTGTATTTTATGTCTTCTTATCCGTCGCTCTTGATTTTTAGGCTACGGAAGCGGTTGAAGGCATGATCATCGACTATATTGGGTACAAAACATACATTCGTTTTGATTTTCTGTCTTGGGTTCATTCTTTTATTGTAGTTTTTTAATAAAGTTGGAATTATACTAGTCAAATATCAAATTATACTTCTAAACTTGAAAGTCTGTCCTTTATTTAAGAGAACTCAAATGTGTAAAATTCGAATTTTACTATACTGTATACTATATGTGTACATTATTGATAGTGGAAATAAAAATATTGTGAAATTAAATCGAATGTGAATTTCACTTTTCAATTTAAGAGATGATTTATAGTGTAGTGTATAAAGAAAGAATAACAAGAAATTGTTGGAATTAATCGTTTAAGAAAAGTATGAAAGCATTAAATGAGAAGAGTAATGAATATAGGACAAAATGAAGAAAAGATGAGATATTAGCCAATCAACGTTGGCGGGAAGAGAGGTTGGCGTGGAGAAGTGCAGAAAAGGAAATAGAAAAGTCCAAGAAAGGGGCGTTGAGGACTTCTCGCCGGTTGCTTTATTTGACAAAGGATATTTGGCATTTAATAGCAAGAGGAGCAAGCCAATAAGAGTGACTGGCAGAGGCGTGGACTAGGAGAAGAAGAGGAAAAAGAAACAAAATTTTCAACACATTGCAGGGAATTTTCTTCTCACCGTAGTCCACTAGCTGCAGTTTTTCCACAGAATTTAATACATGAAATGATGAGTAAAACAGGATAAGGAAACAGGTGTTGAATTTAAGTGAAACGGAACGGCTATATAAGAGGAAGAAATGGATTGAAATGAAACTCTATTCTCTCCAGAATCCTTCTCGCCTATTCTGTTTGCTATAAAAATCACCTTGTTCTTCCGTTCCTTTCATAGTCATAGAGTTTTCTCCTTCTATCAGTTAAACCTTTCCTCACCGTTGAAGAGCTAAGGAACAAGCAAACTAAAGCTAAGAAAGACAAGAAAGCATTCTGTACAGTTGGAGGAGTAACTTGGTAAAGGTGAGTTTCATAGCTTTTATAGTTCTCTTGATATTTAATTATAAACATAGCTTGGTTGTGGTTGAATATTGTTGAACAATATAAGAAAATAGATGGAAAAATAACCAAGAAAGAGTAAGGAAACACGACGGGCGAGTAGAATATTGCTAGTCGAATTGGGTTAGTTCTCGCCCAAAGGATGGGACGAGGTTAGGAGAAAGTTTATGTGAGTTCGCCAACATGTGGTCCCGGCGGGCGAGGACCCGTGATCGCCAGTGTGCGAGAATGGCGATAATAGTAGTTGCCCATGTAAAGTTGATGATAGCCAGTAGGGCGAGTAGGTGAAAAAGAAGGCGCCAACGTATTCCATTACAGGGGCGAACTCCCACGAATAAGCCGCTAATGGAAAGCGAGCTATGACGGGCGAATGGCGAACTGAGTTCGCCAAAGTGCCATATTTTTTAGGAAGAATATAAGTCTTTTTGGAAAATATTAATAATGTGAATAAATGCTTTGCAGACGGGAATTGAGCAAGGCGGGCGAGAAGCTAAGCCGTATCAGACGAGGTAAGGAAGTTGTATGTGATGCAAATGCATGTCCTGTGGAGTAAAAACGTTAAGAAAATATCGGAATTTGTTTTATTTTCTGACATGCATCGTTTGATAAATTGTTTTGGTTTCGGGCGAGCTACAAGCCGCCATAAGTTATTTGTTGGTCGATTTAACTAAGGCGGGCGACTAGTTTTGTAATTAGACAGAAACTCGGGCGAGCCAATGGCGAGCTCTCTGTTTGAGATCTGGGCGAATGCCTTTGTTTTTAAGAGAAAACCGGTAAGCCTTAGTCGGGCGAACCCTTTTTAAAGTGTTAGGGCGGGCGATCTTTGTTTTAAGTAAAAGGCGGGCGAACTGTTATCAAACCAACCGTACTGTGTTTGAAAACCATGAGGCGGGCGATTATTATTCGTCGTCTTGTCGAGTAGTCAGGGCGAGCTGCTAAGGCGAGTAGGCTCTGGCGAAAGGTTTAAAATGTTATTTCGTAAATGAAAAAGGAAATATTTTAATTATTTTTGAAAATAGAAAATATCAAATTTTCGGGCGAGTAGTCCTTTGGGCGAATCGACTCTCGGGCGAGTAGTCTCTTGGGCGAATTGGCTAATGGGCGAGCTGACCCTGGGCGAACTAGCCGTGGGCGAACCGGCTCCCAACCTGCCTTTCTTTCATAGAAAATGTTGAAAATGGAGGGTTGTTTTACTAGTTATAAACCCTTTTGGAAACTAAGTCATTTTATGGAAATGATAACTTGATTTTGAGACATTAGGCCATGAGTTCATGCATTATCACTCATGTACTTTGCGTGACCTAACTAGGGCGATGGCTCGGGTCAAATAGACCAGCGAGTGCACCCTGGGGCGTCACAGGGCTGATGGACCTGCCAAGTCTTCAGCGGTCTCGAGGTCACTTGGCAAGTGGACCCGAGGACCACCTACAGATTATGGCCATACATCTAGATGAGATAGCCGTGAGGGGCGATGGCCTACGGGTGCACCCCAAAAGCGGATTATTTGTGTTCTTGCATGATTTATATTGTTGCCTAGTCTCAATTAAATGATTTATGAAAGGATTTGGTGAATCCTGTTTCATGTTAATTATAATTATTCCTAATGAGTTTGAACATTAGGACAATTAAATGATTTTTGAGATTACAGCTTTTATTTTATAAAGCAGCATACACCTTCTTTACTGAGCACATTGTCGCTCACTCCTTATTTTCCACTCCACAGATATCTGATTGAACTAAGAGACTTACTTTCCTGAGATTGGATATCGAAGGTATGTTATATTTTTTATATATTCAGCAAGTTGTACAGTATTACTTTAAATAGGAAGGGAATGTATACACATCTAAAGGAAGAGACTTTATTAATTCATAATGTAGTAAAAGTTGTTAAGCATCACAGACAGCCCAACCGGTAAGTAAGTGAAGTTTACAAGTGAATATTCTATTATATAGTGGTTTTGGGATGTTACAGATTTAATGGTATCAGAGCAGGGTTGGTCGGATGTCTAGTGATGCTTAATGAAAATGGTGAAATAGTATACATTCCCCTGTAGTACTGTATAAACTGAATATATAATTGATGTGTTAATGATAAGTAATAAACGATTTCTGTGGTACAGATATGAGTGGAAGGAGGAGGATGCGCTCAGTGAGAGGTATAGGCCGAGGTAGGGCGGCACAGACTCCGGAACCACAGACACCGGAACCTGCCCCAAGACCTCCACGTCCTATACAGCTAGAGAGCATCGATAATCGTGTAACTCAGGTGGAGAGGTTAATAGCAGATTTTATGGCTATGTATCAGGCGGATAGAGCCGCAGATAGGGCAGAGAGGGAGAGAGCTACAGCTCCCGCAGCCCCAGTAGAGGCACCTGCACCGCCACAGCCGGCACCAGCTGTGCCTGAACCTGAGCCTATTCCACCACCAGCACCTCAGCCACCGATAGCTCCACCACAGCCACTGATTCAGCAGCCACGAAATGCAGAGTCATATTGTAATGTGGCATTGGTGAAATCATTTAAGAAATTGGATCCACCGAAGTTTAAAGGTACTAGGGATCCATTGGTGGCAGAACAGTGGGTTATAGAGATTGATAGATTACTCGAGATTATGAGATGTTCAGAGACAGAGAAAGTGGGCCTAGCTGTGTTCCAACTGGCAGATGATGCGAGACATTGGTGGAAGGCCACCCAGACGGTATTATTTGCTCAGCATCAGGATCTGTCATGGGATATGTTTGTGGAAGCTTTTAGAAGGCAATATATTCCTGACACTGCTCAAGATAAATTACAGCAGGAATTTATGGATTTAGTACAGGGTAGTATGTCAGTAAATGAGTATGAGGCTAAATTTACTACCTTGAGCCGTTTTGATCCACAGACCAGTACAAATGCCCGGTATAAGATTTCGAGATTTAAAGCGGGTTTGAGGCCATCCATCAGAGTAAAGCTAGCCCCATTTGTTATACAGACTTATGATGAGATAGTTCAACGGGCTCAGTTATGTGAGAGGGACTATGAGCAGTTCCAGTCCGATTTCAGTAGCAAGAGTAAAGGCAAAGGAAAGGGAAAAGCTAAGAGGTTTATGGAGGATAGACCAGGTAGAGAGCAGTTTAAGAAGACCAGATCTTCGGGCATACAGATTTCAGAGGGCAAAATTGATAGACCAGCAGTTTCTACTCCTGCTAGTGGCCCCATACCACTCAGAGGAGTGTTGCGCCCTTATGTAGACATTGTGGAAGGTCGCATGGATCGCGCCCTTGTCCTGTAATGACTGGAGTATGTTTTAGATGTGGACAGACGGGGCATTTATTAAGGATTGCCCGATGCGTAGAGAGTCGACTGCTTCTACTATACCTCCTGCAGTACCTCAGATAGCGGCCCCGGCAGCTCAGAATGCACCCGAGAAAGCGACACCCTCACAGCCAAGGCGGGCGACAGCCGCAGAAAAGGGTAAGAAGGTTGTGACTCAGGGTCGGGTGTACGCATTGGATCAGGAGACTGCCGACGCCTCTATCGATGTGATTAAAGGTAAAATTTATCTTTTTGATATTCCCGTAATTGCCTTAATTGACCCGGGTTCTACCCACTCATTCTTATCGCCTGCATATGCCAACAGGACCCCAGTAGAGCCGGAGTTGTTAGAATATACATTGCGAGTGAAAACTCCTTTTAATGATTTCCAGATGACAGATGTGATATATAGGGGTTGTAAATTGACTATAGGAGAGAAGGTTGTGACAGCTAACCTAATTTTGTTGGATATATATGATTTTGATATTATTTTAGGAATGGATTGGTTGGCTGCAAATCATGTTAGTTTGGACTGTAATACTAAGTTTATTACCTTCTCTTATCCCGAAAAGTACATTGTAAAGTTATTGTAAATTAATAAAAGTATGAGAATTTATGTTGTGAAATGACATGTGTACTGAAATTGTGGTTGTGTATGAATGTTTATGAAGGATATATTGCTAGTGTGGAGGATGTTGAGAGGAAGCATCCAAAGATACAAGAGATTCCTGTGGTTAAGGACTTCTCGGATGTATTTCCAGAGGATTTACCAGGGTTACCACCGGATCGAGAGACGGAGTTTATGATTGAGTTGGTACCCGGTACGGAGCCGATTTCTAGACCCCCATATAGGATGGCACTGACAGAGTTGATGAGCTCAAGAAACAACTCCAAGAGTTATTAGATAAGGGATTTATACGTCCTAGTGTGTCACCGTGGGGAGCTCCAGTATTATTTGTTCGGAAGAAGGATGGTAGCCTTCGGTTGTGTATTGATTATCGGATGTTGAATCGGGCTACCGTTAAGAATAAGTATCCACTACCTCGGATTGACGATTTGTTTGATCAGCTCAGGGTGCACAGGTGTTTTCCAAGATAGACCTTCGATCAGGCTATCACCAGTTGAAGATTAAGGAGTCGGATGTGCATAAGACAGCCTTTCGAACTCGCTATGGCCACTATGAGTTCTTAGTGATGCCATTTGGACTGACCAATGCCCCTGCAGCTTTTATGAGTTTGATGAATGAGGTATTTCATTCATTTTTGGATAAGTTTGTCATAGTATTTATTGATGACATACTGATTTACTCTAAGACTTCAGAGGAGCATGAGCAGCATTTGCAGATTGTTCTACAGACCCTCAGAGAGCGAAAGTTGTATGCTAAGCTTAGTAAGTGCGAGTTCTGGCTTGACCACATTATATTTCTCGGACATGTAGTGTCGAGAGACGGGGTATCAGTTGATCCGTCCAAGATAGAGGCCATTGTTCAGTGGGAGAGGCCTAACACGGTTACCGAGATACGAAGTTTCTTAGGTCTTGCCGGATATTATCGCAGGTTTGTGGAGGGATTTTCTAGACTTGCTGCTCCATTGACACGACTCACACGTAAGGATGTAAAGTTTGAGTGGAATGATGCGTGTGAGCGTAGTTTGGTGAACTTAAGAAGAGATTGACTAGTGCCCCTGTATTAGCCCTTCCTAGCGGATCAGGTGGATTTGTGGTGTATACTGATGCATCCGCTCAAGGTTTAGGGTGTGTGCTCATGCAGTATGGTCGGGTTATAGCCTATGGTTCTCGACAGTTGAAGGATCATGAGAAGAATTACCCGACACATGACTTGGAGCTAGCCGCAGTGGTGTTTGCACTGAAGATATGGCGACATTATTTGTACGGAGAGAAATTTCAGATATATACAGACCATAAGAGTCTGAAGTATATATTCTCACAGAAAGAGTTGAATTTGAGACAGCGACGGTGGATGGAACTATTAAAGGACTATGATTGTGAGATTCTGTATCACCCAGGTAAAGCTAATGTAGTAGCTGATGCACTGAGCCGTAAGCATGTTGGCATGGTATCGTACATGATGATCAGGGAACATGAGTTGATAGAGCAGTTCTCTAACCTCAGTTTGACAGTTGTTTCCTCTGACCAGTATGGGTTTACCGCTAGTTTTCGTATCGAGCCGGATTTGATGGATCGAATTAAGGAAGCTCAGAGGAGTGATGATTATTGTATTGGGGTGGCCAACCAGATTCAAATGGGAGATGAGTTGGATTTTGAGATTGGCACCGATGAGATAATGAGGTTTAGAGGTCGGATATGTGTTCCCGGTGATCAGCAGCTTAGAGATTTGATTTTATCAGAGGCTCATACCTCTAGATACACGTTACATCCGGGTAGTACTAAGATGTACCAGAATCTCCGGAAAGTGTACTGGTGGCCTAAGATGAAAAAGGACATCGCAGATTTTGTTGCAAGATGTCTAACATGCCAGCAGATTAAGATTGAACATCAGAAGCCGGCAGGTATGCTTCGACCGTTATCGATTCCTACATGGAAATGGGAGCATGTAACTATGGATTTTGTTATGGGATTACCACGGACCCGGAAGGGGTATGATGCTATTTGGGTAATAGTCGATAGATTGACTAAGTCTGCTCATTTCTTAGCCATGAAATCTACAGATTCAGTTAGTGCCTTGGCTGAGTTGTATGTCAGGGAGATAGTGAGGTTACATGGTGTTCCAGTGAGTATCACCTCTGATAGGGACTCTCGCTTCACCTCTCATTTTTGGGAGAGATTTCAGGAGGCTATGGGATCCCAGTTGAGTTTTAGCACCGCTTTTCATCCACAGACTGATGGGCAGTCCGAGCGTACGATACAGACGCTCGAGGATATGTTGAGAGCGTGTGCATTGGATTTTAGAGGCTCATGGGACGATCACTTACCCCTGGCAGAGTTTGCTTATAATAATAGTTTTCATACGAGTATCGGCATGGCACCATATGAAGCCTTGTATGGCAGACGATGCAGATCCCCTATAGCATGGGAAGAAGTTGGAGACCGTAAATTGTTAGCTCCCGATTTGGTCGAGCAGGCTTCTCGTGATGTACGGATAATTTGTGAGAGGCTCCGAACGGCTCAGAGTCGGCAGAAGAGTTATGCAGATACTAGACGCCGACCATTGGAGTTTATAGCAGGTGATTATGTGTTTTTAAAGGTTTCACCGTCCAAAGGTATAATGAGATTCGGGAAGAGAGGAAAGTTGAGTCCTCGATACATTGGGCCTTATGAGATCTTAGATCGCGTAGGAGATGTGGCATATCGGTTAGCACTACCACCAGAGTTGTCAGGAGTGCATAACGTATTCCATGTCTCGATGTTAAGAAAGTACAACCAGATCATTCTCACGTGATTCGACACGAGCCATTGGAGATCAGAGAGGACATGAGTTACGTTGAGAAACCGGTGCGGATTTGGATAGGAAAGATAAGGTATTGCGATCTAAGACGATTTCGTTGGTTAAAGTGCTCTGGCAGTATCATAACGAGGAGGAGGCTACTTGGGAGTTAGAGAGCCTTATGCATGAGAGGTATCCGGAGCTCTTTCAATAGGTCCAAGTTAAATTTGGAGGACCAAATTTCTTAAGGTGGGGAGAAATGTAAAATCCGAATTTTATATACTGTATGCCATATGTGTACATTATTGATAGTGGAAATAAAAATTTTGTGAAATTAAATCGAATGTGAGTTCCACTTTTCAATTTAAGAGATGATTTATAGTGTAGTGTATAAAGAAAGAATAACAAGAAATTGTTGGAATTAATCGTTTAAGAAAAGTATGAAAGCATTAAATGAGAAGAGTAATGAATATAGGACAAAATGAAGAAAAGATGAGATATTAGCCAATCAACGTTGGCGGGAAGAGAGGTTGGCGTGGAGAAGTGCAGAAAAGGAAATAGAAAAGTCCAAGAAAGGGGCGTTGAGGACTTCTCGCCGGTTGCTTTATTTGACAAAGGATATTTGGCATTTAATAGCAAGAGGAGCAAGCCAATAAGAGTGACTGGCAGAGGCGTGGACTAGGAGAAGAAGAGGAAAAAGAAACAAAATTTTCAACACATTGCAGGGAATTTTCTTCTCACCGTAGTCCACTAGCTGCAGTTTTTCCACAGAATTTAATACATGAAATGATGAGTAAAACAGGATAAGGAAACAGGTGTTGAATTTAAGTGAAACGGAACGGCTATATAAGAGGAAGAAATGGATTGAAATGAAACTCTATTCTCTCCAGAATCCTTCTCGCCTATTCTGTTTGCTATAAAAATCACCTTGTTCTTCCGTTCCTTTCATAGTCATAGAGTTTTCTCCTTCTATCAGTTAAACCTTTCCTCACCGTTGAAGAGCTAAGGAACAAGCAAACTAAAGCTAAGAAAGACAAGAAAGCATTCTGTACAGTTGGAGGAGTAACTTGGTAAAGGTGAGTTTCATAGCTTTTATAGTTCTCTTGATATTTAATTATAAACATAGCTTGGTTGTGGTTGAATATTGTTGAACAATATAAGAAAATAGATGGAAAAATAACCAAGAAAGAGTAAGGAAACACGACGGGCGAGTAGAATATTGCTAGTCGAATTGGGTTAGTTCTCGCCCAAAGGATGGGACGAGGTTAGGAGAAAGTTTATGTGAGTTCGCCAACATGTGGTCCCGGCGGGCGAGGACCCGTGATCGCCAGTGTGCGAGAATGGCGATAATAGTAGTTGCCCATGTAAAGTTGATCATAGCCAGTAGGGCGAGTAGGTGAAAAAGAAGGCGCCAACGTATTCCATTACAGGGGCGAACTCCCACGAATAAGCCGCTAATGGAAAGCGAGCTATGACGGGCGAATGGCGAACTGAGTTCGCCAAAGTGCCATATTTTTTAGGAAGAATATAAGTCTTTTTGGAAAATATTAATAATGTGAATAAATGCTTTGCAGACGGGAATTGAGCAAGGCGGGCGAGAAGCTAAGCCGTATCAGACGAGGTAAGGAAGTTGTATGTGATGCAAATGCATGTCCTGTGGAGTAAAAACGTTAAGAAAATATCGGAATTTGTTTTATTTTCTGACATGCATCGTTTGATAAATTGTTTTGGTTTCGGGCGAGCTACAAGCCGCCATAAGTTATTTGTTGGTCGATTTAACTAAGGCGGGCGACTAGTTTTGTAATTAGACAGAAACTCGGGCGAGCCAATGGCGAGCTCTCTGTTTGAGATCTGGGCGAATGCCTTTGTTTTTAAGAGAAAACCGGTAAGCCTTAGTCGGGCGAACCCTTTTTAAAGTGTTAGGGCGGGCGATCTTTGTTTTAAGTAAAAGGCGGGCGAACTGTTATCAAACCAACCGTACTGTGTTTGAAAACCATGAGGCGGGCGATTATTATTCGTCGTCTTGTCGAGTAGTCAGGGCGAGCTGCTAAGGCGAGTAGGCTCTGGCGAAAGGTTTAAAATGTTATTTCGTAAATGAAAAAGGAAATATTTTAATTATTTTTGAAAATAGAAAATATCAAATTTTCGGGCGAGTAGTCCTTTGGGCGAATCGACTCTCGGGCGAGTAGTCTCTTGGGCGAATTGGCTAATGGGCGAGCTGACCCTGGGCGAACTAGCCGTGGGCGAACTGGCTCCCAACCTGCCTTTCTTTCATAGAAAATGTTGAAAATGGAGGGTTGTTTTACTAGTTATAAACCCTTTTGGAAACTAAGTCATTTTATGGAAATGATAACTTGATTTTGAGACATTAGGCCATGAGTTCATGCATTATCACTCATGTACTTTGCGTGACCTAACTAGGGCGATGGCTCGGGTCAAATAGACCAGCGAGTGCACCCTGGGGCGTCACAGGGCTGATGGACCTGCCAAGTCTTCAGCGGTCTCGAGGTCACTTGGCAAGTGGACCCGAGGACCACCTACAGATTATGGCCATACATCTAGATGAGATAGCCGTGAGGGGCGATGGCCTACGGGTGCACCCCAAAAGCGGATTATTTGTGTTCTTGCATGATTTATATTGTTGCCTAGTCTCAATTAAATGATTTATGAAAGGATTTGGTGAATCCTGTTTCATGTTAATTATAATTATTCCTAATGAGTTTGAACATTAGGACAATTAAATGATTTTTGAGATTACAGCTTTTATTTTATAAAGCAGCATACACCTTCTTTACTGAGCACATTGTCGCTCACTCCTTATTTTCCACTCCACAGATATCTGATTGAACTAAGAGACTTACTTTCCTGAGATTGGATATCGAAGGTATGTTATATTTTTTATATATTCAGCAAGGTTGTACAGTATTACTTTAAATAGGAAGGGAATGTATACACATCTAAAGGAAGAGACTTTATTAATTCATAATGTAGTAAAAGTTGTTAAGCATCACAGACAGCCCAACCGGTAAGTAAGTGAAGTTTACAAGTGAATATTCTATTATATAGTGGTTTTGGGATGTTACAAAATGAAAATATGAAATTCATTCAGCTGACTAGGGATTAAGGAAAAAAATTATATTCATTTAAAAATCAACTGAACTTTGGCTCCAACATTCAAATCGAGTCCTGTCCAAATTATTTAATATTTATCATTTTTTATATTTATACACATATTACGTAATTATATTTATATATATAATTAAAATTATACAAAATAATATATATAATAGTATTGTGTAAGCATTAAAAAACATTTTAATTTATCCATTTTTTTGGTTACAAACGGGAATTAAACAAACACCAGGAATGGATCTACTTGGTGACGAGTGGGGAAAGCGTCCCCCATTGAATGACCAAAATTCTTTAATTTAATTATAAAAAAATCTTATAAATTTAAGATATTTAAAGTTTTGCCCCCACTCAAAATTCTTTCAATCACATTTACCTGTATTAAACTGAAACTCATACGAGAAACTTTTTTAGTGTTAATCTAGTAATTAAACATTTACACTTTGGTTGATAAGCATTGTTCTTATAATATATACACACACATTTTTACATATAATAACTTTGTAGAACCAAATAAAGTACTTTTAAAGTTTACATAAATAACATATAAGTGTGAATTAACAAGGAAAAAAAATGAAAAAGCCACCGTATCTAACACATATTTATTTTTTCATTTTTATTTCATTATATATAACAAAAAAATCATTTTTATTCTCCACATGATAATAATAAGAAATTAAATATATTTATTTTTTAAAAGTAAATGACAAAATTGGACTTATTTTTCTCTCTCACGTATTATATCTACTTTTAAAAATTTTATTCAATTAATATATATATATATGTGTGTGTGCGCGCGCGCATAGACACACATATACATGTGTGTCTATGTATGTCTGTGTGTATGAAACATGATTTATCTATAGTATAATAGTGTCTAGGCTACATTCTTTGGGAATAATATAACTAACTTTAGCAAAGCAAATATTTTTTTAGAAAAAAATTATAATTTTTAGAAAAAATATTTTTCTATAAAAATTATGTATGTTAATTTTTGTTTGAACATTTTTCATATTAATTTGTGTTTTAATAAAAATTTTAATAAATTAACTTAAAATATTTGCCCTCCTTAATCATAAATCTTAGATCGATCCCTAATAAAAACTTGTGTTATCCATATTTTAAAACTTAATAAAAGAAAAATTGTTTTTATTGTATTATATCATTTAGTAATCTGAGTGAGTCCATACAGAGACTCTTCATGGCATGGTGGTAGTTTTTTTGTGTCGTTTTCCTTTTCTGGCTGTTGATCCTTTTGATCGGGGCCAAGTTCTTTTCCTTCTGTGGTTGTCTTTTATTTTGCTGGTTTTGTGGAACTCTGTTTTCTGTTCCAGTTTTTGTATTGTCCCTATATTGGACCTTTACATTTATCTAATAAAACCCCTGCTTAAAAGAAAAAAAAAAGAGTCCATACAGAATTCGCCACTTGAATTGTGGAGTTGAGTGAGTTTGGACAACTGGAAAGCATATAAAGTGTGATACCATACTTAAATCCAATATAATCCAGGTTCAACCTGATTCATGGATACCGTTAGTCAAAATAATCAACTTTGTTATCTCGTTACATACTCTCATCCTTCTAATTTTTAGATTTGAACATGAAACTAATTCAAATTAAAGTGAAAAAGCACAGGTAATCGCCTAGTAACTAGTGAAATGAAATATGTAATCACCTAATCACTACTCAAATTTAGAACATAACCGGTAAAAAATTAAAATCTTGTGTTTCCTGTGCCAAGAAAAATCGTTTGGTAAAAAATTTGGTTGTATCAACTAAAAAAGTTTAGTGTTTCAAAGAGAAAAAAAATATAGATAAACGTTAATATTGATTTTTGCCTTTTGTAGATGTTGAAGGCTTCATATATTTTTGAAGCCCATTTTTTGTTTTGTTCTTGTTTTTCAGGGAACAGGACAAGACGCTCACTTTTAGTGCAGATGCCTTCTTGAAGATGAAAAGATTAAGATTGCTCAGAGTGTTCTCTGATCAACAAAAATCTCATGATCATCTTAAATATCTTTCTAATGACTTACGGCTTTTAGATTGGAGCGGTTATCCTTTCAGATCATTGTCTTCAAGCTTCCAACCGGACAATCTTGTGGCACTTCTCATACCTTATAGCAACATTGAACGACTATGGGAAGAAAACAGTGTAAGAAACACTTCATTAGTTTATGTTTGTCTTTTATCTTATTTCAGATTAATTATAAAACAAAAAATTGAATAAGATATGAAAATAAAAATAAAAAATAAAGAGAAGAGTTTTTCTATATATATGTTTTGTCTTTTCCCTCTAATTTTTATTGTTTTCAACAGCCATTATCTAAATTGAAATTAGTCAACCTTGAAGGCTCCAAAAACCTGATCAAGACACCAGACTTCACAAAGGCTACAAATCTCGAAAGTTTGATTTTGGAAGGTTGTATCAGCATGGAAGAAGTTCATCTCGGAGTTCTAAGCAAGCTTAAACTTTTGAATTTAAGAGGCTGCAAAAATCTTAGGAGATTTCCAACCAAAATTGAAATGGAATCTCTTGAAACATTAATTCTTTCAGGCTGTTCAAATCTTCAAAGGTTTCCAGAGATTGTTGGGGAAATGAAAAAGTTGCTGGAACTTTATTTAGATGGGACACGTATTAAGGAACTTCCTTCTTCGATTTCACGTCTCAGCGGACTTAAACTTTTGAATTTAAGAGGCTGCAAAAGACTTAGGAGATTTCCAACCAAAATTGAAATGAAATCTCTTGAAACATTAATTCTTTCAGGCTGTTCAAATCTTCAAAGGTTTCCAGAGATTGTTGGGGAAATGAAAAAGTTGCTGGAACTTTATTTAGATGGGACACGTATTAAGGAACTTCCTTCTTCGATTTCACGTCTCAGCGGACTTGAACTTTTGAATTTAAGAGACTGCAAAAGTCTTACAAGTCTTCCAAGCAAAATTGTTGAAATGGAATCTCTTGAAACATTAATTCTTTCAGGCTGTTCAAATCTTCAAAGGTTTCCAGAGATTGTTGGGGAAATGAAATGTTTGAAGAAACTTTATTTAGATGGGACATGTATTAAGGAACTTCCTTCTTCGATTTCACTTTTCAGCAATCTTGGTTTGTTAAATTTGAAAGATTGCAGTAACATTGTGAGTCTCCCAAGCAGCATAGATGGCTGTAAGTTTCTACATACTCTTATTCTCTCTGGTTGTTCTAAAGTTGAAACTTTGCCAGAGAATTTGCTGCAAGCAGAATTTTTGGGGGAGCTTGATTTAAGTGGAACTGCCATAAGAAAGTCTCTGGTGTTACATTCTTTGTCAGCTTTGAGTTCTTTGGATAAGCTGAATCTAAGTGACTGCAATCTTGAGGAAGGATATATTTCAAGTGATATTGCTTGTTTATCCTCTTTGGAGCAGCTTTATCTTAGTGGTAACAATTTCAGCAGCCTCCCTGCAACTCTTGGTGAACTCCCCAAGCTTTATAGGCTTGACTTGGTAAATTGCAGGAATCTTAAATCGTTGCCTAAGTTTCGCCCTCGCACACGATATGTACACGTGGATGGTTGTGCTTCACTGGTTGAAGATCCAATAATAGTATGCTGTGACTGGGGTGGCGTAACTATTAGGGGTGTTAACTGCTACAAATTGGTTGAGAAAAACAATGCATTAACGATGCTAAGAAAACAGATTAAGGTTGGTATCTCTCTCTCACTGAATCTCACTTTCTAGAATTTATTGTATTAGTTGCCATTGCCAACCAATGGGAGGATTTTTTTTTCCTTGCAGGTACTTAGAAATGTAACACGACAAATTCAGATTCTTGTACCTGGAAGTGAAATCCCAGAATGGTTCAGCCATCAGACGGATGGATCTTCAATAAATATAGCATTGCCTCCTAATATTGACAATGATAGTCGGTGGGTGGGAATTGCTTTCTGCTGCCTTGTTGTCTATGCCTTCAATGATGATAATGATGATGATGATGATGTTGATGCTTTCCGTCATGATGTTGAAAGCTATGGTAGATTCAACCAGAGTAGTTTTTTTTATTTGGATAACAAATATAGGCGGCAGCGGGTCAAGAAGGACCATCTTTGGATACATTATATTTCTCGTGACTGCTGGGAAAAAAAAGACTGGAAGGGAAAATACGGGGACAGTCAAATAATTGAATCCAGGACGCGTACACGGCCTTATTATAAAGTGAAGAAGTGTGCGGTTCAAATAGTGTACGAGGAAGATTTGGATGAGATGGAACAAATAAAAGAACAAATAAAATTAAGTCTGACATATGCAGATGTTCCTGATGGATTTATTGGAATTGATTCACGTTTGGAGGATTTGCATTCCAAAATAGACATTGGGGAAGATGATGTCCGCATTATAGGAATTTGTGGTATGGGCGGCCTTGGCAAAACGACTCTTGCAAGAGTTGTTTATAGCCAAATGTCACCTAAATTTGAAGGTAAAAGCTTTCTTGCTGATGTTCGAGAAGTTTCAGAGAAACACGGACTTGTTTCTTTACAGAAACAACTGCTTACTGATATCTTCTTGGGAGAAGGTTTCAACTTATTCAATAATGTTTATGATGGGATTGCCATGATTAGTCATAGACTATCTCACAAGAAAGTTCTTGTTGTTATTGATGATGTTGATAACTTGCAACACTTAACATGCTTGGTTGGAGGGCGTGATTGGTTTGGTCCAGGGAGTAGAATCATCATAACAACTAGAGATGAACAGTTGTTAACATGCCACAAAGTGGATGCTGTGTACAAGCCTGCAACATTGAATTCCCATGAAGCACATGAACTTTTCAATTTAAAAGCTTTCAATACTGATACAACGCCAGAAAGTGAATTCAAAGAGCTTTCACGTCAAGTTGTGAAATATGCTGATGGCCTTCCTTTAGCTCTTGAAGTTTTGGGTTCCTTCTTGTGCGGTAGAGATACTGGTCAATGGGAAAGTGCAATTAAAAGACTTCAAAGAGATTCTGATAAAAAAATTCTTGGCATACTTCGAATAGGGTTTGATGGGTTAAAAGAAACGGAGAAGGATATTTTTTTAGATATAGCATGCTTCTTCAATAAGGAGGAGAAAGATTTTGTAATTAAGATACTAGATGGCTGTGAGTTTTTCCCCGAAATTGGAATCGATGTTCTTGTTAAGAAATCCCTCATAAAAGTTGTAGACAACAAATATTTGGGGATGCATGACTTGCTACGAGAAATGGGACGACAAATTGTTAAGCAAAAATCTCCTCGTGAACCTGGAAAACGATGTAGATTATGGGAGGAAAAAGAAGTCTATGACGTCTTAAAGGGAAACACGGTCAGTTAGCACATAAATATTGCATATTTATTTATTTAGAATCTTGACAATAAATTATTAATTTATTTTGTAGCTTTTTTTTTTGGCCTGAAAAAACTAATTTATTTTGTAGTTAGATAACTTACAAGTTTAACATTAAGATTGATTAAAATTTTGAAATTACCTTAAGAATATTTTCTAATATATAACTTGAATAAGATTTTGTATCTTAGTTTAGTTTTTTTTTAATGAAATTATTTTTTTGGTACATAGTTTTTTTAATAAAATTATAATCACAATTAAATATTACATTTTATATAAAAAAATTAAATAAACCGATAACTAAATCAGTTAATAATAAACATAAAAATATATCAAAACTCCCGAACAAAAATACTTAAATTTGAAACTGTGAAGTTCTGGAACCTCTTCTTGCAGTGGAGGCAAAGCCTAATTAGCATTATAAATTTATGACTATATTATATATTTTCTTTATTTTCTTGAAGGATATTATATATTTTCTTTATTTCAATTTCTCGTGTTAGTTTAAATGAAAGCAAACTAATATCTTTTAGTGTAAAGCTTTAGTGAGAAATAGTCAAACCATTTAACGCATGAAAATCTTTAGTATTAATTTTATTAAACTGTAAATTTTGTGTATAATTATGGTTGACTCTTGATTTTTAGGCCACAGAGACAATTGAAGGCATCGTCATGAACAAGCACAATGCGGGTATATCTATGTACATGTATGCACACTTCCAAGTGGAAAACTCAGTAAGGCATTAAATATTGCATTTGTTTAGAATATTGACTCTACTCGACTGGTGAATTATCCACCATGAAAAACTACTAGTTGGGTAAGTTACTAGTATGACTTTAAGATTCTGTAACTAGGGAAAAACCAAAACTTTGTGGTTATGCAAGATAGATTTTACGTAACAGTTTTTTCTGATACAAACGTACTTAAATGTATATTAAACCAATCAACAAATCAGTATATAGCTAACAAATCTAATATAAAATTGAATCAAACTCACACAAAATAATACTTGAGAATGAAACTAGAAAGTTTTATTGCAACAAAGCTTCATAAGGCTTCAATGAGAATTAGCCTATCCATTTAAATCTAACGCAAGAAAATTTTTACTATTATGTCCCGTTTTAGCTCATTCCTCTTATAATTTAACTATTAATTTTATTACGCCATGAATTTTTTGTCTTCTTATCCGTCACTCTTGACTTTTAGGCTATGGAAGCGGTTGAAAGCATGAACATCGATAATACGGGGTACAAAAACAGATATATTTTTGATATTTTGCCTTGGGTTACATTCTTTTTATTGTAGATTTTTGATAAAGTTGGCATAATACTAGTCAAATATCAAACTATTCTTCTAAACTTGAAAGTCCGTACCTTATTTAAGAAAATTCAAATGAAAATATGAAATTTGTTAAACCGAATAGGGATTAGGGGAAAAATTATATTTATTTAAATATCAACTGAGCTTTGGCTCGAACATTCAAGATCGAGTCCAATCTAAATTATATAATATTTATCATTTTTATATTTACACACATATTATTTAATTATATTTATATTTTATATAATTAAAATTATAGAAAAATAATATATATGTAATATTATTGTGTAAACATTAAAAAACATTTTAATTTATCCATTTTTTTATGTTACAAAAGGGAATTAAACAAACACCAGGAATGGATCTACTTGGTGACGAGTCAGGGAAACTTCCCCCACTGAATGACTAAAATTCTTTAATTTAATTATAAAAAAAACTTATAAATTTAAGAAATTTGAAGTTTTGCCCCCACTCAAAATTCTTTCAATCATATCTACCTGTATTAAATTGAAACTCATACGAAAAACTTTTTTATTGTTTATCTAGTAATTAAACATTTACACTTTGATTGATAAGCAATTTTATTATAATATAGATACACACATTTTTACATATAATAACTTTTTAGAACCAAATAAAGTACTTTTAAAGTTTACATAAATAACATATAAGTGTGAATTAACAAGAAAAAAATAAAAAAGCCAACGTATCTAACAGATATTTATGTTTTCTTTTTAGATTTCATTGTATATAAAAAAATCATTTTTATTCTCCACATTATAATAATAAGAAATTAAATATATTTATTTTCTAAAAGCAAATGATAAAATTGGACAGATTTTTCTCTTTCACATATTATATCTACTCTTAAAAATTTTATTCAATTAACACACATATACATGTCTGTGTATGTATGTCTGGGTGTATGAAACATGATTTATCTATGGTGTAATGGTGTCTAGGCTACATTCTTTGGGAATCATATAGCTAATTTTAGCTATGCATATTTGTTAGAAAAATATTATACTTTTTAGAAAAAATATTTTTCTATAAAAATTATGCATGTTAATTTTTGTTTGAACATTTTTCATATTAATTTGTGTTTTAATGAAAATTTAAATTAACTTAAAATATTTGCCCTCATTAATCATAAATCTTATATCCATCCCTAATAAAAACTAGGATGATTTGTGTTATCCATATTTTAAAACTTAATAAAAGGAAAATTGTTTTTATTGTGTTATATCATTTAGTAATCTGAGTGAGTCCATATAGAGACTCTTCATGGCATGGTGGTAGTTTTTTGTGTCGTTTTCCTTTTCTGTCTATTGATCCTTTTGATCGGGGCTAAGTTCTTTTCCTTTTGAGATTGTCTTATATTTTGCTGGTTTTGTGGATCTTTGTTTTCTGTTCCTTTACATTTATCTAATAAAACCTCTGCTTATTAGAAAAAAAAAAGTATACAGAATTTGCCACTTGAGTTGTGGAGTTGAGTGAGTTTGGACTACTGGAAAGCATGTAAAGTGTGACATCATACTTAAATCCAATATAATCCCGGTTCAACCTGATTCATGGGTACCATTAGTCAAAATAATCAACTTTGTTGTCTCGTTATATACTCTCATTCTTCTAGTTTTTAGATTTGAACATGAAACTAATTAAAATTAAAGTGAAAAAGCATAGGTAATCGCCTAGTAACTAGTGAAATGTGACATGTAATCACCTAATTACTACTCAACTTCAGAACAAAACCGGTGAAAAATTAAAATCTTGTGTCCTGTGCCAAGAAAAATCATGTGGTAAAATATTTGGTTGTATTAACTAAAAAAGTTTAGTGTTTCAAAAAGAAAAAAAAGGTATGAATATTGATTTTTGCCTTTTGTAGATGTTGAAGGCTTCATATTTTTTTGAAACTATTTTTTGTTTTGTTCTTGTTTTTCAGGGAACAAGACAAGATGTACACTTTGATTGCAGATGCCTTATTGAAGATGAAAAAATTAAGACTGCTCAGAGTATCCACTTATTTTTATAAACAAAAATCTCGTGTTGATCTTAAATATCTTCCTAATGATTTACGGCTTTTAGATTGGAAAGGTTATCCTTTGAGATCATTGCCTTCAAGCTTTCAACCAGACAACCTTGTCGCACTTCTCATGCCTTATAGCCGCATTGAACGACTATGGGAAGAAAACAGAGTAAGAAACACTTCATTAGTTGATGTTTGTCTTTTATCTTATTTTAGATGAATTATAAAACAAAAAATTGAATAAAATATGAAAATAAAAATAAAAATAAGGAGAAGAGTTTTCTTATATATGTTTTGACTTTTCTCTCTAATTTCTTATTGTTTTCAACAGCCTTTACCTAAACTGAAGCTAGTCGATCTCCAAGGCTCCAAAGACCTGATCGAGACACCAGACTTCACAAGGGCTCCAGATCTCGAAAGTTTGATTTTGGAAGGTTGTACAAGAATAGTAAATGTTCATCTCGGAGATCAAAGCAAGCTTAAACTTTTGAATTTAAGAGGCTGCAAAAGTCTTAAGAGACTTTCAACCAAAAGGATGGATTCTCTTGCAACATTAATTCTTTCAGGCTGCTCAAATCTTCAAAGGTTTCTAGGGGTGATTTCGGAAATGAAAAACTTGCAGGAAATTTATGTAGATGAGACACATATTGAAGAACTTCCTCCGATGACACATCTCAGCAAGCTTAAAAGTTTGAGTTTAAGAGACTGCAAAAGCCTTAGAAGTCTTCCAATCGAAATAATTGAAATGGAATCTCTTGAATATTTAATTCTTTCAGGCTGTTCAAATCTTCAAAAGTTTCCAGAAAGTGACAAAGAAATGAAATGTTTGCGGAGCTTTATTTAGATGGAACAGGCATCGAAGAACTTCCCTCTTCAATTGGACATCTCAGCAGTCTCGTTCTGTTGAATTTGAAAGATTGCAGTAATCTTGTGAGTCTACCAACCAAACTTGAAATGAAATCTCTTAAAACGTTAGTTCTTTCAGGCTGCTCAAATCTTCAAAGGTTTCCAGAGATTGCTGGCGAAATGAGATGTTTACAGGAGCTTGATTTACATGGAACAGGCATCGAAGAACTTCCCTCTTCAATTGGACATCTCAGCAAGCTTAAAAGTTTGAGTTTAAGAGACTGCAAAAGCCTTAGAAGTCTTCCAATGGAAATAATTGAAATGGAATCTCTTGAATATTTAATTCTTTCAGGCTGTTCAAAGCTTCAAAAGTTTCCAGAGAGTGACAAAGAAATGAAATGTTTGCAGAGGCTTTATTTAGATGGAACAGGCATCGAAGAACTTCACTCTTCAATTGGACATCTCAGCAAGCTTAAAAGTTTGAGTTTAATAGGCTGCAAAAGCCTTAGAAGTCTTCCAATCGAAATAATTGAAATGGAATCTCTTGAATATTTAATTCTTTCAGGCTGTTCAAAGCTTCAAAAGTTTCCAGAGAGTGACAAAGAAATGAAATGTTTGCAGAGGCTTTATTTAGATGGAACAGGCATCGAAGAACTTCCCTCTTCAATTGGACATCTCAGCAATCTTGGTTTGTTAAATTTGAAAGATTGCAGTAAAATTGTGAGTCTCCCAAGCAGCATAGATGGCTGTAAGTTTCTACGTACTCTTATTCTCTCTGGTTGTTCTAAAGTTGAAACTTTGCCAGAGAATTTGCTGCAAGCAGAATTTTTGGGGGAGCTTGATTTAAGTGGAACTGCCATAAGAAAGTCTCTGGTGTTACATTCTTTGTCAGCTTTGAGTTCTTTGTATAAGCTGAATCTAAGTGACTGCAATCTTGAGGAAGGATATATTTCAAGTGATATTGCTTGTTTATCCTCTTTGAAAGAGCTTTATCTTAGTGGTAACAATTTCAGCAGCCTCCCTGCAACTCTTGGTGAACTCCCCAAGCTTTATAGGCTTGACTTGGTAAATTGCAGGAATCTTAAATCGTTGCCTAAGTTTCGCTGTCGCATAAATTATGTGAACATAGATGGTTGTGCTTCACTGGTTGAAGATCCAATATCACTATGCTGTGAATTTAGAGACGTAAGGATTAGAGGTGTTAACTGCTACAAATTGGTTGAGAAAAACAATGCATTAACAATGCTAAAAAAACACATTAAGGTTGGTATCTCTCCCTTGCTGAATCTCACTTTCTAGAATTTATTGTATTATTAGTTGCCATTGCCAACCAATGGGAGGATTTTTTTTTTCTCCTTGCAGGTACTTAGAAATGTACGACAACAAATTCATATTCTTGTACCCGGAAGTGAAATCCCAGAATGGTTCAGCCATCAAACGGATGGATCTTCAATAAATATAGAATTGCCTCCTAATATTGACAATGATAGTCGGTGGGTGGGAATTGCTTTCTGCTGCCTTGTTGTCTATGCCTTCAATGGTGATAATGATGATGATGATGATGATGATGATAATGATGATGATGATGATGTTTTCTGGCATGATGTTGAAAGCTATGGTAGATTCAACCAGGGTAGTGCTTTTTATTTGGATAACAAATATAGGGGGCAGCGGGTCAAGAAGGACCATCTTTGGATACATTATATTTCTCGTGATTATTGGGAAAAAAAAGACTGGAAGGGAAATAACGGGTACAGTCAAATAATTGAATCCAGTACGGATACAGGGCCTTGTTATATAGTGAAGAAGTGTGCGGTTCAAATAGTGTACGAGGAAGATTTGGGTGAGATGGAACAAATAAAAGAGCAATGTAGCAGTCCAGCTTCTGAAAATTTTGATGACAGGGAATGGTGGTGCCCATGTAAAGCGATGGAGAAAATTTTAAATTTCATATGCGGAAGAAACATTAATTCTGGTAAACTATTCATCACTGGTCTTTATAATCTACACCTTTTATACTGTTTAATTTTGTTCATTTATTTCATTTTGACATGATTGAAACTAGGAGTACAATGAATTCTTTTTATTTATTAACATTTTATTCTGAACAGTAAGAGGATATACTCTAATCATCTAATCTCTCATAAATCTCATTTGCATTATATTTTTTCTTTTAGTAAATAAATTTTAATTATATCTATGTATGCTTCGTTTCCAGGTTGAATTGGATGATTATCGAGTGGAATAAATAATTGAGACAAGCGCTGTGGGAAGCAAGTAGCATTACTCTGTAAAAAAAAAGCAAGTAGGAGGGTGAAATCTATTTGATGTCGTACATGGGAGCAAAAACATCCAATATAAATTTGCTATAAGATTTTTTTTTCTATTTGTTAAAATTAAAACCATTTTTCGTTTTTTGCTTGCCTTGATGAAAATACTACAGAACTTTACTACATGTGATCATCTTTAGATTTTACAATGTGAGAATTTTGTTCATTGGATTTTTTTTTTTAGTATAGAACTTCGTTAGATACTGAAAATATTGCAGAAGAATTCAGAAGAAACGACTCCTATCCTGCAAATATTTCCTCTCTAGTGACAGCATAGAAGCAAATGTTTCCTCCAGAATATCTTGCAACTACTCCTAGATTTACCAATCGGTCCTGCCCGCGAAGATCAACATTAAGCTTCACCATCCCATCACAAAACTTTACCCAGAAATCAATATGAGCCAGCGAAGTTACCAATCGAAGTTCAAGCCATGGACATTCACCTCTTGAAATAACCATCAACAAGTATTGAACTCGCCTTTCACTGCAGGTATATAAAAATAGTGAAAATGTAATAACCGGAGATATATAAATATATATATGTATACATATAGAAATATTAGTGTTTTTACATATATTTTGTTTTCATAATTAAATAATATTAAATAATTATTTATTTAAACATTTTCTAATTTTTATTTTTAATATATAATATTAAAATATTTATATTTTATTTATTATTAAAATTAAATATCTAAAATTAAATCTTTTTCAAATTAATAAAATGCACTTGTAAGTGTAAATTATATGGATTTTTTGAAAAATGTGTAACGTTTATTTGCAAATATTATTAATTTATTAAGTATAGGCTTTCTTTGAAGATGGTTTTTGTCTTTTTAAAATTTATTACCATGATTAATTAATATTAATAAAAATATTATTAAAAATATCATGTTGCAAGCAAATAACTCACTACTTTGTAATTATAGTTGGCAAACATTCCATGTTATGGGTAAGACTTGAGAGAATTGCAAGAATAGCAAGTCTAGATATGTTCGACAAGATCTAATTAAAAAAAAGTAAAGCTTGAGGGAAAAAAAAATACAAGCAGGACTGGTAGATGCTCAAGCAGAGTTGGCTCCGCTTGCAAAGACATGCAAAGAAAGCACACTAACTGGTTCAGCTGTTTGGTGATGAGCAAAGTTAGCAATTTGACATCCAGAACGAACATCAAACTGAAAAGGAACAGATTCAACAGTAGGTAAAGATCGATCATCAGATTTTTCATAACCATCAGCAGAACGCAAAATTGTTTGAAAAGGATCATGCACATTAATTGGAGGTTTGAGATTGATTGTTTGAATTCCTCTATGATTTATCCGGTTTAAAGACTGTCTGCCCCAAAGCATCAACCAAATTCGGACAAAAAGATGATTGAGCATCAACATAGGTTTGATATTTCCGACGTTTCACTCTTTGGTTTCTAAGACACACAAAAGTACTTCTTAAGAGCTCAAATTCATTAAAACTTGATAACATAAATTTGCAAAATTGTTGCCGGAAGACAACATATGAAAGTACCTGTTAGAGTAGAAATTCATTAAAACTTGATAACATGAATTTGCCACACAAGTTAAAATTAGAACCCCATACAAAAGAGTAAAAGTGGAGTGTAATAATACTAAGAGCTTCTTCCGAAGTATTGAAAGGATTTAATCATTAGAGTAAGCACGGAAGATTCATAGGCTTTTGTAAGACATAAGTAGTAGCATAAGAAGTTAGTATTAGTACAAAACCACCAAGGATCCATATTGCATCATTCAAAGTAGCTACTAATACAAAAGGGGACTAAGAACATTGCAAAAGTACCTCATCTTTCTCCTGCGTGCAACAATATACAAGTAATTTCCCTAACATAGAAAATGAAGAAAAGCAAGTTGGAAATCAATCACCAAGAAAGAGCAAGAACCATATACTTATAAGAGTTTTACTCAAATTTAGGCTCTATTGCTCTTTTATCCTTTCAAGCTCCTGTAGGCATAATCACAAAGAATGACAACTTGCATATCATAGATCAAGGATATTGTAATACCTAGGAAATTGACTCTTTAGGCTCCGTTTTAGTGTTAAAGGCTTAAAAAAAAAAAAACGAAGAAAATATGTATAAATACCCCTATCTAGTGAATAAGAACTGCAATGAAAAATATACATATCCTGATTATTAGCATTGTGATCCTTTGAAAATAACTTATCTTATTATCTAAAGCAAAAACTTTTGTTGATACTTTTGTCAAGTTGTTATTGCAGGGACAAAAAATGAGGTTTTTAGGGTAATTTCTTCCAAGATTTAACATATGGCATATGGCTACATTAGAAGGTCAATGTTTCGTCCGACTTTCTTGTGGCAATTAGTTTTAGTATAACGCCTTTTATAGGATTTGCTTGTAAATACATAGTACTCCTAGTAAACAGACTTTTTAAATACATGATAAGTATGGTAAGCAGACTTTAATTGAGGATTAATGTGCATAATCTACCTGTTCATGTCTCTGTAAAGGACCAAGAGTGAAAGGTCAAGGTCATTCCAGTAATCAAGATTTACTTAAACGATTAGACAAAAATCCTAGTGAATAGAGTAAGAAACTTTTGCAGGACTTCAAATTTCTCCAATTGGTATTGACTCTCTATGATATAATACATTAGGTTTGTATACAACATGTTTGCAGTTAATGTTTACTACTGCTCCATATACCATTTTCACTATTTGTTGTATTCTAATGCTTAAATAATGTGCATATATAAAGTTTTCAACATTCTAAATGTTCAGCATTTAAATTAAAAGAAAAATGCAAACATTAATAGTAGGTCTAAAATCTATTATTTTATCATTTTTCAAAGCATAGTAATCTTCTTTTAGAAAATACAGTGTATTGAAAGATTTTTCAATGCTTGACTATCAATTTAAATTGTGATGTAAATATAATGACTTTTAAAGCTCCTATTTAAGCATTAATGCCTCGATAAGGCAAGTCTGACACAAACAACTAAACATTCAAAATAGAAAATATGCAAACTCATACAAGGAGCGAAGTAACTACTTAACATTACAATTGCAAATAGGCACAAATGAAGTAAAGTAGGGCTTCGAAAGAAGGAATATCTCACCATCCATCCTAAATAGATAGAGGCTATAGTGCAAGAGTTGTCTTCTTTAACAGAATACAATAAAAATGCCACTAATTAGCTCAAACTGGAAATATCTTCAGATCCTGCTGCCGTTAGGAAGTACTTTGATTAATTTTAAGCATCAGCACCATGAGAAGAAACATGGAATGAAGAAACATATGTAACGACTCAGAAACATATGTAGCGGGTTTTCAACAGTAAGAAATGCATGGTGTCTGAACATCTAAACATTTGAACATAGAAATAAGATATATAACAATTAGAACAGTTAAAAATGAAAATTGTCAACATTACACTTCCTTATTTTTTATCTCAGATAAAACTATGAATATATACCAACACCAATTTACCTAATTACATCAGCAGAATACCAGTTCCTGCATACACTTGCCAACAAAGCTGCTGCATTTTGTTAAATGTTAGATTGAAAAAAGCACACCAAAAGGTCATGTAGAGATGCAAACATGCATGCACAGATAGATGAGCATGTCTATGGCTCTGTTTCTCAACATAAAACATTCCAAAAGCTTATATTCTTCGAAGAAAAAAGCAAGATAAGGGCAGAAAATAGTCTTACCAGAACTAAAGGGACTTCATTTGCACTTTGGTGAACTCAATCTGCAAAAGTAAAAATTAAAACAAAGGTTACAACCTTGAATAAAGAACTTGTAAATTAAAATAGATTTCATCATAATTCTGTACTCGAATAATGTTTTACAGACAACAAAACCAATACAATCCAATTAACATTTGATAAGAAAAAGTTGTGTGAACCATTGAGAACTCTCGATTTGATTTCAAGGGACTAAAACATAAAACTTAAGTCCTCAAGTTTGCCCTTATTAAATTCAGTCTTCCAACTGAAGCAAGTTTGTTAAGAATTGTCCAAACATTTAAATGTATCAGATACATTGACCTCTCAAGATATTAAAAATTACCAATAGAGAATAATTGACAATTAAATCAGTTTAAAACTTGAATATAAAAAAAATTTAACTCAATGGAATCATTCATGATTAAAGCATACCCTTGACTCATCATTCCAACTTGCTTCACTTTAGCCAAAACCAAAATCCAAGAGTCAATAGACATTTTGATGCGCAGAATGAACACTCTTGATTGCATGGTCGTTAACCTGCGAAATTACCAGAAGGAAGAATGTTCTTTCAAGTTTACTTTCTGATATAAAACTTCTCTATATGCGAGATTCCCTTTGGAAAATAAGTATTTCCCTGTACATTACAGATGAGTAGAAATCTTCTTAGATGATGAAAAAGAAAATGGGACAAATTGATCAATTTAAGTACCATTTGCAGTCTCCAATTGGGAAAATTTGGGAGTAAAGCTTCTGGGTATTAAGCCTCAAGAACTTATAACTTGTCCACATAAACCTTCCTATTGAAGATCATCCATCACTAATAGTACATAAAAAGTAATTTCAAAATTCAATATTAAAAAGCAAAAGGAAACTTGAAATTTATGAATCACAACAAAGAATTATCTAAAATATTCTTAGCAATGTAGGAAATGCATAATGATGTTCATATGAGATTTCATTTAGTAGGGACTTTTACCTAGATCTAGGAATGTCAATGATTTGATCAAAGATAGAAAGAATGAGACCATAATAAAAAGGCGTACTCAGTATCTAATGAAAGAATAGAATAGACTTAAAGCAGAAATATTACAATCAGTACTGGGCTTGGCAATATTGAACTGCAAAGAGGAGAAAAAGTCCAAAGTTAAAGGTTCCAACTTTCAAAAGCTTAGATTTGGGGTAAGAAGGATACACCTCTCTCTGATTGATGGATTCGTTTGACTTTTGCTGGCTTGCCACAGTAACTCTGCTTATGTCATCCAAATCCAAAGTTTCCCCCCGCAAAATTCAAGTTAAAAAATAAAAATCCATAAAATTTTCTTAAAAACCCACATAATTAAATTGCTTGAAAGTTTATTCCTCACATGTTATCCTCTTCTAGTCTTAACTGCTCTGCTGCACTCAAACAGTGTCCAAAAAAAAAAACCATCAAATTTTTAATCACAATCCATTTCCCATTAAAATTTAAAAAAAATGGCTCTTTCTATAGGTTCTCTTACATCATTCCTTTCTTCCCTCCCAATTTCCTCTCAAATTTCCCAAAATCCAAATAGCATCTCATTTCCCCAACCACCAAAATCTCTCCCGCATTTCTCTTTTCTCCAAACCACTTGTTACCTATTCGTTGTTGCCAGTGTGATAGCCCCACTCGAACAAAAAACAGTAGAACTAAATCAGCCATTGTGACCAAGATTTTTTTAGAGATTTTTCTTCTTTTTTTCATCTTCTTTTTTTTAATAAAATTTTCACAGCCAAAAGGAAGGGAAATAACAGAGAAGCTATTAAAAAAAAAAAAAAAGAGAAACTTGTTCTTCGTCTGTCTCGAACCACACATAGAAGAACATATGTTATCATTTAAGAGGTTAAAATGAAAAGCATATAATACCTATCTATAAATATAGATGATTAATACTACAAAAAGAAGTCTAAAAGATTAATCAAAAAATGAAATCAGCATCAATAGTAATCTCATTGGTAATTAGCAAATGACTTGCTTAACATTTTTAATCTTTAGTACCATCAGACAAATTAATATTAACAGTAAGCATATGATTCTATCGAGAAATATAACAAACAAAACTTAACACTTCATATCTACAATACAACTAATTTGATTTTTCCTACAATTACCTCATCAAGAGTTGAAAGAGAATTTATCTCTTCCTTTAAGCAACTTTTATATTAGTCGGGCATCAATGGAATCAATTATTTTGTGCGCATATGCTTTCCAGTTTCCAAACATACTTTGTACACATATGTCGATATATAATTCTAAGTTTCATGGCTTTAAAAAAATTAATTAGTTATAATACTAAGTGACAGCAATTTTGTTAATCGATAAGATATGATAACCAACGCATGCAATAAATCAATTAGTTTAAAATACTTTTGCCTTTAAAATATATTCATGCTCACTATTTATAATGTGTGCATAGGTGCACCTTTATCAGTTTTGCAGAAAAAGGAAACATTGAGGAAGCTCGAGCATCCGTCCACCCCAAACCATGACCTATATATTCAAGTTCAGCCACAACTGGCAATGATATCAAATTGAATCCTATCACAATGAAGTCAAAATGAATGTATGACATACATTGATTAATGCAATCATTTACAAATGCTACGTTATAGGGATTGCATATAACCAAAGGTACTTAACTATGATCAAGCTTGAATAAACTTCGAAAGATACAAATAGTTTAGGCATTTTACAACAATAGTGTAGGAATTTATTTTCAATTATAAGCCAAGGAAAACCAATCATATTTCAAAAGAAAGCGTGCCTGATGGTTTTACAACATCCATCTCTTCCTTACTTGCAATCATACGATTCTAAAGATTTGAGGTAGAGGCACAAAAGTTAATCATCCTTAAAATATGACTAAAGAGGAAAACGTGTGTGCAAAGGAGAAAGTAATTTCTCAAACTGGATGTGGAGAATTAAAATTAAATGTATTAGCAAAAGGAAAATTAGAAACCTGATTGCAAACCAGAATTTGGTTGCACCAAAATTCCATCAAGGAAAAAAGAGGCTGCCTGCAACACCATCTGATATGATAGCACCAAATTTGAATTGGATGTTATAGTTTTTATATGAATTAATATAATAATCCGTTCGCTGACAAAACAAACAATGCATTAGTGTGTGTGTGTGTGTGTGTGTGTGTGTCCGTGGGTAAAGCTTGAAAAATTGTACACTTAAATGAAAATCAGCAGTACCCAAATCAAGTGTATAAATTTATAATATCTACGTATACATCCATGTAGATTTCTTTAAGCACAATATAGAGTTCTATGAAGGCAACAGAATCCTGAATAAAAAGCGTGCCAAGAGCATACATGTTGAGATATTGAAGACAAAATGAACTGACGCGGTAAAACCTATTGAATCATTAACAGGCCCAAGTTTTTCCTAGAGTGGTCATAGCAACAATAGCCATGCTGACAAAGACTGCAACCACCTTTGCTGCATTTAATGAATCTTGGCCCAGGAAAGCACCAATAAAAATTTAAAAAGCCCTGATGTAGAAGACGACACTGTTGTACTTGCCACACTTGTATGCATAAGAACAACATTTAATAAAGTAGGAAAATTCATAAGAAACAAAGGAATTTCTACAACTACAAGGCCTTTTGAGAGTTAAAATAAAATCTATGTAAGCAATGTCAACCTTAATTCTGAAACAAAACATCAGTCAAATTGAATGTCCAGCATTTTTTATTCCTAACAATCAATGCATAACGCTTCTGATATTTATTAAAAGAAATTTGGGCAAAGTATCATTACTTAGCTCAGAAACAATATCTAGTCTATGGTTATAAGGATTCATCTTCTTTTTCTATATGGAAGCAACATGTTTATTTGATCTTAGGATTTCATATCTCTAAAAGAATTGATACAAAGACGATAAAAATAAAGATGCCCAAATAGAAAACAGAAGGAAAATTTTACAAAATTAATAAAAAAAACAAGGATTGACTAGTTGAATCATAAATCTTGATAGTTTGACATAAGTGCTTACCATTCTGACATCAACGCAAACCAACGATGCTTTCTCATGAAAAAAGTTACTTCAAGCTTTTTGTCGTGGTTTGAACGTGCCAAGGGAATACCAAGAAGCTCAAATGCTGCAGCTTTAGATATAATTTTATTCCCTGTTGATCATAGGCATCTGATTCTGCTATATGTCCCAGTTCCTTTATATTCATATATCCCTAAACATTTATAAATAAACCTACTATATGGTATATGATTAAAAATTTTGCCAAGTAATTTTAAATGTAACAATGTTTTTCATATAGTTGCTATTTTTAAGAGCAAGATCCGAGAGAAGATCGTTAATTTATTAATTCAGTATGCAGTAGCCAGTAATCTTCTCTAAGTTTCTTGTGAGCAAAAAAAATTTTTTTTATAGATGAGCTTGCATATTTTATAAACAGATAAATATAATATGTTTAAAAATATTAATACTTTGTGACGAGAGTAAAATAATAACATAAATTATCCACGAATAACAAAGTATCCACAAATGAAATTATCCCTTTGAGAGAGTCCAAAATCTAAAAGTTCAACTATCAATAAGATTGTATGGCAAAAAGAAAACAATTTAAAAGTTAGACATTCTAAGGTATGAAAAGTGCAGAATATGTGCCATAGAGATTATAGCATCACATCATTAATGATTTAACCCCATAAAATTGTTCAATCCTAACTATTCAAATACATCGATATGATACAATACCAAAACAAGCTCAGGTTAAAGGAAGTTTAAGGCCATGAGTCAGCTCTATATAGAATGCACCAACAATACCTTACAAACTAAATGATGCTACCGTAATGAGATTAGCATTACTACTTAAAAAGGCTTGTATTGCTACATCTTAAACATTTCATGTTTTGCATTTAGAATTTCTACCTTATGGCCAGTGTTTTGGTTACTGCCTAGTTCATGGACGACATATAAGTTTTCTTTTCTTTGCTTAAATTTATGATTCTTGGATATAACTATTTGGGGTTTTCTTAGCTCAATTGGATTTGATTTGAATTTCAAAGCTGCCATCTTCATGAACAAATAGTCTTTCTTTTTCCTACTTGTGTTGTTCATTAATCAAATTTCATGTTTCTCATAATTGTGTTTTAACTTTTCTTCAGCCAATTGAGTTCTGTCATATTCTTTATTAAGAGTTCAATAGTTTTCAGGATGGAGCATTCTATATGTCCTGATCTTCAATCTTCAACTTCAAAACTCATATGAATTTCACTTCTCATAGATGCCTAGAGTTGATATTAGGGAGTATAACAAACATTGGTTTCAAATTTGGACATTATCAAAATATGAAGGATGGGTCAGTTTGGATTTGATAATTGAACCCATGAAGAAAACAGACACCTCAACTACCTTGGAAAGAATTCGAGTAATCATTTTCTATGCATCTTCGTTAACTTCTTAACCTTGAAATGTAAACAATATCCATTGTATGCTACCAAAACTTAACAAATAGGCCAAAAAGGAATGAGAAGTGTAACAAAATAATTAAGATATATAGCAGAATCATATGCTCCATTGTTTTAACTCATTCAGCTAAAATAATTAAAAACAGAATGCATAGAAATTTTCTTGCAAAGATAGAAAAAGTTATCTCTTTAGAATTTAACTCGATAATTAAAGACACGCTAGAATTGTTATGACAATAGACACTAACACAAAACTCTCATGATTCTTGATAATAATTCATACTGAAAACATTTATTTAATGATCCAGTAAATATTTGAGATAGATTGCTAATGGATAAGCTGATGGTTAAGCACTTCTTTATATATATGTGTGTTTCTCATCTCTATTCAGATCATACCAAATTTTTTTTATATTTCCATCTTGCATAAATTTTCAGATCTTCACCACGCCATCCTTCATTTAAACTTGTGCCTATAAAAAAGTCAGACCAAATCTAAAAACAAAAAATGAGCAGCATTTCAAATCTTTAAAAGAAAGAGAAACTTTGTAGCTAAAAAGCATTTAGGTAATCATTTTATTAAAACATCATGATGTGAAATGCAGTGAGTGCAAATAATCTACTTGTATAGAGAGCACAGTAATATATGCTTTCGCAAACTTTAAAATTTCACAAAGTTGTAAACAAAAGACATATACAATAGTTAGAAACAAAAAAGTCAGCTGCTGCAATCCTAAATTGCTTTGTTGATGATTTTTCCCTTTAAACATATGTAGCACACTTGAAAAGAAGAGATACTAATATATATTTGGCAATAACATGTTCCACGAACAGAAATAAAAATAACAGAAAAAGCTTAAAAAACACAATAAAAATGAACCCAAAATTAAAAAGAAAATATGATGAATTTAATACCCAAAATACACAAAACCTTCCTCGTTTGACATTTGCTCCAAAATAAATCGCAACTCCTGGAGCCGCCTCTGTCCACGTCCGACAGTTAGATGATGTTGGAGCGTGAAAGGGTTTTTCCAAGGGGGTTGAGTCTAGGATTGGGGGAGCAGCGGAAGAGGCCGATCTGGTCTCTAATGCGAGAGGTCGAGCCCTAGTTTGGCTTCCAGCTGCTGACCGACACCATTTCTTGCTATTTTTTAGGTAGAACATTTCTCTCTCACCGATCCCTTTTCAGGTCCCTTGTTCTTTTTTTCATCTATCAAATCCCTTTTTTCTTCTTGGATCCTCTTTCTGTCTCTCCTTCTCTTTGATCTTCTTTGGTCTCATCTGAAAGTCTCCAAAAACTTTAGACGACGAAATGCGTATGAGTCGGTGAAAGAGTTGACATGGAACACCAGTTAAACACGATAATTTGTGTTTTTAATGCATTTTCAAATCATATAAAATTGAGTTTATATATGGTAAAATACGAAAATTTTGTATAAAAATTTATAAGCTTAATAGCTAAATAAATAAATCCTTAAATTTTAGTATAAAATAGAATTAAATCTTTAACGTTTTATCACGTGGAAATCAATTTATAAATTTTTATTTCATTGTAAATAAACTCTCAACCTTTTACGACTATGCAAATAAATCTAAATCTGTTAAATAACACTAATTGCAGTTTGAACATCTAATGTGAAAGCTGATGTAAATAGCTTAGTTGGCTGTCACATGAGCAATACTAACAGAAGTTAGTGTCATTTAATAGATTTAAACTTAGTTGCATAATTTTAAAAGGTTAAGGGTTTATTTATAATAAAATAAAAATTTATGAACTGATTTATATACGATAAAACGTTGAAGGCTTAATTTTATTTTATGTTAAAAAGTTAAAAGTTTATTTGACTATTAAGCCAAATTTATATAATAAAAAATAAAATTTTTTATTTTTAATATTTAATTTATTTATATATTATTTTTATTCAATTTTTTTGTATTATTTTTATATTTTTTATTTATATTATTTTTGCTTTATGCTTAAAATTTTCGGATCTAGTGTCAGCGACGATAACTCCAAAGAAAGAAAGATTCGTGTCTGAAGAATTAAACTTAAGAGAGCAAATTAGAAATTTTCAGAAGAATTAAACTTAAGAAAGCAAAGGATTTCAGTTTCTACCATTTTGACTGATAGACTTATAAGTAGAAAAAAAGGACAGCTCTGGAATAGGTGGGCTCCACGGCTCAGAAGAGCAAAATGACGAATTTGGACTAATAGGCAGCAAAAGATGGCATCAGAAAAGGAAGAATAAAAGCGGATAAAACGGTAAAACAGCTCGCAGCAACATTGACCACGGTGAAGAGTGCGCGACGTGCCGGCAGGACAATGAGGAAGCGTGGCTACATAAGGTGCCGAGAAAGGAGCCGGACATGGTACCTTGGTTGTTAATAACGTTTCAGTTTCGGTTATACCCATGATATGCGCCAGTTTTCATAAAATTTGGTAGGTTTGAGTTGATTTTTCGTACCAATTTTGATACCGGGTAATATTGGCTAGTTTCATGAATTTAGGATAGTTTCGGTCAATTTCGATGAAATTGACTGTTTCGGTTGGTACGTAAACATTACAAGAAAATTAAATTTTTTTTATTTTATTATATGTTTTGACACTGAATTAAAATTAATAAATACATAAATAATGAATTAAGTAAATGCATTAACAAATTTAACAATTTTAAAAATAATTATTATTTGTTGTATGAGTAATTTTATTAATTTTATACTTATCATTATTAATATTAAATATTTTATATTTTATTTTACTTTTATTAATAACATTATTACATGTATGAAAAGTTTATAAATATTTTAAAATTAAACAAAAAAATCCGAAATAATATACCAAAACAACTTATATCGATATATCTTATTGTAAAGAAAAAATGAAACGTTCTCCGATACTATATTTACAATCTTACATGGTACACTCAGAATTATGAGTACAGACTGAAGCTCTCCGGAGACATGAGAAACCGTGTAAGAGTACACTCAATCTGAAAGCCAAATATCTTTCTATGCATAAAAGTGGCCCACAACAAGCAAAATTAAAAAATTAAAAAAAAAAAGCAAGAAAAACAAAATGAAAAGGCAAAACGAAGGTTGAACGTGCAAAAGAACCCAAAGGAAAACAATGTCACGTGTTCAGCAAGGAAGTAAAACCAAGCTTGCATGTGCAGAGCAACTCAAAGAAAAATAAAGCCACGTGTTTATTAGGGGAAGAAGCATATGGGCTTCACTTGAAAGCTTAAAATGCACGGATTTTAATTGTATTAATTTTTTTGGTTAAAATTGTATTAATTAGTAGTATAGATCTTAGACAATGCTCGAATTGTGTTTTCAATTTATCAACTTAAACTATACATAAATCAAAATTAAATTCAAAAATAATTATACAATTGTAATTTTGTCAAAGAGTACTAAATACAAAAAAAGAATAAAAATCATAAATTATACTAGTACTTAATTTCCTTCAAAAGCTTTCGGTAACAGTCTTTTGAAGCTTCGCTTGTTTTTATGCTCAAAGGCTCAAACTTTTGAAATTCGTATGTTCTTCTCCATCTACAGTTTTATCTACAAAAGTAAACTGTAAGAAGATTTCTTTTTTTTTTTTGTTCTGAAACTGTAAGAAGATTTCATTTCCTAAAAATCAAGTAAATATCAGCTACTGTAAGAACTAAAAAAATACGATACATTATAATTTACACTGCTTGAGATCAAGGGGGGCATCAATGAATGCTCAAACACATTGGAAAGTGTGACCCTTGACTCCAGCATGTTGCTCAGCCTTCAGCAACTGGTTCCGATACAAAGCTGGCTGGGTAAGATAGCAAAAGTTTTTTCCATTTTTTGTTTTGCAAGACTTTGTTATTTACTGTTTGGTTTTTTCCTGTTAAGATTAAAAGACCTTTTTTTTTTTTAACCTTATAACGAATTAAGCTTCTGTTAGTTAAAAACAGAACAGGACTGCCCTGTCAGGCGTCCACGAGATCAGAAATTAAGGTTGCCTAGGATTGTGTTATTAAGGATGAACTTGGATATTTCCTTAAGCAGAGATGTCAGCAGCCTGTGGAATTTTGTATTCCGAGCAATAGTAGGTTTCAGATTAGAACAGTCGGATGCGGCTGCACCTTCAATTACACATTTTAAGAAGAAGATGAATGTCATCAATCAGCCTATTTTCACATTCAATTTAGTTTGACTGCAAGCATGTGTTGCTGAAGTCCCCATAATATTCTAGATTACACCCTCATGCATTGCTGCAATTTTTGTTTCAGTTTTTATAAATTAATAATAAAGCAGAAGATCAAGGCTTGAAAACATAAAATATGAAATAAAACCCTACTCCTCCACCCACCGTCTACTTTACGTAATAGCTATCTCCTTCATAAACAGTAGTCAACAAAGCAGTCAACTCCCCTGATCTTCTTCGATTTTTCCTGGAAAGAGCATCACAGCAGATGATCTGTAATCCAAAATACTACAACGTGCTTTCACACGTATTATATAGATTCATTTAGAGAAAAAGCATCACAACATATATATATATATATATTTTAAAATCAAATATCAAAATTCGCCACTAATGCTTAGGGCATAACGAGGAGAACAATGTGGAAAGCTGTTCTCCATGTTAGAAATTCTCGACTACTCTATAGGAGTGGCTTTGCTTTAAGTACAAAATATAGGCAGCACCTGGTCATGAAGGACCGCATTATAAGAAAAAGATCAATGTCATCAATCAGCACATTTTCACTTAGGACGCAATGCTGCAATTGTGTTTCAGTTTCAATAAATTAAAAATAAAGCAAAACAACAGTGTCTTAATTTTTTGAGAAGACCCAACCCAACCGCCCATCTTTTTTTCTCTTTCTTTTTATTTTTTATTAAACTAGAGACTCTTCTTGGTCTCTACACTGTTTACTTTATGCAATAGCCATCTTCCTTCATAAACCGTAGTCAACAAAGCAGTCAGCTCCTCTCATCTTCTTCGATTCTTCCTGAAAGACCATCACAGCGTATTTTTAATCCAAAATACCACCACTACGCCCTTTCTCAGCTATTATATAGATTCATTTGAAACAGGTTGGAAAATGTAAAGAGAAATTGACCTGTTGCTCTCTTGCTTGATGCTCAAACTTGACTCTGTTTTCAGTTTCAGTTTCAGACTGTCTCAAACACCGTATTTAGTTATCTTCCTCTTCCTCCTCCTCCTTAGTTATGTTGTCGTTACCATCATCATCTTCTTCTATTTCTCGACAGAAATATGATGTTTTCTTGAGTTTTAGAGGTGAAGACACTAGAAAAGCATTCACTGATCATCTATATGCTGCTTTAACCAGGAATGGAATCGAAACTTTCAGGGATGATTCAAAGCTCAAGACCGGAGAACAAATCAAACCAGAACTCATTAAAGCAATTCAAGAATCATGGTGTTCACTAATTGTTTTCTCAAAAACATATGCTTTTTCAGGTTGGTGCTTGGACGAGCTTGCCGAGATTGTTGAACAGAAAAACAAGAAGGGACAAAAAGTTTTTCCAATATTTTATGATGTGGATCCATCTGATTTAAGAAAGCAGACTGGAAAAGTTGAAGAAGCCTTTGCCAAACATGAAGGGAGATAAAAGGATAACAAAGACAAGATCCAAAGGTGGCGAGAAGCTTTGAGTGTAGCGGCTAATCTCAAGGGATGGCATTTAAAAAACAAGTAGCTCATTCTTTTCTTTTCTCGTTTTCGTTTTTAATGACTAGAAAATTGTTTTTTTTTTCTTTCTTTGCGTTACAAATTTTAGAATTTCATTTAATCAAAGGGTAATTTCTGTTTTGTGATTTAGTAACATAGCCTTCCTTCTTATTCTTGATCTATTTTTTATCCAAGACTCTATCAGCAATAAAACTCTATTAGAAATAGACTCCTTATTTTTTTTGGCTCATTTTAAGATATAGACATGTAGTCATTTTCGTTAGCCGCTCATTTCTTAAGAAGGAACTAAATTTATTTCTATTTTTTGTTTTAGGCATGAGTCAGAATTTATTGGAGACATTGTTAAAAAAATATCAGCAAAATTATGTCAAACATATACAGTTGTTCGTAATGAGTTTATTGGAATTGATTCACGTTTGGAAGAGTTGCATTCCAAAATAGACATTGGGGAAGATGATGTCCGCATTATAGGAATTTGTGGTATGGGCGGCATTGGTAAAACGACTCTTGCAAGGGTTGTTTATGAACAAATGTCACCTCCTTTTGAAGGTAAAAGCTTTCTTGTTGGTGTTCGAGAATTTTCAGAAAAAAGTGAACTTGTTTCTTTACAGAAACAACTTCTTTCTCAGATCTTGTTGGAAGAAGGTTTCAATTTATTCAATGTAGATGATGGGAAGTCCATGATTAGTCATAGGCTATCTCACAAGAAGGTTCTTGTTGTTATTGATGATGCTGATAACTTTCAACACTTAAATTGCTTGGTTGGAAGGCGTGATTGGTTCGGTGTAGGGAGCAGAATCATCATAACAACTAGAGATGAACATTTGTTGCGATCCTACAAAGTGGATGATGTATATAAGCCTACAACACTAAATGAAGAAGAATCACTTCAGCTTTTCAATTCAAAAGCATTCGACAGTGATATAATGCCAGAAAATGATTTCGTTGAGCTTGCTCAACATGTTGTGGAATATGCTGGTGGTCTTCCCTTAGCTCTTGAAGTTTTGGGTTGTTTCTTTTGTGGTAGAGATGAAGCTGAATGGAGAAGTGCAATTGAAAGACTCAAAAGATATTCTGACAACAAAATTCTCGACAGGCTTCAATTAAGCTTTGATGGATTAGAAGAAACAGAAAAGAATATATTTCTAGATATAGCATGCTTCTTCAATGGGGAGGAAAAAGATTTTGTAATAAAAGTATTAGATGGCTGTGAGTTTTTCCCAGTTATTGGAATCGATGTTCTTGTTATGAAATCTCTCCTAAAAGTTGAATTCAGCAAATATTTGAGGATGCATGACTTACTACAAGAGATGGGAAGAAAAATTGTTAGACAAAAATGCCTTGATGAACCTGGAAAACGTTGTAGATTATGGGAGAAAAATGATGTCAACCACGTCCTAACAAGAGACACGGTAAGTAATCACATAAATATTGCATATTTAATTATTTAGCATCTCCACCATAAATTATCAGTTTATTTAGTACGTAGTTAGATAAGTTACTAGTTTGAAATTAAGATAGACTAAAATTTTGAAATTATGTTAAGAATGTTCTTTAATATATGAATTGAATAAGATTTTGTGATAGTTTTTCTTTCTACCAAGTGTATATCTCATTATAGGTTTTTTATGAATTATAATCACAATTAAATATTACATTTTATATAAAAAATAATTAAAAACGATAACTAAATCAATCAATAATTTAATATAAAAAGAGATCAAAATTCACGTAAAAAATACTTAAATTTGAAGCTGTGAAGTTTTAGAACCTCTTCTTGCAATTAAGCAAAGCCTCATTAGCTTATAAATTTATTACTATTATATATTTTTTTATTTTAATTTCTCATGTCAATTTAAATAAAAACAAACTAACTTCTTTTAGTGTAACGCTTTGTTGAGAATTAGCCAGATCATTTAAATCTAATGCATGATAAACTTTAGTATTAATTTTATTAAACCATAATTTTATTAAACCATGGTAAATCTAACGTTTTATGGTTCACTCTTGATTTTTAGGCCACGAAGACAATTGAAGGCATGGTCATCGATAATAAAGAGTACAAAAGCCCAGTAAGTCAAACTCAATCCATAAATATTTCATATTTAATTATTTATTTATTTAGACTATTGACTCTACTCAATTGGTAAATTATCCACCATGAAAAATTCTTAGTTAGGTAAGTTACTGGTATGACATTGATTTTGTAATGAGGACAAAACCAAAACTTAGTGCTTACGCAGTATAGATTCTACGTAACAGTTTTTTCTAATACAAACATGTGATAGTTGCAAATTCTTTATTTTGGTGGATTAAATAATGTGACTGGAGACTAAATTAATGTATTGAGCATTTAGCTTGAAGCTAAGAGGATTAAGAAGATAAATTGAGAATGAGCATGACAAGAAATCATTAAATTGGACTATGAGAAATTATGAAAAAATGTAGACTATGAGAAGATATAATTAAAGGATTGAATATGGAGATCATGAAGGAAATTAAATTGTATGAAAGATTTTATAATTTAAGAGATTATAGATAATACAAATTAATAAAAATAAATAAATAAATAGTAGAAAGTATGAGATATTAATTGGATAAATAATAAATATGAAATAAAGTAAAGTATTAAGAAATATATTTTGTTAAATACTAAAAGAAGTTATTGATAATTGAATAAATATATATAATATTGATAGTGGAAATAAAATATATTATAGAGAATGGCTTCTTGAAGAAGCTTAAAACGGCACCAAACCCCACTAGCACTCATCCCAATCGACCACATTGTCTTCTCCATTATCACCGTCCATCATCATCATCCTAACCTCAACTATTCCACCTCCTCTCTTTAGATTTTCTATTGGAACCGAGAGCACCACCATCAGCCTCCTCACGATCCTGTCGCCACTCAGTCCCTCGTTGTGCCAGCTGCTAAGGCTCAGGGAAGGAGAAACCTAAGACAAGAAGAAGGTTCGGGACTGGTGAAGGATCATTTTGGAAGCCAAAACAGAGGATTTTCAGGGTGCATAAAGTGCTGATCGTGGCTGCCATTGGGGTGATGCTTTGAAGCTGATTTCGAGAGTTTAAAATGAAGCATGATGACTATTTTAGTGGCTTGAATAGTAGATATTAGAAGGGTTGAAAAGAGATGATACGGGGCTGACTTTGAATGAACCATGGACGGAAGATTTAGGGCTGTTTGAGCTGAGGTTTCATGCAGGAAATGGTGTTGTACAGGTGGTGTTGTAGGAGTTGAGAGGGAGACTTCTAGGGGCGGTAAAGAATGGTGAATGTTGAGCCTTAAGGGGCTGTTGAAGGTTGTTGTCCCAAGTGCAGAACAGAAGCTCTCGACTGAAGGAAACTCAAGTGCTTAGTGTTATTTAAGCTTCCATTCTCGATTTAACCAAAACTGATCAGGAAAGTTTGGAACTAGAAAGAAGATGTTGCTGTAAATGACGTGAAAGCAGGGCTTAAAATGGCATTTTGGGTGCTAGTTCAAGGCAGGAGAAAGGGTTGGTTCTCTTGGGTTTTTCATGGACAGAAACGGAGGAAAGTCAGTAGCTAAAGCAGTGAAGTATTAAGGCTGAACAAAATTGAAGCAAGAACTGTGCATTTACTGTTGAGAAATCAGGAAATATTGTGAGTGAAGGCAAAGCAAGAATTGATGGGGACGGTAAATGACAAGGATAATCATGGGCTGTTGTGAGGGCTTGATGGTAAGGGAATTGCTGTATGTTTGAAGTCAAAACAGTCTTAAAATGACAAGGAGTCAAGTTGCAAAATAAAGCTCTCGGTTTTGGTTAATTGTAAGAGGTAAGGATTTGATTTGTTATTATGGATTTATATAATAAATGTTTAATGAAATAGAAAGGTTAAAAATATGGCATTGGTGTAGGATTATGTGGTAAAAGGAGATTTAAGGAGACAAAGAAGTATTTGGCCACCAAGAGGGAAAGTTACAAGGTAATGTATTTAAGAAAAATAATTAAAATATAAGCTCCTTAAGGAAATTAAATAATATAAATTTTATTATGTTCATGCCTTATTGTAGGAGGAGAGGATACAAGTTAGGGGACATAAACAAATTAAATTAAAGACCAAGGAAAAGACAATTAAGAAGAACAAGGGTGCCATAGCTGTACTCGTGCTACATACCGAGGTGAGGGATATATATCGGAAACGTAGGGGATACTAAATGAACTATTAAAATCAACTGCTTGTGGTTTATAAATTGTATCTTCTTTGTAGGAGGTTTTTACAAAAATTAAGCTGTTATACTGCCGGATTTTCGTATAATATTGATTTATAAAATGAGCTAGAGTTCATGAAAATGATTTGGAATAACACTTCTCTAGCTAGTTTTGTTTTGAAAATAAGTACGAAATGGCAGTATTTTGACTACTTTGGAAGTCATATTCGAAATGCTCCTATTTTCATACAAACCGTCGAGCTTTGTATTTAATTTGGAAATTATACGTACGGAAATGTTTTGAGACATGGTTAATAATCATAGCAGTAATGTTTTGGACTACTGTGGGACCTTGATCCAGTTCACAGTAGGTAATGTTTTGGGCTACTGTATGATTTTGATCAAATCTACAATAGAGTTTCTATTGCTGTGTGACCTTGATTCAGTCCACAGCGGGCCCAGTAGACACCTGATCAGTGCTCACTGTGGACCCCTCTGGACTATGGCCATATGTCAACTATACTTTCCTTCACGGGCGTAATTGAACTGCTTGATTTTGCTTAATTATCATGTCTCCAGCTTATGCTATATATATGATTCCTTTCGTACTTATGCCAATATGGATTTTGAATGTTATGATAAGAATTATGTTTCAAATGGAAATGTTTATCGATGGTTTTGAAAGAAATGCTTCGGACGCATTGCATAAGCATGTTGATTTCCAAATTATATGAAAAACAATATTTGAGTTTTTAATGAATGTTTCGAAACTTGCATATAGAAATTTAGTATCCGTCTCTTATATTTATTTCTTACTAGGCTTTCCAAAAAGCTCACCCCCCTCCTACACCTTCCAGATTATTTGCAGTAGGAGCGTATACGTGGCAAGCTATCGCGACCTTCGAGGCTTTTGGTTCTACCTTGGAGGTATATTATGTACAGCTACTTAATTTATATTCAGACTTACATTTTCAGTACTTTTAGAACAGGGGGATGTAGCAATAGGAAGTACATGATATATATATCTACGTTAAATATCGATGCATGCAACTTGATGGTTATATAGCGGTTAAATGTAATATTTTGCGATGATGAATGCATGCTTGTTTAGAATGTTTAGGATTGGGACCAAATGTTGAATAACGTTTATATAGTTATTGTAAATATAGCTTAAGAGTTGATTTGAGACATTATATACTCCCAACAACGTAAGTAAGAAAAAGGAAAAATTTAGTGCACTTTTCGATATAAAAGAAGGTCATTACAAAACATACTTAAATGTATATTAAACCTATAAATAAATCAATATATAGTTAACTAATCAAATCTAAAATTGAATCAAACTCACGTATAATAATACTTGAAAATGAAACTACAAAGTTTTATGGTCTTTTTATGTTATTGAAGTAAAGCCCCATTCGCGTTATAATTTTATAATTAAATTATGAATTTTTTCTATTTAAATCTCTCTTAATGTAAGGCTTTATTGAGAATTAGCTTGCCCATTTAAATCTAACGCAAGAAAATTTTTAGTATTATTTCCCCTTTTAGTTCATTCCTCTTATATATTAATTATTTTATTGCACCGTGCATTTTTTGTCTTCTTATCCTTCACTCTTGAATTTTAAGCTGGGAAAGCGGGCGAAGGCATGATCCTCAACAATACAAGGTACGAAAACATACATATTATTGATATTTTGTCTTAGGTTACATGCTTTTACTGTATTCTTTTTAATAAAGTTGGAACTATACCTATCAAAGATCAAGTTATCTTTCCTAACTTGAAGGTCTATCCCTTATACAAGAGGATTAAGACGAAAATATGAAATTCCTTAAAATGATGAGGGATTAGGGAAAAATTATAATCATTTGAAAATTAATCAGGCTTTGATCCCAACTTTCAAGATCGAGTCTGATCCAAATTATATAATATATATAATTTTTTTTATATTTACACACATATTATGTAATTATATTTATTTATTATATAATTTATATTATAGAAAAATAGGTATATAGAATATTATTGTGTAAACATTTAAAAAAACATTTTAAGTTATCCATATTTTTTTTTTGTTACAAAAGGGAATTAAATAAAGACTAAGACCATTTGTGTTATTCATATTTTAAAACTTAATAAAAGAAAAAAAAATTTATTGCGTTGTATCATTTAGTAATTTGAGTGAGTTTATATAGAATTCGAGACTTGTATTGTGGAGTTGAGTTGAGTTCGGACAACTGACAAGCATGTAAAGTGTGATGTCATACTTAAATCCAATATAGTCCTGGTTCAACCTAATTTATTGATACCACTAATGAAAATATCAATTCCATTATATCGTACATACTCTCATCCCCTTAATTTTTAGATTTTTTTTTTTGAAGGCATCAGAATTTTATTGATAATAGAACATTACAATTGAGTTTAGTGTGATGTCTTCAAAACAAAGGAACAAACTGACTAAACCAAACCTACAAAGATACTAAGAAACCAACAACATTGTCAAAAACCCGTGGCAAATAGAAAAGGCCAACAAACCCATTGAAGCATAATCTCAAGCATCTTGACGGCACATCAAAAAACAATAGCACCCACCATGGCTTGATGGTTGCCCCATCCATCATTCAAAAAACAACGGTCAAGTCAATAGATTATAGAAACACAATCACTCTCAAAGAAACACAATCATCAAAACGCCTTAATTTTGATACTAACACACAATCCAATCGCAAGGAATAAACTCTATGCCTAAAGTCTGAAAGAATCCGAATACATAGAAGAACCCAAACCAGCTCCAAAAACCGAACAGAATTAAACCAAAAGGAAAAAACGTAGTCTCTAGGTGGAGCGTCCAAACTTGTAAACCAATCAAACTTAAAGCAAAAGCTTGCAAGGACCCCCCATCCTTCCTAACTACCTTGGCGAAAAACAATTGTCACATCAATAACATATCCATCTCCATCCTTAACCCAACCAAGACAGAATAGAGCATTATACAACTGTCAATACCCTTCCAATGACAAGTCAAAACTATTCTCAATGGAAGCACGAACCTCAAACTACCCATATCCACCTAGTCATAAATCACAACCAACTTATCACTTCTTTTTGCTCCTTGCTTCGCCACTTCATTTATCTCCAAGCGAATGTGAATAATATGCTAGTTTGGTACTTGTAATTTTAAAGTCTGATCTAAGATATGCTTCCTATTTCTCCAGTGAACATTTTTAGGATTTAAAACCCAATTCACCACATTGATCGAATCGCTTTCAACCAACAAGTAATGGGATTTAACTCATTTAGATGCCACGAACATTTTGAATGCTTCCTTAACAGCTAACAACTCAGCAAGAATTGAGTTGGCTAGCCCAATTGGTTTCGAAAAACAATCTTTACCTTTTCTTCTTCATCCGTCTGGAACCCTACAAATGCCTGCAGTACCTGGCTTATGATATGTGTATGTACATATAGGCATATATCAATCCAAATATAACATTTTCTTTCTTTTCTTTCTTTCTTCTTCTTTCTTTTTTTCTTTTACTGTCTCTTGGTTGGTTCAACAAGGCAACAAGTAGCCTATTGTCAGCCCTGGTTCTTTATCTTCCTCTGCTTCAAGGCCTCACCCGAACAGCCCCTGTACCAACCTCGTATAGCAGTTCTTCAATGCCTCAAAACACCTCCCTTCAACCACTGTTCCAGGCCACTTACAGCCCCATTTTCCTACCGTTTAATCGACCTCCTCTTTCCCCTGCTATTGCTTGAATGGTGCCCCTATTTCACATCCTACAAGCTAGCTTAAACCAGCCCATGAGAGCCTTCCATTTAGCCCCTAACCAACCATCTTCAACTTTTGTTTTGGCGAGATACTTCGGGGTAGAATTTTGCTGTTGCTTCTCGATACACAACCCTTGCTTCAGCCCTTTCAAGTTTTGCTTAATCTCCTCTCTCAGCCTTCACAAGCTTCCAACCGACCAAAGTGTACTTGAGGAGCAGTAGACTTATACTTTCGAACTCATCCTATCAGCCACCGGTTCACTCTTGATGAAGCCACTGATCGAAGCTTCAAGGCAACCTTTCATCCCCTGTTTGAGTGCACCAGTCGGCCCCTCCAAGAGCTTGGTTTTCAGTCTATTCTTCCTCACTTGTTTCTGCTCTCCCGGTACTATATTCCTTCTTCTTCTGCTGCAGTTTCTCTTTCTCTCTTCGTGCTCTCTTTCTCCTTCCTCAGTTCGCTGCCATTACTTTCTTTCACTGCTGTAGTTTCCTCTTTCGTTTCTCTACTCTCAGTCTCGATCTCTTTTAGCTGCAGCTTCTTCCTGCTTTCGGTCGTAGCCTTCTCTCTTTCCCTTCCTCGCTTTACTCTCTTCTCTCCAGCTACCGTTTTTGCTCTCTCTTCTGTCTTTTCTTCTTTTTTTTTTTCTGGTCTGTTTTGTTGAAATAGGCAGAGCCTCTAACTGGTTTTTTTCTTAAGTCTGTGGATCCTATTGTAGGTGAGGGAAGTCGGTGGCTTCCCAGGAAAGCCAACTCCGACTTTCCCTCTTTTTTTTTAATTTATTTATATATACATATATATATATTTGAAATATATATTTTCCTTTGTTTTTAATTTAAAACCTATAGATATCATACTTAATATATATAGACATTTATATAGTTATATATTTTATTTGTATTACTTACATGTATACCACATTTAATTTGATATACATGTGTCTTTTTATTTAATAAAATTATTATGTACACTTATATAAATTATTTATTCTTTTAATTATTTAATCATTCACATACACATACATAGGTTTATAACTACACTTACTTAATCATTAATGTATTTCATTCGTATATAAAAGTATCATATATCTTCTTTATCGAATTAATATATATATTTCGAACCTATTTATATAATCTAAAATATATATATATATATATATATATATGTTAATCATTTATAGTCAAATGAATTAATTCACATCTTCATTTTTCTTACTAAAATAATAACTTCGAACTACGTCTCCATACTTAATTTATTTAAATTCCTTCTTTTATTTCACAAATTCAATATAAAAATTTGTCATCTTCACATGCTGAATGTGCGATATATTCTAATTACTTCTACCAACATACATGCCTTGGAATAGCCCCACAGAAGTGATCACGTTGAGAGCCTCAGCGACCAAATTGAACAAGAAGGCGATAATGGGCACCCTTGGCGCAAGCCTCTCTTCATGTTGAATTGTCTTGAAGGCAATCCATTCACCAAAACAGATAAAGTCACCATCGAAATGCATGTCTTCGTCCATCTCCTCCACCTTTGACCGAACCCATCTTCCTTATAAACCAACTCTAAAAACTTCCAGTCCACACTGTCATACGCCTTCTTGAAATCGACCTTTAGTATCAGTCCACCCGAACCCCTTTTCCTAATCCCATCTACAATTTCATTAGCTACCATGCTACAATCCAGTATCTGTCTCCCTTTAACAAATGCGAATTGGCTTTTCCCCAATACTTCCTCCATAACCATTCTTAATCTTAGCCAAAACCTCTTGATCATTTCTTTTCGAACCCATCACCACTTCCCTGTAAGATCTTTGATCACGCAACGTCCCTATGTTTCTTTTCTGAATTATTTCATAGCTGGCTTTTCTTCCTTTTGTTTCCTTGCTCATAATGGACTTCCTGTCATTCCATCCTTAAATTGCCTTCTTCACTTTGATAAAGAATCCATTGATCATCCTGTTGTTGCCTTCCTCAATCACCCTTCTCAACTCAAAATCATTCTTGTACCTTACAAAAGCGAAAGTAGTTGCACTGTTTTTATACCTCCTGTTTTGTGATGGTATGAACACGTCAACCACCTTGCCATATTGATTGAAAGCCTCCCGCAGCGCCTCCCTTGAAACCTTCCAGCTCAGATTCTCCACAAAGGCAAAAAAACAACCCTGCCCGCCAATCATACCCTTGTTCGTGCACCTTATTTCGTCTATCTTGATTAACTCTAAAGCCTCTTTTACCACCATAAACTCAACATGAAACTAATTAAAATTAAAGTGAAAAAACGTAGGTAATCACCTGGACACCAAATAACTTGTGAAATCCCCCTATTTCATGTGAATTCTCTATGATTGTAAAGTAACTTGGCTTAAATAAAGTAAATAGATATGAGAATTATGAAAGGAAAATGATGCATGGAACATGGGAGAAGTAACGAAATGGAAGATTTATTAGCCAAGGAAATTAAATTGATGTTATAAGAATAATGGAGGTATGAGCAAAGAATTAATATCAGAAAATTAAGTGTAACTAAAGACAAGTGTTATATGGGAGAAAGAAGACCAATTAAATGAATATGAAGTTTAATGTATGAATGATGTATGCATGATGTATGGAAGAAATAAGAAAGTTGATAGTCAATAAGACAAATGATTTATTAGGTTGATATCAGAAAAATATTAAGAGTATGAGACAAGAAATTAAATCAGAAATATTATTGGAGATTAAATGGATGAGTCATATGGAAGAGGAATTAAATGGACAAATGGTCTTGAGTCAAAGGGATAAAGTTGGCTGAGATGATAAAAGGGATAGAGGTGCATTTAATGCATGTTGCATGACTCACCAGCCCCATCAGCCATCACCAACGTCAGCCACTCTTCCAGCCCTCTCCCTCTCGTTCCATCCAAGCTTCCAAGTTCTATCCATGGCTACCTTGACAAACCACCTCACTCTTCCATCGATCCATTAAGTTTATTAAACAAAAAAAGGATCCTAGTCACTAGACGAGGCTATATCTAAAGTTTGGTAGATTGAATCCAAGTATTGGAGGAGATCTCAAAGTTTGAGATTTTGGTCACTAGCAAAAGGTAAGAGAAGAAGATGATTTGTTCAATTATGTTCATGGTATGGTGTTGTACTGAATTAGTATAACATGTTTATGGCAAATTCTTAAAGGTTTGCTTTGGTATGATGATTTCAGATTTGAAGGAGTGAAAGCTAGGGTTGACGCGCCAAGTAATTTCGCGTTTTCGAAGTAATCGAGGTAAGGAATTTATGTAACGGACGTAAGGCGGCTATGTCCGCATGTTTTATCATATTTTGATGTGATTTGGAAAGAAGTATCAGCTGTTTCTTTGCAGGAAAATGACATTTTCGGACTTGCTTCCTAGTACCAATTAGGCTAGGGGCAGCTGACTGCCTTAAAAGGGAAGTCGACTGCCTAGAGACAACCAAAACGCCGTTTTTCGAAAAACCGACTCAAACCAGTCGACTGCTATGTATGCCAGTCGACTGCTATTTTCCAGAAAAGCATTCTGTTTCAAACCAGTCGACTGCTATATGAGACAGTCGACTGCTATTTATGAAAATGCATTCTGTTTCAAAAACAGTCGACTGCTATATGTACCAGTCGACTGCTATTTCTTAAGAAGCATTCTGTTTGAAAACCAGTCGACTGCTATATGGGCCAGTCGACTGCCCTTATATGTTTTCAAAGATGAAAATATCGAAATTTTAAATGAAAATAATTTCGATAAATGAAAGTATGAAGCAGCAACCGACTGCCCTATGAGGCTAGTCGACTGCCCTGTTTTGAAAAGAGGTTTTCAAACCTATTTTCAGAAAGTATGAAATGTCATGGCAAGAAGCTATATGGCATATGTTTTGAGATTATGCACTATCATGTTTCTAGTAGGGGCTCTGATCAAGTCCTGAAAATGATGTATGTTATGGGCTGAGGAACCATAAGTCAGGCTTCAGTCGCTACAGAAGGACACCTGACTAGTGTTAACTGTAGCCACCAACAGTTGGCCAATCTGTTTATATTTCATGTTCGGCTAAGGGAGGATTCCTGGCCCTACAGGGTACGCCACATGATGATGATGATGATGATGATGCAGTGCATAACTCCATAAAAGTACAAATAGTTTTTATGTTATCAAAAACTATATGTATATGCGATTTCAAAGAATAAAGAAATCTAAAGTACTTGGTTTACTTGTACAAGAAGTTTTAAAAGAAGTATATGATGTACGATTTCAAGAAAGTATAAGATGTTTTAAGAGAAGTATGTATGTATGTAAATGATATTTGAAAGAAGTACTTGAAGTATGTTTTGAATGAAGTATATGACGTATGTTTTCCATGAAGATTTAAAAGAAGTATACGATGGGTGTTTGCATATGCTACTTTAAAGAAGCACATGATTTACTTGATTTATAAGCATATGCTATTATGAACTTTCTATATTTGATGAAAGTATATGAATATGCTTTATAATTCTTTACATGACATTATAGAGCCAAGTAGGAAAAAACTGCATATAGAGGCATAGCATGCTCTTTTACATATTTTTCTTACTGAGCGTAAACTCACCCTTTTACGAACATTTTTCATACAGACTATCTGAAGTAATCCCTCGCTCTCAATAGAAGAGCCTCCGAGTAGATCTTGAAAGTTTACCTTCGAGAGACGCTTCCCAAGTAGTATAGAAGGTATACTTATGTAATTATGCAAAGTAAATTGTAATTCAGCTATGGTACAGTACAACTAACATTAATGTATATAAGATGTCGGGGATTTAAGTTAAGATGATGTATGAGATCCTGTGGAAACGGATGATACATATATACTTGTATCATTAGTCTGTTTTATTGAAATTGAATTATTCATATTGAGCTGTTAGATATTAAGCTTAAGAAAGAAAAGTATGATTGACATTGACAAGCAAATCTAATCAAGTTAAGTGGAAATGGAAAAAGTGAATTGTAAATGTATGGTGACTGGGACGTCACATAACTACTCAATATTTAAGTGAAATGTGATATTTAATCACCTAATTAGTACTCAATATAAGAACATAACCAACAAAAAAAATAAAATCTTGTGCTAAAAAATTTGATTGTATTAACTGAAAAGTTTAGTGTTTCACAAGGAAAAAAAAAGATAGACACCTATGAATATTGATTTTTGACTTTTGTTCATATATTTTTTAAGCCAACTTTTTGTTTTGTCCTTGTTCATCAGAGAACAGGATAAGACGTTCATTTCAGGTGCCTTCTCGAAGATGAAAAAATTAAGATTGCTCAGAGTGTCTTATCAACAAAATTTTCGTCATCATCTCAAATATCTTTCTAATGACTTACGGCTTTTAGATTGGAGTGGATATCCTTTCAAGTCCTTACCATTACATTTCCAACCAGACAACCTTGTTGCAATTTTCTTACCTTACAGTCGCATTAAACAACTATGGCAAGAACAGAGAGTGAGAATTATTTCATTTGATGTTTTTCATTTAGCTTATTTTGAGATGAATTACTAAAAAAAATGGATAAGATATGAAACAAAAAATAAAAATAAAAAATAATGAGAAGAGTTTTCCTATATATGTTTTGTCTTGTCCTGCTATTTTCTTATTGTTTTCAACAGCCTTTGTCTAAACTGAAATTAGTCAATCTCAAGGGCTCCGTAAACCTGATCAAGAGTGAGCCAGTGGTAGGGCTTGCCATATATAGGCACTCACAATAAAACCTTGAGGGGGCCAGTGAGCTCGCCAAAAAGGATAGTACGGATAAGTAACGACGAACGGCGGACGGGCCGGGGCCGTACATTAATTCTTTCAGGTTGTTCAAATCTTCAAAAGTTTCCAGAGAGTGACAAAGAAAGGAAATGTTTGCAGGAGCTTTATTTAGATGGAACAGGCATCGAAGAACTTCCCTCTTCAATTGGACATCTTAGCAGTCTCGTTCTATTAAATTTGAAAGATTGCAGTAACCTTACGAATCTCCCAAGCAGCATAGGTGGCTGTAAGTTTCTAAAAAAAGCTTATTCTTTTCTGGCTGTTCTAAAGTTGAAACTTTGCCAGAAAACTTGTGGCAAATAGAAACTTTGAAGGAACTTGACTTAAGTGGAACTGCCATAAGAAAACCACCTTTCTTCATTTTTGAATTTAAAAATCTCCAAGTTCTATCTTTCAGTGGATGCAGGGGACCACCACCAAAAGTACGATCAAATTTGCATTCTCTTTTCAAGGTACTGGAAAGAGAAAGCACGGATTCTGTGGCTTTGATGTTATGTTCTTTCTCAAGTTTGAGTTCTTTAAGAGAGCTGAATCTAAGTTACTGTGATCTTGGGGAAGGCGCTATTCCTAGTGATATCTGCGGTTTATCGTCTTTGACAAAACTTAATCTTGGTGGTAACAATTTCACCAGTCTACCTGCAAATCTTGGTGAACTCTCCAAGCTTAAATTTCTTAATTTGTATGATTGCAAGAAGCTAAAATCGTTGCCTAGGCTTCTCACTAGCACAGAATATGTGATCATAGATGGATGTACTTCACTGGAAGTAATTGAAGATCCAATAATAGCAAGCAGTTCGAAAAAACGATCCTACGATCGTTTAGGGGAAATTAGTGGTTTAAACTGCTACAAATTGGCTGAGAAAAACAATGCATCAACAAGGCTAATAAACCACATTAAGGTTGGTATCTCTCTCTGAATCTCACTTTCTAGAATTTATTGCATTAGTTGCCAAACAACGGGAGTTTTCTCTTTCTTTTTTTTTTTCCAGATATTTGCAAAGGCAAAAGAAAGGCTTCGATTTCGTGTACCTGGAAGTGAAATCCCAGAATGGTTCAGCCATCAGACAGATGAATGTATAATTAAGATACCACTGCCTCCTAATATTTGGAATGATAATCAATGGATGGGAGTTGCTCACTGCTATGTTTTTTCCCCGGCCTTTTATGTTTATGATGTAAATACATCAGACAAGCCTAACATGCTTCTACACAATATGAAACATGTTAAAACAATCAAATGCGGAAGCGATAGGATCTAACCTCCAGCCATTGCACTCTGTAACTTTGCTGTTGAAGCGATTCCTGAATCCGACAATCTTCTCTGTGTCGATCACAGGCCTTCCAAGCACTCGATTGCTCACTAGATGGTGTATGAAAGAGCAAGTGATGCTTGGGGACCGGATTCTTGCTCTATGTTTGTGAACTGGAGCCTCTTCTATTCTGACCAACTCAAAAACGATAGTTCAAACCATCACAGAACATCCTTTTATGGTCAGAGAATCAGTGAAATAATGGACCATTTATTTGGCATTAATTATCATAGGTTATATATGGTAATAGCCAGATTTTGTCAACCTATGATCAAGAAATATGCCAACATTCTCCCACTTGGTCCACATATTTCACTCACAGAAGAAACAAATCACATGAATCATGGTGATAGTTCCTCTAATGGTGAGTATTATCTTCCATGTATTACTATATAAAATGTTTCTAAATCAACCCATTTTTACTTAATGAATAAACCTTATGTTTATTCTCGGTCCAAACAACAAGGATATTTCTCAAATAAAACTTTAGTGTATACAAATCAAAATGAGAAACATCATGTTATTAATAAGAGTTTCAATTACAATCAAAATGTGGGACCAAGTCCCATTCTCTCTACATGATCCTTAAATTTAAACGGTGGCATGCCCTTAGTCAAAGGATCAGCTAACATCAATTCAGTGCTAACGTGTTCAATGACCACTCTTTTATCTCTAACACATTCTCTAATGGCCAAGTACTTAATGTCGATGTGTTTACCTCGACTTCCACTCTTATTGTTCTTAGCCATGAATACCGCAGCTGAATTGTCACAATATATCCTCAATGGCTTAGATATGGAGTCAACAACTCTAAGCCCACCAATGAAACTCTTAAGCCATACACCATGTAAGGTAGCCTCAAAACAGGAAACGAACTCGGCCTCCATAGTAGAAGTGGCAGTCAGTGTCTGCTTAGCACTCTTCCATGAAACAGCTCCACCGAAAAGCATGAAGATGTAACCGGATGTTGATTTCCGGGTAACAACACAGCCAGCAAAGTCTGAATCTGAGTAGCCAATCACTTCCAACTCATCAGTCCGTCTATACATAAGCATGTTGTAACATCCCAAGGCTACTGTATATCATGATACTTACTCATAACTTAGACTTAATTACCGGTTGGGCTGTCCGTGAGGCTTAACAACTTCTACTACGTTATTAAAAATTGGTACTTTTACTTCACACACATCTTCCTTACTAATATGTAAATATGAATTATTAAAGTCTCTTCCTTACGGTGTATATACATTCCCTTCTATTTTAAAGTAGTACTGTACAACTTTACTGAATATATAAAAGAATACAACATACCTTCGATATCAAATCTCAGGAAGGTAAGTCTCTTAGTCCAAATCAGTTATCTGTGGAGTGGAAAAATAAGGAGTAAGCGACAACGTGCTCAGTAAGGAAGGTGTATGCTGCTTTACAAATATAAAAAAAAAACTATATTCTCAAAACCACTTAATTGTCCTAACGATCAAACTCATTAGGAAACAATGAATATATTTAACATTAAACAGGATTCAACAGATCCTTTCAGAAATTATTTAATTGAGACTAGGCAACAGTTTAAATCATGCAAGGAACACAAGTCATCCGCTTTTGGGGTGCACCCGTAGGCCATCGCCCCTCACGGCTATCTCAACTAGATGTATGGCCATAATCTATAGATGGTCCTCGGGTCCACTTGCCAAGTGACCTCGAGACCGCTGATGACTTGGCGGGTCCATCAGCCCTGTGACGCCCTGAGGTGCACTCGTAGGTCCATTGACCGAGCCACCGCCCCAGGCAGGTCACGCAACTACATGAATAATAATGCATGAATTCATGGCCTAACGTCTCAAAAATCAAGTCATATATTATGTTATTATTTCCACAAAATGATTTGATTTCCAAAAGGTCTTATAAAATAGTAAAACAGCCCGAAATCTCAACATTTTCCGTGTGAGAAAGGCACGGTTATACTGGCTCGCCCATGGCTAGTTCGCCCATAGTCAGCTCGCCAATAGTCAACTCGCCCATTGGTCAACTCGCCCAATGGTCAACTTGCCCCAAAAAGGTTTCATATTTCTATTATCAAAATATTAAAATAATTCATTTTTCGTTGAGAAATACTCATAACTCAATTCGCCAAGTACGGTGAGCAAATGTTCGCCCGCTAGTCCTTAGTGACTCAAACAAATTGACCTGGCTCGCCCTTAAGACTCGCCCATGGTTAACTTATCAAGGCTGCGAATCAGTGTTCGCCCGCCACATAGTTTTTCAAAAGTATGACTCATCCAGAACAGTTTGCCCGCCCAAACACATTAAAAAGGGTTCACCCAACATTGGCTTGCCCGAATTTCTCTTTAAAACAAGGGCACTCGCCCAGGTTCTCATAAAAGTGAGCTCGCCACATGGCTCGCTCGAGTTTCTGTCTAGAACAAATCTACTCGCCCGACCTAACCAGTTCGCCCAACAACAAATGGAGGCTTTATAGCTCGCCTAAGATCAAAACATTTTATCAACCAATGCATATCGAAAAACAAAATAATTTCTAATATCTTCTTAACATTTTTACTCCACAGGACATGCATTTTCATCACATACTACTTCTTTACCTGATCTCATGAAGTCTTGCTTCGCCTTGCTTCCTGCTCGCCAATAGCAATTCCCAATTTCCGGCTGCAAATAATTTATGAAACTATTAATATCTTCTTTTCTAATAATTTTCCTAAAACTATTTCCAATTACTTTGGCGAGATAATAGCTCGTCCAAATGAGCTCGCCCAGAATTACTCTCTATTCATCTAATTGGGAGCTCGCCCAATATTCAGCTCGCCAGACTGACATTTTCTTAGATTTAAGAGTTCGCCACATGGCTTTCTACTCAGCGATGGGCTCGCCCATGTATTAAGCTAGTGTTGGGCGACCTCACCCTCTTGAACAACACCTTGGCGAGTTCTCATTTCCCTACTCGCCTCATTGGCGAACATTGGTCCTCGCCCTTACTTCTACGTTCCAGATTTTAGCTCGCCCATTATCATTATTTCCAGTATTATCATTGTCTACTCTCGATTCAGATTACACCTTGTTCTAGTTCTTATATATATTCTAACATGACTTAGCTAAAACAAGGCTATATCTATGTTTATTACGTTATAACACATAGAAACCCAGTATTGAATAGAATATCAAGAGAACCATAGAGCTTATGAAACTCACCTTAACCTAGTTGCTCTCCCAATAACCGAGTGCTTTTCTGCCTCTTTTAGTTTTGTTTTTACTTGTTCCTTAGCTCTTCAATGGTGAGGAAAAGGTTTAACTGACAGAAAGATAAAACTCCATGGTTATGAAAGGAACGGAAGAAACGAAGTAAAATTTGTAGCAAACAGAATGGGCGAGTAACAATAGTATGGCTTTTCCTCAGGTATTCTTCTTATATAGCCCCTCAAATCCACTTAGAACTTGCCACCTATTCTTATCCTGTTTTTCTGTCATCATTGCACGTCTTTCATGCAATTAAAACCCAGAGAAATTGGTGACAAAAGGAACGGTGGTAAGCCTCCCGTTGCAGTCCGTTTTCTTCCTTCCTTTTTGACTAAATTTTCTCTTCTCCTCGCCAACTTCTCTTCCAGCCAACGTTGATTGGCTATCTCCTCATCCTTCCTAGTCCACGCCGCTGCCAGCCAATGTTTATTGGCTTTCCTTTCACTCTTTTCTCCATTTGTCTGACAGCCCTTACTCTTCATTAAATGTTTTCATACCTTAAATAAATAATTAAATCCCATCTATTCTTTATACACCATACGTACATTATAACATAAAATGAAAAGTGGAAATTCATATTCAATGATTCCTTAATTTCACTAAAAGGATTTATTTCCACTATCGATTATGTACACATATGGTATACAGTATAATAAAATTTGGATCTTACATTTCTCCCCACCTTAAGAAATTTGGTCCTCCAAATTTAACTAGGACCTGTCACTAGAAGAGCTCTGGATACCTCTCATGCATAAGACTCTCTAACTCCCAAGTAGCCTCCTCCTCGTTATGATACTGCCAGAGCACTTTATCCTTTTTCATCTTAGGCCACCAATACACTTTTCGGAGATTCTGGTACATCTTAGTACTACCCGGATGTAATGTATATCTAGAGGTATGAGCCTCTGATAAAATCAATTCTCTAAGCTGCTGATCACCGGGAACACATATCCAACCTTTAAACCTCAGTATTTCATCGGTGCCAATCTCAAAATCCAACTCATCTCCCATTTGAATCTGACTGGCCATCCCAATGCAATAATCATCATTCCTCTGAGCTTCTTTGATTCGATCCATTAAATCCGGCTCTATACGAAAACTAGCCGTGAATCCATACTGATCAGAGGAAACAACTGTCAAGTTGAGGTTAGAGAATTGCTCCATCAAATCATGCTCTCTGATCATCATGTAAGATACCATGCCAACATGTTTACGACTTAGTGCATCTGCTACTACATTAGCTTTACCTGGGTGATATAAAATCTCACAATCATAATCTTTTAATAGTTCCATCCACCGTCTCTGTCTCAAATTCAACTCTCTCTGTGAGAATATATACTTCAGGCTCTTATGATCTGTATATATCTGAAATTCCTCCCCGTACAAGTAATGTCGCCATATCTTCAATGCAAATACCACTGCGGCTAGCTTTAAGTCATGTGTCGGGTAATTCCTCTCATGATCCTTCAACTGTCGAGAACCATAGGCTATAACCCTACCATGCTGCATGAGCACACACCCTAAACCTTGAGCGGATGCATCGGTATACATCATAAATCCCTCTGATCCGCTAGGAAGGGCTAATACGGGGGCAGTAGTCAATCTCCTCTTAAGCTCACCAAAACTACGCTCACACGCATCATTCCACTCAAACTTTACATCCTTATGTATGAGTCGTGTCAATGGAGCAGCAAGTCTAGAAAATCCCTCCACAAACCTGCGATAATATCCGGCAAGACCCAAGAAACTCCGTATCTCGGTAACTGTGTTAGGCCTCTCCCACTGAACAATGGCCTCTATCTTGGACGGATCAACTGACACCCCGTCCCTCGACCCTACATGTCCGAGAAATATAATATGGTCAAGCCAAAACTCGCATTTACTAAGCTTAGCATACAACTTTCGCTCTCTGAGGGTCTGTAGAACAATCTACAAATGCTGCTCGTGCTCCTCTGGAGTCTTAGAGTAAATCAGTATGTCATCAATAAATACTATGACAAACTTGTCCAAAAATGGATGAAATACCTCATTCATCAAACTCATAAAAGCTGCAAGGGCATTTGTCAACCCAAACGGCATCACTAGGAACTCATAGTGGCCGTAGCGAGTCCGAAAGGCTGTCTTATGTACATCCGACTCCTTGATTTTCAACTGGTGATAGCCTGATCGGAGGTCTATCTTGGAAAACACCTGTGCACCCCTGAGCTGACCAAACAAATCATCAATCCGAGGTAGTGGATACTTATTCTTAACGGTAGCCCGATTCAACATTCGGTAATATATACACAACCAGAGACTACCATCCTTCTTCCGAACAAATAATACTGGAGCTCCCCACGGTGACACACTGGGTCGTATAAATCCCTTATCTAGTAACTCCTGGAGCTGCTTCTTAAGCTCATCTAACTCTGTCAGTGCCATCCGATATGAGGGTCTAGAAATTGGCTTCGTACCAGGTACCAACTCGATCGTAAACTCCGTCTCTAGATCCAGTGGTAACCCTGGTAATTCCTTTGGAAATACATCCGAGAAGTCCTTAACCATAGGAATCTCTTGGATCTTTGGATGCTTCTTTTCTACATCCTCCACACTAGCAATATATCCTTCATACACATTCATACACAACCACAATTTCAGTGCACATAACATTTCATAAATATACATACTTTTTATTAATTTACAATAACTTTACAATGTACTTTTTGGGATGAGAGAAGGTAATAAACTTAGTATTACAATCCAAACTAACATGGTTTGCAGCTAACCAATCCATACCTAAAATGATATCAAAATCATATATATCCAACAAAATTAGGTTAGCTGTCACAACCTTCTCTCCTATAGTCAATTTACAATTCCTATATATAATATTCGTCCTCTGGAAATCATTAAAAGGAGTTTTCACTTGCAAAGTATACTCTAACAACTCCGGCTCTACTGGGGTCCTGTTGGCATATGCAGGCGATAAGAATGAATGGGTAGAACCCAGATCAATTAAGGCAATTACGGGAATATCAAAAAGATAAACCTTACCTTTGATCACATCTATAGAGGCGTCGGCAGTCTCCTGATCCAAGGCATACACCCGACCCTGAGTCACAACCTTTTTACCCTTCTCTGCGGCTGTCGCCCGCCTAGGCTGTGAGGGTGTCGCTTTCTCTGGTTCGCTCTGAGCTGCCGGGGCCGCTATCTGAGGTAATGTAGGAGGTCTAGTAGAAGCAGTTGACTCTCTGAGCATCGGGCAATTCTTGATAAAGTGCCTCGTCTGTCCACATCTAAAACATACCCCAGACATTAAAGGACAAGGGCACAATCCATGCGACCTTCCACAATGTCTACATAAGGGCGCAACACTTCTCTGAGTAGTGGTGGGGCCACTGGCAGGAGTAGAAACTGCTGGTCTATCAAATCTGCCCTCTGAAATCTGTATGCCCGTAGATCTAGTCCTCTTAGACTGCTCTCTACCTGGTCTGTCCTCCATAAACCTCTTAGCCTTTCCCTTTGCTTTTACTTTACTCTTACTACTGAAATCAAGCTAGAACTGCTCATAATCCCTCTCACATAGCTGAGCTCGTTGAACTATCTCATCAAAAGTCTACATAACAAATGGGGCTAGCTTCATTCTGATGGATGGCCTCAAACCAGCTCTAAACCTTGAAATCTTATATCGAGTATTCGCACTAGTCTGTGGATCAAAACGGCTCAATGTAGTGAATTTGGCCTCATACTCGTCCACTGACATGCTACCCTGAACTAAACCCATGAATTCCTGCTGTAATTTATCCTGAGCAGTGTCAGGAATATACTGCCTCCTAAAAGCTTCCACAAAAATATCCCAGGACAGATCTTGATGCTGAGCAAATAATACTGTCTGAGTGGCCTTCCCCCAATGTCTCGCATCATCTGCCAACTGGAACACTACTAAGCCTACTTTCTCTGTCTCTGAACATCTCATAATCTGAAATAACCTATCGACTTCAATAACCCACTGCTCAGCCACCAATGGATCCCTAGTACCCTTAAACTTAGGTGGATCCAACTTCTTAAATGATTTCACTAATGCCACATTACAATAAGACTCCGCATTTCGAGGCTGTTGAATCAATGGCTGTGGTAGAGCTACCTGTGGCTGAAGTGCTGGTGGTGGAATAGGTTCAGGCTCCGGTACCATTGGTGCCGGCTGTGGCGGTACTGGTGCCTCTACTGGGGCTGCAGGAGCTGTAGCTCTCTCCCTCTCTGCCCTATCCGCGGCTCTATCCGCCTGATACATAGCCATAAAATCTGCTATTAACCTCTCCACTTGAGTCACCCGATTATCAATGCTTTCCAGCTGTATAGGACGTGGAGGTCTTAAGGCAGGTTTCGGTGTCTGCGGTTCCAGAATTTGTGGCTCCCTACCTCGGCCTATACCTCCACTGAGCTTATCCTCCTTCTTCCACTCATATCTGTACCACAGAAATTGTTTATCACTTATCATTAACATATCAATTATATATTCAGTTTATACAGTACTACAGAGAATGTATACTATTTACTTTAAGCATCACTAGACATCCGACCAACCTTGCTCTGATACCATTAAATCTGTAACATCCCAAGGCTACTGTATATCATGATACTTACTCATAACTTAGATTTAATTACCGGTTGGGCTGTCCGTGAGGCTTAACAACTTCTACTACGTTATTAAAAAATTGGTACTTTTACTTCACACATATCTCCCTTACTAATATGTAAATATGAATTATTAAAGTCTCTTCCTTACGGTGTATATACATTCCCTTCTATTTTAAAGTAGTACTGTACAACTTTACTGAATATATAAAAGAATACAACATACCTTCGATATCAAATCTCAAGAAGGTAAGTCTCTTAGTCCAAATCAGTTATCTGTGGAGTGGAAAAATAAGGAGTGAGCGACAACGTGCTCAGTAAGGAAGGTGTATGCTGCTTTACAAATATAAAAAAAAACTATATTCTCAAAACCACCTAATTGTCCTAACGATCAAACTCATTAAGAAACAATGAATATATTTAACATTAAACAAGATTCAACAGATCCTTTCAGAAATTATTTAATTGAGACTAGGCAACAATTTAAATCATGCAAGGAACACAAGTCATCCGCTTTTGGGGTGCACCCGTAGGCCATCGCCCCTCACGGCTATCTCAACTAGATGTATGGCCATAATCTATAGATGGTCCTCGGGTCCACTTGCCAAGTTACCTCGAAACCGCTGATGACTTAGCGGGTCCATCAGCCCTGTGACGCCCTGAGGTGCACTCGTAGGTCCATTGACCGAGCCATCGCCCCAGGTAGGTCACGCAACTACATGAATAATAATGCATGAATTCATGGCCTAACGTCTCAAAAATCAAGTCATATATTATGTTATTATTTCCACAAAATGATTTGATTTCCAAAATGTCTTATAAAATAGTAAAACAGCCCGAAATCTCAACATTTTTCGTGTGAGAAAGGCACGGTTATACTGGCTCGCCCATGGCTAGTTCACCCATAGTCAGCTCGCCAATAGTCAATTCGCCCATTGGTCAACTCGCCCCAAAAAGGTTTCATATTTCTATTATCAAAATATTAAAATAATTCATTTTTCGTTGAGAAATACTCATAACTAAGTTCGCCAAGTACGGTGAGCAAATGTTCGCCCGCTAGTCCTTAGTGACTCAAACAAATTGACCTGGCTCGCCCTTAAGACTCGCCCATGGTTAACTTATCAAGGCTGCGAATCAGTGTTCGCCCGCCACATAGTTTTTCAAAAGTATGACTCATCCAGAACGGTTTGCCCGCCCAAACACATTAAAAAGGGTTCACCCAACATTAGCTTGCCCGAATTTCCCTTTAAAACAAGGGCACTCGCCCAGGTTCTCATAAAAGTGAGCTCGCCACATGGCTCGCCCGAGTTTCTGTCTAGAACAAATCTACTCGCCCGACCTAACCAGTTCGCCCAACAACAAATGGAGGCTTTATAGCTCGCCCAAGATCAAAACATTTTATCAACCAATGCATGTCGAAAAACAAAATAATTTCTAATATCTTCTTAACATTTTTACTCCACAGGACATGCATTTTCATCACATACTACTTCCTTACCTGATCTCACGAAGTCTTGCTTCGCCTTGCCTCCTGCTCGCCAATAGCAATTCCCAATTTCCGGCTGCAAATAATTTATGAAACTATTAATATCTTCTTTTCTAATAATTTTCCTAAAACTATTTCCAATTACTTTGGCGAGATAATAGCTCGTCCAAATGAGCTCGCCCAGAATTACTCTCTATTCATCTAATTGGGAGCTCGCCCAACATTCAGCTCGCCAGACTGACATTTTCTTAGATTTAAGAGTTCGCCACACGGCTTTCTACTCAGCGATGGGCTCGCCCATGTATTAAGCTAGTGTTGGGCGACCTCACCCTCTTGAACAACACCTTGGCGAGTTCTCATTTCCCTACTCGCCTCATTGGCGAACATTGGTCCTCGCCCTTACTTCTACGTTCCAGATTTTAGCTCGCCCATTATCATTATTTCCAGTATTATCATTGTCTACTCTCGATTCAGATTACACCTTGTTCTAGTTCTTATATATATTCTAACATGACTTAGCTAAAACAAGGCTATATCTATGTTTATTACGTTATAACACATAGAAACCCAGTATTGAATAGAATATCAAGAGAACCATAGAGCTTATGAAACTCACCTTAACCCAGTTGCTCTCCCAATAACCGAGTGCTTTTCTGCCTCTTTTAGTTTTGTTTTTACTTGTTCCTTAGCTCTTCAATGGTGAGGAAAAGGTTTAACTGACAGAAAGATAAAACTCCATGGTTATGGAAGGAACGGAAGAAACGAAGTAAAATTTGTAGCAAACAGAATGGGCGAGTAACAATAGTATGGCTTTTCCTCAGGTATTCTTCTTATATAGCCCCTCAAATCCACTTAGAACTTGCCACCTATTCTTATCCTATTTTTCTGTCATCATTGCATGTCTTTCATGCAATTAAAACCCAGAGAAATTGGTGACAAAAGGAACGGTGGTAAGCCTCCTGTTGCAGTCCGTTTTCTTCCTTCCTTTTTGACTAAATTTTCTCTTCTCCTCGCCAACTTCTCTTCCAGCCAACGTTGATTGGCTATCTCCTCATCCTTCCCAATCCACGCCGCTGCCAGCCAATGTTTATTGGCTTTCCTTTCACTCTTTTCTCCAAATGTCTGACAGCCCTTACTCTTCATTAAATGTTTTCATACCTTAAATAAATAATTAAATCCCATCTATTCTTTATACACCATACGTACATTATAACATAAAATGAAAAGTGGAAATTCATATTCAATGATTCCTTAATTTCACTAAAAGGATTTATTTCTACTATCGATTATGTACACATATAGTATACAGTATAATAAAATTTGGATCTTACACATGTAATCCTTAGTGCCTTGAAAATATCTAAGCACCTTCTTCGCAGCTCTCCAGTGGTCTATCCCCGGGTCACTTTGATATCTACCCAACATTCCCACAGCAAAAGCAATATCAGGCCTGGTGCAGACCTATGCATACATAATGCTTCCAACAGCTGAGGCATATGGAATGTTCTTCATCTGTTCCCACTCAAGATCATTTTTCGGGCACTGGTTCAAATTGAACCTGTCACCCTTCACAATGGGAGCTGGGCTTGGTGAACAATCTTTCATTCTGAATCTTTCCAAGACTTTATTAATATAGGCTTCTTCTGACAGACCTAATATACCTCTATGTCTGTCTCTATGGATCTTAATGCCAATGACATAAGATGCATCACCCATATCCTTCATATCAAAGTTCTCAGAAAGAAATTGTTTCACCCCACGTAGCATCCCCTTATCATTGGTTGCAAGCAGAATATCATCCACATATAACACAAGGAAACAAATCTTGCTCCCACTGACCTTTTGGTATATATATTGATCCATGATGTTCTCAACGAAACCAAATGAAGAGATGACTTCATGAAATTTTAGATACCATTGGCGGGAAGCTTGTTTCAACCCATATATGGACTTCTTGAGCTTACAGACCAAATGCTCACCATTACTAGAGGAAAAACCTTCAGGTTGTTTCATGTAAACCTCTTCCTCTAGATCACCATTGAGAAATGCCGTTTTCACATCCATTTGTTGCAACTCTAAGTCAAAATGTGCACAAGCGCCATTATGATGCGGAGAGAATCTTTCTTATATACAGGAGAGAAGGTCTCCTTGTAATCGATTCCCTCCTTTTGAGTGAATCCTTTGGCTACGAGTCTTGCCTTATAACGCTCAATGTTGCCTAATGAGCCAGTCTTGGTCTTAAAGACCCATTTACAGCCTATAGCCCTGGCCCCATTAGGCAACTCGACAAGATCCCATACTCCATTAGATGCCATCGAATCCATCTCATCCTTCATAGCATCGAACCAAAGTTTTGATTCTTTGCTGTTCATGGCTTGTGAAAACGTCTCTTGATCATTAACGGGCCCAATATTGAAATCATACTCTTGCAGATACACAATATAATCACTAGGAATAGTTGATTTCCTTTCCTTAGTAGACCTTCTTAATGTTGGTTCAACATTCTCCGAAGGATCATGTTGTTCAACTGGTTGCTCACTCAATTCTGGTGTATCCAGAGGAGCCTCATCTACTGGTAAGTTATCAGCTACTTGTGGATCTTCAACGATTGGTTGTTCAATGTCCAGTTGTACTGAAGGGACATTGTTCATGATAACCAATCCTTGACTCGAGGTAGAGGGTTGATCTCTCACAGAAAATAGGTCTTGAGATTGATTGCTCCCACTAACTAAGTCATTTTCAAGAAACTTGGCGTTCCTTGATTCCACAAATCTAGTGCTATGAGATGGACAATAGAATCTGTAGCCTTTGGACCATTCAGCATATCCGATGAAATACCCATTTATGGTCCTAAGATCCAGTTTCTTTTCCTGTGGGTTGTAAACTCTTATCTCAGAAGGGCAGCCCCAAACGCGCATATGACGCAAACTCGGTTTCCAACCTTTGAATAATTCAAAAGGCGTCTTTGGAACAGCCTTGGTCGGAACCCGGTTCAATATATACGCTGCCGTTTTAAGAGCTTCAATCCACAAAGACTTAGGCAACTTCGAGTTGCTAAGCATACTACGCACCATTTCCATCAAAGTTCGGTTCCTTCTTTCTGCAACACCATTCTGATCCGGTGAACCAGGCATGGTATATTGGGCAACAATCCCATTTTCTTGAAGGAACTTCGCAAATGGTCCAGGTGCTTGTCCATCTTCAGTGTATCTACCGTAATACTCCCCACCTCTATCAGTTCTTACTATCTTTATGGGTTTTCCACATTGTTTCTCTACTTCAGCCTTAAAGACTTTAAAGGCGTCTAATGCTTCGTTCTTGTTATGAAGCATGTAGAGATATATAAACCTCGAGTAATCATCAATAAAGGTGATGAAGTATTTCTGACCATATGCATCAATGTCTGGACAACATATGTCAGAATGTATGATCTCTAATATGGTTGAACTCCTATTGGCACCTTTCTTGGACTTGTTGGTTTGCTTACCCTTAATGCAATTCACACAAGTGTCGAAATCAGTAAAATCGAGAGTACTAAGTATTCCGTCATTTACCAATCTCTTAATTCTATTTATGGAGATATGACCTAATCTCCGGTGCCATAACGTAGAGGAGTCCTCATTCATAACACATCTTTTAGTGCCAGTTTGAACATGCAAGGCATTATGAGCAGTGTCATTTTGCAAATCAATAGAGAAAAGACCATCACATAAGGTACCATTCCCAACAATATCAGACTTAAAATATATCAATATTGATTTATTTGAAACTTGAAAGGAATATCCGTAAGGTACCAACCTAGAAACAGAGATTAAATTTCTCGAGAAACTAGGAATATAAAAGGTCTTTTCTAATTGCAAAACAAAACCACTCCGAAGAACTAAAGTGCACGTTCCAACGCCTTCAACACGCGAGCGCATCTTGTTTCCTAGATAGATGCTCTCCTTCCCACTGGCTTCCTTAGGTTTGTCATACCCTGTAAGGAAGTCGAAATGTGAATTGTAGATCCAGAATCAATCCACCATGTGTTATGATTAACCTCAACCATATTTGATTCAAAACAAACATATGAGAGTGGTTTACCTTTCTTAACGAGCGACTGCTGAAGCTTGGCACAGTCCTTCTTCATGTGTCCCTTCTTTTTACATAAGAAACACTTGGACTCTTTCTTAATGTCAGCTTGGGCAGGAATTTTCCCTTTTCCCTTGTTCTTGGCTCGATCCTTGGTCTTTCCTTGGCTTGCAAAAAATGCACTTTCACCCGATTCCATAAGCAGCCTTCCCTCCTCTTGAACATACATGGTCATCAATTCATTGATGGTCCACTTATCCTTATGTGTGTTATAGGATATCTTGAATGGTTCGTACTGCTTTGGTAGAGTGTTCAATATGTAGTGCACAAGAAAAGACTCAGACATCTCCACCTCTAGCTTCTTGAGTTGGGCTGCTATATCTCTCATGGCCATTATGTGCTCGCGCACTCCTTTGACATTGGTGAGCCTCATCGATGAGAACTTCATTATTAGGGTGCTAGCCAACGCTTTGTCTGAAGTGACAAACTGATCATCTATGGCCTTTAGTAAGGTCCTAACGTTGGTATGCTGTTCGACTGAACCACGTATCCCAGCAGATATCTTTGTCTTAATATACATGACACTAAGACGATTGGATCGCTCCCAGCGTTCATGTAAAGCTACTTGAGCAGGAGTGCTTGTCTCAGTCAATACGGGCTCGTCTTTCCTTATAGCATAGTCTATATCCATGCACCCTAATTGGAGGAGAACTCTCTCCTTCCAAATCTTGTAGTTCTCTCCATCTAGCTCGGGAACTTCCAGGTTAATACTAGCCTGAGGAAACACTGCATATAGAAAATAAACATGCTTATGTATCTAGAATTTTTGAGACAAACTTAATTATGTCTACCAATGTAAACATATTTTATTAATGAATCTCAGACATAAAACTTGTCTGTGGGCTAAAGTTCTAATTCTAATAGATTCATATCATAATGATAAAACTATCAAATTATATCATTTCCTAATTCCTGTGGGTAAATTAAGAAACTAATTTGATATTTTATCCAAATTAGTTATAAAATTATAATAAAAATTCCTGTGGGATAAAATTTATCATAACCTTATAACTAATTACAATTTATGTCTAATATCATTATGTGATTTTACAAATATAATTTTACTTAATTAAGGTTGATGTGGCTAAGCCCTAATTAAATAAATTATAAACCACTTAGACATATTATCAAATTTTAAGTTTATTCATATTTTAAAATTGCAATCAACACAAGGCAATTTAATTCCTAATAATATGAATAAATTTTATTACATGTGCTTAAATCAATCACAGTATGCAAATAACAAATTATACATAATCATGATAAGCACACAATTAAAGAAAAATATTTAAATATTAAAATTATGCCAAAATGCCCTTTCAAAATATATATATTTTTTTAAAATTCCAGGCGGTCTGTATGGCAAGCGGCGATCTACTCTTAAGGCAACAAATGTGCTCGCCATTTTGTGTTAACCGAATGGCGAATAGCGTTTCCACCATTTCGCCTTAGCGAATGGCGAGCTGAGTGCCCATCATTCCGCTTTTAACTGAAGTGGCGAACTGTGTGCCCGCTATTGCCTTAGTTTCAATGGCGAGCTGAGTGCCATCATGATCGCCCATTTTTTTTTACGGTGATCAGTGCTCGCCAGCTCCTTATGGCGAACTGTGCCCGCCCCTTTTAATCGCAACGCGATCGAGGAAGTAGGTCCGCCTTAACTTAAAGGCAAACTGAGTGCCGGCCATTTCGACTCTTGACAAATGGCGAACAGCGAGTCCATTAGCCATTAGCTGAATGGCGAACGGCGAGCCCATTTCGCCTAACTGGAATGGCGAACTAAGTGCTCGCCATTCACCCCTTAGTTGAATGGCGAACAACGTGTCCCATAAGCCATTAGCTGAACGGCGAACGGCGAGCCCATTTCGCCTAACTGGAATGGCGAACTGAGTACTCGCCATTCACCCCTTAGTTGAATGGCGAACAACGTGTCCTATTAGCCATTAGCTGAATGGCGAACGGTGAGCCCATTTCGCCTAACTGGAATGGCGAACTGAGTACTCGCCATTCGCCCCTAAAATGGCGAATGGACACAAGCCTTCCTCTCATGGAGAACAGTGCCTGCCTTACCTTTATGGCGAACGACGATCAAGGGAGCAAACTTGATGACGAACGTGCCCGCCTTGCCCTTTATGGCGAATGGCGATTGACATCGTTTGCTGCTTCCTTCTTCGTGAAAAACGCCATCTTCTTCACCCGAATGCCTGGTTTTCAACCCAATTTACCACCCGTTTGCTAAACAACCTTCCCTGCTTCGATTTGAGTGGTTCTTGATCTCAAATCAATAAGGAGGAAACGAAAACAGGTTTTTGAAATTGGTTTTGGCTGAAAAAGTCTTGAAACATATAATTCTAATTTTCCAGGAATCCATTATAACCAAAACGAATAAAACTGAGGCAGACAAATTTGGCAGATTAACAAGATACAAAGTATATATCTTAACGCAAGACAGAGGTTAACTGAAGCTCTGATGCCAACTGTAAATACATCAGACAAGCCTAACATGCTTCTACACAATATAAAACATGTTAAAACAATCAAATGCGGAAGCGATAGGATCTAACCTCCAGCCATTGCACTCTGTAACTTTGCTGTTGAAGCGATTCCTGAATTTGACAATCTTCTCTGTGTCGATCACAAGCCTTCCAAGCACTCGATTGCTCACTAGATGGTGTATGAAAGAGCAAGTGATGCTTGGGGACCGGATTCTTGCTCTCTGTTTGTGAACTGGAGCCTCTTCTATTCTGACCAACTCAAAAACGATAGTTCAAACCATCACAGAACATCCTTTTATGGTCAGAGAATCAGTGAAATAATGGACCATTTATTTGGCATTAATTATCATAGGTTATATATGGTAATAGCCAGATTTTGTCAACCTATGATCAAGAAATATGCCAACATATGATGCTTAGGAGCATGCCTCAAATGATGATGCTTCGAAGTACTTGTCGATTTCTTATGGTAGAGGCAGAACTAGCGTGGAGCATTGCTCCAGGAAATATATTTGCAAAACGGGGAACGGGAAAGTCCACCTTTTTCTAGTATTTTCCTCGTGAGAGTTCATTTGAAAGGGAGGGTAGGGGTGAAACCGATATATTTGAATACAGAATATCTACAAAACCTTATTTTAAACTGAAACGTGGGTTTTGATTAGTGTATGAGGAAGACATGGAAGAGATGGAAGAAGTAAAAGAGCAGTGTTGCAGTTTGGAAGAGATGGAAGAAATAAAAGAGCAGTGTTGCAGTCCAGCTTCTGAAAATTTTGATGTTAGGGAATGGTGGTGCCCAAGTTAAGCGTTAGAGAAAATTTTAAATTTCATTTGCGGAAGAAACTACTAATTCTGGTAAACACTGATCTTTATAATTCCTTTCGCTACACCTTTTATACTGTTTAATTTTATTTATTTATTTCATATTTTATATGATCGAAACTTGGAGTATAATGAATTCTCTTTATTTATCAGCATTCTATTCTGGACGGTAAGAGCTGTTCTCTTATAAATCTCATTTGCATTATATTATTTTAATAAAGAAATTTTAATTATATCTATGTATGCTTCGTTTCCAGGTTGAATTGGAGGATTACCAAGTGGAATAAATAATTGAGACAAGCTGTGGGAAGCAAGTAGCATTACTCTAGAAAAAAAAAGGCAGATGGAAGGGTGAAATCTTTTTTATGCAGCATAAACATCCTATATGTATCTTTGCTATAAGGGTTTTTTCTTTTTTTTCTAGTTTGTTAAAATTAAAACCAATTTTCATTTGTTGCTTGCCTGGAAGAAAATAGTACAAAACTTCATTACATGTGATCCTCTTTAAATTTTACATTGCGAGAGGCCTTGGATTTGGTTTTTTTTTTTTTTAGTATAGAACTGAACTTCATTAGATACCGAAATAGTGCAGAAGAATTCTGGAAGAATTCAGAAGAATCTACTCCTATCTTGCAAATACTTCCTCTCACGTGACAGCATACATGGAAGCAAATATTTCCCCCAGAATATCTTGCAACTACTCCTAGACTTGCCAATCTGTCCTGCCCCAAAGCCAGCATCAATCTTCACCACCCCATCACAAAACTTTACCCAGAAATCAGAATAAGCCAGCCAAGTTACCAATAGAAGTTCAAGCCTTGGACAAAATCTCCTCTCGAAATAATCATCAATCTAAACAACACAATGCTCGAATTGTGTTTCCAATTTATCAACTTTAAACTATTCATCAATCAAAATCTTAAATTCAAAAATAATTATACAACTGCAATTTGTCAAAGTGGACTCAATAAATAGAAAGAATAAAAATCACAAAATTATACTAGCACTTAGTTTCCTTCTAAAGCTTTGGGTAACAATCTTTTGAAGCTTCTTTTGTTTTCATGCACAAAAGCTTTCACTTCGTATGTGCTCTTCTCCATCTATAGTTTTATCTACAAAATCAAACTGTAAGAAGATTTCATTTCCTAAAAATCAAGTAAAGATATCAGCTACTGTAAGAACTAAAAAAATACAATACCTTATATTTTATACTAGAATGAACCCGGTGTCTTGCCACCGGATCGAATTTAATAAAGTCAGATAATCATATCTTTCAAGATAATCATACAAATCTCACCATTCAATTATTCTAAATAAAAAATATTTATTTCAAGGCAAAAAATTTAATCTTCTTATCATGAATGAAAAGATTTAACAACCAAAATCATATCAGTTGTGAAAAAAATCGAGTAAAAAAAATTAAAAATGTATTCATTGACTGAAAAATGTGTTTGAAAACCAACACAATTACATGCCTACTCTATGGCTGTGCATTAGTTTTAAGCTGAAGCACATAATTAGGAACAATGCAAGAACCAAAAGCACACCAAAAGTTAAAGCAAAAAAGGAAAAAAAAAACCCTTAATAAGAACATAATTAGAAATGAATAAAAAAAAAAAAGAACATAACATTAAATTGAATATATACACCTACAAAAAAAAGAAAAAAAAAGATAAGGTTAAACATGATGGCGAATTAGGATAGTGAGCATAATAGCAAATACAGTCAGAGTGTAGTAGGAAAGAGTTGCTCGGTTGTTTGCTCCAGATCATTCATATGTGAAATGTCCTATAAGCTGAAACGTACAGAACAATTTATCGGTAATTTGAGAAAAAAAACACAAATTTAAATGTATATGATATGCAGATGTACCCATTTAGAAATTGAAATGCCTCTCATTTTTCTAACAAGTTTAAAAATGAAATGAATCTAAGTTACAATGATTCCTAAGGTTGCTAAAAAAAAACAATCGAAAATTAAAAGCTTGAAAAGAAAGGAATTAATTTGAGATTTACTTGTTGAGATCCTCTGATTGTTGAGAACAAACTCGGAGATTGATCCATTTACGAAGAACATTGTTTTGGTTAAGCAACCCATTAGCTTGGATCTGATCTTTCAGCAAAAAACCCACCACCTTTGTTGCAACCTCTTTGCCCTCCACCGCTACACCTCCCCATGCCGCCCTTTTCCTCCTACCCATTTTTCTCACTCCCAGTTTTACTCTCAATCTCCTTTTTGATTCCTTCACCTCTGCCATCAACAGCACCAATCATGATGTGTAAAAATAAAAAAATAGAAAGAGATACAAAAATGTCAAAAGAAAAACAAAAATGGGTATTAGGAAAATAGGAAAAGAAATAAAAAATAATGAAGAAAATATTGGAGTTTCTACCAACCCTCCTGTAATCTTTAGAGTTTAGAGAAAGGAAAAAAAAATCTTAAAAACTCTTAGAAGAAAAGACAAAAAGGAAAAGTCAGAATGGTCAGCCATCCTTTTGTCAACCTATCAAAACAAAACATCATCAAATTCTCGAAATAGACATGCTGGCAGAGTTAGGCGAGAAACAACAAATAAAAAACTGGGGCAGAAAACGTAAAAAACCAGGCGAATGATGTGGCTGAATAAGGAAGCTAGAATCTCTACAACTTTTATTATACTATAATGAAACCCGCGCTTTGCCGTAAGATCCATAGATAATTTGAGATCTATAATTTATATATTCAAAATAATAAGACAAATAACACAATGTTAATAATATAAATACATGAACATATAATATCTACCAAAATTTTCTTTAAAAAGAAAAATGAAATTTAATTACCCAAGCATAACAGTGTCAACGTCTAGTTGATCTTTAGAAAGTATATCCACCATGATTTGAATCAAGTATGGATAATTTGTCCCATGGGAAGCAACCCAAAGCAGAACACTATTTGATAATTAGGAAAATTAGTTGCATATCGATCAAGAAAATTCATAATAATTTAAATTTTTCAATGAAAGAAAAACAAAATTGTAATGGCAGGTCAATACAAACACGTATGGAATAATAAGAATAAAAATAAGCATACTTTGGTTAAAAAAAGCCATGTTAAACGCTGGAAAAAGTTCAATCTTTTGCAACAGCCCTTTAATTCTGTAGGATTAGGCATTCATACATTCATTCAACATAAACCGGGGGGAAAAAAACCCATAAAAACCTGTGTCTTAGTAATTCAACCTGAAGTAAGTTATGACTAACAGCCTTCAATAACAACTTGTAAACATAAAACAATGACAAAACTCAATCACTGCTCAAAGAGAAGAAAAATTTACCTTTTAAAGAATAAAACCACATAAAAACAATAATGACAACCTTAGGAATCAAGAGTATTCTCAAACCAAGACAATCTAAATTAAACAAAAAATTAACATTGTAATGTTGAAATTTTAGATTAATAAAAAATTTGGCTACAAAAGAAATACCACTCAAGTTTAATTTATATGATTAATTGGACTTAGCTTCAATATCTATTCAACTTTCTTATCTCATACCTCCATAATATTGGTATCTATGCAAAACCTATAAATACCAAGCACATCACACACTTTGCTATTTTTTGAATTTCACCGTTAGAAAAAACATCTCATGGTCTTAAGTCCAATTTTTGAATTATAGACACTGATTCTTATATCATATCTTAAATAGATGCATATAAATGACATATCAAAATTATATCAATTGCAAGCCAAATAAAGTGACTAAAATAAATAAATAAAAAGAAGGCTACGATTTTATGCCTATAAAGTAATCTTCATTAGTTTATCTTCACATCTGCAATACATGACTCATAACCTAAAACAAAAACAAAACATTAAATCAAATAGAGAGTGCAAGCAGCCAATCAATCGCAATAGAGGAGTGAAAAATCAAAGAAAATCAGCTATAATGGATAAATAACAAAGTCAAAAAGATAAATGGATAGAAAAATATGTATGTATATGCAATTAGTCTTACTTACAAAATTGAACAGTATAAAAAATGAAAATAAAGAAAAGGTAATCTAAATTTGCATGGTTCAAAAACAAACTTTTGTACTACTTCACATAATTTATCTTCTTTACTTACGCATCTAATAGATTGGTGAAAATAAAACAAATTCAATGAGATGTGTAGCACAAAGAAACTAAGATCTAGGGTAAGTAAAACATATCATATAATAACCTCATTGAATTTTGCACCAATGGCCAATACATTGTTTCTTTAAGTTCAAGGCTTCACATGTATCATCTCTGCATTTAAAAATGCAAAAGATTAAAAAATATAGTGAGTTGTGAAAAATTTTTATAAGGATATTCAAAAACTAGAACAATACAAAATCAAGATTGAGCAGTAATGAGTAACTTCAAGCATATATAAAAAGTGAAGCCAAAACTTAAATGAAAGAAAAAAAATATTATATCATCAAACGGAACAACTTGCTCAGAAACGTTTGTCCCCTCAATATCTCTTTTCTCAAAAAAATATAGTCGATATATATAAGCTTAGTGGAGGAAAAGAAAAGAAAAGAAAAAGAAGACGGAAATCAAACAAACAACTTCATCTTGTTCTAATGATACAAACAAAGGGATGTTTACTGGGCACCAAATCTGTTTTACAACTAAAAAGACCTTCATCATCATCATCATCATCATCATCATCATCAGAGCCTTTATCCCAATAGATTGGGATAAACTATATGAACCAATATCTAAAATCACGTTTGATCGTCCATATGTATTCTCTGCCTCCATAGATTCCTATTCAAGGCCATTTGCTCATCTAATTCTAAAACCTCTGTCTTTCCAAACTACTTCCTTCCAAGTCTTTTTCGGTCTTCCTCTAGTCTTAACCCTTCTCTCAACATCCATAACCTCTATTCTCCTAACTGGAGCATCTATAGGTCTACGTCTTACATGTCCAAACCAACGTAAACAATTTTCACACATTTTGTCTTTGATAGGTACCACTCCAATCATCTTACGAATATCATCATTTCTCATTCTATCATTTCTTGTATATCCACATATCCACCGTAACATTCTCATTTCTGTTACACTCATCTTTTGTGTATGTAGCCTCTTAGTTGCCCAACATTCACTACCATATAACAATGTTGGTCTAACAACTGTCCTATAAAACTTGCCTTTCAACCATGTAGGAATTCCTTTATCGCACAACACACCTGTAGTACTTCTCCACTTACTCCATCCAGCCTGGATCCTATAGGTCACATCACCATCAATCTCTCCATCCATCTGTACTATTGATCCCAAGTATCGAAAATGATCCCGCTTAGGTATCGCCACCCCATCTAACTTCACTACATCATGCTCTTCCAGTCGGTTAGAACTGAATTTACACTTCATGTATTCAGTCTTCACTCTGCTTAGTTTAAATCCTTTTGATTCCAACGTTTGTCTCCATAATTCCAACTTTGTATTGATCTCCGCTCTAGTTTCCACACATAGGACAATATCATTTGCAAACATCATACACCAAGGCACCTTATCTTGGATGGATTTTGTCATTTCATCCATAACTCTTTTTTTATTTCCTTTTTCTCTTCTTTTTGAGCTTGTATTGTCAACAATATGGCTCTGATAGAGTCATGGCAATAAACAAAAAACCAATAAAGAAAAAAGAAAATTTCATTAAAAAAATCGAAAGAAAACCTAAAAAACAAGCTTCCAACTAAAAGCATACATTTTATTGTTTTAAATTATTGCATTTGATTATAGTTTGACTAGATCTTCTAATCCTCAAAAATCTTGTACACAAACAATCAAACCTAGCAATCACCAATTCAACCAAAAAATCAACTAATCTTGATAGCATCACCCAAAAAAAAGTAAGAGAAGGGGCATTAAATAATAGTAGCTATGACTTTAAGATGATTTAAGAAAAAATAACATAAAGAAATGATAGCATCCCTTGTCTAGAAAGAATCATTCCTTAAACACGAAAAATGTTTGTATCTAGCAATCAAATAAGTAAATGATAGCAGTACATTAAACTTTAGCATAAAATGTTTTCTAGATTATACAAAGCACATGAGAAAAAATATTAGTCAACAAAAAAATTAAAAAAATAAAAATAAAAAGATTACAGCTTTGTTGTATAGAACAGATAATACCATTTCTACGCGGATGAACAGTCATTTTATAAAACAAATCAAAATCAATTCCAACCTTATCCACCTTTACAAAAAAAATTTAAGAAAATAAAATTTAACATAGAATATTCCATGTGTAGATATAAAGAGCAGTTGCTTATCTACACCAATTGAAATAAAGATTTAAGGGCATTTCTTTAACTCAAAATTACTGATATAAAGATCTGTATTTCATACCTTTTTATCATCAACTAAGTCTATAAAATTCAAATAATTTAAAATTAAAATTTACTTACAGATTGATCAAAGAGAAAAATACATGAAAATCATGGCTACCATTGGATCTTTAAATAATACACGAATGCATATCAATTACCAAAATTCTTTTTTTTCTTGTGACCAAAACCAGTTTAAATTTAATATATAAATTATGATAATATACAAATGCATATTGAAACATAGATTAAAACCACACTTTTCTAAAAAACATGAAAACATAGAATAAGAAAAGATATTTAATAGAAGGCAATACCAGTTGAGTAAATGGAAGAGAAAAGAAAGAGCATTTCATATATTAAAACCACACCTCTCTAAAAAACTGGAAAACATCGAATAAGAAAAGATATTTAATATAAGGCAATACCAGTTGAGTAAATGGAAGAGAGAAGAAAGAGCATTTCATCAATAAAAACAATAGCAGAATAATACCAAAAATAAAATTAAAAAATAAGCAACTGTTTTTGTTCGAGCTCTTCACCCTTTGAAAATGACCTTGTTAATTTGAGCAGCCTTGCCAAAGAATGTACAAACACCAACAGCAATCACCATTGCCTCAGTCTCTCCTTATTTGCATTGCATGTAGTACTAGTGTAAACACCATCATCAGGGCATTTAGTCACCAAAAGAGACTCATTGGTAAATGAAGACAAATTTCGAAATATATACCTTTATTTCTCATAATTTATGCGGAAAGCATGAAAGAAATATGTTTGTTTTAGACCAGGATAATCGGTTGCATACAAATTATTTAAAGAGTAAACACCTTTTTCTGGTTATCAGTTATCACTCTTGACTTGTATGGATGCCAAGCGCAAACCATCCCCTTGATTCCTGTGTCTCTGGTTAGATATGTCGAAAACCATATATTGTTTTAATCATTCTGGTTCGCGTTGATTGTTACATGGAGCTATAAAAAAAAGCTTTTTAGGCGAAAATGTAACATAGCTTATAGTTGGAACAAAAAGAAATTAAAGAGAAAAAAATGAAACAGAATTAAGAAGTTCCACTCACAACATCCTTTACCAAAGCCATTCCTGGAAGGGCAAAACCCTTTAGTCTTTCTTGAACCCAAATGGAACCAACATGGAAACTCCAAATCTTGAAATCAAATTATATGACACAGTCAAATCCACAAAAAAAAAATCAATCTTTGAGAAAAACAAAGGCAAACCCAATAGTACAGGAAAGTTGAAATTAAAACCTTTGAAAGTGGTGTGCTTTCAAGGAAATCCTCAACTGTTTTTGGATGATTATAATTTGCAATTACAAGATGAAGTTAAGGGCCAAATATACTGAATAGCATCACTTTTCTGAATTTAAGGCATTGAATCTATAATTCCCTTAACTGAAGGAACGAATAAATGCACAACTAAAAAAACTTTAACGAAGTAACTTATATATTTGATCTAACGTATGGCGAACAACATCAAGTAGCTCAACAATAAGCATGGAAGCAAATAGTTAGGAATTCCAAAATCCAAATAACACCATGAAATGCTGGAGTCTACTACTTGGTAGTAATTTCAATAAGAAAGTAAATCTATCCGTTATAATCAACTAACAAAAAACTCAAGTTTCTTGATTTTGGCAACTTCAACCTAACCAAAGGGAATCTATAAATTGATAATTAAAAAAAGAAAATAATAGTCTAACCTATCATTTGCTACATTCTTCCAACAACTATGCTAAGCCCATCATAATTCTTAATTTCTATTTTAATTTTTTAGTTTTTCCTTTTTATCACTCCCTTAATCATTTAATTTTGTCTTTCCAACTCAGACAAAAGAATTTTCTTTTTAACAAAATTTCCAATACCAACCAAAAATAACAGTTCCATTATCAAACTTGTAACTTGTAAAATACCAATAATTTCTAACAGATTCGTTTAAAGCCGTTACAGGAAAAAACCAACTTGAAATCTTGTCCTTGTATTCTAGATAGGTGCATACCTGGCGTATGGCGTCTTCTGGGTTTGTTGATGTTGGGGCTGAACACTCCAGTTCCATTGCCATTTCTCCATAGATTTGCAATCCTAGCTGGTACTGAGTTTGTGTTCTTGCTTTCCCACAAGCTCAAATAATTTCCATACTGTAATGAAGAAGAGAAATTACCAACTGGTCTTTTTTATCCTGGTCTGCTACTGCTAACGGAATGTAACATTTTAGTTTCTTGATAATCTTCATCATCGTCTGTAGACCGCGAGACGACCTAAGTTGTCCTGTGCTCTCTCGCTCTCATTTGGGTTTACCATATCATCCAAGGTCATATCCAGCAAGGTTGCCACTAAACAAATCTATCAAATTAAAAAAAAAAAGTAAAGAAATAGATTCATCCGAAAAATATCATAGAAATGAAAAGAAAAAAAACTTAAAACAGCAGGGTAATCAAAGAGAGAATTACTTGAAAAGAAAAATTGAGAAAAATGAGAAGGCTCGACAGCTAATTAAACAAAGAGAGAGCTTCAAAGGGTTTCAAATAATTTTGCAAAGGGGACAACAGTTATTTTTTTCCCAAACAGTTGAAACGAGAAATGCAGAACAAAAAATGGGGAAAAGAAAGCCAAATAGGAGAGCGAAGTGTTTGGGGGTGAGGGACGGAGTTAAGTCGGTGAGAGATATAGGTTTCAGGGGAAGAGTCGCCCATACGAAATTGGGAATTTCTAAATGGAATCCACATTTTTCTCTTTAAACCCCACGTCCAAAAAAAACTAATTATACCCCAAAAAATGGACGTTTTTAGCCCTGGAACCATTGCACGCCATGGAGTTATGCGCAAGATAGCCTGCACATATAAAAGGATTACGCGCAAAAGGATATGCACAAATAATCAAATGTCGCGCAAATATATATGCGCAAAACTAAAAATACGCGCAAATCTATATGTGCAAAATTAAAAATACGCGCAAATATATATACGCCGAAATAACAAATATGCGCAAAGGATCTTGCGCGAAAATCAAAATTTTGCGCAAAAGAGCATGCGCGGATATTTACTTGCTGCATAAAAAGTTATTCACTAAGCGCGCAAAATCATGGGTTGCCACATTTTTACCGCGAAAACTACTGAATGGAATGTTTAATAAATATATCTTCACCCATAAGACACACACGTACTTTTTTTTCTCTTTTTTCTCTCTGTTTTATCCTACTGCTTTGTTCTCGTCTCTAGCTTTTCATCACTTTTTTCTTCTAAACTTCAACATCTATTTTCTTTCACAAATATAATGGAAAATGTAAGTGAAAATAGCTACTATTATAGCTATGAAGGATATGAAAGCATTCAAGAGGGAGAAGAAGAAGGAAAACAGGTAATGTTGTTTTTTTCACGGGTTTCGCTTCCTGCGCAATTGGATTTCCGCTTGAGGAAGAAATAGCGCAATTGAATATATAATATTGCGCAAGATAGTTTGCGCGAATATGACAGAGTCGCGCAGACTTGTTTGCGCGCAATGCTAATAATCGCGTAATCTAGTTTGCGCATAATGGCTTTCTTGCAGAAATATATTTGCGCATAAATGGACATGTTGCGCAAATTTAGGTGCGCGAATATTGCTGTTAGGAAGTTTTTTGTTTTTTTTAAGTAGTTATGTATTATTATATAATTGATATGTATTTCTTTGATAAGTAGTTATTTTTATTATATAATTGATATGTATTTTATTATATAATTGATATGTAAATTTTTAAGTTAAGTAATTATTTTTTTTTAAAGTTAAGTAATTATAATTAATTACTTTGTTTAATATTTGCAGATTGACAACATAGTAGTATCTGGAGAATTGGAAGGTGTGGATGAAGAAATATTTGACTATACTAATGCATTTACTACAAACCAAGTAAGTATTTTTTAAATTAATACAAAGTTTTAATAGAAATATAGTACAAAAAACTAATTATTAATTTTACTTTGTTTTAGGTTTTTAATAGTCGAAATGCCTTGATCACATGGGCTAGAGAGCTTGGAAGAGACTTGGGTTTTGTTATTGTGATTAGATCATCAGATGTTGGTGTTCCTCGAAGAAAACCTAGAGTTCGACTTGTATGTGAAAGGCATGGAGCATATAACTCAAACAGAGATGAATTCCGTCGCTTGGGAACAGGAACAAAGAAATGTAATTGTCCATTCGAGTTACAGGGGGTGAAATTGGATAGGGATGATGAATGGGCAGTGAAAGTAGTATATGGGATGCATAATCATTTGGCTGCAAAACAGTTAGAAGGACATTCCTTTGCTGGTCGTTTGACAGTGAAAGAGCAAAGTATGGTGAGTGATATGACAAATGCTTTGGTAAAACCAAGAACTATATTACTGATGTTGAAACAACATGATGAGAAGAATGTGAGTACGATGAAGACTATCTACAATGCACGGCAAAAATATAGAATGCTTGACAAAGTTGGTAGATCACAGATGCAACAACTCATGAAACACTTGAATGAATGTAAATATGTGGAGTGGCATAGGAGTGATGAGTCAAGTGATTGTGTTAGAGAATTATTTTGGGCACATCCGACAGCTATAGATTTGTTGAATGCTTTTCCCCATGTGTTAATTATGGATTGTACCTATAAAACTAATAGATATCGACTCCCACTCCTTGAGATTGTTGGTGTGACATGTACAAATTTAACATTTTCAGTTGCTTTTGTTTACATGGAGGCTGAACGCACTGACAACTATACTTGGGCATTAGAGAAGCTAAGAAGCTTGATGTCTTTTGATTCAACACCTTCCGTCATTGTTACTGATAGGGATTTAACATTGATGACAGCAGTACAGACAGTGTTCCCTAATGCAACTAATCTCTTATGTAGATGGCATATATCAAAGAATGTACTTGCTCATTGTAAAAAGTTGTTTGAGAGCAATGAGAAGTGGGAGGCATTTATGTCAGCTTGGGGTGTTCTTGTATTCTCTTCCAATGAGTATGAGTACGAAACAAATTTAACTTCAATGGTAACTCATTACCGTTCTTGTCCAAGAGCACTACAGTACTTGACTGACACATGGATAAATAAGCATAAAGAGAGATTTGTTGCTGCGTGGACAAATAAAGTAAAGCACTTCGGAAATGTTACAACTAATAGGTATGTAGGTTTATAAAGTTTAAAATTTGTTTTATTGCACAATTTATATTATATGTCATTATAATAAACACTTTTCTAATGTCATGTAGGGCGGAGAGTGCACATGCGAAGTTAAAGAGACACCTTGGATCGTCTCAAGGAGATAGTGATAGATCTTGGAATATTATGAACTCCCTGATTGAGCTGCAACATACGGAGATAAAGGCTTCGTTTGAGAAAAGTATTACCGTTGTTGAACAGCCAACTTTGTTTAGGGACTTACGAGGATTGGTGTCTAGGACAGCATTAAATATTATTTTGAAGGAGGCACAACGAGCAAATGATATTGGCATTGACCATCTTGCCTGTGGTTGTGTCATTCGAAGTACACATGGGTTGCCTTGTGCTCACGAGATTGCTGAATTAATAAGAGATGAAAAACCAATTCCCTTATCTGTTGTGGATCCCTATTGGTCGAAGTTGGACTTGAAGAAGATCAATGTTGATTACATGTCTGAGCTGAATCTTGATGCTGAATGGGAGCTTATAGTTAAACGCTTCGATGCATGTGATCTCTCAGGAAAATTAGCCTTGAAGAAAAAGTTAAGGGAACTGGGTGATCCGGCAACTACCTTCCTTGTTCCTCCACTTGAGAAAGCTAAGACCAAAGGTCATTCAGACAAATCAACTCGACGTGCCCCATCATACTTTGAGATTGTTGAATCTCAACAGGATAGCGCCTCAACACCTATCTTAGTCAATTCAGTGGCAAAGAAGATGAAACTACCAGTTCATCGGAAAAAGAAAATCAAATATATTGATTCTTTCCCTTTAGAGATACGCCAACACATATGCTCTATTGTGGATGTTGAATCAGATGGACATTGTGGTTTTCGAGCTATAGCTGGTTTGCTAGGCATGGGTGTTGATGCATGGGCTAAGGTGCGACAAGATTTGATTTATGAGATATGTAATTTTCGAGCTTATTATGCTAATCTCTATGGATCCGTAGAGCGTGTTGATGAATTGATAGAGACATTATCGTATTTCAACACACCGGCTCCTTATGATAAATGGATGACCTTACCCGATATAGGTCATTTGATAGCAATACGGTATCAAGTTGTGCTTGTCCATTTATCTTCGAGACAGTGCTTGACATATCTCCCACTGAGAAGTGCACCACCTCCACCACTACAGCACGGATTTATTGCAATTGGATTTGTTAACGATTCGCACTTTGTTGAGGTATTGATAATAATAATATTTACGTCATAGTTGACTTTTTTTATTTTCTATTTGTACATACGCTTAACATGCTAATTTTCAGGTATTTATGGACCCATTCGCACCAATACCTCCGATTGCATGCAATTGGTATCGATATCGTTGGGATTCTGCTCGTGAATGGGAGCTTCCATATATATCTCGTATTGAGGAATTTGAAAATTTGTTATCAAGATCAGATGTTGCTACTAGAGAAACCATTAACTTAGATGAGCCTTGATATTTTATAAAATATTATTGTATTTTCATATTTATGCCTTCAAATGAATGTATTATCCAATTATAAATTATATATTTTAATTTATATTTGTAACATGTAAGAAAAGCAATGAACGAGGATGAAAACGTAATTATAAATATAAGCAAATAATATAAAATTATCTTTGGATGTCACAAACATAAACTGTATGTTTAAAAACTAAAATCCTTATATACAAAACACTAATCATCCACGTCATCCCGTAGAATTACCCTCCCCTTTCTCTTCCTAGTCCTAGTAAAATAACGTAGACATGTTGTTGAGGCAGGAGCTGTCTCTGATGGAGCTGGAGGAGGGGCCGTCACTGATGGAGGTGGAGGAACTGTCTCGAATGGAGCTGGAGGACTAGTCTCCAATGGAGCTGGAGGAGGAGCTGTCTCGAATAGAGTTGGAGGAGGAGCCGTCACTGATGGAGGTGGAGGAGCTGTCTCGAATGGAGCTAGAGGACTAGTCTCCAATGGAGCTGGAGGAGCAGCAATCTCGAATGGAGCTGGAGGAGGAGCAGTCTCCGATGGAGTTGGAGGAGGAGCCTTCTCCGATGAGTGAGAAGGGATAGCTATCGCTCCTACAAGTGGTGTGGATGTGGTAAGTGCTGCCTCTGACTCTCCATATAATAAGGCACGCAAGTCGCTAAGTCCTTTTCTCGATGTCTCCACATTGCCATTGCCACTCATCAGTATATCGATATGAGACACGGCTCTTGAGATGCGCTGCAAGACAAGGCAATAGTAATCAAAATGAAATCAATTGATATGAATAAGAATTTGAATAACTTAAGATTTAAAGCTAATAACTTACATCAGAATAATTAGAATCAACTGGTCTAGCTTGAAACCTCGATCTGCGTGTGGGATTTTGTACAAATCGATGAGAAATCGATTCGTACCAAGACATGTATTCTGGAACTGTCTCACCCGGGATCACACACTTTCGACCTCTATTTTCTTCAGTGACCACATACATGGTCCATCTCTCCCATAATTGATCCATGAATTGATATGCAACATGATAAGTGGAACTCGTACTACCTCTCCGTGCTCTATATGGTGCTAAAGGTCTTGGAGGTATGGTTTGCACGTAGCCCCATTACCGTAAGACTCTTTCCGGATGATGCAGCTCCACAATATCTCCAACTTTCAAACAAGCAGTGAAAAATGTGATCGAAGGCAATGGATGATGCCTCCGACTATCAGCATATGGATCCCAGCACACTTGATTACTCTGGAGATCATCTAGCTGCTCTCGCAAGATCTGCACATCTTGACTGTAACCATGTGGTTTCCATCGTCGAGCCCGAGGCATCCTATCTTCATAATTGAGGTTTGCCTTTGGACTCAACGATGGAAAGTGCTCATAAATCCAAGCCTACATCAAATAAAACATTAATAATTAATAAAATTTTTACAAACCAATAACAATAAACAAGTTCTTAATATTTATAAATCATAATACCTGCATAAGGGTCATATATCCGCTAATCCCATGTACTTTTGCTCTGCTCGCAAGACCTAGTTGTCTATACATGTAAGCAAGAGCAGATGCACCCCATGCATATCCACTGATAGCTGATAGATCCTCTAGACAGGCCAATAATGATACGGGAACATGGGATCCGCTCTTGTCCACAAATATTGTGCAGCCAAGTAAATGGAGCAAGTATGCTCGAGTAGCATAGACTATCTCCTCATCACTTTTCCTATTAGTCACATCACCAAAGTTCGATCTCAACCACTGCAATGTGACACTTGACCCACGACCAGTACTCGTTGCTGCTTTAGCTGCTGCACGAGAGATGCCTAACAAGCGAACTAACATTTTATTTGCACGCTTTATAGAGATGTGCCGAAATGATACGATTTGCCCCACCACCGGTATGCCTAGGAGTGTAGCTACATCATCCAGAGTAATTGTCATCTCTCCAAAAGGCAAATGGAATGTATTCATCTCCGGCTGCCACCTCTCACAAAAAGCAGAGATGGTGGTACTGTTGCATATGCGGTAACTGCAGTCAACCAAACACCCTAATCCAGACTGCAAAACAGTGGAGCGAATACGTGATCGATCATTGTCTAAAATCCACTGAGAAATTTTTTGGCTATGATTAATAGCCTTCAAGTTGCCTCGCTCTTATATTAGAAACAACAAACAATAAGATCATTTTTAACAGATAATATAGATAATTTTTTTTTTAATTTTACACAATTATTACCTGACCATCCCATATGGCAAAGGCAATATGCGATCTAAAACTTTTAAGAATTGAAGTATCAATCGGGCCTCCAGGACAAGGCTCAGATTCCTCTTCTGCATCATCTGAATCTGTCTCCTCAGCTTAGTCTTCTAAATCAGTTTGCTCAGCTTGTTCAGCCTGCTTGGCAAGTTCGGCTTGCTCAGCCTGCTCGGCAAGTTCGGCCTGCTCGGCATGCTCGGCAAGTTCGGCCTACTCGGCATGCTCGGCATGCTCCGCATGATCTGTCCTAGCTCGTCTTCTGCTCTCAGAGGCAGTGGGGCGCCGTCGTTTTCCTTGAGATGAACCTGCACCTCGTGTTACTGCCATGTCTGAAAAAAAACAATTAAATAATTATAACCAGCAAAGTGAAGACAACAAAGAATTTGTACTGATGGTTATAATAGAAATTTAACCTACAAAGAATTTGTAGAAATATGCTTACTAAAAAGGAAATTATTGTACAAAACAAATATGCCTTGATCATGAGTGAGTATCTTCCTTTAATCATATTTATCCTTCTTAGTTAAAATTGTTCAAATGCATGTCAACTAGAATAAATGTGACAGGCTCTGTTACCCTTTTAATGTGACAAGGCCTATTGAGGCTTGGGATGTATGAAACTATGCAATTTGTATTATTTGCAAATTGCTCCAACTTTATTCATTGTTTTAATCAGAATCAACTGTTCTGTTTACATGGCTCATTAGAGGGCATTACTGATCTTCAAGTTTTTTATCATCGGCCTTTTCTTGGACATGATGGATAACCTATGCATATCTATTTAGTCCAAGAAAGTGTGCTCAGTCAGCTACACTTAGGTTTTGCAAAACTAAGCGAAGTAGACAAGTAAATCAAGATAACTAGTTTTGTAGATCAATAAGCATGCAAGCTCATGCTTGCATGATTTTCTGTGTTTGGACTTGGGATTAGTATTTAGTAGTGGGGTTGTGGAACACCTCAAATCATTTTTGTATGATTGCTTCTGTTGAAATGTCGAGGTATGGGGGCTGATGTTAGAAGTAGGATTCAAGTGGATTTATGTAAGGGAGGAAACATATTTTGATCAAATTAATTTCATCATAAATATTATATGTCATATTCTGATCGCAGAATAAAAAATGTCATGAAGATCTAATGTGTCAACAAAGAAAACACTCTTAGCTGTGATACGTTGCTGGCACGTGATAGCTCAACTCATAATTGTGACGAATATTTAATTTTCTTCTTCTTCATATTTATTTTTTTAAAATTTAATTAATTTGATTTTATTGAGTTGCCTCCATTCCTTACTGATTTGATCATCTTCTGAGTTTTTTCTGCAGATAACACTTTGTGAAATGAGAGTGAAAACACAGAGTTAACTCAATTTTTTAAGTTAAAACGAGGACTTACTTATTTGACTTGTGTCAGTTGCGCCTGCCGCATGGATATACAGACGCTTTATAGATCAAGCAAAGCATAAGATTGTTTTAGTTGCCATTGTAGAACATGTTGGATTGAAGGCAGTGATTGAAATTTATTAGTCATATTTTTATGTTGTATAGATCAAACAAAGCATAAGATCGTTTTAGTTGTTTTAGATTTCTTTCCTTTAGATTGATGAATTTTTGTGAATACATATGGAAGATCTAATGTAAATATAGTTATTGGTTTATATAGCTTATCCCAATTTATTGAGATAAAAGCTCTGATGATGATGATGATGATGATGAGATTGATGAATTTTTATTAGATTTACATAGTTTCAGTTGCAGACATTAGGAAGATACTTAAAAGCTAGAATCAAGGAAAATTCAAATAGGAAAAAGACAAAATTTAGACTTTCAATGTTATTTTTAATATAGTATTTTTAAAACTAAGATGATGGAATTTTAATATAGTATTTTTAAAACTAAGATGATGGAATTCTTTGCAGAATCAAGGGTTTGAAGATTGATTGCAAAATCAAGAGTCTTTGGTGCATGGAGTGGCCTGCTTCAAATTTGGAGCTGAAGGATTTCAAGTGCACTAAACAACAGATGGGCATAACCTGTGAGATTATCAAAGAATGTGTGTAACTCACTCAGTCACTTGTTTCTTGTCAAATAGACAAGGAGATATTCATTTGCTTCTGAAAAACCTTTTTTTTTTTAGAATGTAGATGATTTGTATTATATGTATACATGATAATTTCATGGGCTTAGAAGACAGAAGAGAGATATTTTCTTTGGGATGATTATGCATTGTCATGTTTTACAAGATATAAAATGGTTTTTTCATTTGGCTTGGATGCATTATATTGGATTTTGAAGTGTTACTAACATGCGTGCAAAACATTATTGAATCATACTGTTCCTGCTTTATCTTTTAAACCCACTTGTGCTAGTATAATAAGGTTTCAGATCAATTTCTTTCGATAAAAGTACTTGAGTTGAAGGTATGGTGCAGTTTCCTTGTGCATTCGTAGCTTGGATGGTTTTGGGGGGCAAAGAAAATGCTGGCAATTATCAAAAAAAAAGGAAAAAAAGAAGCATAAATCGAGAAGCCAGTCCAAAGGAGGACGGAGAAAACACATTGCAAAGTTCTAGCACAGATTTGTTCACACAACCTGTTAACATATTTGTGCTAGGGCATGTATCATGATATTTTCCAACCTTACGATTACTTGTTATGTAATACCAACAATGTAAAACTAAAGGCTTTAGCTTTGGTCCTAGAAGTCAGGACAAAACATAAAGCATGAAAAAATAAATAAAGTTCAGTAATCTTATCAACAAGCATTGCAGATTTGAGTTATCAATTCTTTATCTAAAATAGAAGCAGAAATTAAAAAAAAAAGGCATCCTCCTGCACCATGTTCCACCACAGTGGCATCAAATTTGTCAAATAAGACATGGTACAAAAACTAGCACATCTACACAAAATGAAGGCAAAAGTAACAGTCTGGGGAGGGTTAAGGTTCTATAGGAAGAGTCTGGTTTACTTGGATACATATTAATCATGCGGTACAACCTACTGACATAAACAGATTTTATGATCGATGGGTTGTTTTTAATGGAATGTATTTGAGCTATGTATTTTTTCAGTTTGCATGCATGCATTTCTCTTCTTTCTCATAGCAGACAATCCAGAAACAAAAATAGATAGTAAGAGCCTCACCTGGAAAGGGAAGAGAAGAAGAATTGCAGACCACAAATTCCCCAATTCAGTCTTTGCCTTCTTGTTTTGCTCAATACTGTAAAAAATTGCAAACAACAGAATCAATGGTTATCCCAATATCAAAGCACATCAAAAATGTAATTAAATATTTCATTGCACTAATTCTGGGCAAGGCTAGGTGACCTGCGCATGTATCCTTGTGTAAAATCCGAATTTTATTATACTGTATACCATATGTGTACATTATTGATAGTGGAAATAAACTCTTTTAGTGAAATTAAAGAATAACTGAATGTGAATTTCCACTTTTCAATTTAAGTGATGATTTATAGTATGGTGTTTAAAGAACGAAAAATAAATATTTAAGTGTAACAAGATATTGTTGAGATATATTTTTGGATATTATAGTATGAAAGCATTAAATGAAGGATTAATGGCTAGAGGACAAACAAAGAAATGAATGAGATGATAGCCAATAACCGTTGGCTAGAAGAGAGATGGCGTGGAGAAGAGAAGAAAAGAAAATGGAAAAGTCAAGGAAAGGGGCTAATAGTGGACTTCTCATCAATTGCTTCTCCTGACAATGGGATTAGGCAATAAAAGGCAAGTGGAATGAGTCAAGAATAGAGCTGCAGTAGGGACGTCACTACCGTTCCTTTTGCTGCAGTTTTCTTTGGTTTTAATTGCATGAAATGATGAGGAAAACAGGATAAGGAAACAGGTGTTAGATTTTAAGTGAAACAGAACGGCTATATAAGCAGAGTTCATGAGGAAAAAAAAATCGATGGAAGCAACTTCATCTTCCTCAAAATCATTCTCGCCCATTCTGTTTTCGCTGCAAGTTCACCATTAGTTTTCCTCTATTTCCATAAGTGAGCCGTGAGATTCATCCTTGGTTAGCTAAACATTTATCCAGTGTGTGAAGAACTGAGGAATAAGCAAAGTAAAGCTAATTGAGACAAGAAAGCACTCTGCTCCAAGAAGTGCAACTCAGTTGAGGTGAGCTTCCATATCTCTATAGTTATTTTGATAGATGAGGGTATATTTCTATGTTTATAATCTGATAAACGTAGATATAACCTGGTTATAGTTAAATACTGTGGGAATATATAAGAAATTAGATGGAAATGATTAAGAAAAACAATAGGCGAGCAAGGAGTATTCGCCCAAAGGGTGAGGCGAGTACAATGCAAGATATAACTAGGCGAGAACATGTTCGCCAATGGTTATGGGATAATATGGAATGTGGAAGTAAGGCGAGAACCAATGATCGCCAATGAGGTGAGTAGGAAATAGAGAACTCGCCAAAGTGTTGTTCAAGAGGACGAGATAGCCAAGGGCTATCCAATTCATGGGCGAGCCCAATTATGAATGAAAAGCCACGAGTGGCGAACTGAATTGATAAGCATGGCGAGTTGAGCTCTTATGTTGGGCGAACTCCCATGAATAAGCCGCTAATGGACAGCGAGCTATGTTAGGCGAATGGCGAGCTGTTACCTCGCCAAAGTGCCACTATTATTAGGAAAATATAATCGTTTTGGAAAATATTCATAGTTTGAATAAATGCTTTTGCAGACGGGAATTGAGGAAGGCGGGCGAGAAGCAAGGCTGCATTAGACGAGGTAAGGAAGTAGTATGTGATGCAAATGCATGTCCTGTGGAGTAAAAATGTTAAGAAAATATTAGAAATTGTTTTATTTTCTGACATGCATTGGTTGATAAACTGTTTTGTTTTCGGGCGAGCTACAAGCCGCCATATGTTGTTTTGTTGGGCGAACTGATTAAGGTGGGTGAGTATCTTTGTTCTAGGCAGAAACTCGGGCGAGCCAAGTGGCGAGCTCTCTTTTATGAGAACTGGGCGAGTGCCCTTGTTTTAAAGAGAAATCCGGGTAAGCCATAGTTGGGCGAACCCTTTTTAATGTGTTTGGGCGGGCGGCCCTTGTTTTAAATATAAGGCGGGCGAACCGATATCAACGAGACATCTGTTTTGAAAAGCTAAGTGGCGGGCGAATACTAATTCACCGTCTTGCCGAGTTAGTCAAGGGCGAGCCGTGAAGGGCGAGCTGACTCTGGCGAACAGTTTTAAAGTGTAATTTCTTATACGAAAAATAAGACGTTTTAATATTTTAAAAATAGAATATGAAACCTTTTTGGGGCGAGTTGACCATTGGGCGGGGTGACCAATGGGCGAGTTGACTATCGGCGAGCTGACTATGGGCGAACTAACCATGGGCGAGCCAGTTAACCCGTGCCCTTCTCACACGGAAAATGTTGAGATTACGGGCTGCTTTACTATTTTATCAAACCTTTTGGAAATCAAATCATTTTGTGGGAATGATAGACTTTATGAAATAATTCCATAAAGGTTTTTCATGTGATATAACTTGATTTTGAGACAATAGGCCATGAGTTCATGCATTATTATACATATACTTTGCGTGACCCACCTAGGGCGGTGGCTCGGGTCAATAGACTCACGGGTGCACCTCAGGGCGTCACAAGGCTGATAGACCCGCCAAGTCATCAGCGGTCTCGAGGTCACTTGGCAAGTGGACCCGAGGACCACCTATAGATTATGGCCATATATCTAGTTGAGATAGCCGTGAGGGGCGATGGCCTACGGGTGCACCCTAAAAGCGGATGACTTGTGTTCTTTGCATGATTTAAATTGTTGCCTAGTCTCAATTAAATGAGTTATGAAAGGATCTGTTGAATCCTGTTTCATGTTAACTGTATTCATTGTTTCCTAATGAGCTTGATCGTTAGGATAATTAAATGGTTTTTGAGAATATAGTCTTTATATTTGTAAAGCAGCATACACCTTCCTTATTGAGCATGTTGTCGCTCACTCCTTATTTTCCACTCCACAGATTGTTGAGATAGGACAAAGAGAATTACCTTCCCAAGATTTGATATTGAAGGTATGTTGTATTCTTTTATATATTCAGTTTATGGTACAGTACTACTTTAAATAGGAGGGAATGTATAAACAATTGTAGGTGAACAAATCAATAATTCATAACTTTATATGATTTACAAGGAATAAGAGAATAAAATCTTATTAGAGTATTGAGAGTTGTTAAGCATCACTGACAGCCCAACCGGTATTAAGTATAAGATATAAGTGAGTAACATGTTATATAGTGGAAATTGGGCAGTTACACCTTGCACGAGGCTAGGCGACATGCGCAGGTCGCTTTCCGCTAGCCTAGGCGGCCTGCGCAGGTCACCTTCCGCTAGCCTGCATCATATGCACATATTGGCCTGCGCAAAGATAGGCGATCTACGCATATTGCCATGCGCAACGCTAGCCTTCATGCGCAGATTGCCTTGCGTGAGGCAAGGGCCACCTTGGTTGGCTTGCGAATGGCAGACCATTGTGCGAACTGTCTCACCAGAGACCTCGCAAGACAAGAGCCATTGCGTACGCTGGCTTAGGCGAGGCAATGGCCCTCGCGCAGATTGCCTGGGACGAAGCAATGGCCCTCGCGCAGCCTGCCCTACGCAAGGGAAGGTCCTTGGGCGCGAAACCCAGCCCCTGTTCGAAAACTAAAACGCTGATGATGGATGATACCTGAAGGTGATGCTAAAAGCGGTGGTGAAAGCGATGGATAACCGAGCGATGGAGATGGAGTCTGAAAGAATGGTTTGACAGGTTGGGCGGGATTTTGGGAATGAATGGGGTAGGGATAAAACGGTAAAGAAATGGGGTATATTGAATATTTTTTATTTTGTTAAGTTTAAGTGGAGTATAAAGAGTAAAATGGGGAGTGCAAATAAAACCTCCCCACGAAATTAAGTCCGAAAAATATTTTCTGTTGAAATTACCATTTGACCCAAAAACAAGGAAAGAAAAGCAACCGAACGATGAACAGTGGAAATGGAGTATAGGAACGTTGCCAATGGGTCTGCCGCGTTTTTTGGTACAGAAGATAAGATTTCATTTCTTTTTGGTTTTGGTACAGAAGAAGCAGTGAGCTGCTTAAGCTACACAAAAACTAGAAAAACTGACAACTAAGAAATCGTCTCTTAGAAATGATTCTAAGCTACTAAGTGGCCTCAATAAGACAGTAAAATAATCAGCAGAGCCTTGCACAAAGTTGGCTAGATGATCTGCACACTTCTTTGCCTCTGTAAAGACATGTCTGAAAGTGCAGTCCCAATCCAATGCATGGATTATCTGCGAAAGAGGATCACAATCTCGAAGTGGTTGAGTAACTTTGTTCACCGCAAAAAGTGAGTCTGATTCCAGAATCACTTCTCCATGCCAGTTGCAAACCGAAATAAATAGCATAGAGCTCTGCACGCGAGATAGATGTCTTCCAAATCTGCAAAGCCATCTTCCATGAGCATCCCATACCAGCCTCACCACTGTGGACCAACCAGGATTGTTCTTGACTGACTCATCCACATTCACTTTCACATAATCATCAGGTGGATAGTCCCAGTTGATGTTTAGACACTGTTTCTTCGAAGCAGTACAATGTTTCACCAGAGAGTTATTAAACTCTGTTAAAGAAGACAAATCAGCCGAATACCATCGCGGGGCCATGAGAAACCCTCCTCAAACTAAGATTGATTCCGCCATTTCCATATGTACCAACAAGTCGTTACAAAAGCGGAAGGCCAGCCAAATTCACCCGCAGCTACATTCCCATGCTTTTGTAGGTTCTGCAAAATCCATGATTCTAGAGGCATACTATTAAATAAAGTTAAGTTCAGAAGTAGAAAGCCATTTAGACCAAACCTGCTGGGAGGTGGGGCAATCTTGTAGAAGTAGTCAAATTGAATTATCGATCAATTTAACGCTTCCCATAATTTATGGAACTGATCCAACATTAATACTAAAAACAAATTGATATTAATCTATTTTTGAAAATAATTACTAAATTCCAACATAAAATAAATATAAACTTTTATTATCTCTAAATTAAAATTAAAAACACGAATATTGGCCTGCACCAAGGCTAACTAACGCACTAGATTCAATTTTCATTTCTTGAATCGTTGGGCAACATGAAAAATGATGATGAATATTTCACAGCCATCTCTTTTCCTCTTTTCTTTCTTTCTTTTTTTTCTAAATATCAAATACGCTTGATATAGTATTGGTGCAATTTGCAAACTCACCGCCCCTGAAACGTCTCATAAAGCAAATTTATAGTGCGATTTACATAACAGTTTATGTTACATCGTCTGAGAAAGCTTACATAACAACAGACCAATTTATAGAATTATTTCAGAACTGAACTATAGATATATAGAAACATCTCCATGGTAATAAACAGTACTAGCAGAAGCAAGCACGCACTAGGCGCTGGATTTCAGTGGCAACTGCTCTTCTGAAGCCATTGGAAGCTCCTCATACATCCCTGATTCTTTGAATCTCTTCGGAAGGAAACAGCGACCACCAAAGCGCTGCTGCAAGTAAATGATCGCAGCAAACATTAGGCCCAGCACAGGAATTATGAAGTCCCAAGCAGTTGAGTAATAATCTGCAGCAGGGTCTGCGTAAATGTACGAGTCATCTACATCAACGTAGTTGTGTGCCCTGTAGAGATCGTATCCATGGGGTACCAGGCGAACAAGGGTGATTCCGATGTAAAAGAAGCGAGAAAGAGCCCGTTCTCTTGAGTTCTGGAACATGTTGAAGAGGATTTGGGGGAAAAGAAAGGCGTCAAGGATCAAACCAGCGTAAGCCCTTGAACCCCCCAAAATGATCTGTTCTTTATAGTAAGAATCCTGCCAGCCCGTGCTAACTAGATTCTTCTTCCACTTCACGAAGAAGGCGATTACAGCACCGGTTATGTACAGTGGAAAACATACGTAGAGCCCCCTCTTCTCTGCAACCCACAAGGCCTTTTTCTTGTCGTCGGTGCATCTGGCAGTCCATGAGAGCATGAGAAGACGGATTTGCAGCAGAAAAGCCACCATTGTGACAACCCTGACGATCACCTCGTTCATTTCTAGCCATGTTCCATCTCTAATCCAAACAGATCTTTCGCTGTCTTGAACGAACATTGCTTCGAGATTTAGAACCAACGGGACCAAGTGTCCCAGGGCGAGAATCACAAGCATGAGAAGTGAAACGAAGGGAGAAACGCCTGGGTTCTTCCTCACGTGAAAGATTTGAAGTACAACAAAGACAGTTGCAAGAGTGTTGGATATAACGGACATGATCACCTCGAAATCCATTCTCCAAACTGATTCCGCTGCCCAACTGCGATAATAAGCTCTTCCTGAAATGTCCAGAGTTTCAAAGTGAAGATGATCAGTACTGTCGCGCATGCTCTTAATGCTTCCCCTGATTTTACTTCCTTTCCTGTCCGAGTCCAATGGAGGAAATTGAATATCCACAAGGATCTCGCAGTCCATTAAATGATTTAAGAATGTTTTGTTTTCTGACCTCAGATCTCTGCAGCCAATCATGCACAGATTGCCTGTTTCAGCATCATAAAACCCTTCGGCAGAAATTTGGATTACCTTATGTCCATCTGAAGATTGGTTAAATGGATTAAGGCCAGAATCCAATTCCAAACTAGATAGTGTGATGCTCATTTTGTAGCTGATTTTAAGCAAGCTATGACTGGCATTTGATTCAGTGCCAGGATTTATAGGCCTTGAGCTCGAGGATGGTATTAGCAATGGAAATCTCTGATCAGTCTGATCACCCACTGCAAAAGGATTTGAAGAAACCCATCCTATTCGTCCTTTGGAATTTTTGATAGAGATATCAAATCCCACGTCCCCAGAATAGCCATCTGGGTATTTTCCCTTGCTGCTCCTAGCAGAATTCTTCTTTAGGCATGACTTCTTCACTTTGTCCATTTCCATGAACTCATACTTCAAACCTTGAAGTTGAATTCCCACTCCACCGTCATCGGTATTTCGGAACACGATCCTCTCAAAGAAACCAGATTCATTCCTCGGCTTCTGACTCCAAATTTCACCTACAACAGTACTTGTGTTTCTGATAGACAAGATTGCTGGGAATCTCAAGCTCAACCTTGTTGTGCAGTCTCCAACATGAGACTTCTCCAAGGAGCTTGATGCATCATAGATTCGGCAAGCAACAATGCAAAGCCGATTCTTCTTTGCATCCCAAGTTCCTTCTCCAACTAAAGAAGTGCTGAAATTAAGAGATCTATAATACCCCCTATAGCTATTTTCGGAAAATTCTATTAGAAACCTCAAACTTAGCTTATCCTCCGAGCACTGAATCATACTCAAAGACATGACCTGAGGCAAATATCCAGTAACATCACCAAATGGATTGCAACTCTTTGAAGAATCACAACCAGCTGCATACTCCAGTTCAAAGACATTGACTCGATCTAACACATTACAAATAGTTCTACTCCGTGATAAGCTGAGTGATGACTTATCTGGAACATCAGTTCCCCCAGGACACCCTTGACTAAACTGTTTTGAAACCATGGTGTACTTGTAACTTACTTGAGGAAACATCATCAGGGAAATTTTCTCAAAGTAATTTGGTTCAACAGAAGTATACATACTTTCCATGGTTCCAGTGACTAAAGTATTGATAATACTTGAATTCTTAATATTGTTGAGCTTGAGAACAGCTGCAAGATTAAGCAGTTTACCTTCTTTGGAGTATGCATAGCCTGACCCCACCATGCAAAGCTTCCCGGTAGCTTTGGACCAGAAGCCTTGAAAATCAAAGTCCAAAACTCCACGATTACTTGAATCACTTGAATATGAATACAACGACGAACCATAGGAGAAACTCTGTTGGTAGTAATACGAGCTTTGGAAGATCAGGCTTCCTTCCACCTTGAAGACATCCACATCATCAGTTGCATATACATGATGAGTTTCAAAAACTAGAACTTTGGGTTCACGTGTATAATACTGATCTGATTTAGGATTCAGGATGTTATCCCCGCCACTGTAGTAACCGTTTTGACGTTCAGCAAATGGGAGGATATTGAACTCCTCAGCAACTGGTTTTAATTCATGAACAACTGAATCACAGTAATGAGCATAACTAAAATGAGTTGCAGTGCCAGAGACCATATTCAGATAGAAGAAAGAGGAGAGAAAAAACAGCAATGAAGCATGAAAAAAGGAAAGTTTTGATGGAGCAGAGAATATGGAACAATCCATAACCAAAAAGCTTGAGTTTCTTCAGACAATAAGATTGGGAAGAAGAAGTTGTAGCGAACTCTGAAAAGAGGTGAAAATATATAGCTCTATCTCTCACTGTGATGCGGTGAACTAAGCTAAAGGTGGTGGACCTTCGAACTGCAAAGGAAACTTCCTAGTGCAAGAGCTTTGTAGAAAATTGCTACTTGACTTGACTGAAATGGTTTTTGGGACCATAAATTAATTATCTCTACTTGGATTTCTAGCTGCTTACTGTTCTTAGTCTTGGCTGAGACCAATGGAGTAATAGCAACATGGTTATTTCATTAAATATGTTTGAAAAAAACTGATGTTTTTGTGGAAAGCTTAGTTAGTCTTCCCTGATGCTGAACCTCAAATCAATTTTTTCCATTTTCTGTGGAAAATTATCCAAAGTTTAAGTCAAAAAATGGCATGAAGAACACGACAAAGCAGAAAATGAGGCTACGGTGTGGGTCCAAGCCAAATTTTAGCCCAATATTTGGTTTCGAAGAGGTCCTACAGTTGACTCGACTTAAACTAGTGATGATGAAATTTCCTGCTAACTGCTACCCAATAATTTATTTTTAGATAGCTGAAACTGTCCACCATGCCTTCGGTATATAGAAACCAAAGTTTACTCTAACTTTATTCGAGCTATGTGAAGGAAAGGAAAAGGTCTAATTACAACTGTCAGAGAAGACTTAGACATTCAGAGAAGCAAATGCCTGAAGTTATCAGTTATCATTTTAGTAAACAAGAAAATCATTAAAAAAATGAGAAAAAAGCTATAGGAAAAAGTTGCAGAATTTTCCGTTGAATTTCATTTTTGTTTTATTTTTTCCAGGCGCATACTGCCAGAAGTGAAGTAAAACCAATCTAAACAACAATTTTGCAGTTAATTTTGTTGCAACAGTTGTGCTAATATAGCCCTTAAGGTCTTTGTTTAGAAGTTGCAACAGCATGATACACAAAAGGCTAAAACTTAGCCCTTTTTGATTGCAGGTGATTTTAATGTTCAAGTTCATCCTAGAGCAGTAAAATAAAAGGGTTAACTATATACTTCTGTGAAATATGGTGGCTAAGCAGTCTGAATTCATCACATAATTTGCACTATATATTTATGCCAAATGGTTTTTTAATTAAAGTATTTGGAATATTTGAGGCTTTGCTGTTTCTTTTGATTCTATGGTTCTCTTCAGCATTGAGCAATTGACTAGGGTAAACTATCTACCTACTTGCCTTAAACCATCTTTTGAAAATTTTCATTTGCTGAAATATGAGTAAATGCACAAATGATATTATTGCGTACATATTATCCTCTTCAAACCCCACAATATGTTACCCTTAAACTTGCAACCTCGTATTTAGAAGTTTGTTGCGGCTAGCGTTAAGACATCACCATTTTCCATTTTTGTTTGTTAATCTGTGTGTAAAGGATCTATGAAACGACTTCACTAGCTCAAAAGTAGTTCAGAAACAGAGCAGAAATTATGCAACTCAATCAGAAAGCTCAGAGGCCTAAGTAAACACTGCAATTCAATCTAAGTTCTAGATTTTCTGTACAATCATGATTTTCCTATCTCTTTGACCTTCTCATATGCTTACAAGTTACAACTCCCTTAATCTCCTATGATGAATGAAACTAACACCAAAGTCTATATGCAATGCAAAAAATAGCAGAACTCCAAAAAGCATAATGAAACCTATCTTCATAAGGATCCACATAAATGCATAATCTGTTATATATATATATTTATATCAGACATAAAACATTATCATATGGATGTGGCAGCTTTGAACAGAAGTGTTTATGACATAGAATAAACAAGTGAAAGCATTTTCTTTTGAGTTTGAGAACAAGTTGAATAGAAGAAAACCATCCCAAATTAAAACACTGAAATATACGAACTTAACATCAAAAGACCCTACAGGCATCAATTCATAATGATACAGTCACAAGCAAGGAAATTTGGCATAAACTCTAGCTGGAGAAGACAAAGTAAACGAGAAAGTGACACTACTATAACTATTATTACACAAGTGGTAAAACTAGCAGGAATTACAAGTGCTTGGTTTTTGTTGCAATTACTTTTCACAAGCCTCTGGTACCTTCTCATATATTTCTTGATCCTGAAATCTCTGTTGAAAGAAACAACAACCACCATATTTCTGCTGCAAGTATATGATTGCAGCAGAAAATAGCCCCAACACAAGAATAACAAAATCCCAAGCAGTTGAGTAGAAATCTGCAACAGGATCTCCATAAATGTATGACCAGGAAAAATCTTGCACATAACTGTGTGCTCTATAAAGATCATATCCATGGGGTATCAGGCGAATGATAGTGATTCCAATGTAAAAGAAATGAGAAAGAGAATTTTCTCTTGACTTTTTGAAAATGTAGAAGAGGATTTGAGGGAAAAGAAATCCATCAAGGAACCCAAATAGAATTGTGGCTGATCATTAGAGTAAGAAGAATGCATCCCAGTGCCAAATCTGCTCTTCCTCCGTTTCACCAGGAAAGCTATTAAGCACCCAGCCATGTATACTGTCAGTGTAAACAAACAAAAGCTCCTCTCTTTTCTGCAAGCCACAAAGACTGTCGCTTCTCATCAGACCTTCGAGCAATCCATGTCAGTTGAAGAAGACGAAATTGTAGGAGAAATGCCACCATTGTGACAAACCTAACAATCACCTCGTTCTCTTCTAGTCATCCACCACCTCGACGCAAGACAGTTTTTGGAGTAGACCTTTCCAAGAACAAGGCTTCAAAATTTAGCAGCAGAGGCACTCGGTGCCCAAGTGCTAGAATTACAAGCATCAAAAGTGAAATTAAAGGAAGCATACCAGGGTGCTTTTTCACATGCAAAAGTTGAAGGCCTAATAAAACACATGTAATAGTATTTTACAGGACAGCCATGACAATCTCCAAGTCTATTCTCCTAACTGAGTGTCTTGCTTGGCGATAACTATAAACAGCTCCTGATAAGTACAGAGTTTCAAAGAAAAGATGGTCAGATTTGTCACGCTTGCTCTCAATTCTTCCATTGATAAAACTTCTACTCCTCTTTGCATTCAACGGAGAAAACTGAATATGTATAAGAATTTCACAATCAAACGAATCATTTGAATGCATGTGATTATTTAACCTAACCCGTCTGCAGCCTACCATGCACAAACCGCCTGTTTCATGATCATAAACTGATAGCAGCAAGAGGATCAAGGTTTAGTATACAGGTGGTAAGGAAAGAAGAAGAATTTACCACGAGCCCTTGTTCCTAGATTACTAGAGTTGAGAGAAACAGAAAGGTTTAGGAGAGAGTTGATTGAATTTCATTTTCATTGAATGCCTTCCTTTTTCCCCAGAATGAATGTATATCAGATTACAATCAGTTACACATATTCCCTCCAAAATTACAACTAACTAACTAACAACTGACCAACCAACATAACTGTCTGCTCATGCCAGCTGGTTCCTTGATTCCATCCACATATCAATTCCCTGCCCCTCGAAATAAGCCTTGTCCTCAAGGCGAGAATTCTGGGAATCGAAGTTGTAAGTCATACAAGTACTCCCATGTTGCATCCTCTGGAAATGAATTTGACCAGTGAACCAGTACTTGAGTAGCTGGTTTGTTCCCTCTTTGTACCATTCTGCGATCCAATATAGCTAAAGGTTGCAAGGCTGGAAAATGACCAGGAGTGGGTAATTGAGCTCCTCTCTGCTGAGAATGACCAACTGTCTTTTTGAGTTGAGAAATGTGAAAAACTGGATGCAATTGAGCTTCTTTGGGCAACTCCAATTTGTAAGCAACAGAACCAATACGATCCAAGATCTTGTATGGGCCAAAATATCGAGGACTGAGCTTGTGAAACTGTCGGTCAGCAAGTGAATTCTGTCTGTAAGGTTGCAACCTCAAAAACACCCAATCACCAATAGAAAACTCCTTGTCAGTTCTGTGTTTATCAGCCTGCACCTTCATACGATCTTGAGCTCTAGTCAAGTGATATTTCAAAAGTTGCAACATTTCTTCCCTGCCCTGCAGTTGTAAGTCTACCTGATGTACTAGAGAGCTGTTAGGTATATAGGACAAATGTACAGGAGGAGGGTAGCCATAAAGAGCTTCAAAAGGGGTAATGTGTATGGCTGAATGATAGTTAGTATTATACCACCATTCAGCCAATGACAGCCATTGTGCCCAAGTCCTTGGTTGGTCACCAGACATGCACCTCAAATAGGTCTCCAAGCATCTATTAACAACTTCAGTTTGACCATCTGTTTGTGGGTGGTAAGCTGTTGACATCTTGAGTGAAACTCCTTGAAGCTTGAAGAGTTCTTGCCAGAAGGTGCTAGTGAAGATAGAATCTCGATCACTTATAATAGATTCTGGTAGGCCATGCAATTTGAAGATATTGTCCATATATGCTTTGGCTACTGTCAATGCAGAATAGGGATGTTTTAGGCTTACAAAATGAGCATACTTTGTAAGCCTGTCAACCACAACCCAAATGACATCAAAACCAGCAGAAAGAGGTAAACCCTCAATGAAGTCCATGCTCACTTGGCTCCATGCAGTGGAAGGAATAGGTAATGGTTGTAATAAACCCAATGGAGCAGTAGTGTCATATTTGAACATTTGGCAAGTTTCACACTCTCTAATGAACTGTCTCACCTGTTTTTCCATACCCTTCCAAAAGAAAATTGTGGATAACCTCTTGATTGTAGCCTGCATACCAGAGTGTCCACCTATACCACCTTCATGGAAAAGTTTAATGATTTGGAGCTGTAGGGGTAAATTATTCCCAATGACCAATCTACCTCTTCTGATCAACTGATTAGAGACCCAAGAATAAGGGGATTTAGACAGTGTGTGTTGCTTCAATTTAGAGATCAGTTCTTTAAGTCCTGCATCATCTTCCCAACTCTTCTGTATTTCTGACATCAATTCAGTAGAAATACTAGAAACTGCCATAGTGCAAAGTTCAGCAGAATTGACCCTTGAAAGTGCATCTGCCGCTACATTCTCCTTCCCCTTTTTATAACAGATTTCATAATCATAAGTCATGAGCTTACTCAACCAAGAATGCTGGCCTGGAAAGGTAATTCTCTGTTCCAATAAAAATTTCAGACTCTGATGGTCTGTTTTGATACAAAAGTGTCTGCCACACAAGTAATGGTGCCATTTAGTCACTGCATAGACAATGGCAAGGAGTTCTTTCTCATAAACAGAAAGTTTCTGATGTTTATGTGAAAGAGGTTTACTAAGAAATGCCAATGGATGACCCTCCTGCATAAGCACTGCTCCAATACCCCTATTTGATGCATCTGTCTCCACTACAAATGTCTTAGAGAACTCTGGCAAGGCCAACACAGGTGGTGAAGTCATTGCTTCTTTAAGGAGTAGAAATGCTTCAGTAGCCTTAGGTGACCACTGGAATTGGTCTTTCTTAAGTAGTTGAGTTAGGGGCCTACTTAAAAGACCATAGTCCTTGATAAATCTCCTATAGTAGCCAGTTAACCCCAAGAACCCCCTCAATTGGCTGACTGTTTTGGGTTGAGGCCATTGTTGTATAGCTTCTATCTTCTTTGGATCTGTTGCAACCCCTTTAGCAGATATTAAATGGCCCAAATATTCCACAGATGATTGAGCAAAACAACACTTACTTCTTTTGGCAAATAAGGAGTGCTGTTGCAAAAGCTCAAGGGCACATTGAAGATGCTGTAAGTGTTCAGGAAGTGACCTGCTGTAAACCAAAATGTCATCAAAGAAGACAAGAATAAACTTCCTCAAGTAGGGTCTGAAAACATCATTCATCAAGCATTGGAAGGTGGATGGGGCATTGGTTAAGCCAAATGGCATTACTAGAAATTCATAATGCCCATTGTGAGTCTTAAAAGCAATCTTGTGGATGTCAGCAGGGGACATTCTGATCTGGTGATAACCAGATCTCAGATCCAGCTTTGAAAATACCATAGCTCCATGTAATTCATCTAGAAGTTCTTCAATAACAGGGATAGGGTATTTGTCTTTGATTGTACCCTTGTTTAACTCCCTATAGTCTATACACATCCTCCAACTTCCATCCTTTTTCTTCACCAAGATCACAGGAGAAGAAAATGGGCTGCTACTAGGCTGAATCAATCCTGACTCCAACAACTCCTGTGTCATTTTCTCTACAACATCTTTTTGCAAGGCAGAGTGTCTATAGGGTCTAATATTAACAGCATTAAAACCTTCCTTAAGTGGGATCTTATGATCATGGCTTCTGTTGGGTGGCAATTGCTTAGGTTCCAGGAACACTATGGCATACTGTTCCAATAACAACTGGACAGGCTGTGGAATCTGTTCTTCAACTTCCTTAGTTGGTCCATGTAGTTGCAAGCTGTATAATTGCATCAAGGAGCCCCCAAATGAACCAGCCAGCATTTTGTTCAACTGCTTACCAGAAACATTTTTTAGTTCTGCTACTCCTTTACTCCCTCTCAACACATGTCGTTTCCCATTTATCTCAAATTCCATTGTGAGTTGTTTGAAGTTCCATTTAATTTCTCCAAGAGTCTCCAACCACTGAATACCAAGCACCATATCACAGCTCCCTAATGGTAGTAGTAACACATCTGTTATGAAGGTTGTACCTTGAAGCTGCCAAGTAAACTCTTTACAGATAGACATACAAGCCATTGTATCCCCATTGGCGACATCTACCCTCATGGGCCCAATATCCTCCATCTTACATCCTAATTTCTTAGCCATATTAATATCTAAGAAATTATGGGTACTACCAGAATCAATTAAGATATGCAAGGGTTTCTTCTTAACAAACACAGTAACTCTCATGGTTTTATATCCTGACCCCATGCCATTGATTGCATGAACAGAGATATGAGGGTTATTATCCTCAACCTCCTCAATCAAAGCTTCTGTCTCCTCTTGTTCTTCCACATCTTCTTCACACATATCGTTCACTTCAATCACATATAACTGCTTCCTGTTACATCTATGGCCTCGCACAAACTTCTCATCACACCAGAAGCATAAACCTTTAGCTCTTCTATCATCAAAATCCACACTGGATCTCATCTTAGGATTGGTTACAGATTTATTGGGTTCTTGGTTGTTTGTTGGTGGGTTATAAGGTGTAATGGCTTGAGAAGTGAAGGTTCTTGGCTGTTTTGGGTATGAGTTTGAAGGTGTGGGTAACAAGGCAGGTTTTTTAACACTGGGAGTGAATTCTTGCTGGAGAGTCTTTAAGGTTGATTCTTGAAGCTTAGCCAATGTATAAGCTTGATCTAAGGTTTGGGGCATAAACATCCGTACAGGTTGTTGAATAACACTCTTTAGTCCATTCAAGAAAAATTTCAATGCATAATCTTCAGAAAGTTCAACCCTTCCCAAAAGAACTTCAAACTGGTCATGGTAAGATGAAACAGTACCTGTTTGTTTAAGGCTCAATAACTCTGTCATGGGATCACTGCAGCCTTGTTCACCAAACCTTTTCTCCAACGCCTGGACGTATTCTTCCCATTGTACCAGCCTATTCCCTTTGTACTTCATCCAATTCTGGTGCCACTGCAAGGCTCTTCCTTCTAGGTGAACAGCAGCCAATTGGATCTTGGCTTCAGGAGGGGTGGATCCAATTTCAAAGTATTGTTGACATCTGTACAGCCAACCATTAAGGTCTTCTCCAAAAAATTTTGGAAACTCAATCTTGGTCTGCCTAGTAGTGAAACAAGAATTTGCACTCTGATTTGGACCCTGAGTTGCCAGATTTCCAGAATTTCCATTGGCGGTCCTTCCTTCATTTCTACCATTCAGATCATAACTATGCAATTGCTCCATGATTTTCCCTTGCTGTAGAGTCATGGCAGCAAGATTTGTTTCCTGTTGTTGCATTCTATTTTCGAAGTTAGTTTCCTGAATCTGCATCTGTTTCATTATCTCCTTCAGGCTTTCTTTAAGAGATTCTTCAAGTCTTCTAAGGTCATGGGATCGTGTATTCTCAGCCATTGTAGACTAAGAATGGCTCTGATGCCAAATTGATAGCAGCAAGAGGATCAAGGTTTAGTATACAGGTGGTAAGGAAAGAAGAAGAATTTACCACGAGCCCTTGTTCCTAGATTACTAGAGTTGAGAGAAACAGAAAGGTTTAGGAGAGAGTTGATTGAATTTCATTTTCATTGAATGCCTTCCTTTTTCCCCAGAATGAATGTATATCAGATTACAATCAGTTACACATATTCCCTCCAAAATTACAACTAACTAACTAACAACTGACCAACCAACATAACTGTCTGCTCATGCCAGCTGGTTCCTTGATTCCATCCACATATCATAAACCCCATCAGAAGAAATTTGGACTCCCAAGTTCATATCTGAAGAAAGATCAAATATAGTAACAAGTCCATCCAATTTCACACCAGCTAGCAATGTAATGCTTAATTGATAACTGATACGGATTGGACCCCTGCTGCTGTTATTTGCTTCATAAACAGAATTCATGCGCCTGAGGTTTGGCAATGACAAATAGACATGCTCAGCGGCAAGCTGAGAGACAAGTTCACTGGAACATTAGTCCCAACAGAACAGCCGCCATCAGATTCCTTTGAAACCTGGGTGTACTTGTAATCTACTTGAGGAAACATTAGCAAAGAAACTGGATCGAAATAATCGATCCTATTAGCAGGATGCAAGCTATCCAAAGTTCCAGTAACCAAACTAGTGATTGTACTTGAATTCTTAACATTGTCTAGTTTGAGAATAGCAGCAAGTTCGACCAAATCACCTTTCTTAGAGTAAATAGAACTCCATCCAACCATGCAAAGCTTCCCCGTAGCTCTTGACCAAAACCCTTCAAGGGTGAAACTCAAAGTTCTGGAATGGAATCTCTTTGGTCTCCTCCTTGGAGACACAGGCCAACCCTTTTCAAAGTGCTTCACACTGATGCTTTCGAGAATCAGATTTGCTTCGATCTTGAAGACATCCTCGACATTAGTCTTCTATACATGGTGGGTTCTCAATGAGAAACTTTCGGAGTTTGTTGAATACTGGGTTGAGTCTGGATTAAATAGCCTATCGCCACCATAATAGTAGCCAGTTTGGCTTGCAGGAAAGAGGGAGATGCTGAACTCTTGACAAGCTGCAGTTCATTCAGGAACAACTAAAGTACAATGGTCACTATATTCTATTTGACTTCCAGTGCAAGAAACCGTTGTCATGGACAAGAAAGTTGAAAAGAAAAACGACATGGAGAAGGCATAAAGCATTGCAAGTAATGGAGAATCCTTAGCAATAAGGCTTGAGTTTCTTCAGACAAACAAGATTAACAATCTACTGCCAACACTTTAAAAACAAGATTATAAGAATAGCTTTTTGTCTCCTATATTAGATTGGATGGACTAGGTTAAAGGTAGCAGTTGGGGTGTCTCACTCTAAGAAATTTTCTATTTTACACAAATCATCTTGATTGTTGACTGAGATTATAATATTTTTTTTCCTCTTTTTCTAGGATTAACCCATACTATATCAAGTTGTTACCATCACTGAAAGAGAAAAAAATATTAGCCTCTGCTTTAGCAAAATCTTATTTTTATTCATAAAGGAGAAATCGGCCAAATTGTATTCAAGGTCAATGAAATCTTGATGTTATATCAGCTATCAGTAATGCACAAAATTTCAGTCGCCTGAAATTTTCTAGGCAAGTAAATGCCTTGGTCTTCAGAAATATAGTAACTCTGACAATTTCAAGAAATTATCTGGCTAAAAACAATATTGAAAAAACATGGATTATTGGATTTGGTTGTAAAAATTCTCAGCTGGCCTAAAACATTTGAACAGAAAAAGGCTGCATGGCAAGATTGGTCTGTCAATATCAATATCCTAAGAACCTGAAGCAAATCCAATCTTGAATAATCACAAGCCCTCGAAGCTTCCTTACACTCTTAACTCTGTGTGTGTGTGTGTCTATATATATATATATATATATATATATATATATCTTTATCAGAGTACAAATTAAGTTTGCATACTATTTGTAACGACAATTTACCTCCAAAATGTCAGTAAATTATCTGCAAGTGCTTTCAAAAGCATCCATATCACGGATGGCTTATAAAAATGTACTGCATTACTATCAGTTAGGCACTTGTGTTACATCTTGATCCCACTTATGCTCTGTCTTGTACAAACATATAGGATAGACCATACAATCCTTTTTATAGCTCAAATATATCAAAACAATAGCAACAAGGAAATACCATATCAGGGATTTGGCTTCTCTTTACTTGATGATTTACTTCCGAATGGGACGTTCTCAGGATATACTTCCAACTCTCTAAGTCTAGCAGGAAGAATGCAATGACCACCAAACTTTTGCTGAAAGTAAATGATTGCAGCAAGCAACAGGAGTCCTAGAAGCATAATGGCATCCCCAGCAGCAGAGAAAAAACCCTTGTCAGGATTCGCAGAAAAGTGCAATATGTTATGGAAAACATAGCTGTGATTGCGATAAAGATCGTATGCACGTGGCAGCAATTGCACAAAAGTGGTTCCAACGTAGAATGAAAAAGTGAGAGCATTCTGTTTTGAGTTTGAGAACATATTGAGGAGTATCTGGGGCAAAAGAAAACCGTCTAAGAGTAAACCTGCATATGATTTTAAGTCATTGCAAATAGGATAATGCTGGTATTCTGCAGAAGAAGAGAGGAGGAGCACAATCTCTGGTCTGTGCTTCTCCCTGGCGACAAGCAGCGTTATTTTGGCCCCAATAGCATATAGAAATGCAATCACAAGTAGGGTCATTTCCTCAGCAAACCACAAGGACTTCTGGTTACGATCACATGATCTAGCTGAGACTGTTAACTGGAGAAGGTGAAGTAGCAATAAGAAAGCAACCACCTTAACCACATACAAAATCACTTCATCTAATTCAAACCATCCACTGCTATGAGACAATACCTTGTCTTTATCTTGTTTGTTCAAGCACAAGGCTTCGAAGTCTAGCACCAGAGGAATTATGTAGCCCAAGGTAAGAATCACAAGCATGACAAGTGAAATGTTGGAAAGTACTTCTGGATTCTTCTTCACATGATAAAGCTGCAAGCCTACGAAGATGCATACTAGTGTGTTAAATATTAGAACCTTTGCAGTCTCAAGATCCGTTGTCCAAATTGAACTTCCTCCCTGATGGGTCTTGTAGGCAGCTGAAGACACATCCAGACGATCAAAGTAAAGAGGATCAGAACTTTTCCGTGTGCTTTCAATGGTTCCCATGATGTAACCTCCATTTTTATTTGGTTGTAATGGAGCAAGCTGAAACTTCAAAAGAATTTCACATTCCACAGGAGCATTTTTGAAGATTTGATCAATAGATCCCAACTTTCTGCAACCAACCATACACAACTTACAAGTTTCAGTATCATAAACCCCTTCAGCAGTAATCTCCACTTTCTCTTCGAGTAGATAAGAAAAATAAACTCCAATTACATTTGTAGGAGTTTGCAATGTGATGCTCACCTCATAGCTAACATTGATAGGCCTACTTTGTATCCATTTTGCAGGCACTGCTCTTTCCAACATGGGGCCAGAAGGAGCCATTGGATACAAATACTCCTTGTATAACTGACCACCAATGGCGAGAGGAACTGCCAAACCCCATCCAAACGTTTTCTTTGAATTTTTAACTAACATGTCAAATTTCATACCGGTGGAATGGCCACTTGGGTATCTTTCTCCCTTGTTTCTGACCAGCTCATTTCTCAGGCATAAATTCTTTACTCTGTTAAATTCAGTGTATTCATACTTCAAACCTGGAACCCTCTCCATATGCTTCTCGGTACTTCTGAAGACAATCCTGTCAAAGTAACCAGAATCATTCACATTTTCGTTGTCCAAATTTGCCCCATCACGCTACTAGTCTCTGATGGACAATACTTCAGGGAACCTGAAGCTCAACCTTGTTGTGCAATCACCAACACGAGCATTAGACCAAGATTCTCTCATGTCTAAAAATTGGCAGACAAGAACAAAGAGCCGATTCTTCTTATCATCCCATGTTCCTTCTCCAATCAATGTTATGTTGGGATTGAAAGATGGGTAGTTTCCAACGTGGCTATTATTTCTAAATTCTATCAAAACCTGAGTTCTCTTTTGAACCTCTGAACACCTAATGCTTGAAAAAGACAGAAAAAGAGGCAAATAGCCATTCAGCCCAAGAAAAGGAAAGCAATTTTTCTGTCCGGAGCTGCAGTCCCTTGTGTACTGCAACTTAAATACATTTGCAGAGCCTGATATTATTGAGCAAAAACTTCTACTTGGAAGTACAGTGAATGGCAAATTCTGCTCGGTATCACTTTCAGCAGAAAACTCATCTACAGACTGTCAAAGGTGTACTCATAATTCAATGGTGGAAACATGATAATGGAAATTGGTTCAAAGTAGTTCACCCCATCACTAGGACTTAGACTCTCTAAAGTTCCAGTAATTAAAGTAGTTATTTTACTTGAACTCTTGAGATTGCTAAGCTTGAAAACTGCTGAAGGAGTAAACAGGTTACCTTCTTTGGAGTAAGCAGAACCCATTCCAACCATACAAAGCTTCCCCGGAAATTCTGACCAGAATCCATAAAGCTTCAAATAAAATGGACTTTGTGGATCATATGGTCTGTGAAATGTCAAGCTTCCCTTAATCTTCCACACGCCATCTGCAACAGTTTTATGCACATATCTGGTTCCAAATGAGAAAGAATTTGATATTCTGGTGATTTTCGGGTTGAGAATTCTATTTTCACCAATGTAATAACCAGTCTCATGCCAGCCGAATGTCCCAAGACTCTCGGTGTAAGTTTTAGAGTTGGTGATTGACTCGGGCACAATTGAAGAGCAATAATCAGAATTAGAGACTTCAGTCTCACTCTCACTGGATTCTTCGAATGCAATCTCGGCAGATGAGAAAGCATTTGCTGAAAAACTAATGAGCAGAAAGAAAAATGTGAGTGTACAAATCCGTAGCATTATTGAAGGTTTCATTGACATTGTAAGTTGTAAAACAAAGAAGAAACAATCAGATATGAAAAGCTCTAATTGTGACAACTGCAAATTTTCTACGCATAGTAAGTGAATTAAGGAGTTATTAGAATTGGATTTCATAATGGGGGAAATTATCTTGAAGTATGAGAATTATATAATAAATTAGTTAAGCATGGGACATGATAATTTGGAGGAATTAAATAAGGTGATTTTTTCAAAGAATTGAGGCTATGGGAGTTTAATAGGAAATTTAAGGTTTGAGATTTTACACGCAGATGTTGTGCTGGAATTAGGAGAGGTGAAATCTATAGAATTAAGGTTGTGGAAGTTATATATGTTGCAAAGGGACACATTGCAGTGATATAAAAGATTTATCTAGCGGATTAAAGTGTTTTTTTTTAAGGAATTTAATTATTTAAGTGATAGCTAAATAATAGGAAATTAATTATACTAAGGTTGAAGGATCCAAGTTTAACAAATATATATAATTATATATATTGGATATATATATATATATATATATATTTACCAAGTAAATGGAAAATATACACATATCAAATATATATATATAAATAGATATATCATTAAATGATTTAAATAAAATAAAATAAATATAATCTATATAATAATGTATAAAAAAAAAGTTAGTGGAGTTTGATGGGAAATTTCCCACCGAACCCACGTGAGTGGCAAACCACTATGAATTTAGTGGCTTAAAAACAAAGCCAAGTGACAAGCAAAGAAAAAGAAAAGAAAGACAAGAGACGAGAGAGATGAAATTAAAAGAAAAAGAAGAAATGCCGAGAGGAAGCTAGAACAGGGGAGGGGACGTGAGTGCAAGGGATTCGGAGCTAGTTAGGGGCTGCTGCTAGTGGCGTTTTAGAAGTTGATTGGGGCAGAAAGTTGTTGTTTCAGGCGCTGGTTTTTGGCACCAAAAAGGGGCTGAAATGAGTAGTTTTCTGGGTACAAAAAAAGAGGGATAAATAGAGGAATTGAGAAGGCTGAAACAGGGGAGATTGGAGTGCCTATAAGTGCAGCAAAAAGGGGTCATGGGTGAGGTAAACGGAGAGCTAGGAAAAGGTTGCACATTCTCGGGTTACAGAATTGAAGCAAACGAAGGCAGCAGGGGTCCTTTTCTAGAGCAACAACACAATCAAAAAAAAAAAAAGAGAAATGGAGGCTGATTTGTTGGCCTGAACAGGACAGAAAATAGGGCTGTGTTTTGGGCAGAGAAGTGGCCAAAATAATGCTGAAAATGCAGAGGCGAAATAGGGGTGTCTAAGGGTTATTTCGGGTGGCTATTGTAAAGGCTAATTGGACACTGTTTAGAGATGGCAATAGAGGATGGTGGTTGAGTTTTGAATTGGTAAGATTTTTATATAATGTTGAATTAGAACTATATGGTTTTGGGCTTGATAAATATATATATATATATATATATATATATATATATATATATATATATACACATATATATATATATATGGAAGTATATGAGAGAATTATGATATGATATGGAAAGGGGATTATGGCATTATTCGGGTTTTGTTGAAGGTTATTATAATATGTTTAGAAAATACATAGGAGAGTGTTTGGAATATATTTGAATTGAATTGGAAAGATTGATATAATGTTTGGGATATAAAAATTGGAGTATTGATTGGGGGTATTGAGAAATTATTGGAATGATGTGATTATGTGTAATAGTATTTGATCATTGTTGAAAGGTGATATATGTTGGTAAAATGTTATGATTATTATTATTATTGCTAGAACATTAAAAGAGTATTGATGGTATATATTGGGATGTATTGGAAGTTGTTTGAATATATTGAACAATTATATGAGTTGTTTGAGAAGGAAATAAACTATGAAAATATAGGCTCGGTGTACAAGGAAATAAGAGTAAGATTTATCTTATTGGTGAGATTAATATACATGTAATGGAAATAATATATTTTATGAGTGGTTGGAAATATGCTAGAAAATTTGTGTCATGGTTATGACTAAAGTGGAAGTAAGGGTAAGAATCTATGTTTTGGTTTAAACTTAATGTATATGATATAAAGGTTATGTACCTATGTTTGTTAAAGTATGATAAATGCTATTTTGATGTGGTGATTTTAGTGAGAAAAGATATCAAGAAAAATGGAATTTCTAAAGAAAAAGGAGAGGATTCCTAAGGTCTTATCTGAGCCTTGAGTAACATTGGCATAGAGTTTGAGTTGAAGACTTTTGAAGGGGGGAAAACTTTCAAGGAGCTAAAATTTAACAATTGGCTGAAAATGCGCAAGAACGGTATTGCTAAACATTAAGCCTGGCATAACGAGGTAAGGAAATATACGGTAAACGTTTATTAGTCTGCTATGTTGTGTATGTTCAAATTTCTGTTATTTAATACTTATTGATTCGAAATGCATTCTTGGTTGAATTTCATACGTATTGAATTGAGTTGAAGTACAAATGGTCTTGAATTTGAACTGTGTTGGATTTGTGGATAAAAATACTATTGGTTGGCGTTTTATGCAGGTTGTTTGGTTGTGGATTATGATTCTGGGTAGTGTTCTACCTATGCCGTCATAATGCCGAAATTTCGTTAGAAATTATTAAATAGATTTTCGGCATTGGTTTAAATTTTATCATGTCTTTAAAACCTCATATACCTTAAGCACTATTATTGATCCTTGAGATAATGTTGTTTTTTAATATGTTTTGTACGATGAGGTTATCAAATTGAGAGGGTTTAATACGATTAATGCCTTCCCATACTCAAGATACATTGTAAAAGTATTCTTGCATGAATTTTAGTGTAAGAGACAGGGGACACATGGAATTGCCTATGTGGCACTTAACTCGCCTGTGTGGCGTTTACTAAGCCTGTGTGGCACATGCCTATGTGGCGTTTATTAAGCCTGTGTGGCGTTTAAATTATGCCTATGTGGCATTTAGTAAGCCTGTGTGGCAATTATCGTGAAATATCCTGGATTGCTTTGTGATCTTCCAGGTCTTGGATTGCTTTGTGATCTTCCAGGCATCCGACAAATAGTCGTGACTTGTACCTCAGCTACTAGATGATCACTAGTGCTGGGATGATTCATGATCATGGATAGAATCTTGGTTCGGAACGGTAACCACTGCTAGCTACAGTGGACGTTTTCATAGAAAGCTTTCGGTTATTTCCAAAGATCCCGGTTATATTATGATACCTTATCAAAGAAATCCTATCTCTTAGAAATATTTTGATTGTGTATTTCGATTTTATAAATGCATGAGTGCAAGTGTTTTTATAGCTTATAGAACAATGATTTGTCAACTTGCATTTTTCGTAAAACATACTTAAGCATGAGTTTTGACGCACTTATTCACGCATACACATGCACAAGCATAGTAGAACGCCTAATATCACTTAGCGTATGTTTTCTTACTGGGCTTAACCCCAAAGCTCACCCCCTTCCACCTCAGATTATTTCAGGTAGACTCGGCATGAGCGTGGTGCATCAAGAGTCTTTTTGTCGAGCTGTAGAAAGCTATATTTTGAGCCAAGGTATAATCTTTTGTTCTTTTGTTTATATCCTAGACTAAATTATTTTGTGTACACAACGTATAGGATTCGGGATGTAAGTACTAGGTGTTATCGAGTCTGTAAACATACTGTGATTCGTAGTTAAGTTGTAATCTCGATATGTTTATGTATTGAATGACATGAATGTCTAGTATTTTAGAAGTTACATGGAGATTTGAAATTTCTACAGGTTGAAAACGATGTACTTAGTATGAGGATGAATACTAGACTAAAGTAGGGGCGGAGTTTTTCAGTGTTATTTTCGACACGTCTTACGAGAAGACTATAATGGGACTTTAGACAACTAGTTTTAAACAAATATAAGAGTAAGATTACTCATTAGGTTTTTAGCTACACTGAGCGAGTGACAAACATAAGAAGTGAAGGAAAAAGTTAGCCCAAAAATCCGGCTTCCGAGGGCGTTACACTAATATCCGTCTCAAATTAATTTCTGGAAAATTTGTCATTGTCCAAGTCTGTCAATTTTGGTAAGACAAATAAAAATCATTTATTATCTGTCTTACTGAACATTTTGCCGGCACAACTGAAATGATGCATGGAGCAATCCGCCCGATATTGCGTTTCACAAAACTCTTATTCTCATTGTGGTATAGCAAACATAAAAACAGCATTAAGGCCAGGGAAGACTTGGAGCTTTCTGCATAGTCAAACCAAGCTACAAGGAGAAACAAGAAAGTTCAGATAGCTCTTACTCCTCGTATGTCTTGTTCCTTGTAGGCCGGCATTGCAACTTTGGTACAATCTCCATTTCACTTTCGTTTCTACTTGCCAGAGATATGCCAAGAAGGTATTGATGTGTAAGCATTGATCAAAGAGCAACATATAAAATGTTCATAAAAATGCCTAGTACAGATATGTCATGAAATATGATTTAACATTATAAATGGAAAATGAAAGCATGGAAGGATACCTAATTTCATCAAGAAAATGAATTCAATAAAGAAACTACCAAATTGTCTCCAGCACCAGTACACGTCTTTCTTTTTCCATAGACATCCCACAAAGAGGTGTGTTATGTGGGTTCCAGTAATGCTATGTCTCAACCATAGTAGTATTTTCTGGTTCACCATGATTGAAGCAAGCAATTGCTTCATTCTAGATTTGTCTCTCATCACTCAAACATGCATGGTTCTCCATAATTGAAAGTTTAGTCTTTTACTTGAATCATTTTGTTTCTGATTACTTTTAAATTTTTCAACATCTGGTGTTGCTTATTTCTCTCTGGACCTGGCATACTTTTTTTTTTTGCTTTTTGTGGTACATCAGAATCAGATTTAACTTCTGGTTTAGTTTCATAATTTCAAAAAATATTTATTTTTAATTACTCAGTTTTCTTAGTTTTTATATGAAATTATATTTTTCAAGAAAATCAATAAATTGATGAAAATAAGTTAAATGGACGAACCGTACTAATGTTATGATTTTGATTCGAATATTTGACAAAACACCAAGTCCAGTCAGATCTGAACAGACAAGAAGCTGCGAATATTTGACAAAACCCACAGTAAACCCGACCTATGAACAATTCTACTTGCACCCAATCCCAGCAGTAAAACCACAAGAATACTTGTTATGATTTCTCAAAATCCTTATGTACAAAACAGAAGAACATATCAATTTCGAGCAATAATTCCGAGCCATCTCGGGTCCTCATGGTTTAATGATCCAATCATCTGCAGAGCTGTAACAGTACATTCCCTCCTTATGTCAAGTATACAAGTTGTGCACCTCTAATGAGACAATGATTTCATCCTACTGAAAAATTGAAAAAGAACCCATATCCCCATCCTTATATACATCAATGTACGAGGTTGTAACCATATGTAAGCATCCTATGATCGATTGAAAGCATATGCTCGACTCAATTCTAAATTACTTGATAAGAAACCAATTAAAGCTACTCTGCATATTTATAAATAAAACCATTGTGGTCAAGTTTCAAAATTTGGATATCAAAAAGTAGTTCATATGGCAGCCTTGACCGTATTATCTACTAGATTATCTCGACATTTGGGGACAGGAAGGAATTTCTCACAATCCTTGACTCCAAGTACTGCAAATTCTTTCACCAGCATATTGACACATCCAGCCAGAGAGTCCTTAAACTTCTGTGAGCAGCTCTTCTCACCTTCATCGACATCTTGAATACAAGTTAAGGAATGCTTGAATACATCTACTAAACCTAGGTACATGTATACATAAGCTATTGGATAATTAGAAATGCAATAAGGAAATTTATAAATAAATATATATATATACACACACACTAAACAAATAAAGGAAATGAAAGAAAATAATATATATATATATATATATATATATATATAAAGATGAGAAAAGGAGGGAAAAACCGAATGGCTTCCTCTTAGGAAGCCATCGGTTCCACCTACTCCCACTAACGTGGGAGTAGCAAAAAATAAAGAAAAAGAGGCAGAAGCTCCTCTGCCAAGATTAAGAACCAGAGAAGAGAAAGAAAATAAAGAAATATAAGAGAGGAAGAAGAGGAATCTACCTTGCTGCTGGAAGAAGCTGAAACTGAAGCAAGGTGAGGCGTGGAAGTGAGGCATGAAATGGAGAGAGGCAGAGCATGAAATGGCTGAACCAAAGGAGGTTGGAGGAGAGCCATTCTCGACCGGAATAGGGGTTCCTTTTTGGCTGCTAACTGGTTTGAAGCGAGGCACGAGACAGAGGCTCTTCTTGGCCAAACAAAACTAGTTTAGAGAAAAGCTGAGAAAGAGTAGAGAGCTTTGTCGCACCTTCCAGTGGAAGCTTCCTCCATGGGAACAGCGGGACAGAGCAAGGAGAAGAGTTGCTGCTTTTGGACTGTCTTGAAGGCTAATGGCAGGAAACAACAGAGTTGGGGCTGAAACTCAAGAGCCCTGGAAGGAGAGGTTCCTTCCACGAGAAACCAGCTGAAGGAGGAAGAAACAGAGCAAAGCCATGGATGGTTTCCGGGAAGTTTAGCAGCGGTAAATAAGAGTGAAACCTACTGTAAAAAAAAAAAAAAAAAAAACTCAGCTGAAAATTTTAAAATTTAGGAGCTGTTGCAGGGATGTTCAGCTGATCTTTAAGGCTGATCGAGTGGCTGTTTTAGACTAGAAGTGGTTAGTTTCAAATGTTGAATTGCTTGCTGGAAAATTCAGACAGTGGACACTTGAAGCAAGGCTATTGGATGACTGACCTTAGGTTAAATTCTTGTTGGTTTCAAGGGCTATAGTGTGGATGAAGAAGTGGCTGCTATAAACTGGAATTTGTGTTGGATTCAAAGGCTGAACACAGGCCGTTGTTTGGGATTTTGGAGCTGCCTTTGGTAGTATTTTAGAGGGCTGAGAACAGGGCTACATTCAGCCTTGAACAGCAGAAGTTTAAGGCCTCCCACGGTGGCTGTAAGGCTGGCTTGGTGGCCTGGAAATAAAGACGAAACAAAACAGCCACAGCCGTGTGTAACAGCTACTGCAAAAACCAGAATTTGTGACGTGAAACAGCAGTAGTGTCACGGACAAGGTTTTTTCCCACTAAAGCGATTGGCCGTGTAGCACTTGAATGGTCTCGTCCACACAAGTCAGCCAAGATATCGCAACAATCTGAACAATTCACAATCAAGCAACAAGTTACTAAGGGGCACATCACGATATAGCGGGGCATAAAGCATTCACACAACATAACCACAGGTGTTCTCATAAGAAAAATTTGCTTTATTAATGAAAAAGAGTTTACAAGAGATTACAAAAGAAATAGGTTCTTCCACATCATCGTCAGGGCCAAGGAGGGCAGCCCTAGATGGGTGTGCTTGCACATACCTTAACCAGTGAAACAGCCCAACAACCTGCCGACTGCTCACCCCCCTAAAGAGCTAAAGAGCTTTTACAGCTATGCTACCAGTAACCATAAAAGTGTTTGAAATGGGGACACTTTTCCTAATTCCCCTGGATTCTATTTTCCTGATACAAGGATTCTGTTTTCCCCGAGGCCCTTCTACTCGGTCATGGCCCTATACATGGGTGGCTCATGACATCCTCCCCCACTTAATCTGTCGACGTCCTCGTTGACTTGGTAGCTTGGAACTCCTCGATCTTCAGCTTGAAGGCTTTAAGGTCGTGCTCTCTCTCCCAACTAACTTCTTCTAGTCCTAGTCCTTCCCACTTTACAAGGTATTCTTGGATCTGTCTCCTTGACACTACGGATTGTCTATCAGCCAAGATCTTCTCTACTCGGCGTTCTGAAGGTGGCTTCATGCTGATGGTGGCCCTGGTTGTTTTACTTTGGCTTGCATCTGTTGGGTCTACATGATATGGCTTCAAGTTGCTCAAATGGAAAACCGGGTGCACTTTCACCCACTTTGGGGGATCAATTTTGTAGGAGGCCTGTCCCACCTTGCCAAGAATTTTCACTGGACCCTCATACTTGTGCACCAATCTACTGTCCCTCTTCCGTAGGAATCTAAGCTGCTCGGGAACTAGTCTGATCAATACCAAATCACCCACATTAAACTGTTGTGCTCTCCGACCCTTGTCCGCCCATTTCTTCATGCGCTTTGATGCTTTTTCCAAGTAAGCTCGAGCAATCTCGGTGTTCTGTCTCCACTCTTTGGTGAAGTTGAAAGCTCGAGGGTTTTTCCCTTTATACGGCTCAAGAGGAGTGTGGGGCAATCTCGGTTGCTGTCCTGTAACTATCTCAAAAGGATTTTTGTTCGTGGCAGAGCTCTTTCTAGAATTAAAACATAGTTGTGCCACATCCAGTAGCATAGGCCAGTTCTTCTGATTAGCTTGCACGAAATGTCTCAAGTACTCTTCCAACAACCCATTGAAGCGTTCGGTTTATTCATCTGTTTGAGGATGATAGCTTGAAGAGTTGTTAAGTTGGGATCCCAAGATAGTGAAGAGTTCTCGCCAAAATGACCCTGTGAATCTGGGATCTCTATCACTAACGATATTCTCTGGAATACCCTAATACTTGACCACATGCTTGAAGATTAGACGAGCTGTGTCTTCTACTGTACAGTACTTCTGGGCTGGGATGAATGTGGCATATTTCGAGAATCGATCAATGACTACCAGGATGGACCCAAGATCACCAACTTTGAGGAGCCCGGCTATGAAATCTAGGGATATGCTTTCCCAAGGTCTTGTTGGCACTGGCAATGGTTCGAGTAAGCCCGCTTGCTTCTTTCTTTCAACTTTGTCCTGCTGGCAGACGAGGCATGTCTTGGTGTAATCCATCACATCCTGTCTCTTATGCGACCAATAATAGCCTTGCTTTAACAGAGCAAGAGTGCGTTGCCAACCCGGATGGCCTGCCCAAGGGGTATCATGACATTCCTGCATTAGCATCTGTCTCAGGTTTCCTGCTCTTGGGACAAATAATCTTGGACCTCTTGTTAACAAAGCCCCGTTCTCCATCCAAAAATACTTCGACTTCCCTTCTTCTACCATCTTCATTAAGCACTTGGCTTGGGGATTTTTATTCAGGTTTTCTTCGATTAGTTTCCGAATTTCTGTGGTCACTTTAGTAGCTGACATCGGGGCAATTCTTCTAAGTGTTGCTAATTCCGCCCATCGACTCAATGCATCAACTACCTGATTGGCACTACCCGTTTTGTATTCAAAGTGAAAATGAAACTCCGCGAGAAATTCTTGCCACCTTGCCTGTTTAGCTATGAGCTTTGGTTGAGTGAAGAAATGGCTAACTGCCGTGTTGTTCGTCTTGACGACAAACTTTGACCCAAGTAAATAATGCCGCCAGGCCCTCAAACAATAGATTACGGCTAAGAGTTCCTTTTCTTGTGCAGTGTATCTTCTTTCAGCCTCATTTAACTTACGGCTTTCAAAAGCTACTGGGTGTCTTCCTTGCAAAAGCACTCCTCCAATGGCAAAATCTGAAGCATCTATTTGCACTGCAAAAGGCTTACCCAGGTCTAGGAGGACCAATACAGGGTCTTCGATTAAGGTTTGCCTCAAATCCTCAAATGCTTTATGGCATTCACCCGACCAGTCCCACTTCTTGTTTTTCTTCAATAGTTTCGTGAGGGCTGTTATTCTACGGGAGTACCCTTTTACGAATCTTTGATAATAGTTGGCCAATCCAAGAAATGAGCGAAGCTCCTTAACATTTTTCAGGGCATGCCACTCCTTAATCGCCTTGACTTTCTCCATATCCATTCGAATCTGCCCTTGTTCCACAGCATGGCCTAGGAAATGGACTCGGGTCTGAGCAAAGCTGCACTTCTCCCTTTTTACATATAGCTGGTGGTCTCGAAGCCTTTTGAAGACCAGTCTAAGATGATCTTGATGTTCTTCTAAGGTAGAGCTAAAGACCAAGATATCGTCCAAATAGATGACTACAAATTTGTCGAGGTAGTCATGAAATACCTAGTTCATCAAGGTAGAAAAAGTGGCAGGAGCATTGGTTAGTCCAAAAGGCATGACTAAAAATTCAAATGCACCATACCGAGACACACAAGTAGTCTTTGGCTCGTCTCATTCGGCGATTTTGACCTGATGATATCCGGACCTTAGGTCAAGTTTGGAGAAATACTTGGCCTGACTTAACTGATCAAAGGGGTCCGCTATTAGGGGGATTGGATATTTGTTCCTCACTGTTACCTTGTTCAAGGCTCTATAATCCACACATAATCGTAAGCTCCCATCGTGCTTCTTCTGAAACAATACCGGTGCCCCAAACGGTGCTTTGGAAAGTCTGATAAAACCGACTTGTAATAGCTCGTCCAATTGTTTTCTCAACTCGGCCAACTCTGGAGGGGCCATGCGATAAGGTCCTTTTGCAAGAGGCTTTCCTCCGGGAAGGAGTTCAATTTCATGATGTATCGATCTTCTTGGTGGCAGGACCTTGGGTAGTTGGTCGAGCATTACCTCCTTGAACTCTTCTAGCACTTGTCTTATCCCCTTTGGCACAAACTCTGACTTGTCCCCCTCTTTACAAATCGGTATAGCCACATAGGAGGGCTCCCCTCTCTTTACTCCTTTCTTAAACTGTAAAGTTGAAATTATCTTTCCACTCCTAGGGAAGATCGTGGCTGGCACTACACATGGGCATTCCTCCAAGAACAATAGGCAACTGGCAGCTAGAATCGGGATCGCCTGAGCCAGCATCATGAAATCTAATCCCAAGACAACATCAAAATCGTCTATGGGGGAAACGGTGAAGTTGATGCCTCCTTCCCATGGCCCAAGTTTGGTCATCACGTTCTTAGAACTTCCACAAATGGCAAAGGCTGGTGAATTGACCACTTTCATCTACCCACAATCTTTACTAACCTTTAGACCACACCTCTTGGCCTCCTCGGGTGTGATAAAGGTATCGGTTGCCCCTGTGTCGACCATTGCCCTTGTAAGTTTCCCATTGAGCATTACCTCCACGTACATCAAGCCCCTCTCGGGCTCTTTCTTCATTTGACTTAACTGTGAGTGAAGGGCGTTGAGGAATCGGATGGAACCCATTCTTGTTGGTTCATCCACAGTTTCTTCTGCCACTGGCGACAATTAGGGAGGTTCTTGGGTAGAAGCCTTAGTGCATTTAGGGCACCTCTATGGGGACACTCGGCCACTCGATGCGGTCCCTAGCATAGGAAGCAAGCCAATGGTTGTCTGGGCTTGAGTGTCGGGGCATTGTTTGTCTTAAATGGAGGGGCGTCTCTACCCGGTGGTCTCCTGTCCACTCCCCCACTTGAGGGTCTGTCCACCCTAGCCGCCTTTCCTCCGTTTCCATAGTTGGAGTTACTGCCTATTGATGGAGGGTTCTTGCGCTTGCTTGAGCTGTCATAATAATCGTTGAGGCGTTTGGCAGCAGCCATTACTGTGGCTACATCTTGTACCTTCTACCTTTGGAGTTCTGTTCTAGCCCAAGGCTTAAGTCCCTCAAGGAAATAGAACATCTTGTCCTTTTCGGACATGTCCCTAATTCCGGCATCAGGGTAGAAAATCTCCTAACAAACTCCCGCACCGTTCTTGTTTGCACCAATTCTCGTAACTTTCTCCAAGCCAAGTATTAAACATTTTCGGGGAAGAATTGCTTCTTCAGTTCTTGCTTTAGATCATTCCATGTTTTAATGGGGCACTCGTCACCTACAAACTTTGAACGCCACCATAACTTGGCATCTCCTGTAAGATACATCGAGGCCATTGCGACCTTCTCTTCCTCCGACTCTGTGCGCACCGCTCAAAAGTATTGTTCGATGTCAAACAAAAAATTCTCAAGTTCTTTTGCATCCCTTGCTCCCTCATAACGGCGCGGTTCTGGCACCTTAGCTCTTTTCCCCCTATCCATCGTGCTAGCACTAATCCTGCCCACAGCTAGTTGGAGCACACTAACTTGAGCCTTGAGTTCCTCGAACTCTTTCTGAATAACTCTCAATACATCTCTAGTCTCTTCACCCAAGTTAGCTAGCGACTCGGACAGCTCCCGCTGGGCTGCCTCAATTTCTCCCAATCTGTCGTTAGTGACCATGTGAGCTTTCAAGGTGGCCACTGCAGCCTCGAGTTCCTCAATTCTCATTCGATCATCTGACCCTCCTCGAGTCGACACCATTTTCCCTTTGTTTGCTGGTGCAATTAACCAAGCTCTGATACCACGTGTCACGGACAAGGCTTTTTCCCACTAAAGCGATTGGCCGTGCGGTACTTGAATGGTCTCGTCCACACAAGTCAGCCAAGATATCGCAACAATCTGAACAATTCACAATCAAGCAACAAGTTACTAAGGGGCACACTACGATATAGCGGGGCATAAAGCATTCACACAACATAATCACAAGTGTTCTCATAAAAAAAATTTGTTTTATTAATGAAAGAGAGTTTACAAGAGATTACAAAAGAAATAGGTTCTTCCATACCATCGTCGGGGCCAAGGAGGGCAGCCCTAGATGGGTGTGCTTGCACATACCTTAACCAATGAGACAGCCCAACAACCTGCCGACTGCTCACCCCCCTAAAGAGCTAAAGAGCTTTTACAGCTATGCTACCAGTAACCATAAAAGTGTTTGAAATGGGGACACTTTTCCTAATTCTTCTGGATTCTATTTTCCTGATACAAAGATTCTGTTTTCCCCGAGGCCCTTCTACCCCGGTCATGGCCCTATACATGGGTGGCTCATGACAAGTAGCATGCATAAGTACAAGGCTGGATGATGGAAGAAAAAAGGAGTGAGAATTGTGAGAGGAAAAATAGAGAAGGTTTTTGGATGGGTAAAGAACTCAGCAAAGGAAGGAATTTTAGAGGTGCTATAGGAGTCCTAAAGTGGTATTCTTTGCTTTGTTGGGGCTGCCATTAAGTGGTGCTTGAACCCTATCTTGGACAACCTTGGTAGGTTTGAAAGGGGGTAAAAGTCTCATCAAGTTTAAGTTAAACATATAAAATTATATACCTAACCTTGAGAATGTGAAATTGTAGTAATGGCAGCAACCATAAACTAAAACAGTGAAGGCCAAACAAAGAAATAGAACTTGGTTTAGCATTAGATTACAAAGGTAAAAGTAAAGCTTTGTATTGTTTAGTTTAAAGTTTAACAATAGTTTAAAGTTTAAGTACATATGTATATATAGTCTAAATGCATATTATTGACATGATGATATTGGGAGATCTGCATTGATATATATATATATATATATATATATATATATATATAATAATCATATGTCGTGTAGGTATAATTAGGAATAAATATTGGTAAAGGATTTAATTGGATATTTCAAGAAAAAGAGATGATATGAAATGTAACTAAGCAAAGCTTGTCAAAGATAAGGAATTATATAATTGGTTGAGATTTATGTGTGTAAATATAAATAAATATTATCCACACCTATATATATACATGGAAACTATACGGTAATGAAGAGTTGAATTCAGGCATAGTAATGAACTTAGGTAAGTTTGATTTTGTAGACGTATGCTTTAGCACATGATTAAGTTTGATGGGGATGAGTTATTAAGATGGATGGTGTAACATCCAGTTTTCACCAAAATGCCAATTAACTTTTTCCTTTTTCTACAATTGGTTAGGCTGTTTGTCGATGTCGATTTCTTATTTCATTTCACTCGATTATGTACATAGAATATTTTATGATATTTTAGTAAATTTCTGACAAAATTTCGGCAGCATAACTACTACAAATATCCTAACCTCCTGCACTTTAAACACAAGTTATATACCAGCCAAAAACCACAGTTTTCACATGCTTTCAATGCAATTAAAATACCAAATAATTTCATATAATTAAGTCCACAAAAATTTGGACATTCGATATATCCTTATATAAAAGTGCTGGTCTCTAGACACGTATAGAATTTCTTTCTTTTAAATTTACATCCCCTTAGCCTTTACAACATACTAAGTACTGTACTATTCAAGTCTGAAATATATAGAAAATACAATATACCTTCACTAGATAAATAACCAGCCTCGAAGGAAATACTGTAAGGTCCAAAAATCGTGCTCCTCTCGTATGAGCAGAATCTACTGCAAATAATCTGGGTGGAAAAATAAGGGGTGAGTTTACGCTCAGTAAGGAAGAGCATATAAAAGAGTGGTACCATGCCACTATATGCAATAATAATCATGAATTTAAATTTTTATAACCAAAATAATGCATGCGGTTTCATGAAAACATATATAAAAACCCCGTTTAAAACATATACGATTCATATACTTTTTCACTTTTTATAATCCTTTAAAACAGTCTGTTGTCTGTCGGTAAATCGATTATCTCGTATACTGTATCATTCGAAATCAATTTATCATCTGTTTGTAAAATCAATCATATCACATACTGTTGAAATCACTATAGAAGTTAACATCCAAGAAACTCATGCACGAACTGTATCCCTACAGTGTGAAATCCCCAAATTTTCTGTAATTTTCCCATACTTGTACAGTTTTCCAACATGGAGTAATGGAATAAATATGAATTTCTGATCTATAAATAATGTATGGGACATAGAGGGAATTAAAGCAATTGAGGGTCAAATAAACAATGGTCAAAAAGGGTCAATGGATGGTCAATGGCTGAGATGAGAGGATGAGAGGATTAGAATGCATTTAATGCATTAAATGAAGCCTAATGACTCATCATCATCATCCCTTACACCCCACAGCAGCACCCATCTCCCTCTCCCTCTCGTTGCTTCCAATTTTCCCCCAAGTGTTCAAATTCTCACCTTGACAAACCACCATCTCATGCCATTGATTTGTTAAGCCCCTAGAACGAAAAACGATCCTTGTCGATAGCTTAACCTATACCTTTAATACGAAAGGTTGAATCCAAGTGGTTAAGGAGATCTCAAAATCTTGAAAGTTGGTGAATAACAAAGGTAAGAGAAGAAAGGGGTTTTGGTTGAATTTATTGAGGGTTTGGAGTTGTATAGGATTGATAGAGTGTATTTATTGAAGTTGATTTTATGAATTATGCAGCTTTGAAGAAGTAAGGGCTAAGGGTTGATTCTACCAAGCTTGTGGATTAATCTCAATTGAGGCAAGGAATTTATGTAACGGACGTAGGGTGGCTATGTCCGCATGTTTTAAATTATCTTAACTGTTTTGGAGAGAAACAACAGTTGCTTTAAGTGCAGGAAAAAGGAACATTTTGGGTCCTACTCCTAGTACCAATTAGGCTAGGAGCAGCCGACTGCCCTAAGTAGCAGCCGACTGCCTAGAGACAACCAAAGCGGAGATTTTCGAAAACCGAGATAAACCAGTCGACTGCTATGTAAGCCAGTCGACTGCCATTTTCCAGAAATCATTCTGTTTCAAACCAATCGACTGCTATTTGGGACCAGTCGACTGCCCTATTTGTATTTGAAAAAAATGAAATAATTGAATTTCAAAAAGGGGAAGAAATTCAATAAGGCAAAACGTGGTGTAGCAGTCGACTGCCATATATGACCAGTCGACTGCTTATTTGAAAGAAAGGTTTTGGAAACCTGTTTCAAGAAAAGATATTTGTATTTGTTTAAAACCTATATAAATAAGGTTTTGGAGACCATGAATCTCTTGAAAGAGCATGCACATTATTTGTTACTTGTACTTGACTGGGGAGCTCTAGTCCAGCCCTCAGACCCGCAGTACGGCACCTGACTAGTGAAACTGTGGGCTATAGACAATGGCCATGAGTCTCTTATTTGATTCGGCTTTGGGGAGGATCCCTGGCCCATACGTGGGTACGCCATTTATTTGATATCTCTCAGGATTATCCCTATTGGGATATATTTGTTGTATCCTCATGAGATTTATCTATTGGATTATCCCTTACGGGATATATTTGCTGTATCCACTATCTCTCTGGATTATCCTTATAGGATATATTTGCTGTATCTATGATGAGAATTACTTGGTGCATGATTCTGTTGGATATGAATTGTCTCCCATCTATTTGAGATTATTTGCAGTTGCCTATTTGATTTCACGTGATTTAAGATCCGTGGAAATATTTGAAAGCATGATTTACTTGTATTTGATATTTGAGAAAGAATTATACGATCTATGCTTTATAATGATTTTACATGACATTATAGAGCCAAGCAGGAAAAACTGCATATAGTGATATAGTACGCTCTTTTACATAAGTTTCTTACTGAGCGTAAACTCACTCCTTTACAAACATTTTTCATACAGATTACTTAAAGTAATTCCGCTCCGGATAGAGGAGCTCGATTTGGGATTTTGAGATACCTTCGAGGCACGCTTCCTACTTATCCTTTGAAGGTATATTTAGTCGGCCGTTACATCGGCTAATGTACAGTACAATACTACAGTTTTGTATATGTTGGGGATTAGGTTGTCAGAATATTTGAGATCCTGATGTACATGACACATGTTTATAAATGAAAAATTTTATGCATGTGAAAATGAATATTATACTCTGATAGAAATGCCTAAAGCATAAGAGGTAAGGAAGATTGACATCGGATAAACTAGTCGATTTATTTGTTATTTGAAGTAAAGTAATTGCTATTTGGTTAGTGACGAGGACGTCACATACAGGGACCTGTATAGGATTAGGCGTACCCACGTGGGGCCAGGCATCCAGCCCTAAGCCGTTCCTACCTGTAACAATGGCCATTGTCGAAGATCTACAGTGTACACTCGTCAGTGACAACTGTGATCGGAAAAGGGGAAGGTACTGGGGACTTAGCTACGGTCTCCCAGCCCTAATCATCAATTTGTATGCATGAATCCACAAGGAACTAACGCTCTTATAAAATCAGTTTCATATATCTTAAAATCACAGTAACTCAATTTTCATGTAAACTATTTCAATCGATTTCTATTCATGCAAACAAATCAACACTGTATATATTCTAAATAAATCTTATAAAACTCATAAAACATATTATCATCATTTCACGTATTCAAATATTCAAACTATATAAAAATACTATTTATTTAAGATACTGAGCGTGTAAATAATTAAGGGAAATTTTCTGTACTTTTCGGTAATCTTTCGGTAAATTTCTATCCTAACCCCTTTCATAATTTCGATTTATAATTCTAAATCACCCAATTTTCCCACATGCATACACGGTAGTTCCTACACTACTTCCATATACAATTCCTTACCTCAATTCGCAATGTAGAATAATCGATCCAATTGCACCACTACGCCACTCAATTCTCCAAATTCCTAGCTGCAATAATAATAAAAGTAATATTCATCAATTAACACTTATTGCTCAATATTTCCTTAAACTTCTTTCTTAACTATTTTCACCTAAGAAATATTATAGAATTCTCCTAAATTTTCATTTGGCCAATTATGGCTAACGCATTGTGCCTATTCTTTTTCTCATTCTCTCTTCATACATAATTTCTATTTATTCCTTTCTCCAATTTCACACTCCTATTACATTAGAAATTGGTCAATTTCACTTACACTTTGTTTTGGCCGAATAATGTTGTTCATGGTGAGAAACTTATTGTACCTTAAATTTATGTTCATTGTTATATTTAATATATTCCACATTATTAATTCTTATTAGCTTTATATTGAAACTACCAATTTCTTACAAAGACAGCCCATGACCAATTATTTCCATGATTTTTATACTTCCAATATTCTCTCAATTTCCTTTAAATTTTTCCTTCAACCATTATCATCTCATCACCTATCATTATTTACTATCACCTAAGTATAAAAGCTAACATAATTTCTTCTTTTGTTTCTTCATGGCCGGCTGCATATATTGACTAAGTTTATGTTTTGATTAATTTCATTTCCATGGCAGCCACTATTCTTGACTTTTCATGCCATGAAACACTAAAGTCAGCATGATTTTATCTCCATTTTCCTCTACAATCGGCTGCTATATGTTGACCAATTGTGTTTTGATGAATTACATATTATGGCAGCCACCATTTTTTTTTTGACCCTTAACGCCACCCTTCAACATTTTTACGTTAGTCATGCCTTCAACACAAACAACAGCCTTTACTCTTTGGTTATTCACGCCAACAGCACAAAAATCAGTCTCTCTGTCCAGCCATTCACGCCATCAACAATAAATCAGCCCCATTTTTTGTTTTTACTCCATACTCACACAGCCAAGATTAAAAATTCACATCACCACAAAGTCAGCCCCTTATTTCCTGCCATTGACGCCACCTACAGCAGGAAATTCCAGCCCCCTTTTGTCATGCCATTTACACCAAAAATCATTCCTTATATTTTTCTGTCATTCACACTATCAACGCCATATTTACTTCCTTTAAAATTCAGCTTAAGCATAGCAACACACCATGCCTATAATTTAATTACTTAAGATTCCTGGTTTCATTTTAAATTTCTATCCAACTTTTATATTCTGCTCAGCTCCTCAACCATTCATGTCATTCACGCCACAACAGCCCAAAATCAGCCCTTCAAACCACATGATCTAACACCCTAATTTATTTTATGCATATTTTCACTTCAAACCATGATCCTATATATCATTTACACATCCTATTTAAGCACAACAAAAGGCAAAAGTGAAAGAAATCAAAGCTGGAAATTACCTGAGCAGTAACGTTATTGTCCAGCGGCAGGGGAGCTCTGTTTTGGCTGATTTAGGCTGAGATTTTTAGATGGTTAAGGAGTTATGGAGATGAGGATTAATTTATGTGAAGAAGCCTAGGTGAAATGGTGATGAGAAAGTGGTGAATCAAAGGCTGGAACGTGAATAGCAATGGAGGAAGGATGCAAAATCGTTGGCTGCAGCAGAGAAATGAAAGAGGCGGTGAAGATGGCTGAAGAAAATGCTAAAAGTGAATGTGTTGTCTCATTTTGATTGGTCATAATTAAAATTAAATTTATAAGATCTGATTTTAATTTGCTAAGGTCCAAAATACCATCTTAAAATCACTTATTTTACCAAAATATGCCACTGCACAGTATATTCTGTCCAGACCAGAATTTTCATTAAATTTTTTTTTTCATTTATTTTTTTGATAACCACAACACATAGGAAAATTAATTTCCATAACTCTACTCAATATTTTAATTTAACACTTTTAATAAGTATAGGAAAAATGGAGAAATTTGGGGTTTCACAGATGGATTGTATTTGTAATGAATCATAGCAATGTTGGAGCCTGAATTTTTGGATTGGGACACTCGAAAAGGATATTAGCTAAGGGCATAAGGTAAGGATCTGTGAATTAATATGATTTAAACTTTATAAGAGGTAATTGAGAAATTAAGTGTGATTATGGTATTGGATTGTAGGAAATCTTCAAAAGTGGAAGGCTTGAGATTTTATATATTTTTGGATTCAAAGGTAAGTACTTTACCTAAATGTTATTTGGTGTTAATTGTTATATATTGAAATTTTTGTGAAGATTAATAATGTCATAATTGGAATTGTGGATTTGAGAATATTTAAATCAATAATGAGATAATTTGATGGTAGTTACAGTTTTAACGCTCGATAGGAAATAGACCGAATTTCTACTGTATTGGAATTGTAAGATATCTCTAGGGCTTATAAATATTATGTGAATGTAATTTTGGGAATTAAATTGTTTTAATGATCTTTGTAGTCCGGGAGTGAGTGCTAACTGATATCGTATAAGTTCGATTTTAAGATATTGACTGCAGGACTATCTCATTAAGCTACAATTGTGTTGGATTAGGTAAGAGATATATATCGGAACGTAAGAGATACTGAATAATTTTAAAATCAACTACCTTGGGTTTATAAATTGTATTTTTCTTGCAGGAGGTTTTAAAAAAATCAAACAGTTATGTTGCCAGATTTTTATGAAAATATTAGTACATTAGTTTTGTGATTTAAGCTAGAACTTAAGTAACCATTTGAAAATAACAAATTTTCTAGCAAGCTTGTTTTAGAAAAAAGTTATATTAAATAATTTTGAATATTCATGAAATTTTTATCCGAAATTCTGATTTTGATGGAAATTACCAACATATGGTATTTTTAAAAAAATATTTATGAATATTTATGAAATTGTCTACCTTCGAAAGAAAACATATATGTATTCATTTGTGAACCTTGTGAAGTTTCGAGAACACGATTTTGGATTCTGAAAATATATGTATATAAATGTTTTGAGACATGACTAACTAAAGTCACTACAGTATTAGAACTTCCGGACTACTGTGTGTCCTTGATCCAGTCCGCAGTAGTATTTGACTTCCGAGCTGTATGACCTTGATCCAATCCACAGCGGGCCCAGTTGACACCTGATTAGTGCTCACTGCGGACCCCCTCTGGACTATGGTCATATATCTATTCAACTTGCACTTTCCCTCATGAGAATATTTGGACTGCATGATTATTACTTAGTCGTTAATATGTCTCCATGCTTAGTATGTGTATGTTTTTCATATTTATTTTCGCATAAGAATTTTGAATGTTTGATATTTGGAATTTGAAACCAATATGGTTTTATTTTGACTATTCGTACTAAAACTAAGTATGGTAAGTACGTATATGTTTGGATTTATGTTACGAATTTATTTGCCTTATTACAGTTTAAAAGAACTGTTTTCTGATGCATTGCATAAGCATGATTTGGTTTCTGAATCGTATGAACTCCAACTCCGAGGTTTAATAAATGATTTAGAAAACTTGCATCTAGAATTTCGGTATCTGTCTCTTATATATATTTCTTACTGGGCTTTATAAGCTCACCCTCCCTCTTCACCCTTCCAAATTAATTACAGTAAGAGCTCGTACGAGGGGTTCTATCATGTCCTTCGAGGCTTTTGTATCACCCTTGAAGGTATATGATGTACAATTATCCTTTTTTGTATTCAGACTTGTATTTCAGTACTTTTATGGTAGGGGGATGTAACTATAGAAAGTACATGATATATTTATGGTTTACAATCATGCATGCAACTTTGGTGGATATATATTTTGTTAAGTAAAAGGATTCAAAATTGTAAATGCATGCTTAGTTAGAAATTTGAACTGGGAGTCTGGGACCAATAAAATTAAAGGATGTTGATTTAGCTAATGTGAATTTAACTTAAGAATAGATTTGAGACACTACGTACAATCCAAACAAGTAAGTGAAAAAAGAAAAATTTGGTTCGTATTTTCGATACAAATGGACGTTACAAAAACCAAAAGCACCTAATGAGGGTATTACTTAAGACCCTAAATTAATAAAGTTGGGGTTAGTGAACGTGAAAATTCTCATTGGTAATGATCAAGCCTACTTAAAAAGGGAAGTAGTTAATCTGCTTGGAACGAGGGCTCTAACTTGTCTTCGGAAAATCATTTGCAGTGGATTCCATTCCTATGATCTGACCCAAAAGGTCGAAAGTTACTGCGGTTTGATTATCACATCCCCAGGAATAAGTTATAGTGTTTTAATAATACCGTTAATTCCAATGTAATGATATTATTTTATATGACCATTCTCGCTAAGATTGGATACCTACTAAGGATAGGTTGTATTATTGGATCTTGAAATTAACAATGATTTATGTATCGTGCTATTCAATTCCGAATACAAGGTCACTTTTTTTTTTAAAATTAGACATAAACAGTAAAAGGGAGTTTCACAATTGAATCAGCTGTATAGAAAAGTGACAAATTAGAAAAAAAAGGATAGAATGTGAAAGTTAAAGGATAAATTCTTAATTTTCACTCTATTAGATAAAGATTACTTGAAGTGCTTTATATTTGTAGCACGTAAATAAGATATAATAATAGGATATATAAACATTTGCGCAAATCTTTCTTTCAAGTTTTTAGCCAAATTAAAACATGAAAAAAAAATATCAAATTGCGACATCTTGAAGTGGATTATGGAAGTAAAACAATTCGTATTACATGATACTTAAACAATTCTATTTAATAGAGTCTTAATTTGATATTTGTGGTATAATTATAAGCACAAGTTATACACTTGTAGTACATTAAGTGAAGTAATACAGAAAACTGAACTCCCACTTTTCTAAGTATAAGCCACATAAAGTTCAAAGTTTTATGCCTCATCTAATCATTTAAATAACGTACTTAACGTAGCTGTGAGCTGAAACATCTTTGAAAAAGCTCTAAGCAAATGGATATCTATAACATCCTTGGTCATTACATATAAATCAATAGTTTCCTTGCTAATGAATTCTTGCAAGACAATGAAACGATTCTGCCAATTGAAACAAGATAAATTTTTATTCATGAGAGCTGCTGCCAAGTCTCAAGATTTACATTGCTTTAAGAGTTTTGGTCATTATGGCAAGTAGTCATGACTCGAGGCAATGATCCGATAGACGTAAATAATTGTGAAATCAAAATGACTTGCTAGTATATTCGAGATCGGATAAACATTAGTGAACCCAGCAGACAACTCACCCCTTAGTCATTGCATATATTGCAAATCTTTTTAATTATTGTGAATGAGTTCTTTGTTGTAGAGAGAAAACGTTACAAATCAATAAAACGAGATGTGCCGGTTAGAAGGTGGCAGAGAGGAAGACTGAAGCAAATCTTGGAGAACGAGTGTGGTGGCAGGTGGTGGTAGAAGGTTGAGCAAAGTTTAGAACAAAGCTGAGTAGAGAAAGCAAAAAGCTGAATAACGCTACGTTGAGAGAATAGTGTAGAAATGATTTGAGAGATTTTCTGAGTTAGCTAAATTGCCCAAAAGCCCCTTTTAAGAATAACAAGAACTCCTATACATAGGTGTGGGGATTGAGAGTTACATATCTTTGGTATTAATAACATTTTTTTAAAATTGAAATTTATTGAAATAAAAAGAATTACATCCAAGCTTCAAGATCAACAATGCGATGAACTCTAGCTTTAGCTAAGGAGTCAGCAAATAGTTAGCTTCTCTAAATACATGAGAAAACGAAATGGAATCAAAACTCGAATACAAGTTGCACAGCTTATTGATAAGATTGTTGTATTTTCATGGGTTGACATTGATATGATTCAATCACGAAATAACCACTTTCGAATCGCTTTTAATGATAAGATGAGAAGCTGAGTTAAGTCTTGCTTTAACAAAAATGGAGAGAGCTTCGGCAATGGCCAAAAATTCAGCAAGGTTAGTATCTGCAATACCAACGTTTTTTGAGAAAATAAGGCGAATAATACCATCGTCATTCCTGAGAACTCCTCCGATTCCGGTCGGACCAGGCTTTTCCAAAGAACATCCATCAACATTAAATTTCCAGTGACCGCATAGGGGAGGAGTCCAAGTAATATTCTTCCTGATCGTCTTTCTTTAGCCTTGAAACAGAGCTCCTGCAAGTTGTTGGTCAAGAGCAGCATGTCTTCACTCGAAAACTTAGCTGTTAGCCACCAGCAAACTCTAGCTTTAATTAAGTAGCAGATTTTTGATCAAAAGATAGGTGTTTTTTTATTAAAGATGAGATCATTGCGCAAACCATATGGACCATGGAATGGCATAAATGAGGGAGTTCCAAGCGAACTTTTTTTGATTCCATGGATTAATAGAACTCCAAGAGTGAAAGAGAACTTTAAAAGAGCGTGGGAAAACCCATGTCACACCCCACCACCGAACACAAGTGCACCAAATATTCAAAGAGAAAGGGCAGTGGAGCAGAAGGTATCCAAGGTCTCGGTATCTGAACAAAAGCCTCAATTGCTGTCAACATTAATAAGACAACCCCTACTATGCAAAATGTCTATAACTAGGATACAGCCAACAATGGCCTTCCAATAGAAGAGCTCGAGATTAGGAGGGGCCAAGCCTTTCCAAATGAACGAACCATGTTGAATGAACGAGGATTCAAAAATTTCAACTTCCTTACTGTGAAGACTGCAAATTCTGCACCAATTCTATAAATAAATGGAAGACATTAAATAAGTTAAGTATTGAAATGTAGTCTATAATTATTATTATTTTAAGTAATGAGAATAAAGTTTCGAATTTAAAAAATTTAGCAATAATTTTAATACATATATATAATTTAGAAATTATATAAAAAAGTTAGGGATATATATATTAATCAAATAGAGAAAATAAAAGGATATCTTGTACATTAAGGATACAAGTTAAGGAATGCATGAATACATCTACAAAACCTAGGTACATGCATATGTAAGCTATTGGATAATTAAAAATGCAATAAGGAAATTTTTATATATATACACTAAATAAATAAAGGAAATAAAATAAAATAATATATATACCACTATATATACATAAGCATTAGGCAAGGAAATATAATATATATATATATATATATATAAAGAAGAGAAAAGGAGGGAAAAACCGAATGGCTTCCTTAGGATCTGTTTGGTATCGTTTTTGTTTTCTGTTTTCTGTTTTTGTTTTCAGTTTTTTTGGAAACAGAAACAAAAAACATGTTTGACAACATGTTTCCGTTTTCAAAAAACGAAAACGAAAACAAGAATTTCCAAAATTGTTGGAAACAAGAATTTCTTGTTTTCATTGTTTTTGAAAACATGTTTTCATTTCTATTACTATTTATAAGTAAGTAAACAGAGTTTATATATTAATATAATATTAATATTTTTTATAATAAAAATATAAATAATTTTTTAAATAAAATAATATTAAATTTTAATATAAAATATTAATTAAATAATATTTTAAAATTAATATATTATTTTAATATAAAAAAGTTGAAAACGTAAAAAGCAATTAAATATAAATTACATTGAACTATAATTTATAATATTATTTAATTTAAATTTTTATAATAATTTATTTAATATATTATATATTTTAAATAATATCATTTATTATAATTTTGATATGTTAATAATTAATATTATTATCTAATATAATTAATTTTTATTTTACTAAACAATATTATTATTTAATAATATATTCTATCTTAAATTTAAAATATATCACTACTACTATTAAATAATTTAATATTATTAAATAAGTAAATACTTAACATTAAATAATATTATTTATATTCAATATAATACATTTTAATAACTATATAATTTATTATAAATTAATTAGTTAAATATTTTATTTAATAATGTAATATTATTATTACAATTAAATAAAAAATTATTATTAAATATAATTTATGATTATTACAATAAAATTAAATAATATTATTTTATTTAATATTATATTTAACTATAATATTATTTAAATTATATTAAATTTTTATATGATTAAATGAAAATATTTAATATTAGTACTAAATAATATAAAATAATATTATTTAATATCATCTACAGATTATTATTTAATAAATATATTATTTTTTATTTAATTTTTTAAATTTTATTTTGTGAATTGAATTATTATATATGAATCAATTTAAATATTTATTTTCAAAACGTAACAGTATTAAACAAACATGTTTTCTGTTTTCAGAAATTGAAAACAAAACAAAATAAAACAAAAACAGAATTTTCAAAAACAGAAAACATAAAACAGAAAACAGGAAACAATACCAAACGACCCCTTAGAAAGCCATCAGTTCACCTACTCCCACTAACGTGGGAGCAGCAAAAACAAAGAAAAAGGGGCAGAAGCTCTTCTGCCAAGATTAAGAATCAAGAAAAGAAAAAAAAACGAAAAGAAAATTAACTAAAGAAAATAAAAGAAATTACAGCCATTCAATGAATAGAGGAAAGGAGACTAGAGAGAAAAAAAGAAGTTGCTGCAGTGAGTGAGACAATGGAGAGAACGTGAAAGAGCAGATCGGCAGCCAAGAAAGCGTACCAAGAGAGAAGGAAACTGTGGTGTTCGGCTAGTTTGGCACCGGCTTGAAGTCTGTGAAAAGGGACCGCTTGTGGCTGGACAGATCTCTTGTGATTAGCTGAGAATGAGGGAGAAACCATAGCTGCTCGATAAGGCTAAACCAAAGAAGGCTAGGCACTGAAGCTTCACATAAGGAAGGAGATAGGATGTAGGGGACGTGAAGCTTTGGGTGCTACATTTTGGTGCACAAAACAGAGCACTTAGAGAAGGTGATTGAGACAGAGCAAGGCCAAAGAAGTTGGCTATAGTGGTGCTGGAAGATCAAGAGAGTTAAGAGGCAAAAAAGAAACTGAAACTGGAATTTTAAAGGTGAGCAACCTATCAACTAAGGTTGAAAACAAAGGCCTCATTCTTGACGTTAAGCAGGCCACAACAGGGGGCTACATTCTCACTGTATAAATAGAAAATGGACAGGGAAACTTAAGGCGAGACAGTAGTAGAGGGAGCCAAGGAAGCTAGCCAAAGCAAGGCTAAAGCAGGGGTTTCCCTTTCGGTCTGAAGCAGGATAGCAGTAGGGGCTGCTGGTACAAAGTAAAAAGGCAGTAGAGCACTGTTATATTCTCCGTTAAATAGCTCAGACATGAATGGCTGACGCATCTGTCTTGGATGATATAGAAAATAATAAGGGAAGATCAAAGCTGGAAAACCAAGAGAAAAGGAGAGGGAAAGAAAGTAGAAAAAAAATAATAAAATGGGGAACATAGGTCATTCGGCTAAAGTAAAGTGGTAAGATAATTTTGTAATTTCACTATATTGAGACTTGAAATTGTAATGTATATGATTAATTGAAGTTTTGTGTGAATTTGAAACTGTAGTGTAAATAATATGGCCAATTTTGGGGAACTTGATGGAGCTTGTTAGTGGCATGGATGGCTAAGCTTACAAAGCCTTTGGTAAGATATTTATGTAAGTTAGAAGTAACATTATATTGTATTAGATTTTTTTACTTGAATAAATATGATGTGATGATAGCAAATGGTTGGATGATTATGAAGGTGTTAAGATATTAAGATGTTATTTAATATAAGTATGGATTAAAAGAATAATAATCAAGATTGTTGGAAAAATGCTTGATGATGAACTTGGAAATGTTGGTAAATTGTTTTGGAAGATTTTAGGACACTAAGGAGTGTTATTGAATATTTATTTAAATAATCTTGTGAAATAACGATGGAACCTTTATAAAATATATATATATATATGTATGTGTATATATATATATATATATATATATATATATATATATATATAAAGAAACATTGTTGGAGTTGAACGAGTTAATTATTTGAAGCACCGATTGAACAATTGAGAAAATTTTGGAACATGGTGGAATAACTTTAGAATGATTTGGAATGTTAATAGAGTGATATTATTATAATGCTACTATATCATTAGAGTGATGATAGGACTCCAATAGAAAGTTGTGAAAATGTGGAATGTGGTGAAATATGGTCAAAGTTGATAGAACTAGATGAATAGTGAATTGAAGAAAGTATAGATCTTTTGAAAGAGAACGAACTAGTATGGTGAGATGAGGATTTAATATTTGGTGAGTTAGACATTGCGGAGTATGAATTATAGGAATGTTTTGTTCATACAATTTTGAAACTGAACTTGTATGAATGATTTTATGCAACTCAAAAGTGGAGGGGCAGTAGAGAAGACTTATAGATGCTCGCTTAAGTGTTTTGCACTACAAGATTGATTTTGAAAAGTGCTGTATGATTTGGTGAGATAAGGGATATATATAAGAAACGTAGGAGATATTGAACGATTTTAAAATTAACTACCTTGGGCTTTCGAACTACATTGCCTTTAAGAGGTTTTAGAATTTATATTGTTACGCCTTTGCAATTTAGTAAAAATATTAGTTTTGCCATAAACTAGACTAGAATTTAAGTAATGCTTTAAAAATAGAAATTTTTTAGGAAAATTCTGTTTTTGGAAAATATTTATTTGCATAATTTGGAAATAATTATAAGTTTTATCCAAATTTCTGATTTTTTGGCATTTACCATAAATATAGTATTTTAGAAAATATTTACGGATTGCATGATTTGGAAATAATTATAAATTTTATCCGAATTTCTGATTTTCAAGTTTTTATCGCAAATAGGGTATTTTAAAAAATATTTACAAATAATTATAAATTATTTATTTGTGAATTTCTGTGAAGCTTGGAAATGCTATTTTGAATTCCGAATTTTGAAAAATATATATAAAGATGTTTTGAGACATGACTAACTAAAATCACTGTAGTATTAGAACTTTCAGATTACTGTGTGACCTGAGTCCAGTTCGCAGTAGTATTTGACTTTTGGATTATTGTGTGACCTTGATCCAGTATACAATAGTATTTGACTTTCGAGCTGTGTGACGTTGATCCAGTCCACAACAGGCCCAGTTAACACCTGATCAATGCTCACTGCAGACCCCCTTTGGACTATAGCCATATGTCTATTCAACTTGCACTTTCCCTCACGGGAATATTCGAACTGCATGATTGTTATTTAGTCACTAATATGTCTCCACTGCTTAGTATGTGTATGTTTTTATGAATATATTTTCGTATATGAATTCTGGACATTTTGATATTTGCACTTCGAAACCGATATGGTTTATTTCGAATATTTTTATTGAAATTAAATATGATAAATATATATATGTTGGAATTTATGCTTCGAATTTAATTACTTTGTTAAAGTTTAAATGAAATATTTTCTAATGTATTGCATTAGCATGATTTGACTTTTTGAATCATATGAATTTCGACTTCGAATTTTCTTTAAAATTTCGTATTTAATAAATGTTTTAGAAAACTTCCATTTAGATTTACAGTATCTGTCTCTTTATAAATATTTCTTACTAGGCTTTATAAGCTCAACCCCTCTTCTCCTTCCTAGATTATTGCAGAAGGCTTTACCACGTGAGGAGTTCTGGCACCGTCCTTCGAGGCTTTTTGTACCGACCTTGAAAGTATATAGTGTACAGTTATTCTTTTTGTATTCAAACTTGTATTATAATACATTATTAGAAAGTGAGGATATAATTAAAGAAAGTAAATAATACATTTAGGTCATGTTTGGTGCATAGGATGATGGATAGGATAGGATGATATTTATCTTATTTTATGTTTGGTGCACACATTAAAGGGAGAATTGGATTACAAGGAAGATTAGTCATCCTCCTAGTATAGGATAACTTAATCCTCTTCAAAAGGTGAGGATTATTCCTAATCTTATAGGATTAGAAATAAATACTCATATTTTATTATTTTATCCTTAACATTTATATTTAAAAAGTAACTTAAACATTGTAATAAAATAGTAAGGATCTTTAATTAGTTAATATAAATTTTTTCCTTCTTTTTAATTTTTCCTTCTTTTTCTTTCTTTTATTTTTTTCTTGTTTTTGATTAAAGAAAAACTATAATTTTGATAAAATAATATTTTCTTGTACACATTTTTTTAAATTACTTTTTAGAAAATAAATTTTCAAACATAAAAATTATTATAAAATATATTTTTTAACTAGTTTTTTCTTACATTTAATTTTTATTTTTTCTTTCTTAATTTTTTTTCTTGAAAAAAATGAAAGAAAAATGACTATTAACCATAAATTATTAGAAATTATATATTTTTTAATTCATCAAAATTGAATTATTAAATTTAACTTGTATATTTCTCATTTTTTTGTTTTCTATATTTTCTTATAATTGACAAAAAAAAAAAGAAAGAAGGTAAAGAAACCATAAAAATAAAGAAAAATATATAAGAATAGTCTTTTGAAAAATTTAATGTAATTAAAAAATAAACTTATTTCCAAGAAAAACTCAATTTTTTTTAAAAAATATATTTAATTTACAATAAAAATTATTTTAAATTTAAATCATATAAAAGAAATAAAAAAATACAGAAAATGTTTTTTTTATAAAAATTCATTTCTTAACAAAATATTTTTTTTGAAAAAGTAATATAAATTTTTTAAAAGTACTTTTTTATTAAAAAATCAGCTAATAAATTGGACTATTAATTATATTATTATAAATAATATTTAAAATTTTAATTTTTCATTTATATTTATAACAAAAAAATTATAAATTTAAATTATGTTACTTTAAAAAAGAGTACTTAAAAAGATCATTTTATACTATTTTTAATTTTACACATAACAAATATTGTGAAAGACATAAAAAATCATCCTACCCTATTCTTAATCCTTGTACACACCAAACATAAGATAGGATGATATAATTTAATATTATCCTATCTATAATATTATATTATCTTATTCTATTCTCATCCTATACACCAAACATGACCTTAGTGTATGTTTGGCACATGAGATTATTTAAAGGATAGGATGATAATCATTATATCACATGTTTGTTATGTAATTAAGTAATAGGATAAGATTAGTGGGAGGATTAGTCATCCTATACTAAGAGGATGACTTAATCCTTTAAAAAAGTAAAAGATTATTTTTAATCCATAGGATAGGATATATTTTAAAATTTTTTAGGATATATTTTAAAATTTTTTTAAGAGAAAATTTCCTATTTTACCCTTAAATTTAATAAATAAAATTTTAAATTATTAAATTATCAAAAAAAAATAATTGATTAAACCAAACAATCGGGTAAACAAATTTTTACCTTTTCATTTCGAAGTTCAAAACTTCTCGGCGAGTCTTCTCTTTTCCGGCTAGTCTGCTCTGCTCCGGCCAATCTTCTTTGCTCCGACCTCTCTTCTCTGCTCCAGTCACTCTTCTCATGTTTCCAGGTAACCAAACATTTCGATTTTTCTTTCAACTTTTTTTGGATTCATTTGTTTTTTTTTATATTATTGTTAAACATTTCGATTAAACAAGTCATCTTCTTAGTGCGATTCTTCTCTATTCATCTATTTAGTTTTAATTTTTTTGTGTATTTTAAATCTATTTTCTCTCATTTTCTTTTCGATTTTCTTGGAAACCAAACGAGTTTGTTTTTTGGAGATGGCTTCTTACTCTAGTTTTCTTAACAAATATTTTGTTTTTGAGTTTCTCTTGATACCTCGATTACCATTTTTTGCTGCAATTTTAACAGTATGATAAGAAATTCAGGATAGCCTGTATCTGGAACTGTTTTCTGCTTGAGAATGATTGTGTAAAACTTGTTCATCCTATACTCTTTTGGTTCATTGGATCTTGGTTTGCCAAGTGAACTGAAATCTCAATGTCTTACTTTTCTTCTTGGGCATGGCTTATGAAGAGATTTTTTCATCTTGAATAGAGATGCCCTTCGTGGAACCTGTCCTAGCAAACAAGAGATGTATGTGCTCTAGAGGCACCTTTCTTGTTCCAAGAATGCCTTAGTTACATTTCATGAACCTTGTTTCTGAAATTGAAATTCAATTGAGCTTTAGGGGATAAGGAATCATTGGATGCTTTGTTGGCAAATTTCTTGTAGTAATTAATAACAAAGTGAATCTGCTTTTTATTCTTTTATAGTGAAACTAAGAGGCGCATTGCTATTTCTATAGCTGTGTGCCAATTTTCTATCAAACATGATTAAATGTGGTCAGAATAACATACACATTCCATGAATGCCTTAAAAATCATGAGAGTTTTAAGCATAAAAGTCTCACCAGTCACCATCCCTTGAAATCTGACGATGGCGGAGGGAAATGCAAGCTTAAAAAAGTTACCAAAGACTTGAATCTAGCTAGCTAACTTATGATCTAATCAATAAGCTACATTATGTGTGTGTATGGTAGATACTAATTGCAAGTGTCTTGAGGGCAGTTCTTAAGATTACTATTCGAAAGGTTGCAAATAAATGCAATTGTTCAAGGACTAACATAAAGATTTTTTAATGTACTATACTGAAATTGTTTTGTTCTTGATGGTTGTTGTTATTGCCTGTTGCTGTTGATGGTTCAACACATCATTGTAATTGTCGCTGGCAAACCAGATACATTGTTAATGTTAATACAAGAATTTTGTTCTTATGACCACATAATTCTAAATCTGAGAAGACATAGTAACTGTCTAAACTACTTCATTTATAATCATTGCCCTCTTTGAATTAGCATTTTTACTTCTGAGTTTCTCAACAGAATTTTCTTATCCCTCTTTGCATTCTCTTGGGATGTCTTCAGGGCTATTACCATGCTCAACTAAACTTCTGGCTGATGCTAATTGTTTCCTGTTGTTTAGAGCCAATGTCCCAGCATGACGCAAACATAGCAGTGGTCATATTCAAGTGCCCATCCTGTGAAAGAATCAAGACAATATAATTGTGAAGTTCTGTTCCAGGTAGTATTTTCAGGATGCTTTAATCAAATTATTTCCATGCTAAACTATACTAAAACTGGTTGAGTGGGGACTTACTTCTGCAAAATATCTGATATTAAATGTCGGATTTCACTTTTTCTAGAGAAGTAGTGATTTTACTCTAGTTTCCTCTAAATTTGGCCCAGTTCCTTTCTCACTTTACCTATCCTTAGCCTATAATTTTTTAGTATTTTTTGTTAAATTTTTAAATTTAAATGTCATTTTTGGATGGTTAATTGATTGACACAAAATGCTAGCTGGCACTTGAAGTTTCTCATCTCTTTGATCCAAACTGTTTCTTTACATAAAATAAACTTCACATAACTCTCAAATCTATGGTTCTACAGGATGATGGAGTTAATGACATCAAATGCTTCATTTTAGCGAGAATGCTGACTTAGCTAACCAAATATAGCCTCATTCTTATTCTAGTTCATGTTGCTTGCACTGATGTGATCATTTAGTTGGCTTCCACGTTTAGCTGTCAAAATTTCTTTATTTCTTTTCTTGTTTTCTTTTATTTTCCACCTTTCCAAATTCATGTTATGATTCAAGCCAGTGTGATTCTGCTATAATGGTACATTCTATACCATTTGATTTCCTTTTTATGTAGGATTGTTATAAAATAGGTATATGAAGGTAACTAAAGTAAAAGGCTCAAACGAGTTCTGTTCTTCCAAACTTTCTGAAGAACTCAATTTAAGGCAAAACAGTGTAAATTTGATGTTCCGATTCACTGCAGATATCTAAACAAAAAAATCATGCATGTATGCTATGTTTGTAACTGGTAAGTTGTAATTTTTATTGAATTTTTATAATGTTTATAACTGTGACTACTGATACTTTTGCTCAAGGTTCATGATTATGCATTGATTAATCTGATCTTGTGATCAATCATTTGGTTACACCAAGACTAGTTGCATTGGAGAAAATATATTTGCTTATACCAAGGCATGTGAGGAGTCTTGAGTGCAGAAAAAGTGATCTGCTGCTCCCTCAATTTTTTGAATTGTCACCTGTGGATCCACGTGAATTTTCACAACCAAAAGACAATGAAGCTATATTAGATTTTGAAATCAAAAAAATCATACACCACTTTCTTGAATGAAACCACATTATAAATTAAAGTAAAATCAGGCTGTTGCATGCTTGTGACTGAAATGTGTTTGAATTGACTGATGTTGAGGATTTCAACTGAGCTTGCTTGTACAGAAGAAAACTACAGAAAAAGAAAACACATTCTGTTTTGATCTTATCATTTTGCTACAAAAGTCTTCCACCTTTTGCTTCCTCTTCAATGTATCCTGTATTAGACAAATCAGTTGTTTGAGATTAAAACAAGTCTTGATCAAATAAACAGTGTCAACAATCTCTTTCTGCAATCCAATCCCTGACATGGAAAAAGATAAATAATGCTGTGTTTTCAGCGCCTAGTTATTCTATCAGAATTTTCCATACAGTTATGTTTTCTTTGATTTTTTCTTTACGTTTGATTACTGCCTTAAAATTGATTACTACCTAATATCAAGATACCATGGTTTCTTTTATGATGTAGTTATGAACTATGTTTCACTCTTTGACTAGATTGTTCTTCATGACTCAGGTTGCTACAGTTCTTTGTTGTGCACTTGCTACATTTGCTATGGTAAGATCAAAAGCTTCCAAACTTGACTTTAGACATGCTTCCTCTACTTGGTATCCCTATCTCCTAGCAATTTTATGATATCTCAACCTTTTTTTTGTCTTGTCTATAGATGGAGTTTGAAGAATATTTTGGAAAGTGCAAAAAAGATCGACGTTCATGGACCATCTTTGGCTCCTACTTTGATAAGCCTAGTGAAAGACTTGATCGCATTGTTGAGAAAATTGGACATGGAAAGCGGATCTATGATGATCAAAGGAATGTTCCCTAGGAGCTTGAGAAAATGGGTTTAAGCACTGAGGACATGATTGAAGTTGGTATGAAGATAATGGACAAACCTCAAAATGTTCATCTATTTTGGGGTTTCAAAGGAGATGCTAGAGTAGCCTTTGTTCAACGTCTACTTGCAAAGTAAAGCTTTTTAGTATAGGTTATAAATACTAGTTTTGTTAGTATTGTTCTCGTTATAATTGTCAATAGCATGATTCTACTAGCAAACTTATTATTTTTGGGATTGTTAGTATTAATGTTACTTTTGTTTTAAGAAATTGTTCTTGATTCCAAGAAAAACTTGTTATTTCTACTGATATTTTTTACATGTAAAAATTGTGTTGCTATATTACATAAAAAAAAAAAATTGCTTTGCTATAAGTTTTATTTTTATATGATTTTTTACTATTTTTTATTGTTTGATCCATGATTTCATATTTTTTTGGTTATTTTTAAATTATTATTGTGTGACTTGAAAGAAAAAAAATGTCAAGTTTTGAGTTAATATATAAATAAGGGTAATTTTGTCCAACAAAAAATATCATCCTATTCTAATTTTAATCTTGTACATAACAAACATGGTAAAGGATAAAAAATCATTTTATCTTATGCTTAATCCATGTACACACCAAACATATGATAGGATATTATCATCTAATCTTATTCTATTCACAATCTTATATTATCTTATTCTATTCTTATCTCATGCATCAAACGTGACATTATAGTTTGTCATGATGCATGCGAATCTGATGGATACGAAACTTTTTAATTAATATAGTTTATATGAGATTGCATGCTTACTTAGAAAATTAGAATTGAGACCAACAAGATTTATACATATTGATTTAGTTAATGTAAATTTAGTTTTACAATGAATCCGAAACACTAAAAATAGCCCAACCAACTATAAAAACATGAAAAAAGTTAATCTGAATTTCGGTAAATTGGGATGTTACTGTTACGAAATGAACTAGAATTGTAAGGAGACTATTAAGGGAATGGATCCACACGTTTCTGTCAGAAGCAAAAGGAGAGAAGGTGATAGACTGCAGAGCGGACCCATTGATTTAATTCCCAGTCAAAGAGTTTTCTTCTGAGGGGAATGTGCCAATGGAACTCAGAACCTTCCCAAGAGCCAAAATCTTAAATGAATCCATCTTTGTTGACCGCAAGAGCCTAAATTCTCCTAAAAGAATCTTTGAGAATAAGAATATGTATCAATTTGTCTGTCCAAATGCGGATTCTCGAGCCAATACCTGCACAAAGAAAGAAACTTGATTGAAAAATGCTAGTATGGGCGAGGAGAAGGCCATAATGCAGATTCAGGAATGAAATACTTCTCGGAGATGACTTTTTTCCACAAAGCAGAGGAAGAGGAACCGAATCTCCACAACCATTTCAACAATAAGGCTTTATTACAAACATCCAATTTCAAAATCCCCAAACCACCATTGCTCTTACTCTTTTATATTGAATTCCAATGAATAAGTCTGAGTTTTCTTTTGTCATCGGAATCGCCCCACAGGAATTGCCTCTGGATTTTTTCAAGTTCATGAATCACCCCTTTCGGCATTTTGAAAATTGACAGATAGTGAATAGGCAAGTTTGAAAGGGATGATTTGATCAAAGCAATTCTGCCACTCTTTGAAAGAAGATTGTTCTTCCATAAACTAAGCTTGCATTTTCACTTATCATTTCATCACTAGTTTTAATCCCATAGAGAGCTGTTTTGGAGTAATTCACTTTCAACCCGTATAAAAGATGGAAACATCGCAGAATTCTTTTTATGGTCTTCAACTGTTCCAGATCGGGATAACAAAAGATGATCGTGTCATCTGCAAATTGGAGATGCAAAATTTGCAGATGACCTTGGCCAATCATAATTCCATTGAAGAGAACAAACTCGAGGCTTTACGGAGAAGAAAAGAGAAATTGTTGACAGATGTTTTCTTCCTTCCCTGGAAATTGATCTGTTGTTCTCTTGCCAGATTCTTGAAGTTATCAAAATAAAAAAATGCAATATATCCCACTGTAAAATCCATACAGCTTTGTTTTATGAAATGATTTTAATTGAAATTTCTTTTTATTAAAGCTCAATCGCTTGTTATTGTTAGTCTTTTATTTTCCAAACTTTAATGTTTTATTTTTTTTTTTGAAATTTAAAGTAAAATTGATTAATAGACAAAGTAAATTACAACCCAGTCAAAAAATCTGAGTCACGATTTACACCAAATTAGACTAAAAAGTCTACTACAAAGTTTGCTTCCCTGTAAATATGCACAAAAGAAGCATTCCCTAAACATAAATTAAAATTCTTCAACTTGTTGATAAGATTGTTATATTTTCAGGGACTGTCAAAAATATTGTTGATTCAAGAGATTAAACTTTAATGTTTTATGTTCTTCTAAATAGTAACTTATTCTATTTTCATTGGCATTTTTTATGGGAAGATTAAAAATTTCTTTTAATGTAAATGATTTTACTCGATTTTTTTTTCTTTGTTAAGATTACAATGGAATAAACCTCTACCAGTTGCCTAGGATTGTGTTATTCTGGATATTCCTGGAGCAGAGATGTCAGTGACAAGAGGATTTTTGTTTTCCAAGCAAATAGTAAATATTACTGGGAAAGAATTAATCGCTAATTCGGATAAATTACTAAAATAATAATCACTAGTCTTTATAATTCTTTTTGTCAAACTTTTTATACTGTTTAATTTTATTTATTTGATTTACTATTTATACTAATGTGAATGTGTGAAAACTTCGCGGAAATAGATTTTTTGAAACCATGACATTTTTTCAAAAATTCATTTTTGGGGAGCTTGAAAATTTTGGAAATTAAAATTTTCATAAGATCAGCAATGATAAAATTTTTATGACTATTTTTGTTATAACATAAAAAAAATGTGATTAAAAAAATTGATTGTGAATAAGATTTCTCGACTCATATTGTTTGTATTCATTTATCTACGTGGATGATGATAATTTTTTTTGGTGTAAACTACAAGTATTCTCATCCGTTTTAACGATCTGAGTCTAATCCTGTTCGGGATTTAGTCACAGTTAAGGCTCTTCACCCCTCCCCAAAGATGTGTTTAGTAGGAGTCGAACTTAAGAGCTCTTCTCACAAACTCAGCCTACGTTGCGAACTGAGCCACAACCCTTGGATGGATGATGATAATTTTGTTTTCTACCTTTCAGAACCAAAAACCCAAAGCACCTAATGAGGGTATTAGGACCCTAAATGAAGTTAGGGTCAGTGAACAAGAAAATTCTCATTGCTAATGATCAAGCCTACTCAAAAGAAAGATGTAGTTTATTTGCTTGGAACGAGGGCTCTAGCTTGGCTTAGAAAATCATATGCAATGGATTCCATTCCCATGTAAGGATCAGACCCAAAAGGTCAAAAGTTACTGCCGTTTGATTTATCACATGCCTAGGCAAAAGTTATGGTGTTTTAATAATATCCTTCCAACGTAATGATATTTTTTTTACATGACCATTCTCGATAAGATTGAATACCTACTAAAGATAGGTTGCATTATTGGGATCTTGAAATTAATGATGATTTATGCATCATACTAAAGATAGGTACATCATTTACACTTTTTTTTAAACAGTAGAAGGAAGTTTCACACTTGAACCAGTTTTATAGAAAAGTGATAAATTAGAAAAAGGATACAGTGTGAAAGTTAAAGGATAAATTCTTTTTTTTTTTTGAAAGGTAGAAGTTTTTATTAAAGAAAAAAAGATTACATTCAAGCAATTAAATCAGAATTCTTATAAACTGCAGATTTAGCTAGGTAATCGGTAAAGAAGTTTGTTTTTCTGAAAACATAAGCAAAAGAGATCTCTCTTAAATCAAAACAAATATTAAAAAATTTGTTTATCAAGTTGTTGTATCTCCAAGGGCTCTCCTTAATATTATTAAGCCATGAAATCACCACTTGAAAATCACTTTCAATGATGATACAAGGAATAGGGGACGCTTTGGAATGCACAATTGTTAAAGGATAATTTCTTAATTTTCACTACATTATATAAAGATTACTTTTAAGTGCTTTATACTTATCGCACATAAATAACATATAATAATAAGATACATAAGCATTTGCACAAATCTTTTACACAAGTTTTCCCCATATTTAAAAAAATGAAAAAATAAAAAACGAATTTATCAAATTGCGACATGTTGAAGTGGGTTGTGGAAATAAAATTTTTTGTATTACGTTCTATTTTTTATGTATGATCTTTCTGTGTGTATTAACTAAATTGGTTGAAACAGTCTTGATATGGTTGTACTACTGTCATTTTGGATAAATAAATGTACTTAATGTATCTAGATTCTTAAAGGATTTCTCGATTCTTAATAAAAAAAAATGTTTCGATTACTTCAGATGATTTGGTTCAAAGAAGGCATCAAGTTGTTAGAAGTTCTGATGTATAAAATTAGAAGGTTGCCAAGCAAAACGATGAAGGCCACCATTTATCACAACAGTGTAACTAAGTGACAATTTGAATGTGATCACCATTTATGAACTGACTTCTGTTATTTGAATTTTTATGTTTATTTTAATTGCATTTTATTTTTATTATTTTATTACATTTTATCTTTTCCTAGTTAAGAAGTTACAATTTATTTCGCAAATTAGAAACTGTAAATATATAGCACAAATTAGACACTTGTAGTACTTCAAGTGAAGTAATGCAAAAAAAACTGAATTCTCACTTTTCTAATTATGAACCACATGACATTCAAAATTTTATGCCTCATTAATAATTTAAATGGCGTACTTAGTATTGCTGTGAGCTGAAAAATCTTTGAAGAGCTCTAATTAAATGGATCTAACTCCTTGGTCATTACCCTATAAATCAATATTTCCATACTAATGAATTCTTGCAGCACTACAAAACGGTTCTGCCTGGAAAGAAATCTCGCATTGCAGATCTTTTTGACTCTGGAAAGAACTTGTCTCTCTTAGTCATCGTTTAGTCAATTTTACTCATTGCAATATACTATTCTTCAGAAACATTGGATTCTACTTGGAAAGAGATCATTGCATTGCAGATCTTTTTGACTATAGAAAAGAACTTGTCTCCCTTAGTCATCACTTAATCTTCTTGGATTCTTCCTCGAAAGAATATCATAGCAGATATATTTGACAAAAAATACCATCATCACGCGCTTTCATTATTGAGATTGGTTTAGAAAAAGGGTTGGGAACGAATGTCAAGGAAAATTGTTCACAAATGTTTTTCTTCTTCTCCACTGAGCTGCTTTTAAAGTCAAGGGAATTATGCATTGCTGTAAAGAAAGAGTACACAAAAAATAAAAGAGTACTATATCGGCCAATGCATAATCTACTTTCCACAAAGCAATTAGTCTTTAATTTTATTGATATAACTCTTTGGTCATTACCCTATAAATCAATAATTTCCATGCTAATGAATTCTCGCTGGACTACAAAATGATTCTGCCTGGAAAGAAATCATTGCATTGCAGATCTTTTTGACTATAGAAAAGAAAGAGTACTCTATCGGCCAATGCAGAATCTACTTTCCACAAAGCAATTAGTCTGTAATTTTATGGATATAACTCCCTGGTCATTACCCTATAAATCAATAAGAATCATGCTACAAAATGATTCTGCCTGGAAAGAAATCATTGGGCTACAGATCTTTTGACTATAGAAAAGAACTTGTCCCTCTTAGTCATCACTTAATCTTCTTGGATGCCTCATTAATAATTTAACTGATCTGCGTTTGAAATCAAGGGAACTATGCATTGTTGTAAAGCAAGTGTACTCTATTGGCCAATGGAGAATCTACTTTCCACAAAACAATTCGTCATAAACAGTACGCGGTGTCACATATGATCAAAGCAATTCGTCAAAATCAATGCAGTTCGTCTCTTCCTGGAAACAACATCACATGCGATCTGTGACCAAAAATACCACCACCACTACGCCTCGTCACAGTTACACATATTCATTTGAAGAAGAGGTTGGGCAATTTAATAGAGAAATTTTTGACAAATGTTTTCTTCTCTCCCTGGAAATTGATCCGTTGTTTTCTTGCTTGATGCTCAAACTTGACCGTGTTCTTAGTGTCAGATAAATAAACTTAAAAGGAACTGTATCAAACACCAGATTGAAATATCTTCCTCTTCCACCTCCTCCTCCTTAACTATGATGTCCTTGCCATCATCATCTTCATCATCTTCTATTTTTCAACAAAAATACGATGTTTCCTTGAGTTTTAGAGGTCAAAATACTCGCAAAACATTCACTGATCATCTATATGCTGCTTTGAAAAGGAATGGAATCGTCACCTTCAGAGATGATCCAATGATAGTATAGTGAATCACCTTATAATGATAAATTTATCAACGACTTCAAATTTTATCAACGACTTTAAATGATATAAAATGCCCATTTTCTAATAATATTTCTTTCACATAGGATTTCTCAATTCTTAGTTAATGAAATGAGCATTTGGAATCATAAATAAATAAATAAATGGACAGTAACACACCTAAAATTTTTAATTTCCCTGAGACGACCTAAGGGCTTACCCTTTTTTTTCTCTCTTTCTCTTCTGTTTTATTAAGCTAGACTCTTTTGGTTGCTGCACCGACTACTTTAACTCTCTCCCTTCATAAACGGTAGTCACAAAGGCGAAATGTACAATTATTCCCCTTTGCTCGTATGAATTGGTTTAAAGAAAACATCAAGTTGGTAGATATTCTAATGTAATGGTGGCATGGTAAAATCTGGAAGGTTGCTTTCTCCTTTCATTACCCAAGCAAAACGAAGAAGGCCACGATTTAGCACAGAACAGTGTAACTTAATGACAATTTCTATGTCATCACCATTTATGAACTGGTTTTTTTTTTTTTGTAAATTGTTATATTTACTTTTTATATTATGAAACTCGTTATGTATATTTTTAACAATGTAAGTATACTCAATCACCTTGCAACAATAAATTTACATTTTGCAATGACTTTAAACCTTATGAAATGCTCATTCAGGTTGGAATTGGACTACTTGTGCTGCAACAGTATTGTGGCATTAATGGCGTTCTATTCTATTCCAGTACCATTTTGGAAGCTCTAGTCAGCTTAAGCTTGTTTAGGCATTATTGAAACATTTACCAGAGAAAAAATGTCGAATTTTTTTATCATTAGTTTTGGTTATAAGCAGGATCAGTGAAAATTCCGACTTTGATTTCAACGTTATAAGCAATATCAGTGAAAAATCATCTATGTTGTTTATGAGCAATAACAGCCTCAGGAAAATATTGAATTTCAACGTTAAAATAAATCAGCTTCAGATGGTATTATTAGCTAGCATCAATTCTGCCACCAGTATCAGCGATCAAACAGTAGATTTACTGACAGGACAGGATGCAGAGTTAATTGGTGCATGCACCAAGTACTTTGACTGGAAAATTTTTGGAGGCATTGATTTGGACAATTCTTTGTGCTCTCAATTATGACATATCGTTACAAATACCACCCATGCCACCCTTGAGGGACTTATTTGTCTAGTGTGAACTTCCTTTTCACTATTTTAATTGGATTCTCAAAATTGGATTTTATATAGCCTAATGTATATATGATGTTTATTTTTTTTATTAGGTACATTTACGTAACCATATTTAAGTTTAAACTTTATAATTACTTCTTTAATGATTAGTCTAAGAGTCTACAATGATCCCTGCAAAACTAATTATTGTCATAATAAAAAATTTGTTGCCTAAGAGGATTTGTATTCAAATATATTGTAATGATAAAATAAAATATAAACAAGACATTAAGTTATTACTAAAATAAATTTAATTAATAACAAAGAAAAGTCATTGCAATAGATTTTTTTTCGCAACAATTTTTTTTTTTATGTTATGAAAGTTGTTAAGCATATTTATAACAATGAGAGCATACTCAATCATCGTGCTACGACTTTAAACATCATGAAATGCTTATATTGTAGTAATAGCTCTGCCACAAAGATTTCTCAATTCTTAGTTAATAAAAAAATAATTATATTTCACCAAAAAAATATAAACAATAAAAAAATAATTATTATATATATTGTCAGTATAATTTTTTAACTTCATAAATAAATTAAAAATAATTACATGTATCATTTAAACATATTTAAAAAAATAAAATAAGACATAAATAAATTGATAGCAACATGCCTAAAATTCTTAATTTCTCTGGAGGAGACCTAGGGGCCCACGCTTTTTTTCTTTATTTCTTTAAGCTAGACTGTTTTGGTCACTGCACCGACTACTTTAGCTATCATCCTTCATAAACAGTAGTCAACAAAGCAAAATGTACAATTATCCGCCTTTGGTCGTATGAATTGGTCCAAAGAAAGCGTGAACTTGGTAGATATTCTGATGTAATGGCATGGTAAAATTAGAAGATGGCTTTCTCCTTTCATTAGCAAAGCAAAACGAAGATGGCCACCATTTTATCACACAACAGTGAAACTTAATGACAATTTGAATCTCATCGCCATTTATGAACTGACTTTTTTTTATTTGAATTGCTATGTTTTTTTTAATTGTATTTTATTTTTATTATTTAATTACATTTAATCTTTTTTAGTTATGAAGTTACAATTTAATTTAATAATTTATTTATTATTTTTCGGACTTTTTTGTTTAAAAATTCATATACCGAACACAGTTATTTTCAATATTTTGAAACTATTTTTTATTGTCATATACGAAACATATTTTTTAAAATTTTTAAATAAAATATAAAAATTGTTCTCAGAAAATGAAAATTGAAAATAAATATAAAAAATTTTCTAAAACTAAATAGACTCTAATAGAGTCTTAATTTGATATTAGCGGTGTAAAAATACAGTACAAATTAGAAACTTGTAGTACATTAAGTGGAGTAATACAGAAAATTGAATTCCGACTTTTCTAATTATGAACCACATGACCTTCAAAATTTTATGCCTCATCTGAAACATCTTTGAACAGCTCTAAATTAGATGGATCTAACCTATAAATCGATTTCCTTGCTAATGAATTCTTGCAGCGATCTAATAATTACCCAATGCAATCTACCATTCTTCCTCCATAAACATTAGACCCTTTAATCTTCTTGGATTCTACCCGGAAAGAAATCGTTGCCGATCTTTTTGACTAGAAAAGAGCTTGTCTCCCTTAGTCGTCGTCACTTAGTCAATTTTACCCAATGTAATCTACTATTCTTCTTCCATAAACATTAGTCCCCTGAGTCTTCTTGGAATCTTCCTGGAAAGAACCAACCGCCCAAAATATTCTATTGGTCAATGCAGAGTCTACTTTAAGCAAAACAATTCTTCATGAACAGTAGTTCGATTCTTCCTGGAAAGAGCATCACATGCAGATCTCTCAAAGTTACTACTTACTATGTAGATTCGTTCGAAGAAGAGGTTGGGCAATGTAAAAGAGAAGTTGTTGACAGATTTTTTCTTCTTTACTTGGAATTCAAAATAAAAAAATTCAAAATATCCAACCATAAAAACTATACAGTTTCTTTTAATGAAATAATTTTAATTGAAATTTCTTTTTTATTAAGCTTAATCACTTCTTGTTGTTACTCTTTAATTTTCTGTTTAGAACTATGTTATAAAAATAATCAAATTGGATCAGCACCATTATAAGAAGAAGATGAATGTCATCAATCAGCATATTTTCACATTCAAATTAATTTGACTGCAAGCATGTGTTGTTGAAGTCCCCATAATATTGTAGATCACACCCTCATGCATTGCTGCAATTTTTGTTTCAGTTTTTACAAATTAAAAATAAAGCAGCAGATCAAATTCTTAATTTCTTTGGAAAAGTCCTCAACCGTCCACTTTTTCCCTTTCTTTTTTTAATTAAACAGGAGTCCACGAAGCAGTCAACTCCGCTAATCTTCTTCGATTCTTCCTGGGAAGAGCATCACAGCAGATCACCGCCCATCTTTTTATTTTTTTCTCTTTCTTTTTCTTTTTCATTAAATTAGAGACTCTTCTTGGTGAGTACGCTGTCTACCTTACGCAAAGCTATCTTCCTTCAAAAACGTTAGCCAACAAAGCAATCAACTCCTCTCATCTTCTTCGATTCTTCTTGGAAAGACCGTCACAGCGTGTCTTTAATCCAAAATGCCACCACTACGCCCTTTCACATGTATTATAAGATTCCTTTGAAAAACAGGTTGGGAAATGTAAAGAAAATTGTTTGCAGCTGTTTCTTCTTAATTTCCTTGGAAATTGATCGGTTGTTCTCTTGCTTCATGCTCAAACTTGACTCTGTTTTCAGTTTCTGATAAATAGAAGCAAAGGGAACCGTCTCATACACCAGATTTAGATATCTTCCTCTTCCACCTCCTTTTTAATTATGTTGTCGTTACCATCATCATCATCATCACCTTTTTCTTCTATTTCTCGACAGAAATATGATGTTTTTCTGAGTTTCAGAGGTGAAGATACCCGCAATACGTTCTCCGCTCATCTATATGCTGCTTTAAACCAAAAAAGAATAGTCACTTTCAGGGATGATCCAAAGCTTGAGGCTGGAGAAGAAATTGCACCAGAACTCTTTAAAGCAATTCAAGAATCATGGTGCTCAGTAATCGTTTTCTCAAAAACATATCCATTTTCAAGTTGGTGCTTGGAGGAGCTTGCTGAGATTGTTGAACAGAGAAAGAAGAGGAGGCATAAAATTTTCCCAATTTTTTATGATGTGGATCCATCTGATTTGAGAAAACAAAGAGAAAGCGTTGAGGTAGCCTTTGCCGAACATGAAGAGAGATACAAGGAAGATAAAGACAAGATTCAAAGGTGGCGAACTGCTTTAACTGAAGTGGCTAATATCAAAGGATGGCACTTAAAAAACAGGTTGCTCATTCTTTTCTTTTCTTTTCGAGTTTTCATTTTTAAGGACTACGAAATTGTTTTTTGCTTTACAAATTTGTAAAATTTCATTTAACCGAAGGCTAATTTCTGTGTTTATGATGTAGTAACATAGCTAGCCTTACTACTTTTTCTTGCACTGTTTTTCACCAGAGACTCTACTGGTAATAAAACACTATTATCATTTTTCTCCTTGATTTCTTGGCTCATTTAAAGACATAAACTTAGCCATTTTTATTAGCAGGTCATTTCTTAAGAAGAAACTAAATTTTTAGTTCTCTTTTGTATTTGTAGGGATGAATCAGTCTTTATTAGAGACTTTGTTAAAGAGATATCAGCAAAATTACCTCAAACATATACAGTCGTTCGTGATGACTTGATGGGAATTGATTCACGTTTGGAAGAGTTGCATTCCAAAATAGACATTGGGGAAGATGATGTCCGCATTATAGGAATTTGTGGTATGGGCGGCATTGGTAAAACGACTCTTGCAGAGGTTGTTTATAAGCAAATGTCACATGATCACTTTGACGGTAAAAGCTTTCTTTATAATGTTCGAGAAAAGTCAGAAAGTGGACTTGTTTCTTTACAGAAACAACTTCTTTATCAGATCTTGTCGGAAGATTGCAAATTATTCGATGTACATGATGGGAAGTCCACGATTAGTCATAGACTATCTGACAAGAGGGTTTTTGTTGTTATCGATGACGCTGATAACTTTAAACACTTGGAATGCTTTGTTGGAAGGCGTGACTGGTTCGGTGGAGGGAGCAGAATCATTGTAACAACTAGAGATGAACATTTGTTGCGATCCTACAAAGTGAATGATGTGTATAAGCCCACAACACTAAATGAAAAAGAATCACTTCGGCTTTTCAATTTGAAAGCATTTGATAGTGATAAAATGCCGAACAATGATTTCGTTGAGCTTGCTCAACATGTTGTGGAATATGCTGGTGGTCTTCCCTTAGCTCTTGAAGTTTTGGGTCGTTTCTTCTGTGATAGAGATGTAGCTCAATGGAAAAGTGCAATTGAAAGACTCAAAAGAGATTCTAACAAAGAAATTCTAGACAAACTTCAAATAAGTTTTGATGGATTAGAAGAAAGAGAAAAGATATATTTCTAGATATAGCATGCTTCTTCAATGGGGAGGAGAAAGGTTTTGTAATGAAAATATTACATGGCTGTGAGTTTTTCCCAGATATTGGAATCGATGTTCTCCTTAAGAAATCCCTTATAAAAGTTGATAAATACAACAAATTGAGGATGCATGACTTACTACAAGAGATGGGAAGAAAAATTGTTAGACAAAAATGCCTCGATGAACCTGGAAAACGTTGTAGATTGTGGGAGGAAAAAGATGTCTATCATGTCCTAACAAGAGACACGGTAAGTTATCACATAAATATTGCATATTTAATTATTTAGCATCTCCACAATAAATTATCAGTTTATTTAGTACGTAGTTAGATAAGTTACTAGTTTGACATTAAGATAGACTAAAATTTTGAAATTAAGATAGTCTTAAAATTTTGAAATTGTGTTAAGAATGTTCTTTAATATATGAATTGAATAAGATTTTGTGATAGTTTTTCTTTCTACCAAGTGTATATCTTATTATAGTTTTTTTATGAATTATAATCACAATTAAATATTACATTTTATATAAAAAAAAATAAATAAAAAAGATAACTAAATCAATCAATAATTTAATATGAAAAGAGATCAAAATTCACGTAAAAAAAATACTTAAATTTGAAGCTGTGAAGTCCTAAAACCTCTTTTTACAATTAAGGCAAAGCCTCGTTAACTTATAAATTTATGACTATTATTATATATTTTTTTATTTTAATTTCTCATGTCAATTTAAATAAAAACAAACTACCTTTAGTGTAACGCTTTATTGAGAATTAGCCAAATCATTTAAATCTAATGCATGATAAACTTTATTATTAATTTTATTAAACCATAATTATTTTGTGTTCTTATGGTTCACTCTTGATTTTTAGGCCACGGAGACAATTGAAGGCATGGTTATCGATGATGAAGAGTACAAAAGCACGGTAAGTCAAACTCAATCCATAAATATTTCATATTTAATTATTCATTTATTTAGACTATTGACTCTACTCAATTGGTAAATTATCCACCACGAAAAATTCTTAGTTAGGTAAGTAACTAGTATGACATTGATTTTGTAATGAGGATAAAACCAAAACTTTGTGCTTACGTATATATAGTTAACTATAAATAAATCAATAAATAGTTAACTAATCAAATCTAAAATTGAATCAAACGTACATATAATAATACTTGAAAATGAAACTACAAAGTTTTATGATCTTTTTTATGTTATTGAAGTAAAGCCTCATTCGCGTTATAGTTTTATAATTAAATTATGAATTTTTTCTATTTAAATCTTTCTTAGTGTAAGGCTTTATTGAGAATTAGCTTGTCCATTTAAATCTAACACAAGAAAATTTTTAGTATTATTTCCCCTTTTTGTTCATTCCTCTTATAATTTAACTATTTTATTGCACCGTGCATTTTTTGTCTTGTTATCCTTCACTCTTGATTTTTAGGCTGGGAAAGTGGGTGAAGGCAAGATCTTCGACAATACAAGGTACGAAAACATACATATTATTGATATTTTGTCTTAGGTTACAGTCTTTTACTGTATTCTTTTTAATAAAGTTGGAACTATACCTATCAAAGATCAAGTTATCTTTCCTAACTTGAAGGTCCATCCTTTATACAAGAGGATTAAGATGAAAATATGAAATTCCTTAAAATGACGAGAGATTAGGGAAAAATTATAATCATTTGAAAATTAATCAAGCTTTGATCCCAACTTTCAAGATCAAGTCTGATCCAAATTATATAATATATAATTTTTTTATATTTACACACATTATGTAATTATATTTATATATTAAATAATTTATATTAAAGAAAAATAAGTACATAGAATATTATTGTGTAAACATTTAAAAAACATTTTAAGTTATCCATATATTTTTTGGTTACAAAAGGGAATTAAATAAAGACTAAGACCATTTGTGTTACCCATATTTTAAAACTTAATAAAAGGAAAAAATATTTTTAGTGTTGTATCATTTAGTAATCTGAGTGAGTTTACATAAAATTTGAGACTTGTATTATGGAGTTGAGTTGAGTTCGAACAACTGACAAGCATGAAAAGTGTGATATCATACTTAAATCCAATATAATCCTAGTTCAACCTAATTTATCAATGCCACTAATGAAAATATCAATTCCGTTATATCGTACATACTCTCATCCACTTAATTATTAGATTTTTTTTTGAATGCATTAGAATTTTATTGATAATAGAACATTACAATTGAGTTTAGTCAGATGTCTTCAAAACAAAGGAACAAACTGACTAAACCAAACCTACAAAGATACTAAGAAACCAACAACATTGTCAAAACCCGTGGCAAATAGAAAAGGCCAACAAACCCATTGAAGCATAATCTCAAGCATCTTGACGGCACATCAAAAAACAATGCACCCACTATGACTTGATGGTTGCCCCATCCATCATTTAAAAAACAACGGTCAAGCCAATAGATCATAGAAACACAATCACCAAAACACCACCTTTAATTTTGATACTAACACACAATCCAATCGCGAGGAATAAACTCTATGCCTAAAGTCTGAAGGAATCCGAATACGTAGAAGAACCCAAACCAGCTCCAAAAGCCGAAATGAAAAATTACATTTTTATTAGAAGTTATAATTAGTATAATAACATGAATTAGTTTATTCAACTGAGCTCAGATCTTCCAACTAATCTCACAACTGAAAAATTAGTGCTCCATGGATTCAACTTCCCTTCACAAAATGTGCACACTCCTGCTTCCCATTGAATTAAACCTCTTAATGTCAATTGTTCCTTCATTGCTACTTTTCCTTTCAACAATTGCCAACAAAAAACCTCAGCTTTGGCTGGTGCCAAACCAGCCCAAATCTCCTTCCATTGTTCATCCTTTTGAAACTTGCTGCTTAGTACTGACCAGCAAAAAGATTTAACAGAATAATTTCCACTTGGAGAACTTTTCTAGATAAAGGCATCATCCATATTCTTACACACACAATACTCCTTAATAGTGTTATTAAACTCCTCCCATTGCTGCAATTCCCAATCTAAAAATATCCTTCTAAGATCGAAATTCCAAGACCACCTATTATCACACCATTCCCCAAGGTCTTTAATTTTCCCAATCTTAACAGCGGCTATAGTAAACACTCTTGGAAATAGTTCCTTCAATCCATTCATCCGTCCAGAATTCAATTTTGCTTCCATCACGTAAAGGTACCCAATCTCAGCAGACCATGTAGATGAGTAACTGTCATTCGACCATAACGATTTTGTGATATTCTTCCACATCCCAGAAAATTTCTTGCCATACTCAACAGAACGAACCAAATCTTTTGTATTTTCCCATATTTCTCGATTATGGCTGATTCCATAAAGCATCTTCATGTCTCCCATATCGCCAAATCCACTTGTAGTCTCAGTCCACCCGAACCCCTTTTCCTTGTCCCATCTACAATTTCATTAGTTACCATGCTACAATCCAGTATCTGTCTCCCTTTCACAAATACGAATTGGCTTTTCCCCAAAACCTCCTCTATAACCATTCTTAACCTAGCCAAAACCTCTTGATCATTTCTTTTTGAACCCATCACCACTTCCCTGTAAGATCTTTGATCACGTAACGTCCGTGTGTTTCTTTTTTTATTTATTTCATTGCTGGCTTTTTTTCCCTTTGTTTCCCTGCTCATAATGGACTTCCTGTCATTCCATCCGTTAGTTGCCTCTTTCACTTTGATAAAGAACCCATCGATCTTCCTGTTGTTGCCTTCTTCAATCGCTCTTCTCAACTCAAAATCATTCTTGTACCTTACAAAAGCGAAAGTAGTTGCAGTGTTTTTATACCTCCTATTTCGCCATGGTATGAAACACATCAACCACCCTGCCATATTGATTGAAAGCTTCCCGCAGCGCCTCCCTTGAAACCTTCCAGCTCAAATTCTCGACGAAGGCAAAAAACAACCCTGCCCGCCAATAATGCCCTTGTTCGTGCACCTTATTTCATCAATCTTGATTAACTCAAACATGAAACTAATTAAAATTAAAGTGAAAAAACATTAAAGTGAAATGTGATATTTAATCACCTAATTAGTACTCAAAATAAGAACATAACCAATAAAAAAAATAAAATCTTGTGCTAAAAATTTTGATTGTATTAACTGAAAAGTTTAGTGTTTCAAAAGGAAAAAAAAAAAAGAGATTGACAACTATGAATATTGATTTTTGACTTTTGTAGATGTTGAAGGCTTCATATATTTTTTAAGCACACTTTCTGATTTGTCCTTGTTTATCAGGGATTTATGTTTTCTTTTTAGATTTCATTGTATATAAAAAAATCATTTTTATATAAAAAAATTTGGCCTAAACATTTTTTTTCAGGTTACCACCAACTAGTATATTTGAGTCACTGGCTGTTGATCTGGGTCCTCTTTTTCTTAGATCTTCTTGTCCTTTCCCCTTTAAAGCCTCTAACTCCTAATTTCTCTCTTTAAAAAACAAAAAACCTAAAAATTTGAATAAATTGTAATAACAATTTTTTGTGTTGGACCAATCAATCATTGGTCGAGTCTACTGACAGTTTTTTTTCTTTCCCCTTCCTTTCTTTCTCTTTCTTTTTTCCTGCCTTTTTCTTTCTTTTTTTTTTCTTTTTCTAGTTTAGAAGCTTCTATTTTTTTTTTGTCCCATGGATATTTTTTTTCTTTTTCTAGTTTAGAAAATAAAAACGTATCTAACAGATATTTATGTTTTCTTTTTAGATTTCATTGTATATAAAAAAATCATTTTTATTCTCCACATTAGAATAATAAGAAATTAAATATATTTATTTTCTAAAAGCAAATGATAAAATTGGACAGATTTTTCTCTTTCACATATTATATCTACTCTTAAAAATTTTATTCAATTAACACACATATACATGTCTGTGTATGTATGTCTGCGTGTATGAAACATGATTTATCTATGGTGTAATGGTGTCTAGGCTACATTCTTTGGGAATCATATAGCTAATTTTAGCTATGCAAATATTTTTTTAGAAAAATATTATACTTTTTAGAAAAAAATATTTTTCTATAAAAATTATGCATGTTAATTTTTGTTTGAACATTTTTCATATTAATTTGTGTTTTAATGAAAATTTAAATTAACTTAAAATATTTGCCCTCATTAATCATAAATCTTATATCCATCCCTAATAAAAACTAGGATGATTTGTGTTATCCATTATTTTAAACTTAATAAAAGGAAAATTGTTTTTATTGTGTTATATCATTCAGTAATCTGAGTGAGTCCATATAGAGACTCTTCATGGCATGGTGGTAGTTTTTTGTGTCGTTTTCCTTTTCTGTCTATTGATCCTTTTGATCGGGGCTCAGTTCTTTTCCTTTTGAGATTGTCTTATATTTTGCTGTTTTGTGGATCTTTGTTTTCTGTTCCTTTACATTTATCTAATAAAACCTCTGCTTATTAGAAAAAAAAAAGCATACAGAATTTGCCACTTGAGTTGTGGAGTTGAGTGAGTTTGGACTACTGGAAAGCATGTAAAGTGTGATATCATACTTAAATCCAATATAATCCCGGTTCAACCTGATTCATGGGTACATTAGTCAAAATAATCAACTTTGTTGTCTCGTTATATACTCTCATTCTTCTAGTTTTTAGATTTGAACATGAAACTAATTAAAATTAAAGTGAAAAAGCATAGGTAATCGCCTAGTAACTAGTGAAATGTGACATGTAATCACCTAATTACTACTCAACTTCAGAACAAAACCGGTGAAAAATTAAAATCTTGTGTCCTGTGCCAAGAAAAATCATGTGGTAAAAAATTTGGTTGTATTAACTAAAAAAGTTTAGTGTTTCAAAAAGAAAAAAAAGGTATGAATATTGATTTTTGCCTTTTGTAGATGTTGAAGGCTTCATATTTTTTTGAAACTATTTTTTGTTTTGTTCTTGTTTTTCAGGGAACAAGACAAGATGTACACTTTGATTGCAGATGCCTTATTGAAGATGAAAAAATTAAGACTGCTCAGAGTATCCACTTATTTTTATAAACAAAAATCTCGTGTTGATCTTAAATATCTTCCTAATGATTTACGGCTTTTAGATTGGAAAGGTTATCCTTTCAGATCATTGCCTTCAAGCTTTCAATCAAACAACCTTGTTGCACTTCTCATAACTTATAGCCACATTGAACGACTATGGGAAGAAAACAGTGTAAGAAACACTTCATTAGTTTGATGTTTGTCTTTTATCTTATTTTAGATGAATTATAAAACAAAAAATTGAATAAAATATGAAAATAAAAATAAAAATAAGGAGAAAAGTTTTCTTATATATGTTTTGACTTTTCTCTCTAATTTATTATTGTTTTCAACAGTCTTTATCTAAACTGAAGTTAGTAAATCTCAGAGGCTCCAAAAACCTGATCAAGACAGCAGACTTCACAGGGGCTTCAAATCTCGAAAGTTTGATTTTGGAAGGTTGTACCAGAATAGTAAATGTTCATCTCGGACATCAAAGCAAGCTTAAACTTTTGAATTTAAGAGGCTGCAAAAGTCTTAAGAGACTTTCAACCAAAAGGATGGATTCTCTTGCAACATTAATTCTTTCAGGCTGCTCAAATCTTCAAAGGTTTCTAGGGGTGATTTCGGAAATGAAAGAGTTGCAGAAAATTTATTTAGATGAGACACGTATTGAAGAACTTCCTCCGATGACACATTTCAGCAAGCTTAAAAGTTTGAGTTTAAGAGACTGCAAAAGCCTTAGAAGTCTTCCAATCGAAATAATTGAAATGGAATCTCTTGAATATTTAATTCTTTCAGGCTGTTCAAATCTTCAAAAGTTTCCAGAAAGTGACAAAGAAATGAAATGTTTGCGGGAGCTTTATTTAGATGGAACAGGCATCGAAGAACTTCCCTCTTCAATTGGACATCTCAGCAGTCTCGTTCTGTTGAATTTGAAAGATTGCAGTAATCTTGTGAGTCTACCAACCAAACTTGAAATGAAATCTCTTAAAACGTTAGTTCTTTCAGGCTGCTCAAATCTTCAAAGGTTTCCAGAGATTGCTGGCGAAATGAGATGTTTACAGGAGCTTGATTTACATGGAACAGGCATCGAAGAACTTCCCTCTTCAATTGGACATCTCAGCAAGCTTAAAAGTTTGAGTTTAAGAGACTGCAAAAGCCTTAGAAGTCTTCCAATGGAAATAATTGAAATGGAATCTCTTGAATATTTAATTCTTTCAGGCTGTTCAAAGCTTCAAAAGTTTCCAGAGAGTGACAAAGAAATGAAATGTTTGCAGGAGCTTGATTTAGATGGGACAGGCATCGAAGAACTTCACTCTTCAATTGGACATCTCAGCAAGCTTAAAAGTTTGAGTTTAATAGGCTGCAAAAGCCTTAGAAGTCTTCCAATCGAAATAATTGAAATGGAATCTCTTGAATATTTAACTCTTTCAGGCTGTTCAAAGCTTCAAAAGTTTCCAGAGAGTGACAAAGAAATGAAATGTTTGCAGAGGCTTTATTTAGATGGAACAGGCATCGAAGAACTTCACTCTTCAATTGGACATCTCAGCAAGCTTAAAAGTTTGAGTTTAAGGGACTGCAAAAGCCTTAGAAGTCTTCCAATCGAAATAATTGAAATGGAATCTCTTGAATATTTAACTCTTTCAGGCTGTTCAAAGCTTCAAAAGTTTCCAGAGAGTGACAAAGAAATGAAATGTTTGCAGAGGCTTTATTTAGATGGAACAGGCATCGAAGAACTTCCCTCTTCAATTGGACATTTCAGCAATCTTGGTTTGTTAAATTTGAAAGATTGCAGTAAAATTGTGAGTCTCCCAAGCAGCATAGATGGCTGTAAGTTTCTACGTACTCTTATTCTCTCTGGTTGTTCTAAAGTTGAAACTTTGCCAGAGAATTTGCTGCAAGCAGAATTTTTGGGGGAGCTTGATTTAAGTGGAACTGCCATAAGAAAGTCTCTGGTGTTACATTCTTTGTCAGCTTTGAGTTCTTTGTATAAGCTGAATCTAAGTGACTGCAATCTTGAGGAAGGATATATTTCAAGTGATATTGCTTGTTTATCCTCTTTGAAAGAGCTTTATCTTAGTGGTAACCATTTCAGCAGCCTCCCTGCAACTCTTGGTGAACTCCCCAAGCTTTATTGGCTTGACTTGGTAAATTGCAGGAATCTTAAATCGTTGCCTAAGATTCGCTCTCGCATAGAATATGTGCACGTGGATGGTTGTGCTTCACTGGTCGAAGATCCAATAATAGAACGCTGTTCAGGTTACAGCGTAACTGTCAGGGGTGTTAACTGCTACAAATTGGTTGAGAAAAACAATGCATTAACAATGCTAAAAAAACACATTAAGGTTGTTATCTCTCTCTCACTGAATCTCACTTTCTAGAATTTATTGTATTAGTTGCCAAACAATGGGAGGAATTTTTTTTTTCTTGCAGGCACTTACAAATGTAACACGAGAAATTGACATTCTTGTACCCGGAAGTGAAATTCCAGAATGGTTCAGCCATCAGACGGATGAAAATTCAATTAAGATAGCATTTCCTCCTAATATTGAGAATGATAGTCGGTGGGTGGGAGTTGCTTTATGCTGCGTTTTTGTCTGTGCCTTCAATGATGATGGTGATCGGGGGCTTACGCTTGCCTGGAACGTTAATATCCGTGGTAGATACAACGGTACTAGAATCTTGCATTTGGCGGAAAAATATAGTCGGCAGGGCGTCAAGAAGGGCCATCTTTGGCTACGTTATATTTCTCGTTACTATTTGGAAACAGTGTGGGTTGAAACTGACTGCAATGAAATAATTGAATCCATTACGCGTACAGAGCCTTATTATAAAGTGAAAAAGTGTGGGATTCGTATAGTTTATAAGGAAGATTTGGAGGAGATGGAAGAAATAAAAGAGCAGCGTAGCAGTTCAGCTTCTGAAAATTTTGATTACAGGGAATAGCGGTGCCCATGCAAAGCGATGGAGAAAATTTTAAATTTCATACGCGGAAGAAACATTAACTCTGGTAAACTTCTAATCACCAGTCCTTATGACTCCTTTTGCTACACCTTTTATGCTGTTTAATTTTATTTATTTACTTCATATTTTACATGATTGAAACTTGGAGTAAATGAATTCTTTTTATTTATTAGCATTTTTCTCTGGAGAGTAAGAGGATATACATTATCATCTAATCTCTTATAAATCGTATTTGCGTTACTTTGTTTCTTTTAATAAATAAATTTTCATTATATTTATGTATGCTTTGTTTCCAGGTTGAGTTGGATGATTATCAAGTGGAATAAATAAGTGAGACAAGCTGTGGGAAGCAAGTAGCAATGTAGCATTACTCTAGAAAAATGCAGATGGGAGGGTAAAATCTTTTTGATGTCGTATATGCAGCATAAACATCCTATGTATCTTTGCTATAAGAATTTATTCTAAGTTGTTAAAAGCAAAACCAAGTTTCATTTGTTTCCATTTCGTGTTGCTTAGGCCCCAGTTATATATATGATTGGTTGCATGTTATAATGGAGTTTTTGGTGTGATTGAGTGCTTGGTTAGTATAGAACTCCATTAGATATTTGAAATACCGTTGGGGTTACAGAAGAATTCTGGAAGACCTTAGCACTCCTAACATAAGAAACTGACATATATTGCACTAGTTGAGTCCAACAAATTCCAAACAATACTTTTCCCATTCTCGGAGTGTCTATTCTTGTCCTTGTCTAGCTAATTCCTTGATAGCCAGCACATAATCACTGTTAACATGGAGATAAAAACCAGTCTCACGTGCCAAACAAGATTAGATGTGAAGTGTAATAGTTGTACATTTCCTTTTTCGGTGGCTTAAATAAATAAATTAAATGAATAAAATATGAAGTCAGTAAAAGAGGGAATAAAATAGATTTAATTGGACAATGGCTTCTTGAAGAAGCCTCGGCAATCCCAATCCCATTAACTATTATTTTATTTCTATTTTTACACCAGCCACTTCTTACTCTCCTCACCATCGTCGATCACCATCATCACCATTTATCATCATCTCCATCCTAGCTAGTCCCGTCTTGCCTCTCTCTGCCATTTTCTGATGTACAAAAACCTCACAACCATCACCATTTTCGTGAGTTTGTGGCAAAGTAGACAAGTGGGAATTTGACAGCAAGGTTTAAAGAAGGAAAGAGTTACGGTAAGAGGGTGTTTAAGTCAGAGTTTTGGGAACTAAAACAGAGGAGGGTTTCAGGTGTTTGGAAGGAGTACATTGGCTGCATTTCGGTGGCTATTAGGTTGGCTCTCGATCAAGGAAGAAAGGACGACAAGAAGAGATAGACGAAAGGAAGAAGAAGGAAGGGAGCCAGCTATTGTTTCTGCTGGAAGAAGAAATTTTCGAGGAGGGAAAGAAATATTGAAGGCTAAAAATGACGCATGGACTGCTAAGGGCTTCCCTTTTTGGCGTTAAGTGGCAGCTAGAAGCTGCTATTCTGTCGACATTTTCTACAGCCTAAAGGAGCAACGTTCCTTCCTCCAAACCCTTCATGATTTCAAGAATTTTGTCTCGGGTGGACTAGTGGCTGGAGGCGTGCATGGTTCTTGCCGAGGGAGTCTTGCATTGACTTGGAAAAGCTCTTCCACTGGGCTGTGTTGGCTGCATGAATACCTTGTCATTTTGGACAGCCATATTAACGTGAAAGAGCAGTAAAAAAGTGTAAAGACCACAAAATTTTCATACTGAATTTGCAGATAAATGTATAATTGGATTAAACTAAGTATTAAGAGAGGTTTTGAAGTGTTATTATTTTAGGGGATGAAATCAAAAAACTGAGTTTGGTACACTTGTTGAGAAGTGATCATAAAAATATTATTAAGGTTAATTTAAATATATAAGAGATATAAGTATATTAATGTAATTAAAAAAAATATATATAGATATTAGTACATTAGTTAAATTAAGGAAGAATGTACAACTATATATATACAATAAATAAACCATATAATTAAATAAATAAACCTACAAGCACAAATATATATATAAAGTACATACATAGTACATGTATATTATGCATAAAATATAATATAAATATATAATATATTAAAACAGAAATTGGCTTCCTGAAGAAGCCATTTTCTGGTCTTATCAACCCCAACCCACGTGGGGTTGTGGCCTGCAAAATGTGAGAGAGAGCAGAGAGGAAGAAGAAATATTGAAATGGAAAAGGAAAAGAAAATAAGGGAGTGGAGAGGGAAGATCGGTGCCCAGAACCTATTGTTGCCGGCGGCAAGAAAGGAAAGAAAGCAAGCGATCGATTAGAAGGAAAGGAAGCCTTGCCTAGCTTTCTTGCTACGTGAGGGTTTAGTTGGGAACCAAAACCTGATTTGCATTTTGGAATCGAGGTAGAGAAGAGAAAGGGCTGAAGGTGGCTAAAATGGGGGTTGCACAAAGGCTGTTAAAGAGGCTTAAAATAGGGAAGAGCCTCGGTGCACTGTCCAGCAAAAGCCTTTCTCACGTGAATTGTTGAACCTTGATTTGGAAGGCCGAAATTAGTCTTCAGTAGTGGTTGGTTACGGAAGCATTGGACAGCATTGGAAGATTGGTTTTTTTAAAGGCTGTAAAACGTGATCTTGGAGGCTGAAGTACATATGACGGTAGGATATTTTACTGGTTGTATAAGGCTGGAAATGGTTGCTGTTTCAAGGACAGAAATAGGAGGTGATGTCGCTACTGTTGGGACTGTATCGAAAGCGAAAAACAGTGGGGAAATGTGGAGGAAGTGGCGGCATGGTTGCTGGACATTAAATCAGGACAGAGGCAGTGAAGTCAAGAGAAAATAAAAAGGGAAGAAAGAAGGTTAAAGGAGGAGATCGTGAAGCTTGGGTGCTACATTTTGGTGCTCAAAACAGAGCACTTAGAGAAGGTGATTGAGACAGAGTAGGGCCAAAGAAGTGGGGTTGCTGGTACACAAAAAAATGCAGTAGATGAGCCAAGGAAAGGGAAACAGGTGACGTGAAGCATCTCGACCGAACTAGGGACATTTGGTCTCGACAAAACAAGGGAGGCAGTATCGGGACTGATCAGAGGAGGAATAAGAGTGCAAAATGAGGGCTGATTCATTTATACAGTAGAAGGGAAGAGAAGAAACCGAGAGTGAAGGAAAGGAAAGGAATCGAGAGAAGTGCTTCACTGAAGTGGAAAGCCTCTTGTTCTGGACTTCCCTACAGACGTGGAAGTCAACCAAAGAAATGATGGTTTGAAAGAGAGGTAATATGGCCATTGTTGAATTTAAATTTAATTTAAATTAAAAATATTTATTCAAGAAACAAATGGCATTGATATAAGACTGAATTGTGGTAGATTCATATTGTGTTGGAGCTGTTTCATTTGTACAGAAAGCTTCCTATTTTAGTTGCCATAACCGCATGGAAAAGGACTGAATTTAAGGTAGCTATTGTTGAGCTTTATTTGAGTTTAAATTAAGTTATCTACTTAGAAAATGAATGATGATAAAATAAGGTTGAATTATGGCAGATTTATCCTCATTTTGGGCTGCTCTATGTGCTTGGAAGCTGAACAAAGAAAAGGAAATGAAGAAGAGTAAGTATAATTGATGTGTTTGGATTTAATTACCTAAGATTATAAGAGAAACAAAAAGGCATTAGAGTGGTGGTGAAAAATGTATATATATAGGTGTATATATATATACATATATATATACATATATATATATATATGTATATATATATATATATATATAAAAGAGGTTCAAATGAAGATTTAATGAGGAACAAAAGTGTGTTAATGATTATAAAGCTTAATATATATATATATATATATATGTTAGGAAGTTCAAATGAGGACTTTATGAGGAAGCAATATGCTAATAATTATAAAGCTAAATATGCATATATATGGTCGTTGATGTAGGATTATGTGGAGAAAAGAAATTTAAGAAGGCAAAGGACTAGTTGCCAACCAAGAAAGAATAAGCAAGGTAAGGCACTTAAGGGAAACTTAAAGAAATATACACTTCCTTAAGTGACCCAAAAGAAAAATGTGAATTTATTTATGATAAATTAATAATATAAATGTTATTCATTTTGTGCTTTAATGTAGAAGGAGATGATACAAGGTGGGGGATACTGACAATCTAAATTAAAAACTAAGGAAAGAGGCAATCGAGAAGAACAAGGGTGCCATAGCTATACTTGTGCTACACCTTTAGGTAAGAGATATGTATAGGAACGTAGGGATACTGAAATCAATTTAAAATCAATTTAAAATCAACTGCATTATGGTTATATATAAATTGTATTTTCTTGCAGGAGGTTTTAAGAAAATATAAACCATTATGCTGCCGGAATTTTTATGAAAATAATGGTTTATGATTTAAGCTTGATTTAAGTAATCATTTGAAAATGACCATTTATCCGACATATTTATTTTGAAAACGGTTATATTTTATGACCTTGATTTATTTATAAGAATTTCAGTCGAGATGTTTATCTCAAGAAAATTTATCAACCTATATTATTGTGTTGAAGAAATGATGAGTATGTATCATTATATGTTTTGAAAGAAAGATGTATGACTTTTGTTATGAACTTTCCTAAAGCTCAAAAATATTATTTTGGATTTTGAAAAAGATATGTATAAAACGTTTTGAGACATGACTAGATAAGTCATTGCAGTACTTTCTGACTACTGTGTGACCTTGATCCAGTCCTCAGTAGATATCCGTTCTGGCTATTGTGTGACCTTGATCCAGTCCACAATATATATTTATTTTCTGACACTGTGTGACCTTGATCCAGTCCACAGCGGGCCCAGTTGACACCTGATCAGTGCTCACTGCGGACCCCCCTTGGACTATGGCCATAAGTCTTTCTGAACTGCACTTTCCCTCACGGGAATATCTGAACTGCATGATAATTTATTAGTCATCAAATGTCTCAAGCTTAGTATGTATATGATTTTTCGTGCTTATCTTTATATATGATTTCCGAACATATGATTTAGATTCTGAAACAAATGAGAATTTGATTTGATGATCCGTGTTGTAACGGAATGTGATAAGCACGCGTAATTCGAATGACATTCAGAATACAGATGTTTATGTTTTAGATTTAAATAAAATGTTTTCTGATGCATTACATATGCATGATTTGGTTTTCCGATTAGTATGAAATATGGTATTTGAGCTTTAGTAAATACTTTGGAAAATTGCATATAGAAATTTGGTATCAGTTTTCTATATATATTTCTTATTGGGCTTTCCAAAAAGCTCACCCCCCTCTCCACCTTCCAGATTATTTGTAGTAGGTGCTTTGTACGCGGGGTTTAAACAAGTCCTTCGAGACTCTCGTACCACCGTTGAAGGTATGTGATGTACAGTAATCTTTTTTATATTCATACTTCTATGTTCAGTACTTTTATGGTATGGGGATGTGATTAAAGGTCGTATAGAATATAGTTATGGTCTATAACAATGCATGCAACTTGGGTAGAGATATATTTAGTCAAGTATAATGATTCGAAATTTATAAATGCATGCTTAGTGAGAGAATTTGACTGAGACCTAAGATAACTAAACATTGATTTAGCTAATATAATATTAGCTTAAGAATTGATTAGTGACACTACGTACAGCCCAACCAAGTAAGTGAAAAAGGAAAAATTTGGTTCATATTTTTAGGATAAAGGTCGTTACAAAAGTTGGTATCAGAGCAAGGTTGGTCTGATGTACGTTAGTGTCATTAGGTCAAGAACTGTTACATCCCCTAAGTACTGTACATGTCTGAATATAAACTGTATATTTCTGTTTAAAATGGCACTGAATGTATTTATTCTATATGGATAAATCATAGCTTTTCCCTACCAAATCCATATATGATATGATTTGATAAGTAATGAAGTGGTAAATGTTATTTGTTCAGTTTTGAACATATTGAAGTGATGTTAGTAGAGGTACATTGACCTATGTGAATTAAATATTTATACAATGTACTTATCAAGACTCATGAATAAGGAATGGAGTTGTGTTTAGTGGAGATAATAATGGTATAACCTAGCATAGTTGGCCTAAGATAGGTCATGCAATTATCTTAAATGATCAATTAGAATACGTTTTGCTTTGAAAGAGATAGAATTATTGTATCTTATATGATTGATGCAGAAATGGGTAATGATTGAAAGATGCAAGAGAACTTCGTTAATATGGAATTGTAGGAACATATGTTAGGTACCATAAGGCTTTTGATGGAATAATGATAAAAGTTTATGTTAAGATAAGGATAAGAGAATATGAAATTTTGGAATGAAGCTTGGTTACATGGGAATTGTGTTGGAATACAAATTTGAGTTCTGATAGTGCATCCTGAAAATGGCATGTGATAAATATGCTTAATTGCATATTGAAATCATTTATACAGTTGTGACACTTAAATATTATGACACGTGCCTTGATTTAACATATTGACATATTTACGTAAGCCTTGAGTTTTTGGAATCGTTTGGTTTTGATCATGCGTGGGTTTAAGAGTTAATGTATTTGGAAATCTTAAATATGTGGGCTATTTTGAATGACTAGAAAGAAATCGAACTGTGCATTGAGCTTTTGTTTATAGAGCCATTTGAACCTAAAGTCTTATGCCAACATTATTTCCTATGAAGAGAGTATAAGATTTAATCGAATACATGATCTGGCTTTTGTTTTGAGAACTATATGAAATTTGAGATTGCGATTTTAAACTATGAAACTTGAATCTTGAGAATTAGGCAATCCTTAGAGAAACTTTTAGTAGAGCTGATATTGAATATGATGGATTATAAAGATTATGAATCTTTGAGTATCACTGGAGACCTTTAAGGAATATCAGGCAAGGTGGTAAATTGATTTGAAAGTTCAGATTTTGTGATATAAAATGTTCAAGATCGTCTTGAAATGACACTGATCTTAACTCAACTTGAGGGTTTTGGATCTATAAAATGATGTACGTTTGTAATGTATTAACTAATGAGATACACCCGATTTGCAAATTGCTTGAGTACTGAGATTTAAGGTCTAATGTAAAATGAAATTAATTCATGGATAAATGGTAACATATGAATTGGACTTTGAATTCCCCAGTTATAGATCAAAAGGATAAGGTATTGAGGTTCAAGGTGATTTCTTTGATAAAAATACTCTGATAACATTATTCTTCGCAAGAAGCTAAATAGAAATTAGAAAGTTAATAAAAGCGAAGTAACCTCTCCTATTCTAATATCACCATGATCAAATTTGAAAGGCAATAACTGAATACGTAGTTCTTTCGAGCACTACAAGTTCTATATTCGAATTTTGTGTAGTGTGAAATTATGGATAAAAATCTCCTATAGTGGTTTGATATTTATTAAAGTTTTACGATGGTTAGTAAAGAAGAAATTTTGATAGTCAATGTGAAAGAAGTTGAAATCAATATACGAAACCTTTGTGGTAACTAAGTTACTGACAATTAATGAATTAGCAACTTTATTTTAAGTGTTGTCATGGGCAAGAGATTTTGTTAGTGCAAAGGATACTGGATATATGATTGGTGTTTTTGGGTTATATTGAAATTAAATATTAGGGTGTGCAGAAAAGTATAAGTTAACTTACGGATTTAAAGATTGAAAAGTTGGAATGTCACTTTCTTGGACCATATAGAATTTGAAATAAAATTTTTATTGATTGCGTTATCCGATAAGGGACAGTTAAGAGTTTTGATTGATTCTTATTAGATAAAGTTTCATGGATCTACATAGTAGAGTTGTCAAAAAAAAAAGGAACAAGAATTGGAGTTCATGAAATTTTAATTCGGGGTTACTTTTTTTGAAATTGACACTAAGGATTTAAGTGTAGATTTAGTTACTTTGCATCGAAACTAATATTGACCTAATCAACTATATGGACTCTTAAAAATTGTACTGTTTGAACTACAAGGATTTTGAAAAGGCATTAGAGTGGTGGTGAAAAATGTGTATATATATAGGTGTATATATATATACATATATATGTATACATATATATATACATATATATACATATATATACATATATATATAAGAGGTTCAAATGAAGATTTAATGAGGAACAAAAGTGTGTTAATGATTATAAAACTTAATATATATATATATATATATATAGTTAGGAAGTTCAAATGAGGACTTTATGAGGAAGCAATATGCTAATAATTATAAAGCTAAATATGCATATATATGGTCGTTGATGTAGGATTTTGTGGAGAAAAGAAATTTAAGAAGGCAAAGGACTAGTTGCCAACCAAGAAAGAATAAGCAAGGTAAGGCACTTAAGGGAAACTTAAAGAAATATACACTTCCTTAAGTGACCCAAAAGAAAAATGTGAATTTATTTATGATAAATTAATAATATAAATGTTATTCATTTTGTGCTTTAATGTAGGAGGAGAGGATACAAGGTGGGGGATACTGACAATCTAAATTAAAAACTAAGGAAAGAGGCAATCGAGAAGAACAAGGGTGCCATAGCTATACTTGTGCTACACCTTTAGGTAAGAGATATGAATAGGAACGTCGGGATACTGAAATCAATTTAAAATCAACTACATTATGGTTATATATAAACTGTATTTTCTTGCAGGAGGTTTTAAGAAAATATAAACCATTATGCTGCCGGAATTTTTATGAAAATAATGGTTTATGATTTAATCTTGATTTAAGTAATCATTTGAAAATGACCATTTATCCGACATATTTATTTTGAAAACGGTTATATTTTATGACCTTGATTTATTTATAAGAATTTCAGTCGAGATGTTTATCTCAAGAAAATTTATCAACCTATATTATTGTGTTGAAGAAATGATGAGTATGTATCATTATATGTTTTGAAAGAAAGATGTATGACTTTTGTTATGAACTTTCCTAAAGCTCAAAAATACTATTTCGGATTTTGAAAAAGATATGTATAAAACGTTTTGAGACATGACTAGATAAGTCATTGCAGTACTTTCTGACTACTGTGTGACCTTGATCCAGTCCTCAGTAGATATCCGTTTTGGCTATTGTGTGACCTTGATCCAGTCCACAATAGATATTTATTTTCTGACACTGTGTGACCTTGATCCAGTCCATAGCGGGCCCAGTTGACACCTGATCAGTGCTCACTGCGGACCCCCCTTGGACTATGGCCATAAGTCTTTTTGAACTGCACTTTCCCTCACGGGAATATCTGAACTGCATGATAATTTATTAGTCGTCAAATGTCTCAAGCTTAGTATGTGTATGATTTTTCGTGCTTATCTTTATATATGATTTCCGAACATATGATTTAGATTCTGAAACAAATGAGAATTTGATTTGATGATCCGTGTTGTAACGGAATGTGATAAGCACGCGTAATTCGAATGACATTCAGAATACAGATGTTTATGTTTTAGATTTAAATGAAATGTTTTTTGACGCATTACATATGCATGATTTGGTTTTCCGATTAGTATGAAATATGGTATTTGAGCTTTAGTAAATACTTTGGAAAATTGCATATAGAAATTTGGTATCAGTTTTCTATATATATTTCTTATTGGGCTTTCCAAAAAGCTCACCCCCTCTCCACCTTCCAGATTATTTGTAGTAGGTGCTTTGTACGCGGGGTTTAAACAAGTCCTTCGAGACTCTCGTACCACCGTTGCAGGTATGTGATGTACAGTAATCTTTTTTATATTCAGACTTCTATGTTCAGTACTTTTATGGTATGGGGATGTGATTAAAGGTCGTATAGAATATAGTTATGGTCTATAACAATGCATGCAACTTGGGTAGAGATATATTTAGTCAAGTATAATGATTCGAAATTTATAAATGCATGCTTAGTGAGAGAATTTGACTGGGACCTAAGATAACTAAACATTGATTTAGCTAATATAATATTAGCTTAAGAATTGATTAGTGACACTACGTACAGCCCAACCAAGTAAGTGAAAAAGGAAAAATTTGGTTCATATTTTTAGGATAAAGGTCGTTACAAAAAGGGGCAGCATTCAAGTCTCCTATGGATATTAGTTGGACACATAAGCAAAGGCTATTTTGGGTGTAAAAAGGAAGCTGCAAATGTGGAGAAGTTTCTGTTTTGGAATTGTTTTTCCTCCATGAAAGCTGACCAAGGCAAATGATGGTTTGACCAAGAGGTAATATTAGAGCTTAGCAAGTTAAGTTTAGAAATTTATTTAAGAAAATAAATTATGGTAATTCAAGGCTGAATTCATGGCAGGTTATTCTTCTTGTATGTAAAATCCGAATTTTTATTATACTGTATATCAAATGTGTACATTATTAATAGTGGAAATAAATTCTTTTAGTGAAACTAAAGAATAACCGAATGTAAATTTCCACTTTGCAATTTAAGTGATGAATTATAGTATGGTGTTTAAAGAAAGAAAAACTAATATTAAAGTGTAGCAAGAAATTGTTAGAATTTAATTTGGATAAAAGGTATGAAAACATTTAATGAGAGTGTGAAAGGAATTAATGGCAATGGGACAAATGAAGAAAAGAATGAAAGGAGAGCCAATAAACGTTGGCTGGAAGAGAAATGGGCGTGGAAAAGAGAGGAAAAGGAAATAGAAAAGTCAAGAATAATGGCAGGAAGTGGCGTGGGCTAGAAAGAAAGGAAAAAAAATGAATGAAAGAAAATTTAGTCAATAACATGCAGGAAAGAAATGAGCTATTGACGTCTTTTGCTGTACTTTTTCTACCCGTTTTAATGCTGGTTCAGACGTTCTTATGGTGCAATTTTCTTCGTGAATTAATGCACTACAAGACGGGTAATGATGAAGAAAGGGATAAGGAATAGATGGTGAGTTTTGGTTGGACTAACATGACTATATAAAGAGGCTTCAAGAGAAAGAAATGGATTGAAATGAACTCCATCCTCTCCAGAATCCTTCTCGTCCATTCTGTTCCACTACAAGTTCATCTTTAGTTCTTCAGTTTTTCTTAGATGTAAGCCATGAAAACTTCCTTATTAGTTAGCCAAACCTTTCCTCTAATGTTGAAGAGCTAAGGAACAAGCAAACTAAAGCTAAGAAAGACAAGAAAGCATTCTGTTGTTGGAGGAGTAACTTGGTAAAGGTGAGTTTCATAGTTTTACAGTTCTCTTGATATTTAATCATAGATATAGCCTGGTTGTAGTTGAATATTGTTGAATATATAAGAAAACTAGATGGAAAAATAACCAAGAATGAGTAAGGAAACACGATGGGCGAGTAGAAAGTTGCTAGTCAAAATGGGTGACTACTCGCCCAAAGGATAGGGCGAGTTTGAGAAATTGTTATGTGAGTTCGCCAGTATTGTGGGATAGTCAGAATGACTGTCCGGGCGGGCGAGAACCAATGATTGCCAAAAGGCGAGAATGGCAATAACAGTGATCGCCAATGTGAAATGTTGATGATTGCCAATGATGCAAGAAGGAGATAAAGAGGTCGCCAAACGTTATCCAATTCATGGGCGAGCACATTTATGAATGAAAGGCCACGGCTGGTGAACTGAATTGATGAGCATGGCGAGTTGAGCTCCCACGTTGGGCGAACTCCCATGAATAAGCCGCTAATGAAGGGCGAGCTCAGTCGGGCGAGCGGTTATTTCGCCAAAGTAGTTGAAAAGAGTTTTAGAAAAGTTGTTAGAAAAGAAAATATTAATGGAATTAATATTTTACCTTGCAGCCGGGAAGTGAGATTGATACGGCGAGCGAGAAGCAAGGCTTCATCAGACAAGGTAAGGAAGTAGTATGTGATGTAAATGCATGTCCTGTGGAGTAAAAATGTTAAGAAAATATTAGAAATTGTTTTATTTTTTGACATGCATTGGTCGATAAAGTGTTTTGATATTGGGCGAGCTACAAGCCGCCATACGTTGTTTTGTTGGGCGAACTGATTAGGGCGGACGATTAGATTTGTTCTAAGCAGAAACCTGGGGCGAGCCAAGTAGCGAGCTCTCTTTTATGGAAACTGGGCGAGTGCCCTTGTTTTAAAGAGAAATCCGGGTAAGCCATAGTCGGGCGAACCCTTTTTAATGTGTTTGGGCGGGCGACCCTTGTTTTAAATATAAGGCGGGTGAACTGTTATCAGCCAACCATACTTTTGTTTTGAAAAGCTAAGTGGCGGGCGATTAATAATTCGCCGTCTTATCGAGTTAGTCAGGGGCGAGCCGTGAAGGGCGAGCTGACCCTGGCGAACAGTTTTAAAGTGTAATTTCCTAAAGGAAAAATGAATTATTTTAAAATATTTCAAAAATAAAAATATGAAACCTTTTTGGGGCGAGTTGACCATTGGGCGAGTTGGCCAATGGGCGAGTTGGCCAATGGGCGAGTTGAGTTTTGGCAAGCTTACCATGGGCGAACTAGCCATGGGCGAGCCAGTCTAACCCGTACCTTCTCACACGGAAAATGTTGAAGTTACGGGCTGTTTTATTGTTGTATAAGCCCTTTTGGAAATCAAATCATTTTATGAAAATGATATATAAGATAACTTGATTTTGAGACATTAGGCCATGAATTCATGCATTATCATTCATATACTTTGCGTGACCCACCTAGGGCGATGGCTCGGGCCAAATAGACCAACGAGTGCACCCTAGGGCATCACAGGGCTGATGGACCTGCCAAGTCTTCAGTGGTCTCGAGGTCACTTGGCAAGTGGACCCGAAGACCACCTACAGATTATGGCCATACATCTAGATGAGATAGCCGTGAGGGGCGATGGCCTACGGGTGCACCCCAAAAGCGGATGACTTGTGTTCTTTGCATGATTTAAATTGTTGCCTAGTCTCAATTAAATGATTTATGAAAGGATCTGGTGAATTCTGTTTCATGTTAACTATATTTATTGTTTCCTAATGAGTTTGATCGTTAGGATAAATAAATAGTTTTGAAAATATAGCTTTTATTTTTATAAAGCAGCATACTCCTTCCTTACTGAGCACATTGTCGCTCACTCCTTATTTTTCCACTCCACAGATAACTGATTTGAACTAAGAGACTTACCTGCCTGAGATTGGATATCGAAGGTATGTTGTGTTCTTTTATGTATTCAGTAAAGTTGTACAGTACTACTTTAAATATAAGGGAATGTATATACATCTTAAGAAAATGATTTAATTATTCTTATTAAAGTGATAGGAGTTGATAAGCATCACAGACAGCCCAACCGGTAATTAAGAGTAAGTTATGAGTAAGTGTTATGGTATACAGTAGCTTTGGGATGTTACATTGTATTAGGCTACTTTATTTGTGTGAGAATCGAACAAAAAAGGGGAAGACAAGCTATGGTCTAAACAAGAGGTATGACTATTGAATAAAAAAATTTATCAAGTTTGGAATAGGAAAATATATTCAAAGAATAAATGCTCATGCATTAAGGCTGAATTTATAAGGGTTGTGGCTGCATTTTGTGAAGCTAAGAGAAGCCCTCAAAATCCAAAAGGTCGAGCTATACTAGAAGTTATCGGTTTTGGCTAGTAACAAAAGGTAAGGACTTGAATTTTAATTATAGATCCAAATGATGAATGTTGAGTGAAACAAAAAGGTTAAAAATATTATTATTTTGATGTAGGTTGAGTGAGGAAAGAACTTACAAGGTGATGGAGCATTAGTAACCAAGGTGAAATCTTAAGGTAATGATCTTAAGGGAGAAATTAAGTATGAATTTTTGTAAGGTAAATGAATAACATAAATTTTATTTATTTTACGCCTTAATGTAGGAGGAAAGGACACAAGGTGGGGGACACCAACAAACTAAATTAACAGCTAGGCAAAAAGGCAATCAAGAAGAAAAAGGGTGTCATTGCTATACTTGTGCTACACCTTCAGGTGAGAGATATATATCGAAAACTTAGGGGATACTAAATGAACTATTAAAATTAACTGCTTGTAGTTTATGAACTGTATCTTCTTTGTAGGAGGTTTTTACAAAAATTAAGTCGTTATGTTGCCGGATTTTTGTAAAATATTGATTTATAAAATGAGTTAGAGTTCATAAAAATGATTTGGAATAACACTCATCTAGCAAGTTTTGTTTTGAAAATAAGTACGAAATGGTAGGATTTTAACTACTTTGGAAGTTATATTCGAAAATTCCCATTTTTATAGAAATCATTGAGCTTCGTATTTATTTTAGAAACTATATGTACGAAAATGTTTTGAGACATGACTAATAATCATAGCAGTAATGTTTTAGACTACTGTGTAACGCCCCGGTGCCTCACATGGGCCGTCTGCCGGCAGCCGTTACTCAACCGTATTGTCCCCTCTAAGGTGCCACACACGGGCCGTCTGCCTCTCAGGGTTTTATCGGGAATAAATTCCCAATTCGCGTCCGCCATGACTTGAACCCCTTACCACTTGTAAGTGTCAAGTCATGACTAACCATTGGACCTAGGTCCAATGGTTAGTCATGACTTGACACTTACAAGTGGTAAGGGGTTCAAGTCATGGCGGACGCGAATTGGGAATTTATTCCCGATAAAACCCTGAGAGGCAGACGGCCCGTGTGTGGCACCTTAGAGGGGACAATACGGTTGAGTAACGGCTGCCGGCAGACGGCCCATGTGAGGCACCGGGGCGTTACAAAAAAACGCGCGTTTTGTTGTGAGGTGGTGCCACACAAGGGCCGTCTGCCCCCTCACTCAACCGTACTGTCCCCTCTGAGGTGCCACACACGGGCCGTCTGCCTCTCAGGGTTTTATCGGGAATAATTCCCAATTCGCGTCCGCCATGACTTGAACCCCTTACCACTTGTAAGTGTCAAGTCATGACTAACCATTGGAATGGTTAGTCATGACTTGACACTTACAAGTGGTAAGGGGTTCAAGTCATGGCGGACGCGAATTGGGATTTATTCCCGATAAAACCCTGAGAGGCAGACGGCCCGTGTGTGGCACCTCAGAGGGGACAGTGCGGTTGAGTAACGGCTGCCGGCAGACGGCCCATGTGAGGCACCGGGGCGTTACAATAAAACGCGCGTTTTATTGTGATGTCCTGGATTTGCCGGTCTCAAGCCGGAGGGGCCCAGGCGCCACCACTCATCCGAATTGTCCTCTCTGGCGGGCCCACTAGCCCCCTCAAGGTTTTCTTTCGCGTCCGCCATGACTTGAACCCCTTACCACTTGTAAGTGTCAAGTCATGACTAACCATTGGACTAGTCCAATGGTTAGTCATGACTTGACACTTACAAGTGGTAAGGGGTTCAAGTCATGGCGGACGCGAAAGAAAACCTTGAGGGGGCTAGTGGGCCCGCCAGAGAGGACAATTCGGATGAGTGGTGGCGCCTGGGCCCCTCCGGCTTGAGACCGGCAAATCCAGGGCATCACATACTGTCTGACCTTGATCCAGTCCACAGTAGGTAATGTTTTGGGCTGCTGTATGATTTTGATCAAATCTACAGTAGAGTTTCTATTGCTGTGTGACCTTGATCCAGTCCATATCGGGCCCAGTAGACACCTGGTCAGTGCTCACTGTGGACCCCTTTGGACTACGATTATATGTCAACTGTACTTTCCCTTACGAGAAAAATCGAACTGCTTGATTTTGCTTAGTTATCATGTCTCCAGCTTATGCTATATATGCTTCTTTTCGTACTTATGCCATTACGGATTTTGAATGTTATGATGAGAATTATGTTTTGAATGAAAATGTTTATCGATGGTTTTGAAGGAAATGCTTCTTACGCATTGCATAAGCATGTTGATTTCCAAATTTTATGAAAAACAGTATTTGAGTTTTAAATGAATGTTTTGAACTTGCATATAGAAATTTAGTATCCGTCTCTTATATTTATTTCTTACTGGGCTTTCCAAAAAGCTCACCCCCTCCTCTATGTGACGTCCCCATCACTCCATCTTATCTCTTATCCTTTTTCCTTCTTTATTTAGATTTAGTTCATCCAGTGTCACTCTTTCCTTATTCTTAAGCTAATTATTTAATAGCTCATAAAATTTTTATTCCAAATCCATAAACATAAAAATGATATATATAAATATCATTCCATACAGGATCTCATACATCATCTTAACTTACATCCCCGATATCCTATATACACAAATTTCTACTTGTACTGTACCGTAGCTAAATTAAACTTTGCTATACATAAACATATGAGTATACCTTCTATACTAATTGGGAAGCGTATCGAGAAGGTACACTTCGATTCTTCAAAAACAAGCTCCTCTAGTCGGAGCGGGGTTCACTTCAGGTAATCTGTAGGAAAATGGTCGTAAAAGGGTGAGTTTACGCTCAGTAAGAAAAGTATGTAAAAGAGCGTGCTATGCCTCTATATGCACTTTTCCTATTTGGCTCTATAATGTCATGTAAAGCATTATAAAGCATGCATTATAAACATATTTCATGCATTGTTTGCAACCATGCATATTTATTTCAAATGACATGGCAATCATACTTTGTATGCTTCCTTTAAAACATAGCATACATATAAAACATGCATCATACTTCTTTCTTTAAAACATCATACTTCATAACATACTTTAAAAACATACATCATACAGTTCTTCATACATACATCTTGTACTTTGAAATAGATGGAGACTATGTACAATATTTAAGCGATTGCTGTAACATCCCAAAAAGCTACTGTCTATCATGATACATACTCATAACTTACACTTAATTACCGGTTGGGCTGTCTGTGATGCTTAACAACTTTTACTACATTATTATGTAAATATGAATTAATAAAGTCTCTTCCTTGAGATGTATATACATTCCCTTCCTATTTAAAGTAGTACTGTACAACTTTGCTGAATATATAAAAGAATATAACATACCTTCAATATCAAATCTCAGGAATGTAAGTCTCTTAGCCAAATCAGTTATCTGTGGAGTAAAAAAAAATAAGGAGTGAGCGACAACGTGCTCAGTAAGGAAAGTGTATGCTGTTTTACAAATATAAAACTATATTCTCAAAACCCCTTAATTATCCTAACGATCAAACTCATTAGGAAATAATAAATATAGTTAACATTAAATAGGATTTAACAGATCCTTTCAGAAATCATTTAATTGAGACTAGGCAATAATTTAAATCATGCAAAGAATATAAGTCATCCGCTTTTGGGGTGCACCCATAGGCCATCGCCCATCACGGCTATCTCATCTAGATGTATGGCCATAATCTGTAGGTGGTCCTCGGGTCCACTTGCCAAGTGACCTCGAGACCGCTAAGGACTTGGCAGGTCCATCAGCCTTGTGACGCCCTAGGGTGCACTCGTTGGTCTATTTGACCCGAGCCATCGCCCTAGATGGGTCACGCAAAGTATATGAATGATAATGCATGAACTCATGGCCTAATGTCTCAAAATCAAGTTATCATATGTATCATTTCCATAAAATGATTTGGTTTTCCAAAAGGTTTTATAACTAGTAAAACAACCCTCAATTTCAACAGTTTCTGTGAGAGAAAGGCACGTTTGAAGCTGGTTCGCCCATGGCTGGTTCGCCCATGGCTAGTTCGCCCAGGGTCAGCTCGCCCAATGGTCAACTCCCCTAATGGTCAACTTTCCCAATGGTCAACTCGTCCGAGGGTCTACTCGCCCAAAAAGTTTCACATTTTCTATTTTTCAAAAATATTAATTCAAAGTTTATTTATTTATTTTGCGTTCAGAAAATACTCATAAATCAGTTCGCCCACTTGTCAATTCGCCAAGGCGGCGAATTAGTAATCGCCCGCCACTTAGCTTTTCTAGACAAAGTTTGGCTCATCAATTAATAGCTCGCCTGCCTTTAATTTCAGGAAAGGGTCGCCCACCCATACAACATAAAAGTTCTCTCAAATTTTAAAACAAAGGCACTCACCCAGGTTCTCATAAAGGAGAGCTCGCCACTTGGCTAGCACGAATTTCAACTTAGAACAAAGCTACTCGCCCGCCCTAAGTAGCTCGTTCAACAAAACAACATATGGCGACTTTGTAGCTCGCTAGGGTCAAAACATTTTATCAACCAATCCATTTCAGAAAAACAAAACAATTTCTAATATTTTCTTAACACTTTTACTCCACAGGACATGCATTTTCATCACATACTACTTCCTTACCTGATCTCACGAAGTTTTGCTTCGCCTTGCTTCCTGTTCGCCACTAGAAATTCCCAATTTCAGCTGCAAATATTTTATCAAACTATTAATATTTTTCTTAGATGTAAGAGTTCGCCCAAAATTACTCTATTTATTTATTTGAGAGCTCGCCCATATATTAAGCTGGTGTCAGGCGACTTCACCCTCTTGAACAACACCTTGGCGAGTTCTCATTTCCCTATTCACCTCATTAGCGAACATCAGCATTTCTCTTGGGCGATCATTGTTGTCGCCATTGTCGCCTCTTGGCGATCATTGTTCCTTACTCGCCCGGACAATCATTTTGACTATCCACAACATTGGCGAACTCAGAAGACAATTGCTCAAACTCGCCCTATCCTTTGGGCGAGTACTCACTCATTTTTAACAAACAGTTTTCTTCTCACCAACCTTGTTCCCTTACCCATTCTTGCTTATTTTTCCATCTAGTTTTCTTATTTATTCAACAGTATTTAACTACAACCAGTCTATATCTATGTTCATTATATTATAAACATAGAAGTATACCATCATTTATCAAGATAACCTTAGAAATATGGAAGCTCACCTCAACTGAGTTGCACTTCCTGGAGCAGAGTGCTTTTCTGCCTCACGTAGCTTTAATTTGCTTGTTCCTTAGCTCTTCAACGGTGAGGAAAAGGTTTAACTGATAGAAGGATAAAACTCTATGGCTATGAAAGGAACGGAAGAACAAGGTAATCTTTGTAGCAAACAGAATGGGCGAGTAACAATCTATGTCTTTTACTCGGTATTTCTCTTATATAGCCCCTCAAATCCACTTAGAACTTGCCACCTATTCTTATCCTGTTTTTTTGTCATCATTGCACGTCTTCCATGCAATTAAAACCCAGAGAAATTGGTGACAAAAGGAACGGTGGTAAGCTTCCCGTTGCAGTCCATTTTCTTCCTCCCTTTTTGACTCAATTTTTCTCTTCTCCTCGCCAACATTTCTTCCAACCGCCCACGTTGATTGGCTCTCCTTTCACTCTTTTCTCCATTCGTCTGACAGCCCATTACTCCATTAATTGTTTTCATACCTTAATAATTAATTAAATGCCATCTATTCTTTATACCCCATGCATACATTATAACATAAAATAAAAAGTGAAAATTCATATTCAATGATCCCTTAATTTCACTAAAAGGATTTATTTCCACTATCGATTATGTACACATATGGGATACAGTATGATAAAATTTGGATCTTACAATTGCATCGTCATATAAACCGTTCATTCCCAAATATATGAGTCTAATCATGCATTAGTACATTGGTATACCATGTAGAGGTCAGGGATTCTCTCCTGCCTTAATAATACCACAGTGAGCACTAGTCAGGTGTCACTTATGGTCTTGAGGACCAGACTAGGGTTCCTCGCTTAACATACATATTTACTGAGGACTTGATCAGAGTCTCTCAGCCATCAGAAATGCATAATCATTACGCAGTCCATAGTCTCAAAACATTTATAATATACTTTTTCAGAAAACACTTTTGTATTTAAATCAAATAAGCTTTGAAAGCTCTTTTCATACATGGCAGTCGACTGGTCTCATTGGGCAGTCGACTGCTGCTTCATAATTTCTTTTATCGAAATTAATTTCATTTAAATTTCCGATATTTTCATCTTTGAAAATACATGGGGGCAGTCGACTGGTCCATATAGCAGTCGACTGGTTTTCAAACAGAATGCTTCTTAAGAAATAGCAGTCGACTGGTCCATATAGCAGTCGACTGTTTTTGAAACAGAATGCAATGTAGCAAATAGCAGTCGACTGTCCCATATAGCAGTCGACTGGTTTGAAACAGAATGCTTCTGGGTAAATAGCAGTCGACTGGCTTACATAGCAGTCAACTGGTTTGCATCGGTTTTCGAAAAACGACGTTTTAGTTGTCTCTAGGCAGTCGGCTGCCCCTAGCCTAATTGGTACTAGGAGACAAGTCCGAAAATGCATCTTTTCCTGCACAAAATCAACTGGTGCTTCTCTCCAAAATATGTAAAAACATCATAAAACATGCGGACATAGCCGCCTTACGTCCGTTACATAAATTCCTTATCTCGATTCCTTCGGGAACGCGGAATCACTTGGCGCGTCAACCCTAGCTTTCACTCCTTCAAATCTGAAATCATCATACCACATCAAACCTTAAATTAAACTACATACACATACCATATCAACTCAGTACCACTCAAATCCATTAACGAAATTGACTAAATCATTTTCTTCTCTTACCTTCACTAGAGACCAGAATTTCAGATGTTAAGATCTCCTCCAATACTTGGATTCACTCTATCAAACTTTGGATATCACTTAGTCTAGTGACAAGGATCGATTTTCGTTCAACCAACTAAGTGAATCGATGGATGGATGAGGGGGTTTGTCAACGTAACTTGGAATGGAAACTTGGAAAATTTTGGATGGAACGATGGAGAAGGCTGGAAGAAGGGCTGGCATGGGTGATGATGATGAGGGTGATGAGTCATGAAAAATGCATTAAATGCATGCTTATCTCATCCTCTATCTCAGCCAAGATCTTCCCCTTGACCTTTTGACCATCAATAAATTCTCCTTCTCCTCTCTTCCTATGACTCATCCATCTAATAATCAATCACAAATCTGATTTTATTCCTTTCTCATACCTTAATTAATTTTCCTGATATCACATACATTCTTAGACAATTTAAATTCAATCCTCTTTATTTCGTACATGCTCCATACATCATTCATACATCAATTATACATTAAACTTCATATTTATTTAATCATATTAGCTTAGAATACTTTACATACATGGAGGAATTACATGAAGATTGGGGATCTCACATCCTCCCCACCTTAGAAAATTTGGTCCTCCAAATTTGCCTTAGCTTGTCATGTAAATAATTCTGGATACCTTTCCTTCATTAAGCTCTCTAGCTCCCATGTAGCTTTTTCCGTCGTGTGGTATTGTCAGAGAACTTTCACTAACGAGATCGTCTTAGACCTCAAAACTTTCTCTTTTCTGTCTAAAATCCGAATCGGCTTCTCTACATAGCTCATATCTTCCCTTATCTCCAAGGGTTCATATTCAATAACATGCGACGGATCCGGATTATACTTCCGAAGCATCGACACATGAAACACATTATGTACTCCCGATAGCTCCGGAGGCAATGCCAATTTATAGGCAACATCGCCTACTCGATCTAAGACCTCAAATGGACCGATATAACGAGGACTTAACTTACCTCGTCGGCCAAATCTCATAATCCCTTTGGATGGAGAAACTTTTAGAAATACATAATCTCCAACCATGAACTCAAGTGGCCTCCGTCTAGCATCAGCATAGCTCTTTTGTCTACTCTGAGCTGTCTTAAGCCTTTGACAAATCAATTTAACATCTTCGGAGGCTTGCTCGACTAGATCTGGAGCCAATAATTTACGTTCGCCCACTTCTTCCCACCCAATCGGAGATCGACACCTTCTTCCATACAGAGCTTCATATGGTGCCATCCCGATACTTGCATGATAGCTATTGTTGTATGCAAACTCAGCCAGTGGCAGATGGTCATCCCAGGAGCCTTTGAAGTCCATAGCACAAGCCCTCAACATATCCTCGAGCGTCTGAATCGTGCGCTCGGACTGTCCATCAGTCTGCGGATGAAAAGCTGTGCTAAAACTTAACTTAGATCCCATGGCTTCTTGAAAATGCTCCCAGAAATGGGAAGTAAACCTGGAATCTCTATCAGAAGTGATGCTCACTGGAACATCGTGTAGTCTTACGACATCTTTTACATACATATCTGCCAAAGCATTGAGTGTATCTGTTGGGACTTCATAGGTAGGAATGAGCTGATTTCGTCAATCTATCAACGATCACCAAATACCGTCATGATTCCTCTTGGTTCTGGGTAATCCCATAATAAAATCCATTGTAATGTGTTCCCACTTCCACATAGGTATAGGCAGAGGATGCAGTAATCCTGCTGGCTTTTGATGCTCTACCTTAACCTATTGACAAGTGAGACATTTTGCTACAAAATCAGCTATGTCTCTCGTCATGCCATTTTACGAATACACCTTGCGAAGATTATGATACATCTTCGTATTTCCTGGGTGCAACGTGTACTTAGTGGCATGTGCTTCAGTCAGAATTAGCTTCTTCAACTCGTCATCATCAGGAACACATATACGACTCTTAAATCTCAAAATTCCATCACTACTTATATCAAATTCTGAGGTCATACTTGACTGCATCTGATTTATCGCCTCAATGCATCTATCATCTTCTTTTTGAGCACTTCGGATTCTGTCCATCAACTCTGGTTCAATCCTTACACTAGCTATCATCCCGAATTGCCCATAAGTCATAACATCAAGGTTGAGGCTTGCAAATTGCTCAATTAGCTCATACTCTTTTATCATCATATAAGACATCATACTTACATGTTTCCGGCTCAGAGCATCTACCACCACATTTGCTTTCCCCGGGTGGTACAAGATCTCACAATCGTAGTCCTTTAGGAGCTTGAGCCATCTTCTTTGTCTCATATTCAATTCGCTTTGAGAGAACAAATATTTCAGACTTTTGTGATCCGTAAAAATCTGAAATCTCTCACCATATAAGTAATGCCTCCATATCTTTAGGGTAAATACTACTGCAGTTAACTCCAAATCATGAGTCGGGTAGTTCTTCTCATGGTCCTTCAATTGTCTGGAACCATAGGCTACTACCTTACCATGCTGCATTAACACGCATCCCAAACCTTGCCCTGAGGCATCACTATACACCGCAAATCCACCTGAACCACTAGGGATGGTGAGAATCGGTGTAGTCGTCAGCTTGTGCTTCAACTCTTGGAAGCTACTTTCACAGGCTTCATTCCACTCGTACTTCACTTCCTTGCGCATCAAGCGCGTCAATGGAGCAGCTAGCTTCAAGAAACCCTCTACAAACCTTCTATAGTAGCCAGCTAAACCCAAGAAACTCCTAATCTCCGTCACTGTCTTCGGTCTCTCCAATTGAACCACCGCTTCAATCTTCGATGGATCAACCGAGACTCCATCTTTACTGATAATGTGACCTAGGAAGGAGATTTGGTTCAACCAGAAATCACACTTACTTAGCTTGGCATACAATCCTCTATCCTTGAGGGTTAGCAGAACTATCTTCAAATGCTGCTCATGCTCTTCCCGAGACCTCGAGTAGACCAAGATGTCATCGATGAAGACAATAACAAACTGGTCCAAGTACTGCTTAAATACATCATTCATCAAATTCATGAAGGCTGCGGGCGCATTGGTTAATCCAAACGGCATCACCAAAAATTCATAATGGCCATACCGTGTCCTGAATGCAGTCTTAGGGATATCTTCATCTCGGATCTTCAACTGATGATATCTCGATCTCAAGTCTATCTTAGAGAAGACTTGTGCACCCTTTAGCTGATCAAAGAGGTCATCTATCCTGGGAAGAGGATACTTATTCTTGATTGTCACTTTATTCAACCACCGGTAGTCGATGCACAACCTCATACTACCGTCCTTCTTCTTGACAAAAAAGCACAGGAGCACCCCAAGGGGATACGCTGGGTCGTATGAATCCCTTGTCTAGCAACTCCTGAAGCTGCTTCTTCAATTCTTCCAATTCTACCAAAGCCATTCGGTAGGGAGCTCTTGAAATAGGCTCAGTCCCTGGCACCAAATCAATCGTAAACTCCACTTCCCTATCTGGAGGAAGTCCTGGAAGATCATCTGGAAACACTTCGGGAAAATCTCGGACTACAGGAATATCATTGAGTCCAGGACGTTTCTGATCTACGTCCTCTACATAAGCAATAAATCCTTCACATCATCATATACATTATCCATTACTTTCATTTGTAACCAAATCAAAATCAAACATGCTTTCATATTAATCACTTGCAAAGTTTACAATATAGTTAACGGGTGAAGAGAATATTACACTCTTAGCATAACAGTCTAATATAATATGATTCTTAGCTAACCAATCCATACCCAAAATAACATCAAACCCATACATATTTAGTAGGATTAGGTCAGCTATTGATTCTCTTTCTCCTACCCGTAGTTTACCGTTTCTATACACTAACTCCGTCATTTGTGATTCCTTAAGAGGTGTGCTTATCCTTAATAAGTGTTCTAAAGTCTCATGCTCAACTGGTATTTTCATAGCAATCCTAGGAGACACAAATGAATGCGTAGAGCCTGGATCAAACAATGCTATGACACTTATATTAAACAAGTAAATTGTACCTTTAATCACTTTGGACGAGGCATCGGCAGATTCTTCATCGATGGCAAACACTCGTCCTTAGGTCACAGCTTTCTTTCCCTTCTCGGCAACAGTGGCCTTAGGTTACGGTTTAGGGGTCTTATCAGATTCATCAGGCATCCTCGGGTCTCTCTGAGGGCAATCCCTAATCATGTGTCCTTTCTCCTCACATCTAAAGCAAGCGCCACTCGCCAAGCGACATGGCTGTGATCCGTGAAACTTCCCGCATTGCTCATATCTTTGCATCGTACTCTTCAGTGAGCTAGCGGTACTTCCAGCTGGATATCGGGACCGCTCATCACTTATCTTGATCCCGGTAGCTCTAGGAGTACCTATATCATTATCATTATTATCATAACTCCAATTTCGATATAATTCCATATAACAATTACATTAATTTAAAGATCATCTTTCTAGACTTTACTTACCTATAGAAACTCCTTCTGATCGTCTACTTCTCCGAAATGGATACCTATCACTCGAAGCTTTCTCATCCGACTTCCGCTTCATCGGTTCCTTGCCCTTACCCTTGGCTCGGAAGTCAGCATGATGCAGATCATAGTCCTGCTCACATAACTGAGCCTTACGGACAGCTTCGCCATAGGTGGTGATATCCATCGGATACAGCTTCGATCTAATCGGGGACTTCAATCCCTCGATGAACCTGTAGATTTTATGCCCTTCATCTCTTCGGACCTCTGGATCGAATCTACTCAAGGTGGTGAACTTTGATTCATATTGGTTTACCGTCATCGTACCTTGAGTCAAACTCAAAAACTCAATTTTCAATCTATTCCGATCCGTGCGTGGGATGTACTGCTCATTGAAAGCTTCCACAAATCGATCCCACGTAACCTCATCATATCGAGCCTCACTGAGTCAAACTCAAAAACTCAATTTTCAATCTATTCCGATCCGTGCGTGGGATGTACTGCTCATTGAAAGCTTCCACAAATCGATCCCACGTAACCTCATCATATCGAGCAAACACGGTCCGAGTGGCTTGCCACCAATGCTCAGCATCATCCACTAATAGGTAGGCAGCCAATCCTACTTTCTCCCTTTCGGAGCAAGGCATATACTCGAAGGATTTCAAGACCGCTTTCATCCAATTCTTTGCAGTCAACAGATCTCTTTCCCCCTTAAACTTGGGCGAATCCAACTTCTTAAATTCTTTTATTAGTGACACACTACAATAGGCTCTAGGATCCCGCCTTCCCGTAGTTGGGGCTGGTGGGGTTACTTCTGTAGGAGGAATTACAGGTGTAGCTGCTTGGGTACTTGTGGCCACATTCGAGAAGTTAGACATGAACTATGTAAACATCGTGGCCATATTCTCCATGTGCTTCTCCATTTTAGCTAGCCTTGTATTCGAGCTGTGGGGTGGAGATGAATGAGGAGACGGAACTGGGGGCTGTTCTTCACGACCCCGTCCTCTTCCTCTTCTTGTACCTCTTCTTCGTGAGCTCATACTGTAAATGTAGTCATCATTGAGCTCTTTAGTATAACCATAAACAGCTATACTATACATTATATTCAAACGAGTACAGTACAATTGGGAATATACTCTATTTCTAACTCATCGACACTGACAAACCTCAATCTAATTGCTCTGATACCACTCTGTGATGTCCCCGTCACTCCATCTTATCTCTTATCCTTTTTCCTTCTTTATTTAGATTTAGTTCATCCAGTGTCACTCTTTCCTTATTCTTAAGCTAATTATTTAATAGCTCATAAAATTTTTATTCCAAATCCATAAACATAAAAATGATATATATAAATATCATTCCATTTCCACAGGATCTCATACATCATCTTAACTTACATCCCCGATATCCTATATACACAAATTTCTACTTGTACTGTACCGTAGCTAAATTAAACTTTGCTATAAATAAACATATGAGTATACCTTCTATACTAATTGGGAAGCGTATCGAGAAGGTACACTTCGATTCTTCAAAAACAAGCTCCTCTAGTCGGAGCGGGGTTCACTTCAGGTAATCTGTAGGAAAATGGTCGTAAAAGGGTGAGTTTACGCTCAGTAAGAAAAGTATGTAAAAGAGCGTGCTATGCCTCTATATGCACTTTTCCTACTTGGCTCTATAATGTCATGTAAAGCATTATAAAGCATGCATTATAAACATATTTCATGCATTGTTTGCAACCATGCATATTTATTTCAAATGACATGGCAATCATACTTTGTATGCTTCCTTTAAAACATAGCACACATATAAAACATGCATCATACTTCTTTCTTTAAAACATCATACTTCATAACATACTTTAAAAACATACATCATACAGTTCTTCATACATACATCTTGTACTTTGAAATAGATAGAGACTATGTACAATATTTAAGCGATTGCATCGTCATATAAACCATTCATTCCCATTTATATGACTCTAATCATGCATTAGTACATTGGTATACCATGTAGAGGTCAGGGTGTAAAATCCGAATTTTATTATACTGTATGCCATATGTGTACATTATTGATAGTGGAAATAAAATTTTTTTGAAATTAAATCGAATGTGAATTCCACTTTTCAATATAAGAGATGATTTATAGTGTAGTGTATAAAGAAAGTGAAACAAATATTAAAGAGTAACAAGAAATTGTTGGAATTAATTTGGATAAAAGGTATGAAAGCATTAATTGAGATGAGATAAAATTATTTAATATGGCTAATACTGGCGTGGAGAAAAGAAGAAGAAGGACAAGAGAATTAAGGGCTAGAAGACAAAACAAGGAAAAGGATGGGGAGTTAGCCAATCAACGTTGGCTGGAGGAGACAGGGTGAAGAGAACTGCAGAAAAGGAAATAGAAAAGTCCAAGAAAGGGGCGCTGAGGACTTCTCGCCGGTTGATTTATTTGACAAAGGAGACTAAGCATTTAATAGCAAGAGGAGCAAGCCAATAAGAGTGACTGGCAGAGGCGTGGACTAGGAAAAGAAGAGGAAAAAAAAAAGAAACAAAATTTTCAACACATGCAGGGAATTTTCTTCTTACCGTAGTCCACTAGCTGCAGTTTTTCTACAAAATTTAATGCATGAAATGATGAGGAAAACAGGATAAGGAAACAGGTGTTGGATTTAAGTGAAACGGAACGGCTATATAAGAGGGGTTCATGAGAAAAAAATTGATGGATGCAACTTCATCTTCCTCAAAATTATTCTCGCCCATTTTGTTTGCTACAAAGATTACTTTGTTCTTCCGTTCCTTTCATAGCCATAGAGTTTTATCCTTCTATCAGTAAACCTTTTTCCTCACCATTGAAGAGCTAAGGAACAAGCAAACTAAAGCTAAGAAAGACAAGGAAGCATTCTGTTGTTGGAGGAGTAACTTGGTAAAGGTGAGTTTCATAGTTTTACAGTTCTCTTGATATTTAATCATAGATATAGCCTGGTTATAATTGAATATGGTTAAATATATAAGAGAATAGATGGAAAAATAACCAAGAATGAGTAAGGAAACACGACGGGCGAGTAGAAAATTGCTAGTCAAAATGGGTGAGTACTCGCCCAAAGGATGGGACGAGGTTAGGAAATGCTTATATGAGTTCGCCAGTATTGTGGTCCCGGCGGGCGAGGACCAATGATCGCCAAAAGGTTAGAATGGCGATAAGAGTGATCGCCCATGTAAAAGTTGATGATCGCCAGTAGGGCGAGTAGGAGAAAAAGAGGTCGCAACCGTAATCCAATACATGGGCGAACTCCCATGAATAAGCCGCTAATGGAAAGCGAGCTATGTTGGGCGAATGGCGAACTGAGTCTCGCCAAAGTGCCATATTATTAGGAAAAATATAAATCCTTTTTGGAAAATATTTATAGTTTAAGTAATGCTTTTGCAGGCGAAATTGAGGAAGGCGGGCGAGAAGCAAAGCTGTATCAGACGAGGTAAGGAAGTAGTATGTGATGCAAATGCATGTCCTGTGGAGTAAAAACGTTAAAAAATATTAGAAATTGTTTTATTTTCTGACATGCATTGGTTGATAAACTGTTTTGGTTTCGGACGAGTTACAAGCCGCTATATGATATTTTGTGAAACGTGCTCCATAGGGCGGGCGAGTAGTTTGTTTTAGGCAGAAACTCGGGCGAGCCAATGGCAAGCTCTCTGTTATGAGTACTGGGCGAATGCCCTTGTTTTAAAGAGAAATTCGGGTAAGCCATAGTCGGGCGAACCCTTTTAGATGTGTTTGGGCAGACGACCCTTGTTTTAAGTAAAAAGGCGGCGAACTATTATCAGCCAGCCGTACTTGTGTTTTGAAAACTATGAGACGGGCGACTATTATTCGCCGTCTTGTCGAGTTAGTCAGGGCGAGCTGTGAAGGGCGAGTAGACTATGGTGAAAGGTTTAAAAATGTAATTTCTTAAATGAAAAATGAAGTATTTTATTTATTTTTGAAAATAGAAAATATAAAAATTTTTGGGCGAATAGACTCTCGGGCGAGTAGTCCCTTGGGCGAATTGGCTAAATGGGTAAGCTGACCCTGGGCGAACTAGCCATGGGCGAATCAGCTCCAAAAGTGTTTTCTCTCATAAAAAAATGTTGAAATTGAGGGTTGTTTTACGAATTACAAAGCCTTTTTGGAAACTAAATCATTTGATGAAAATGATACATATGATAACTTAATTTTGAGACATTAGGCCATGAGTTCATGCATTATCACTCATATACTTGGTGTGACCCATCTAGGGCGATGGCTCGGGTCAAAGAGACCAACGAGTGCACCCTAGAGCGTCACAAGACTGATGGACTCGCCAAGTCATCAACGGTCTCGAGGTCACTTGGCAAGTGGACCCGAGGACCACATATAGATTATGGCCATAGATCTGAGATAGCCGTGAGGGGCGATGGCCTACGGGTGCACCCCAAAAGCGGATGACTTGTGTTCTTTGCATGATTTAAATTGTTGCCTAGTCTCAATTAAAAGATTTATGAAAGGATCTGGTGAATCCTGTTTTCATATTAACTGTATTTATTATTTCCTAATGAGTGTGATCGTTAGGATGATTAAATAGTTTTCGAGGTTATAGCTTTTATTTTTAAAGCAGCATACACCTTCCTTACTGAGCACATTGTCGCTCACTCCTTATTTTTTTCCACTCCACAGATAACTGATTTGAACTAAGAGACTTACCTTCCGGAGATTTGATATCGAAGGTATGTTATATTCTTTTATATATTCAGTAAAGTTGTACAGTACTACTTTAAATACGAAGGGAATGTATATACATCTTAAGGAAGAGACTTTATTAATTTATAATGTAGTAAAAGTTGTTAAGCATCACAGACAGCCCAACCGGTAAATAAGTGGAGTTTAAAAATGAATATTCTGTTATATAGTGGTTTTGGGATGTTACAGATTTAATGGTATCAGAGCAGGGTTGGTCGGATGTCTAGTGATGCTTAAAGTAAATGGTAGTTAGTAGACATTCCCCTGTAGTACTGTATAAACTGAATATATAATTGATGTATTAATGATAAGTGATAAACGATTTCTGTAGTACAGATATGAGTGGAAGAAGGAGAATACGCTCAGTGAGAGGTATAGGCCGAGGTAGGGCGGCACAGACTCCGAAACCGCAGACACCGGAACCTGCCCCAAGACCTCCGCGTCCTATACAGTTGGAGAGTATTGATAACCGTGTAACTCAGGTGGAGAGGTTAATAGCAGATTTTATGGCTATGTATCAGGCAGATAGAGCCGCTGATAGGGCAGAGAGGGAGAGAGCCACAGCTCCCGCAGCCCCAGTAGAGGCGCCAGTACCGCCACAGCCGGCACCAGTTGTGCCTGAACCCCAGCCTATTCCACCACCGGCACCTCAGCCACCGATAGCTCCACCACAGCCATTGATTCAGCCGCCTCGAGATGCGGAGTCTTACTGTAATGTGGCATTGGTGAAATCATTTAAGAAATTGGATCCACCGAAGTTTAAAGGTACTAGGGATCCCTTGGTGGCAGAACAGTGGATTATCGAAATCGAAAGACTACTTAAGATTATGAGATGTTCAGAGACAGAGAAAGTGGGCCTAGCTGTGTTCCAGTTGGCAGATGATGCGAGACATTGGTGGAAGGCCACCCAGACAGTATTATTTGCTCAGCATCAGGATCTGTCCTGGGATATGTTTGTCGAAGCCTTTAGAAGGCAGTATATTCCTGTTACTGCTCAGGATAAATTACAGCAGGAATTCATGGGTTTAGTACAGGGTAGTATGTCAGTGGACGAGTATGAGGCCAAATTTACTACATTGAGCCGTTTTGATCCACAGACCAGTGCAAATACCCGATATAAGATTTCGAGATTTAGAGCGGGTTTGAGGCCATCCATCAGAGTAAAGCTAGCCCCATTTGTTATACAGACTTATGATGAGATAGTTCAACGGGCTCAGCTATGTGAGAGAGATTATGAGCAGTTCCAGCTTGATTTCAGTAGTAAGAGTAAGGGTAAATCAAAGGGAAAGACGAAGAGGTTTATGGAGGATAGACCGGGTAGAGAGCAGTCTAAGAAGACTAGATCTACGGGCATACAAATCTCAGAGGGCAGATTTGATAGACCAGCAGTTTCTACTCCTGCTAGTGGCCCCACTACTACTCAGAGAAGTGTTGCGCCCTTATGTAGACATTGTGGAAGGTCGCATGGATCGCGCCCTTGTCCTGTAATGACTGGAGTATGTTTTAAATGTGGACAGACGGGGCATTTTATTAAGGATTGCCCGATGCCCAGAGAGTCAACTGCTTCTACTAGACCTACTGCAGTACCTCAAATAGCGGCCCCGGCAGCTCAGAATGCACCAGAGAAAGCGACACCCTCACAGCCAAGGCGGGCGACAGCCGCAGAAAAGGGTAAGAAGGTTGTGACTCAGGGTCGGGTGTACGCGTTGGATCAGGAGACTGCCGACGCCTTTATCGATGTGATTAAAGGTAAAATTTATCTTTTTGATATTCCCGTAATTGCCTTAATTGACCCGGGTTCTACTCATTCATTCTTATCGCCTGTATATGCCAACAGGACCCCAGTAGAGCCGGAGTTGTTAGAATATACATTGCGAGTGAAAACTCTTTTTAATAATTTCCAGAGGACGGATGTTATATATAGGGATTGTAAATTGACTGTAGGAGAGAAGGTTATGACAGCTAACCTAATTTTGTTGGATATATATGATTTTGATATCATTTTAGGTATGGATTGGTTGGCTGCAAACCATGTTAGTTTGGACTGTAATACTAAGTTTATTACCTTCTCTTATCCCGAAAAGTACATTGTAAAGTTATTATAAATTAATAAAAGTATGTGAATTTATGTTGTGAAATGACATGTGTACTGAAATTGTGGTTGTGTATGAATGTTTATGAAGGATATATTGCTAGTGTGGAGGATGTTGAGAGGAAGCATCCAAAGATACAAGAGATTCCTGTGGTTAAGGACTTCTCGGATGTATTTCCAGAGGATTTACCAGGGTTACCACCGGATCGAGAGACGGAGTTTATGATTGAGTTGGTACCCGGTACGGAGCCGATTTCTAGACCCCCATATAGGATGGCACTGACGGAGTTAGATGAGCTCAAGAAGCAGCTCCAAGAGTTATTAGATAAGGGATTTATACGTCCCAGTGTGTCACCATGGGGAGCTCCAGTACTATTTGTTCGGAAGAAGGATGGTAGTCTTCGGTTGTGTATAGATTATCGGATGTTGAATCGGGCTACCGTTAAGAATAAGTATCCATTACCTCGTATTGATGATCTGTTAGATCAGCTCAGGGGAGCACAAGTGTTTTCCAAGATAGACCTCCGATCAGGCTATCACCAGTTGAAAATTAAGGAATCGGATGTGCATAAGACAGCCTTTCGGACTCGTTACGGCCACTATGAGTTCCTAGTGATGCCTTTTGGGTTGACAAATGCCCCTGCAGCTTTTATGAGTTTGATGAACGAGGTATTTCATCCATTTTTGGATAAGTTTGTCATAGTATTTATAGATGACATTTTGATTTATTCTAAGACTCCAGAGGAGCATGAGCAGCATTTGCAGATTGCTCTACAGACCCTCAGAGAGCGAAAGTTGTATGCTAAGCTTAGTAAGTGCGAGTTCTGGCTTGACCATATAATATTTCTCGGACATGTAGTGTCGAGAGACGGGGTATCAGTTGATCCGTCCAAGATAGAGGCCATTGTTCAGTGGGAGAAGCCTAACACGGTTACCGAGATACGGAGTTTCTTAGGTCTTGCCGGATATTATCGCAGGTTTGTGGAAGGATTTTCTAGGCTTGCTGCTCCATTGACACGACTCACACGTAAGGATGTAAAGTTTGAGTGGAATGATGCGTGTGAGCGTAGTTTTGGTGAACTTAAGAAGAGATTGACTAGTGCCCCCGTATTAGCCCTTCCTAGCGGATCAGGTGGATTTATGGTGTATACTGATGCATCCGCTCAAGGTTTAGGGTGTGTACTCATGCAGCATGGTCGGGTTATAGCCTATGGTTCTCGACAGTTGAAGGATCATGAGAGGAATTACCCGACACATGACTTGGAGTTAGCTGCGGTAGTGTTTGCACTAAAGATATGGCGACATTACTTGTATGGGGAGAAATTTCAGATATATACAGATCATAAGAGTCTGAAATATATATTCTCCCAACGAGAGTTGAATTTAAGACAGCGACGGTGGATGGAACTACTAAAGGACTATGATTGTGAGATTTTGTATCACCCAGGTAAAGCTAATGTAGTGGCTGATGCACTGAGCCGTAAGCATGTTGGCATGGTATCATACATGATGATCAGGGAGCATGAGTTGATAGAGCAATTCTCTAACCTCAATCTGACAGTTGTTTCCTCTGACCAGTATGGGTTTACGGCTAGTTTTCGTATAGAGCCGGATTTGATGGACCGAATCAGGGAAGATCAGAGGAGGGATGATTATTGCATTGAGATTGCCAGTCAGATTCAGATGGGAGTTATGTTAGACTTTGAGATTGGCACCGATGGGATACTGAGGTTTAGAGGTCAGATATGTGTTCCCAGTGATCGACAGCTTAGAGACTTGATTTTATCAGAGGCCCATACCTCTAGATACACGTTACATCCGGGTAGTACTAAGATGTACCAGAATCTCCGGAAAGTGTATTGGTGGCCTAAGATGAAGAAAGACATCGTTGAATTTGTTGCTAGATGTCTAACATGCCAACAGATTAAGATTGAGCATCAGAAGCCGGCAGGTATGCTTTGACCATTATCGATTCCTATGTGGAAATGGGAGCATGTAACTATGGATTTTATTATGGGATTACCACGGACCCGGAAGGGATATGATGCTATTTGGGTAATAGTCGACAGATTGACTAAGTCTGCTCATTTCTTAGCCATGAGATCTACAGATTCAGTTAGTGCCTTGGCCGAATTGTATGTCAGGGAGATAGTGAAGTTACATGGTGTTCCAGTGAGTATCACCTCTGACAGGGACTCCCGCTTCACCTCTCATTTCTGGGAGAGATTTCAGGAGGCTATGGGATCCCAGCTGAGTTTTAGTACCGCTTTTCATCCACAGACTGACGGGCAGTCCGAGCGTACTATACAGACGCTCGAGGATATGTTGAGAGCGTGTGTATTGGATTTTAGAGGCTCATGGGACGATCATTTACCCCTGGCAGAATTTGCATATAATAATAGTTTTCATACAAGTATCGACATGGCACCGTATGAGGCCCTGTATGGCAGACGATGCAGATCCCCGATAGCATGGGAAGAAGTTGGAGACCGTAAATTGTTAGCTCCCGATTTGGTCGAGCAGGCTTCTCGTGACGTACAGATGATCTATGAGAGGCTCAGAACAGCTCAGAGTCGGCAGAAGAGTTATGCAGATACTAGGCGCCGACGATTGGAGTTTGTTGCGGGTGATTATGTGTTTTTAAAAGTTTCACCGTCTAAGGGTATAATGAGATTCGGGAAGAAAGGAAAGTTGAGTCCTCGATACATTGGGCCTTATGAGATCTTAGATCGAGTAGGAGATGTGGCATATCGGTTAGCACTACCACCGGAGTTGTCAGGAGTGCATAATGTATTCCATGTCTCGATGTTGAGAAAGTACAATCCAGATCCTTCTCATGTGATTCGACACGAGCCACTGGAGATCAGAGAGGACATGAGTTACGTTGAGAAACCGGTGCGGATTCTGGATAGGAAGGACAAAGTATTGCGATCTAAGACGATTTCTTTGGTTAAAGTGCTCTGGCAGTATCATAACGAGGAGGAGGCTACTTGGGAATTAGAAAGCCTTATGCGCGAGAAGTATCCAGAGCTTTTTCAATGAGAGGTCCGAGTTAAATTTGGAGGACCAAATTTCTTAAGGTGGGGAGAAATGTAAAATCCGAATTTTATTATACTGTATGCCATATGTGTACATTATTGATAGTGGAAATAAAAATTTTTTTGAAATTAAATCGAATGTGAATTCCACTTTTCAATATAAGAGATGATTTATAGTGTAGTGTATAAAGAAACTGAAACAAATATTAAAGAGTAACAAGAAATTGTTGGAATTAATTTGGATAAAAGGTATGAAAGCATTAATTGAGATGAGATAAAATTATTTAATATGGCTAATACTGGCGTGGAGAAAAGAAGAAGAAGGACAAGAGAATTAAGGGCTAGAAGACAAAACAAGGAAAAGGATGGGGAGTTAGCCAATCAACGTTGGCTGGAGGAGACAGGGTGAAGAGAACTGCAGAAAAGGAAATAGAAAAGTCCAAGAAAGGGGCGCTGAGGACTTCTCGCCGGTTGATTTATTTGACAAAGGAGACTAAGCATTTAATAGCAAGAGGAGCAAGCCAATAAGAGTGACTGGCAGAGGCGTGGACTAGGAAAAGAAGAGGAAAAAAAAAAAAACAAAATTTTCAACACATGCAGGGAATTTTCTTCTTACCGTAGTCCACTAGCTGCAGTTTTTCTACAAAATTTAATGCATGAAATGATGAGGAAAACAGGATAAGGAAACAGGTGTTGGATTTAAGTGAAACGGAACGGCTATATAAGAGGGGTTCATGAGAAAAAAATTGATGGATGCAACTTCATCTTCCTCAAAATTATTCTCGCCCATTTTGTTTGCTACAAAGATTACTTTGTTCTTCCGTTCCTTTCATAGCCATAGAGTTTTATCCTTCTATCAGTAAACCTTTTTCCTCACCATTGAAGAGCTAAGGAACAAGCAAACTAAAGCTAAGAAAGACAAGGAAGCATTCTGTTGTTGGAGGAGTAACTTGGTAAAGGTGAGTTTCATAGTTTTACAGTTCTCTTGATATTTAATCATAGATATAGCCTGGTTATAATTGAATATGGTTAAATATATAAGAGAATAGATGGAAAAATAACCAAGAATGAGTAAGGAAACACGACGGGCGAGTAGAAAATTGCTAGTCAAAATGGGTGAGTACTCGCCCAAAGGATGGGACGAGGTTAGGAAATGCTTATATGAGTTCGCCAGTATTGTGGTCCCGGCGGGCGAGGACCAATGATCGCCAAAAGGTTAGAATGGCGATAAGAGTGATCGCCCATGTAAAAGTTGATGATCGCCAGTAGGGCGAGTAGGAGAAAAAGAGGTCGCAACCGTAATCCAATACATGGGCGAACTCCCATGAATAAGCCGCTAATGGAAAGCGAGCTATGTTGGGCGAATGGCGAACTGAGTCTCGCCAAAGTGCCATATTATTAGGAAAAATATAAATCCTTTTTGGAAAATATTTATAGTTTAAGTAATGCTTTTGCAGGCGAAATTGAGGAAGGCGGGCGAGAAGCAAAGCTGTATCAGACGAGGTAAGGAAGTAGTATGTGATGCAAATGCATGTCCTGTGGAGTAAAAACGTTAAAAAAATATTAGAAATTGTTTTATTTTCTGACATGCATTGGTTGATAAACTGTTTTGGTTTCGGACGAGTTACAAGCCGCTATATGATATTTTGTGAAACGTGCTCCATAGGGCGGGCGAGTAGTTTGTTTTAGGCAGAAACTCGGGCGAGCCAATGGCAAGCTCTCTGTTATGAGTACTGGGCGAATGCCCTTGTTTTAAAGAGAAATTCGGGTAAGCCATAGTCGGGCGAACCCTTTTAGATGTGTTTGGGCAGACGACCCTTGTTTTAAGTAAAAAGGCGGGCGAACTATTATCAGCCAGCCGTACTTGTGTTTTGAAAACTATGAGACGGGCGACTATTATTCGCCGTCTTGTCGAGTTAGTCAGGGCGAGCTGTGAAGGGCGAGTAGACTATGGTGAAAGGTTTAAAAATGTAATTTCTTAAACGAAAAATGAAGTATTTTATTTATTTTTGAAAATAGAAAATATAAAAATTTTTGGGCGAATAGACTCTCGGGCGAGTAGTCCCTTGGGCGAATTGGCTAAATGGGTAAGCTGACCCTGGGCGAACTAGCCATGGGCGAATCAGCTCCAAAAGTGTTTTCTCTCATAAAAAAATGTTGAAATTGAGGGTTGTTTTACGAATTACAAAGCCTTTTTGGAAACTAAATCATTTGATGAAAATGATACATATGATAACTTAATTTTGAGACATTAGGCCATGAGTTCATGCATTATCACTCATATACTTGGTGTGACCCATCTAGGGCGATGGCTCGGGTCAAAGAGACCAACGAGTGCACCCTAGAGCGTCACAAGACTGATGGACTCGCCAAGTCATCAGCGGTCTCGAGGTCACTTGGCAAGTGGACCCGAGGACCACATATAGATTATGGCCATAGATCTGAGATAGCCGTGAGGGGCGATGGCCTACGGGTGCACCCCAAAAGCGGATGACTTGTGTTCTTTGCATGATTTAAATTGTTGCCTAGTCTCAATTAAAAGATTTATGAAAGGATCTGGTGAATCCTGTTTTCATATTAACTGTATTTATTATTTCCTAATGAGTGTGATCGTTAGGATGATTAAATGGTTTTCGAGGTTATAGCTTTTATTTTTAAAGCAGCATACACCTTCCTTACTGAGCACATTGTCGCTCACTCCTTATTTTTTTCCACTCCACAGATAACTGATTTGAACTAAGAGACTTACCTTCCGGAGATTTGATATCGAAGGTATGTTATATTCTTTTATATATTCAGTAAAGTTGTACAGTACTACTTTTAAATACGAAGGGAATGTATATACATCTTAAGGAAGAGACTTTATTAATTTATAATGTAGTAAAAGTTGTTAAGCATCACAGACAGCCCAACCGGTAAATAAGTGGAGTTTAAAAATGAATATTCTGTTATATAGTGGTTTTGGGATGTTACAGATTTAATGGTATCAGAGCAGGGTTGGTCGGATGTCTAGTGATGCTTAAAGTAAATGGTAGTTAGTAGACATTCCCCTGTAGTACTGTATAAACTGAATATATAATTGATGTATTAATGATAAGTGATAAACGATTTCTGTGGTACAGATATGAGTGGAAGAAGGAGAATACGCTCAGTGAGAGGTATAGGCCGAGGTAGGGCGGCACAGACTCCGGAACCGCAGACACCGGAACCTGCCCCAAGACCTCCGCCTTAATAATACCACAGTGAGCACTAGTCATGTGTCACTTATGGTCTTGAAGACCGGACTAGGGTTCCTCGCTTAACATACATATTTACCGAGGACTTGATCAGAGTCTCTCAGCCATCAGAAATGCATAATCATTACGCAGTCCATAGTCTCAAAACATTTATAATATACTTTTTCAAAAAACACTTTTGTGTTTAAATCAAATAAGCTTTGAAAGCTCTTTTCATACATGACAGTCGACTGGTCTCATTGGGCAGTTGGCTGCTGCTTCATAATTTCTTTTATCGAAATTAATTTCATTTAAATTTTCGATATTTTCATCTTTGAAAATACATGGGGGCAGTCGACTGGTCCATATAGCAGTCGACTGGTTTTCAAACAGAATGCTTCTTAAGAAATAGCAGTCGACTGGTCCATATAACAGTCGACTGTTTTTGAAACAGAATGCAATTTAGCAAATAGCAGTCGACTGTCCCATATAGCAGTCGACTGGTTTGAAACAGAATGCTTCTGGATAAATAGCAGTCGACTGGCTTACATAGCAGTCGACTGGTTTGCATCGATTTTCGAAAAACGGCGTTTTGGTTGTCTCTAGGTAGTCGACTTCCCTTTTAAGGCAGTCGGCTGCCCCTAGCCTAATTGGTACTAGGAGACAAGTCCGAAAATGCATCTTTTCCTGCACAAAATCAACTGGTACTTCTCTCCAAAATATGTAAAAACATCATAAAACATGCGGACATAGCCGCCTTACGTCCGTTACATAAATTCCTTACCTCGATTCCTTTAGAAACGCGAAATCACTTGGCACGTCAACCCTAGCTTTCACTCCTTCAAATCTGAAATCATCATACCACATCAAACCTTAAATTAAACTACATACACATACCATATCAACTCAGTACCACTCAAATCCATTAACGAAATTGACTAAATCATTTTCTTCTCTTACCTTCACTAGAGACCAGAATTTCAGATGTTAAGATCTCCTCCAATACTTGGATTCACTCTATCAAACTTTGGATATCACTTAGTTTAGTGACAAGGATCGATTTTCGTTCAACCAACTAAGTGAATCGATGGATGGATGAGGGGGTTTGTCAAGGTAACTTGGAATGGAAACTTGGAAAATTTTGGATGGAACGATGGAGAAGGTTGGAAGAAGGGCTTGCGTGGGTGATGATGATGAGGGTGATGAGTCATGAAAAATGCATTAAATGCATGCTCATCTCATCCTCTATCTCAGCCAAGATCTTCCCCTTGACCTTTTGACCATCAATAAATTCTCCTTCTCCTCTCTTCCTATGACTCATCCATCTAATAATCAATCACAAATCTGATTTTATTCCTTTTCTCATACCTTAATTAATTTTCCTGATATCACATACATTCTTAGACAATTTAAATTCAGTCCTCTTTATTTCTTACATGCTCCATACATCATTCATACATCAATTATACATCAATTATACATTAAACTTCATATTTATTTAATCATATTAGCTTAGAATACTTTACATACATGGAGGAATTACATGAAGATTGGGGATCTCACACTCCACCTTCCAGATTATTTGCAGTAGGAGCATATACGTAGGGAGTTATCACGTCCTTCGAGGCTTTTGTTCTACCTTGGAGGTATATTATGTACATCTACTTAACTTATATTCAGACTTACATTTTCAGTACTTTTAGAACATGGGGATGTAGCAATAGGAATTACATGATATATATCTACGTTAAATATCGATGCATGCAACTTGATGTTTATATATTGGTTAAGTGTGATGTTTTGCGATGATGAATGCATGCTCATTTAGAATGTTTGGACTGGGACCAAATGTTGAATAATGTTTATATAGCTATTATAAACATAGCTTAAGAGTTGATTTTGAGACATTATGTACAGCCCAACAATGTAAGTAAGAAAAGAAAAAAAAATTAGTGCACTTTTCAGTATAAAAGAAGGTTATTACATGAAGACCACCAAATTACTTTATTGAATTTATAAATGAATGTATAAAATAAAAAAAAAATTAAGCAGAGTTGTATTTTCGGAATCTATATTATTTCGAAGTGATGAAATCGAAAAATTAAATTTGACGTGCCTAATGAGAACAAAGGATGCAAGGGACCACCGTCAAAATTATTGTCAAGTTTGTTCTCTCTTTTCTTGAAGAGAAGTACGGATTCCATGTCTCTGGTGTTACATTCTTTGTCAGCTTTGAGTTCTTTGTATAAGCTGAATCTAAGTGACTGCAATCTTGAGGAAGGCGCTATTCCAAGTGATATTGCTTGTTTATCCTCTTTGGAAGAGCTTGATCTTAGTGGTAACAATTTCATCAGCTTACCTACAACTCTTGGTGAACTCCCCCAGCTTCATAGGCTTGACTTGGTAAATTGCAGGAATCTTAAATCGTTGCCTAAGATTCGCTCTCGCACAGGATATGTGCACCTGGATGGTTGTGCTTCACTGTTGAAGATCCAATAATAGTATGCTGTGACTTTGGTGGCGTAACTATTAGGGGTGTTAACTGCTACAAATTGGTTGAGAAAAACAATGCATTGACGATGCTAAGAAAACAGATTAAGGTTGGTATCTCTCTCACTGAATCTCACTTTCTAGAATTTATTGTATTAGTTGCCATTGCCAACCAATGGGAGGATTTTTTTTTCCTTGCAGGTACTTAGAAATGTAACACGACAAATTGAGATTCTTGTACCTGGAAGTGAAATCCCAGAATGGTTCAGCCATCAGACGGATGGATCTTCAATAAATATAGCATTGCCTCCTAATATTGAAAATGATAGTCGGTGGGTGGGAATTGCTTTCTGCTGCCTTGTTGTCTATGCCTTCAATGGTCATAATGATTCTTTCTGGAGTCATGTTGAATGCTATGGTAGAATCAACATGAGTAGTGCCGTGTATTTCGATAAGAAATATAGGCTGCAGCGGGTCAAGAAGGACCATCTTTGGATACATTATATTTCTCGTTACTCGTTGGATAAAGACTGGTTGGAAGATGAAGACGGTGAGTGCAGTCAAATAATTGAATGCAGTATGCGTACAGGGCCTTATAAAGTGAAGAAGTGTGTGCGGTTCAAATAGTGTACGAGGAAGATTTGGGTGAGATGGAACAAATAAAAGAGCAACGTAGCAGTCCAGCTTCTGAAATTTTTGATGACAGAAATGGTGGTGCCCGTGTAAAGCGAAGGAGAAAATTTTAAATTTCATATGCGGAAGAAACATTAATTCTGGTAAACTATTCATCACTAGTCTTTATAAAACTTCACCTTTTACATTGTTTAATTTTGTTCATTTATTTCATTTTGACATGATTGAAACTAGGAGTACAATGAATTCTTTTTATTTATTAACATTTTATTCTGAACAGTAAGAGGATATACTCTAATCATCTAATCTCTCATAAATCTCATTTGCATTATATTTTTTCTTTTAGTAAATAAATTTTAATTATATCTATGTATGCTTCGTTTCCAGGTTGAATTGGATGATTATCGAGTGGAATAAATAATTGAGACAAGCGCTGTGGGAAGCAAGTAGCATTACTCTATAAAAAAAAAAGCAAGTAGGAGGGTGAAATCTATTTGATGTCGTACATGGAGCATAAACATCCAATATAAATTTGCTATAAGATTTTTTTTTTCTATTTGTTAAAATTAAAACCATTTTTCGTTTTTTGCTTGCCTTGATGAAAATAGTACAGAACTTTACTACATGTGATCATCTTTAGATTTTACAATGTGAGAATTTTGTTCATTGGATTTTTTTTTTAGTATAGAACTTCGTTAGATACTGAAAATATTGCAGAAGAATTCAGAAGAAACTACTCCTATCCTGCAAATATTTCCTCTCTAGTGACAGCATAGAAGCAAATGTTTCCCTCCAGAATATCTTGCAACTACTCCTAGATTTACCAAGCGGTCCTGCCCGCGAAGATCAACATTAAGCTTTGTGAGATCCTCAATTTCCATGTATTCCTCCATGCATGTAAAGTATTTCAATTTAATATAATTAAATGAATATGAAGTTTAATGTATGAATGATGTATGCATGAGGTATGGAGCATGTAAGAAATAAGTAGGATGGGAAGAAATTAGCCAAATAAATTATGGTGATATTAGAAAATAAATAAAGCATGAGAAAAGAAATAAAAATCAGAATTTTGATTGGTTATGTAATGGATGAGTCATAGGAAGAAAGGAGAAGGAGAATTAATTGATGGTCAATGAGTCAAAAAGAGGTCAAGGGAAAGCATGGCTGAGATTGATGATGAGATAAGAAGCAATTAATGTAAATTAGCATAGTCATCATCCCCATCAGCCATCACCAACGTCAGCCCCCTCTTCCAGCTCTCCCTCACGTTCTTCCTCCATTTTTCCTAAGTTCCCAACTCAAGTTACCTTGACAAGCTACCCCAATTCTCCAGCAATTCATTAAGTTTATTAAACGAAAAACGATCCATGTCACTAGACTAAGAGATATCCAAAGTTTGGTGGATTGATTCCAAGTATTGGAAGAGATCTCAAAGTTTGAGATTTTGGTCTCTAGTGAAGGTAAGAGAAGAAGATGATTTAGTCAATTTGGTTTATGGTTTGGAGTTGTTTTGAGTTAGTATGATGTATGTATGATGATTATTTAAAGATTCGAATTGATATGATGATTTTAGGTTGAAGAAGTGAGAAGCTAAGGTTGACGCACCAAGTGATCTTGTGTTCTCGAAGGAATTGAGGTAAGGAATTTATGTAACGGATGTAAGGCGGCTATGTCCGCATGTTTTACGATGTTCGTATGTGGTTTGGAAAGAAACACCAGCTGATTTCATGCAGGAAAAAAATGACATTTCGGACTTGTCTCCTAGTACCAATTAGGTTAGGAGCAGCCGACTGCTTTAAATAGCAGCCGACTGCCTAAAGACAACCAAAACGCCGTTTTTCGAAAATTGGTTCAAACCAGTCGACTGCTATGTAAGCCAGTCGACTGCTATTTACCCAGAAGCATTCTGTTTCAAACCAATCGACTGCTATATTGGACAGCCGACTGCTATTTGTTAAAATGCATTCTGTTTCAAAAACAGTCGACTACTATATGACCAGTCGACTGCTATTTCTTAAGAAGCATTCTGTTTGAAAACCAATCGACTGCTATATGGACCAGTCGACTGCCCTCATGTATTTTTAAAGAGGAAAATATCGAAAATTTAAATGAAATTAATTTCGATAAAAGAAGTTACGAAGGAGCAGCCGGCTGCCCTATAAGACCAGTCGACTGCCCTGTATGAAAAGAGCTTTCAAAGCTTATTTGATTTAAACACAAAAGTGTTTTCTGAAAAAGGTATATTATGAATGTTTTGAGACTATGGACTGCGTGATGATTATGCATTTCTAATAGCTGGGTGGCTCTGATCAAGTCCTCAGTAATATGTATGTTGAGCGAGGAACCCTAGTCTGGTCCTCAATCCCACATGTGACACCTGACTAGTGTTCACTGTGGATTTCTAAAGGCAGGAGAGAATCTCTTACCTATACAGAGTGCACTACTGTACCAATGCATGATTAGAATCATATAAATGGGAATGAACGGTTTATATGACGATGCAATCGCTTAAATATTGTACATAGTCTCCATCTATTTCAAAGTACGAGATGTATGTATGAAGAAATTTATGATGTATGGTTTTAAAGTAGGTTATGAAGTATGATGTTTTAAAGAAAGAAGTTTAAGTATGATATTTTAAAGAAAGTATGTTTGTCATGTCATCGAAATAAATATGCATGATGGCAAACAATGCATGAAAGATGTTTATGATGCATGCTTTATAATGCTTTACATGACATTATAGAGCCAAATAGGAAAAATGCATATAGAGGCATAGTACGCTCTTTTACATAATTTTCTTACTGAGCGTAAACTCACCCTTTTACGACCATTTTTCCTACAGATTACCTGAAGTGAGCCTCGCTCCGATTAGAGGAGCTTGTTTTGAAAAGACTGCAGTGTACCTTCTCGATACGCTTCCCAGTTATCAAAGAAGGTATACATATATGTTCATGTATATAGTAAATTATAATTCAACTACGGCACAGTACAAGTAGCATTCATGTATGATAGATGTCGGGGATATAAGATAAGATGATGTATGAGATCCTGTGGAAATGGAATGATATTTATATATATCATTTTTATGTTTATGGATATTGAATAAAATTTTATGAGCTATCAGATAATTACATTAAGAGTAAGGGAAGAACGACACTGGATGAACTAAATCAAATAACGCCGAATAAGATAGTAAGAAAAAGGTTAAATGATAAGATGGAGTGACTGGAACGTCACAAGCTTCACCATCCCATCACAAAACTTTACCCAGAAATCAATATGAGCCAGCGAAGTTACCAATCGAAGTTCAAGCCATGGACATTCACCTCTTGAAATAACCATCAACAAGTATTGAACTCGCGTTTCACTGCAAGTATATAAAAATAGTGAAACTGTAATAACCGGAGACATATAAATAAATATATATATATATATATGTATGTATACATATAGAAATATTAGTGTTTTTACATATATTTTGTTTTCATAATTAAATAATATTAAATAATTATTTATTTAAACATTTTCTAATTTTTATTTTTAATATATAATATTAAAATATTTATATTTTATTTATTATTAAAATTAAATATCTAAAATTAAATCTTTTTCAAATTAATAAAATGCACTTGTAAGTGTAAATTATATGGATTTTTTGAAAAATGTGTAACGTTTATTTGCAAATATTATTAATTTATTAAGTATAGGCTTTCTTTGAAGATGGTTTTTGTCTTTTTAAAATTTATTACCATGATTAATTAATATGAATAAAAATATTATTAAAAATATCATGTTGCAAGCAAATAACTCACTACTTTGTAATTATAGTTGGCAAACATTCCATGTTATGGGTAAGACTTAAGAGAATTGCAAGAATAGCAAGTCGAGATATGTTCGAAAAGATCTAATTAAAAAAAAGTAAAGCTTGAGGGAAAAAAATACAAGCAGGACCGGTAGATGCTCAAGCAGAGTTGGCTCCGCTTGCAAAGACATGCAAAGAAAGCACACTAACTGGTTCAGTTGTTTGGTGATGAGCAAAGTAAGCAATTTGACATCCAGAACAAACATCACACTGAAAAGGAACAGATTCGACAGTAGGTAAAGATCGATCATCAGATTTTTCATAACCATCAGTAGAACGCAAAATTGTTTGAAAAGGATCATGCACATTAATTGGAGGTTTGAGAATGATTGTTTGAATTCCTCTATGATTTATCCGGTTTAAAGACTGTCTGCCCCGAAGCATCAACCAAATTCGGACAAAAAGATGATTGAGCATCAACATAGGTTTGATATTTCCTACGTTTCACTTTTTGGTTTCTAAGACACACAAAAGTACTTCTTAAGAGTTCAAATTCATTAAAACTTGATAATATGAATTTGCATAATTGTTGCCGGAAGACAACATATGAAAGTACCTGTTAGAGTAGAAATTCATTAAAACTTGATAACATGAATTTGCCACACAAGTTAAAATTAAAACCCCATACAAAAGAGTAAAAGTGGAGTGTAATAATACTAAGAGCTTCTTCCGAAGTATTGAAAGGATTTAATCATTAGAGTAAGCACGGAAGATTCATAGGCTTAAGCACGGAAGATTCATAGGCTTTTGTAAGACATAAGCAGTAGCATAAGAAGTTAGTATTAGTACAAAACCACCAAGGATCCATATTGCATCATTCAAACTAGCTACTAATACAAAAGGGGACTAAGAACATTGCAAAAGTACCTTATCTTTCTCCTACGCGCAACAATATACAAGTAATTTCCCTAGCATAGAAAATGAAGAAAAGCAAGTTGGGAATCAATCACCAAGAAAGAGCAAGAACTTACTTATAAGAGTTTTACTCAAATTTAGGCTCTATTGCTCTTTTATCCTTTCAAGCTCTTGTAGGCATAATCACAAAGAATGACAACTTGCATATCATAGATCAAGGATATTGTAATACCTAGGAAATTGACTCTTTAGGTTCCGTTTTAGTGTTGAAGGCTTAAAAAAAAACGTAGAATATATGTATAAATACCCCTATCTAGTGAATAAGAACTGCAATGAAAAATATACATATCCTGATTATTAGCATTGTGATCCTTTGAAAATAACTTATCTTATTATCTAAAGCAAAAACTTTTGTTGATACTTTTGTCAAGTTGTTATTGCAGGGACAAAAAATGAGGTTTTTAGGGTAATTTCTTCCCAGATTTAACATATGGCATATGGCTACATTAGAAGGTCAATGTTTCGTCCGACTTTCTTGTGGCAATTAGTTTTAGTATAACGCCTTCTATAGGATTTGCTTGTAAATACATAGTACTCCTAGTAAACAGACTTTTTAAATACATGATAAGTATGGTAAGCAGACTTTAATTGAGGATTAATGTGCATAATCTACCTGTTCATGTCTCTGTAAAGGACCAAGAGTGAAAGGTCAAGGTCATTCCAGTAATCAAGATTTACTTAAACGATTAGACAAAAATCTTAGTGAATAGAGTAAGAAACTTTTGCAGGACTTCAAATTTCTCCAATTGGTATTGACTCTCTATGATATAATACATTAGGTTTGTATACAATATGTTTGCAGTTAATGTTTACTACTGCTTCATATACCATTTTCACTATTTGTTGTATTCTAATGCTTAAATAATGTGCATATATAAAGTTTTCAACATTCTAAATGTTCAGCATTTAAATTAAAAGAAAAATGCAAACATTAATAGTAGGTCTAAAATCTATTATTTTATCATTTTTCAAAGCATAGTAATCTTCTTTTAGAAAATACAGTGTATTGAAAGATTTTTCAATGCTTGACTATCAATTTAAATTGTGATGTAAATATAGTGACTTTTAAAGCTCCTATTTAAGCATTAATGCCTCGATAAGGCAAGTCTGACACAAACAACTAAACATTCAAAATAGAAAATATGCAAACTCATACAAGGAGCGAAGTAACTACTTAACATTACAATTGCAAATAGGCACAAATGAAGTAAAGTAGGGCTTCGAAAGAAGGAATATCTCACCATCCATCCTAAATAGATAGAGGCTATAGTGCAAGAGTTGTCTTCTTTAACAGAATACAATAAAAATGCCACTAATTAGCTCAAATTGGAAATATCTTTAGATCCTGCTGCCGTTAGGAAGTACTTTGATTAATTTTAAGCATCAGCACCATGAGAAGAAACATGGAATGAAGAAACATATGTAACAACTCAGAAACATATGTAGCGGGTTTTCAACAGTAAGAAATGCATGGTGTCTGAACATCTAAACATTTGAACATAGAAATAAGATATATAACAATTAGAACGGTTAAAAATGAAAATTGTCAACATTACACTTCCTTATTTTTTATCTCAGATAAAACTATGAAGATATACCAACACCAATTTACCTAATTACATCAGCAGAATACCATTTCCTGCATACACTTGCCAACAAAGATGCTGCATTTTGTTAAATGTTAGATTGAAAAAAGCACACCAAAAGGTCATGTAGAGATGCAAACATGCATGCACAGATAGATGAGCATGTCTATGGCTCTGTTTTCTCAACATAAAACATTCCAAAAGCTTATATTCTTCGAAGAAAAAAGCAAGATAAGGGCAGAAAATAGTCTTACCAGAACTAAAGGGACTTCATTTGCACTTTGGTGAACTCAATCTGCAAAAGTAAAAATTAAAACAAAGGTTACAACCTTGAATAAAGAACTTGTAAATTAAAATAGATTTCATCATAATTCTGTACTCGAATAATGTTTTACAGACAACAAAACCAATACAATCCAATTAACATTTGATAAGAAAAAGTTGTGTGAACCATTGAGAACTCTCGATTTGATTTCAAGGGACTAAAACATAAAACTTAAGTCCTCAAGTTTGCCATTATTAAATTCAGTCTTCCAACTGAAGCAAGTTTGTTAAGAATTGTCCAAACATTTAAATGTATCAGATACATTGACCTCTCAAGATATTAAAAATTACCAATAGAGAATAATTGACAATTAAATCAGTTTAAAACTTGAATATAAAAAAAATTTAACTCAATGGAATCATTCATGATTCAAGCATACCCTTGACTCATCATTCCAACTTGCTTCACTTTAGCCAAAACCAAAATCCAAGAGTCAATAGACATTTTGATGCGCAGAATGAACACTCCTGATTGCATGGTCGTTAACCTGCGAAATTACCAGAAGGAAGAATGTTCTTTCAAGTTTACTTTCTGATATAAAACTTCTCTATATGCGAGATTCCCTTTGGAAAATAAGTATTTCCCTGTACATTACAGATGAGTAGAAATCTTCTTAGATGATGAAAAAGAAAATGGGACAAATTGATCAATTTAAGTACCATTTGCAGTCTCCAATTGGGAAAACTTGGGAGTAAAGCTTCTGGGTATTAAGCCTCAAGAACTTATAACTTGTCCGCATAAACCTTCCTATTGAAGATCATCCATCACTGATAGTACATAAAAAGTAATTTCAAAATTCAATATTAAAAAGCAAAAGGAAACTTGAAATTTATGAATCACAACAAAGAATTATCTAAAAAATTCTTAGCAATGTAGGAAATGCATAATGATGTTCATATGAGATTTCATTTAGTAGGGACTTTTACCTAGTTCTAGGAATGTCAATGATTTGATCAAAGATAGAAAGAATGAGACCATAATAAAAAGGCGTACTCAGTACCTAATGAAAGAATAGAATAGACTTAAAGCAGAAATATTACAATCAGTACTGGGCTTGGCAATATTGAACTGCAAAGAGGAGAAAAAGTCCAAAGTTAAATTTTCCAACTTTCAAAAGCTTAGATTTGGGGTAAGAAGGATACACCTCTCTCTGATTGATGGATTCGTTTGACTTTTGCTGGCTTGCCACAGTAACTCTGTTTATGTCATCCAAATCCAAAGTCCCCCCCCCCCCCCCCAGCAAAATTCAAGTTAAAAAATAAAAATCCATAAAATTTTCTTAAAAACCCACATAATTAAATTGCTTGAAAGTTTATTCCTCACATGTTATCCTCTTCTAGTCTTAACTGCTCTGCTGCACTCAAACAGTGTAAAAAAAAAACCATCAAATTTTTAATCACAATCCATTTCCCATTAAAATTTTAAAAAAATGGCTCTTTCTATAGGTTCTCTTACATCATTCCTTTCTTCCCTCCCAATTTCCTCTCAAATTTCCCAAAATCCAAATAGCATCTCATTTCCCCAACCACCAAAATCTCTCCCGCATTTCTCTTTTCTCCAAACCACTTGTTACCTATTCGTTGTTGCCAGTGTGATAGCCCCACTCGAACAAAAAACAGTACAACTAAATCAGCCATTGTGACCAAGATTTTTTTAGAGATTTTTCTTCTTTTTTTCATCTTTTTTTTAAATAAAATTTTCACAGCCAAAAGGAAGGGAAATAACAGAGAAGCTATTAAAAAAAAAAGAGAAACTTGTTCTTCGTCTGTCTCGAACCACACATAGAAGAACATATGTTATCATTTAAGAGGTTAAAATGAAAAGCATATAATACCTATCTATAAATCATCATCAGAGCCTTTATCCCAATAGATTGGGGTAGGCTATATGAACCAATATCTAAAATCATGTTAGATCGTCCATATGTATTCTCTGCCTCCATAGATTCCTATTCAAGGCATTTGCTCATCTAATTCTAAAACCTCCATGTCTTTCCAAACTACTTCCTTCCAAGTCTTCTTCGGTCTTCCTCTAGTCTTAACCCTTCTCTCAACATCCATAGCCTCTATTCTCCTAACTGGAGCATCTACAAGTCTACGTCTTACATGTCCAAACCAACGTAAACGATTTTCACATATTTTGTCTTCGATAGGTACCACTCCAATCATCTTACGAATATGATCATTTCTCATTCTATCCTTTCTTGTGTATCCACATATCCACCGTAACATTCTCATTTCTGTTACACCCATCTTTTGTGTATGTAGCCTCTTAGTCGCCCAACATTCACTACCATATAACAATGTTGGTCTAACAACTGTCCTATAAAACTTGCCTTTCAACCATGTAGTAATTCCTTTATCGCACAACACACCTGTAGCACTTCTCCACTTACTCCATCCAGCTTGGATCCTATAGGTCACATCATCATCAATCTCTCCATCCATCTGTATTATTGATCCCAAGTATCGAAAATGATCCCGCTTAGGTATCGCCACCCCATCTAACTTCACTACATCATGCTCTTCCAGTCGGTTAGAACTGAATTTACACTCCATGTATTCGGTCTTCACTCTGCTTAGTTTAAATCCTTTTGATTCCAACGTTTGTCTCCATAATTCCAACTTTGTATTGATCTCCGCTCTAGTTTCCGCACATAGGACAATATCATCTGCAAACATCATACACCAAGGCACCTTATCCTGGATGGATTTTGTCAGTTCGTCCATAACTACTGCAAACAAGAATGGACTCAACGCTGACCCTTGGTGTAATCCCACCGTGATAGGAAACTCACTTGTTTGCCCCCCACCTGTCCTCACATGTGTCCTTGCGCCTCTATACATGTCCTTAATTAGTTTAATATATTTCAAAGAAACTCTTTTCTTCATTAAGGACCACCAGAGTACCTCCCTAGGCACTTTATCATATGCTTTCTCCAAATCTATAAAGATCATATGAAGATCTTTACCCATTACTCGAAAGCGCTCCATAAGTTGTCTAAGCAAATATATTGCCTCCATAGTTGATCGACCTGGCATAAAACCAAATTGATTCTCCGATATCTCTACATTCTTTCTTAATCTCCGTTCTATCACTCTCCCATAGTTTCATCGTGTGACTCATCAATTTTATGCCTCGGTAGTTGGCGCAACTTTGAATATCTCCCTTGTTCTTATATAAAGGTACTAAGACACTCTTCCTCCATTCCTCTGGCATTTTGTTAGTGTGCCAAATCTTATTAAATAGATTTGTCAACCACCTAACTCCTACATCTCCAAGGCATTTCCAAACTTCAATTGGGATGTCATCAGGTCCAACAGCTTTTCCATTCTTCATCATCTTTAGTGCCTCTTTTACCTCTGTCTCTTGGATTCTACGCATAAAACATCGATTTAAATCCTTAAGAGGCACCGAAATATTATCCAAAACTTTATTTTGTCTGTCATTAAATAATTTGTTAAAATAATCTCGCCACTTGTCCTTAATGTCATTATCTTTAACGAGAGTTCTTTGATGCTCATCCTTAATACATTTCACGACTCCTAGGTCGCGACTCCTCCTTTCTCTTGCTCGCACCAATCTGTATATCCTTTTCTCTCCCTCCTTTGTGTTCAATTTGTCGCAAATCTCTTTCGCAACCTTCGTCTTAGCTTCTGCCACAGCCTTCTTTGCCTCCTTTCTTGCTACCTTATATTCCGAAAAACTCTCTTCTGTATTGTTCTTCTTTAAAGCCTTGTAACGCTCTCGCTTAGTCTTTATAGCATCTTTTACTACTGCAGTCCACCATGTTGCGTCCTTTCCAGTCGGCACTCTTCCGTTTGATACTCCTAATGTCTCTTTGCCTACCTCCCGAATGCATTTTGCCATCTTATTCCACATTACATTTGGGTTCTCTTCTGTTGTCCAAGCCTCTTTTTGAATCCAACTATCTCTACATATTGTATGACAATCTTCTTTTAGCTTCCACCATCGAATCCGTTCAATTCCTTTTTGTTGGTTCCTTCGATGTCGTCTATCTATCTTCATATCTAGAACTAAGAGTCTATGTTGCGCGGTAACACTCTCACCTGGTATAACCTTACAATCCAAACATCTATGTCTATCCCTACTCCTAGTTAAAAAGAAATCTATCTGACTTGCTCTTGGTCCACTTCTAAAGGTTATAAGATGAGAATCTCTCTTCTTAAACAATGTATTTGCTAGGATTAGGTCATAAGATAAAGCAAAATTTAAGATAGCATCTCCTCCCTCGTTTCTTACACACATAACTAAAACCCCCATGTACTCTCTCAAAACCCTCTCTACTTGTACCAACATGTCCATTAAGATCACCGCCAATAAAAAGGTTTTCTCCTATGGGTACTTCTTGTACTACCTTATCTAAATCCTCCCAAAACTGTCGTTTACTAACCTCATCAAGTCCTATCTGGGGTGCATACACGCTAATGACATTCAACACCTCTTCTCCTAAAACTAGTTTAACCAAAATAATCCTATCCCCTTGTCTCTTGATCTGTACAACATCCTTATGGTACTCTTTATCTATAATGATACCTACTCCATTTCGGTCTCTATCTTTCCCTGTGTACCAAAGCTTATATTGCCAAGGTGCTATCTCTCTAGCCTTTTCCCCAACTCATTTGGTCTCTTGGAGACACAAAATGTTAACCCTCCTCCTACTCATAACCTTACAAATCTCACCTAACTTACCACTAAGCGTACCTATATTCCAAGATCCTAACCAAAGCTTATGGTTATGGACTAACTTCTTTACCCACCCCCGTCCATTGTGGTTTGGGAACCTTTGCCTATTTAACACCACATCCAGGCGTCGATGTGGCGCGTCACTTCCGGGCGACGACCTAGCAACCCTTGCCCACTTTTCACTACACCCGGGCTCCGATGCAGCGCGTCGCTGTGTAGGGGACACCCCAACGATGTTTTGATATTGGTTCATTTCATGAGATTGGACTAGTTTTTAAGGCTGGTTGTCCAAACCTACCGCCACCCTCCTCCTTTACCCGGGCTTGGGACCGGCTGCGTTAACTCACACAGGCGGAGTTAACTATCTATAAATATAGATGATTAATACTACAAAAAGAAGTCTAAAAGATTAATCAAAAAATGAAATCAGCATCAATAGTAATCTCATTGGTAATTAGCAAATGACTTTCTTAACATTTTTAATCTTTAGTACCATCAGACAAATTAATATTAACAGTAAGCATATGATTCTATCGAGAAATATAACAAACAAAACTTAACACTTCATATCTACAATACAACTAATTTGATTTTTCCTACAATTACCTCATCAAGAGTTGAAAGAGAATTTATCTCTTCCTTTAAGCAACTTTTATATTAGTCGGGCATCAATGGAATCAATTATTTTGTGCGCATATGCTTTCCAGTTTCCAAACATACTTTGTACACATATGTAGATATATAATTCTAAGTTTCATGGCTTTAAAAAAATTAATTAGTTATAATACCAAGTGACAGCAATTTTGTTAATCGATAAGATATGATAACCAACACATGCAATAAATCAATTAGTTTAAAATACTTTTGCCTTTAAAATATATTCATGCTCACTATTTATAATGTGTGCATAGGTGCACCTTTATCAGTTTTGCAGAAAAAGGAAACATTGAGGAAGCTCGAGCATCCCTCCACCCCAAACCATGACCTATATATTCGAGTTCAGCCACAACTGGCAATGATATCAAATTGAATCCTATCACAATGAAGTCAAAATGAATGTATGACATACATTGATTAATGCAATCATTTACAAATGCTACATTATAGGGATTGCATATAACCAAAGGTACTTAACTATGATCAAGCTTGAATAAACTTCGAAAGATACAAATAGTTTAGGCATTTTACAACAATAGTGTAGGAATTTATTTTCAATTATAAGCCAAGGAAAACCAATCATATTTCAAAAGAAAGCGTGCCTGATGGTTTTACAACATCCATCTCTTCCTTACTTGCAATCATACGATTCTAAAGATTTGAGGTAGAGGCACAAAAGTTAATCATCCTTAAAATATGACTAAAGAGGAAAACGTGTGTGCAAAGGAGAAAGTAATTTCTCAAACGGGATGTGGGGAATTAAAATTAAATGCATTAGCAAAAGGAAAATTAGAAACCTGATTGCAAACCAGAATTTGGTTGCACCAAAATTCCATCAAGGAAAAAAGAGGCTGCCTGCAACACCATCTGATATGATAGCACCAAATTTGAATTGGATGTTATAGTTTTTATATGAATTAATATAATAATCCGTTCGCTGACAAAACAAACGATGCATTAGTGTGTGTGTGTGTGTGTGTGCGTGTGTGTCCGTGGGTAAAGCTTGAAAAATTGTACACTTAAATGAAAATCAGCAGTACCCAAATCAAGTGTATAAATTTATAATATCTACGTATACATCCATGTAGATTTCTTTAAGCACAATATAGAGTTCTATGAAGGCAACAGAATCCTGAATAAAAAGCGTGCCAAGAGCATACATGTTGAGAAATTCAAGACAAAATGAACTGACGCGGTAAAACCAATTGAATCATTAACAGGCCCAAGTTTTTCCTAGAGTGGTCATAGCAACAATAGCCATGCTGACAAAGACTGCAACCACCTTTGCTGCATTTAATGAATCTTGGCCCAGGAAAGCACCAATAAAAATTTAAAAAGCCCTGATGTAGAAGACGACACTGTTGTACTTGCCACACTTGTATGCATAAGAACAACATTTAATAAAGTAGGAGAATTCATAAGAAACAAAGGAATTTCTACAACTACAAGGCCTTTTGAGATTTAAAATAAAATCTATGTAAGCAATGTCAACCTTAATTCTGAAACAAAACATCAGTCAAATTGAACGTCCAGCATTTTTTATTCCTAACAATCAATGCATAACACTTCTGATATTTATTAAAAGAAATTTGGGCAAAGTATCATTACTTAGCTCAGAAACAATATCTAGTCTATGGTTATAAGGATTCATCTTCTTTTTCTATATGGAAGCAACATGTTTATTTGATCTTAGGATTTCATATCTCTAAAAGAATTGATACAAAGACGATAAAAATAAAGATGCCCAAATAGAAAACAGAAGGAAAATTATACAAAATTAATAAAAAAAACAAGGATTGACTAGTTGAATCATAAATCTTGATAGTTTGACATAAGTGCTTACCATTCTGACATCAACGCAAACCAACGATGATTTCTCATGAAAAAAGTTACTTCTAGCTTTTTGTCGTGGTTTGAACGTGCCAAGGGAATACCGAGAAGCTCAAATGCTGCAGCTTTAGATATAATTTTATTCCCTGTTGATCATAGGCATCTGATTCTGCTATATGTCCCAGTTCCTTTATATTCATATATCCCTAAACATTTATAAATAAACCTCCTATATGGTATATGATTAAAAATTTTGCCAAGTAATTTTAAATGTAACAATGTTTTTCATATAGTTGCTATTTTTAAGAGCAAGATCCGAGAGAAGATCGTTAATTTATTAATTCAGTATGCAGGAGCCAGTAATCTTCTTTAAGTTTCTTGTGAGCAAAAAAAAAATTTTTTATAGATGAGCTTGCATATTTTATAAACAGATAAATATAATATGTTTAAAAATATTAATACTTTGAGACGAGAGTAAAATAATAACATAAATTATCCACGAATAACAAAGTATCCACAAATGAAATTATCCCTTTGAGAGAGTCCAAAATCTAAAAGTTCAACTATCAATAAGATTGTATGGCAAAAAGAAAACAATTTAAAAGTTAGACATTCTAAGGTATGAAAAGTGCAGAATATGTGCCATAGAGATTATAGCATCACATCATTAATGGTTTAACCCCATAAAATTGTTCAATCCTAACTATTCAAATACATCGATATGATACAATACCAAAACAAGCTCAGATTAATGGAAGTTTAAGGCCATGAGTCAGCTCTATATAGAATGCACCAACAATACCTTACAAACTAAATGATGCTACCGTAATGAGATTAGCATTACTACTTAAAAAGGCTTGTATTGCTACATCTTAAACATTTCATGTTTTGCATTTAGAATTTCTACCTTATGGCCAGTGTTTTGGTTACTGCCTAGTTCATGGACGACATATAAGTTTTCTTTTCTTTGCTTAAATTTATGATTCTTGGATATAACTATTTGTGGTTTTCTTAGCTCAATTGGATTTGATTTGGATTTCAAAGCTGCCATCTTCATGAACAAATAGTCTTTCTTTTTCCTACTTGTGTTGTTCATTAATCAAATTTCATGTTTCTCATAATTGTGTTTTAACTTTTCTTCAGCCAATTGAGTTCTGTCATATTCTTTATTAAGAGTTCAATAGTTTTCAGGATAGAGCATTCTATATGTCCTGATCTTCAATCTTCAACTTCAAAACTCATATGAATTTCACTTCTCATAGATGCCTAGAGTTGATATTAGGGAGTATAACAAACATTGGTTTCAAATTTGGACATTATCAAAATATGAAGGATGGGTCAGTTTGGATTTGATAATTGAACCCATGAAGAAAACAGACACCTCAACTACCTTGGAAACAATTCGATTAATCATTTTCTATGCATCTTCGTTAACTTCTTAACCTTGAAATGTAAACAATATCCATTGTATGCTACCAAAACTTAACAAATAGGCCAAAAAGGAATGAGAAGTGTAACAAAATAATTAAGATATATAGCAGAATCATATGCTCCATTGTTTTAACTCATTCAGCTAAAATAATTAAAAACAGAATGTATAGAAAATTTCTTGCACAGATAGAAAAAGTTATCTCTTTAGAATTTAACTCGATAATTAAAGACACGCTAGAATTGTTATGACAATAGACACTAACACAAAACTCTCATGATTCTTGATAATAATTCAGACTGAAAACATTTATTTAATGATCCAGTAAATATTTGAGATAGATTGCTAATGGATAAGCTGATAGTTAAGCACTTCTTTATATATATGTGTGTTTCTCATCTCTATTCAGATCATACCAAATTTTTTTTATATTTCCATCTTGCATAAATTTTCAGATCTTCACCACGCCATCCTTCATTTAAACTTGTGCCTATAAAAAAGTCAGACCAAATCTAAAAACAAAAAATGAGCAGCATTTCAAATCTTTAAAAGAAAGAGAAACTTTGTAGCTAAAAAGCATTTAGGTAATCATTTTATTAAAACATCATGATGTGAAATGCAGTGAGTGCAAATAATCTACTTGTATAGAGAGCACAGTAATATATGCTTTCGCAAACTTTAAAATTTCACAAAGTTGTAAACAAAAGACATATACAATAGTTAGAAACAAAAAAGTCAGCTGCTGCAATCCTAAATTGCTTTGTTGATGATTTTTCCCTTTAAACATATGTAGCACACTTGAAAAGAAGAGATACTAATATATATTTGGCAATAACATGTTCCACGAACAGAAATAAAAATAACAGAAAAAGCTTAAAAAACACAATAAAAATGAACCCAAAATTAAAAAGAAAATATGATGAATTTAATACCCAAAATACACAAAACCTTCCTCGTTTGACATTTGCTCCAAAATAAATCGCAACTCCTGGAGCCGCCTCTGTCCACGTCCGACAGTTAGATGATGTTGGAGCGTGAAAGGGTTTTTCCAAGGGGGTTGAGTCTAGGATTGGGGGCAGCGGAAGAGGCCGATCTGGTCTCTAATGCGAGAGGTCGAGCCCTAGTTTGGCTTCCAGCTGCTGACCGACACCATTTCTTGCTATTTTTTAGGTGGAACATTTCTCTCTCACCGATCCCTTTTCAGGTCCCTTGTTCTTTTTTTCATCTTTCAAATCCCTTTTTTCTTCTTGGATCCTCTTTCTGTCTCTCCTTCTCTTTGATCTTCTCTGGTCTCATCTGAAAGTCTCTAAAAACTTCAGTCGACGAAATGGGTATGAGTTGGTGAAAGAGTTGACATGGAGTGCCAGTTAAACACCATAATTTGGGTTTATAATTCATTTTGAATCATATAAAATTGTGTTTATATATAATAAAATACGAAAATTTTATATGAAAATTTATATGATAAAAAAATCAAAAATTTTATTTTTAATATTTAATTTATTTATATATTATTTTTATTCAATTTTATTTGTATTATTTTTATATTTTTTATTTGTATTATTTTTGTTTTATGTTTAAAATTTTCGGATCTACTGTCAGCGATGATAACTGCAAAAAGAAAGAAAGAAGAGAGATTCGTGTTTGAACAACTAAACTTAAGAGAGCAAATTAGAATTTTTCGGAAGAATGGAAATCAAAGCAAAGGATTTCAGTCTCTTGAATTTTGACTGAAAGGCATATAAGGAGTAAGAAAGGACAGCTCTGGAAATGTGGGCTCCACGGCTCAGAAGAGCAAAATGACAAATTTGGACGACTACGCAGCAAAAGAAGGCATCAGAAAAGGAAGAATAAAAGCGGATAAAACGGTAAAACAGCTCTCAGCAACACTGAAGAGTGCGTGACGTGCCGGCAGGACAATGCGGAAGCGTGGCTACATAAGGTGCCGAGAAAGAAGCCGGACATGGTACACTCAGAAATACACTCAATCTAAAGCCAAATATCTTTCTATGCATAGAAGGGGGCCACAACAGCCAAAATAAAAAAAAAAAAAAGCAAGAAAAACAAAATGACAAAGCAAAACCAAGGTTGAACGTGCAAAAGAACCCAAAGAAAAACAATGCCACGTGTTCAGCAAGGAAGCAAAACCAAGCCTAAATGTGCAGAACAACTCAAAGAAAAGTAAAACCACGTGTTTATCAGGGAAAGAAGCATCTAGGCGACTAGGCACTAGGCTTCACTTGAAAGCTTAAAAAGCACGGATTTTAATTGTATTAATTTTTTTTGGTTAAAATTGTATTAATTAATAGTATAGATCTTAGACAATACTCGAATTGTGTTTTCTATTTATCAACTTAAACTATACATAAATCAAAATTAAATTCAAAAATAATTATACAATTGTAATTTTGTCAAAGAGTACTAAATACAAAAAAAGAATAAAAATCATAAATTATACTAGTACTTAATTTCCTTCAAAAGCTTTCGGTAACAGTCTTTTGAAGCTTCGCTTGTTTTCATGCTCAAAGGCTCAAACTTTTGAAATTCGTATGTTCTTCTCCATCTACAGTTTTATCTACAAAAATAAACTGTAAGAAGATTTCTTTTTTTTTTTTGTTCTGAAACTGTAAGAAGATTTCATTTCCTAAAAATCAAGTAAATATCAGCTACTGTAAGAACTAAAAAAATACGATACATTATAATTTACACTGCTTGAGATCAAGGGGGGCATCAATGAATGCTCAAACACATTGGAAAGTGTGACCCTTGACTCCAGCATGTTGCTCAGCCTTCAGCAACTGGTTCCGATACAAAGCTGGCTGGGTAAGATAGCAAAAGTTTTTTCCATTTTTTGTTTTGCAAGACTTTGTTATTTACTGTTTGGTTTTTTCCTGTTAAGATTAAAAGACCTTTTTTTTTTTTTAACCTTATAACGAATTAAGCTTCTGTTAGTTAAAAACAGAACAGGACTGCCCTGTCAGGCGTCCACGAGATCAGAAATTAAGGTTGCCTAGGATTGTGTTATTAAGGATGAACTTGGATATTTCCTTAAGCAGAGATGTCAGCAGCCTGTGGAATTTTGTATTCCGAGCAATAGTAGGTTTCAGATTAGAACAGTCGGATGCGGCTGCACCTTCAATTACAAGAAGAAGATGAATGTCATCAATCAGCACATTTTCACATTCAAGTTAATTTGACTGCAAGCATGCGTTGCTGAAGTCCCCATAACGTTCTTCACACCCTCAAGTATTGCTGCAAGTTTTGTTTCAGTTTTTATAAATTAATAATAAAGCAGAAGATCAAGGCTTGAAAACATAAAATATGAAATAAAACCCTACTCCTCCACCCACCGTCTACTTTACGTAATAGCTATCTCCTTCATAAACAGTAGTCAACAAAGCAGTCAACTCCCCTGATCTTCTTCGATTCTTCCTGGAAAGAGCATCACAGCAGATGATATGTAATCCAAAATACTACAACGTGCTTTCACACGTATTATATAGATTCATTTAGAGAAAAAGCATCCCAGCATATATATATTTTAAAATCAAATATCAAAATTCGCCACTAATGCTTAGGGCATAACGAGGAGAACAATGTGGAAAGCTGTTCTCCATGTTAGAAATTCTCGACTACTCTATAGGAGTGGCTTTGCTTTAAGTACAAAATATAGGCAGCACCTGGTCATGAAGGACCGCATTATAAGAAAAAGATCAATGTCATCAATCAGCACATTTTCACTTAGGACGCAATGCTGCAATTGTGTTTCAGTTTCAATAAATTAAAAATAAAGCAAAACAACAGTGTCTTAATTTTTTTTGAGAAGACCCAACCCAACCGCCCATCTTTTTTTCTCTTTCTTTTTATTTTTTATTAAACTAGAGACTCTTCTTGGTCTCTACACTGTTTACGTTATGCAATAGCCATCTTCCTTCATAAACCGTAGTCAACAAAGCAGTCAGCTCCTCTCATCTTCTTCGATTCTTCCTGGAAAGACCATCACAGCGTATTTTTAATCCAAAATACCACCACTACGCCCTTTCTCAGCTATTATATAGATTCATTTGAAACAGGTTGGAAAATGTAAAGAGAAATTGACCTGTTGCTCTCTTGCTTGATGCTCAAACTTGACTCTGTTTTCAGTTTCAGTTTCAAACTGTCTCAAACACCGTATTTAGATATCTTCCTCTTCCTCCTCCTCCTTAGTTATGTTGTCGTTACCATCATCATCTTCTTCTATTTCTCGACAGAAATATGATGTTTTCTTGAGTTTTAGAGGTGAAGACACTAGAAAAGCATTCACTGATCATCTATATGCTGCTTTAACCAGGAATGGAATCGAAACTTTCAGGGATGATTCAAAGCTCAAGACCGGAGGACAAATCAAACCAGAACTCATTAAAGCAATTCAAGAATCATGGTGTTCACTAATTGTTTTCTCAAAAACATATGCTTTTTCAGGTTGGTGCTTGGACGAGCTTGCCGAGATTGTTGAACAGAAAAACAAGAAGGGACAAAAAGTTTTTCCAATATTTTATGATGTGGATCCATCTGATTTAAGAAAGCAGACTGGAAAAGTTGAAGAAGCCTTTGCCAAACATGAAGGGAGATACAAGGATAACAAAGACAAGATCCAAAGGTGGCGAGAAGCTTTGAGTGTAGTGGCTAATCTCAAGGGATGGCATTTAAAAAACAAGTAGCTCATTCTTTTCTTTTCTCGTTTTCGTTTTTAATGACTAGAAAATTGTTTTTTTTTCTTTCTTTGCGTTACAAATTTTAGAATTTCATTTAATCAAAGGGTAATTTCTGTTTTGTGATTTAGTAACATAGCCTTCCTTCTTTTTCTTGATCTATTTTTTATCCAAGACTCTATCAGCAATAAAACTCTATTAGAAATAGACTCCTTATTTTTTTTGGCTCATTTCAAGATATAGACATGTAGTCATTTTCGTTAGCCGCTCATTTCTTAAGAAGGAACTAAATTTATTTCTATTTTTTGTTTTAGGCATGAGTCAGAATTTATTGGAGACATTGTTAAAAAAATATCAGCAAAATTATGTCAAACATATACAGTTGTTCGTAATGAGTTTATTGGAATTGATTCACGTTTGGAAGAGTTGCATTCCAAAATAGACATTGGGGAAGATGATGTCCGCATTATAGGAATTTGTGGTATGGGCGGCATTGGTAAAACGACTCTTGCAAGGGTTGTTTATGACCAAATGTCACCTCATTTTGAAGGTAAAAGCTTTCTTGTTGGCGTTCGAGAATTTTCAGAAAAAAGTGGACTTGTTTCTTTACAGAAACAACTTCTTTCTCAGATCTTGTTGGAAGAAGGTTTCAATTTATTCAATGTAGATGATGGGAAGTCCATGATTAGTCATAGGCTATCTCACAAGAAGGTTCTTGTTGTTATTGATGATGCTGATAACTTTCAACACTTAAATTGCTTGGTTGGAAGGCGTGATTGGTTCGGTGTAGGGAGCAGAATCATCATAACAACTAGAGATGAACATTTGTTGCGATCCTACAAAGTGGATGATGTATATAAGCCTACAACACTAAATGAAGAAGAATCACTTCAGCTTTTCAATTCAAAAGCATTCGACAGTGATATAATGCCAGAAAATGATTTCGTTGAGCTTGCTCAACATGTTGTGGAATATGCTGGTGGTCTTCCCTTAGCTCTTGAAGTTTTGGGTTGTTTCTTTTGTGGTAGAGATGAAGCTGAATGGAGAAGTGCAATTGAAAGACTCAAAAGATATTCTGACAACAAAATTCTCGACAGGCTTCAATTAAGCTTTGATGGATTAGAAGAAACAGAAAAGAATATATTTCTAGATATAGCATGCTTCTTCAATGGGGAGGAAAAAGATTTTGTAATAAAAGTATTAGATGGCTGTGAGTTTTTCCCAGTTATTGGAATCGATGTTCTTGTTATGAAATCTCTCCTAAAAGTTGAATTCAGCAAATATTTGAGGATGCATGACTTACTACAAGAGATGGGAAGAAAAATTGTTAGACAAAAATGCCTTGATGAACCTGGAAAACGTTGTAGATTATGGGAGAAAAATGATGTCCACCACGTCCTAACAAGAGACATGATAAGTAATCACATAAATATTGCATATTTAATTATTTAGCATCTCCACCATAAATTATCAGTTTATTTAGTACGTAGTTAGATAAGTTACTAGTTTGAAATTAAGATAGACTAAAATTTTGAAATTATGTTAAGAATGTTCTTTAATATATGAATTGAATAAGATTTTGTAATAGTTTTTCTTTCTACCAAGTGCATATCTCATTATAGGTTTTTTATGAATTATAATCACAATTAAATATTACATTTTATATAAAAAATAATTAAAAACGATAACTAAATCAATCAATAATTTAATATAAAAAGAGATCAAAATTCACGTAAAAAATACTTAAATTTGAAGCTGTGAAGTTTTAGAACCTCTTCTTGCAATTAAGCAAAGCCTCATTAGCTTATAAATTTATGACTATTATATATTTTTTTATTTTAATTTCTCATGTCAATTTAAATAAAAACAAACTAACTTCTTTTAGTGTAACGCTTTGTTGAGAATTAGCCAGATCATTTAAATCTAATGCATGATAAACTTTAGTATTAATTTTATTAAACCATAATTTTATTAAACCATGATAAATCTAACGCTTTATGGTTCACTCTTGATTTTTAGGCAACGAAGACAATTGAAGGCATGGTCATCGATAATAAACAGTACAAAAGCCCAGTAAGTCAAACTCAATCCATAAATATTTCATATTTAATTATTTATTTATTTAGACTATTGACTCTACTCAATTGGTAAATTATCCACCATGAAAAATTCTTAGTTAGGTAAGTAACTGGTATGACATTGATTTTGTAATGAGGATAAAACCAAAACTTTGTGCTTACGCAAGATAGATTCTACGTAACAGTTTTTTCTAATACAAATATACTTAAATGTATATTAAACCTATAAATAAATCAATATATAGTTAACTAATCAAATCTAAAATTGAATCCAACTCACGTATAATAATACTTGAAAATGAAACTACAAAGTTTTATGGTCTTTTTATGTTATTGAAGTAAAGCCTCATTCACATTATAGTTTTATAATTAAATTATGAATTTCTTCTATTTAAATCTCTCTTAGTGTAAGGCTTTATTGAGAATTAGCTTGTCTATTTAAATCTAACGCAAGAATATTTTTAGTATTATTTCCCCTTTTAGTTCATTCCTCTTATAATTTAACTATTTTATTGCACCGTGCATTTTTTGTCTTGTTATCCTTCACTCTTGATTTTTAGGCTGGGAAAGCGGGTGAAGGCATGATCTTCGACAATACAAGGTACGAAAACATACATAATATTGATATTTTGTCCTAGGTTACATTCTTTTACTGTATTCTTTTTAATAAAGTTGGAACTATACCTATCAAAGATCAAATTATCTTTCCTAACTTGAAGGTCCACCCTTTATACAAGGGGATTAAGATGAAAATATGAAATTCCTTAAAATGACGAGAGATTAGGGAAAAATTATAATCATTTGAAAATTAATCAAGCTTTGCTCCCAACTTTCAAGATCAAGTCCGATCCAAATTATATAATATATATAATTTTTTTTATATTTACACACATTATGTAATTATATTTATATATTATATAATTTATATTAAAGAAAAATAAGTACATAGAATATTATTGTGCAAAAATTTAAAAAACATTTTAAGTTATCCATATATTTTTTGTTCCAAAAGGGAATTAAATAAAGACTAAGACCATTTGTGTTATCCATATAAATATTTTTATTGTGTTGTATCATTTAGTAATCTGAGTGAGTTTATATAGAATTTGAGACTTGTATTGTGGAGTTGAGTTGAGTTCGAACAACTGACAAGCATGTAAAGTGTGATATCATACTTAAATTCAATATAATCCTAGTTCAACCTAATTTATAGATACCACTAATGAAAATATCAATTCCATTATATCGTACATACTCTCATCCCCTTAATTATTAGATTTTTTTTTGAAGGCATCAGAATTTTATTGATAATAGAACATTACAATTGAGTTTAGTCAGATGTCTTCAAAACAAAGGAACAAACTGACTAAACTAAACCTACAAAGATACTAAGAAACCAACAACATTGTCAAAAACCCGTGGCAAATAGAAAAGGGCAACAAACCCATTGAAGCATAATCTCAAGCATCTTGACGGCACATCAAAAAACAATGCACCCACTATGACTTGATGGTTGCCCCATCCATCATTCAAAAAACAACGGTCAAGCCAATAGATCATAGAAACACAATCATCAAAACGCCACCTTTAATTTTGATACTAACACACAATCCAATCGCAAGGAATAAACTCTATGCCTAAAGTCTGAAGGAATCCGAATACATAGAAGAACCCAATTCAGCTCCAAAAACCGACCTAAAAAATTACAGTTTTATTAGAAGTTATATTTAGTATAATAACACGAGTTAGTTTATTCAACTGAGCTCAGATCTTCCAACTAATCTCACAACTGAAAAATTAGTGCTCCATGGATTCAACTTCCCTTTTACAAAATGTGCACACTCCTGCTTCCTATTGAATTAAACCTCTTAATGTCAATTGTTCCTTCATTGCTACTTTTCCTTTCAACAATTGCCAACAAAAAATCTCAGCTTTGGGTGGTGCCAAACCTGCCCAAATCTCCTTCCATTGTTCATCCTTTTGAAACTTGCTGCTTTGTACTGACCTGCAAAAAGAATTAAAACAGAATAATTTCCACTTGGAGAACTTTTCTAGATAAAGGAATTGTCATAACGTTTCCTAGGGTAAGGACGCTAGACATTAATCAAATGGAGTCGCCACCAATCTTTTTTAACCTAGGTGTGATTGGCCACCTAAATGACTCTAAGGACTGGTCTATATTTTTAAGTTTTGGGTTCGGGAGTTCATTTACGTGTAGGGAAGGTTATAGCACCCCTACAACGCCCAAAATTGGTACCATTTTAATCTTGTATTATTTTAACTTAGTCTTAATTATGTGGCCATTATTGTTTAAATATTGAAAATTCTTTTAAGAATCCTCCATCGTTCTGGATGAACTCTTAAAAAATCTTCTCACCTCAAGAGTATTCAAAGGGTACCATTCGACTCCCCTGAAGAGGCTCCGTCGTCGGAGGTATTTTAGAATTTTATTATTCGTTAATTTATTTTTTATTATTTTATTTATTTATTTTAAATATTTTTTTTATATATCGTTTATTAATATTTTTAGGATTATTAGTATTTAATATAGAGAGTATCTCCTAAATTTTTCATCATTCTGGATAAACTTAGGAGAATCCTCTCACCTAGGAATTCCTCAAGTGTTACTCATTCGCAATCACCTTGAAGATTCCATCATCGGAATTATTATTATATAATTCATTAATTTTTATTTATTATTATTTTTATTTTATCTTTATTATTTAATAAATCTTATTATTATGTTATTATCTTTATTATTTATTTATTATTATTTTTTTTTTGAAAATACCTTCTAAATCTTCCATCGTTCTGGATAGACTTAAAAAGAATTCTCTTACCTAGGAATTCCTCGAGTGTTACTCATTCGTAATCGCCTCGAAGATTCCATCATCGGAATTATTATTATATAATTCATTAATTTTTATTTATTATTATTTTTATTTTATCTTTATTATTTAATAAATCTTATTATTATGTTATTATCTTTATTATTTATTTATTTTTTTTGAAAATACCTTCTAAATCTTCCATCGTTCTGGATAGACTTAAAAAGAATTCTCTTACCTAGGAATTCCTCGAGTGTTACTCATTCGTAATCACCTGGAAGATTCCATCATCGGAATTATTTCAATCTCTCTCCATATTTTATAATTTTATTAAATTACTAATATTATATGCCAATCAAATTAATTGTACAAATTATTCTTTATTTTACAAATTATTAGTTTTTATCAAATTATTAATTAACATATTATTATTGAATTAATATTGTTAGCATTATTAAAACAAAAATTAGACATTATTAAAATAAATATTAACATACGAATTGTTATCGTGTCATTTATATGTTAAACTATTAAATATACAAACAATTAATGCCTAATCATATATACTAACCCAGCAATCATGCATTATCCATTTATTAATTAAACACCTTTTTACTAACCTGTAGAGGGGTTGAAACTTGCTTCTTGGTATTTCCCTAGTTGCAACTCACGTATACAATGGGGATGACGAGGAACAAGGGTGCGACTGGTATTTTGCGGGATTTGTGGTGTGTACACGAGGCAGAGCAAACAAAGCAGTAGTCAACAAAGGCAGGCGTATTCAGCGAAGCAAGCAGCAGAAAAAACAGTTGGAACGTGACAAGCAGGGACAGTGCAGAGCGATGAAGATGATGGTTCAGTAACAGGCTATGACGAGGCAATGGGACAGAGTGAATAATTTGGCACACGACTTTGTGATGATGACAGAACAAGCGACACGGTGAAGGCAATCTGATGATGAAAATGGCCACGGTTTGGTCTATGCAACGAGATGGGGAAGATGATGGTAGTGGTAGGCGAAAACAAGGTAGAAGTTTCTACTAGGCTAAATGCTTGATTGTCCCCCCAAGTTATGGGGTTTAACCCTTTTTTATAGTCATAAAATTGTTAGAGTCCCAATACAACTCAATCTATTATATTAATTATCTTTTATTTTTAATATTTTATCTATTTAATTTTTATGTTAATCCTAATCTAATTCTATCAATTTTAATGTTAATTATCCTAAAAAATCTAATTATCTTATCCTAAAAATATTTTAATTTATAATTATCTAATAAATCCTAACCTATATTACTATTTATCTTATATTAATAATTTATTTTTAATATTTTATCTATTTAATTTTTATGTTAATCTTAATCCAATTCTATCAATTTTAATGTTAATTATCCTAAAAAATCTAATTATCTTATCCTAAAAATATTTTAATTTATAATTATCTAATAAATCCTAACCTATATTACTATTTATCTTATATTAATAAAATTATCCTAATCTATTAAATATTTCTAATTTAAATAATCCTAATAATCTTAATCCTAATTTTTCTAGATGTTAATTCAAAATGTCAATTCAAAATTTACAAATTATTAGTTTTTTTACAACCCGGACAAAATGAGGTGTCTACAGCTGCCCCTCTTTGCACATTTTCTGAAAATCAGGAATTGTGCAAAGACAATTAGACAACTATTTTGTTCGGATTTACCTTTTTTATTTTTTTATTTTTTTATTATTTTTATTATTTTTATATTTTTTTTATTTTTTACGAAGTATTTACAATTTTAAGAAACATTTAGTTCCTCTCACCAGAGGCTGTAAGACTTTGAAAAATAACCTTTTGCTCCTCTCACCAGAGGCATTGGAACTTCGAAACATAACCTTGTGCTCCTCTCACCTGAGGCAATGAAACTTGGGAACATAACCTTGTGCTCCTCTCACCAGAGGCATTGGAACTTCGAAACATAACCTTGTGCTCCTCTCACCAGAGGCAATGAAACTTGGAAACATAACCTTGTGCTCCTCTCACCAGAGGCATTGAAACTTTGAAAAATAACCTTGTGCTCCTCTCACCAGAGGCATTGAAACTTGGAAATATAACCTTGTGCTCCTCTCACCAGAGGCATTGAAACTTTGAAACATAACCTTGTGCTCCTCTCATCAGAGGCATTGAAACTTTGAAACATAACCTTGTGCTCCTCTCACCAGAGGCAATGAAACTTTGAAACATAACCTTGTGCTCCTCTCATCAGAGGCATTGAAACTTTGAAATATAACCTTGTGCTCCTCTCACCAGAGGCAATGAAACTTTGAAACATAACCTTGTGCTCCTCTCACCAGAGGCATTGATACTTTGAAAAATAACCTTGTGCTCCTCTTGTCAGAGGCATTGAAACTTTGAAACATAACCTTGTGCTCCTCTTGTCAGAGGCATTGAAACTTTGAAATATAACCTTGTGCTCCTCTCACCAGAGGCAATGAAACTTTGAAAAATAACCTTGTGCTCCTCTCACCAGAGGCACTGATACTTTAAAAAATAACCTTGTGCTCCTCTCACCAGAGGCAATGAAACTTTGAAAAATAACCTTGTGCTCCTCTCACCAGAGGCACTGATACTTTAAAAAATAACCTTATGCTCCTCTCACCAGAGGCAATGAAACTTTGAAAAATAACCTTGTGCTCCTCTCACCAGAGGCACTGATACTTTAAAAAATAACCTTGTGCTCCTCTCACCAGAGGCAATGAAACTTTGAAAAATAACCTTGTGCTCCTCTCACCAGAGGCATTGAAACTTTGAAACATAACCTTGTGCTCCTCTCACCAGAGGCAATGAAACTTGAAACATAACCTTGTGCTCCTCTCACCAGAGGCAATGAAACTTTGAAAAATAACCTTGTGCTCCTCTCACCAGAGGCACTGATACTTTAAAAAATAACCTTGGTCTTGTCACTCACTAATATACCAAACCCAATAGTCTTAATATCACAACACGACATAAGATTCACAATTTCATTTCCAAGAATTTCGACCTCTCAAGTTTTAATCTATTTCCTTCAATGTATGCACCTAAATAATGCAAATGTAAATGTATGTCAAATAATGCAAATGTCCATGCAACACTGACTTCCTTTTAATGCTAATGTGAAAGTAACAATCCTATCATGAAGTGAATGCCTATAACCTTAATGTATGATGCGAAATGTAATGAAAAAAATTTAGTTAGAATTTTCATTTTAATGTTCCTCCAAGACTAACCCCCACATTCCAATCTCCATTCTTCCATTATTCTTGCCCCACTCGAGATCAGTATCATACTTCTATTGAATCAATCTTTATTTTTCATGTTTTTGCCCCAAGTAATGTTGGCAATCCTCATCCTTTTGTATTTCCTTCAATGTAATGCCCTTTTTTCCTTTAAAAACCCTATAGTACGTTATTCAATTCCAATTAGAACAAAAGCAAGATGAATAAGATAAGAACACGATGGTATATTTATTCGAACAAGGTATATTTATTTGAATAACAAGTGAACATTTTCAAGAATTGATAGGGATAAGTACAACAACACTGGCTAATGAGTCACAAAAAATGAATACCCAGACAACTATAAACCCATCATCACAGAATTTTGCTTTGGAAACCTCGTTAGTAGATGCCCATAATCTTCCAAGAACCTTTAGATCAGAACTTTGCCCCCTTCACTATGAGACATTCCTCTTTTCGAACTTTAGCCCAATTATTCTTTTTTTTTTTTTCAAGCCGCCTTTTCAGGTTTTCAACTTGAAATTTCTTTTTTTTTTGTTTTTTTGTTTTTTTGAATTCAAGCCGCCTTTTCAGGTTTTCAACTTGAAATTTCTTTTTCTTTTCTTTTTTTCTTTCTTTTTTTTCTCTTTTTTTTTTTGAATTCAAGCCGCCTTTTCAGGTTTTCAACTTGGATTCTCTCTTCTTCTTTTTTTTTGGAATCAAGCTGCCTTTTCAGGTTTTCAACTTGAATTCTTTTTTCTTTTCAGGCATAGTACTTCTTCACTGCATCTGAATTTATTGGATTTGGTAAATCATCTCCGTCCATTTCACTAAGTAACAAAGCCCCTCCTGAAAAAGCTTTCTTCACCACATAAGGGCCTTCCCAATTTGGTGCCCATTTTCCACGAGGATCTGGCTGATTTGGTAGAATTTTCTTTAATACCAATTCTCCTTCCTGAAAATGTCGAGGACGAACTTTCTTATTATGAGCTCGCATCATCCTCTTTTGATACAATTGCCCATGACAAAGAGCCTTAAACCTTTTTTCTTCGATCAAATTTAGTTGTTCATAACGACAACGGACCCATTCAGCTTCTTCTAATTCAACCTCCATCAATACTCGTAATGACGGGATTTCTACCTCGATAGGTAATACTGCTTCCATTCCATATACCAATGAAAATGGGGTGGCCCTAGTAGATGTACGAACTGAAGTGCGATAAGCATGCAAGGCAAATGGTAATTTCTCATGCCAATCCCTATATGTTTTTGTCATCTTGCTAACGATCTTCTTTATATTCTTGTTAGCTGCTTCTACCGCTCCATTCATCTTCGGACGATATGGTGCTGAATTGTGGTGTTTGATTTTGAACTGACTGCACACTTCTTTCATCATTGTGTTATTCAGGTTAAGTGCATTGTCTGAGATGATTCTTTCTGGAAGACCATATCGGCATATTATCTCTTTCTTGATAAACCTACACACCACGGTTTTCGTCACATTAGCATATGAAGCTGCCTCTACCCATTTTGTGAAATAATCAATGACCACAAAGATGAAACGATGTCCATTCGAAGCTTTTGGAGTAATAGGCCCAATGACGTCCATACCCCACATAGAGAAAGGCCAAGGAGTTGCCATTACATGCAAAGGCAACGGAGGAGCATGCATCTTGTCTGTATATATTTGGCATTTATGGCACCTTCTGGCATACTTAATGCAATCACCTTCCATAGTTATCCAATAATAACCTGCCCTCATAATTTGTTTAGCCAATCTCTGACCGTTAGCATGGGTCCCACAAACTCCTTCATGAACTTCTTCAAGAATTCTTCTTGCTTCAACAGCATCTACACACCTCAAGAGCACTTGATCCTTTCCTTTTTTGTACAAGACTTCACCATCTACCAAGAAATTCATTGCCAGTCTTCTCAATGTTCTTTTATCGTTTTCAGAGATCGAATCTGGGTATTGTTGATATTTCAAATATCTCAAAATATCATAATACCATGGTTTTCCATCACTTCCTTTCAACATTGCAAAATGTGCAGGAGACTCTTGTATCCTTAGCTTAATGGGATAAATTTCGGCATTAGAATCCACTTTAAACATTGCAGCTAAGGTGGCTAAAGCATCAGCCATTTGGTTCTCTTCCCGAGGTAAATGATTAAATTGAATTTCCTCAAACTGTTCAACCAACTTAACTATGAAGTCACGGTAGAGAAGTAACTTTGAGTCTCTTGTTTCCCATTCTCTTCGCAATTGGTAGATTACTAAAGCTGAATCACCATAGACTTCCATCTTTTTGATTTTCTTTTCAATAGCAGCCTGAAGCCCCATGACACAAGCTTCGTATTCTGCCACGTTATTGGTGCAATTGAAATTCAATCTTGCAGTGAATGGGCATTGATCTCCTTTTGGGGATATCAAGACAGCTCCAATGCCATGCCCCCAGGCATTTGATGCACCATCAAAGTACATCTTCCATGTATCCTTTTCTACTTGATCCTCATCAACTTGCATGACAGCCATTAAGTCTTCATCTGGGAAGTCAAAATTTATGGCTCATAATCTTCTAAAGCTCGTTCTGCAAGGAATTCCGCAATGGCACTCCCTTTGATGGCTTTCTGTGACACGTACACAATATCATATTCAGAAAGCAATACTTGCCATCTTGCTATTCTTCCAGATAGAGAAGGCTTCTCAAATATGTACTTGACAGGATCTAATTTTGAGATCAACCAAGTGGTATGATACAACATGTACTGTCTGAGTCTATGAGCTGCCCAGGCCAAAGCACAACACATCTTTTCCAAGGATGAATACTTGGATTCATAGTCAGTAAACTTTTTGCTCAAGTAATAAATAGCCCTTTCTTTTCTACTTGTAGCATCATGTTGCGCCAGTACACATCCCATCGATTTTTCATGCACTGTTAAGTAGAGGATGAGAGGCCTCCCTGGAACAGGTGGGACTAATACTGGTGGACTTGAGAGATACTCCTTAATTTTGTCAAAAGCTGCCTGACAGTCTTTATCCCAATCCCCCTTATCATTCTTTCGTAGGAGTTTGAAAATTGGATCACACTTGGCCGTTAATTGAGAAATGAAGCGAGCAATGTAATTCAACCTTCCAAGAAAACCCCTTATTTCTTTTTGAGTACGTGGTGGAGGCAAGTTTTGAATAGCACATATTTTGTCTGGGTCCACCTCAATGCCTTTTTCACTAACAATAAATCCCAACAATTTTCCAGAAGTTGCTCCAAACGTGCACTTGGCGGGGTTCAACTTGAGTTGAAACTTTCTCAATCTTTCAAATAACTTCTTGAGATTGTCCACATGATCTTCTTCTTTACGGGATTTGGCAATCATATCATCCACATATACTTCTATCTCCTTGTATATCATATCATGGAATAGAGTCACCATAGCTCTTTGATAAGTTGCCCCTGCATTCTTTAATCCAAATGGCATGACTCTGTAACAGAAAGTCCCCCACATCGTAATGAATGTAGTTTTCTCCATATCATCTTTATCCATCTTGATCTGGTTGTAACCTGAAAAACCATCCATGAAAGAGAATAGGGAGTACCTAGCAGTATTATCAACCAAAGTATCGATATGTGGCAATGGAAAGTTGTCTTTTGGGCTAGCCTGATTTAGATCCCTGTAATCGACGCACATTCGTACTTTCCCATCTTTTTTCGGAACAGGGACAATGTTTGCTACCCATTGAGGGTATCTTGCCACTTCTAGAAAACCAGCATCAAATTGCTTTTTAACTTCTTCTTTGATCTTCAAAAGCATGTCTGGCTTCATTCTTCTTAACTTTTGTTGAACTGGTTTACATTCTGGTTTCAGGGGTAATTTATGCACTACAATGTCTGTGTCTAAACCAGGCATGTCTTGATATGACCATGCAAATACATCCTGGAACTCATGGAGCAAATTCACCAGATTCTTTCGTGTAGAAGATGAGATAGAAGTTCCGATCTTGACTTCTTTCTTGACTTCTTCACCTCCTAAATTGATGACCTCGGTAGATTCCTTATGAGGCATGATTTGTTTCTCTTCTTGTTCTACTAATCTCAATAGATCGGGAGGCAAAGCATAATCATCAGAATTCTCATCTTCATTAAGTTCACCCACACAACTAGACCTCTCAAAATCAAATCCTGGATCATCATTATAATTGTCTGTGTATTCATCATTTGTACACCTGGCATTGGGCAAAAAAATAGGAAAATATAGAGAAGTGTATAGGTAAAAAGAAACAAATGCAAAAGAAAAAGAAAGAAAAAAGAAAAAAATATGGAAAGAGATATGAGCAAATGCATCATGCTTTTATTTTATTGAAATTGAATAAACGCCCTACATAAGATCTCTAATGCTTTTGGGCATAAGCACTGAGAAAGGATTTATTGCATTACTTTGAAGAAGTCTTATAGACAGTAGGGATCTCAACAGCACTCCAATTCTTCAACTCAAAACCTGGTGGGCAAGGAAGTACTTCTAGCATCTCAATGTTCTCTCCAATCTCTTCTTTATGTACCATCTGGATAGAAAGTTCTTCAAAAGCCTTTTCCAATGCGGAATTATTCACTCCAGGATATATATATCCTGCTGAACGAAAGGTATCATACAATGGAGGGAATACCATTGGTTCAGTTTCCAAATCCTCCTCGTTAAAAGCAGCCCTCCTTTTCTTCCTCTTTTCCTCAACAAACCTCTCCATCTCAAACCCTTTTGGCTTATAGCCTAAGCCAAACCTATCTTTTTTCATGATGACCTTCACCGGCATCTTGATCCCTTGCAGCTCTTTCCTAAGCCTGACCCAGCACGGCATCCTTTTCCTACAATCTGACAAACACCTGCTTTAGTAACCCTAGACAATCGTGGCACGGGCACAGTAGATCCTTCTCCTACAAAAGTGGCATTGACCAACTCCAAAGATCTGAAAGAACATTCAATGGCATCTTCTGCGATTTCCACATATGGTGTTGACAAAAAGGTTGTGGCAATCATATCCTCTTCAGCATTCACCGTCACTAAGTGTTCATCCATGATAAATTTAATCTTTTGATGCAAAGTTGAAGGGACTGCACCAGCTTGATGAATCCATGGTCTTCCTAAGAGACAATTGTATGAGGGGGTGATATCCATCACTATGAACTCAATGCTGAATACATGTGGCCCAATCTCGATAGGCAATTCAATCTCTCCTATTATTTCTCGACGAGTACCATCAAAAGCTTTGACTATCGTGTGGCTTCTTCTCATGTGAGACTTATCAACTGGTAACTTAGATAGAGTAGCCATTGGCATTACATTCAGAGCCGAGCCATTGTCAATAAGGACCCGTGGTAGGATATGACCTTTGCATTTGGTAGTTATATGCAAAGCCTTGGTGCTACCTCTTCCATCAGGAGGAATCTCATCATCACTAAATGAGATAAAATTATCAGCCGTGATATTTCCCACCAATCTATCTAACTTTTCTACCGAAATGTTATGTGCCACGTGTGCTTCATTGAGTACCTTTAGCAAGGCATTCCTATGTGGCTCTGAATTTAGCAATAAAGAGAGCATTGTTATGCGAGCCGGCAGCTTATTCAGTTGCTCTACAACACTATACTCACTATGCTTGATGAACTTTAGGAATTCACAAGCTTCTCTTTCTGTCACGGATTGCTTAAGTTCCGCAGGTATTACTGTCTTTCCTTTGTCATCCTTCAACAGAACCTCTTCAACCTCTTTCCCTTTCTGTGACATCAACATTTGGGGTGTATAACAACGCCCACTGCGGGTTATCCCACCTTCATTTGTTAGATTCCCAGACATCGCAGCACTATTAACATCTGATGCATTTTGAGTTACAATACTGCAATTATAGTTCCATGGAACTGCTTTATCATCCCTATATGGGAATGGTTTTGGAACTTTGATGGTGACTTTGGGAACCATTGGAGTAGTGTTAAGTGCTGGTTTCTTCTTACAAAATATGGTCACTGGCTCTATTCCTTCAAAAGGGTGATCCTTTTTTGAATCTTCTGCCATAGCAACAACTGCATCTTCATCCATTTCCTCATAAAATTCTATTGTACCCTCATTCATCATCATCTGTACTTTCTCTCGAAATTGTTCACAAAATTGAATGGTATGACCAACTGATTGTCCATGATAGTTGCAAAAGGTTTCCTCACCGTTCTCTTCTTCAACTCCCAATCCCATATTAGTAGGTTGAATCATTTTTGCTTTTATCATTGCATCCATTACCCTTTCCATTGGTGTCTTGACTTCATCGATGCTACCTTTAACCCAACATATTTTTCCTTCAATAATAGCATTGACTTTTCCTCCATGATCCGGTAAAGGATTTCCAACTACATTTGGTTCTTTTTCAACATCAAAGTTCAAAATTCCTGCTTTTATAAGATCACGAACTTTGTACTTGAGCCCTGTGCAATTTTCCGTTGAATGACCGATGATCCCATAATGATAATCACAATGAGCATTGGGATCATACCATTTAGGAAAAGGAGGTTTAAATGGCTCAATGTGGACTGGTGCTATTAGGCGTTTTTCAATGAGTTGTGGTAGCAATTCAGTGTAGGTTATTGGGATGGGATTGAATTGGTATTTGTTTTGATTATTCCAAGACCTTCCTGGGTTGTGGCCTGAATTGTTGGCTTGGTATTGTGTTTGTGGAGTAAATGGGGTTATTGGACGATAAGTTGGAGGTTGGGACACCGATTGGTGAGGGTATGGATTTTGGGACATTGGTTGATAAGAGTAGGGGCTTTGTGATACATTGTTGCTGGTAGGGTAAGAATTGTAGTTGGATCGAGCATGGTAAGGAACATTGCTTGGTTGCCTACTTCCAAAGCTGATGTTGTTGGCCTCCCCTTCTTTCCTCTTGGAGTTTGCCCCTTTCCTGAAACTTGGAGCATCACTTGCTTCAATTCTCCCATTCTTTATTGCATTTTCAATCATTTCTCCTGCTACCACTAAATCTGCAAAGTCTTTTGTTGCATTGCCAACAAGCCTCTCATAATAAGGTGTTCGAAGCGAATTAATGAACAACATGGTCGTCTCTTTTTCTGTGAGAGGTGGGTAGACTTGGGTAGCCATGTCTCTCCATCTTGTGCATATTCCTTAAAGCCTTCATCGACTTCTTTCCATATTCTGAAGAGATAACCTATCTGGGGCCATCCACTACATGTTTATACTGAGCTTTAAAAGCTCTAGCCAAATCTTTCCAAGAGCGAATTCGCTCTTTATCGAGTTGAACATACCATCTGCTGCGATCCTGTCAAACTATCTTGGAAGCAATGGATTAGTAACTTTTCATTGTTTGTATACCCAGCCATTTTTCGACAGAACATTGTGATGTGAGTCACAGGGCATGTCGTTCCATCATATTTTGAAAATTCAGGAACTTTAAATTTTGGCGGAATCACCAAATCAGGAACTAGACTCAGTTCACTTGCATCAATGCAATCAAAATTATCTTTCCCTTCTATGGCCTTCAACCTTTCTTCTAACAAATCATATTTAAGCTGAATTTCTTTATCTTCTACAGGTTCAGAAGTTTTTCTTCTCAGCTTTTCCTGTTCCAAAGGATCGTCTAGATTTGGAACATATAAAGGGTTCACAAAGCCTCCTCCAAGGTTTGATTCCACTTGAGCTTGATCTCTTTGTTGCCCCATAGGAATAAATGGTTGCTCTACAGCTGGTGGATGACCTTGAATAGTTACGCCATGAGAATTCTGTGGTGGGGTAAACCCCGGTGGATAAACTGGTTCAGCACTGAATTCATGAGATCTGCCTTCATCTTTTGAGGGGGATGTTTCGACAACAGCTTTCCCTTTTGTCATAGCTTTCATCATTTGCATCATTTCGAACATTTGCTTCCTCATTTCTTCCAATTCTCCTGCCATTTGTTCTCTCATTTCTTCTTGCATTCTCTCCATCTTCTCAACTCTTGCAGACTGTTCATTCTCCATTTGTTTACTTCGAAGACGGGTACTATATGGATGTTGAATAGATCGACTTGCCACTTTGGATCTTGTCACCTCGAGACCTTTGTGATTGATATACATCCCAATATTAGTCCTTTTATTCTTATTTTGTTATGAATGAATTTATGCATGTATGCAAAGAAGACTTGGAACATAATTATTTGTTAAATGAAAGAACCTTTATTATTAAAAAATCTGAGATTACATCCAAGAGAAAATCTAAAGAACTTGTAGCCTAACATAAGCATAAAATGAAATCTACTACATAAAGAGGACCTATGGTCTCCATAATAGCCTCTTGATCAGGCTATAGTGATGTTGCACCTCATCAAGTAACTGCTCTAATTGCCTCCCATGATCTGAAATAGGGCTTATCCCTGGTTTTATCTCTGCTATCCTTTCTTCCATTTCTCTGGCTTTGCGCGCGGCTAGGTTGAACTGCTGGAACATCTTCAATAACAGTTGAGATCCCTCAGCTTTCCTCCAACCATCACATTCTTCTCTTAGAGTAGTCACTTCGTGAATCATTTGTTGAAGTGCCTGTCTATATTCTTGGGTTTCAGAAAGTGCGGCTTGCATCTGTGCTTGCACCAAATCTTTCTCTGTTTGAAGTTCTTCTTGCTTAAGCTTCATTCTTTGTATTTCATCTTTCAATTGTTCATTTTCTTGCTTTTTTGTCTGCACTTCTGTTTTCAACTGCTCTTTTTCTTGCTTCAATCGCCTATTTTCGGATTTGGACAATTCCCTTCTCAGTCTGGTGACTAGTTCTGTTAATTCCTTCTTTTCTTGGTCAACTTTCTTGATTGTCTGGTTACACTGTCTAGATTCTTCCTTCATATCTACTTTGAGCTTCTTATTTTCTTGTTCAAGTTGCTCTTTCTCTTCCTGAAGCTTTCTCTTAGAAATTTCCAAATCTATCATGGGTCTCGTGGAGTAGGTTCTGTCGATTGATCTAACTTTACTTCTTTAGGAACTACCACATCCTTAGCTCTCCTCATGTGCCACACCGCATACTCTGGAGTCACATCATTAGTAAGTCTTCCTTGATCGATCCTCAAAGTTTGTTTCCAAGCCTTTATAACTTCTTCAATCTTTTTCAAAGCTCCTGCTTCAGTGTATGCAAATTCCAATTTATCCAGTCCTTTGGTCATAGGAATGAATTGTTCATAGCCTGCCTGTCTCCTTACCATTATTGGTGCATAACTGATAGCACCCCACAGCCCCAAAAGTGGAACCCATGGTTGACCCCACAACTAAACAATACGGCATCATGTCGCATCCAAGGTGCCATCCATACTATCTCTTGACTGGTACTAGAAAGCTTGCGAAAAATTGAGACCCACTCATTCTTGGATTTGGGTTTTGGCCATTGACTCTTGCAAAATTCCTTGATAGGGAAGCTGGTATTAAAGAAAGCTCTGCGAAATTCACTTTTATCGCATACAAGATGACTTCTTATCCAAAGGTATAATAATTGGGCACAGCCGATGAAGCGTCCTTCCCCATTTCGTCGACAAAAGCTCAAAGATCTGAGAGTTTCAGCTAGAATAGTTGGAACGGGATTAACTCCATGCTCAACTTGATCAAGGAAATCTATCACTGTGACATCTATATATCCCAAGACTTTGGGAAAGACCACCAAGCCATATATTGCCAATGCCATCATGCTCATACTTTGATCATTCTCTATATTCTTCCTGATGTGATCTCGTAAGAAATCCCAAGGCACATAATCTTGCCCTCCTTTCTGTCTCACCCATTTATCAATTTCTGGCAAACTAACATTCATCATTCCAGCGAGCTTCCTACGATAACCGATCTTCTTGTTCTTCCAATATATCTTATCTGCATTGGAACACTGGATGCGGAGTAAGAGTGAGTACTCTTCAATCGTTGGAACCATGTCAACTTCATTAAAAACAAAGCATCTATAGGAAGGGTCCCAAAATTGCGTTATAGCTCTAATCAAGTCTTTGTCTACAGTAACTGCAATTAATAATGCTATGTCACCGTACTTCTTTTCAAAATCTTCTTTTTTTGAAAGACTCCAAAGCTTCCAAAGATCAATGAACTCAGTAAAATCATTTTGTTTGAGATCCAGGTGAACTTTTTCAGGGAGTGGTGATATAAATTCTTGAGGTAAACAGTCTCCTTCTCTTCGTTGAGCTTCTTCAGATCTGATTCTGACACTGTTGGAATTCTCAGTGGGGAAAGGTGTGGCTTTAACGCTTGATAAATCCTCCATGGATGTAACTGAGGTTCAATCAATTAACAAATTGTTATGTAAAAAGCCTTCTTTTATATGATATGACAATGCATGAGAATGCAACTATGGGAAAGATATTGGGATTTTGTTCCCTCATGTGTCCTAACTTTGGCTAACTACTTCACGGATAGTCAAGGTTCTAACTTAAGGGTTGGCTCTTAGGCTTTTTATATGCTAGGTTTGGACATAATAGTTACTAAAGGTTCCCAAATTGTTCCTCACTGTCGTCCACTCTGGACTAGTAAGGCACCCCAATCCTCACCCATGACAGGCTACAAACGGAAAAGGTTCAATTTGAGTGGGAGTATTTGGCTAGCCCATGCGGAGGTTATCACCTCACGAGAGCGGTAGCTACTCTACTCCCTCCTAGAAAGGATTGAGCTCGGGTCGAGAGCTTTATGCATGCAAATGCAAGGTGTGGTGTGTGAGAGGGAACTTTATTTTAACCAACTCTTCAAAACACTAAACAAATCAAAGAGAGCATCAAATAAGATTAGTGCAATAAATTCCAACAAATTTTAGGCCATCAAAATTTAGACTTAGTATAACACAAGATCAAATTATGGCTCGACTCACTTTACTATCCCCAGTGGAGTCGCCAAGCTGTCATAACGTTTCCTAGGGTAAGGACGCTAGACATTAATCAAATGGAGTCGCCACCAATCTTTTTTAACCTAGGTGTGATTGGCCACCTAATGACTCTAGGACTGGTCTATTTTTAAGTTTTGGGTTCGGGAGTTCATTTACGTGTAGGGAAGGTTATAGCACCCCTACAACGCCCAAATTGGTACCATTTTAATCTTGTATTATTTTAACTTAGTCTTATTATGTGGCCATTATTGTTTAAATATTGAAAATTCTTTTAAGAATCCTCCATCATTCTGGATGAACTCTTAAAAAATCTTTCACCTCAAGAGTATTCAAGGGGTACCATTCGACTCCCCTGAAGAGGCTCCGTCGTCGGAAGTATTTTAGAATTTTATTATTCCTTAATTTATTTTTTATTATTTTATTTATTTATTTTAAATATATTTTTTTTTTATATATTTTATTAATATTTTTAGGATTATTGTATTTAATATAGAATATCTCCTAAATTTTCCATCATTCTGGATAAACTTAGAGAACCTCTCACCTAGGAATTCCTCAAGTGTTACTCATTCGCAATCGCCTTGAAGATTCCATCATCGGAATTATTATTATATAATTCATTAATTTTTATTTATTATTATTTTTTTTTTCTTATTATTTAATAAATTTATTATTATGTTATTATCTTTTATTATTTATTATTATTTTTTTTTGAAAATGCCTTCTAAATCTTCCATCGTTCTGGATAAACTTAAAGATTCTCACCTAGAATTCTCGAGTGTTACTCATTCGTAATCGCCTCGAAGATTCCATCATCGGAATTATTATTATATAATTCATTAATTTTTATTTATTATTATTTTTATTTTATCTTTATTATTTAATAAATCTTATTATTATGTTATTATCTTTATTATTTATTTATTTTTTTGAAAATACCTTCTAAATCTTCCATCGTTCTGGATAGACTTAAAAAGAATTCTCTTACCTAGGAATTCCTCGAGTGTTACTCATTCGTAATCACCTCGAAGATTCCATCATCGGAATTATTTCAATCTCTCTCCATATTTTATAATTTTATTAAATTACTAATATTATATGCCAATCAAATTAATTGTACAAATTATTCTTTATTTTACAAATTATTAGTTTTTATCAAATTATTAATTAACATATTATTATTGAATTAATATTGTTAGCATTATTAAAACAAAAATTAGACATTATTAAAATAAATATTAACATACGAATTGTTATCGTGTCATTTATATGTTAAACTATTAAATATACAAACAATTAATGCCTAATCATATATACTAACCCAGCAATCATGCATTATCCATTTATTAATTAAACACCTTTTTACTAACCTGTAGAGGGGTTGAAACTTGCTTCTCGGTATTTCCCTAGCTGCAACTCACGTATACAATGGGGATGACGAGGAACAAGGGTGCGACTGGTATTTTGCGGGATTTGTGGTGTGTACACGAGGCAGAGCAAACAAAGCAGTAGTCAACAAAGGCAGGCGTATTCAGCGAAGCAAGCAGCAGAAAAAACAGTTGGAACGTGACAAGCAGGGACAGTGCAGAGCGATGAAGATGATGGTTCAGTAACAGGCTATGACGAGGCAATGGGACATGGTGAATAATTTGGCACACGACTTTGTGATGATGACAGAACAAGCGACACGGTGAAGGCAATCTGATGATGAAAATGGCCACGGTTTGGTCTATGCAACGAGATGGGGAAGATGATGGTAGTGGTAGGCGAAAACAAGGTAGAAGTTTCTACTAGGCTAAATGCTTGATTGTCCCCCCCAAGTTATGGGGTTTAACCCTTTTTTATAGTCATAAAATTGTTAGAGTCCTAATACAACTCAATCTATTATATTAATTATCTTTTATTTTTAATATTTTATCTATTTAATTTTTATGTTAATCCTAATCTAATTCTATCAATTTTAATGTTAATTATCCTAAAAAATCTAATTATCTTATCCTAAAAATATTTTAATTTATAATTATCTAATAAATCCTAACCTATATTACTATTTATCTTATATTAATAATTTATTTTTAATATTTTATCTATTTAATTTTTATGTTAATCTTAATCTAATTCTATCAATTTTAATGTTAATTATCCTAAAAAATCTAATTATCTTATCCTAAAAATATTTTAATTTATAATTATCTAATAAATCCTAACCTATATTACTATTTATCTTATATTAATAAAATTATCCTAATCTATTAAATATTTCTAATTTAAATAATCCTAATAATCTTAATCCTAATTTTTCTAGATGTTAATTCAAAATGTCAATTCAAAATTTACAAATTATTAGTTTTTTTTACAACCCGGACAAAATGAGGTGTCTACAGGAATCATCCATATTCTTACACACACAATACTCCTTAATAGTGTTATTAAACTCCTCCCATTGCTGCAATTCCCAATCTAAAAATATCCTTCTAAGATCGAAATTCCAAGACCACCTATTATCACACCATTCCCCAAAGTCTTTTTCCCAATCTTAACAGCGGCTATAGTAAACACTCTTGGAAATAGTTCCTTCAATCCATTCATCCATCTAGAATTCAATTTTGCTTCCATCACATAAAGGTACCCAATCTCAGCTGTAACGACCCTTTTTACCAAAATCTAGACTAACTTTTTCCTTTTTCTTACAATTGGTTGGGCTGTGCTTAGTGTCTCATATTTATTCTTAAGCTAAATTTACATTAGCTAAATTAATATCCTATAATCACTTTGGTCCCAGTTCAAATTTTCTAACTAAGCATGCAATCACATATTAAAATTATACTACTTAACATTATTCATGTCCACCAAGATTGCATGCATCATTACTTACCATAAATGTATTAAGTGTTTCCTTTATTTACATCCCCCTTACTATAAAAGTACTGAAAAGCAAGTCTGAATATAAAATAGACATCTGTACATCATGTACCTTCAAGTACGATACAAAAACCTCGAAGGACGTGTCAGAACCCCTCGTACAGATCGCCTACTGCAAATAATCTGGAAGGTGGAGAGGGGGGTGAGCTTTTTGGAAAGCCCAATAAGGAATACATATAAAAAGACAGATACCGTAAGCTATATGCAAGTATTCTAAAACGATTAATAAATTCTAAATCATAAGGGATATTTCTAAAATATGGCATCTTATCCAGTAAGAAATTCGTGTATTCTGAAAATCATATATAAACCAAATCAGTACAACAGATCACTTTAACAAAGTCATGCCATGCAAATATGTAAACAGTCGTCTTCAGAAATCATATTATATTTCAAATCGAATCATAAAAATCCGTACAAAATCATTTTAAGATTTCAGAATTCAATCATATCAATCTGTATCATATCATTTTCATATTTAGAGTTCGAAAATCAGATATTCAGAAATCATTTAGAAATAAAAAAATAACAGAAAATGGAGACATGGCAGTAACTCGGTATACATCAAGCAGCAAAGATATCCCATAGGGATAATAACAGATATACGTATGGCCATAGTCCAAGTGGTCTACAGTGAACACTGATCAGGTGTCATCTGTGACCGTTGCGGACTGGATCAAATCACACAGCAACATAGTGCGCAAAATTCATATCAGATACAAATACTGTAGGCTCCGAAGGTCACACTACAGCCAGATACTATAGGCCCCGAAGGTCACGCTATAGCCAAATACTGCAGGCCCCGAAGGTCACGCTGCAGCCAGATACTGCTGGATCCAAAATATACAGCAGTCCAGATACTGCAAGATGATGGTCAGCCAGTGTCTCAAAACATAAGTTTCATAGTTCAGAGTTCAAATCCGTAAGTCAAAACATACAGATATTTATAAAAGTTCATAAAACAAATCATTGCATAAAATCAGAATTATTTTCCAAATATTTAAAAACTTAATAATTTCCAAAATATATAAAGAAATAGGTTTTAGTATCATAATTTATAATAAATCCATAAAACCAAATTTAAGCTAGAAAAGTCATAAGTCTTTAAAATCATGCAATTTAATAAGCTTTCAATAAAAATTGAATTCTTTAGATAATTCATGCTAATGCAGAGTTTTATAAATCCAAATTCGAAGGAGTATTTTCGAAACTCATAAAGGTTCCGAAAATCAATTAAAATGCAAGGAATTCCAAAAATCCGAAAACTTCATAACTTTTCATAAATATTTCTAAAACACTAACTTTAGGTAATTTTCATAAAATAAAATAAAATTTACTTTGAAAATTCATGAATATACTAAGATCATGCAATTTAATATTTTCAAGACTGAATTCCTTAAAAAGTTCTATTCTTAAAAAGTTTTATTAGCCTTTTAGCTGAAATCGCAGAAAACAATATTCTTACGAAAATTCGATAACATAACGGTATCAAATTTCTAAAGTCTCTTGCAAAGCATACGTAGTTCATAAAACACAATGCAATTGATCTTAAAATCATTTCAGTATCTCCTACGTTCTTTATACATATCCCTTACCTGAACCAAGTACAATCACAGCCAAATCAAGCAGGCCCTGCAGTCGATATCCAATAATCGAGCTTGTATAGTCCCAATCACCAACTCACTCTCGAACTGTACAAAATCATTTAAAACAATTTAATTCCCAAAATTATCTTCTTATAATATAATGAGTCCTAGAGATATCTCAGAATTTCAATATAGTAAAAATCCGATCTTATTTCCTATCGAGTGCTAAAAATGCAATTACTATCAAATAATCTCATTATTGATTTAAGTATTCTCAAATCCTCAATTCTAATTATGACATTATTAATCTTTCACAAAAATTTCAATATATAACAATTATTATCAAACAACATTTAGGTATATTACTTACCTTTGAATTCAAAAATATATTAAAATCTCCAAGCTTCCACCTTTGAAGATCTCCTTGAAAATCCTCAAAATCAAGCCTTATTGCTTCATTTGGCCTTCACCATTTCCTTAGAGTTCCTAATGAATTCCTACATCACATATAAGTTCTTGGTGCATTTATATAGATATTAAGCCAAACTTTTAAAGAACCTTACCTTTATAACATTTCAAACTCGATTCTACGCTTAGCTGTTCGGTCTCCCTCTTCTTTCTTCTTCCTTTTTTTTTTTCCAACACACAGTAGCAGCCTAGTCCTTTCCTGCCTTTGAACACGCATTTTTGCTTAGTGAAAACCAAATGGGGCTCCTTATTTTCATAGCTTCATTTCAGTCAACCCCCTAATTTGATCGAGATTTAGCTAAACATTAATGGCCCTTGTAGCGTTTCCTGCCTCTGTTCTGCCCCAGTTTCCTTTCTTTCTTTCCACTATTTTCTACTTCCATTTACAGCCGAGAGAGATAAACACCTTTAACGTGGCTCGCCTGATGACTCCCTTCTACTCATTTCTTTCGGTTCTTTCCCTTTCGATGGCAGTACGATTTTAATTCTGCCCTCACGCATCCACTACTATTTAGAAGGCCCAGAACTTAATCTCCATCAGCCTTTGTTTTAATCCTTTCAAACAACCTTCATGCACAACCTTTAAGTACTCTATTTGGAGCACCAAAAACTTAGGACCAAGAGCTCACGTCCCAGCCTTCAAAGGCCAAGGTTTTTTGGCTTCAAACTCCAGATTTCCTAGCTTTAATGCACTGCCCAAAAAGGGTCCTTGTTTCACATCTTCAAACCAGCTTTATACCCAGCTCTAAACCATTGCTAAACCAATCGAACCTCCAACTTTCTTCTTCCGTTTCGATCTTCAGATCAACCTGCAGGTAGCACCATTTCAAATCCTTAAACTGTTACTACTCAAGGCTGTATACAACCTTGGTTTCTACCTTCCATCGGTACTTTAAAATGCCACTAAATGGAGCTCCAAAACGGATTCCTTCAACACTGATCTTTACTCCTAATGTCAGCTTTTCTTCATTTCCAGTTGCGTTTCTTCAGCTCACTCTCGTTCTTCTCACTTAAGCATGGCTTGGTTCAGTTTGCAGAGGACACAAGTTCTCTGCCTCTCTTCTTTTTTTTTTTTACTCATCTCTTCTCTCCATAGCTCTCCTCTGTATTTTTTTTTCTTTCTTTCTTGTCACTCGATTCAACCCCTGCAATTTTTGTTTCTCAAGAAAGGTTCTCTATCTTACGTAGGGATGGCAGTAGGTACCCTATAAACGGGTACCCGATGTTATCCGACCCGTTTAAGTAGGATTAGGATAGTGTATAATTGGGTTCGGATATGGTTCGGGTAGTGAAATTACTACCCGTCACGGGTTAGGATAGGGTTCGGGTAGTTACCTTATGGTACCCGCTACCCGAACCCGATTATAAATAATAATTAATTAATACAATACTTATTTTTTTATATATCAATTATTTATTATTAATGTTTTATTTAATTAAATTAAATCATTATATATTATAATTATGATTTTCAACTTTAATTTATTTTTATGAGTTAAATTAAATTTATTAATATAATGTTTTAATTAAGTTATTCTAAAATTAATTTTAATTTTAAAAATCAAACTTTGACTTAATAAACGGGTAGTTAAACGGGTTCGGATAATTAAACGGGTATTTATATTTTATAGGGTAAGGGTTCGGGTAGCATAAATAAAAATAATCGGATAGTTAATCAGGTTATGGTATTATTAAAGTTAATCGGGTTCGGATTCGAGTATTCTAAATTTAACGGGTACTCGATCCGTTTACATCCCTAATCTTACGGGCACAGCTCTCCTTGTTTCTTTTTCCTTCCTTCTTAAATGCTTGCTTTCATGTTTATTATTATTATATATATTTTTATAGTAGAGATGGTGAGTTGGTCTGTCTCATGGCAGATGTGGGAAATGGGAAAATTGGGTTAGGTGTCTGCTTTTGCAGACATTAACCAACCGAACAAGCTTAAGTGAGAAGCTTGTTTTCTTTTATATAAATATATATATATATATATATATATATTCTCGAGTTTTTTCCCAAAATAAGGTGCTTTAAAATCTTTTTTATCAAATAAGGGTACTTTCAATCTTTTTTCCATAAATAAGGTAAAGTGATCCACGTCAACTACTATTACTCATTCACAAAAACAAACTTTAAATGGGCAGGGAGCTTATTGTTTAACTCTAAGCATCCACGGAGAACTCTTTCTTCCAAAAAGTTAATTAGGCATCCAAAAATCTATATCTGCAAATGAAAACTTTTACTGTAAACTTGGATCCTTCGCCTGCAGCTCTAAAAATGTAGATTTGGATCTCTTCAAAGCTATACTTAAGGCTCTCAAATCCTTGCGTAATTGGTATTGCATCCAAATGCTACAGTAGAACTTCTAAAAATAAAGAAACTTTATCTTTTTTTTTTGCTTAGTCAAAAGGAGGTTTTATTTATGATTTGAAGAAAATACAAAGAGTCCATCTTAAATCATCAGAAAGAGAAGGATCAATAAGCAGAAAAACAGATCAGACCTGGAGAAACAAACATGACAGAAAACTTTAGGCAAAACAGAGGAAAACAGAAACCAGTATCCAGGAAACATGTAGTGCACTGCCACAAAGCAACAAGATCAACTCCTGCTTTGGCAAAAGAGTCGGCCATCCCGTTTACCTCCCTGAAGATCTTAACAAAAGAAACTTTATTCTTACCTACAAGAATATGGAGAAAGGCCACTTGTTGGAGTCTTTGAGAGTTAATGGAAGATAGTCCAAGTTTTTTCAATTTCTAATATCCTGCCATAACCTTCATAAGTCTTGGGGAGTTAGCATAAGCTTACTTAAAATCAATAGATAAATGAACGAAACTTTCCTAAGTTTTGCTTGGGCTAACTCCATGGTTCACGACTTGAAAAAAACCTCCACTCTCGACAGGCCAAAGAAATTTGATCAAGTGTTGAGACAGGAAAATTGTTCTCGTCTTTGGATAAGCCAATGAGATCAACAGTGCTATTAATTGTTCTTTTTTATGCAATGATTTCCTGTTGCTTTAAAACCAATGTCATCTCATTGAAGAAATAGGTGGATTTGAGAAATGGAGGGTGAGTCGAGTTCTAGTGTAAGGATTGCGTGGCCGGTGAAGAGTGAGAGTGGGAAACGTGGGCAGTTAAATAGGATAAACATATTTAAATTAAAAATAAAAATCAAAATAAATGAGATGACAATGACATGACTTAAAATACCTCACTTAAGGAAATAAGTTTAAGACAACCCTTGTTAAGGAATAAAGATTTTAAAATACCCCACTGCCAGAAAAAGCTCATATATTCTCACTCATATATTTATTTATATATGTTTTATGTCTGTGTAAATATATACACATATACACTCATTTATATATTTCTTATTTCTTAATTGATATATATATAAATATTTTTGCTGAAATTATAATTCCCTACTGCTTAATATAATCGATTTCCTAGAATTTAAAAATCACTTAATCAAAATAAATCTCCATGTGATTTATCAAAATACTTTAATCCAAATACTATTTTCAAAAATCTTAAGTCCATCAATTTGCCTAATTCTTCAAAGAATTCCAAAATAATCATTTACTCCAAATTAATATACTGATTTTTATTTACTATGGTCAAAATATACGGTTATCACATGTAGATGAGTAACTGTCATTCGACCATAACGATTTTGTGATATTCTTCCACATCCCAGAAAATTTCTTGCTATACTCAACAGAACGAACCAAATCTTTTGTATTTTCCCATATTTCTCGATTATGACTGATTTCCATAAAGCATCTTCATGTCTCCCATATCGCCACATTCACTTGTAGTCTCAGTCCACCCGAACCCCTTTTCCTTATCCCATCTACAATTTCATTAGCTACCATGCAACAATCCAGTATCTGTCTCCCTTTCACAAATACGATTTGGCTTTTCCCCAAAACTTCCTCTATAACCATTCTTAACCTAGCCAAAACCTCTTGATCATTTCTTTTTGAACCCATCACCACTTCCGTGTAAGATCTTTGATCACGCAACGTCCCTGTGTTTCTTTTTTGAATTATTTCATTGCTGGCTTTTTTGACTTTTGTTTCCCTGCTCATAATGGACTTCCTGTCATTCCATCCGTTAGTTGCCTTTTTCACTTTGATAAAGAACCCATCGATCTTCCTGTTGTTGCCTTCCTCAATCGCCCTTCTCAACTCAAATCATTCTTGTACCTTACAAGAGCGGAAGTAGTTACAGTGTTTTCATACCTCCTATTTCGCCATGGTATGAAACACATCAACCACCCTGCCATATTGATTGAAAGCTTCCCACAGCGCCTCCCTTGAAACCTTCCAGCTCAAATTCTCCACAAAGGCAAAAAACAACCCTGCCAGCCAATCATGCCCTTGTTCGTGCACCTTATTTCGTCAATCTTGATTAACTCTAAAGCCTCTTTTACCACCGTAAACTCAACATGAAACTAATTAAAATTAAAGTGAAAAAACATTAAAGTGAAATGTGATATTTAATCACCTAATTAGTACTCAAAATAAGAACATAACCAATAAAAAAAATAAAATCTGTGGCTTGTGTGCCAAGAAAAATCTTGTGCTAAAAATTTTGATTGTATTAACTGAAAAGTTTAGTGTTTCAAAAGGAAAAAATTTTGATTTTTGACTTTTGTAGATGTTGAAGGCTTCATATATTTTTTTACGAACACTTTCTGATTTGTTCTTGTTTATCAGGGAGCAGGATAGGATGATAACTTTAAGTGCCTTCTCGAAGATGACAAAATTAAGATTGCTCAGAGTGTCTTATCAACAAAATTTTCGTGATCATCTCGAATATCTTTCTGATGACTTACGACTTTTAGATTGGAGTCGATATCCTTTCAAATCCTTACCTTTAAGTTTCCAACCAGACAACCTTGTTGCAATTTTCTTACGTTACAGTCGCATTGAACAACTATGGAAGGAAAATAGAGTAAGAATTATTTCATTTGATGCTTTTCATTTGGCTTATTTTGAGATGAATTATTAAAAAAAATAATAAGGAGAAGAGGTTTCTTATATATGTTTTGACTTTTCTCTCTAACTTATTATTGTTTTCAACAGTCTTTATCTAAACTGAAGTTAGTCGACCTCAAAGGTTCCACAAACTTGATCAAGACACCAGACTTCACAAGGGCTCCAAATCTCGAAAGTTTGATTTTGGAAGGTTGTACCAGAATAGTAGATGTTCGTCTCGGAGATCAAAGCAAGCTTAAACTTTTGAATTTAAGAGGCTGCAAAAGTCTTAAGGGACTTTCAACCGAAAGGATGGATTCTCTTGAAACATTAATTCTTTCAGGCTGCTCAAATCTTCAAAGGTTTCTAGGGGTGATTTCGGAAATGAAAAACTTGCAGGAAATTTATGTAGATGAGACACATATTAAAGTACTTCCTTCGATGACACATCTCAGCAAGCTTAAAATTTTGAGTTTAAGAGACTGCAAAAGCCTTAGAAGTCTTCCAATCGAAATAATTGAAATGGAATCTCTTGAAAAATTAATTCTTTCAGGCTGTTCAAATCTTCGAAAGTTTCCAGAGATTGACAAAGAAATGAAATGCTTGCAGGAGCTTTATTTAGATGGAACAGGCATCGAAGAACTTCCCTCTTCAATTGGTCATCTCAGCAGTCTCGTTCTGTTGAATTTGAAAGATTGCAGTAACCTTACGAATCTCCCAAGCAGCATTGATGGCTGTAAGTTTCTAAAAAAGCTTGTTCTCTCTGGCTGTTCTAAAGTTGAAACTTTGCCAGAAAACTTGCGGCAAATAGAAACTTTGGAGGAACTTGACTTAAGTGGAACTGCCATAAGAAAACCACCTTTCTTCATTTTTGAATTTAAAAATCTCCAAGTTCTATCTTTCAGTGGATGCAGGGGACCACCATCAAAAGTACGATCAAATTTGCATTCTCTTTTCAAGGTACTGGAAAGAGAAAGCACGGATTCTATGGCTCTGATGTTACGTTCTTTCTCAAGTTTGAGTTCTTTAAGAGAGCTGAATCTAAGTTACTGTGATCTTGGGGAAGGCGCTATTCCTAGTGATATCTGCGGTTTATCGTCTTTGACAAAACTTAATCTTGGTGGTAACAATTTCACCAGTCTACCTGCAAATCTTGGTGAACTCTCCAAGCTTTATGATCTTCAGTTGCAGAATTGCAAGAAGCTTAAATCGTTGCCTAGGCTTCTCACTAGCACAGAATATGTGTCTATGCATGGATGTGCTTCACTGGAAGTAATTGAAGATCCAATAATAGCAAGCAGTTCGAAAAAACAACCCCACCATTTTGTATGGTTTATTAATGGTTTTGGCTGCTACAAATTGGCTGAGAAAAAGAATGCATCAACAAGGCTAATAAACCACATTAAGGTTGGTATCTCTCTCTGAATCTCACTTTGTAGAATTTATTGCATTAGTTGCCAAACAATGGGAGTTTTCTCTTTCTTTTTTTTTTCCCAGATATTTGCAAAGGCAAAACAAAGGCTTCGATTTTATGTACCTGGAAGTGAAATCCCAGAATGGTTCGGCCATCAGACAGATGAATGTACAATTAAGATACCACTGCCTCCTAATATTGGGAATGATAGTCAATGGGTGGGAGTTGCTCACTGCTGCGTTCCTATTTATGATGCTTGGGGGCATGCCTTACATAGAGGTGAGGATTATTGGGGGAAAGGCTGGCAGAAAACGATTTATTTCTACTAATTCTGGTAAACACTGTTCTTTATAATTCCTTTTGCTACACCTTTTATATTGTTTAATTTTATTTATTTATTTCATATTTTATATGATCGAAACTTGGAGTATAATGAATTTTCTTTTTTTATCAGCATTCTATTCTGGACAGTAAGAGCTATTCTCTTATAAATCTCCTTTGCATTTTATTTTTTTTAATAGAGAAATTTTAATTATATCTATGTATGCTTCGTTTCCAGGTTGAATTGGATGATTACCAAGTGGAATAAATAATTGAGACAAGCTGTGGGAAGCAAGTAGCATTACTCTAGAAAAAAAAGGCAGATGGAAGGGTGATATCTTTTTTATGTCGTGTATGCAGCATAAACGTCCTATATGTATCTTTGCTATAAGTTTTTTTTTTCTAGTTTGTTAAAATTAAAACCAATTTTCATTTGTTGCTTGCCTGGAAGAAAATAGTACAGAACTTCATTACATGTGATCCTCTTTAAATTTTACATTGCGAGAGTTCTGTGCCTTGGATTTGGGTTTTTTTTTTTTTAAGTATAGAACTGAACTTCTTTAGATACCGAAAATAGTGCAGAAGAATTCTGGAAGAATTCAGAAGAATCTACTCCTATCTTGCAAATACTTCCTCTCACGTGACAGCATACATGGAAGCAAATATTTCCCCCAGAATATCTTGCAACTACTCCTAGACTTGCCAATCTGTCCTGCCCCAAAGCCAGCATCAATCTTCACCACCCCATCACAAAACTTTACCCAGAAATCAGAATAAGCCAGCCAAGTTACCAATAGAAGTTCAAGCCTTGGACAAAATCTCCTCTCGAAATAATCATCAATCTAAACAACACAATTGTGTTTCCAATTTATCAACTTTAAACTATTCATCAATCAAAATCTTAAATTCAAAAATAATTATACAACTGCTATTTGTCAAAGTGGACTCAATAAATAGAAAGAATAAAAATCACAAAATTATACTAGCACTTAGTTTCCTTCTAAAGCTTTGGGTAACAATCTTTTGAAGGTTCCTTTGTTTTCATGCACAAAGGCTTTCACTTCGTATGTGCTCTTCTCCATCTACAGTTTTATCTACAAAATCAAACTGTAAGAAGATTTCATTTCCTAAAAATCAAGTAAAGATATCAGCTACTGTAAGAACTAAAAAAATACAATACCTTATATTTTATACTACAATGAACCCGGTGTCCTGCCACCGGATCGAATTTAATAAAGTCAGATAATTATATCTTTCAAGATAATCATACAAATCTCACCATTCAATTATTCTAAATAAAAAATATTTATTTCAAGGCAAAAAATTTAATCTTCTTGTCATGAATGAAAAGATTTAACAACCAAAATCATATCAGTTGTGAAAAAAATGGAGTAAAAAAAATTAAAAATGTATTCATTGACTGAAAAATGTGTTTGAAAACCAACACAATTACATGCCTACTCTATGGCTGTGCATCAGTTTTAAGCTGAAGCACATAATTAGGAACAATGCAAGAACCAAAAGCAACACCAAAAGTTAAAGCAAAAAAGGAAAAAAAAAAACCCTTAATAAGAACATAATTAGAAATGAATAAAAAATAAAAAAAGAACATAACATTAAATTGAATATATACGCCTACAAAAAAAAGAAAAAAAAGATAAGGTTAAACATGATGGCGAATTAGGATAGTGAGCATAATAGCAAATACAGTCAGAGTGTAGTAGGAAAGAGTTGCTCGGTTGTTTGCTCCAGATCGTTCATATGTGAAATGTCCTATAAGCTGAAACGTACAGAACAATTTATCGGTAATTTGAGAAAAAAACACAAATTTAAATGTATATGATATGCAGATGTACCCATTTAGAAATTGAAATGCCTCTCATTTTTCTAACGAGTTTAAAAAGGAAATGAATCTGAGTTACAATGATTCCTAAGGTTGCTAAAAAAAAGCAATCAAAAATTAAAAGCTTGAAAAGAAAGGAATTAATTTGAGATTTACTTGTTGAGATCCTCTGATTGTTGAGAACAAACTCGGAGATTGATCCATTTACGAAGAACATTGTTTTGGTTAAGCAACCCATTAGCTTGGATCTGATCTTTCAGCCAAAAACCCACCACCTTTGTTGCAACCTCTTTGCCCTCCACCGCTACACCTCCCCATGCCGCCCTTTTCCTCCTACCCATTTTTCTCTCTCCCAGTTTTACTCTCAATCTCCTTTTTGATTCCTTCACCTCTGCCATCAACAGCACCACTCATGATGTGTGAAAATAAAAAAACAGAAAGAGATACAAAAATGTCAAAAGAAAACAAAAATGGGTATTAGGAAAATAGGAAAAGATATAAAAAAATAATGAAGAAAATATTGGAGTTTCTACCAACCCTCCTGTAATCTTTAGAGTTTAGAAAAAGGAAAAAAAAATCTTAAAAACTCTTAGAAGAAAAGACAAGAAGGAAAAGTCAGAATGGTCTGCCATCCTTTTGTCAACCTATCAAAACAAAACATCATCAAATTCTCGAAATAGACATGCTGGCAGAGTTAGGCAAGAAACAACAAATAAAAAACTGGGGCAGAAAACGTAAAAAACCAGGCAAATGATGTGGCTGAATGAGGAAGCTAGAATCTCTGCAACTTTTATTATACTATAATGAAACCCGCGCTTTGTCGTAAGATCCATAGATAATTTGAGATCTATAATTTATATATTCAAAATAATAAGACAAATAACACAATGTTAATAATATAAATACATGAACATATAATATCTACCAAAATTTTCTTTAAAAAGAAAAATGAAATTTAATTACCCAAGCATAACAGTGTCAACGTCTAGTTGATCTTTAGAAAGTATATCCACCATGATTTGAATCAAGTATGGATAATTTGTCCCATGGGAAGCAACCCAAAGCAGAACACTATTTGATAATTAGGAAAATTAGTTGCATATCGATCAAGAAAATTCATAATAATTTAAATTTGTCAATGAAAGAAAAACAAAATTGTAATGGCAGGTCAATACAAACACGTATAGAATAATAAGAATAAAAATAAGCATACTTTGGTTAAAAAAAGCCATGTTAAACGCTGGAAAAAGTTCAATCTTTTGCAACAGCCCTTTAATTCTGTAAGATTAGGCATTCATACATTCATTCAACATAAACCGGGGGGAAAAAAACCCATAAAAACCTGTGTCTTAGTAATTCAACCTGAAGTAAGTTATGACTAACAGCCTTCAATAACAACTTGTAAACATAAAACAATGACAAAACTCAATCACTGCTCAAAGAGAAGAAAAATTTACCTTTTAAAGAATAAAACCACATAAAACAATAATGACACCCTTAGGAATCAAGAGTATTCTCAAACCAAGACAATCTAAATTAAACAAAAAATTAACATTGTAATGTTGAAATTTTAGATTAATAAAAAATTTGGCTACAAAAGAAATACCACTCAAGTTTAATTTATATGATTAATTGGACTTAGCTTCAATATCTATTCAACTTTCTTATCTCATACCTCCATAATATTGGTATCTATGCAAAACCTATAAATACCAAGCACATCACACACTTTGCTATTTTTTGAATTTCACCGTTAGAAAAAACATCTCATGGTCTTAAGTCCAATTTTTGAATTATAGACACTGATTCTTATATTATATCTTAAATAGATGCATATAAATGACATATCAAAATTATATCAATTGCAAGCCAAATAATGAAAAAAATAAATAAAAAGAAACGATCCCCTATAAAGTAATCTTCAGTTTATCTTCACATCTGCAATACATGACTCATAACCTAAAACAAAAACAAAACATTAAATCAAATAGAGAGTGCAAGCAGCCAATCAATCGCAATAGAGGAGTGAAAAATCAAAGAAAATCAGCTATAATGGATAAATAACAAAGTCAAAAAGATAAATGGATAGAAAAATATGTATGTATATGCAATTAGTCTTAATTACAAAATTGAACAGTATAAAAAATGTAAATAAAGAAAAGGTAATCTAAATTTGCATGGTTCAAAAACAAACTTTTGTACTACTTAACATAATTTATCTTCTTTACTTACGGATCTAATAGATTGGCGAAAATAAAACAAACTCAATGAGATGTATAGCACAAAGAAACTAAGATCTAGGGTAAGTAAAACATATCATATAATAACCTCATTGAATTTTGCACCAATGGCCAATACTTTGTTTCTTTAAGTTCAAGGCTTCACATGTATAATCTCTGCATTTAAAAATGCAAAAGATTAAAAAATATAATGAGTTGTGAAAAATTTTTATAAGGATATTCAAAAACTAGAACAATACAAAATCAAGATTGAGCAGTAATGAGTAACTTCAAGCATATATAAAAAGTGAAGCCAAAACTTAAATGAAAGAAAAAAAATATTATATCATCAAACGGAACAACTTGCTTAGAAAAGTTTGTCCCCTCAATATCTCTTTTCTCAAAAAAATATAGTCGATATATATAAGCTTAGCGGAGGAAAAGAAAAGAAAAGAAAAAGAAGACGAAAATCAAACAAACAACTTCATCTTGTTCTAATGATACAAACAAAGGGATGTTTACTGGGCACCAAATCTGTTTTACAACTAAAAAGACCTTCATCATTATCATCATCATCATCATCAGAGCCTTTATCCCAATAGATTGGGGTAAGCTATATGAACTAATATCTAAAATCACGTTTGATCGTCCATATGTATTCTCTGCCTCCATAGATTCCTATTCAAAGCTATTTGCTCATCTAATTCTAAAACCTCCATGTCTTTCCAAACTACTTCCTTCAAAGTCTTTTTCGGTCTTCCTCTAGTTTTAACCCTTCTCTCAACATCCATAACCTCTATTCTCCTAACTGGAGCATCTATAGGTCTACATCTTACATGTCCAAACCAACGTAAACGATTTTTACACATTTTGTCTTTGATAGGTACCACTCCAATCATCTTACGAATATCATCATTTCTCATTCTATCATTTCTTGTATATCCACATATCCACCGTAACATTCTCATTTCTGTTACACTCATCTTTTATGTATGTAGCCTCTTAGTTGCCCAACATTCACTACCATATAACAATGTTGGTCTAACAACTGTCCTATAAAACTTGCCTTTCAACCATGTACGAATTCCTTTATCGCACAACACACCTGTAGCACTTCTCCACTTACTCCATTCAGCCTGGATCCTATAGGTCACATCACCATCAATCTCTCCATCCATCTGCACTATTGATCCCAAGTATTGAAAATGATCTCGCTTAGGTATCGCCACCCCATCTAACTTCACTACATCATGCTCTTCCAGTCGTTTAGAACAGAATTTACACTCCATGTATTCAGTCTTCACTCTGCTTAGTTTAAATCCTTTTGATTCCAACGTTTGTATCCATAATTCCAACTTTGTATTGATCTCCGCTCTAGTTTCCACACATAGGACAATATCATCTGCAAACATCATACACCAAGGCACCTTATCCTGGATGGATTTTGTCCGTTCATCCATAACTCTTTTTTTATTTCCTTTTTCTCTTCTTTTTGAGCTTGTATTGTCAACAATATGGCTCTAATAGAGTCATGGCAATAAACAAAAAACCAATAAAGAAAAAAGAAAATTTCATTAAAAAAAATCGAAAGAAAACCTAAAAAACAAGCTTCCAACTAAAAGCATACATTTTATTGTTTTAAATTATTGCATTTGATTATAGTTTGACCAGATCTTCTAATCCTTAAAAATCTTGCACACAAACAATCAAACCTAGCAATCACCAATTCAACCAAAAAATCAACTAATCTTGATAGCATCACCCAAAAAAAAGTAAGAGAAGGGGCATTAAATAATAGTAGCTATGACTTTAAGATGATTTAAGAAAAAATAACATAAAGAAATGATAGCATCCCTTGTCTAGAAAGAATCATTCCTTAAACACGAAAAATGTTTGTATCTAGCAATCAAATAAGTAAATGATAGCAGTACATTAAACTTTAGCATAAATTGTTTTCTAGATTATACAAAGCACATGAGAAAAAATATTAGTCAACAAAAACATTAAAAAAATAAAAATAAAAAGACTACAGCTTTGTTGTATAGAACAGATAATACCATTTCTACGCGGATGAACAGTCATTTTATAAAACAAATCAAAATCAATTCCAACCTTATCCACCTTTATAAAAAAAATTTAAGAAAATAAAATTTAACATAGAATATTCCATGTGTAGATATAAAGAGCAATTGCTTATCTACACCAATTGAAATAAAGATTTAAGGGCATTTCTTTAACTCAAAATTACTGATATAAAGATCTGTATTTCATACCTTTTTATCATCAACTAAGTCTATAAAATTCAAATAATTTAAAATTAAAATTTACTTACAGATTGATAAAAGAGAAGAATACATGAAAATCATGGCTACCATTGGATCTTTAAATAATACACGAATGCATATCAATTACCAAAATTCTTTTTTTTCTTGTGACCAAAACCAGTTTAAATTTAATATATAAATTATGATAATATACAAATGCATATTGAAACATAGATTAAAACCACACTTTTCTAAAAAACATGAAAACATAGAATAAAAAAAGATATTTAATAGAAGGCAATACCAGTTGAGTAAATGGAAGAGAAAAAAAAGAGCATTTCATAGATTAAAACCACACCTCTCTAAAAAACTGGAAAACATCGAATAAGAAAACATATTTAATAGAAGGCAATACTAGTTGAGTAAATGGAAGAGAGAAGAAAGAGCATTTCATCAATAAAAACAATAGCAGAATAATGCCAAAAATAAAATTAAAAAATAAGCAACTGTTTTTGTTCGAGCTCTTCACCCTTTGAAAATGACCTTGTTAATTTGAGCAGCCTTGCCAAAGAATGTACAAACACCAACAGCAATCACCATTGCCTCAGTCTCTCCTTATTTGCATTGCATGTAGTACTAGTGTAAACACCATCATCAGGGCATTTAGTAACCAGAAGAGACTCATTGGTAAATGAAGACAAATTTCAAAATATATACCTTTATTTCTCATAATTTATGCGGAAAGCATGAAAGAAATATGTTTGTTTTAGACCAGGATAATCGGTTGCATACAAATTATTTAAAGAGTAAACACCTTTTTCTGGTTATCAGTTATCACTCTTGACTCGTTTGGATGCCAAGCGCAAACCATCCCCTTGATTCCTGTGTCTCTGGTTAGATATGTCGAAAACCATACATTGTTTTAATCATTCTGGTTCGCGTTGATTGTTACATGGAGCTATAAAAAAAGTTTTTTAGGCGAAAATGTAACATAGCTTATAGTTGGAACAAAAGGAAATTAAAGAGAAAAAAATGAAACAGAATTAAGAAGTTCCACTCACAACATCCTTTACCAAAGCCATTCCTGGAAGGGCAAAACCCTTTGGTCTTTCTTGAACCCAAATGGAACCAACATGGAAACTCCAAATCTTGAAATCAAATTATATGACACAAATCCACAAAAAAAAAAACAATCTTTGAGAAAAACAAAGGCAAACCCAATAGTACAGGAAAGTTGAAATTAAAACCTTTGAAAGTGGTGTGCTTTCAAGGAGATCCTCAACTGTTTTTGGATGATTATAATTTGCAATTACAAGATGAAGTTAAGGGCCAAATATACTGAATAGCATCACTTTTCTGAATTTATAAGGCATTGAATCTATAATTCCCTTAACAAAGGAACGAATAAATGCACAACTAAAAAAACTTTAACGAAGTAACTTATATATTTGATCCAACGTATGGCGAACAACATCAAGTAGCTCAACAATAAGCATGGAAGCAAATAGTTATGAATTCCAAAATCCAAATAACACCATGAAATGCTGGAGTCTACTACTTGGTAGTAATTTCAATAAGAAAGTAAATCTATCCGTCATAATCAACTAACAAAAAACTCAAGTTTCTTGATTTTGGCAACTTCAACCTAACCAAAGGGAATCTATAAATTGATAATTAAAAAAAGAAAATAATCGTCTAACCTCTCATTTGCTACATTCTTCCAACAACTATGCTAAGCCCATCATAATTCTTAATTTCTGTTTTAATTTTTTAGTTTTTCCTTTTTATCACTCCCTTAATCATTTAATTTTGTCTTTCCAACTCAGACAAAAGAATTTTCTTTTTAACAAAATTTCCAATACCAACCAAAAATAACAGTTCCATTATCAAACTTGTAACTTGTAAAATACCAATAATTTCTAACAGATTCGTTTAAAGCCGTTACAGGAAAAAACCAACTTGAAATCTTGTCCTTGTATTCTAGATAGGTGCATACCTGGCGTATGGCGTCTTCTGGGTTTGTTGATGTTGGGGCTGAACACTCCAGCTCCATTGCCATTTCTCCATAGATTTGCAATCCTAGTTGGTACTGAGTTTGTGTTCTTGCTTTCCCACAAACTCAAATAATTTCCAAACTGCAATGAAGAAGAGAAATTACCAACTGGTCTTTTTTATCCTGGTCTGCTACTGCTAACGGAATGTAACATTTTAGTTTCTTGACAATCTTCATCATCGTCTGTAGACCGCGAGACGACCTAAGTTGTCCTGTGCTCTCTCGCTCTCATTTTGGTTTACCGTATCATCCAAGGTCATATCCAGCAAGGTCGCCACTAAACAAATCTATCAAATTAAAAAAAAAAAAGTAAAGAAATAGATACATCCGAAAAATAGTATCATAGAAATGAAAAGAAAAAAAACTTAAAACAGCAGGGTAATCAAAGAGAGAATTACTTGAAAAAAAAATTGAGAAAAATGAAAAGGCTCGACAGCTAATTAAACAAAAAGAGAGCTTCAAAGGGTTTCAAATAATTTCGCAAAGGGGACAATAGTTATTTTTTTCCCAAACAGTTGAAACGAGAAATGCAGAACAAAAAATGGGGAAAAGAAAGCCAAACAGAAGAGCGAAGTGTTTGGGGGTGAGAGACGGAGTTAAGTCGGTGAGAGATAGAGGCTTTAGGGGAAGAGTCGCCCACACGAAATTAAGTCTGAAAAATATTTTCGGTTGAAATTACCATTTGACCCAAAAACAAAGAAAGAAAAGCAACCGAACGATGAAGTATAGGAACGTTGCCAATGGGTCTGCCGCGTTTTTTGGTACAGAAGATAAGATTTCATTTCTTTTTGTTTTTGGTACAGAAGAAGCAGTGAGCTGCTTAAGCTACACAAAAACTAGAAAAACTGACAACTAAGAAATCGTCTCTTAGAAATGATTCTAAGCTACTAGGTGGCCTCAATAAGACAGTAAAATAATTCAGCAGAGCCTTGCACAAAGTTGGCTAGATGATCTGCACACTTCTTTGCCTCTCTAAAGACATGTCTGAAAGTGCAGTCCCAATCCAATGCATGGATTATCTGCGAAAGAGGATCACAATCTCGAAGTGGTTGAGTAACTTTGTTCACCGCAAAAATTGAGTCTGATTCCAGAATCACTTCTCCATGCCAGTTGCAAACCGAAATAAATAGCATAGAGCTCTGCACGCGAGATAGATGTCTTCCAAATCTGCAAAGCCATCTTCCATGAGCATCCCATACCAGCCTCCCCACTGTGGACCAACCAGGATTGTTCTTGACTGACTCATCCACATTCACTTTGACATAATCATCAGGTGGATAGTCCCAGTTGATGTTTAGATACTGTTTCTTCGAAGCAGTACAATGTTTCACCAGAGAGTTATTAAGCTCTGTTAAAGAAGACAAATCAGCCGAATACTATCGCGGGGCCATGAGAAACCCTCCTCAAACTAAGATTGATTCCGCCATTTCCAAATGTACCAATAAGTCGTTACAAAAGCGGAAGGCCAGCCAAATTCACCCGCAGCTACATTCCCATGCTTTTGTAGGTTCTGCAAAATCCATGATTCTAGAGGCATACTATTAAATAAAGTTAAGTTCAGAAGTAGAAAGCCATTTAGACCAAACCTGCTGGGAGGTGGGGCAATCTTGTAGTAGTAGTCAAATCGAATTATGGATCAATTTTAACGCTTCCCATAACTTACGGAACTGATCCAACATTAATACTAAAAACAAATTGATATTAATCTATTTTTTAAAATAATTACTAAATTCCAACATAAAATAAATATAAACGTTTATTATCTCTAAATTAAAATTAAAAACATGAACATTGGCATGCACCAAGGCTAACTAACGGACTAGATTCAATTTTCATCGCTTGAATCGTTGGGCAACATGAAAAATGATGATGAATATTTCACAGCCATCTCTTTTCCTCTTTTCTTTCTTTCTTTTTTTTCTAAATATCAAATATGCTTGATATAGTATTGGTGCAATTTGCAAACTCACTGCCCCTGAAAGCCTCATAAAGCAAATTTATAGTGCGATACATAACAACAGAACAATTTACAGAATTATTTCAGAACTGAACTATAGATATATAGAAACATCTCCATGGTAATAAACAGTACTAGCAGAAGCAAGCACGCACTAGGCGCTGGATTTCAGTGGCAACTGCTCTTCTGAAGCCATTGGAAGCTCCTCATACATCCCTGATTCTTGGAATCTCTTTGGAAGGAAACAGCGACCACCAAAGCGCTGCTGCAAGTAAATGATCGCAGCGAACAATAGGCCCAGCACAGGAATTATTAAGTCCCAAGCAGTTGAGTAATAATCTGCAGCAGGGTCTGCGTAAATGTACGAGTCATCTACATCAACGTAGTTGTGTGCCCTGTAGAGATCGTATCCATGGGGTACCAGGCGAACAAGGGTGATTCCGATGTAAAAGAAGCGAGAAAGAGCCTGTTCTCTTGAGTTCTGGAACACGTTAAAGAGGATTTGGGGGAAAAGAAAGGCGTCAAGGATCAAACCAGCGTAAGCTCTTGAACCCCCCAAAATGATCTGCTCTCCATAGAACGATGAATGCCTTCTAGTGCCAACCAGCTGATTCTTCCTCCACTTCACAAAGAAGGCGATTACAGCACCGGCTATGTACACTGGAAGACATACGTAGAGCCCCCGCTTCTCTGCAACCCACAAGGCCTTTTTCTTTTCGTCAGAACATCTGGCAATCCATGAGAGGATGAGAAGACGGATTTGCAGCAGAAAAGCCACCATTGTGACAGCCCTGACGATCACCTCGTTCATTTCTAGCCATGTCCCACCTCTAATCCAGACAGATCTTTCGCTGTCTTGAACGAACATTGCTTCAAGATTTAGAACCAACGGGACCAAGTGTCCCAGGGCGAGAATCACAAGCATGAGAAGTGAAACGAAAGGAGAAACGCCGGTGTGCTTCCTCACGTGAAAGATTTGAAGTACTACAAAGACAGTTGCAAGAGTGTTGGATATGACAGACATGATCACCTCGAAGTCCATTCTCCAAATTGATTCCGCTGCCCAACTGCGATAATAAGCTCTTCCTGTAAAGTCCAGAGGTCCAAAGTGAAGAGGATCAGTACTTTCGCGCATGCTCTTAATGCTTCCCTTGATTTTACTTCCTTTCCTGTCTGAGTCTAGTGGAGGAAAATGAATATCCACAAGGATCTCGCAGTCCATTGACTGATTTAAAGATGCTTTGTTTTCTGACCTCAGATCTCTGCAGCCAATCATGCAGAGATCACCTGTTTCAGCATCATAAAACCCTTCGGCAGAAATTTGGATTACCTCACGCCCATTTGAAGATTGGTTAAATGGATTAATGCTAGAATCCGATTGTAGTTCGATGCTCATTTTGTAGCTGATTTTAAGCAAGCTATGGCTGGCATCTGATTCAGTGCCAGGATTTATAGGCCTTGAGCTTGAGGATGGTATTAGCAAGGGAAATCTCTGATCAGGCTGATCACCAACTGCAAGAGGATTTGAAGAACCCCATCCCATTCGTCCTTTGAGATTTTTGATTGAGATATGAAAACCCATGTCCCCAGAATAGCCATCTGGGTATTTTCCCTTGCTGCTCCTAGCAGAATTCCTCTTTGGGCATGACTTCACTTTGTCCATTTCCATGAACTCATACTTCAAACCTTGAAGTTGAATTCCCCCCCTAGCATGGTCAGTATTTCGGAACACGATCCCATCAAAGAAACCAGATTCATTGCTCAGCTTCTGACTCCAAATTTCACCTACAGCAGTACTTGTGCTTCTGACAGACAAGATTGCTGGGAATCTCAAGCTCAACCTTTTTGTGCAGTCTCCGACACGAGACTTCTCCAAGGAGCTTGATGCATCATAGATTCGGCAAGCAACAATGCAAAGGCGCTTCTTGTTTGCATCCCAAGTTCCTTCTCCAACTAAAGAAGTGCTGAAATTAAGAGATCTATAATACCCCCTATAGCTATTGTCAGAAAATTCTATAAGAAACCTCAAACTTAGCTTATTCTCCGAGCACTGAATTATACTCAAAGACATGACCTGAGGCAAATATCCAGTAACATCACCAAATGGACTGCAACTCTTTGAAGAATTACAACCACTTGCATACTCCAGTTCAAAAACATTGACTCGACCTAACACATTACAAATAGTTCTAGTCCGCGATAAGCCGAGTGATGACTTCTCTGGAACATCAGTTCCCCCAGGACACCCTTGACTAAACTGTTTTGAAACCATGGTGTAATTGTAACTTACTTGAGGAAACATCATCAGGGAAATTTTCTCAAAGTAGTTTGGTTCAACAGAAGTGTACAAGCTTTCCATGGTTCCAGTGACTAAAGTTTTGATAGTACTTGAATTCTTAATATTGTTGAGCTTGAGAACGGCAGCAAGATGAAGCAATTTACCTTCTTTGGAGTATGTATAGCTTGAGCCCACCATGCAAAGCTTCCCGGTAGCTCTAGACCAGAAGCCTTGAAAATCGAAGTCCAAAACTCCACGATTACTTGAATCACTTGAATATGAATACAACGACGAACCATAGGAGAAACTCTGTTCGTAGTAATACGAGCTTTGGAAGATCAGGCTTCCTTCCACCTTGAAGACATCCACATCATCAGTTGCATATACATGATGAGTTTCGAAAACTAGAACTTTGGGTTCAGATGTATAATACTGATCTGATTTAGGATTCAGGATGTTATCCCCGCCGCTGTAGTAACCGTTTTGACGTTCGGCAAATGGGAGGATATTGAACTCCTCAGCAACTGGTTTTAATTCGTGAACAACTGAATCACAGTAATGAGCATAACTAAAATGAGTTGCAATGCCAGAGACCGTATTCAGATAGAAGAAAGAGTAGAGAAAAAACAGCAATGAAGCATGAAAAAAGGAAAGTTTTGATAGAGCAGAGAAAATGGAATAATCCATAACTAAAAGGCTTGAGTTTCTTCAGACAACAAGATTGGGAAGAAGAACTTGTAGCAAACTCTGAAAAGAGGTGAGAATATATAGCTCAATCTCTCACTGAGCTGGGGTGAACTAAGCTAAAAGTTGTGGACCTTCGAACTGCCAATGAAACTTCCTAGTGCAAGAGCTTTGTGGAAAATTGCTCCTTGACTTGACTGAAATGGTTTTTGGGACCTCACATTAATTATCTATAATTGGTTTTGTAACTGCTTACTCTTCTTAGTCTTGGCTGGGACCAATGGAGAATTGCAACATTTTTGAAAAAACCAATTAGTTACTTCATTAAACATTTTTGAAAAAACCGATGGTTTTGTGGAAAGCTTAATTAGTCTTCCCTCATACTGAACCTCAAATCAAGATTTTCCATTTTCTGTGGAAAATTATCCAAAGTATAAGTCAAGAAATGGCATGAATAACACGGCAAATCAGATAATGAGGCTAAGGGGTGGGTCCAATCTAAATTTTAGCCCATTATTTGGTTTTGAAGACTTCTCTTGGCAGGTCCTACAGTTGACTTGACCCACTGTTTACTCTAACCCACTGTTTAAATATGTGAAGGAAAGGAAAATGTCAATTACAACTGTCAGAGAAGACATTCTAGAGAAGCAAACGCCTGAAGTTCTCAAATATCTTTTTAGTAATCAAGAAAATCAATAAAAAATGAAGAAAAAAACTATAGGAAAAAGTTGCAAAATTTTCATTTTTGTCTTATTTTTTCAGGTGCATACAGTAAGAAGTGAAGAAAAACCAATCTAAACAACAATTTTGCAATTAATTTTGTTGCAACAAATGTGCTAATATAGCCCTTAAGGTCTTTGTTTAGAAGTTGCAAAAGCATGATACACAAGAGGCTAAAACTTAGCCCTTTTTTATTGCAGGTGATTTTAATGTTCAAGTTCATCTTTGAGCAGTAAAATAAAAAGGTTAACTATTTACCTTGCTGGCTAAGCAATCACAATTCATCACATAATTTGCACGATATAAAAAGTTGGAATATTTGAGGACTTTGCTGTTTCTTTTGCATTCTAGAGTTTTCTTCAGCATTGAACCATAGACTGGGGTAAACTATCTACTTACTTGCCTTAAATCATATTTTCAAAATTTTCATTTGCTGAAATACGAGTAAATGCGCAAATGATATCATTGCGTATATATGACTTTCACCTGACCCAACAATATAGGAGTCTTATGCACTGGATTTACCCTTAAACTTGCAGCCTCCTATTTAGAAGACTGTTGTGGCTAGTGTTAAGACATCACCATTTTCCTTTTCTGTTTGTTAATCTGCGTGTAAAGGATCTATAAAATGACTTTACCAGGTCAAAAGTTGTTCAGAAACAGAGTAGAACTAATGCAACTCAATCAGAAAGCTCAAAGGCCTAAGTAAAAACTTCAATTCACTCTGAAGTTTTAGATTTTCTTTGACAATCATGATCTTCCAATCACTTAGATCTTATCATTTTCTTGCAAGTTACAACTCCCTCAATCTCGTAGGAAGAATGCAACTAACACCAATGTATATCTTGCTATTCAAAATAAAGCAGAACTCCAAAATGCATAATGAAATCAATGTTCATCAGGATCACATAAATGTGTAATCTGATATATATAGCAGACATAAAACAGTATCATACGGATGTGGCAGCAATATCACAGTCACAAACCAGGAAATTTAGCTTAAAATCTAGCTGGAGAAGACAGAATTCAAACAAGAAAGTGACACTATTATAACTATTATTACACAAGTGGTAAAACTAGCAGGAATTACAAGTCCTTGGTTTTTGTTGCAACTACTTTTCACAAGCCTCTGGTACCTTCTCGTATATTTCTTAATCCTGAAATCTCTGTCCAAAGAAACAACAACCACCATATTTCGGCTGCAAGTATATGATTGCAGCAGAGAATAGCCCTAACTCAAGAATAACAAAATCCCAAGTATATGATTGCACATAAATCTTGAGTAGAAATCTGAAGCAGGATCTGCATAAATGTATGACCAAGAAAAATCTTGCACATAACCATGTGCTTTATAAAGGTCATATCCATGGGGAATCAGGCGAATGATGGTAATTCCAATGTAGAAGAAATGAGAAAGAGCATTTTCTCTTGACTTTTGGAAAATGTTGAAGAGGATTTGAGGGAAAAGAAATCCATCAAGGACCAAACCAGCATAAGCTCTAGAACCCCCCAAATAGAACTGTTGTTGATCATTAGAGTAAGATGAATTCATACCAGTGCCAAGTCTGCTCTTCCTCCATTTCACCAAGAAAGTAATTAAACAGCCAGCCATGTATACTGGTAAACAGACAAAAGCTACTCTCTTCTCTGTAAGCCACAAGGACTTTTGCTTCTCATCAGACCATCGAGCAATCCATGTCAGTTGGAGAAGACGAAAGTGTAGGAGAAACGCCACCATTGTGACAATCCTAACAATCACCTCGTTCCCTTTTAGTCATCCACCACTTCGACGCAAGACAGTTTTTGGCGTAGACCTTTCCAAGAACAAGGCTTCAAAATTTAGCAGCAGAGGAACCAAGTGGCCGAGAGCTAGAATTACAAGCATCAAAAGTGAAATTGAAGGAAGCACACCAGGGTGCTTTTCGACATGCAAAAGTTGAAGGCCTAAGAAAATACATGTAACAGTATTCGACAGGACAGCCATGACAATCTCCAAGTCTATTCTCTTAATTGATTGTCTTGCTTGGTGATAACTATAAACAGCTCCTGATAAGTACAGAGTTTCAAAGTAAAGATGGTCAGATTTGTCACGCCTGCTCTCAATTCGTCCATCAATAAAACTTCTACTACTCTCTGCATTCAATGGAGAAAACTGAATATTTATAAGTATTTCACAATCAAACGAATCATTTGAATGCATGCAATTATTTAACCTAATCCGTCTGCAGCCTACCATGCACAAATCACCTGTTTCATGATCATAAACCCCCTCAGAAGAAATTTGGACTCCCAAGTTCATATCTGAAGAAAGATCAAATATAGTAACCAGTCCATCCAATTTCATACCAGCTAGCAATGTAATGCTTAATTGATAACTGATACTGATTGGACCCCTGCTACTGTTATTTGCCTCATAAACAGAATTCACGGGCCTGAGATTTGGCAATGGCAATGGGGAGAAGGACTTCAGAAAAGGCTGATCACCGACAGAGAGGAGAACTGAAAAACCCCGTGCAATTTTTCCTCCAAAGCTTTTGACTAACATTTCGAAACTCATTTCCCTGGAATCTCCCTTGAGGTATTGTTCCCTCCTTTTGCTAATAGGATTCTTCTTAGGACAAGTTTTCCTCACTTTGTCAAGTTCAGTAAACTCATACTTCAAACTGTTAATTATACGAAGGTTCTTATTATGAAACACTATTCTTTCGAAGTAACCGGAAGAATTCAGCGTCTTGGTACTCCAGATTTCACCCAAAACACTAGCAGTGTTTCTGATGGACCAAATTGCTGGTAATCTCAAGCTTATCTTGACTGTGCCGTCTGCAACTTGGGAATTCGCCAAGGGACTAGAGGCATTGAAGATTCTACAAGCAACAATGCATAGCCGTTTCTTCTTTGCATTCCAAGTTCCTTCTCCAACCAATGTTGTGCTAAAATTGACAGAGTGATAAAATCGAACAAAGCTATTGTTGGGAAATTCAACCAGAAATCTCAAATTTTGCCCTTCTTCTGAACACCCTATGATGCTCAAAGACATGACTTGTGGCAAATATCTAATACTGTCACCAAATGGATTGCAATTCTTGGCAGAATCACAACCGTTTCCGTACTCCGGTTCAAATAAATTGACACTGAAAAACATTGAACAAATAGACATGCTCAGCGGCAAGCTGAGAGACAAGTTTACTGGAACATTAGTCCCAATAGAACAGCCGCCATCAGATTCCTTTGAAACCTGGGTGTATTTGTAACCTACTTGAGGAAACATTAGCAAGGAAACTGGATCGAAATAATCGATCCTATTAACAGGATGCAAGCTATCCAAAGTTCCAGTATCCAAATTAGTAATAGTACTTGAATTCTTAACGTTGTCTAGTTTGAGAATAGCAGCAAGTTCGACCAAATCACCTTGTTTAGAGTAAATAGAACTCCATCCAACCATGCAAAGCTTCCCCGTAGCTCTTGACCAAAACCCTTCAACGGTGAAACTCAAAAGTTCTGGAATGGAATCTCCTTGGTCTCCTCCTTGGAGACAGAGGCCAACCCTTGTCACAGTGCTTCACATTGATGCTTTCGAGGATTAGATTTGCTTCGATCTTGAAGACATCCTCGACATTAGTCTTGTATACATGGTGGGTTCTCAATGAGAAACTTTTGGAGTTTGTTGAATACTAGGGTGAGTCTGGATTAAATAGCCTATCCCCACCATAGTAGTAACCAGTTTGGCTCGCAGGAAAGGGGGATATGGCGAACTCTTGAGAAGTTGCAGTTGATTCAGGAACAACTAAAGTACAATGGTCACTATATTCTATTTGACTTCCAGTGCAAGAAACCATTGTCATGTACAGGAAAGTTGAAAAGAAAAACGACATGGAGAAGGCATGAAGCGTTGCAAGTAAAGAAGAATCCATAGCCATAAGGCCTGAGTTTCTTCAGAAAAACTAGATTAACGATCTACTGCCAACACTTTAAGAACAAGATTATAAGAAAAGCTTTTTGTCTCTTATATTAGATTGGATGGACTATGTCAAAGGTAGCAGTTGGGGTCTCTCACACTAAGAAATTTCCTATTTTATACAAATCATCTTGATTGTTGACTGAGATTATAATATTTTTTTTCCTCTTTTTCTAGGATTAACCCATACTATATCAAGTTGTTACCATCACTGAAAGAGAAAAAAATATTAGCCTCTGCTTTAGCAAAATCTAATTTTTATTCATAAAGGAGAAATCGACCAAATTGTATTCAAAGTCAATGAAATCTTGATGTTATGTCAGCTATCAGTAATGCACAAAATTTCAGTCGCCTGAAATTTTCTAGGCAAGTAAATGCCTTGGTCTTCAGAAATATGGTAACTTTGACAATTTCAAGAAATTATCTTGCTAAAAACAATATTGAAAAGAACATGGATTATTGGATTTGGTTGTAAAAATTCTCAGCTGGCCTAAAACATTTGAACAGAAAAAGGCTGCATAGCAAGATTGGTCTGTCAATATCAATATCCTAAGAACCTGAAGCAAATCCAATCTTGAATAATCACATGCCCTCGAAGCTTCCTTACACTCTCAATTCTCTGTGTGTGTGTGTGTCTAAATATATATATATATATATATATATATATATATATATATATATATATCTTTATCAGAGTACAGATTAAGTTTGCATACTATTTGTAACGACAATTTACCTCCAAAATGTCAGTAAATTATCTGCAAGTGCATTCAAAATTATCCATATCACTGATGGCTTATAAAAATGTAGTGCATTGCTATCAGTTAAGCACTTGTGTTACATCTTGATCCCACTTTTGCTCTGTCTTGTACAAACATATAGGATAGACCATACAATCCTTTTTATAGCTCAAATATATCAAAACAGTAGCAACAAGGAAATACCATATCAGGGATTTAGCTTCTCTTTACTTGATGATTTACTTCCGAATGGGACGTTCTCGGGATATACTTCCAACTCTCTAAGTCTAGAAGGAAGAATGCAATGACCACCAAACTTTTGCTGAAAGTAAATGATTGCAGCAAGCAACAGAAGTCCTAGAAGCATAATGGCGTCCCAAGCAGCAGAGAAAAAACCCTTGTCAGGATTCACAGAAAAGTGTAATATGTTATGGAAAACATAGCTGTGATTGCGATAAAGATCGTATGCACGTGGCAGCAATTGCACAAAAGTGGTTCCAACATAGAATGAAAAAGTGAGAGCATTCTGTTTTGAGTTTGAGAACATATTGAGGAGTATCTGGGGCAAAAGAAAACCGTCTAAGAGTAAACCTGCATATAATTTTAAGTCATTGCAAATAGGATAATGCTGGTATTCTGCAGAAGAAGAGAGGAGGAGCACAATCTCTGGTCTGTGCTTCTCCCTGGCGACAAGCAGCGTAATTTTGGCCCCAATAGCATATAGAAATGCAATCACAAGGAGGGTCATTTCCTCAGCAAACCACAAGGACTTCTGGTTACGATCACGTGATCTAGCTGAGACTGCTAACTGGAGAAGGCGAAGTAGCAATAAGAAAGGAACCACCATAACTGCATACAAAATCACTTCATCTAATTCAAACCATCCACTGCTATGAGACAAAACCATGTCTTTATCTTGTTTGTTCGAGCACAAGGCTTCGAAGTCGAGCACAAGAGGAATCACGTAGCCCAAGGTAAGAATCACAAGCATGACAAGTGAAATGTAGGAGAGCACTTCTGGATTCTTCTTCACATGATAAAGCTGCAAGCCTACAAAGATGTATATTAGTGTGTTAAATATTAGAACCTTTGCAGTCTCAAGATCCATTGTCCAAATTGAACTTCCTCCCTGATGGGTCTTGTAGGCAGCTGAAGACACATCCAGACGATCAAAGTAAAGAGGATCAGAACTTTTCCGTGTGCTTTCAATGGTTCCCATGATGTAACCTCCATTTTTATTTGGTTGTAATGGAGCAAGCTGAAAGTTCAAAAGAATTTCACAGTCCACCGGAGCATTTTTGAGGATTTGATCATTAGATCCCAACTTTCTGCAACCAACCATACACAACTTACCAGTTTCAGTATCATAAACCCCTTCAGCAGTAATCTCCACTTTCTCTTCGAGTAGATAAGAAAAATAAACTCCAATTACAGTTGAAGGAGTTTGCAATGTGATGCTCACCTCATAGCTAACATTGATAGGCCTACTTTGTATCCATTTTGTAGGCACTGCTCTTTCAAACATGGGGACAGAATGAGGCATTGGATACAAATACTCCTTGTATAACTGGTCACCAATGGCGAGAGGAACTGCCAAACCCCATCCAAACTTTTTCTTTGAATTTTTAACTAACATGTCAAATTTCATACCGGTGGAATGGCCACTTGGGTATCTCTCTCCCTTGTTTCTGACCAGCTCATTTCTCAAGCATAAATTATTTACTCTGTTAAATTCAGTGTATTCATACTTCAAACCTGGAACCCTCTCCATATGCTTCTCAGTACTTCTGAAGACAATCCTGTCAAAGTAACCAGAATCATTCACAGTTTTCGTTGTCCAAATTTGCCCCATCACGCTGCTAGTCTCTCCGATGGACAATACTGCAGGGAACCTGAAGCTCAACCTTGTTGTGCAATCACCAACACGAGCATTAGACCAAGATTCTGTTATGTCTAAAAATTGGCAGACAAAAACGAACAGCCTATTCTTCTTATCGTCCCATGTTCCATCTCCAATCAATGTTATGTTGGGATTGAAAGAGGGGTAGTTTCCAACATGGCTATTATTTATAAATTCTATCAAAACCTGAATTCTCTTTTGAACCTCTGAACACCTAATGATTGAAAATGACAGAAAACGAGGCAAATAGCCATTCAGCCCAAGAAAAGGAAAGCAATTTTTCTGTCCGGAGCTGCAGTCCCTTGTGTACTGCAACTTAAATACATTTTCAGAGCCTGATATTATTGAGCAAAAACTTCTACTTGGAAGTACAGTGAATGGCATAATCTGTTCGTTATCACTTTCAGCAGAAAACTCATCTACAGACTCTCTGATGTCAAAGGTGTACTCATAATTCAATGGTGGAAACATGATGATGGAAATTGGCTCAAAGTAGTTCGCCCCATCACGAGAACTTGGACTCTCTAAAGTTCCAGTAATTAAAGTAGTTATGTTACTTGAACTCTTGAGATTGCTAAGCTTGAAAACTGCTGAAGGAGTAAGCAGATTACCTTCTTTGGAGTAAGCAGAACCCATTCCAACCATACAAAGCTTCCCCGGAAATTCAGACCAGAATCCATGCAGCTTCAAATAAAATGGACTTTGTGGATCATATGGTCTGTGAAATGTCAAGCTTCCCTTAATCTTCCACACGCCATCTGCAACAGTTTTATACACATATCTGGTTCCAAATGAGAATGAATTTGATATTCTGGTGATTTTCGGGTTGAGAATTCTATTTTCACCAATGTAATAACCAGTCTCGTGCCAGCCAAATGTCCCAAGACTCTGGGTGTAAGTTTTAGAGTTGGTGATCGACTCGGGTACAATTGAAGAGCAATAATCGGAATAAGAGACTTCAGTCTCACTCTCTCTGGATTCTTCGAATGCAATCTCAGCAGATGAGAGATCATCTGCTGAAAAACTAATGAGCAGAAAGAAAACTGTCAGTGTACAAATCCTTAGCATTATTGAAGGTTTCATTGACATTGTAAGTTGTAAAACAAAGAAGAAACAATCAGCTATGAAAAGGTCTAATATCCATCTCAAATTAATTTCTGGAAAATTTGTCATTGTCCAAGTCTGTCAGTTTTGGTAAGACAAATTAAAATCATTTATTATCTGTCTTACTGAACATTTTTCCGGCACAACTGAAATGATGCATGGAGCAATCCGCCCGATATTGCATTTCACAAAACTCTTATTCTCATTGTGGTATAGCAAACATAAAAACAGCATTAAGGCCAAGGAAGACTTGGAGCTTTCGCAGAGTCAAACTAAGCTAAAGGAGACACAAGAAAGTTCAGATAGCTCTTACTCCTCGTATGTCTTGTTCTTTGTAGGCCTGCATTGCAACTTTGGTACAATCTCCATCTCACTTTCGTTTCTACTTGCTAAAGATATGCCAAGAAGGTTTTGATGTGAAAGCATTGATCAAAGGGCAACATATAAAATGTTCATAAAAATGCTTGGTATAGATATGTCATGAAATATGATTTAACATTATAAATGGAACAATGAAAGCATGGAAGGATACTTAATTTGGTTAGAACTTTTGTTTTCTTGACCAGATTAAATGGTTCATTTCATCAGAAAATGAATTCAATAAAGAAACTACCAAATTGTCTCCAGCACCAGTACACGTCTTTCTTTTTCCATAGACCTCCCACAGAGAGGTGTGTTATGTGGCTTCCACTAATGCTATGTCTTAACCATAGTAGTATTTTCTGGTTCACCATGATTGAAGCAAGCAATTGCTTGCTTCATTCTAGGTTTGTCTCTCATCACTCAAACATGCATGGTTCTCCATATTTGAAACTTTGAAGTCTTTTGATGCCACTTGAAACATTTTGTTTCTGATTACTTTTAAATCTTTCAACATCTGGTGTTGCGTATTTCATTCTGGACCTGACATACTTTTTTTTTTTTGCTTTTTATGGTACATCAGATTCAGATTTAACTTCTGGTTTAGTTTCATAATTTCAAAAAATATTTATTTTTAATTACTCAGTTTTTTTAGTTTTTATATGAAATTATATTTTTTAAGAAAATAAATTGTATGAAAATAAGTTAAATGGACGAACTGTACTAATGTTTTCAACTAGAGCCGGCCTTGAGTAAGAAATAAGATCAAAACACAAGTCCAGTCAGATCTGAACAGACAAGAAGCTGCGAGTATTTGACAAAACCCAAGTAAACCCGACCTATGAACAATTCTACTTGCACCCAATCCCAGCAGTAAAACCACAAGAAAACTTGTTATGATTTCTCAAAATCCTTGTGTACAAAACAAAAGAACATATCAATTTCGAGCAATAGTTCCGAGCCACCTCGGGTCCTCATGGTTTAATGATCCAATCATCTGCAGAGCTGTAAAAGTACATTCCCTCCTAATGTCAAGTATATAAGTTGTGCACCTCTAATGAGACAATGATTTCATACTACTGAAAAATTGAAAAAGAGCCCATATCCCCAGCCTTATATACATCCATCTACAAGGTTGCAACCATATGTAAGCATCCTATGATCCATTGAAAGCATATGCTCGACTCAATTCTAAATTACTTGATAAGAAACCAATTAAAGCTACTTTGCATATTTATAAATAAAACCATTGTGGTCAAGTTTCAAAATTTGGATATCAAAAAGTCGTTCATATGGCAGCCTTGGCCGTATTATCAACTAGATTATCTTGACATTTGGGCACAGTAAGGAATTTCTCACAATCCTTGACTCCAAGTACTGCAAATTCTTTCACCAGCATATTGACACATCCAGCCAGAGAGTCCTTAAACTTCTGTGAGCAGCTCTTCTCACCTTCATCGACATCTTGAACACCACCTTTTACCAGACAACCTACCTGTGCACCATCCATATATGCCTTACATGCCACAAGAATATCATGAGCACGCTGGTAGAAATGTCCCACAACAAAGTCCTCGAAATGCTGCAGCCGAACATGATTTTTTTTTTTTTAGAATTTTAAGCCAAAGAGAAGCAAAGGTAATTATACATTCTAACTCATATTGTGGAACAAAATTCCATATATTATCATCAATATCAAATCTTAATGCAAGTGATTAGTACCACATTCCAGCTTAAAAGTTAATGGAAAGATCAAAAAATAAATCCTTCAACTTACCTTTGGAGGCCTCCTCATTGAGTAGATCATTGTCTTCAGAGACAAGATAAATATATCCTCATTGTATTGCTGGGACAATAATTCACCTTTCGGCGTTCCACTATGATGTGCCCAGCCAGGCTCATTAAAGTAAGGCTTCTGATTCAAGATTAAGGCCTGAATGGATACCAGAACTTGGAGCATGGTTGACATACCAGGTATCCACTTCTCATTCTTATTACCAGACCAGGTGTTAAGAAGACTAAGGCATACTTTCCCACAATTATACAAATTTGGATTAAGTCGAAGTCCACCAGAGTGATAGTAAACATGCTGAAACAAGCAATTTCCAAGTCATTAGACCAAACATGCATACCAGAAGATATTATCATACAAGACGCAAAGATAATATTTCAAATTCATAACCCTCAATTACATACAGGCGGTACTTTAGGATAGCCAGAAGGGAAGAAAACATCGAAGAAGAAGAGACCATCATGATAGGGAGTGCCCTCTGCTCCTATAATTACAGCCCTTAAGAGATCCATTCTTGATTCATAAACCCTAACAAAAATAGTATCTGCTGAAACAACAAAAATGAGATAAATTAAGAAACTCTTTTATTTATACATTTCATCAGCAGAAGACGAAATTGTAACAATCAAATAGGAATATCCCGGCTGTTAATATTGCATCAAAAAATTAATGCGCATTTTGCAGAATTCACTAAATGACAAATTTATCGAAAAGCAATTGATAAAAGAAAGAAAAGTTATCAAATGAAGATTCTCTCAGAGATGAATATAATGCTTAAAACCGACCAGGCAAATCCTTTTCAAGTATTTTCCACTCCTCCTGAATCCTTTTTGTCCAATTCTTCGGTGGCTGTCATAAATAGAATTAAAAAGACCGAGTTTATTGGTTGAAAGTTTAAGAATATCACAACAAAGAAAAGGAAGACCTTAATATATCTTGAAAAGCTAGTCACCTGTTTTGTTGAAGCACCGTTAGAAGCATAGTGATGATCTGAAAAATCTTCAACAGTATCAAACTGTTTAAATAGTTGGAGCTTACTGAGGATATCTTCTTCATTTACATTTCTCTGATTTCTGATCTCTGCCACTTCTTGAGGAGTTATATATGTTCCATCAACTGGATCAGGAAAACTTGAAGAGATATAATGCTGATTGAAATTATATTTCGGTTTCATAGCGGGTGGCCACCAAGACATGGATGGTTCCGCATTTAATGCATCTACAGGTGTAGTAAAATTTGAATGCAAGAAACTACTGGCACCAATTTGCTTCTGTATAGCAGAATTAATTTGATCCCAATAAGCTGGAGTTACTGCATCAGAGAGCATCATAGAATCAGAGTGACTCACATCACTACCATTAGCTAAACCACCACTCTTGGAAGACTGCAATGAATTCCCAAGTGGAAGTTTTTGACTAATCCATTTATGTTGTGAAGTAGCTGACTTCTTACTTTGTGAACCTTGTGGAAAGAACAAAGGTGAAGACAGATTCGCTCCTCCAGGAGAATGACTGATAGGATCCCCTGGGGTCTGGAAACTTGTATTACTAACTGAAGCTGCCTTCTTGTTGATATGAGCAGGCTCTAATAACCATGACGGAAGAGATGGGTCATTCACATCAACAGTCGACGAAATGTTTCCGTGAGAAGTTTTCTTTTTACTCTCTGAAAAATCTTCAAACCAAGGAATGGGTGCCTCTACTCCAGCAGGAATACCAATATTATCAAAATGTGCTTGCAACATGGCATACTTATCAACATCCATGAAATCACCAAAGAAATAGTTATCAAAAAGCTCATCTTCATAAGCCAAATCACAATCAAGATTAAATATCTTATTTAATCCTTGGTTAGAATTCTTAGAAGGTTCAACCTTGTTTGTTGGACCAAGAGATTTAGCCACAAAGTCCTGCATAGAAAATGGGGAAAAAGTAATCAGCAAAATCATAGGTCCAAATGTGATTTAATTTGATGCTAGGCACAATAAAAACAGAAACCGCGGCAAGAACACTCCAATCTCTCACATACCTCAGCTTGAATAGTACTATAAACACCAGAGCTACTTTTCACTGCCTTCCCTTTGTCCCTTACATCAACTCTCTCATCAAGGATCATTATATCAGTTGAATCTTCATCTTTATCAACATCAATTACTTCATGAATAACAACCTGCCAACATATGAAACAGAAATTTTCAAGTAAAGCATGAGATAAGGAAGTTTTTTTCTCAGAGCAAAAAGAGTGATGTGAGAAACCAATTAACAACAAATGACAAAGAATCGAAGGGCTTTGCTAAAACCAAGTTTGTCTCTATTTCTAACAAGGCATGCCTACTGCATCCACAAATGGTCCGGTTATTGTAATCCCCTGCAACAGGGGCCAAAGGAAGGAACCATTTTTGAAAAACTGTTCACTCGGTCCCCTCCAAGCAATTGTTCCCTAACAAAAAAGGGCAGAGGGCGCTTCACAGTCACCCAAGTTGCCACAACAACTACCATATTATTAGTTCAAACACCAAAGTCCAACACCAACCAAAATTCAAAATGAACAAAAAAAAAGGAATAAATTTGTCAGCTTTAAAGAACCACCATGATTGTCAGAACATAGTCCCATGTCCCAACCAACAGTGGTAAGTAAACTCATAAGTTCACACTGTAAAAACCCAAAATTTAACTCCTTTAAACCCTAATAAATGAATACTAATAATGATCCAACAAAATTAAAATCAATACAACTCCAAAATGAATCTATCAATCAAATTCTCATTACAAAAGTAATTGCCGAAGCGATCGCTTTACTATTCGATTTCACAATTCAAATAAATGATATTTATATAAAATTGAAGTTAAACGAACAAAAGAATGAGAGAGAATTAAAAAAAAAATTGAGTTTTCTAGGAGATGACCTGTTTTTGTTTAGACTTAAAAGAGCGAGGAATCGGAGGAGGAATCTCGATCACTTCAGGGTCCATGAAGGAACTGGAATTCGAAGAAAACAATCGTTTCCTGTTTGGACGGTGAGAAAGCGATGAGAGAAAGTGAGAGAAAGAGCAAGAAAGTCATCAAAGAAGAACCCCAAAAGACGCTCACATCTTTTCTTTTTTTTTTTAATTAAAAAAAAAACAAAAACTTTTTAAAGAGAGACTTGGAATTCCACGTATTGTAATTGGCTCGCCGAGTCGACTGCGGCTGTGGCAGCGGCTTCATTGACCACGTGCTCGGCTGCGCCTGTTCAAAACGGTGCCGCTTGAGCATTGTGTTTTTTCCTTTTTTTCTCTCAAAGAGACCTTTCTGGGGCTATGGCTTCGCGCCTAGTCCTGACTCCTGAGTATATATAATCAGCTCCTTCCTCATCAATTTACCATTTTACCATTATTTAGTTTAATGTGGGCCCCCTTGTGCTTATTTGTCAGGCAACCGTAACGACTGCTGGAAAAGTTCGAGTAAGACAGGTGTAGTGGATCAAGGCCCAAGCTTCCCTGATAAGACGATGGAGAGTTGACTGATTGACTAGAAAGAATGTTAAACAAATCGTGGATTTTGAACCGTCCAATAAAGATCGTGGACGTAACGACGGCTGAGATTGAGGCAAGCGCATTTAGCAGTTTTGATCAGGGACATACTGTTGTTTATTCAAGGAAAAGAAGAAGCCGATGACGTCACGAGTGCGTCAAAGGGTGGGATGGGACCCAGGGAAGCTTGGGGACGAAGGGGGGAGATTCGGATAAAATATTTGCTGACGTGGAAAACGAATCAAAATGATTAGTTTTGCTAAAAAAAGAAAGAATTTAATATCACCTAAACCTGATCCGAAGCTAGGCCTCTGACGTCATGGGGTGCACTTACAGGTTCTTGACCCAGGCCACAACTCCAATTTACGTTTTCGGAAGTTCGAACTCAAGACCCTTAGGTACCTAAGGGTCCTGAGTTCGAACCTCTGGGGATCCGAATTGGAGTTGTGGCCAGGGTCAAAGACCTGCAAGTGCATCCCGGGACGTCACAATAAAACGTGCGTTTTATTGTGATGTCCTAGAGTGGACCTACAGGTCCTTGACCCAAGCCACCACTCCAAGCGAGTCACTCAACCGTATTGTCCGCTTTGGAGTGCAACCACATGCCACCGTCCCTCACGGCTTTGTCAGAGTCTGCCCTTAAGCCACAACTCCAATTCGCATCCCTAGAGGTACGAACTCAGAACCCTTAGGTATCTAAGCCTCATTCTCATGGTACCATTTGTTCCACTATGACAATTGGTTAGGAGTGACTTGACACTTAAGGAAGTCAAGGGTTCAAGTCGCTCCGAATGCGAATTGAAACGGTAGCCTTTTGAGGTGCACTCCGACAAAGCCGTAAGGGGTGGTGGCCCAATGGGTGTATCCCAAAGCGGACAATACAATTGAGTGACCCGCTCGAGACGGTGGCCTGGGTTAGTGACCTGCAGGTGCATCCCGGGGCGTCACAATAAAATGAATTTTTTATTATAAGGCCCCATATCACCAAGCAGGATCACTTTACTCACTCGTACTGTCCGTTTTGGGTTCAAATCACTAAGCAAGACCCTCACGGTTTTCTTTCGCGTCTGGAGCGACTTGAACCCTTGACTTCCTCAAGTGTCAAGTCACTCCTAACCAATTGTCCTAGTTGACTTGACACTTGAGGAAGTCAATGGTTCAAGTCGCTCTAGAGGCGAAAGAAAACTGTGAGGGTCTTGCTTAGTGATCTGGACCCAAAACGAATAGTACGGGTGAGTAAGGTAACCCTACTTGGTGATCTGGGCCTAACAAGGCTTAGATTGGATCTAATAATGGTTTATATGTATGTTCAAATTCGGCTTGGTTCAAAAATTTGAGCTTAATTTTAGTTCAGTCTCGTTTTCATTTTATAATATAAGCCCGAATCCAATCAGAATATTATTTTTATTTATTTTTATATTTTAATTTTTATTTATTTATTTTTTAATCTTTTGTTTCCTTTAAAATTTTATTTAATTTGTCAAAATTTATATGTCAATTTTCATATTAAATATTTATTATCATGTTTATTAATCAATAATGTTTTATATAGATCTAATTATGTTATACTTAACAGATATATTAAAAAAACTTAATTAATATTAATATTTGAGCTTGGTCGAGCTCAAGTTTTGAAAGGTTAAGTTCAAATCTGACTTGATTTTTAAACAGACTTAAAATTCTACTCAAACCTGATAATTATATCAAATATTTTTGTTCAAATCTGACCAATTATCGAGCGGACGTTCTAACTTCGACGAATAACCCGACCCTTGAGCAAGTTACCTGCCATTTAGTTTTTCTTTTCTTTTGCTTAAACAAATTGAGTCATTTTCAATGACTTACTATTTCTTAAAACAAATTTTGAAAATCTTCAATAAGGATTTCTTTCAATCAAAATCAGTATACGAAGAAAATAACTAACCTCTGCAATAACCTTTTTCTTTTATAAAAAAATTGACTCTTATATAAATATATATATATATATATATATATATATATATATAAAACTTTTACATAGTTAAAATTTATTTAGCTCTATTTTCTTGTTGTTTTTCTTTTTTTACTTTTTATTTAAGGATTATTATTCTATCCACTGTCAGTGGAGTTTTTTAACTCCACAAGCGGGGTTAGAATGATGACATGTGTCCTTTAAAAATATTAAGAAAATAAAAAATAAATAAAATGGGACACATGTCATCATCCTAACTTCATTTGTGGAGTTAAAAACTTCATTGACAGTGTATAAGATAATTTTCCTTTATTTAATATAAACAAAATGAAAACAAAGAGATAAATAATAAAAAATAAAAAGTAAAGGCAACAATCAAACAAAATCTTAACACCATCTATTTTTGATATTTTTGAGTTCATTTTTTATACACAGTAAAATATCTTAATTCTAAGAAAAGTTAAGAGATTGTCTGTAAACAAAAATGAAAGTCAAGAGATTATCATAAATTTATTTTTTTAATTATTTTTTAATTTTCTTAATATATTTTAAGGAGCATGTATTGTCTTAGTAATTTCTTATATGGAGTCTATAAATTTCATTAACTGTATATAATTTTTTATTTTTTAATATAAAAATATGAAAAGAATTTTGTTGATAATTATCCTAAAAACACATTTTAAGATTATTTATAGTATAACTCTAAGAAAAGCTAAGAGATTATTTAAAAAAAAAAAAGAGAGAGAGAGATTATCGTAAATTTTGTTATTAATTATTTTTTAATTTTTTAATATATTTTAAGGAGGATTTATTATCTTACTAATTTCATTGATAGAATCAAAAAATCTCAGTGATGGAATATGAGAAATTTTTTTTATTTTTTAATATAAAAACATTAAAAGTTGAATTTCTTTGATAAGTATCCTAAAGACCATTTTTTAAAGATTATTTATAGTATAAGAAAGAAATTTTGTTTTTGCATAAATAAGATGGAAAAAACTAAAAATAAATAAATAGATAAAGCAATGGCAGGCCAGTGGTCTGTGGTAGTCTTTTGGCCCATGAAGGGGATAGTAGACCTAGACTGAATATCTTTTGGGCCAAATCTCAGAAAAATGGCCAACCCTTATTTCGGCCCAATAAAAGAAATTATCAATAGGCCAATAGTAATTTTTTCATGCATAATGACACAATAGATATTAGAAATATCGGATGGGGTAAAAACAAGAAATTTAGAAGGAATTAGATTTATTCATGGGTTGGGATAGTTTTGTGAAAGGCCATATTTATATGTTATCGAATTATATAAAAGTTTGAGCCTGACTCAACCTGCGTAATGGAGTTTTTTTTAGTCCAAGCTCATATTTAAGTTTATTTTACAAACTCAGAGTAGGCTCAGCATTATTATTATTATTATTTCTTTATTTTTTATTCTTTTATTCTATTTAAAATTTAATTTAGTTTGTTAAATTTTGCATGTTAATTTTCATATTAAATTTATATAATTATGTCTATGAATTAATAATATTTTATATATATAATTATATTATGTTTAGTAAATATATAAACTTTTAATATTAATTATTTTAGGGTGGCTGGACCTAGGTCTCAATTAATAAAATCCAAAGCGTAGCCTGAAAACTCATCGAACCTAATTTTTTGTTCAAGCCGTTTATTGCACTTAATATTATTGTCTAAACCCGCTTAAATATTATATTAACTTCTAAGTTTTAAGAAATTACCTGACCCAAGAACAAATCTAGAGGAAATATCATATGTATACCAAGAAAAAAAAACAGAAATTCAGGAAAGCAACTCAAGGCTTTTGTTTCAAACCAATACTAAAGTTGTCCACTTCATATCATCATGGGCTGGTTTGGTCTTTTAGTTTTGTGGTGCATTCTTGTTCCATTTATTAAAAGACTAATCATAGTCATAAAATATATGCTTTCATATGCAAATAGCCTTTCAAGAGTGAAGGACAGTGAGCTCTCAAAACCACTTCATTGTTGGGCAGTTTTCCTTTTGCATAGCCATCACACCATTGCCTATTTTCTTACTTATCTTTCAATTTTATGCATACTAATCTAAACCCTTTTTTTTCCAAAAATAATATAATTATTTTTGTTCGATAATTGATTTTTTTTAAAGGTTAAAACATGCGCATGCCGACATACACATGTAGACATTTTTGACCGAAAACATAAATAGATTATAAGCCAATATTTTTCATCAAATTGTCAAAGCAATTGGATTTTTTTATACAATCCTACAAAAAAATGATATAGACATGTAAGGTGGAGAAAACAAAAAAAGAAAGGTTATAGTGAGGAGGGCAACCATGATTTCTCTATGCTACCTGTGGATAAGAAGCTTGAAAACATGCATGTAAGGCTATACTTTGTTTACAAAAGAGATTTGAAAGTAAGGTTGGCTAATTGAAGAAGCAATTGCTATATGAAAAAACCCATCACTACCACCAACAAGCCTTTTGTTTGCAAATATTAGCAGTCCACCTCAAAAGAAAAATATAAAGAGGAATTGGACTTTCCAATCTAGCTATTTCTTTCATCATTGATTTTATTTCCATTTTCTCCTTTTTTTTTAATTTTTGCAACAAAAATGAATGATTGTGACATCCGCTAAACTTATAAGCATATGATCTCCCTTAATTAGGGTCAATCAAATTTTTTTTTTTTTTGCAAATAGGAATCAACTCCCTACAAACTAATTAAGCTTCTCTAATTAGAGGGGAAAAAAGAGCTAATCTCTTGTTAAGGGAAAAACATAATCGATTATTAGGACAAAATTAATTGAAAATAAAAGTTTTTGAATTTCATGTGTGGAATTAACAAAAATCTGATTATTTTTTAATTATGTAATTATTAAATAAAAATATTAATTTTTTAATCTTTTTTGGAGTTCATGACATATACAAAATATTAAATTCATATGTTTAGACTTAATTGGTTTTTTTTCCTTTATTTCTTTTCAATATCTGTCCAATTCTCTTTTCACCTTTTTCAATTGATTTCACAACCTTTTGATCAAGAATAAAGGAATTTATATTTTTTAAGTAAATGAGCCAAAAGGAAATTCTCCATAGTCTCTCAAAAGGAGATGCCTACAATTTGGATGGTTAATAGTTAAGGTATTTATGCCTAAAATATAGGTGTTGCAGTGTAGTGAGCTACTTTTTCAGAAGCAAATAGAAAGTGAAAAAAAAATCATGATTATATTTAATATAATCTAATTTGGTTTTTTTATCAATATTTAATAGTATGGATATTTTATTAAGAATAATACCTAAATAAACTCTCAAAATTTACTTAAAAATAGAAATATGTCATTAAAAATAAAAATAATTCTCTTATTGCATGCAATTTGGCCTCTTGAACTTTTGTTTTATTGTAACTAGAAACTTAGACAATACAAATTTTAGTTTTTATTAAACTTTTTGTGTTGGATGATTAAATTTGTAAAAAATGTTTATTTAGATTTATTTAGAAAAAATAAATAATTAACAAACATTCTAGAGAATGTTATTTTAAAAATTTTACCTATTAAACCTCATTCACTTATTTTTATATTTCATGAATATAATTACAATAAAATAAACCTTCATTGTCTTAATTTTATACAATAAAAAAAATTTAGGGTTTCTTTGTATTTTTTTAAAAAATTAGTATTTCTTTGAATATTAAACTGACTTTATTATCACAAAGAAAGAACTAAAAAAAAAAACGGCAAAAGAGGAAGAAGACAAATAAATCAAAAGCCTCTAGCTGCAATGCCGTACTGCTGGAGACAATTTAGAGAATCAAGGAAGAGTTGGAATGAAGCTAAAGTGATCGAAGGGATAAGAAAGAATAGAAAAAAACTACTATTATCTTATATAATCGAAATAAATACATTTAAAATTTTGAAAAGAAATAAAAGAATGAATATACATGTAGGACAATTTTCCATGAAAAAATAAAATAAAATAACATTATGAAGAAAAATTACTATCATCACATATTTAAATATAAGTAAATAAATTAACACATGACGGGAGAATATATGACGCTTAACTCATAAATAATAGTTTAAATAAAAGTTTTTGAATAGAAGATGTGTTATACAATAATCCCAATACTATATTTGTTATTAAATTCTGATCAAGATAAGGTGGTATTAATGTTGCTCAAATTATATTATATAATAAAAAATTATTTCATAATTTTGCTGTGTTCAATTCAGAATTTTAACTAATAAAATTTTAAGCTTTGAAAAGTTTTCTTAAAGATTATTCAAACTTTAGTTTACCGAACCATGTTTCAAGCATCTAAGAAATTTCCTTTCAATTTTGGAAAGAAAGTCTCCTAAGAGAATCCTGAAACAGATTTCCAAATTCTCTAATCAAAGACTAGTGACTAGAGCTTGTGGAGCCACCATGTCTTCTCTCAACTTGTTGACATGAGACAAGGATATATTTTTTTCAACATATAAAGGAGAGATCAAGTTATATTAGTGTAAAGTAATTTTGTTTTACAAATTCATGGGTTGTGACTCAGATGACAACGTAGGCTAAGTTTGTGAGAAGAGTTTTCGAGTTCGACTCCGATTAAACACACCTTTGGGAAGAGTGAAGAACCTTAACTGTGACTAAACCTCGAACAAGATTAGTCTTAGACCGTTAAAACAGATGATGATACCTGTAGTTTACACCAAAAAAAGTAATTTTGTTTTACAATATTTTCATAATTTCATATAAGATTAATAATTTTATAAATCAACATTTAGATTCAACAACTTATTCGTATCCATCGTGCACGTAAAGTTTCGAATTGATCTAATATCTCTATCATTTCGATTGAAAATAACATATTTTTTAATACTATTAACAGTTGAAATGATATTACTATTAAATTAATAATTAAACATTTTTTATTAAAATATCTAATATTATTAATTCGATAATAATAAAATTTCAATCAATAATATATATTAAAAAGGTTTTTTTCAATCTAAACTATAGAAATATCGGATCCATAGAATATATACAAATTATTAAATCTATAAATTATTTTGTAAAAATATAATTTTTTATGCAAAATTGTATATATATTTGCTTAGCAATATATATATATATATTAATATCATCTCTCTTTGTCAATAAGGAGAAATGAAATTGACATGAGAGGTGGAGAGCACGGCAAAGCTAAGCCCCCTCCATTATCAAGATTCCTTCGGACCCTTCCTCGAGAGGCGTGTGCTTCACCCATGCCTATGTGTGCCCCACAGCTCGCACTCCACCTATAAATACACGATCACGGCGAAGCTTGGAGATATAGCAAAATACATAGCAAACCAACTTCTTTAGAAACTCAGAAACCTTCAGTTCTCCGTTCAAAAACTTCCCAAATCCACCATGTCTGACAAGTGCGACAACTGCGACTGCTCTGACTCCAGCCAGTGCACGTAAGTAATCGATTATACGTTAATCCCATGTCAAACTCTCAGCTGTAGTTCTAGTTTGTGCTGTTTGAGATTACGTTATTGTTGCTAAATTCTCTCCATGATCGAAAACATTCTTCCCATGTTTCTTCAAGGGGAACCTGTAAAAAACTTGTATATTAGTTGTTATGTTTAAGCTCTTTGCAATCAAGATCATTGAAACTAAGGCTGTTTTCTGCTTTTCTATGCCTACAGGAAGAAGGGAAACACCTTGGTCATTGAGACCGAGAAAAGGTACTATACTCTTGCTCTTCAAAGACTCTGATATCTGCAAAGGGACAAACCAATAATACAACATAAATTTCATATATGCTGCTAAGATCTGAAGTTCTGAACCATCCCTCAGATATTCAAACAAGCAATTAAAAACTTCTGTGATGCATGAGTTTCTGCATAGAAACTTCATTTGCAGTATAGATATGCTGATTATAATCTGCTGTGTTGTTTCTGTGCAGCTACATCAACGCTGTTGTGGTCGAGACTCCAGCAGAGAATGATGGCAAGTGCAAGTGCGGAGCTAACTGCAGCTGCACCACCTGCACATGCGGCCATTAAGCAAACTCTAGAACAATGATGTTCTGGTTTGGGAATATCGGGGTCTAAGAAATAATGGATTTGGGTTGAATAATTTGTGCCTCCTGTTCTAGTTGAGTCTGTTTTAATGTCTGTCAATCGTGTTCGAGTCTCCTTATATACTGTGATGTAACCGCCGTGTCTGTGGCCTTGTCTGGTTAATGAATTACTATTAGTATAACTCTTTCTCTGTTTGATTCTAATAATCGTTCTTCTCATAGCTATAATGATGAAACTCCAAAATAAAAATACGAAGCAGCCCAGCCTTTCAAGCTTCAAAGATATTGGTGTTACAGTTGCAGAGTGCAAAACAATAATCCAGCTAACTGATATGAAAAAGAACTAATACAGAACAATAGACCTAAAAATCAACACCCAAGACAAACCCTAGTTCATGAAGCTTCTCTGCCACCATTAACTTCTCAACTGTGAGGAACCCCAAGAATCAAGAAGACGAAAAAGCTGAACACTCCATCGCTAGCTGAACCTTTTTACACTGGCTATGTGTGTACAAAGTAAAGCTGCAGATTGATTATACTCTGGGACTTGAACGAGAGCCAGTTAATCAAGGGTTAAGAGAATAGCTCAATCCTGCAAATCATTTTCATCATTTGTGTGCTCAGAAATAAAGAAGACGAGAATCACAAGAATCTATTCTCCATGTTGGCTGGTTTTTCATTATCAAGTAATTTGTCACCGAACTGCCATTCTTACCACGAAGCTTACTTAACTGTTTTTGGCCAAAATTTTGACCGACACAAGTTATACAGGAACAGAAGTTAATAACCACAGATAAGCTGCTTTCTATTTTTTCGATTGATTGACATTAAAAATAAAAAAAAAATGTTGGTTTTGCTGGCCTCGCAAGCCAGGCAAAGTCAAGGAAGAAGTATTTTGCATAAGCAACCCACCCGTTCTCTCAAGCAGTAAGCGAATCTAAGACAATATGAGAAAAATAGAGAGATGTGATGCGGAAAACATATCAGGAAAAACAGAACCGAACTTATGCTAGTTAAGCAAAATGAAGAAATTTCACCATAAAGACAAAGAAAATCAACATAAAACATAAAAACAGTAATTGTGTTACAACAAACTGCAGCTAATTTCTGTTACTTTTTAAAAGTTGGGAGACAAAATTAGGAAGAGAACTTTTAATTTTATCACACACTAAGTTCAAGAGAATTAGCCTCTCTACATTTGCATGGTACACCATCCAATTAACATTCAAGGACTCCATTCAAGTACCAATATCGATATTATGAAAGCGAATGCACAACGATAACAACAAGAACAGTCTGTCTAATAGGATTGTAACTCATTGCGTAGAAATCACAGGCTAATGCAAAAAACCTACTGAAAACAGCTGGCAAAGTGAAGAGAATGTTGATACTTGGGTATTGTCACTCATAAGAAAAAATGGAAAAAAGAAATTGAAATGTTGAAAATGGAAATGTCATTTTACCACATACGGGTCTATTCAACAAATTTATGCTTCTCAAAAATCTTGATTCTGATAAAAAAAAATTTTGGAAAGAATATTTCAAATTCGTTTTATATTAATGTTAAGTATATCTTTCCTCAAATAACGTATCCACTTACACTAATATAAAATAAATAGTTTTACAAGATTTTCATAACTCTATTTAAGATTAGATTTTTTTTTTGAACCAACTGTTAAATTTATTAATTTAGTCGTATCTACCATATATGTAAAATTTTTAAACAATTTGATATTCTTATAATTTTAATCAAGAATAGCATTTTTTTAATATATATTAATGATTGAAATTTCTTTATTATAAAACAAATAATTAAATATCTTTAATTAACTTAAAATTTGACATACATGATCTACGTAAATAAAATGTAAAATTGAACAGCTGAATTAAAAAATATATATAAATCATATAAATTGGTATAAAAATGTGTAAAACTAAAATAATATTATACTAATGTAAATGAATCTCTTTTTGTGCATGCGTGCTTCCACGCATATGTGTGTGTGTATATATATATATATTAATATATATATATAATATATATATATATATCATCTTTTTCTTTCAAAAAATAAAAGCATATATCATCTCTTTGTTTTTCACCGAATATATCATCTTTTTTTGCAAACAAAGAGAAATGGATTGACATGAGAGGAGGATAGCACGCATATATCATTTTTTTCTTTCAAAAAAATAAAAAACATATACCCATCTTTTTTTTTCACAGAATATATCATCTCTTTCTGCAAATAAAGAGAAATGAATTGACATGAGGGGAGGATAGCACGCCAAGCCAAGCCCCCTCCATTATCAAGATTCCTTCATACCCTTCCTTGAGAGGCGTGTGCTGCTCTCATGTATATGTGTGCCCCACTACTCGCACAATCTATACTTCACCACCCCATCTATAAATACATGATCATGGTGAAAGTTGGAGATACAGCAAACTCCATAGCAAGCTAACTTCTTTACAAACTCAAAAAACCTTTTCTCCGTTCCAAAACTTTCCACATCCACCATGTCTGACAAGTGCGGCAACTGCGACTGCTCTGACTCCAGCCAGTGCACGTAAGTAATTCATTATGCATTAATCCCATCTCAAACTTTCAGCTGTGGTTCTAAGATTGTGTTGTTTTGAGTTATGTTATTGTTGCTAACTTGTTATGTTACAGTAACATGTTACTCTTTGGCTGAACAAAACCTTTTCGATCGAAAACATCTAGCATCTTTTAAATCTTCCCATGTTTCCTCAAGGAGAACCTGTGCAAACTTGTATACAACTTGTTGTCTTTAAGCTCTTAGCAATCGATATCATTGAAACTAAGGCTGTTTTCTGCTTTTCTATGCCTACAGGAAGAAGGGAAACACCTTGGTCATTGAGACCGAGAAGAGGTACTATACTTTTGCTCTTCAAAGACTGATATCTGCAAAGAAACAAACTAACATAAATTTCATATATGCTGCTAAGATCTGAACCATCTCTGAGATATTCAAAAAAGCAATCAAAAACTTCTCTGATGCATGATTTTCTACGTAAAAACTTCATTTGCAGTATAGATATGCTAATTATGATCTGCTGTGTTGTTTCTGTGCAGCTACATCAACACTGTTGTGGTCGAGACTCCAGCAGAGAATGATGGCAAGTGCAAATGCGGAGCTAACTGCAGCTGCACTACCTGCACATGCGGCCATTAAGCAAACTAGAACAATGATGTTCTAGTTTGGGAATATTGGGGTCTAAGAAATAATGAAATTAGGCTGAATAATTAGTGTCTGTTTTCATGTCCGTCAATCATGTTTGAGTCTCCTTAGACACTGTGATGTAATGGCTACGTCTGTGGCCTTGTCTGGTTAATGAATTACTATTAGTATAACTCTTTCTCTATTTGATTCTAATAGTTCATAGCTACAATGATGGAACTCCAAAGTAAAATATGAAGCAGCCTATCAAGCTTCAAAGATATACGCTTGAAGCTTCATATATCAAAATCATTAAAGCATATATCAGTGTTATAGATGCAGCAGTTGCAAAGTGCAAATCCAGTTTATTGATATGAAAAAGAACAAATATAGAACAACAGACCTAAAAATCAACACGTAAGACAAACCCCAGTTCATGAAGCTTCTCAATCACCATTAACTTCTGAATTGTTAGGAACTCCAGTCTCCAAGAATCAAGATGATCCAACGCTGAACCAGCCATGGTGTAAAAGGTAAAGCTGCAGATGGATTATATTCCGGGACTTTGAACTAGAATTCATTTATTTAAACTGGAACCAGTTAACCAGGGGTTAAGAGAATAAATCAATACTGAAAATTATTTACATCATTTGTGTTCTCTAATCAACCACAGGTCAATATATTCTACAAAGGAATACAGACCAGACATAAAGATATAAAGAAGAGAATCATAAGAATCTATTCTCCATGTTGGCTGGCTTTCATTATCAATTAATTTGTCACCAAGCTGCCATTCTTACCACTAAGTATACTCAATTGTTTTTGGTCAAAATTTTGACCAGTACAAGTTATACGAGAACAAAAGTAATAAGAGAGAGAAAATAGACAAGGAGAGTCAGTCAGCTAATAAAAAATAAAACAGGGTAAATGTTTACTAGAGGAACGAAGGCACAGAGAGTCCTCTCTGTCCATATCCTGACTCATGAAAGTATTCTGGCAGTTCCAATACATTCCATGGAGCCAAACAACCTCATAAAAAAGAAAAATACAATAAAAATGTACAGCAGGTATGAATATATCACCAATTGCCAAGAAAATGTATATTTCCTTTATTCCTAGATTGTTCCAATCTTATCTGTGTAATCGCCAGTAAATAGTTTGTACCTCAAAGTGTTTTCATTCTATAAACTTTGTCTACCAATCTCAAACATTAAAGCCCTCTGCACGAAGGCACATACGGTGAGCCTCTATCCATTTTGCACAAGCTTCTTCACCATGCTCCACGATGCATTCATCTCTAAGCTTCTTTGTTTCAGGGCAAGCACAGCAAATTTTCTTCTTTGGCTTTGATTCTGCACCAGATGTTGTTTTTGCTGGCCCCTGATTCTGCTGCAAGCCAGGCAAAGCTAAGGAAGAAGTATTTTGCGTAAGCAACCCACCCATTCTCTCAGGTGGTAAGTGAATCTAAGATACTGCAGAGGAATAGATAGAAGAGATGCCAGAACAGATCAGTAAAACAGAACCAAACTTATACTAGTTAAGCAAAATGAAAAAAAATTCATCATAAAGACAAAGAAAATAAACATAAACCATAACAACAGGAATTATATTACAACAACAAACTGCAGCTAATTAGAGAGAAGAGATGCCAGAACAGATCAGCAAAACAGAACCAAACTTATATACTAGTTAAGCAAAATGAAGAAATTTCATCATAAAGACAAAGAAAATAAACATAAACCATAACAACAGGAATTATATTACAACAACAAACAGCAGCTAATGTCTATTACTTTTCCTTTTTGACTATTCAAGTACCAATATCAGCACATTTAAATAGTACACCATCCAGTTAATCAATATTGTGAAAGCAAATGCACAACAATAACAACAAGAGTAGTCTATCTAGTATGATTGTAACTGCATTGGGTGGAAATCACAGGTTTATGTAAAAACCTACAGAAAACAGCTGGCAAAGTGAAGAGAATATTAGTACTTTAGTATTATCACTCATAAGAAAAATGGAAAAAAGAGCTTGAAATGTTTATAATGGAAATGCCATTTTACCAACATATGGGGTCCATTCTCTAAAATTCTTGATTTTGATAAAAAATTTGGAAAGAATATCTCAAATACAAGACTAACATAAGCAATGATAAAACTAAAGAAGATAAATAGAACAATTTCAGGGAAAGGTCACCAAAATACAATCATCTCGGCAAATAAACTGCAGAAAACAAATAATAACATCATAAAGACATAAAACACAAGTTTTGATTCATTAGATGGTGAAAGCAAAATATAAGAACCTGAAACCAGTTCTCTGAAGCAGTGGGTCTGATGAGTGATGACCACTAGGTTTAAGAGTCAATCAAACAATTCAACCCAACACTAATACTAATAACATAAATATTCAGCAAGTAACAGTGCCAAAGAAAATCAATTATTCAATTTGATAATTAGAACTAGCTAGTCAAAAGGACCAGTTCAAACAAACTAGACCAAATTCTCCTCGCAACCTCTAAACTATTCCTGGAGCAACTTAGAAGTACAAAGCTACGAGTAATTGAAACTAAAGGCAAGTTTTCCTCTCTGTATCTAAGCATTTCAAATAGTGGTATCAGCAATAGCTAGCAAAGGGCAACAGCATTGGTATATTGGGCAACAGCATTGGTATATTGTTTCATCTTCACTTAAAGCTAAATCTTTTGTCCAAGATACGAACTCCAAAACAAAGGCAAAATACCTTGACAAGCAATCCCATTTCCATTTTATTCTCAAAAAACCAGAACAACTCAACAACAAATTTACTTTTCACCATTTAATTTTTTTACCATTTAGCTTAGCACCATCCAAAAATTTAAAAAAAAAAAAAACACAGAAAAGAAAATAAATTTTAAAAGAAGTTCCATCAATTCTGATTCTCTTTACAGTTTAGCCCAAAAACATAGACAATTTTCATCAGGAAAAGAAAAAGCAGCCACATTTCAACAGAACAAAAAACCCAAATAGGAAAAACATGAATCAATCAAATTAACACTTGGCAATGATAAAAATTTGAATCTCTATTGCTACAAGTTTTTCCCTCAAAAAGACTCCTTTTTTTTTCTTCTTTTGTTTCCTATGCTCACTTAAGCCTTTGCATCTAGGAATCAAGAAATAGATAGATAGAAAGAAAGGAAACATTAATTAATTAAAAATTAATTAATAACGGAACGAAGAACTCACCCTTGAATTTTAAGCAAAAGAAGATTCAGAGCCGGCAATGGGTGGTGGGTTTTTTAGAGGTTTCAAGGAAGACGGCAAGGAAGGAGGAAAAAACCAGCATTTAAATTTTACATGGTCTAGAGATGGCAAGTTGAAATCGGGTCGGGTCTTTTTTTTTTTTTTTTTTTTTTTTTTTAATTTTAATTCTTTTAGTTTTAAATAAGGTTGAAAATTATTAATTAATCTATTCTTAATTCTTTTTTCTAAAAAAATAAAATTAGAGTGGAAGTGTTGATTTTTTTTTATAACAACAATATTGTTGTTTAATGTTTTAAATTATAAAAAGGATAATTATCCATGTTAATAAATTTTTAAATTTTACATATAAGATTAAAATGATAATTCATTTTATTTTTTTATTTTTAATATTTTTTAAAGATATGTATCACCTGTCCTTATTTTTGAAGTTTAGAAAATTCATTAGCAATGTATCAAATAATTATCTTAAAAAAAGATTGAATTCATATTAATTTTAAAACATTAATTCTAAAAAAAAATTAAAACTATAATTCATAAAATTAATATAAATTGAAAAAAATGAATTTACTTAAATCCGTCTAAAATATCTATTGAAGAAAACTTAACAATTTTTTATTACTTCGCATTCATTAGCATGTCAAAATCGATTATTAGAATTTTTAAAATAAAACAACAATTATTAAATGATTTGAGCTTGTTTAAAGTTATGTCACATTTTCCTAAAAAAAAGTTTGTCACTTTTCTCATTGTTTCTCCTATATTAAAGGTCACACAAATATCAGGCAAGAAAAAAAAATTTACTCCCTCTGTCCCAATAAATTTGTCATTTTTGACTAAATAAATTGTCTCATTAAAAATGTCACATTGAAAAAAATAACAAATTTTAATACTATATTTTCTCTTTTACCCTTTATTATACTTCAGTTTTAATCATTAAAAAATTTAATGCCTATCACTTTTAAGGATAATTTGGTCAATTTGAATCATTTATATGATATGACATAAAGAATCTTTAACCTCTTAAAACTACGTATTTTGTCAACAAATGACAATTTTAATGGACAGAGGGAGTATTTATTTTTTATTTTTAATTGAACAACTTAGGTTGGCTGTTGGCACAACAATCTCCTGCCAAAGACAAATCATTCTCTAAAAATCTGAGACAACACATGAAGTCATGTTATATGCATGTACTTTTTTTTCAAATATTTTTTCTTATTTACTGACTTAACTGTCGAAAAACTATTACCAACTCATTTCGATCTCCCTCTCTCTTAGATCTTGCAGATATTCAAAAATTTTCAATCCAAAGGCTAGAGTAACAACAGAACTCATCTTGAGCGGTAGTAAATTTCTCAAGTTTGAGCAATTAACCATCCAATCTCCAATATCTCATCATATTATTAAAAAATGATAAAAAAAAAAAAACCAACTTAGTTTGGCTATTTTTCCTTTCTAGTACAATGAAGGTTTTTTATTTGCAAAAAAATAAATACAGATATTGAAATTCGAATTTCAAATTTATTAAATTTTCACATTTTAAAAGTAAAAACATGATTGTTTGAGCCAAACTGACTTAAAGGAATGGTTTTGATATTAGGCCATGCCTGCATCAAGTTTTTATCAATGTATAAACATTGTGCGGGTACGTGTGTATATATATGTATATATCAACAGAATTGAATCTTATCCGGAATTCTAAGATGTAACTTGTAAGATAGAAGTTTGATTCCATAAAAATTTCCAACAGTATGTTTCTGACAAGTACCTGTTAAAGCAGAAGCAGAACACTCAAAACTCCCTAAAAGCTGCAGGGAAAGGAATACAACTTCCCAAATTCATGACAAGTTTAAAGCAATCAATAAAAAGGTGTAGCATATGAATCTTTTCTCTATTCCTGGAAAATTGTCTCATTTGTACAAAAACAAAGCAATTGCTTTGATCTACCAGCCAACAAGAACTTGTTTTCTTTCCAAAAATTACATGGAAATTTATTACATTAAGCCAGGACCCCCATCATCGGCATCAGAATGTAAAGCATATTCACACCTCCTGAATGAAAGCAAAAATGCCAGGCAGCCTCATACCACATTCATTTTCACCTTTTTTTGAACTCAAACATGTTCAAGAATCCTAATCAAGATTCAAGCAGGAGACAATCTAGGATCCCTTCACTTCTTTCTTAGGCTTCAAGATTCACTTGTCAGCTTGGACTGAAATTCTAGAGATCTGACTTGTCTGAACAAACAGTTTTGCATCAGTTCCTGTCCAAATTCCTGCCAGCAAAATCCATTCTACCAAAATCCCAAGTTCTCTTTCTTTTCAACCCATCTAATCATACTTCTCCCTCCATGAATATACCAGAAGGAACACCCAGGACAGTGCCAAGGTGATATCCCCAAGAGCTTGTCTAGGCCATTCATGAGCAAGATCATCTAGCTTTCCCTCAAAAGAAACTCTCCAAATAGCCACTGAAACATGAAGAAGTACACACCCTTTAGCAAAGAAGCTTTGAAATTCTCTATCCTTAACAAAAGCCACCATGAACAGTGCCAAACCAATAGTGCATAAAAGCAATCCAGAAAATGAATCAGAGGTTTGGATCAAGAGTTGGTCATGGGGTGTTGAACCTTGTAGCTTACTTGCAATCTCATGGCCATGACCAATAACTGAGACCTCCTTGGTGTAAAACATCATTAAAGCTCCAGAAGTAATAGCAACTACTGAATGAAGCATACAATTAATGAAGAACCCTGGTAAGCTCATTAGTCAAAGAAACTTAAGAAAACTTTTCTCTAGTCCATACCTTGAAGACAAGTGATTAGAGCCAGAAATAATTAAAAAAAAAAAACAAGCAAGAAAAACCTAATTGAACCCTGAAAAGATAGATTAGAGCTTGGATCCAAAACCCAGACTCCAGAGCTGATTGGAAAGCTGAAACTGAAAGGAGTTTATAGATAGGAAGAGTTCTAATGGAAGAATCAAAAGGGAGTTTAATAACTTGGGATTCTAGCAGTGATGGGAAATCAAGCTAGCTGTATAAGTGAATATTTTTTTACTATCTTTTAGAAGATTTTATTTGGATTTAGAGAAAGAGCTTTTAAGATTGCCACCTTCCATACCCCCATGCATAGAATGCCATTCTTTTCTTGGTCAGTTCCTCATTTTGCAAGGCAACTCAACATTTGTGGGGTATTAGTCATGGGTGAATATTATTTTGTTCCTTTTTTCCTTTATTTTTTCAACTAATTAATGATTTTTTTTAGACAAATGTTTGAGATATCTTTGTTATATATCGAATAATGGGATCTTGTGGGGCCAAAACTTTATATTTTTTTTGGTATTTTGACCAATCCTAATAAATTTATAAATTTTCCTACTCAAAAATTTCTATATAATGTCTAATGTCTTAAATTGAGGAGATGTGGTTGGTTGATTAATCCTCATTTAGATGGTGATGCGTCACCATATTGAATTTCCCATATTGGGGACTTTAGCCTGTCGGCACTAGTTGTCAAACCTTGTCATTTTTATCACAAAACATCATCATCAAAGTTTATCTCATAATTATCTCACTCTCCCTATTTATTTAATTTTTATTTCTATAAGAAAATCCTATAACAACCTTGTGCCCTTGCTATATATACATAAAGAAATGATTAAGTTATATCACTGTAAAATTAATTTATTTGACACCATTTTTATAAGTTTATATAGGATTAATATTTTTATAAACCAACTGTTAATTTAACAGTTTACTTGTATACATGATGTTGGTATAGTTTTAAATCGATATAATATCTCAATCATTTTTGAACGAAAATAAAATCATTTTAACTATATTAGCATTTGAAAATTAATTATTACCAAATAAATATTTAGACATTTTCGATCAACTTGAATTTTGACATGCATAATATACATAAATAGAACATAAAATTCAATGATTGAATTAAAAAATATATAAATCATATAAAAAGATATAATAAAATGTAAAACTAATTTTGAGTACATAATTCCTCATATATATATATATATATATATATTGATGATGGTCTTACTAAAGGTCATTAGGCCTTGATATAAGTCATGCTGAAGAACATTAGGTCTAATAGTAGTCTAAGCCCAAGAGGAAAGAGAACTAAGAAGGGTCATAAAAGATCCACTAGGTTATCATTTAAATTGTGGGTCCTAATCGTAATTACGTGATAAATAACTCCTATAAATAGGTCACAGGTATTATTTTTAAATCCTAATCTCTATTTACTTATCGAAACCCTCCAAAATCCTATTTGATTTAAGCATCGAAGTGCGTGCGCAGGGAAAAGCCCCTGCGCCCTCTGATATTTTTTTTTTTTGCAAAGTTTGTTTTCTTTTTTATAAGATTCTTGGAGACAAGTTAAGAGGCAGATCGGGATTCGTACGTCATCAAAAATCATTGTTGTATTTGGGTAATAACAATTGGTGTCGTCTGTGGGAAACCGAGATAAGCCAGGTGCTCATCACAATTCAGTTAGATCTTGAAATTTTCAATCCAAAAATGAGTTAGCTTTCGATTCCCTACAATTTCTTATAGGTTTATTCTGAAATATTATACATAAAATTGATTTTTTAAATATCTTTCAAAATTCGTTTTAATTGAAAGTTTGAAAAATAGGAAAAGAAACATGAAATTTTTCCTGTTTCCAAATAACATATTGATGCTTTGGTTCCTTGCTTTAATTGTTATTTTGCCTTAAAATAACACCTGAGCATTGTAGATTCATCCTCGAACATGTGAAATATGATTTTTTATCTGAGAAATCTCATTTAAATGCAAAGCAATTTTGAAAAAACCTGTTGAAAACCAAACGGGTTAAAGCTTATTTTGCACAAAGAAGATAAGAGAATATCTCCCTCTCATAGTAAAAATATAAGCCACCTGTCACACTCACCATATAAAAGAAGGAATATTCTAAGAATATTCTCTCTATGAGTAAAAGTGTAGAATTTTATGTACCGGTAAAACCGTCAAAAAAGAAGGAATATTCTTCCAATATTCCTTCCAACAATTGAAATTAATTACATTTAAATTGTCAAAGTTTATAAAATTATGATTTTGACCACTATGCATCAAGTTTGTACAAGTAAGTTTTTAAAGTATTCAATTACATCCTTAACTTCTTGAACTCATCAAATTTTGTGATTTATAGTACTCTTATCATATATGACATGATATTATCAAAAATATAATTGAGCTAATTCAATTTGTCATTTATTCACGAATTTATCTTGAACATTAATTTTCTTTTATTATTTTGAATGCTTTAAAAATTTATATGATTACCTCCTCAAATTTGCAATTCGCATAAACTAGAATACAAATGTATTCATGAATATTAGTAAGCATGAAATTGTAGTAGTCATCTCTCTCTTTTGCTATTTTAGGATAAGTTGTATTCTGTGACAAATATAGTTTATAAAAGCAAAATAGCTATATTTTTTATCTTTGGATTATTGTTATTCATGCTTAGTGTCATGACACAATGTGTTTATAGCTTACATTATTTGCTAAGCTTGAACTTCTTATCTTTTTATTGTCGCTTGTCTTGACTATAATATACATGATCTTAAGTACATAATCTATTATGTCCTATATGTTAGCTAACATGCATATTCATATAAGCTCTGCTCGTCAAACACTTTATTGTAAGCCTTGCTCGCCAACAAGAGCACTTGGGAGCAACATAAACAAATCAATCAAAGAAATTTTGTAACAGGAATGAGAAATACAACACAAGAAGAAAAAAGCCTGAAGCGAAAAATGCGCGATGTAGGTTACGCATGTACTTAAAGTGAACAGTGCGCGATGTAAGTCATACATGAAGGCAAAAAGTGCAAGGGCTTGAAGTGAAAAATGCGCGAGATAAGCCACGCACTCAAAGAAAAAAAGCCTGAAGCGAAAAATGCGCGATGTAAGCTACGCATGTACTTGAAGCGAAAAGTGCATGATGTAAGTCATGCATGAAGGCAAAAAGTGCAAGAGCTTGAAGCGAAAAATGTGCGAGGTAAGCCATGCACTCAAAGAAAAAAGCTTGAAGAGAAAATGCCCGATGTAGGCTACACATGTACTTGAAGCAAAAAGTGCGCCATGTAAGTCACGCATGAAAGCAAAAAGTGCAAGGGCTTGAAGCGAAAAATATACGATGTAAGCCACGCACTAAAAAAAAAAGCCTGAAGCAAAAAAAATGCGCAATGTAGATTACACATGGACCTGAAGCAAAAAATGAGCGAAATAGGCTACACATGGACTTGAAGCGAAAAATGCGCCAGGTAAGCCATGAATGAAATAAAAGTCCCTAAGCAAAAAATGTGCGAGATGAGCAACACATGGGCTTGAAGTGAAAAATGCGCGAGATGGGCAACACATGAGCTTGAAGCGAAAAATGCATGAGGTAAGCTTTGAATGAAATAAAAGTCCCTAAGTGAAAATATACACAAGATAAACCGCGAACAAAGTAAAGGGCTTAAAGCAAAAAATGTGCGAGGTAAATCATGCATGAGAAGAAAAAGGCTTGAAGCAAAAAATCCACGAAGTAGGCTATACATGACATGATTTAAATTTAAAAAAAAAACCCTTATATACTCTTCCACATGGTATACCCTGCGAAGAGTGGGGAGCAATTGATGAGGGTCTTGCTAAAGGTCATTGGGCCTTGATGAACATTAGGTCTAATGGTAGTCTAAGCCCAAGAGAAAAGAGGACTAAGAAGGGCCATGAAAGATCCACTAGGTTATCATTTAAGCTGTGGGTCTTAATCGTAACTACGCTCTAAATAACTTCTATAAATAGGTCACAGGTATTATTTTTAAATCCTAATATCTATTTGCTTATCGAAACCCTCCAAAATCCTGTTTGACTTAAGCATCGGAGTGCACGCGTAGGGGAAAACCCCTGCCCTCTGATAGTTTTCTTTTTTGCAGAGTTCGTTTTCTTTTTTACAGGGTTCTTGGAGACAGGTTAAGAGGCAGATCGAGATTCGTACGTCATAAAAAATCATTGTTGTATTTGGGTAAAAACACACACACACACATATATATAAACACACATATATGTACATATACCCACCCACCCACGCGCGCGCGCACACACACACACACATATATATATATAAATATATATATATATATATATATATATATATATATATATTATAGTTGTGCCACTAATAGCATTTCTAGGATAAAGTCTCTGGTAACATTTTCTTTGAAAGAATGAAAAGAATTAATTTAACTTTATAAATGTATTTATTTTCTTTGTTAATTTTAACAAGATCATCATAACATTAACATAGCAAACCACCCAAATTGCTTTCAGTGTTTTTTTTCTTCAAATTGCTTTTGATTATTTGAAGAGTGGTTTGCATCCCTTTACCACATTCCAAGCACTACTTTTGCTTTGTTATATATGCAGGCCAACCAAATGACAGCTATATATGCTGCTCTACAAAATAAATAGATGTTTTTCAATAGGTAGCCATCATTGCTAGCTCTCACCTTCCAGCTGTAAGGATTCATTTGATGCTAAAATAATCTTCCTACATCAATACGGATCACTTGGACAATATCTGGCAATCGAAACTGCCAAACATGTCTCCTAACATATATTTTTGCGGTCTAAAGTCTGATCAAACTCTATCAGAACAAAGATTTTCTGCACGATTTGTGCCTGCAGGCTGTTACATTAATCTCTTCAATGGGCTATAAACAGATTGGCATGAGGAAGAGATTATCAAAGTCTGGCTTAAGGAGACTTAAATGCTAGAACCCTGTTTCCTGTTCTTATAAGCCTTACGGTGACGCCTTGAACCCGATTCTTGTCCCTTCGGTGTCTAGGAATCCTCTCCGCAGGAGTTCTTTCGTGTATATTGATATTGGGCAAAGCTGGTGGATTTGAGTCACAGCAGTAACTGGTAGAGACATTTGCTCCAATAAATCTTCTATGGTATGCTTGTGAAGAAAAAATTACTTAAAAAAATCATTACATGCAAATGTCAAACCGACAAATGCCCCCATCCAAGAGCATCCGTGGACAGAATGTTGGTCGTATATCCAACAAAAGCATATTCGTGTATGTCATATAAAATTGTGCTTGTGTATGCCAAACACGAAATCATTTTTTTAGCTTTTCCTTGTATATAATTTTTCATATCCTTTTTCTATCTTGTCACTGTATTATGTTTAACTTGTTAAGGATAAGTGTTGGACTCTTTTTTTTTTCGGGAGAAAATAATTGAGATAGTTCTGCTTTAGCCCAGCCCACATAAAGGTGGAAATCTGACTAGGCTTTTATTTGTGTTCAATAGTAATTAGAAAATGCCCAAGAGCTACAACATGGGCTCCTTCGAACCCAAACCATTGCCCATCCAAAATATAGAGTTCAGTGATATCTCTTAAAACAGTGATTAAAGCTTGCATGTACATCTTAGTTTTACTTGTGAAAGAAAAAAAATTTTATCAATGGTGTATAGAATAATTATCTTATATATAAATAAGGTTTGTATATGATGTACTGATAGTATATAGTTTCTATACATTGTCAATGCATCAAAAGTTGACACCTCATCAATTGGCAATTTAAAAAATATGTCAAACCCTTAAATATAAATATAAATAAATTTTTTTAATTTGCTTATAAGGACCTATTGATGAGCTGTCAATCTCTAATGCATTGACAGTGTATAAACTATACACTATTAGCACATCATATATAAATCCGTATAAATATATATCAAGTAAGACTAGATTGCTTGCACTGGGAAGCAAAGTTAATCCTCTTGCTCTTCATGCAAGTTTTCCTAGTTCAGTTATTTCAAGGATTCCCAAGAGTCCTATAGATTAGATATTATGGACAAAGTTAATTTATATTTCACTATGACGAGATAATTCAATTTTTGACTATGGTCATAATGCTTGAGGATAAGGGCATAATAATGATATTTACATCATATTTATAATAGTCTTCTTTTATTTAATAATTATTTCTAATCCTATTCTTATTCCAAATTCATAGAACAATCCCTTGTTAACAATACAGTTCTAATAATCATTAAACATAAAAAATGTTGATCCGTTGCATGAACACTCACTCTATTATTTTATACAAAATAATTGTTCCATATTCATCTTAATCTTTACCTAATGTCTAGTTGCATAAGAATTTCTTTTCTCCTTTTGAGTTTGGACAAATAATTAGAAAGAAAGAGACAACTAAACATATTTTCTCAAAGTGGATCAACAACTTACGACTAAACTGACTAGCCACCAAAGCTTGCATAATTTTCTTCTTCAAAGGATTATTTTACAGCACTCAAGTTCTCAAGTGAATGGTTTAATAATATTCACATCAATAAGATTAGAAAACCAAAGTGGAATACTGACAACAGCTAATGAAATAATTAGTAATACTAACTTGCTGAAGACCAGGAAATGGTAATAGCAATCAACAATACTCTTGAGGTTTGCCAAAAGATTGAAAATAGCCTCATATTGCTTGATCTTATCAAATTTGTGGCTCAAGTGCTTGAATACATTGGCAATCATAATAAATGTTAGTTACTAAATTATCAAATTGCATTGGTTGAGGTCAAAATCTGTGCCTAACTGTTTTTGTCTTGCAAGATCTTTGATTGTACGATATCGTGAATAATTACCAAATATTTTGACCTCAATACATTTTTGTGATTAATTTTTTTACCTAATCACCAAGAAGGATATTGATTGATACCATTCAAGATAGAAAAAGCTCAAGTTGTTAAAGTTCATCTTAAGTTAAGTTTTTGAAAATGAAATAGAAAGCTTGACAAGCATATTGATTGTTTAGTAATTAGAAAGTTGTCTACAAACATTGGATGTCAAATGATAATTAAACACATAGTTAATTGTGGGGTAGATTAGGTGGTCCAAATATATTAGTTCATCTTCCATATATGAAGAAAAAACAGTCATAAAAACTTCGGGTCCATGGCTTAACAAAATAGAAACTGCTTACCAAAAATACAAAAATCTCTTCTATGCATGACTATGATATGATTTTTCTTTTGTAGTATCATATCATAAACTCCCAATTACACCTGTTTGCATCAAAGATAAAGAAAAATATAATAGTTGTTCACGACCTAGATTAATGAAATAGACAATTATAGTGGAGGATATTTAGACAGATATTATTGTTTATTAATAATACAAAGTCCTAAACTTTTGTTAGGAAAACAATACATAAAGTCATTTAACAACTTTTATTAATAAATTATTTTTATTATATACTCATCTCACTTAAAAAAAATAATGATTAATCTCTAACCATAAAACCTTAAATTGTTTTTAAGAATATAAAATTTTTACGTGCATATAAAATTTTATAGAGTTTTTAATTATATAACAGGTCGTTCCATCTTATTCGTAAATTTTATTTTTTTTAATTTTTTAAAATTCAAATAATATGAAATGTTCCACTAGGTTATGAACTTATTAATATAGTTAACTTTATTATCATAGTCATGTTGCAGAAAATATCACTGCTATTGTTTCACCACCATTCCCTCTCTCACTGTCACAATGTCATTAGTTCTCTTTTCCTTCACACACTTTGTTAACTAGAAACCCTTTTTAAAAAAGCAAAATCATTATCACTGATTTTCATGCCTTACTAACCAAGAAAAGGTAGAGAAATATTCTAATGAGGAACTCAAATAACTTTTCAAAAACATATTTAATCTTCCTTTTTAAACAATGGAGCCCAACGGCCCCCTTACTCATTGCCCAATTCCTACAAATTTCCCCATAAAATAATGGAGTTGGTAGCTAAGATGAAACTAGAAAGCCTATGATCATGAGAAGCTTTACCAAATGTTGAATTAAAAGCCTATAATGATGAGAAGCTTTACCAAATGTTGAATTGGAGACATGGGTAATACAGAAGCCAAAATTGTGGACCAATCCCAAGCCATCTTTGACCTTGAAAAGGGTCCCTATTGTTTGTTCACTTGTCTTATTGAAAGAAGACGGTGATAAATTTCACATATGCATGACCATATGGATAAAACATTGAACAAGCACATGACTTGCATATTGGATCCATGTGGGTTGGTTCTTGATCAACTATTTTTGTTCTACCCTCTTCCAATTTGTCTTTTATTAAATCTTGAATGTCCATGTCAAAAACCAAAAATTCTCAATCAATGAAAGAATTATCAATTATATTGTCAAAATGCTAAGAACTTTTTTTTTGGAAATTATTGAAATATAAGAATTTCCTTTGGAATTAGAAATTTTCAAAAGTTAGTCCCTACTTCCAATGCTTTTATAATAAGCTTTCTCTGAAGCACATTTGATCCATCTGATCAAATAAAATTGAATACATGTTAATTTTAATTGATAAAATTATTATAATGGACCAATTACAATTTACAATCTACCATAATTGTCAAAAGGTTGAATACTCTCCCAATTTTTAAGATTTTTTTTTGTGTGTGTATGTATAAGCTTATTAAGTTTTAAATACTGAAATGGAAGTTGCTATATCCCATATCATAAACTTCACCATTCTCTTCAAAGAATTTAAATATGAGATTTTTTTTAAGTTGAAAATATAAAGTTTCAAACATTACATTAAAGCAAAATTTTGAGAAATTTATATAAAATATAGAATGATTTAGAGATTTTAGGTTGTGAAGTGAGTTCATCTTCCTTTTTTTATGTAACCCTTTTCTTTGGAATTGTGAAAATCAGTCCCTAACTACTCACCATCAAACAATTTGATTATTAAAGATACCAATAGGACTTCCATTTAATCTCAATTTGTTACTACTTCTTTTTTAAAAAAATCAACAATGATTGTAAGTAGAAATTTAGTCTTTCAATCTAATTAAATCATTCATATATATATATATAATTTTGACCATTCACTATGTGGGTATTTGTAAATTTTTTGTAAATAGACACAAGAATTTTAAAATATTTAAATTCAAATCCTATTTTAAAGGACAAATAAAAATACTAACATATTCTTATTAATACATAGCTTTTTCTATGTAAGTTTCTTTAAAAAAATATAAAAATCACCAAGTTAACGGCACCAAACTCAATAAAAAACTTTTAAATAAACTAATAAATAATTAGATTAAACTTAAACTCACGTATAATTAAACTCAAACTTAAGAACTCAAAGCCTAAATATTTTTTTATTACCACCAAAACCAATGCTTCATTAACTACAATTAATCGATTTTATAATAGTATAAATAATATTTATTTAAATAGGGTTTTAGTCAAAACATATAAAATTGACCTTAATAACCTCAAAAATAAAATTGTATGATATCTCAAAGTCAAAGTGTATAGCCACTTTAAGTCGCAAAAGAGTCATCAGCGCTAGAAAAATGAAATTTGTTTTTGCTCAAACTGAGATTTTGACAAACCACTCCAAGTCACTTAAAAAGAGGTCAAAAGTTGGAAAATTAATACACAACAATGTCAACTCTTGATAATAATTATTTATTTAAGAATATTAGAAAAAAAACAGTAGTAATGCTAAAATAAAATGCTTTAGTGATATGCAATTTTGACCACAAGATTCAGAGTGGACGTTGGTGATGTCATTGAGAATTACTTTAGAAAAGTGGGACCCAATAAAATATGAGACAAAAAAGAATATTACAGTGTAAGTGAGTTGGATGGAGCTTCTCTCACCCAACAGTACTTTCATGAAGCAAGCTGATGAAATTGAAAGGCTAGGGAAAGCCAATCAGCCAACACTTTCCTGTCTCAGCTTTCTTGCTACTGTCTTAATCCGGAGTGGTTTGAATCATTTGACACGCTCGATCTTAGCGAGTGAAACTACGCTCAGCTTTTGCCAAACTAAAAAAGACGGGATATTTTAATGATTGGAGAAACAATTGTATTATTTTTATTTTTTTTGAAAAGGTATATTTTATTAAAAATTATAATCATAATTAGATATTACATTTCATAAATAGATAATTTGACGAACTGATAAATACAATAATAATATTTAACAAACTAATTAAACAAATAACAAACTAATTAAACAAATAACAAACTAAACAAATCTCATATTTAGTAAGATTCGAACTTGAGACCTTAAAATCTCAAGGCCTCATCAGCTTATTATTTCTAATTTTTAAAAGAGTGTTTTGCAAACAATTTTAATTTCTTTATTTTGTTGAAAAAAATTTAGTAACTTCCAATTTCTAAATTGAAAATTTCCTGGGATTGTTTAAAAAAAAAAGAAATAAAAAGAAAAACGTTATTGAGTTATAGTTTTATGAGGATTTAATATTTTAATATATAAACATTTAAATTAATTGAAGTTTTTTTTATAAAGAAATTGAATGAAATTTTTTTAAAATTGATTGAACTTTGAAATGTGTTTGTATATAACATCATATTTATACTAAATATTATTAAAAACTCATTAAAATAGATAATGAAATTAGTTTTGATGAAACAAAAGTAATAATGACAGTAAAATTAGTTATTGAATAATGAGATTAAAAAATATAATGATATATATTTGAATGCAAATACAATTTATTAATTATAAATTTGAATAATAAAATAATATTTTATCCTCACAATTAGCTATTAATTTACATAAATTATTTAAAATCATTACTCGGGTGAAAAGGAAAGGAAGCAAAGACTTTTATCATTGCTTTTGGTTTACTTCTTACCCTAAAAAAATTATTCCATCGATAAAAAATAAAATAAAATAAACATTACCCCATATACAAACAAACTCTTCCATTCATAAAGCGCGTGGGATCATCAAATATGTCAATAATGTTTTTTACACGTAAACCCTAATAATAAAATAAAACATGAAAAGTAAAACATTAAAAGAATTAATTAATTAGTGTTAATAAATATTGATTAAAAATAATTAAATATATTATTATGTAAAAACAATATATTAATGACACTTGTTAATATTTTTATAAATAATTGTTTCATATGCTGTAAATAAAAATTTTATTTTATAAGTAAAATTAAAATTATAACATATATTTTATTTTATTTTTTAAAAATATTTTTATAAAATATGTATTATAATTTTAATATAATTTGTGAAATAAAAAATTTTTCATTGGCAATATATATAATAATTGTTCTCTTTTTAATATAAAAATTATTACTCCAAATGTCATTAATTTCCTTTTTTCCTCACTCAACCAGTGCTCTATAAAAACAGAAAAACGAAAAAAACTCAAAATAGAAAAGATTTCTTTTAGATTCAATTCTCTCTCTTTCCATTCCTACTTGCAAACCGGCAAACGCTAAATCACTTCACCCTCTCTAGGGTTGCAGAGTTTCAATTTATTTTTTACAGCAAAGAAAACAAGCTTTTTCTTGAAGGTACATGAAAGAAAAGATTTTCAGTGGGTTTTAGTTGTTTTTTACGCTTTTAGGAGTTTAGAATTGTGGGTCTCGAATTATTTGATTGGATAAGGAGAGTAGAAGAAAATTTGAGTGTGTAAAAAGCTTTCTTTTTTAGGGTGGTATTGAATTTGTAGTAGTTTGTTTATCTTGGAAGCTTGTTTTGGAAGCGGATTTTTTGTAGTATTTTGTGAAGGTTCTAGTTAGAGAAGTGGGCTCTTGGTTATTGTTCGTTTTTGCTAAAATGTTGTTGAAGGAATGGGATTTTGATTAGACTGGAAAATTTGCATTGAATATTGAGTTTTTAGTGAAGTTTGCAGCTTTGTTGGTTATTTACAAAGATGGGTTCTTGGTTCTATTCATTTTGTTGAATGCTGGTGAAAAAATGGGATTTTTATTAAATCGGAATTCGGATGAAATATTAGGATTTTAGGTTTTAATTGAGTTTCAAAGCTTTTGAGTATGATGGGAATGGATGAGGAGGATAATGTCGGAAAAATAGAATTCGTGAAGGAATGAAGGGAGAAATGAAGGGTAGTTAGTGACTGTAAGAACTATAGAAGGTATTCTTGAGGGGTTGTTTTGGTGTATGATGGGTTGCATTTGTTGTAAGCCTTCTGCTATTGAAGATAGCAAGGATAGTCCTAGGCAGAGGCCTTCGAGTGAAGCCTCATCTGATGTTCGGTTATCAAGGCCTACTTCGAGGAGGGAGGAAGCCTATAGAGCAAAGGATCGGTATGATACCAATGAAGGGAGGACAATGTTGGTTGATAAACAAGTGAATGGTTCGGTTCTGTTTCATGGTGAGAATTTGAATAGGAAGAGGGAGAAGATGGAGTATGTTGTTAGTCAGCACCCGGAGATCGGTACTGTTCCCAAAGCTACAGAAGGAGAGCAGGTGGCAGCAGGGTGGCCTGCTTGGTTGGCTGCAGTGGCAGGAGAAGCAATCATGGGATGGGTACCGCGGCGTGCAGACTCATTTCAGAAGCTGGATAAAGTAATTATGCTCTTACTTAATCTAGTTCTTTGGTTCAGTGTTGCTTGTTGTATATGCTTTGTCCTCAGCTTGCAAATATCATCGACAATTTCTTTATTCAACTTATCAGTTGATTTTTGAGTAGTTCCCTTTTAGTCTCTGGATTAATTGTCGAGATTCACTTTTGTGCCATTATATTTGGAATCATAATCCTTTTAATCCATTTCGACATCTGTGAACGGTTGTAAAATATGTTGTCATAATTCATAATTCCTAAACCACTAGCCAATTAGTAGTTTTAGTAGTTTGCATTATAAGGATATCTTTGTTCTCAGGTGTGACAATTCTTTACTGGGAGGCCTATAGTTGGATATCTGTTCTTGATCACAAAGTTTCTCTACTTTGTTGGGTATTTGTGCAGTGGGCTGATGGCATAGTGTATCTATCTCGACTTTTCATTTTATTTTTCTACCCGTAGTAATGAAAATTTCTATAAGCTATGCTATTGCAGGACACAATATTTAGTTTTATTCAGTCAATCAAAATTAAGGTACTGGTTATTATAAACTATTTAAGAGAATAGCATACTTTTTAGGCATAAACAAAGATATGACTGTGATATAGATAGATAAACAGCGAACTAAGCTCACCTTGCCTAAATAAAACGCATTAAAATCAAAACACTACCAATTTACAATTAGCAACAAAGATTCTCTCTAAGTCCAGTGATAATGTACCTTTATTCAACATTAAGATATCTTAACAGTTTTGTCATTCTCCTTCACTCTCATCCCCTGTTTCTTCGTCCTTAAATCGCCACCTTTTTACTGACTTCTATATGTGTAATTGTGACAATGAAAATTAAGACGGTAGATTTATGGAATTCAGTATGTTTTGTTTATTCTATAATCTATACCATAGGCATTAAGTGTGATTTTTCTTATCTTATAATCTAACACTATGCATTAAATTGACAGTTTCTCAACAATTAAGAACTTGTATTTTCTATGCAGATTGGCCAGGGAACTTATAGTAATGTTTATAGGGCTCGTGATTTAGATCAGAAAAAAGTTGTTGCTCTGAAGAAAGTAAGATTTGATAACCTTGAGCCAGAGAGTGTTCGATTTATGGCAAGGGAAATTCACATTCTACGTAGACTTGATCATCAGAATGTTATAAAGCTGGAAGGTTTGGTTACCTCAAGGATGTCTTGCAGCTTGTACCTTGTTTTTGAGTACATGGAACATGACTTGGCTGGTCTTGCTTCACACCCCGGTTTAAAGTTTTCAGAACCACAGGTACTTCAGATTGTCTTACCATTTTATTTTTTTCTTAGCTGCAATTTGATATCATTCCAAAGTTTGCTTGTTAGAAGTACTAAGGAACTGTGGTCCAGAATGAAATTTCCCGTAAGAGGTCTGCCAAACATGGAATTACATGATTTTGCATTAAAATAAAAAAAAAATTGCAGTCTTAATGAGTCAAAAATATTGTGCAAAATCAGAAGTTTATGTTTTGCTTTGAAAGGCTATCTTGACGTTCAATGTATTGAACTATTGGGCAGGTTAAGTGTTACATACAACAACTTTTGTGTGGTCTTGATCATTGTCACAGCCGTGGTGTCCTGCATCGTGACATAAAGGGTTCCAACCTTCTAATTGACAATAATGGCATCTTGAAGCTTGCAGACTTTGGTCTGGCTAGTTTTTATGATCCCCATCAAAGTCAGCCCTTGACAAGCCGTGTCGTAACTCTTTGGTATAGACCACCAGAGCTTTTACTTGGAGCCACTTACTATGGCACTGCTGTGGATTTATGGAGTACAGGTTGCATACTTGCTGAGTTATATGCTGGCAAGCCTATTATGCCTGGAAGAACTGAGGTGTGCTTTTATCATTTAAATGAAAGATTTCCTACTAAGCATTTAGATTTTGGAGCAGAAACTTTAGTGTAATGTCAGATGCATAACAATTATTTTAATGACAGAATGTGTGATATATAGTTGTTTGAGCTTCAAATTATATATCAGCCTAGCTTTTATTGTACAAATGATATGATTTTACCAAGGTACTGATTGAGGTCAAAATATTAGTCCCTGAATTGGGGTTTTTGAGCAAGATTTAGGCTTGATCAAAACAGCCCAAAGCAAGCTGTTGCTATTTGAATACGCAGGAGTCTTTGGTGTGTCTAGAATCAATGATATCTTGAGAGCCAACTTAATTTAGTTGACTGATATATTCGAACTATATGTGAACTTTGAAAGCAGGAGCCACTAGTATGTATAAATTGGATCTCATGTTAGCATTAACTCAATTTTCAATTAGGAATTTGTTTTTAGCTACCTAGAGTAGCTATTAGGCTATGTTGAATTATGTTGTCTCATTCTGATTGTTTGTGGCAATTTGACATGGTTTTGTTAAAATGTCAAATTGGAAAGCTTTGGTTGCAAAAATCAAGTGATTGAGGTCTGTGTCTTTTTGTTTTGCAGGTAGAGCAGTTGCATAAAATTTTCAAACTCTGTGGCTCACCTTCTGAAGACTATTGGAGAAAATCAAAGTTGCCTCATGCAACCATTTTCAAGCCTCAACAGCCTTATAGACGCTGTGTTGCCGAAACATTTAAGGAATTTCCTGCTCCAGCTTTAGCACTCATGGAGACATTACTTTCCATTGACCCTGCTGATCGAGGATCTGCAGCTTCTGCTCTCAAGAGTGAGGTAGAATGTTTATGAGAACTTATGTTTTATTAAAATTTTAGACAAGTATAATCTCATGCATGTCTGCAAGAATGTTGATCATCCTCTCTCTTTCAAGGGATGGTGCCACGGAGTGAATGTTGTTAATGAAGGTTTTTTTTTTTTTGCAAAATGGCTTGATTATTTTAGTAAGATGACATTAAACCAATGCTTTAGCTCTTTTTTCTTTCCAATTCTTGTATTTTTTTTTGGAGTTTTCTCATTGTTGCTAAAGTATTTAAGGGAACATGATTTCATTCAGAGGGTAGGATACATTCTAGCATCTAAAGACAAGTTGTGCTATATTTCATTCACTCAGAATAAATTGTAACGGTATTTATGGACAAGTTGCTGTATGCCAAGAAGTCTGCTATCATGTGCTAATGTGAGCCTCCAGGTTAGACTTTTAAAGAGTTTGTGCCAGAGTTTAAATATGAAACTTTCATGCCAAAACTCTTGGCTTCTGTAACCACCTGGGCTGGTTTGTGTTCTATCCCCTGGTGTCTTGGGATGCGAGAACTGCATTGCTTTATTACCATCTCCTCTTAGCCACTGTGACTTTGAAATCTTAGTCTGGAACACATTATTTAGATTAGTGCTGACAATTGTGTATGCGATTTTCTAAATGGTAATGGTGGGATGCACTTTTAGTCCTAAATCACATTTTTATACTTTTCTGATGCAGTGATTTATCAATATAATCTAGTGTCCTTGACTTGTTCTTATTTGCGTTTTTCAGTTCTTTACAACGAAACCTCTTCCCTGTGATCCTTCAAGCTTGCCGAAGTATCCTCCAAGCAAAGAGTTTGATGCAAAAATGAGGGATGAGGAAGCTAGGAGGTGCATATTATATATTTAAGTACAATCAAATACAAATCCTTTTTGGTTTGTTTTGTGAGGATATTTATGCTTTGTGGAAGATCTCATGCTTCTTAAAAGAAAATTTTCTTTCAACTCTTTTGATATATGCGTGGATTTAGTGATGTACTTCCAATGAAAATTGAGTGCTTCAAAAGGATCATCAGAAAACTTGTAATTGCATGTCAGTCCAGCAATCAAACATTTTGTTCTCTTTGATCTTCAACCTATGCTGGACTGCTGTAAACTTGGTGTTTGTTTATGTTGGATGAGCTATTATTATCTTTTTCTTTTTCCTTTTTTCTTTTTTTTTCTGTTCTGCCACTGCTGTCATAATGGCCTAAAATCATGAGTGGTTGATATAAGTGCTAATGATGATGAAGGTTACTTTTGTTGTATTGTCAGACAAGTAGCAGCAGGAACCAAAGGCCAGAGACCTGATCTTGACAGGAGAGCAGACAAGAGAGTCTAGAGCCATTCCAGCCCTGATGCTAATGCTGAACTAGTCTTGTCAATGCAGGTAACTTTTGATTTGGTTAATAATTTCCCCTTTTTTTTTTGTTTTGCTTTACATGTTTGGTGATGAGCATCCTTAACTAGTTTACGCGTCATGATATTATTTTGCCTGCTGTTGTCACAACTCACTAGATCTTTAAGCTTATGACTTGGAAAAAAACAGCAAATTAAGCCATTTCTGCTACATAGGGTTGGTTTTTTAAGCTTAATGGCATGGTATTATAACCTGTTTTAAGTGCTTAGTGCCATTCTGGACTTGGTATTAATTATCCTTCTCTTTTTAAACATGGTTGAGATATAATTCTTTCCCTCTTTTTCTTCTGTCAATCAAGGGCATGCTGTTATAAACCTATAAGAAGAGTAAACTGAACCCTGAAAGGATTTGAAAATGAAAATAACAAAGGAAGCAGAATCTAAGTTCTGATTCTGAAAATCTGAGTAAAATCAAGTGGGAGAGGAGGGAAGAAAAGATTACTAGCCAGTTGTAGGGAATTGATTTAACAAAGGTGAATGCATTGCTCTCCTTACAGCTTCAGGGAAGGTGCTCATGTTGAAGTAATGACCAATTCAGCTGATGATTTAGCGTATAACCCAATTAGTGCAAAGAGATGAAGCATCTATGACAACAGTAATAAGAAAATTCTGGAAGAAAGCATTAATTGATCAAATTTGACCGATATAGAGGCAATCAAGCCGTATAAGTAAATTTGTAACATACAGATTCTCCATTTGACCATCATATCAACAAGGTGTGAAGCATAAAACACAATTAGTGCCTTCCTATGCCCTCCACTGACGATTTGCCTCAAATTCTGAAGGCGATTCCAAGCGTATAAATAATCTGCTTATACACGACTTATCTATTTATTTTTGGCATGATGGCTTGTCCATATTCTTTTGCATCTATGAGATCCAGTTGACTAAAGGGATTATAAGGGAGAGAGATTTAGGTAACTTTTTGTTTAGAAAAAATAGTCTTAGTTTCTTTTCCTCACTTGTATGCCATTTTGTTCTAGGACTGACATGGTGGTGTAACTGAATTGTTTGTTGAAGTTTTTTTATTGATTTGAGTGATTATTCACTACTAGATGGATTAGATATAGATATCTAGGTAGCTAATATGGTGCTGCTTGATTTTGTGCTTGCTTCTCTCCTGTTTTTGCTAGCCTTGCATTCTAGGGGAAAAAAAGAAAATTCCAATTCAGTCTAATAATTTCATATAGCTTGTCATTTTTTTTTTTCTATAAAATTTTCCTCTTTTATAACAGTTACATTAATTCCAGCACTGCTTTGATATTCCAGAAAAGACAAGGTCAATCCAATTCAAAGAGCCGGAGTGAGAAGTTTAATCCTCATCCTGAAGAAGTTGCCTCAGGCTTTCCTATAGATCCACCTAGAATATCACAAGCAGTAGAATCAAATGCAGATGCACATGGGGATCATCCCAAAAGAGCCTCGCATTCAGGGCCACTGGCTCACCGGGCTGCATGGGCAAAGTCTGGGAAAAACCTGAATGATGCTCCAAAAATTTCTACTGGGACTGGCTTGTCAATGATGTCAGGTTCAGTGGCAGCAAGGAATAGTCTTGTATCTGGAGATCACAGAGAAAGATCTGCTTCTTCACAATCAGAAGCTCCAAAAATGATAGCAAGATTTCCAGGGTCCTTTAAAGAGGATTCAGAAGCCTTCGTCCAACAGGATCCAGAACACAATGTGCAGCAAAAAGAAGAAGGAAGAAGTAACAACAAAGATCCAGTTCTGGTAAGTAGTGAATCTGTTTTTTCTGCTGTGATTAGTGACTCTCCTGTTTTACTTTGTGCAAAAGAAGAGCCTCATTGTAGTAAAGTGGGTTATTTATGATATTTCGTTGATTCTTGCTTTCTGTTTTCTGGGTTTTGCAGTTCAATATGCTTTTAGGTTTTTGGTTGCTTGCTAATAACTTTTATCCATTCCAAGTGTCTGATACATTCTTCTAAATTATGTTTGTTTCTAGCTTGGTTATGGGTCAAAGGGTCACAAAATTCACTATTCCGGTCCATTATTAGTTCCATCAGGCAACATGGATCAGATGCTCAAGGATCATGATCGCCAAATTCAAGAAGCTGTTCGGCGAGCACGCCTTGATAAGGCAAAGATGAGAAAATTTCAGTTAGAAGGGAACCATATATCAACTAATTCATTATATGTTTCTGGTCGTTGAGCTAAATTTTGTAAACAGCAAATCAGGATGAGCATTGTCAACATGATTGCTGCAAATAATTTGGCTGCTGATTCTCTTGTCAAATATGATCCAAGTTCTCGGGTGGGTTTTTTTTGCTTTTGTATAGGTTGGTATTTTTAGGAAGATGGCTAGTTGGCATATTTAGCTAAGCTTATAGCTTATTAAGAAATCTCTCTGTGATTATTCATGTGTAATTTCATTCCACTCTGCATCTGTAATTTGCTAGAATATGGCCCTTTCTTGGACAGCATATCATCAGCCATAAGTTAAAATGATGAGATCTGAGATTATTGAATGTGATGAAAGATGTAAAATCTAGCATGCTTGTCAAATATCATTGCCTCTTCTCAAGTAAATTGCTGTAAGCATTAATGCTAATGAATGAAGAAATATAGCTTCGAGGATGGACGCATCTTACCCTTTGCAACCGTTGTCAGTCAGCCATGTATTAGGCATAATAATGTGTCAGCTTTATTTGTCTTACAATGTATTTATATGTATATTTCATATGATGAGTCATGGCAGTCAAGTTTGAATATATTTCCTAATTTATACTGTTATTTTTGTGTTCTGGACTTCTCAAGTCTGGGCAGCCTTGAAAATGAGTTGTTCGAACGGTAGATGAATTCTAATTAGCTGTGGTTTGTGGCTTAGGCATATTGTTAGAGTGCTGCTTAAGATTTTTCTTTAGCATTCATCTCCTGATTTAGGTCATCCATTCTTTTCATTCTTCTATTACAGTGCAGTTTTCACTTTGATGGTTTTGAGCCTTCAGACTTCTTACCCTTTGGCAAAGCAACGTTTTTTTAACAGTAGTGAAATCTTTATCTTACCAATGGAATGCGCTTGGAGCATTTTACCATGTCAAGATCCCTACAAGACCCTTGAGCCCCTTCTCCATATCTCTAGGGAGGGATACAAGCGTTGAGATTCAAAATTAAAACTTACAAAACCCTTAGTTAAGGTGGAAACATGACAGTTTGAACAAAAGCTCAAGATCAACAATCTATCAGTTCTTTCATTTCCTACAATGTTAGACACTAGTTGGTTTTCTCCATCACTTGAAGTTGCATGGAACAGAGTCACCAAACTATAAAGTATATGAATGGCGAACGCTTACTCAGCTTACAGTGGCAATGGCTCCTTTTAGTAGACCTGACAATTTGTGTTTACAATTCATTTTCGTGAAATGTAAAATCGTGTTCATGTCATGTAAAAAATGAAAATTTTGTGTTAAAATTCGTGTCGACACGAAAAATTCAAAATATTATTTTTAGCTTTTATTATATTCATATATTAGTTTTACTTAATTTTTAGCCTGTGTCATATCATGTCATTTATTAGTATAGTGTTCATGTCGTGTAATCGTGTTATGTCTAAGATTACCAGATCTACCTTTTAAACATGGCTTTGGTTCATTAATTCTATCTATGGATAACTAGAAAGAAGAACCAGTTGGCCCATGTTTCAACTCTATCTATGGCTGTGGTTCATTAATTTCCTATCATATACATCCCTAGGTTATCATAATGTTCCATCCATGTGACTTTGCAGACATATTTGGCAGCTTCCTTCAATTATTATGGTATAAGAAACAATGATAAGCACTGGACAAAATTATCATGTTTATCAGTAACAAACTTTCAATTCAATGCTAAATGAGCCATAACAATGGTCTCAAATTCTATCTTGTCCAATGTCTAGTCATGTCTTACAATGATAGTTCAAGATTTATGTTGCTTCAGCTTCAAGAACCGTTGGATCAACTTTCATCATACCTTGTGTCGTGATCATTAGGCAAAAAACCCACGTGAATCTAGTGAGAAAAATGTTGGATCCTGATTCAAGCTAGGAAATGGATGATTTTGAATGAATTTACGAAGCTTTGAAGGTGAGAAAAGTGTAAAATGGATTTGCTAATGAAGTTTTGCTTTAGGATCAGTTTAAATCTCACGTCATCGAATCCGAAACATAAAAATCATATTCAGGTATTGTAATCCATTGGATCACACTAGTTTGGCATGGAGATCAATCTCCACTGGACCCAGGGCTGAAAAACTTTTATTTTTATTTTTTTTTCTTTTGTTTCTTAATATTAAATATAAATATTTTATTTATTTTTTATTTATTATGTTTTTCAAATAACTAATAATCATTTATATATTTATATAATAAATAAATTTAAAATAATAAATACGTAAATAAATAATTTTATTTTAATATGTGTAAATATATTATAATTTTTTAAATAAATTTTAGATATTTATTAACAAAATTATTATTAGATATAAAATAATTTGATAAATTTGAATTATTTATTAATTTCACACGTATCAAATAAATAATGTGGATTTCATAATATACAAATTTTAATATAACATATTTAATTGTCATTTTCTTTTCTCATTACATTTCATCCAACTACTACTCCTGAGTTTACATCCAATCACATACCTTATTATTGATTTTAATTTCATTGATACAGTACCCAATCTTACCGCTATAATAACTAGTCTTACCTCCAGTATTATCTTTAATCTCACTACCAATCTAAACTAACCTTTAGTGACAATAAGGAGATCTTGGGATTTTGAGATTCTAGATTCAAGTGTCACTTAGTGAATTTGAGTTTAGTTTAGTTATTTACTAATTTAGGTAGTTTTAATTATTTATTAGTTTATTAGTTTGAGTAAAGTAATTTTTATAATTACTAGTTCAAAAAATGTAATACGTTAATTATATTATAATTTTTAATGAAAATGTACTACTAAAATATATTGTAAAAATAGGAGTTAATGAGATCTAAATGTAAGGAGATATCACTAGATAAACTGAGAAACTCTAGAGATTAGAATGCAACTTAACCACATAATTCATACACACGCTAGTGACAACTTTTGGTTAAAATAATTGTTGGGATTGGATATTAATATTGAACGAGATCCATGTGTTAGGGTTGGTCATGATTATTGGAGAAGTAGGACAATTCTTTACCTAATTCTTGTGGCTTTACAAGCATCTACTTCATCAAAGTAGCTACTCTTATTGGAACATCTAAAACCTATACTATCATAGCATGATAGGGGTACCATTAATGTCTTAAAAGTATTAGAAAATACAATTTTTTTTTAAAATTTAACGTTACAATATTTGATTTGATAATATTTTTTTAAAAATTTGATTTTTAGTTTTTATTCAAATGAAATAAAAATTATATAACGTGAAATTAGATAAAGATATTTTATTCTTAAAAAAAAAAGGGAAGAAGTTCCAAAGAAGAAGCAAGACTTTTAATTGGAGGTTAATGTTCCTATAAATCCTAGGAATTTGGACAACAATTTTCTATAGTTAATTAATTCATTTTATTCTCTATTTTTTTTGGCCAGATCATTTTATTCTCTATTTGACTGTTGTTTGTATGCTGCACGATGTTCTATGTATCTAGAACAACCAAATTTAATGTACATTGCATGTAACCAATATTTGAGAAAATGAACATTCCTACTTGATGATAAGGAAAAAGCTTGCTCCAATTGGAGAAATGTTACTGGTTGAAGATTCTTAATACTTCACAAAATGAAACAAAAAATGGAAAAAAAAGGCTCAAAATTTGTGGTCCAAAGTTATTTGGTCGCCAACCGAAGAAACTATGTACATAGAACATGAAAAATTTGCTTTCAGTTTCACCCTTTGGTCCAAGGTTAAATGGATGCATTAAATGTTTGGACCATCCACATTACAATACGTCCCATTCCCACACCAAAGTTTTTGTCTTTGAGAATCACTGTTAATGTACAAAAAATTGCAAAAATGTTTTTTAAATATAGGTGGGTAAGACAATCTCATTTATGGCAAAATATATTTCTTGTATTTTTTTGGGTGTTACCCAATTTGGTAATTATGATTTTTAATGTAACTTAATTTGGTAATATTCGTCTTGGAGTCGGAAGTGTACTTAGAAATTGAAGTTTCTTTTTTTCACCCAAAAAAAAAAGAAATTGAAGTTTCTTTTGAGAATTTGGATTCCACTTGTCTACTTTGATAAGGTGGTGTTTAACCATTTTGGTATAAGTCCTTGTATGAACATGTAAATAATATTTTTTTTGAACCATGTAAATAATAATATTTCTAAATAACACTTCATTTCCTGAAATTTTATGATTCTATTTGTGTATGATTCTTACTCTTAGGCTCACTGTGTGGAACACTGTTCTAAATCTGACCCAGCACCAAGGTTCGATAGCTACTTATTTAGGGGTCGTTTGGTATCGTTTCCTGTTTTTTGTTTTATGTTTTCTGTTTTTGAAAATTCTGTTTTTGTTTTATTTTGTTTTGTTTTCAATTTCTAAAAACAGAAAACATGTTTGTTTCATACTGTTACGTTTTGAAAACAAATATTTAAACTGATTTAGATATAATAATTCAATTCACAAAAAAATTTTAAAAATTAAATAAAAATAATATATTCATTAAATAATAATATGTAGATAATATTAAATAATATTATTTTATATTATTTAATACTAATATTAAATATTTTTATTTAATCATATAAAAATTTTGTATAATTTAAATAATGTTATAATTAAATATAATATTAAATAAAATAATATTATTAAATTTAATTGTAATAATCATCAATTATATTTAATAATAATTTTTATTTAATTGTAATAATAATATTACATTATTAAATAAAATATTTAACTAAATAATTTATAATAAATTATATAGTTATTAAAATATATTATATTTAATATAAATAATATTATTTAATGTTAAGTATTTACTTATTTAATAATATTAAATTATTTAATAGTAGCAGTGATATATTTTAAATTTAAGATAGAATATAATATTAAATAATAATATTATTTAGTAAAATAAAAATTAATTATATTATATAATAATATTAATTATTAGCATATCAAAATTATAATAACTGATATTATTTAAAATATTTAATATATTCAATAAATTATTATAAAAGTTTAAATTAAATAATATTAAAATATTATAATTCAATATAATATATATTTAATTACTTTTTACGTTTTCAACTTTTCTATATTAAAATAAATATATTAATTTTAAAATATTAAATAATATTTTATATTAAAATTTAATATTATTTTATTTAAAAAATTAATTAATTTTATTTATATTTTTATTATAAAAAATATTAATATTATAGTAATATATAAACTCTGTTCACTTACTTATGAACAGTAACAGAAATGAAAACATGTTTTCAAAAACAATGAAAACAAGAAATTCTTGTTTCCAATAATTTTAGAAACTCTTGTTTTTGTTTTCGTTTTTTGAAAACGAAAACATGTTACCAAACGCGTTTTCTGTTTCTGTTTCCAAAAAAACTGAAAACAAAAATAGAAAACAAGAAACAAAAACGATGCCAAACGAGGCCTTATAGTTCAAAAGGCTCTGTTTTGGGATTTTTCCTTATAAAATTAACGTGCTTTTTGAATAAAATGGCCAAAAGGGTATCTAAAAGTTTCATCCTCTAGGAACTATCAGCAAATTTCCTTGATTAAGCCACAGGTTTTCAGGGAGTTAAAGAAGGATCAAAGGCTTGCTATCAGTGTCTTTCAACTCTTTTTATTTTTTTTCTCTCATATATTTTTTAATCATTTGCTTGAATCAGTTTAATTGTTCAATGTGACAAGGTTACATCATTTTTTTATTAAGATTAAAAATAAACTATAAGTGAAATATAGGGTTGGTTGTCTGGTTTCAATGATCGAAAAGATTTCTTCTTTGGGAAACTTAAGATACCCAGGATTCTCTTTTTCTTTTTTTGATGAAAAGAGGAACTAATATAAAACAGAAAATGAACACAAAGTTATCCCCTATTGGGGTTACAAGCAATGGTTCTTGGCATATAACAGCCAGGATTCTCTTTTTCAAAACCAAGATAGTAATTTTTTAGTAACATAGGGTACTGTTTAACTAGACTCTGACTCACAGTTCAACGGTGAAAGACAAAAAGTATTTTCTTTGTAAAATTTTTAGTTCCAATTGGACCCATGATATTCAAAATTTACCTTTTTAGCCTGTTGCTGTGCCTGTTTTGCATGAGGAGAAAAGGCTCTGAGGTCATGGTGATGCCACGTAGTCCAATTGGAATAAAGCGGGAAGATAACGAGGTGCTCGAAAGAGTGGTCTACGTTTCAGAAAATAAACATTGAATAAAGTCTTCTAAGGAAAAATCCTTTTTTTTTGTAATGTTGAAATTCAAATGATCAGTGTTTTTCGTCCGGAAGATTTTTTTTTTTTTAATGAACAACTTGTGGGAATTTTGTGAGGTTGAGAATCTTTAGTGTCAACTAAAAAGTACTTTTTTCTATGTGGTTCAGTTTACAGGTTGGTCTAGCCAGAATAGAAGAAGATCCTTTCATGGTGCTAGCTGGTACCTCATTTTCTTTCTCTATCCCTTTGAGAAACATAGGCTAAGTTTATATAGATTTTGGTTGTTTTTGTTTGTTGTTTGGTGGGATGTGAAGGTGATTATATGTTGAGTAGTGGGTATTTTGTGTTTTTGCTGTTGGTTGAGGTTTTGTAAACTTTTTTTCGTTTCTGATTGGCGGTGTTAGTAGTGGTGGGGTTTGTGATAAGTTCTAAAAAAAGAATTTTGGTCTGTAAAGGTTATTGATTTGGTTACTTGTGTTTACAGGGAACTGAGTTTGCACTTTTCTTGATGGGAAGTTGGGGTTCATTTCATTTCGTGACAGTGAAATGAGTTTATGATTCAAAGATGATAATGGTGAAAGTGAGAGAGTGGATAAGAAGCCAGAGAATTTTTTCATTTCTTGGGTGTTTAAACGGCGGTCTTCATGCAATTCTTGGAGGATAACAATGAAGGGTTCATCTGAGTCTGCTTGGGGGGAGTCTGATAGTTCTAGGGCACTGAATACTTCTGGTGTCTCAAACAGGGATCCTAGTCTGTCTCATGCTGAAAGAATTGACATTTCAGGTGCTGTTTTACAGGATTTTGGGTTTGGAAAGGAGGATGGTCGGGATTTGCAGGCTCACAATGATCAGCTCAGAAGCCAGATTGGTGTTTCTGGGGTTTGTGAGGATGAGACAGCGGTGAACCCTTGTGTCCGAGCCATTGAATGGGGTGATGTTAGCTTGAGACAGTGGTTGGATAAACCCGAACGATCTGTTGATGTCTTTGAATGTTTGCACATATTTAGGCAAATAGTTGAGATTGTAGATGTAGCACATTCACAAGGGATTGTTGTCCATAATGTTCGACCCTCGTGCTTTATCATGTCCTCGTTTAATCATGTTTCTTTCATTGAATCTGCATCTTGTTCGGATTCTGGATCTGATTCTGTTGAGGAAGCATTAGACGGCCAAAATATTGAGGTTAAGGATTTATCCTTTACTTTGCCCCATGACATGCATCAGCAACGGAGGCCGATGAATGAAGATGTGCAAACTACAAGAACTGCTTTATCTGAAGCTAGTTGCATGCAATCAGGCTCAATATGTGCAAGGAATTCACTTTTAGAGGAGAGTGAAGAAAACGAAGCCTTGGACAGAAGAAATTTTGAGCAAGAAGAAGAGAGAAAGGAAGCATTTCCTATGAAACAGATATTGCTTATGGAGACCAGTTGGTACACTAGTCCGGAAGAGGTTGCTGGCTCTCCCGGCACCTGTGCTTCTGACATCTATAGGTTGGGAGTTCTCCTTTTTGAGGTTAGTTTTTGAAAATGCTTGATAGTTTCATCATTTTTGAACCATTGGATTGAATCTTGAAACACTTTTTGCTGTATATTTTTACTTACTATTTCTGTGCGGCTGCAGTTATTTTGCCCCTTCAGCTCAAGAGAAGAAAAGACTAGAACTATGTCTAGTTTAAGGCATCGTGTTCTTCCTCCACAGTTGCTACTGAAGTGGCCGAAGGAAGCTTCATTCTGTTTATGGTTATTGCATCCTGAGCCAAGTTGTCGTCCAAAAATGGGGTAAATTCTCCTTGCTTTTGACATATTCTACCATTTTTTTACATAATTTCAATATCCGGTGCCCATTATACCTTTCTGTATTAATTTTTTTTTTCTTTTCACTACCATTATCAAACATCTTCTTTATTAATATAATTGAACTACATGATAGGATTATGTCTTTGCTAATGTGCCAGACAGCATTGCACTGCCTTCATGCAAATCTTATAGATGGTCTGATTCTTTTAGACACACAATGTCAGAAACACCCTTCTAATCGGTCAAGGTGTACTTATAAGTAGTATTCTGGTAGATTTCATTACATTTCCTATTAGTTTTTATGATGAATAGTGGTAAGCTCCTTTTTATTTCACCTTCCTATAGTAAAAATAAATCTCATTATACCAACTTCAATTACTTTTATGTCACCATTGCTGTTCTGGATGTATTCCAGGAGTGATCTGCTTCCATCACTGGCACATGAAGAAATTGTTGTTTTAAGTTTGGAGTTTCAAACATTTGTACATAATAGATTTGGTAAATTAATCTTGTTTCATCTGTTTAACAGTGAGTTGTTACAGAGTGAGTTTCTGAATGAACCAAGAGATAATCTGGAAGAACGTGAAGCAGCCATAAAGCTCAAAGAGAGAATAGAGGAGCAGGAGTTATTGCTGGAATTCCTTTTGCTGATACAACAAAGGAAACAAGAAGTTGCTGATAGGTTGCAAGATACTGTTTCTTTTCTTTGTTCTGACATTGCGGAAGTTACAAAGCAGCAAACAATCTTAAAGAACAAGGGAAACTCGTATATAGAGCTTGGCAAAGATGATAATTCAACGTCAAACCTCCCTTCAATAAATATTGTTGATACTGATGATTCTTCCAGCTTGGGGTCTAGAAAACAATTTAGACCAAGACATCAGATTCAAAATGTAGAAGAATGTGGTGATAATCTAGACACTCATCAAAAATCTGATACACTTGCTGAAAATCAAGAAAGTATTTTTCAAAGAAGTTCTCGGTTGATGAAAAACTTTAAGAAACTTGAGGCAGCATATTTTTTTACTAGATGCAGGCATGTGAAGCAATCAGGGAAACTTTTGAGTAGACAAACACCATTGAATAGTGATGGAAAAGGATCTATTGTTCTGACAGAAAGAAGTTCTGTCAATAATTTAACATCAAAAGAGACGTATAGTGAGAGCTTGGAAAGTGGATGGATAAATTCATTCCTTGAGGGCCTGTGCAAGTATGTATCTTACAGCAAGTTAAGAGTCAAGGCAGACTTGAAGCAAGGAGATCTATTGAATTCTTCTAATCTTGTATGCTCTCTCGGTTTTGATCGTGATGCAGAATTTTTTGCTACAGCTGGTGTAAATAAGAAGATTAAAGTATTTGAATATGATGCGATCATAAATGCAAATCGTGATATCCACTATCCTGTTGTTGAAATGGTTAGTCGGTCAAAAATAAGCAGCATATGTTGGAGTAGTTATATTAAAAGCCAGATTGCATCAAGTAACTTCGAAGGAGTGGTGCAGGTAGGTAAAGCATTAACTCAGCATTCATAATTCGGTTGTCTATTAATGCTGTATCTAAATCAGTATCTCGACCATTTTCAGGTGTGGGAAGTTACAAGAAGTCAAGTGCTCACTGAAATGAGAGAACATGAGAAACGCGTATGGTCCATCGACTTCTCATCAGCAGATCCAACAATTTTGGCTAGTGGGAGTGATGATTACTCAGTAAAGCTATGGAGTATCAATCAGGCAATACTATTTTTGCACTTGGTGGATGTCAGCTTTGAAACTAAACGTACTGCAGTCATCTAATTTCTTGATGTGTGTATTAAATTCTGAATGTATGATGAGTTTTTCTCTTACCTGGGTTGCTACTGCAGGGAGTAAGTATATGTACCATCAAAACAAAGGCCAATGTTTGCTGCGTCCAGTTTCCCTTGGATTCTGGTCGTTCTCTTGCATTTGGATCAGCAGATCATAAAATTTACTATTATGATCTCCGAAACTCTAGGATTCCTCTATGCACGCTTGTTGGACACAATAAAACTGTGAGTTATGTCAAGTTTGTTGATACAAATTCCCTTGTGTCTGCTTCCACGGACAATACTTTGAAGCTTTGGGATTTGTCAATGTGCTCTTCTCGGATTATTGATACACCCCTTCAGTCCTTTACTGGCCACATGAATGTAAAGGTATATTAACTCATGCATCACATTGAGCTTTTATGTGTGCATTATAGTGTCAAGTTTTGTTTGGACTTGATTATTATGGTTAGTATATTATCCTTGTTAAAGTTGCATGGCTAACCTGCTTTTCTTTGAGAGATTCAAAAAGTTAAGAAAGGAATTGAAATGGATAGGGTCATAAAGTACGTTGTTCAATTTTAAGTGTAATTATCTCACATTGCTTAATATTAGTATTCGACGTAGCCATATATGGAGGCTGCACTTTTCCAATTATAGTCAACTGGTTTTTTGTTAAATATGTTATGATTACAGCCATGGCTGTTTGTTTCCCCACTTGTTATTTTTTATTCATTTCTTCTTGTCGTTTGTTGTTAACATTGGTATACCTATTTATTTTAAGTCTTTGTTCAGTAGTGTTGGACTTACACTGGGGAGAACTGTTAAGTGTTAGTATCTCAATGGGTTAAATTTGGGCTTATTATGGCTTTATTTTCAGATTGGGCCACTCAACCTATAGAAGTATGGTTTTAAGTTGTTTAAAAGTGAATACAAGTGAATAACTAAACATGTGCTCTATTGCATGCAGAACAAAAGTTGTTGGATGGAATACTAATTAAATGATGTTCCACAAATGAGGTTTAGTAATTCTCTTTCATCAGGTTCTGCTTAAGTCAAGGTGTACACTAGCCAAAGTTGATGTTTAGTAATTTTCCCATATGAGGTCTTTATTTTATATTCTTTTATTACATTCCTAATACTTTTAGATCATAAAGATGGAACCTAAATAAAGAGCATTTGTACATATCTGAACATATTTACTATAGAATTAAGACCAAAATATGATCAAACTAACATAAATACTCATTTTATTTAATTGTCTAAAATAATAGTTGTTAATGTTTAGGGTTTGAATTGAATTGTTTATTGAATAATACGTTTGTTTATATACACAACGCTCTAGCACTAAATCAGGAAACTACTCCTAATACTAATTGAAATCCCTAAACTTTTGGGATCTCAATAAATACATAATTACAACTAAATATATAAACTTGATTCTAGGAAATATTTATTTTCTTAAAATAGCACGGTTTCCCACACTCCCCCTCGAGCTGGTGAATAGGAATTTTCCATTCCCAGCTTGGATACAATTCTCTCAAATGTCGTGCTACTCAACCCTTTGGTGAGGATATCAGCAAGTTGCCCATGTGTTGACACATATGGAGTACATATCAAGCCACTGTCTAACTTCTCCTTGATGAAATGTCTATCCACCTCTATATGCTTCGTTCGATCATGTTGTACTGGATTATGAGCTATGCTGATTGCTAATTTATTGTCACCGTAGAGCCTCATAGGCCCTTCCCATTTAATCCTTAAGTCTTCTAGGATGATTTTCAGCCAAAGTAGCTCACACATGCCTTGTGCCATTGCACGAAATTCTGCCTCAGCACTAGAACGTGCTACTACACTCTGTTTCTTACTTCTCCATGTCACAAGATTCCCTCCAAGAAAGGTGTAGGAAATCAAAGTATTGTATTGAAAGACTTAAGATAAAACTGTACATAGGTACCCTATTTATATACAAAGAACTTCTAACTAAATAGGAAAGTATATCACTCATAATCCTAGATATTATTCTAATTAATAGAATCTACAATCGAGTGATTCTCTAACCCTAATGCTAGGGATACAAATATATACTGATTTCCTAAAATAACAAATTAATTAAAACAGTAGTTGACTTTCCAATAATATTCTTGACACTCCCTCTCAAGCTGGTGAATAAATATTGTCCATTCCCAGCTTGGTTACCATCTTGTGGAAGAGTGGATTGTTAAGTCCCTTGGTTAGAACGTCTGCTAGCTGTGATTCGCTTGGTACAGAGGGTGTGCAAATGAGACCATTGTCAAGCTTCTCCTTAATGAAGTGTCTGTCAACTTCAATATGTTTTGTTCTGTCATGCTGCACAGGATTGTGTGCGATGCTAATTGCAGATTTGTTATCATAGTAGAGCTTCATAGGGCCATCCCACTTGAGTCTTAGATCTTCCAAAATGATCTTCAACCATAGTAGCTCACATACACCTTGCGCCATTGCCCGAAATTCTGATTCTGCACTTGATCTTGCCACAACATTCTGCTTTTTGCTCCTCCAAGTAACTGAGTTTCCTCCTAAAAAGGTGCAATAACCTGTGGTGGATCTTCTATCAACCACTGAGCTTGCGTAGTCAGCGTCGGTGTAGGCCTCCAAAGTGAGCTTATCACCTTTTTTGAACAAAATTCCCTTTCCTGGAGTTCCCTTGAGATAGTGCAATATTCTGTGAACTGCATGCAAATAGAGTTCCTTAGGGTTGTGCATAAATTGGCTCACCACACTAACTGCATAGGCAATATCAGGCCGTGTGTGGGATAGGTAGATTAGTCTACCAACCAATCTCTGATATGATTCTTTGTCTGTAGCATTGTCTCCTTCTACTTCTCCAAGTTTATGATTAGGATCAATTGGTGTGCTGGATGGTTTGCATGCCAATTTTCCCGTGTCTCGCAAGAGATCGAGGACATACTTTTGTTGGGATATAAAGATCCCTTGTTTCGACCGTGCCACTTCAATGCCCAAGAAATATTTCAAGTTTCCTAATTCCTTAATCTCGAACTCCTTTGCCAAACATCTTTCCAAGTTCTGCCTTTCCTTTTCACTATTTCCCGTCACTATGATATCGTCAACATAGACAATGAGAGCAGTAACTCCCTCTGAACCTGAGTGTTTTATGAATAAGGTGTGATCCCCTTGGCTCTGCTTGTAGCCCATGGAATGCATTACCTTGGCAAATCTCCCAAACCAGGCTCTTGGTGACTGTTTTAGGCCATATAGTGCCTTCTTGAGCTTGCAAACCTTATTTGCAGCCATGTTTCTATTGAATCCAGGGGGTATTTCCATATAGATTTCCTCCTCAAGATCTCTGTGCAAGAATGCATTTTTTACATCAAACTGTTGTAAAGGCCAGTCAAAGTTAACTGCTAAAGATAGAAGAATTCTCACCGTATTCATCTTGGCAACTGGAGCAAAGGTTTCTTGATAATCTATTCCATATGTCTGTGTGTATCCTTTAGCCACCAGCCTAGCTTTGTACCTCTCAAGCGTTCCATCTGCTTTATGCTTAACTGTAAAGACCCACTTACATCCCACCGGTTTCTTTCCTCTTGGTAGCTCCACAATCTCCCAAGTATTGTTCTTCTCCAGGGCCTGCATTTCAACATTCATAGCATTCTTCCAATTTTCACAATTTAAAGCCTCTGATAATGTTTTTGGAATGGATACTGTGTTTATGTTTGTAAGGAAACTTCTATGAGATGGAGAGCATTTCTCAAAGGACACAAAGTGGGATATTGAGTATAATGGATGTTTTGTGCACTCTCTAGTTCCTTTCCTAAGGGCTATGGGCAAATCAATGTCAGATAAGAAATCACTTTGAGGAGTAGAGCTAGAAGATATTACCTCATTTCCAGGATTTGAGTCTGATGATTGGTCCGGCCTTGGTTCAGGGGCTAGACATTTCCTTCTTGAGTAAACCTGTGAGAACCGATTGTCAGTAGTGGCCTTTCCCCCATCTGCTTGTGAACTAGGTTGTAAGGAGGATTCATTTTGGGTTTGTGAAGGTGGAGGCTCAAGTTGTTCAATTGTAGCTTTAGGAGAGGTTTCGATCTCGGGTTGGAATTTAGAAGATGATGATGGCAAGTCAAGGAGAAAGAAGTCTCGATCCTTATCTTCCACAAATATTGTCTCCCCCTGAAGATAAGGTTGAGTGAAATATGGTTCTGTTTCAATGTAGGTAACATCTACGGAGATTAGGAGTTTTTTAGTAGGTGGGTGATAGCACTTGTACCCTTTCTGTGTTGAAGAGTATCCCACAAAGGCACACTTGATAGCTCTAGGGTCTAACTTTCCTCTATTTTGGCTGTGGACATGAACAAATGAGACACACTCAAATACTCTGGGAACAAGATGGTTTGTTGTACTAAGACTTGGATAAAAGTGAGACAATACCTCCATGGGACTCTTGAAGTTTAACACTCGGGATGGTAACCTATTTATGACGTGTGGCTGTAAGAACTGCTTCCCCCCAAAGGTATTTTGGCACATTTTTCTGAAATAATAATGCTCGAGTAGTGTTTAGGAGATGGCCATTTTTCCTTTCTGCAACTTCATTTTGTTGTGGAGTAGAGACACAGGATGACTTATGAATAATACCTTCCTGTCGAAAATATGGGGAAAGTGTTTGGTTGAAATAATCTTTTGCATTATCTGACCTAAACCTTTTGATTTGGACCCCAAATTGGTTTTTTATCATGGAAAAGAAGTTTTGGAGGATATCACTCACATCAGATTTTGATTTAAGCAGAAATATCCATGTAACTCTTGTACAATCATCAATAAATGAAACAAACCAACGTGCCCCAGAAATATTTGAAATTGTAGATGGACCCCATATATCATTATGAATCAACTCAAAAGGAAAAAGACTTCTTTTGTTATTGGTGGGAAAGGTAGCACGTCTGTGTTTTGCAAGTTCACATGCATCACAATGAAACTGCTTATCAACTAGTCCTTTGAACAAAGAAGGGAACATAATTTCAAGTGTTGAAAAAGAAGGATGTTCGAGCCTAAAATGGTGAAGCCAAATTGTGTCTTTATTGGTGAGGTTTTGTCCAGAAAGGTAGGTTAGGGGCTGGTTCCACTTACCAACTTTCGATTTCTCTAATTTCTCAAGATAGTATAATCCGTCCTTCTCCTTAGCACGTCAAATCATCATTCCCGAGCCCTGGTCTTGAAATAGACAATAAGACGGAAAAAAAGTTACTTTGCAATTCATGTCATGAGAAAGCTTGGATATTGATAAAAGATTGGTGGACAATTTGGGAACATGTAGGACATTTTTCAAAGTAAGGTTATGACTGATTTTTATTTCTCCTACCCCAGCTACCGTGGCCAAGGAGCCATCGGCAGTAGCAATTTTCCTACTACTAGAACAAGGTGAATATGAACTAAAGTTTTGAAAGGAATGAGACATATGATCTGTGGTTCCTGAATCAATAATCCACAAATGTTTAAAGGTTCTATCTGAGGCATTTAAAGCGTGAGAGGTTGGAAGTTTACCTGAATGTATCAATGAATAGGTACTTGAAAGTTTTTCGAGGATACTTAGGAGATTTCTCAGCTTTTCAATCTCTTTTTTGTTGAGACTGCCCAACTCCTTTGGTGCTGCAGTGGTTGTTTTTGCAACTTTTGACATCTTTCACAAATCAAAACTTGCTGAAGGATAGGTGAGAATCAGGGATAAATCGGCAATGAAGGCCAAACAACAAAGAGAAACCACCAATGATGAAGAACAAAGGAAAAATTTAGCTATGAAGGCTGATAAAAAAGAACACATGAAATACTTTGTTTTGTCTTTAGAAAACAGAGCAAAGACAACAGTGATGAAGGTTGGAACAATAGAACCAGAACCGAGCCTATAGAGATGAACAAAAACAAATTTTGGTGATGAAGGCTGGATGAGAAAATGGCTATGAAGGCCTAAGGCAAAAAAATCAGCAATGAAGGCTGAAAAAGTGACTGATTTTCAAGAAAAAAACATAAAGCTCTGATACCATGTAGGAAATCAAAGTATTGTATTGAAAGACTTAAGATAAAACTGTACATAGGTACCCTATTTATATACAAAGAACTTCTAACTAAATAGGAAAGTATATCACTCATAATCCTATATATTATTCTAATTAATAGAATCTATAATCGAGTGATTCTTTAACCCTAATGCTAGGGATACACATATATACTGATTTCCTAAAATAACAAATTAATTAAAACAGTAGTTGACTTTCCAATAATATTCTTGACAAAAGGTACAGTACCCGGAGGTTGATCTCCTATCGATGATCGATCTTGCATAGTCAGCATCGGTATAGGCTTCAAGTGTTGTACTCCCATTCCTTTTGAACATAATTCCTCTTCCTAGTGTTCCCTTAAGATATTGCAAAATTCGGTAGGCAGCCTGCAAATGAACCTCTCTTGGACTATGCATAAACTGACTGATTAAGCTCACCGCATAAGCTATATCCGGTCTGGTATGTGATAAGTAAATCAGTCTTCCCATGAGACGATACATTTCCTTGTCCACTGTGGCATCTTCCTATGCTTTTCCTAGCTTAAGGTTTGGGTCCATAGGAGTACTTGCGGGTTTGCATGCAGTTTTGCCCGTTTCTTTAAGCAAATCTGTAACATACTTTTGTTGGGATATAAAAATCCCTTTTCTGGAGTGTGCAACTTCAATTCCCAGAAAATATTTCAATCTTCCCAAAGTCTTAATTTCAAACTCCTTAGCCAAGCATTGACTCAATATTTGCTGCTCCCTTTTGTCATCTCCAGTTAATATAATGTCATCCACATATACTAACAATGCTGTTACTCCCCTTGAAGCAGAATGTTTGATAAACAATGTGTGATCCCCCTGACTTTGTTTGTATCCCATGGCCAACATGACTAGCAAATCTTCCAAACCAAGCTCGAGGAGATTGCTTTAGGCCATATAAAGCTTTGTTCAACTTACATACAGTATTGGAAATCACATTCCTTCCATAACCTGGTGGAATCTCCATATAAATCTCCTCCTTAAGCTCCCCGTGTAGGAAGGCATTTTTCACATCAAATTGCTGTAGTTCCCAACCAAAATTGGCAGCTAGAGATAAGATTACTCTTACTGTATTCATCTTAGCAACTGGAGCAAACGTCTCTAGGTAGTCAATCCCATAAGTCTGTGTATACCCTTTGGCTACCAACCTCGCCTTGTATCTCTCAATCGACCCATCTGCCCTGTATTTCACAGTATAAACCCACTTGCACCCCACCGGCCTTTTCCCTGTTGGTAACTTCACCAACTCCCAAGTTTTATTCTTCTCTAGAGCCTCCATCTCTACATCCATGGCTTGTTTCCATTTTTCATTAGACAATGCCTCAGATAAGGTGGTAGGAATGGTGGTGTTCTTTAGGCTTACAAGGAAGGCTTTGTAGGTTGGTGAGAAATTTTTAAATGATAGGTAGTGTGAAAGAGGATATAATGGCTGTTTTGTACATTTTCTGGTCCCTTTTCTAATAGCAATTGGAAGGTCTTGGTCATCTTCAGTAATTTGGGCTTTGGTTTCACTCTGTAATGCTGGAAAGTTAGTAATTGTTACCTCATTTGAAGGACTTGAGTTGGACTCTTGAACTTGCACAGATCCTGGATTGGCCTTTTTCTGCCTTGAGTACCCAAGTTTTTTCCAAATCTCACATCTCCAAGAGCAGATTCGGGGTTAGGTACTAGTTCGGGTTCAGACACATTTGGTGCAGTAGGAGTGGTCTCATTTGACTTAGGTTCAGGTTCACCAACAACTGGGGCATTTGACTCGGGTTCAAACTCAACAGATGGCTCAATAGATAGTTGGGGCATATGATTGGGTTGAGACAAAAGTGAAAGATCAGGCAACCCAAAAAAACCTTCCTTATCTTCCCTAAGACTCTCCCCCTGAAAATAAGGTTGAGTGAAATAGGCCTCTTGTTCATTGAATGTTACATCTCGTGACACATAAAATTTCTTGGACGGAGGATGGTAACACTTATATCCTTTTTGAGTTGAAGAATACCCAACAAAAACACACTTTAGGGCTCTAAGGTCTAGCTTCCCCCTGTCTTGACTATGGATATGAACAAAGGACACACCCAAAAATGCGAGGTGTAAGATTGTTTGTGGTAGAGAGGTTCGGATAGAATGAAGAAAGCACATCCACTGGACTTTTGAATCCTAGAACTCTAGAGGGTAATCTATTGATGAGATGAGTGGCTGTGAGAACTGCTTCCCCCCAGAAACTTTTTGGTACATTTTTTTGATACAATAGTGCTCGGGTTTGGTCTAGAAGGTGCCCATTTTTTCTTTCGGCGACTCCATTTTGTTGTGGTGTTCTCACACAGGAAGACTCGTGAATTATTCCCTCTCTTTGACAATAAGGGGTAAGAATTTGATTGAAATAATCTTGGCATTTGACCTAAGTTTTTTAATACTCACTCCAAACTGGTTTTTTACCATAGAGAAGAAATTAGGGAACACAGTGCTAACATCTGAATTATGTTTAAGCAAGAAAACCCAGGTAACTCGGGTACAATTATCATTAAAAGTCACACACCATCGTGCCCCTGACACATTAGCAACAGTAGAGAGACCCCAAATATCAGTGTGAACAAGATAAAAAGGAAAAATGCTTCTTTTATTACTTATTGGAAAAGGTATACGCTTGTGTTTGGCAAGTTCACACACCTCACAATGAAGACTCTCAATATCCAACTTTGTAAACAATAAAGGAAACAGAATTTTAATAATCCTAAATGATGGATGTCCTAACCGACAATGGTAAAGAAAAACTTTCTCCTTACTAGATAACATAGACTCGGACATGAATGAGTGGGGTGATCTGCTCTTGAATATGTTTGACTTGTTTGATTCCGCAAGGTAGTAAAGACCATCCCGTTCTCTAGCACGTCCAATCGTCCTCCCCGAATCCTTGTCCTGAAATAAACAATAACTACTGTGAAAAGTCACATTACAAAGCAAGTCTTGTGTGAGTTTCTGTACAGAGACAAGATTGGTGGATAGCTTAGGAACATGAAGGACATTTTTCAGGGTTATGGATGGGTTTATTCGAACATCTCCTATACCAGCTACGATTGCTAAGGATCCATCAGCTGTGGCTATTTTCCTATTGCTTGAACATGGTATGTGGAAAAATGTTTGGATGAGTGAGTCATGTGATCGGTGGCTCCTGAATTCATGATCCAAGATTGAGTAAAGGGTGTTTCTGAGGCATTTAATCCAAATGAAAATAGACGCTTACCTGAATACGCCGAAGTGCAAGTACCTGTAGGTTTCTCGAGGTTACTTAAGAGTGATCTCACCCTTTCCACCTCCTCTTGGTTAAGACTTGCTGGTTTCTTTGGTGCTGCAGTGGTTGTTTCTGCAACTACTGACATCTTTTACAAATCAATACTTGCTGAAAGACTGGTGAGAATCAGGGATAACTTCGCAATGAAGGCCAGGCAACAAAGAGAAATCGCCAATGATGAAGAACAGAGGAAAAATCCAGCTATGAAGGCTGGAAAACGAACACTTGAAATACTCTGTTTTTTCTTTAGAAAACAGAGCAGAACAGAGCAAAAAAAAAATGGCTATGAAGGCTGGATGAGAAAATGGCTATGAAGGCCTAAGGCAAAAAATCAGCAATGAAGGCTGAAGAAGAAACTGCAGAAAATATCAACAATGAAGGTTGAAAAAGAAACTGCAAAAAAATCAGCAATGAAGGCTGAAAAAGTGACTGATTTCCAAGAAAAAACCTAAAACTCTTGATACCATGTTAATGTGTAGGGTTTGAATTGAATTGTTTATTGAATAATACGTTTGTTTATATACACAACGCTCTAGCACTAAATCAGAAAACTACTCCTAATACTAATTGAAATCCCTAAACTTTTGGGATCTCAATAAATACATAATTACAACTAAATATATAAACTTGATTCTAGGAAATATTTATTTTCCTAAAATAGCACGGTTTCCCACAATAGTAATAATCTTTTTACCTCAAAGTTTCCATTATGCTAGTTGGTAATATTAAAAAAAAGAGGCTGCCTTAAATTCATATACCTTTATTGCAGATGATGCTTCTTGGCAGCTGCATATGTTACAATGAACGTATGAAATCATATCAAATTTATTTGGTCCGCCTATGTTTGTTTCCATCCTCATGAACAATGACTAGTCTTCAGCATTAATACTCATGGAAAGTTATTCACTTTGGTTGATTTACTCGTGTTATGGAACATGTTCTTCTTGCAGAACTTTGTGGGCTTGTCAGTTTCTGATGGTTGCATTGCCACTGGCTCAGAAACTAATGAGGTAATCCATATATCCTCATTATATAGTTAGACAAACATGCATTAATAGCTGTAGTTTGTTGGCCTTTTGATTGCTAGCATCCACTGAAGTAAGTTAAGGCTGCCCTTAGGCAAATTTTCGAAAAGGAGCCTCCTGAAATCAATCTGCTTGAAGATCGTGCCATGACCTTGTTCTTTTACATGAAACAAGATTATCTAAAATAATTACCAGAACCATTAGGTATCACCATTATTTTGAGAGAGTAGACAAGTCCATAGATGGTGTTGCAGAAGAGGAATGTTTGCTTTATTGTTACAATATTATTTGTACCGAACATATTTGAATGAGCAAATGCCTGATCAGATTTATTCTGTATGCAACCTAGATAATGAAATGTTAGTTGTTGATGCCTGGAAGTTCCCTTTCTGTGCATTTCCATTGCAGCTTGCCAATCATATTTTATTGAGTAATGTGAATAGAATTAGTTAAAATGATATGCAGTTGGTAATTATCACTCTGATGACATTTGTTTGTAAGCAATCTGCAATTTGCCTTCAGCCATCAGAGCTTCTTGGAATCATATGAAAAATTACTCCTGGAGACTCTACAATGCCAACTCCTTATTTTTGGTGAAAACTTGGAGTTTAATGAACACTTAGTAAACTGCAACTTCCATTTTATTTCAAAATGTCAGTCTGCTGTATGTTTTGCTTTTTCTGACGAAGCATTCGTTCTACCATGCTTTTTGAACATGATATTGTACTGATTTATGTATTTCGCACTCACTAGAAACTCTGTTCTATAGGTATTCGTATACCATAAAGCTTTCCCAATGCCAGCATTGACGTTCAAGTTCAACAACATGGATCCACTATCAGGACATGAAATGGATGACGCGGCTCAGTTTATCTCTTCCGTTTGTTGGCGTGGTCAGTCCTCTACCCTACTTGCTGCAAATTCTACTGGCAATATCAAAATTTTGGAGATGGCTTAGTTTGGCTTCTTCTCTTAAAATCATCAATGATTTAATCGAAGGGCACAAGCAATTCAGTTCTCCATGCAAGCAGAAAAGATCGAATAAGGGCAGGTATCTTACATTGGAGAAGATTCAAGGTTACAGCATTTGAGGAAAAAAATTTTGGCTGTAGATGATAGCGGATGCAATTACCATAAGTAGATAAAATTCAAAGGAGAAAAAAGAGAAAATCAATCCTCTTGTATATTTCGTAATGCTTACAGTTCATAGTCATTTTTTTAACAAAGTATAATTAATTTTCTGGTGCATCACAGTTTGCCATTTCTTGATTAAGTTATTTATTAATGTTTGGATGTTTTCCGCAGCTGTTAGCAAAATGGCAGAACATAATTGTCAAAAGGCAATTTATTTCTTCATTTCTTTCCATGGCATTCGATTCATGTGTAGCAGAACAGGTAAAGATGATGACCCAAACTTGAAAATCCGAACCTGACTCAACCTGATTTGTTATGTTAGCTGGCTAGAAATGCGACTGAAACTGATTTTAGTTTGGAAGAGCTGTTGGAACCAACAGAAATGCCCGAGTGAATGCTTAGATGGCTTGTCACATCATATTAGCTTCAATTGACAGGATTTTTAAAAGTAGCATTAAACCGGATTTGAACAAAGGCTGTCCGGAACGATAGTGGGTGTTGGGATCTAATCATAATCAGAAGAAACTTGAACATAAATAATCTCCCAAAACAGCAATATATCAAAAAATTATTGCTCTGCAATATACCAAAATTAGAGTATCGTGTACCATTTCTGATCCTGAATATGGCTATAATCTTGAATTCCTATGGCTGCAGCAAAACTAAGACTCACCTATTATAATGGAGATTAGGCCAGATGAGCAATGCCATTATTAAAGTTCTATTAGAATACAATTTTCTCAGCTGTTGTCTGCCTCATTGATCGAGTTTCCTGATAATGAAACCTATTTACACTGATCTTGACCAAGATTAGCTTTCATAGCTAACCTAGCTATGAGTTGGCGAAGCCTTTGAGCTCCCGGACCTGGCTCGAGCTTGTTCAGGTCTCCAACTTCTGAACATTTTGGCTTGCCAGAGCACCAAGCACCTGGGGTGAAGCTCCCCCTTGCCCGGCCAAGCAAATCTTTATCAATCTTATCCAAGACAGGATCATCTTGCTTGAATTTCCGAGCAAAAGCAGCATTACTCGAAATCATCTTGTTTGTGTCATTAAGGGTCAGGATGTGTGGGTGCTGTTTAGGGGGATTGTCCCATGAAATATAATGCAAATCATGATTGACAACAGTCTTGGCAAACTCTGGAACATTGCAAATGACAGTCTGAAAGTAGCCTTCAGGGGAGGAGACAAAGTTTGTGTAGTACATGAGAAGAGTTCGTGGTAGATTATCCCAACCCCAAACACAGAACTCTACGAATGAATGAGACAAAACTGTCCATGCTGAACCTGTAACCCAAGAGGATGTTCTGAAACAGTTAACAGCCAATTCTGTAAAGCAAAACAAGTTTACCATTTCTATCTATAACATAAGTAGGGCTGTAGGGCTGCAAGAAATGCTATCACTATGCAGGAATATAAGATGCAGAACAAAACCGAGGCATTGCTTTAAGATCAAGGATGGATTGATCCAGCTGCATCACTAAACCAATGCATACATGTTTTCATAAGTTTTTAACAGAACTTGCCCAATAATTCACTCTTAGATAGGAAAAAAAAAACTATTGGTCTGCATGTGAGACCAGAAACAATAGAGCCATAAGCCTATAAGAAGATACAGCTAAAGATGCGGCTAACGCTTGAGGCCACCAAGATGGAACCGATCCTTAGAAACAATTCTTATGAGATTTCAATACCATGTATAAATGCGTTAGTGTTTCAACATTGGAATGCTCATATTCTTAATTGTAAAGAATCAAAGATCTAAAAGTTTTAATTACTGAACATAGAAGTTTAAAAAAAAAAATTCAAGTGTATGACAAGAGAACAAACCAGTAAATAATTTAAATGCTGTAGGTAATGTTCTTCTTGGTGTGGCCAAAAATATATCAGACTTGGTTGACATGTAGAGTCCAGGATCTACAATCAATGGCATTGCTCTTTTATCCCTGCACAAGAACAGGTAAAATATGTTGGCATTTGACATATACACAGATTTTAGATGAGAAGGAAAGATGGAGAGAACTTACGCTTTCCAACCAAGCTGGCTAGTGTGCTCAATAAAATTAAGGTTCCGGTCTAAAGGCGAAAATGCATAAAGAAGATCTGCAAATTACAAATTTATTGATCAATGACTGTCCGGGTAACTGAATATGCAAACAAGATCCACCACCCCAGAAAAACAGAGAACAAATAAGACATATGATAGAGACTAACCATCTTGAGTCACAAGAGGATAATCTGATGCACTGAGATTGATAAACCAATCCCAATCTTTATTTCTCTTGAGAAGAATGGCACAAGCATGGAGAGTATTAGCAACCATGGTGGGGCCTCTATAAGTAACCATATTAGCCTTGGTGATCACATAAACATTCCCAACTCTGGAGAAAACTGTATGGTTTTTTATTCGGGAAGCAAGCACCAATCTTTCCTCAGCAGGTGCCTCAAGGTCTAAATGGACCACATATTGGTTCCGTGGATGATACAGAGCATGAAGAGTTCTCCAAAGCTTTTCCAAATCACCTTTTGATCCAGAAACCAAATACGCAAAACGAGGTATTGTTGGACCAGCAGGAGGAGGTGGTGCACCCAGGTCAATCTTCGACTCAGCATAGCCCGGTTTTCTTTGATTCATCGAAATATGAGACGGGAAAATGGAGAAGATTGAATTGATTTTGTGAACTGAAGAAACAAGACCCATATTGAAGGAAGTGACAAGAAGGAACGTGCATATGAGAGAACTTATCACGAGGGGAAACACCCACTTCTTTTCCATGTTCAAAGACACCATTGACACCATTGCAAGACCTTATCATAGGATCCAACAAAGAATCTTCACAGCAAAATTGTGCTCATCACCAACTCAAAACATAGAAAAAAAACTTATATTTTGATTCAGTTACAAATGGTACCCAGAAGTATCATAGGTCTTCGGATCAAAACCTTTCCTCTTATATATATTCCAAAATATTCCTTGTTTAGCTGTTAAATGAACAACCAACATTTATATTAGTTTATAATATCATAGCAAATTATTTTATGATATCATTAGCCTGTTATGCTAATTCCCAGAACACAAAGAAATTGAAACTCGCCGATCAATATAGACAAGCAATAAAATAACAACGAATGAGCAAAGAGAGAGAAAGAGTATAAAGTATGAAACATACAAAAAGCAAAAGATATGATGCACAAGGGAAAATGGACAACAGACTAGTAAAGAAATCAGACAAAAATAAACAATTGGTTAAAGCACCATTAAAATAATTGAAAAATTAGTAAATATACATTGTCATGTAGCTACTCAAAGGTATCTGATTTCTGAAGAAAAATCATTAAGAAGGAAATGATTATTTCCGACTTCTACAATGCATAAAGAAAACAAATGTAAAACAAACTTCTCTTAATCATCAAATCTGTAAATTTCTCACATCTAGTAACAGATTCATAACTTTCATCCAATATAAGCAAAACCCAGAAACAGAAAATCAGGAAGATCAAAATCTACAAAACCCAAATCTGGAAATCTCAGATTCATAAAGCTATTAAAGGAAACAAAATCTAAATATATATTTTAAAAAAAAACATGAAGAAAACATTAAAAAAAACACATGAAATGAAGCTAATTTAGAAACAAACCTGATTTTTATGCTGGAAGACAACCAAAAGATTTCTCCCTTGCAAGGAAGAAAAACCAAAGGTTTTTTTTTTTTAAATTGGTGTGAGAAAGAGCAGAGTTTTGAGTTAATGTCAATAAAGAAAGGAAGGAAAAATGTCTCTTTCTCTTTCCTATACTGCTTCTCTCTCTTTTTCTTGCTTGTAAGTTTTAAATCTTGTATCTAAGCCTTAGAGCTTCTGTTAATGAAGAAGAGCTCTTTGGATTGACCAAGACTCTGCAAAAGATTTTCTACCAAGAGAAAAAAAGGACTGCAAAATTGAACGCATCCACAAGTTGTGAAATCTTTCTCGGCTAATATGGGAGTGTTACGTTATATAGGAACAGACCAATGTTCACACTAGATTTTTCCATTTTTTCTCTTTTAGAAATCATTTATTATGTTTACCCTCACGAATGTATGGATATGTGTGTATATATACATACATTCATACATATTCATGTAAAAATTAACTGATAGTAAATATTCTGGAATTTTTTTTTTAAATTAGGATCATGTAGATTCAAAAAAAATTTTCCTGATTTTATGGAAAGAATATGTTTTTCAAATTTTAGTTTGCGTAAAGATTTTTGGAGATATTCAAAATGTTGTGGATAAGATAAATATAGAAATTTTTCAAAAGAAATCCTATAAATGGACATTCTACATTTTTTTAGTAAAACACAAAAAATTATATTTGGTAAATACAATAACATTAAAATTTTATGAATGAATCTATCTATACACGTTTAATTTATGAAGATTCATGCATAATTTATTTTAACCATAATTATAATTCTGCGTTTCATTATTTTTATATATTACTTATATGAGTTTGTATAATATAATGCACTGATAGTGTATAGTTTCTATACACTATCAGTACATCAGATGTTAACATCTATCAATTGGCAAATTAAAAAATATAGCGAGCTTAAAAGTAAATATAAATAAATTTTTTTAATTTACTCATAAGGACCTATACTATTGGAGCTAGTTTTGATCCAATGGATAATATTGATGGAGATTTTATCCAACAGATGGGACAAAATTTGTAGGGGAGGTGGTGTCGTTTGGGGAAAATTGAATCCAAAGCAAAATGTTAGCGGTGTGACTGATATTCCAAGGTACAATAACTCAAAAATTCTCTGTTTGCCTTGTGAGAAAATTTGTTGGCTTTGGCCAATCAAGAAAGAAAATGTTTGGTTTTGGAGTTTTGGCCCCATTTCTTACTCTATTTTCGACTTTGCCGAATTCAAAATTTCCCATTTATCTCTTCAATATTTTTTATTATTTAGTCAATTGAGTTGTCCCAAAGTAGACGATCCTTGGAAAAGTAAAACGTCATGCAATTTTAATGGAGATTAAATTAAGGAAAAAGGAAAGTACCATGAATTTTAATGATAAAAGATACAATTTTCTAATAAAGTATAGCATATTTTAAGCATTTCCCCTTTTCACATCAATTTAATTTTTATTGGATAAGTATTTAATTAATTCTTATGTTGAAATTAGGAATAAAATATGTCTTGATGATTAACCTTTTTAATAAATTCTTGAAAACTATAGAATATTAGACGGCACTATCAAGGTGAGGTGGGAGCTTAATTTGTAAGGAAGCTTAAATATTATTTAAAATGTGATGACAATTAAAACCTAATTTTCATAAGGTTTGGCAGCCAAAAGGGTTTAGTTGAAATCTCTATGTGCTTATCAAGGAGACTTTGATTAGGTTATAATTCACTTTCATTTTTTTTTATTTTTTATTTTGACAAAGGATTTAGAATTAACTTTTATATATATATATATATATATATATATATGTAAAGGATTGTACACAAACGCGGAAATATCCTTGAATTAAATGTTCAAGTATGAAATCCTTTTTTATTACATCATATTTTAAATTCTATCATTGATACCTCAAATCATTATTTTTCGATCTAATTAAATTCTTGAAAGACATAAGATTCAGGATTTGGGTTCTATCTTTAGTGATAAATTCCTGACTTACCACATTACATTATGGAGGTTGCATTTAGTAGAAAGTATAAAAGGTTGAAGGTGAATTTTTTTTTTATCTAATTGTTAAAAGCCATGCATTATGAAAGAATATTATATATATATTGTTGGTTCTGCATTTCAAAATTTATTTATAAGTTTTTATTAAGAAAAGGAGTACATCACTACCATTAAATCAAAAAATTGTCATATTTTATTTTTCCATCATCCCATCACACTAAAGACATTAATTATAATGGAAATACGTATGTTTCATCCATTTTTCCATCATTTTCATCGCCAAACAATTATAAGAGAAAAATATAACTTTTAATGGTCTCTAAACTATGTCTAATATTCTCACTCCAACTTTGCTGGCAAAATCACAATAATTCAAATATTACTTTGAAGAATGTGCATATTACAGATAATTTTTTTCATGTTTTGTTTTATATATCTTGCATCAAATGTATAATTATAGTGAATATGATTAAAATATATGAAAAATTATTTCATATACCATACTGTTAGTGAATTTTTAAATTTCATTGGCAAGATTAGTAGAGTGAGACTTACCCCTTATAGCATACTAAAAAAAGTGAAATAAGTGTCAGTTTTCTGACACTACCTGTAATGTTAAAATTTTTAATATTTGTATATATTATGGGTTTTTTAAAATATTGTTATTGATATATTGGTTTTTTATTTTTAGTTGATATCACAAACATTTTGATCTTCTTTTTAAATAGCCGGATTTACTCCAAAATGGATAACTTATTTTTCCTATTTTTTCTCCCAACTCTTTTTATCTAAACAACCATTATCTCATCTTTTTATTTTATAACATTAAAAATCATTTTTAGGGTTCAAGGTTCATTTGATAAATTTCTTTTTCAACAACTATATTAAGCTACATGTGCCATTAGTCTTATAATACAAAATTAAAAATTGATTAATTTATAGGTCTTTGATAACAGCAAGAAAAAAAAAACTTTTTTTTATTTTTCTTTTGCCCATTATGTCAAAATTAATCCAACTGCCAAAAAGAGAGCTGTTCTTCTAACGTTAACATTAATAGAGCAATTAAAAAACAATATTTGTAGTAATTGCCACAAAAACCATAATAAAGAACAATATTGTACAAATTAATTAATGTGCCCCTGTAGGGAAATCATGCAACAAAAATCCCACAGAAAAAAAAATTAACAAACTGTAATAGTGTTTATATCCCAATTTTTTAATCCTATTCACATTAAATTAAAAACAACTTTGAAATTTCAAATAAAATAATAAGATTTAACAAAATAATATAAAAAATAGATCTTTTGTTTTTTTTCTATGTATTTATAAAAAGAATTGAAAATCGAACCCCCATTTTACGAAAATTTACTCATTAAGAAATGGTTGAATTGCTTTAAAATGGTGATGGGTACTTTCCTTTTGTCTGGCAAGATTTTTTTTTATTTGTTTAGTGTGATGTACATTATGCTTCTGTCTGAGTGCACAACACGATAACTACTCCCCCAGAAACTCTCCGCGTTTCAGTAAACGGACGTTCTTTGAGAAAAAGATAGCGCGGAAACCGAAAAAATCGATCGGCTGATGACGTGACCTATTACCCAAACATTACGTCGAAGACCATCATTGATTTCCAGCCGTCCGATTGTGATTCGGGATCTCAAAAGATTTGATGTTGACTTGTGGGCCCCTCCCTCTTTTTCACAATGAATTAAAGAAATGTATTGGGCTTCACGATTTTATTTCGGATCAACTGCCTATCCACCGAGAGTTAATGCGGATGCGTCGACCACCTGTTGACTTTGTACTTTACGTTTGGACACCTTTGCATTTATGATGGTAGGCTTGTAGCTTATCTTCAAACAATACAAAGACAAGTTTGTCACCTTTTTGTTTTTTCAATTGTCGCCAATGAAAAACAAACTTTATTTATATATTTATTTGAAATTATCAAAATTAAATTTCGACCATTGAATTTAAGATTTCAGTGTGTTTTACTCATAGATCATAATTTTATGGGTTTGGTTTCTTTGCAATTTTAAAATTATCGTAAGTTCATTGTTAAATGATTTCAAAGATATATTTTTCAACCGATTTGTCATAATTAAAATTTTTTTAAAAAAAAGATCAAAAATAAACTTTTCCACATATCAAACTCCAAATATAAATTTTTTTAAAAAGAAAATTTTCAACCTTGATTTATAAAAAAAAATGTCTTTTCTTACAAATTAAATTAACCCTAATTGGTATTGCAAGTAAAGTTGCATTTGACTGCAAATGTAATGTTAATCAAAATAAGAAATGTGGGTGATTAAAATTTCAATTATGGTTAAGTTTTTTTTCAACCATAAGAAAATAAAATTATAATTATCAAATGCAATCATAATATCAAACTGAACTTTACTTGTTAATAATAATAATAGTATAATTTTATCATGTGATATTCTTCTGTTGTAGTACTAAGGTTTTTTTTTTTAGAGAAATTGGACTTCACAAAATCATTTCATTAATTCAATTTTAAAAAATATAAATATTTGAAACTAAAATTCGTACTTAATTGTCCTAACAAGACAAGTTATTCCTAACAAGACAAGCTATAGGCAATGAATCAAATCCAAATGTACAATTTCAAATCATTTAAGTCAATGTCATTATTCTGTATTTAAGGTGGTATAATTATAAAATATGGTCATGGTCATGAACATGATAACATTTAATTAAATATAAAATTCAAGACCATTCTCATATTTTATTCCTGAAGGATTTTCTCTAAAGCAAGCCTTCATATCTATTTGGACTTCAAATACTTGCGATAAATTTTTAAAATTCTTTATTTGAAGTTTGAACCCAAGGTAATCCGAAAAATTAAAAAAAGAAATTTATTTATTTGAATTTTTGAAAAATATAAGACATGTCTCATATTAGGCTCTGTCTAATAGTAATTAATTATTTTTACTGTTGAAGTCTTTTCTTTTTTATTAATATTGAAGTCTTGGTCTAGTCATAAAAAAGATAAACAAAGACATAAATATTCGAACTCAAACCTGCCCACGTTCTACGTAAAGTGCATTATAATAGAATTATATAATTTTAGTTATTGAATTATACTTTTGGAAAAATAATTTAATCAAATATTGTAAATCAAATTAGAGATTGAAATTATTAAACCAATCTAACATTTACATTGGTCATGTTCATGAAAAACTAATTAATTGAAGTTGACCAGCTACTTAATTATGTGATCTTTAATCTTGGGGATCCTTCTTTACCTCACATTTCTAAAATAAAAATTTAAAATCAAGAGCAAAATTAATTGCATCAGTTATAAGACGGGTTAATTGATTTATTTAATTTTGCTTTTTTTTTACTAATTTAATTTTGCTTTTAATTGTTTTTGAAAAGTTTTTTTTTTCCTTCAAAACTTTCATGAGTCAAAACCCTAATAATAACAACTCCATGCCTATATGGTTAGTTTTAGCTAGTAGCTAATGGCTTTTTGTTTACCTTTGCAGCAAAATCCTTTGATATTTTCTTCATTCCGCCTCTTTCTTTTATTTCTTACACGATTTATTGTCCCCCCTGTTTACAATGGACATCTCAATAGTTAGAATTTAAAACTTTATCCTGAAAGCTTCAAATTTAAATCTTAAAAGTAAACAAAGTGAAATGCCATTGTGTATAGATTAGTGTAAATAAAAAAGCACATTTTACTCGTATTTAGTGCATAACCTTTTACTCTAAAGAGTAAAATTTGAACCAATAACTTAAATGATTAAAAAAGAATTGTGACATATTGAAAGATATGAATTTAAATATAAATAATTTCACCATAACTAAAAAAAAGGTAAATTTTGAATCTCTCTTTCTGCAACTAAAAATTCTTTTTTTTTTTGAATATTCTTTATTATTAATTTTTATAATTAGATGTGAATCTTAATAAAACAACCTATTTAATAAATAAAACTACTTGTCATGAATCAAAATATTGAAAGAAAAAAAATTTTCACATGAGTATCTAGAAATTAATATTTATTTATGAAAACACGTATTTAAAGGTTATTTATTTAATTAATTTTCATTAATTTTCTTACGAACTACTTCCTAAAGAAGAATCATAAATGAAACAGCATAACTTCTCAAATAAAAGTTAAATATTTAATTAATTTTCTTTAACGGACGTAAAATTAGAACTAACTTGTCATGGATTTAAGAGAGGAGAGAGAGAGAGGCAACTTTTGATCCATGTAAAAGATAATAGTAATGTTTTCGATAATGGAGTTTTTTTAATTTTGTTTGCAAAATTAAAATGTTTTATTGTCATACAAGAGTGTATTGATTTTATGGCAGTGATCATTCATGGGTCCCATCCCATTCATGAAACCTGACACTTTAGTAGGTGATAAAATGCAGTCATATCATGCAAACCTTTAATATTATTCTTACAAAAACATCTCGAAAAAAAGAGATGGATAAATATAGAAATTCGAATTTCATACATGAACAACTATTACATCTTGAAATGCTGTTAATGTTTTGTGTATGTTGGCAAGAGCACTTTTCATATTGTACCAACTTAAGGGATTACCAGGCCTGTTATATCTCTTACCCAAATTAAAAGTTCCTAAGACAATTGCTTCAGCCCAATCAGTCTCCTTTTTTTTCCCTTTGTGGGCCTTTAAAGTCCATACATGAGATAATTGTTCGATGGTAAAATTTGCTTTGGGAAATGATACTTTTTTTTTCCTAATATAGGGATAGAAGGGGTTCAAATCTACCAATGATGTCTTGGTTTAGTAGCAAAGAAAAAATTTTGAGACTTTAAAATCTCAAATTCAAGTCTCACAAAGTGTAAGTTCGAGTAAGTTTATTTGTTATTTGTATAGTTGATTATTATCATTTGTATTTATCAAGTTATCGGTTCATGAAATGTAATATGCTGATTATGATTGTAACTTTAAATAAGAATGTACTACTTAAAAAAAAAAGAAGGGGCTCAAATCTAATTTTTTGAATAAGAGAAAAAAAATTAAACATTGAATTATATACTCAAATAGTTTAGGAAATGAAATTCGAATTTAGTATGTCTATTAATCTATTAATTAAAAAGGCAAAAGTAATGTAACCAAACATAAAAAATTAATTTGACTTTGAATATTAGCTTGAATGATCATAAGTCATGACAATATTTTTAAGATGTGTTCTGTAAGTTTGAAATTTGAATTTTATTATCTGTATTTTTTTTTTCAAACTAGAAGTTTTCATTATAAAAAAAAAACCTTAATCAATTAGTTTTATTTTTTTAAAACTGTAGACACCCTATTTTGTCCGGGGTCTTAATTTGTATAAATAATTAGTTGGGTTGGGTGACATTTGTATTTTAATTTAACAATTTAGAATTAGGCTAGAATTAAATTAGAATTTAGAATTAACATTAATTAGGAAATTAAAATTAAAATAGGATTTAGGAAAAAAAAAGGAAAAGAAAAGAGAGAGAAAAGATAAAAAGAAATAAAAATAAAATTAATTTTAGGATTATATAATTAGGATAATTAGATTTTTTAGGATAAATATATGGATTAATATTAAATTTGATAGAATTAGATTAGGATTAACATAAGAATAAAATAGATAAAATAGGAGATAATTATTAGAATAAGTATAGTTGTATTAGGACTCTAACAAGTTTTTGAACTATAAAAAGGGATCAAGGCTCATGATTTGGACAGACAATCAAATTCACAATCAAACACACAATCAATATCATCAACTGTCACCACCATCCAACACCGACTCGTTCGACATCGGGCCATCTCTATTCCTGCCTTATTGAACTGTCCTCGCACCGCACGTCATTGCCTGCTGTTGCTGCGCGTTCTATCATCGCGGCATATTCCCGTTACCATCTTCAGAAAGCTGCCCGTATTATTGACTCCGATCACTTACGTTGCTCCAGTTAGCCTTGTACTTTGTGCTTTTGTCCAGCCACTTGTTGGCTTGCTTTGAATCACTGGGAGAAAAATAAGGAAAGAAACAAGGAACCCGTTTCCTCACAGGTTAGTATTTCATTTATAAATCAATTGACATTCATCTATGTAATAAATTAATAATATGATTAAAGAATTAATTAATACTTGACGTTAGTGTGTGATCATATTGAATTTAACATGCTACTAATTTAATATGTACAATATAATTGCGTGATTTGTTTTTTTTTTTATGAATAATTTGTATGATGCATTATTTCGTATGCTATATTGGATTAGTATTTAGATTATCAAAATAAAAGAAATAGTAAGTTAAGTTAGAATTATAATCCATTTCAAATTTGTAATATTAAGATATAAGTTAAATAAAATTATAAAAAAATATTAAAATAAGATTTAGAAAAATTGTTAATTAGAAGAAATAAATAAATTATAAAATATGGAGATAAGTTGAGATTATTCCGACGATGGAATTCTAAAGGGACTGCGCTTGAGTAGCACTTTTAGATATCTTGAGGTAAGGAAAGTCCTCTTAAGTCTCACCAGCTTGATGGAAGATTTGAGGGGATATTTCTAAATATTTAATAATTCATCATAAAAATAAAATAAAATTAAAATTAATAAATTCAAATTAAAATAATTAAAAGAATAGAATAAAAATAAGATAAACATATGATTAAAAAATTAGAAAATTAAATAATGTTAATCCGATGATGGAATTTAAAAGGGAATTGCGCTTGAGTAGTTTTCTTAAAATTCCTAGGTGAGGAGATTTCTTCCAAGGCTTGACCAGCTTGATGGAAGGTCTAGAGGAAATTTTCAATATTAAATAATTCATATTTATTTAAGTAAAATAAAAATAATTGTAGGATTAAAAAATAAAAATAGAAAAAATAATTAATAATTTTTATAAATTGGGATAGGAGTCAAAAATAAGTATTTCATAATATATTTAAATCATCCGACGACGGAGCCTCTTCAAGAAAGGCGATTGGTCCTACTTGAATACTCTTGAGGTGAGAGGAACTTTTAAGTTGTCCAACCAGCTTGATGGAGGAGACTTAGAAGATTTTTCAATATTTAATCATATCGAAATTAAAGCAAACATATAGGCAAAATTAAGATAACTTTAGACTATTTGGTACCATCTTAAGATGGGCGTTGTGGGGGTGCTAATCCTTCCCCACACGTAACCGTACTCCCGAACCTTAGAATTTTTGAACGTAGACCAAGCCTTATCTTTAGACAAGAATAGGTGACCAATCACACCTAGGATAAAATGGTTGGTGGCGACTCCTAGAATTTTAAAGTCAAGCGGTTAGGTTCACGGACCTAGACGTTATGACAGTTTGGCGACTCCACTGGGGACATTTAGAGAGTCAGGCCATTAGATAGTTTAAGTTTATCAAATTTTGCCTAAAAGCTTGAAATTTCATAAAATATTAAATGCACACACTTCACTTGCAAGAGCATGCATTAGCCCTCGACCCGGGCTTGTCCTTTTTAGGAGGGAGTATAGTACCTTTGCCTTCGTGAGGTGGTAACCTCCACATAGGCCAGTGAAATACTCCCACTCAAATTGAACCTTTCCGTTTGTAACCTGTAATGGGTGAGGATTGGGTGCCTTACTAGTCCTGTGTGGATGACAGTGAGGAACAATTTGGGAACCTTTAGACATTGAATTATCCAAACCCAGCATGTAATGAAACATAAGGCTTAGCCTCAAGGTGGAACCATATTAGATTGAAGTGTATACTTAAGCCTAAGATAGGACACATGAAGGAATAAGTTTTACTTCCTCTTTTGTACATTGTTTTTACAAAGAAAAAATAAAAAAAAATATAGTTTTTCTTTCTTTCGTTTTCAAAAAAAAAAAAAAGAGTTTGTCTGTATCAATGAGTCATGCATAGTTGTGTTTGATTTTGCATCACATAACATATCATTCATGTAAGTTTGCACCTGTCTTACCATGAGAATGAACACACTTTTGATTGTTAAGAGAGATTGTTAAACCTAAGTGCATTCCATGTACATTCATTTTTGTGCATAAACATACCATCACCTTGAAAATAATTTCAACTAAATTGTGGCACAAGGTATCAAAATTGCATCCTCTAGACGATCTGCCCTCCACAGATATCATACAAGGTATCAAGCACGCATAATGGAAGAGGATCAAAATAGTAGGATAGAGAAGCTGGAAAAGGAAAGTACAGAGATAAGGGGGCAATTGAATGAAATTACCCAGTTGCTAAAAGCCATGATTAAAGGAAAGGAGAAGATGGGTAATCAAGAGGAGTCTGTCCAAGAGGCTCAACAAAGCATGCGAAACAACCCCATCTTTGAAGGAAGTACTGTCAAAGCTACAACACCTCTACAGATACAAGTTCAAAACCCAGTGGAGGTGCCAAATTTAGATGATCCCATAGAGTTAGAAAAGTTGAAGCATAAAGAAGAATATAGTGGTACTAAAGCTCAGCTGAGCTTGATAGAGGAAAGACTAAGTGCCATGGAAGGAGTTGACTATTTTGGACCCATTGATGCTGAAAAGTTGTGTTTAGTACCAGGTGTTGTCCTTCCATCAAAATTCAAGGTGCCCGAATTTGAAAAATTCAATGGAACATCGTGCCCAAAAGATCATCTCACCATGTATTGTAGAAAGATGGCAGCGTATGCATGGGATGACAAGCTATTAATTCATGTTTTTCAAGACAGTTTGACTGGGTCAGCCGCTAAGTGGTACAACCAATTGGAAAGGAGCAAAGTTTCTTCTTGGTCTGAGTTGGCGAGAGCTTTCATAGCTCAATACAAACATGTGTCCGATGTAGCTCCTGACCGCTTATCTCTCCAAGGTATGGAAAAGAAGAAGGACGAGAGCTTCAAAGAATATGCCCAACGGTGGAGAGATGTGGCGTCGCAAGTTCAACCTCCTTTAACTGAAAAGGAAGTCACCATGTTCTTTTTGAATACTCTCAAGGCACCTTACTATGAGCGTATGCTTAGTAGTGTAACTAAGAACTTTGCGGACATGGTGTTAACTGGTGAAGCTATTGAGAATGCCATCAAGAGCGGTAAGATCGAAGCACCTGTGAATGACAGTAGGAAAGGTGGATTCTCGAAAAAGGAAGGAGATGCACAAGCTGTCTCAAGTAATTCACGCCACCATTATACCCCTTACCCACCTTCAGTGAATTACGCCTATTCCCCGTCTTACCCACAAACTCATCCCCAAAACACATATCAACCTGTTTTCCCTCGACAAAATCCTACAACCTCAACAAACCCCACTTTCCCACCTAATGACCAAAGGAACACCCGACTTAGCCGAAACATTACCATAGACCCTATACCCATGACATATGCTGAGCTATTCCCAAAGTTGGTAGAAGGTCATCTCATTGCCCCTATTTATATAGAGCCCTTGAAACCTCCTTACCCAAAGTGGTATGACCCCAATGCAAAATGTGCCTACCATAACAATAATTTTGGTCATTCTATTGAGAATTGCATGGGTTTGAAGGTGAAAGTCCAATCGCTTGTCAAAGCTGGACTCTTAAGCTTTGGGAAGAAAGGTGAGCTAGATGTCAATGTAAACCCATTGCCCAATCATACTGGGGCTATGGTGAATGTGGTTGACGAAGAAGGGAATTGAGGGTTTGATATTGATCAGTTCGTGTACCCTTCAGATGCAAAGCTAGGAAATTGGACTGTTTATGAGATGCCAGTTGTTTATGCCACCCAAGAGTAATGGATTTTTCTTTTCATTTTCATTTGTCTTAGGTTTTCTTAGAATGTTTCAGTTTTTAAGTAATGTAGGAGTGCTTGTGCCTAAAAGCACTAAGATTTTTTGTATTTGGCCAACTTTCATTTATTTTCATTTTCAATAAAGGATTAGTGTGATGTATATTTCTTAATTCCTCATTCCAATCTTATTCTTTAATGCAAAACACCACTACCCATATTCTCTACTTTGTTACCAAGCTTAAAAGTATCCAAATAATAATGATGATGACAATGAGTATAAAATTCAATTCTGAAAGAGTTGCTTTGGTTGGTTGAATGGGTTTCCAGTTTGCCAAGATTGTTCAAGCAAAAAGAGAATAGAAGACATTTTGTCTAAAATCTTCACCTATAGAATGTAACGAGTAAAGGTGAATCTCTACATGAAATTCTAATGAGTTGGTCTTTGTTCAATAGATGACCTTTAATGAGAGTACTTGTATTGAAATGAGAAATGGCCTTCTTTCACTACCTTTCAAGCGTGAGTAAAATTATCCATTGATTACCCCTTTTGAGCCTATTATATTCTTTTTGATATAACCCACCAAGAATCACCCTCCACACTGGGGGCAAAAAGAATAGAAGATGAAAGATCAATGCGGCAAAAAAAAACCATTTTGTGAAAAAAAAAACAAAAAAGGAAAGAGAATGAAGAAGGAAAGAGGGTTTGAATCAAGAAAGTGAAAACCCTAGTCACATTTGAATAAAAATGAGAGAGAAAGCAAATAGAATGAGGCAAAAGTCAAAATGCCTAAATGATTCATGAAAAATGATTCTTGGTTTGATGAACCCCCGAAACACTTATTTTGGGCCTATATTATCCTTTCTTTCATGAACCCTCACCTAAGCCTACGTTACGTGCTTTAAAAGTTCATTTTGATCAAGTATGAGTACTCGCATTGAAGAATCATGTGTTGAATAACGGCACACTTACCCAATGAGATGATGATCCTTTCGATGGAATTAGAAGAAGCAGATCAAGATAAACAGAAAGATATAGTCTAGATGGAAGTAATGGGATTCCGAAATTTGTCTTGAATCCATCAGAGCATTAAATTGGGTGAAGAAATATTTGCTGTTGGGGCATGAGTTGGAATTAAGAACAGACAAAGAAATTTCACGAAGAAAAAAAAAAAGAAAGAAAAAAAAAGAAAAAAAAGAAGAGAAAAAAATGAAAGGAGGATTCAAATCGAAAACCCAAAAAGGGCAGTTTGGATCAATGGAGTGCATCTACGTTGAAAACCTGAAAAGGTAGCTTAGATACCAAAAAAACTAGATGTCAACGATACTGGGGCAAGAGGATATTTTGATGAACTCAACATGATCAGATAAAATGGAACCTTGAAGGGAATTTTGTATTCATTGATCAGAATTGCTTAAATTGTTGTTATTTGGATACTATTACCTGAAACTCAATCCTGAAAATTCTTGCTTTTCATTCAAGCCTACTTTCCTTTTAAGCTTGGCAATTTCTTGTTAAATATGTCCAAGTTTTGAATAATGCCACTCTTATCTTTTCACCTAGCATTTCTTTGCTATATCCTTACCTTGAGGGATTGAGAAATTGTATTGCATTTGATTTTGAAATTAGAATGGTAATGAATGTTTGCTTGGCAAAATATGTGAAAAACTCCTATATTATTTAGGAAAATGAAAGAAAAGAAAACTTGTGAATGAATGAGAATTTGGAAATCAAGAAAAACCAATGAATAAAGAAGAGTGAATGAAGATTTTAATGAGCAAATGAATGACCAAATAGGGAGGATAGTAAAAAGAAGAAACAAAGGATAAGATAAGATAAAAAGGGCACGAAGATAAGAGCTTCATTGGGCAAGAAAAATGGAAGAATGAAAATGAGAAGAGAAATCGGAAATATAGGGACAAGATGACAAATGAAAAGAGAAGAATGCATGAGATGGACTGAGAAAGAAAAACCTTGTTATTGCCACAGTTAAAGTTGAAATGCTTTTCAAAGAAAACATTGCATGAATAGAATAGATTGTGTGAGTAATATTGCATGAATGGCATTACACAAATGACATTGCATAGATAGGATAGAATGCTTGCACAGTTGCATACATGATGCATTGCATGAGAAAAAGAAAAATTACAGACAAGGTTCCTTGAGTACAATCTATAAGACCTTCGGGCATGATTCCTCCTTATTTTTCGACAAGATTTTTAAAGTTTGACTGCCTGCCTGTTTAGGAGGAGCTTTTGGACAAGATTTTTAAAGTTTGACTGCCTGCCTGTTTAGGAGGAGCTTTTGGACAAGATTTTTAAAGTTTGACTGCCTGCCTGTTTAGGAGGAGCTTTTGGACAAGATTTTAAAGTTTGACTGCCTGCCTGTTTAGGAGGAGCTTTTAGACAAGATTTTCAAAGTTTGACTGCCTGCCTGTTTAGGGGTAGCATTTTGGACAAGATTTTAAAGTTTGACTGCCTGCCTGTTTAGGAGGAGCTTTTTAGACAGGATTTTAAAGTTTAACTGCCTTTCTGTTTAGAGGGAGCTTTTGAAAAAATAAAAAATTTAAAAAAAAAAAAGAGAAGTCAGACAAAATAGGTGTCTATGTCTTTGTGCAATTACTGTTTCACAGCAAATGCACAAAGAGGGGCAGCTGTAGACACCCTATTTTGTCCGGGGTCTTAATTTGTATAAATAATTAGTTGGGTTGGGTGACATTTGTATTTTAATTTAACAATTTAGAATTAGGCTAGAATTAAATTAGAATTTAGAATTAACATTAATTAGGAAATTAAAATTAAAATAGGATTTAGGAAAAAAAAAAGGAAAAGAAAAGAGAGAGAAAAGATAAAAAGAAATAAAAATAAAATTAATTTTAGGATTATATAATTAGGATAATTAGATTTTTTAGGATAAATATATGGATTAATATTAAATTTGATAGAATTAGATTAGGATTAACATAAGAATAAAATAGATAAAATAGGAGATAATTATTAGAATAAGTATAGTTGTATTAGGACTCTAACAAGTTTTTGAACTATAAAAAGGGATCAAGGCTCATGATTTGGACAGACAATCAAATTCACAATCAAACACACAATCAATATCATCAACTGTCACCACCATCCAACACCGACTCGTTCGACATCGGGCCATCTCTATTCCTGCCTTATTGAACTGTCCTCGCACCGCACGTCATTGCCTGCTGTTGCTGCGCGTTCTATCATCGCGGCATATTCCCGTTACCATCTTCAGAAAGCTGCCCGTATTATTGACTCCGATCACTTACGCTGCTCCAGTTAGCCTTGTACTTTGTGCTTTTGTCCAGCCACTTGTTGGCTTGCTTTGAATCACTGGGAGAAAAATAAGGAAAGAAACAAGGAACCCGTTTCCTCACAGGTTAGTATTTCATTTATAAATCAATTGACATTCATCTATGTAATAAATTAATAATATGATTAAAGAATTAATTAATACTTGACGTTAGTGTGTGATCATATTGAATTTAACATGCTACTAATTTAATATGTACAATATAATTGCGTGATTTGTTTTTTTTTTATGAATAATTTGTATGATGCATTATTTCGTATGCTATATTGGATTAGTATTTAGATTATCAAATAAAAGAAATAGTAAGTTAAGTTAGAATTATAATCCATTTCAAATTTGTAATATTAAGATATAAGTTAAATAAAATTATAAAAAAATATTAAAATAAGATTTAGAAAAATTGTTAATTAGAAGAAATAAATAAATTATAAAATATGGAGATAAGTTGAGATTATTCCGACGATGGAATTCTAAAGGGACTGCGCTTGAGTAGCACTTTTAGATATCTTGAGGTAAGGAAAGTCCTCTTAAGTCTCACCAGCTTGATGGAAGATTTGAGGGGATATTTCTAAATATTTAATAATTCATCATAAAAATAAAATAAAATTAAAATTAATAAATTCAAATTAAAATAATTAAAAGAATAGAATAAAAATAAGATAAACATATGATTAAAAAATTAGAAAATTAAATAATGTTAATCCGATGATGGAATTTAAAAGGGAATTGCGCTTGAGTAGTTTTCTTAAAATTCCTAGGTGAGGAGATTTCTTCCAAGGCTTGACCAGCTTGATGGAAGGTCTAGAGGAAATTTTCAATATTAAATAATTCATATTTATTTAAGTAAAATAAAAATAATTGTAGGATTAAAAAATAAAAATAGAAAAAATAATTAATAATTTTTATAAATTGGGATAGGAGTCAAAAATAAGTATTTCATAATATATTTAAATCATCCGACGACGGAGCCTCTTCAAGAAAGGCGATTGGTCCTACTTGAATACTCTTGAGGTGAGAGGAACTTTTAAGTTGTCCAACCAGCTTGATGGAGGAGACTTAGAAGATTTTTCAATATTTAATCATATCGAAATTAAAGCAAACATATAGGCAAAATTAAGATAACTTTAGACTATTTGGTACCATCTTAAGATGGGCGTTGTGGGGGTGCTAATCCTTCCCCACACGTAACCGTACTCCCGAACCTTAGAATTTTTGAACGTAGACCAAGCCTTATCTTTAGACAAGAATAGGTGACCAATCACACCTAGGATAAAATGGTTGGTGGCGACTCCTAGAATTTTAAAGTCAAGCGGTTAGGTTCACGGACCTAGACGTTATGACAAAAACTAATTCTTTTGCTTAGATATATTGAAAAGATGTTTTATAAATTCATCAATAGTTATTTTCAATGTCTTAATAGAACCTTATAAATTATAATTAAATTCACATAAAAGAGATCATTGGGAGAGATTGATCGTTGAAAAGAAAGAATAAAAAAGATTAGATATTTGACCTTAGGCCTATTAGGTGAAAATTTGCTATAAAAACGCATTCTAATTGCATCAAGTTTTTTTTCAAACCGACTAAAATGGATAACAGTCCTTCGGTCAAGCTTTGAGGCTAAATTTTAATTATTAAATTGATTATATATCTATAGTAAAGCAGAATTCAGTTAAGGGTCATAAATTATATTTGAAGACTCATTTAATGCTAAGTAACCCTATATGTACAAGCATCTAATTAAGTTATAAATGACCTACAAATTTAATGGTTAGTTAAAGGCTTATTAAAAGTTTGCCAACTCTTCAACTTTTTCACTTAATTGCTTCATTAGAACATCTTAATTGTAACAAAAATATTTTATAGATAAAATTAAAATGTATCTAGAGTATACGTAATGATATTTATTTGGTCTGAAAAGTAATTAGTTTGAAAGTAGGAAGATTAAAACAAATGGTCGAGAATAAATAATTTCAATTTCTGAGGGTAAAAAAGTCGTCTTCATTTAGATTTATTTGAACTGTTTGGTGTTTTTTTGTGTATATGTAAGTTCATATGATAAATAGTTTTCTTATGATCAATACATACAACGACTAACAATTGTTGACTATTTTTTAATCTTTTATACATGTTGTGATCAATTAATTATTAGGATGTGTTTGGATGAAAGATTTCAAGAAAAAAAAATTAAATTCAGAATATTTAAAAATCAAAAATTAAAAAAAAATTGGCAAAAAATTTTAAAGAATTTCAAAATTTAAGAAGAATTTTCTCATGAAAATTCACCTAAATAAGCTTAAACTCGAGACTTTATTTAAGAGATATCAAGCTCTTTCTACTTGACCTAATAGGCTTTGGTTGCTTTCCTTTTATTTCACGTAGACGAGGATTTTCCTAAGCATAAAGGCCTTATTTGCCAGCTATGTAATTAATTGGACGAAACAGTTCACCATCTATTTCACACATAATCTTACTTCTCCAATCTTTCGTTAACATTAAACTGGAAATGGGATGCTAATACAACACACATTACCTTACTGATTAAATTACTGAACAACTGTAAATCACATTTCCACCACTCGAATTCCATGATACATTATAGTTTTTTCGTTCCAACACTTCTTTGACAATTATGGAAAGCGAGAATGATGTGATTTTTAATTCAACACATACTCTTACCTCAAACTATTATTAAGAGAACTTATACATTTACTTACAACCACCAAGCCTTCAACATACCACGCACCCACCAACCTCAGATTAAATATATTTCTTAGCGTCTACCTCAGCATCTTTTTTGTAAACTAAACACCGATGGATCATGTTTGGGAAACCAGGGTGTGGTGGTGTTATTCGGGATCCTCAAAGTAATTCCATCATTGCTTTCTCTAAATACCTTGGAATCACTACAATTAACATCGTTGAACTTCATGCTGTTCGCACATGCATCCAACTAGCATCGACCACGGGCATCGGATATTTAGAAAGAGACTGATTCCTTAATTCTGTTCAATTTTTTTCTAAGATTCAGGATCTGCCCGCTCACCAGGACATCATCATCAATGACTACTTCAAATTAGCGCCAGGATTCCTACAGCTCAGTATGACATTTGTGTACACTGAAGCTCATCAATTTGTAAACTTTTTAGCAGTGAGAGTAGCATCAACACAGACAACCGAGCACTTTACTCATGCTCCAGAGTTTCTCTCGCATAATTGGTATTTTGATAAATTGAATAATTTTAGCACTAGACTCATCAATTTACTGTTCAATATACTTTTAATTCACTAAATAAATAAAATCCTGTCGTTTAAAATAGCAAAAAAAAGCCGTAGAGTTTTCTGAGTACTCTCGTGATCGCTAATCATGCGTATCGATACAAATTGGGTTTATCCACTGTTCCTCTTTTTGGAATTTGAAGGATTTTGTGTTGATAAAAATAAATTCAAAGAATAACTCCATTAATATTAGTGTATTAATACAAGGAGAATATTTAAAAGATCAAAATCCTACTATTAACAGTAAACAATTACTGCTATAACAGTTCAAAATAACTTTTGATTACCAAAGGATTTAGACAAAAAAAAAATATAGAGTATATACTTAATGATAATTTCTTGGGGATCAAAAGAGCACCTGCTTTAATATGTCAATTAATTAGTATCTTTATCTGTTTTAGGGTTTAAGATCAATCATGTTTAGACAAAGAATTGTAAATAATAAAACCCTTCTAATAGTGGTAACTCTAAAGTTTAAATCATGTACAAATGACTGAGGAAGAAGTTTACTTTAACTTCTTCTAATTACTTGTTTTTTGCAAACCTATTTGCTCCAGTCATATTGGTCTAAGATGTGGGCAAAAAATATTTTCCGTCATAAAACAAAGAAGAGAATGAAGGTTTTCACTAACAATCAAACTAAGTTTATTCTAATTAAATAAGTTAAGGGAAAAAGAAACATATCGAGTATAAAAATTTTTATGGTTCAATAAACACTATTTAGAGTTTATAAGAGATTATGGTTAAGTAAAAGAACTCTAATTACAGTGTTTTAAGTTTCAAAAAATTTATTTTTTAAAATGTAATAATTATTTATAAAAATTGACATAGCATTGGATATCCTTTTTAAAAAAGAAGTTTAAAACAACTTTCATTTGGAATTAAAACTTTTAAAATATCTTTGTATGGGGAAAAATCTTTATAAGAGAAATTACATTTTTAAATTAACCAATTAATTTAGTATATAACTCAACATACACTTCACACCCACAATAATAGTTATAGTTAGATCCCAATCTCCAAACTTCCTTTGTATCGTTATGACAAGAGACCTGCCTAGAAAAGAAAAAAAACCCTCCAAATTTAAAACTTCGAATTTAGAAAGATTTCATTCCAAAAATGGGGTTCCTTCTTTTTTTTTTTGTCTTTGACCTTCAGCTATCCACTTTATATGATTATTCTGAAGTCAGAGAACTGTCAGACCACATGAAAGTGAAGCGTCCCTCTCAACATAATTTACTCTATATGCATGACTCAAATTCGAGTCATACTTAAAGAAAATAAATCTTTTACTACTCAATCTCAATCAATATCAATCAAACATGGGTTCCTTCTTTTCAGCGGGTATTTTTATACGTAACTGCCCCACGCGTTGGCTCCTTCTCGTACACGCGAAGTATATATATATTTATATAAAAGCTAGAGTAATTGACTTAAAGTAAAACATCCTACTTGGATATTCTAAAAATTTGACACTTATAATATCCTAAAATAAAAAATAATAATTTTATTCAATTCTCTAAAAATAAGATTCTGTAAACATTAAAATTACTAAATAAATTAATTATCTTTTTAAATCAATTATTATTTCAATTTCTAAAAGATAAATATCTATATATATATGTATATATATTAAAATTAAAGAAAATCCCATATTATTTATCAATTTCTTTACTCATCTTTTATCAATTTATATATATGGTTGTTATATACATTAAAAACATATTTATAGAAATAATTAATTTTGGGATAAACTTTTTACTTGAATGAACTTTTTTAAAGAAAAATACATATGTATTTTATATGAACATGTGACATGTGTAGTGAGATGAATATTTTTTATCTATAAAGTATAAAATGTCCATGAAGAATCACATGATAGTTGATAAAAAGTTGCACCTCTAATTTCAATAAGATTTAGTTTTTAATAATAATCTTATATCTTATACAAATATATAAAAGCCAAAATTCTTGGAATAATAAATTAATTTTATTTTTTATAAATAATCTTATTTCATTATTTATTTAATTTTAAAATATATGAAAATTTAAAAATTATATTTTAATCGTGTTATCTTTATTTAAATCAAATAAAATTTATCTCTGAATTTGAATTTTTTATTATCACTTAGTATGTTATTTTTAAATTAAAAACATATCCATATATTTTGATTGGAAATGCCTTAAAGTTTTTAATTTTTTATCAAAAAATTAAAATGGGATATTTAAGCTATATACTTTAGTACTGAATTAAACTTCTATGTCTTTTTTCAATTTTCATTTCATTTTTCTTAGATTTATTTATTCAATCATTTATTTATTTGTTCAATAAAGTTTTTGGTAAAAAAAAAATCCAAATGGATTATCTATTAATTTGAAATGTTTATTATTTTAAATATTGTATTTAATTTTTTAAAATTAATTTTAATTTTAAAAATTTAAATGATAATTTATTTTTATTTTTATTTACATTTTTACGTTACTTACTTTTAATATTTGAGACTATTATAAATAATTTTTTTAAAAACCTTAAAAGATAAAATTTTCAACACTAATTAGTTTTATGATAATTATTCCATACATTATTGGTGGAGTTTTTTTTACTCCACAAATTGTGTTAAGATCATGACATATGTTCTATAAAAATATTAAAAAATAAAAATAAACAAAATAAGATATGTTTTATGATTCTAACTCCGCTTGTGGAGTAAAAAAACTTCACCGGTGGTGTATGGAATAATTATTCTTAATTTTATAAGATTAATTTAGAATCAATTAAATTCAAAACTTAAAAATAAACCTATTTAAAATATGCAGCATTAACCAATAACTTATTAATGATTAATGAAGTAAGAATTATTTTCATTAAAATTATAGCTATTTAAATGATTTGTAATATTTAATTTTTCTATAATTTTTCAAATTATTTTCTAATTTGTGTATTTTGTATATGAATCAAATTTTTTTAATACATTATTCAACATGTATTTCAAAATAATTTTTTTAAATTCTATTTTTATTTTTTAAAAATTATTTTAAATTAAAATTATTATCGTGCATCTCAAAGAGTTTAAATCTAGTTAAATATAAAACTTGATGTACCAAAAAAAATTAAATATAAAACATGGGCTTTTGATATAAAAATCGGACAATAAATTCAATTCAATAACGTCACGATCCAAATGCGAAATGAATTTTATTATTATTATTAGAACCGATTTGATTCAAAACTTCCGATTCAAATAGATTTTTCAATATTTTTTATTTTTTCTCATTCCTACAAATTTTAGATTGGATTTATTCTTCCTTTATAAATTTTTGCATTTTTTTTATTTTACTTTATTCGTTGTTTGATCGATAATTTTGAGTGTGACAGTCTCATTTAAAATTATTATTTTATAGATTATCCTAACTTTTTTTAATTTTGTAAATGATAATAAAAATTATCATATGTTTTTATTATATATTAATTTATTAATTTTTTTACAATATATTCTAATAAAATACATGATGTCACATAATTTTGATATAATTTATTAGAACTAGTTAATTGAGAAAATTGTTTGATGTTAACTAGTTGATAGTGGATAAATTGTTAAATAATACTATGATTTTAAGAAGAAAATGTCACAATATAAATTTACATAAACTTAATAATCTTACTATATTAATTTCTTAAAGATTAAGAAGTGTTGGCTCCATTTGTCTCAAAGTGTTTGCTCTTGCCTTAGTCTTTTCAAAATAAAAAAAAATTTATCATCATAATTCCAGATATATCAAAAAATTGTTCTTCCTTCAAATAAAAATGTATTTTTCTAGTTTAAACTTAAATGAAAAATACTAACAAATCCTAAGAATAGAAAAGATATTTATGCAAACAAATTCTATAGTATGGCTTTCTTAGTAAACAAAACTCTTAGTAGTTAATTAAAAATATAAATAATGAGTTCTTCTAATGATTGGGTTATATGATAATAGACCTTTTTTTTTAATTTCTTAACCTTAATTTTTTCCCACTAAACACATGAAAAAATATTTCATTTAATTTATTAAGAAAATGCCCTTATAGATTGATCAAATATTTCAAGCATTAAAAAAAAAAACTTTATATTCTAAGTCTTTTTTTTAAAAAAATAAAATATTGTAAGTTTATCTGATTAATTTAATATGTCAACATATTTGAAGATATCAGACTAACTATCAATTTTATTTCCATCTTGCCCCTAAAGGAATGCTTCAATGGCATTATTTTTTTAAAGATTAAAAGCTTTTTTTTTATGATAAAAGACTAGCAGCTAATTTCATGAAAAAATTATCGAAGTTTAAAATCCTAATTCCTTCTAAAATATGTATCCAAATTCCCTGGCAATATGTAACCAAAAAAAAAAAAGTCCCTGGCACTATAAAAAACAAGACATGTTCTAAAAAAATCGAAACTCCATTAACAGCAAATCGAACGAAAATCTTACTGCGACAAGAAAAACGTGAGTCCCACTGTTTCTTTACTGCTTGTCGAAGCCGGAAAAAAGAAGCTAAAGCCAAAGCCAAATCCTCTCTTTTTTATTTCTCTTCGAGACAGGCATTAATATAAAGCCAAAATCTCTCCCTTTCGCTCCCTCCTTCCTCCTCTCTCTTGAAAAGAAGCAGAAGAGAAACAGAAGAGAAAGAGACTGAGATCTGACCCATCTCTCTTTCCTTTGCCAAAACTCTTAAATTTATTTTAGACCCTTTTTCTCTGAAAGGGTCTTCTGCTCTGTTAATCCCTCTAAAAGGGTAACATATAATCTTTCTTTCATATTATATGTTTTTGTTTCTGGGTTTTTGTTTTTCATTTGATCTGTTGACTTTTTCATTCCATTTTTTGAAAATTCGTAGTTTTTATCATTATTTCTTAATGTTTTGCATGTTAATTTTCTTCATAGATAAATGCTTGATCTTGTGTTATAACATGCTTTTATTAATTTGATGTGCTTCGTTTTATTTAATTGTTCATCTGGATATTGCCTTAATTTTGTTTATTTTAGTTGATCAATCTTGTATTTCTGTTGTACAAGCACACAATTTGATATTGGTTGTAAAGATCCCTGTAGAATATGAGAAAAAGTTGAAGGATTTCTTTGAAATTCTTCTGTTTTTCTCTTTCTTTTTATCTAATTGAGAAAACTAGCTAAACATCGATTTATGTTTGTCTACTTCAACTTTTATTGGTAAACCTTTATTTTTTTTAATTTTGTTTATTTAATATGTTGTTTCATTTATGTTAATCAGGTGTCCGGTTTTCCAGCTTGTTAACTCTAATCCAGTTGATAAAATCTAGCAAAACAAATTGTTTTAATTGATATATATATATATATATATATTTGTTTCATAAATGAAATGGTATTTATATTATGGTTGGATAATGTTGTATCTTAATATTTGTTTTCGGTTTTTTTTCAGGTTATTTTTTGTGATTAATGGGTGTTGCGGTTGTGGGATCAGACATGGCACAACTATCTGTTGACAAAGTAACTGAAGTAGACAAATCATTTCTGCATGATAAGGAAAATGGGAAACTAGACAAGGATCCAGTTCATAATGAGCCCATTAAAGTCGGTTCCCATGGTGAGGAACCAGTTAAAGGAGAAGAGAATAATGCATCTGTTCCCTACTTTCCGAAGGATGCAATTAATGAGTGGCCTGCACCTAAGCAGATCCACTCTTTCTATTTTGTCAGGTATCGCCCTTATGATGATCCGAAGATAAAAGCCAAAATTGACCAGGCTGATAAAGAGATACAAAAGTGGAATAAAGTCAGGTTTCAGCTTACTGATGAATTAAAAGCGAAGAGGGTGAGTGCTATTTAATTTCGATTATATGTAAAGCATCGTTGTTGATGTGGAACTAGCACAATAAAGACATAATCTCATCTATTACATGTCCAATATGACATCCTGTTTGTTAACCACTAGTTGTCATACTTTGTGATATTTATTTATCCTATCCCGTTTTGATTTTCATTGGTTCCTATAGATTAGGTGGCACTAATGCTGTGACGAGTTTTTAGAAATATTTTTGAATGCAATTGGATATGATTTTTCTGAATGTTGGAAACTAAGTCCTTGAGCATGTAATAACAATTACACATATGCTATTGTTATTTTTCAGTGGTGTAGAATATTATTTTGGTATATCGATTCCTTATGGTTTTATTTGCCTTAAAATGTTGAGCCAAATTCTGAAAGAAGTTTAAAATAATAATGCTGCCATCTAGCCCTAATGTCATTGTCAATTACTTTTTAAAGTATTATCTTTATGTTAATGCAGTCAGATCGAGCAGAGTTGCTTTCTCAAGTGAAAGCCCTGAATATTGATTTTGAGCAATTTAAGGCGATTTTTGGTGAGAAAAAGAAGGAAATGGAACCACTGCAGCAGGCTTTGGGCAAGCTTCGCAATAATAACAATGCTGGTGGTCGTGGTGGTATATGTTCATCTGAGGAAGAGCTCAATGATATTGTATGGAACTGTAGTAAACCATGACTGGATTGAGATTTATCATTTGTTTTCTGCTGCAGTTAATGCCTTGCTTTACTCTTTTAGTCATTTCTTGGAGATTGATAAATTGCAGATCCATAGCTTGCAATACCGCATTCAGCATGAAAGCATCCCACTGGCTGAGGAAAAGCAACTACTTAGAGAAATCAAACAACTAGAGGGAACCAGGGAAAAAGTTATTGCTAATGCTGCAATGAGAGCAAAGATTCAAGATTCATTGGGTCAGAAAGAAGCCATTCAAGATCAGGTTAAGGTAAGAAACCTCTATTTTGCACCTTTTATCTACCAGAGTTTGCTTTTCCCCTTCCCTGTATTAATATACACTATTATCATTTTACACTAATAACCTTGCTATATTTGTTTTATTGTAGCTTATGGGGGTTGATTTGGATGGAGTAAGGAAGGAACAGCAAGCAGTCTGGTCCAAAAAAAATCAAATTAAAGAAAAAGTGAAGGCAATAGAGAGTAAAATTGACTCTTTACAGGAGGAGCTGACAGCTGTGACACAGAAGAAGGACAAAGCCTATGAAACCATTCAGGAACTGAGGAAACAACGTGATGGGGGGGTATGCCTTTTCTTTGCTTGAAAACTCAAATCTCTGTTTCGTATGCATACATGCCATATTCAAATATTCATTTATACATGAATAGATATGGTCATTTCAGATAATCTTGTGTGCATTGAGGCTTTTGAGTTGATGGTCTGGCCTTAGATTGATCTTGTTCTTTCTTTAAAATATTTTTTTGGTGAGACGATGTCAACTTTTTGTTCAGTTTGCTTGCAACTTCTGTAGCCCCTTCATCTTCTCTTTCTGTCTGGATGTTCATATATAGATGCATTTTTCTATGGTCCTTGGAAGGACTAGGTCTCTCTTGCATTGAGATGTAGTAATTCTTGGTGCTGCATATGGAGTCTTGATTAATTTTAACATTTCTTTTTCGTCTCTTTTTTGACGCTGTGTTGTCATGATTGTGATAATATTATATGTGTCTTGATGCAAGATGTATTTCCTCTTTTTTCATAATGAAATTTTTTTACATTTTTGCATATCTGTGATGGGGGATGAATAAAACATGCTACCGTTTATCCTTTACTGGATCAGGTGGCATGTTCTTGGAGTCCTGTTGATTCTTTGCTGTCATGCATTAGAAGAGATTGCTAGCACATGCATTCAGGCATGCACATATAAATACCTTGCTGTGTAGATGAACATCCGTTGTCTTTTCTGTTTTGAGAACACCTTGCTGGCCTGGTATTATGTACAAGTTGTGTAAGGAGAAGCAATGTGGTTTTTTTGTGTGTGATTAAGTTGGTTTTAACAAAGTTACACTTTGTGATTTTCATACGTGAGTTTTGAATACTTGGGTGCTTTTACGGTGAACAAAAGTGTGTGTGTGTGCGTGTGGTTTTTTTTTTTTTTGTAACAATCAGAAATTCATTTGCACATCATTGATCAGTGCAGGAGGCCATTGTTTTATACTATGATGAAACTCTTAGGCTCACAAGTATGTCATATGAATTACTTTATATCCCTGTTTGTGTTCACTTTTATGGGACTGTAACTAGTAATGACGCCTTGCTGCTTCAGTGCACAAGGACAAGGGAGAGCATAAGGGAAACAGTGGCTGATGAAGTATAGTAACAACATAACCTTGTCATAATGCTTGTGTATCTAAAAATAGATTCCTTTTGAAAGCTTCTTTGCCATCATCATTCATGCTAGAATGTAGATTGATAAATTGTTTGAGCAAAATCCTTGGTTTATTTATACTTTATGTGGTTTATTTATAAATTGTGCTTTTCATTTCTTCCGAAATTCCTTGAGCATTCTAATACTAAGCACTTTTTATGATTACTGTTATTTTTCATTTTTTCAGAATGCTTACTTTTACCAGAGCCGTTCACTCTTGAACAAAGCCAAAGATCTAGCTGCAAAGAAAGACATAAAGGCCCTTGGGGAGCTTTCGATTGCAGAGGTTTGTTGAGACTGCTGATTAATCTTACATCCAGAGTATCTCATGTGCTCTAGTATTGCGCTACTCTCTTTTATATTGCTTTAGATTGAGAAGGGTGTTTTTTTTTCAAAACTTTTAGGTTGAGAAGTTTATGGCTCTCTGGAGTGGTGATAAAGCCTTCAGGGATGATTATGAGAAAAGAATTTTGCCTTCCCTGGACAGTCGACAATTGAGTAGGGATGGTCGGATAAGGAATCCTGATGAGAAACCTCTGGTTGTACCAGAGGCACCTGTTCCTTCTGAAACTGAAATGATTCCGAAACCTAGTGTCAGACAACCGAAGGAAGAAGCCAAATCCTCACCCCAACCAGATATTAAACTCCCGAGAAAAGTTCAGAAAGATGCCGAGACGAAAGGGGGGGAGTCAAAATCGTCTCCGGAGAATGGTGTTGTAGCAGAGAAAGAGATTTCTGGATCAGGCGAGTTGCAAAAGGACACTTCTGCAGACAAGGAAGTTGAGGCAGTGAAACTGAAAGAACTAAAGAGAGAAGAGGAAATAGTAAAAGCAAAGCAAGCCATGGAAAGGAAGAAGAAGTTGGCTGAGAAAACAGCAGCCAAAGCAGCTATAAGAGCTCAAAAGGAAGCTGAAAAGAAGCTCAAGGAAATTATCTTCTTCTTTATCTTGTTTTGCTTCTTCATAATAAGTTTACTGGTCGAAACTGATAGTCTTCTGATTTTTTTTCAGGAGCGTGAAAAGAAAGCGAAGAAGAAGGCAGCAGCATCTACAACTGTTGTAAATCCCGAGGAACCAATTGGAGCTGTGGCAGAGGCTTCAGAATCAGAGAAGATTGATGTTAATGCTGATGCTGATGCTCCTGTTCCTGCTCCTGTTTCAGTGAAAGATAAAGTACAAAAGGAGAATACTATTAGGTCTAGAAATCGAACTAAAGGACCTCAGTCGCTTCCAAGAGCCATCCTGAAACGTAAGTCAACCAACTACTGGATATGGGCTGCCCCTACTGCGTTGGTGGTGCTGATACTTCTGACAATGAGTTACTATTATCTTGTCTAAGTTATCTTGACTGGACTTGAGAGTTATGTATGGACAACTTTTCTGGTTGATCAACATTCGAATAGCTAGGTCCATAGTGGCAAAATTTAGTTAATTTTGTTCTTTGCTTCCCACGGGGGGGTGGACTAAAAACTCATAATGTTGGTGGTAGTTCGGTCTGAATGCTTACTGAGGCCAAAACTATGCAGTTATGATTTGGTTGGTATTATTTTCAAAATTTTGACTTCTATCAATTTGAGAATTTCATGAGAGGCCTTTATAGGGAGTTGTTGTTCTTGTAGCTTGTCCATAATTGAGATAGATCCTAAACGAACGAAGGGGGTAAAGCTGTACTTGGTTGATGGGTTTTCTGGCTTGAAGTTTTCAGTAGATAGAAAGCTATAACAAAAACTTAATGCTATAACAAAAACTTTCTCAAGCTTTTGTTAACAAGCCTTGTTTTGGTCTGTCATTTTCTTCGGTAGCACCATTGATGTTCGACCGTCAGTTTTTGTTTTTGGCATTGAATCAAGAAAGTTTCATTACAAGCCAACAGGTGTTTTTAACCAAAAGAACTTTGATAAGCAGAGGAACAAGCTTGAGAAAGTTTTATAGCAATACAGGAAGAATTGAAGGTTGGATTTGTATTTTATCTTGGCTATCAGTAGCTGTTAAAATCTGATGGGAATGGTAACTTAAGAGATGGAATACGTATTTGTTCAAAGAGTAGTAGGGTTATTCATTGCCTAGCAATTACTCAATTAAGGATGATACATTATACAAAGTAGGATGAATCCCGATGGCAAGCTGAAGCCTAAAAGCTACAATGATGGTATTTGGACTACTACAAATACTAAGCTGATTGAACTACTACATTTCTTTTCATTTGTCAAAGACTACTAAGAAATCCCATCTCTTGAATAGTTTGCCATGATCTGGATAAACCATGGAATTGGTGGCTTATTGATCTCTTGCACTCCTCCCAGGATCTGAACAACATGCCCCATGGATGGCCTATTTTGCTCTGCATCTTGAATGCACCAGCATGCTACTCTACAAGCTCTGATGACTTCCTTTAAATTTGCATTCCCCTGCAGCTTGGAATCTAGCAAACTTAGTGCATCTGCTCCATTGCTTATGCAGTCTGCAGCGCGAGCTGGGAAGTAATTTTCTGTCCCATCATCTCTAATCTCCCAGTTTCTTCTTCCTGATATGATCTCCAAAAGCAACATCCCATAGCTGAAAACATCAGATTTTGGAGTGATTGGTTCACCTGAAATCATTTCAGGTGCAAGGTACCCTCTGGTTCCTTTCATTGTGGTCAACACGCGACTGATATCCCTGCCTAACAGCTTTGCAAGGCCAAAGTCTGAAAGCAAAGGATTATAGTCAGCATCAAGCAGAATGTTCTCAGGTTTGATATCACAATGAATGATGCATTCTCTGCACGCATCATGGAGATAGGCTAATCCTCGAGCTATTCCCACAGCAATATGATACCTTGTTTTCCAGTCCAGGATCTTTGAATCCTCATAAAACAGATGACTGTCCAAGGAACCATTTGGCATGTAATCATATACTAGAAACCTCTTGATGCCTGTCACGCAGAACCCCAGAAGGCGAACGAGGTTAACATGATGGATTGTCCCAGTGGTGCTCACTTCAGTGCGGAACTGCTTCTCTTCTTGGTCTTGGCATTTGAGACTCTTTACAGCTATGGCTGCTGAATTCGGAAGTATTCCTTTAAAAACAGAACCAAAGCTTCCTTCACCTAATTTTTCTGAAAAATTTTTTGTTGCACTCTTTAAATCACTGAACTTAAAGAGAATCAAAACATTGTCAGTTGATTTAGTATTAGAGAAATTTGCCCTCCTGCGTGTTGAAACAAGGAGTCCCAAGATGGCAATCAAAACTAGCATTGCTGCAGCTGCACTAAGAATGATCCACAAAGCTGGCTGCTCTGTCATTGGAAGCCGGACATGTAGATCTCTTCCCAGATTGTCACCATATGAGAGGTACTGGATGTTCAACAAATCTCCTCGCCATATGGTACAGTTTCCATCATAGGCATATGCAGTACAAGAGCAGTCTCTTAAGCAGGCTGATTCACACTCATCCGAGCTCTTATTATTTGTCAACAACACTTCATATGATGGTAACCGAATATTTTGAATGAGTTGGAAGCCGTCTTTCACACCACTGTTGCACTGCAATGGAGTTCTTCTAATACAACCATTTGTGTAGTTACCTATACTCCATTCCTCCGGAACTTTACGTTCAAATCCAGGCAAGCATCTGCATGTAGGCAAACTGAACTGGTTGCAGGCTCCATATAATCCGCAGAAAGCATAGATTTCGCATTTTTCCTTTGGTTTTGCCCAAATTAGTTTCCATGTCTGAGAATCATCTTGCCATTTGAGTTGCTGCAGCTGCCCGGATACATCCATCACAAATCTGACAAGAACTGAAGAGTTGGTAACTGTGTAAATGTAGAAGTTTTCTTTCTCATTTGACACATAGTTGACAGTTGCATAGTCGATAGCTACTGTCTCAGTACTAAAAGAAGAAACTCTTTCTAGCCACACTCCACAAGTCCAGTGCCTTTTCCCATTCTTAAGAATATGATACAGGCTTGTTCCATTGGTGTCTAGCCCCAGGGAAAATGGTCCTGGGGCAGGATCAGTTGAATTGCGCCATGAAATGTATGTTTGCCTTTTCTTGGTCATCTTATCTATCCCAAGCTTGGCACCAGCCAACCAAGTATCAGTGGGGTGGTCAAAGCTTTGCCATACTATGACAGAAGGGTTTGAACTATTTCTCAGAACAAGATTTCCACTGTTCTCAAGAAATGCAACAGTGGGATTCATGGAGTTCAAGGATGACTCAGTTGACCAAACTGGGATTTCAGATTGGTGGTAAAGGACAAGGTTACCCTTCTCGGAGAGTTGAAGTTTTGAAGTGGAAAGATCAAGGACTGGCTTATCTCTATTAGCCACCCAGACCACAGTTTGAACTGGGAGTTTCTTGTACCAGATGCCTACATAGTAGTTTGTGGAGTTACCTGGCTTAAAGAAACCAAGTTCAAACCTTCCATTTTCTGAGGTGATAGTTTGGTTTCCAGAGAGTGATTGGCCTGGATAAATGGTTTTCATTTCAGTGGACAGATAGGTCTCAAATGAAAGAAAATAAAGGATCAGAAAATGAAGGAGGAGAAGCTTTGTTCTGTTTCCCATAGGAGGAAAAGAAAGGCGAATATGGCTGCAATATGTAGGGTAGAAATTTAGTATGGCTTGTTCTTGAATGAAGTATTGCAATCACGCCTGCTTTTATACACTACCAATTCGTAGAAGACACGTTCTGTATGAAATAACCCTTTTTAAATTTATTTTAATTTCATCTATTTATTTATATTTTATTTTATGTAAAAGAAGAACTTGGCTCTGACGGTATTTAAAATTTTAATTTAGAAATATATATTTTTAAGTTAGGATCGATGATGGTAAAGTGCAACAGTAAAAGTTATTTTTTTTTATGAGTTAACAACTTCATTAATGCAAAAAAAAATTATGTACATATAATTCTCCTCAGATTTCATAATGTAAAAATTTTGTACATTGAATTTCTCATTTTTTTAATCTATGATTCAAGTTAAATTTTGAGATCATCAATCTTAAAATTGATTTAAATATCACCGAACAATTATTTGACCATGGTGAAATTCTCAAACTATACTCCTACATGCTTAGTTACATATTGGACAGCAATATACCGGAGAAAACAGTAGCAGCAAATGTACTAAAAATCCTTGCGAACTTGATTAAAAATAACTTGATACATAAACTTAAATATATCAATTTTTTTCAAAAATTGATACATACAATATGATATTACCAATATGGTATCTATAAAATTGCTTTGAAGCTTCATCGTTGTCATGTTATAATAATGCCCTTTTTCTGCATTAATTACGCTAAGAGTTGTATTAAATAATTACACAAAAAGTGTACAATTTAATGAATCATGTAGTTTGTGAAGCCCATTTTTTGGGTGATCTTTTCGTTGCATGCAACTTAAAAAGAAAAAAAAGCACTTTTCTACATGACCTTTTCAACCGCTATTTCAAAGCTACTTTGGATTGTGTGGACTAGATCTGCTAAAGGGCCCATCTATCCGTTTAAATTCGAAAATCTGTTTGCATTTGATTGAGTTTGGACAAAAATATTTGATGAAAAAACGGATTTGAGTAAAATTTTTAAGTCTATTTAAAAATTGGGTCGGGCCTCGGGCTTGACTTTCAAAGCCTGGGCCCGACCCGAATTAAATATATTATATTATATTTATATATTTATTTAGCATAATATAATTTTTATATATAAAAAAATATTATTGATTAATAAAACATGATTATAAATATTTAATATGAAAATTGACATATAAATTTTGACAAATTAAATTAAAAATTAAAGGAAATAAATAATTAAATAATTAAAAATTTGAAAAAATAAAAAAAATTATATTTAGACTGGCTCAGACTTATGACACAAAAACGGGCTCGGACTAGAATAAAAAAATTTGTCTAAATTACGGGTCGGGCCGGACTTGAATATCAATTACAATTTTTATTATTTGTCATGGGTCCGACCTGAACTCGACCCGAATCCGCCCATGATCAGGTCTAGTGTGGACATGATAAAATGGATTATCCCAACTGAAAACTGAAACTTGGGTATTATTTTAATTAAGCGTGTGGAATGTGCTTTGAAAATTCTATTAGATTGTCACGGCTCGAATAATGAAAGCAGACAGCAAAAAATTGACAGAAGTCAATTAGTAATTTGAGTGTTGAATGGTTCTTGATTGGAGTACTGACAAGGCGTCATGTCTTTGGTTACTGCTTGGTTTTTGTCCTAACGCGTTTTACACCAAGTTTGGGTTAGGCCACTTTTTATACCTCAAATAAGGGGCCAAATGTGAAAACTAAAATTTGTCATTAGTTGTTGTCGAGGTCCTTTTCATTATTCTTATTTAATTATGTAAATACGTGTTTTACGGAACGAATCTCTTCATTACTTTTTATTTGAGAAATTTTTATTAAAATTTTTTATGTATAAGCCAACAATATCTTGAAATTTTAAGATTCTATATTTGAGTACTATGAATTTGAGTTAATTTAATTATTTATTAGTTTAATTAGTTATAATTATTTTTTATTTTATCTAGTTGAGTAAATTGATTTTTATAATTATCTATTCATAACTTTAATAGAAGTCTACTGCTAATAAAATTTTTTATACATATGAGATCTAATTATATATAAGTTATGAATCTTGTATATTTAAATAGAGATTAAAGATTTATTAAAACATAATAAAGCCAAATTAAACTTGTATTGAACTATTTTTTGAGTTGAATAAAGTGATGGCACAAGGGGAGCTTAAGTGAAACATGCCAAGATACTTTTTTTCATCACTTTTTAATATAATAATTATCCTTATTAATACTTGTTTTAGGGGTTAAACCCTTTCATTATTTTTCAACATGTTCATCTATACATTTTAACATTTACTAGTATGATACCCGCCCATTGCTGTGGGAACAGGGAGAGAAGGGATGAGATAGGGTGAAACTTAAAAAGAAAAATGCATGTAGTAATAGTTCTGAAAAAAATGTAACAAAAAAATTCTGAAAAAATGTAACAAAAAAATTCTGAAATGTACATTAAAATTATTAAAGATCTTTTGAAGGATTTAAGAAAGCAAAAAACAATATCTATTTGCAAATAAGATTCATGTCGCGGAAACTTCATCACAAGAGTGTGTGTGTGTATATAGTGCATCCACATTGGACTTTTAAAGTGCTTTTTAATGATGTTGTAAAGTATACATTTTAAATTTAACCTAAATGCAATAAGAGACTTAAAAGATTTTATTTTATTACATTCAACTCTCAAAAAACCAAAATAAATTTGTATTCCTCTTAATTAATCTATCAGCATATTATAAATTTTTTTGCTACATGAAAATGTAATATTATCAATCTAAACTTTTAATTTTTAATGTTGAACTCCTATAATTTACTTATATGTATTTTGATTTTAGGAAGAGAATTTAAAATGTAAAATTAAACAACGCTTTCATGGATTTAAAGTTTGCAATTCATAATATCAAGGATAATGGTTAAAACTTAAAACATGCCCTCATCACAAATTGCTGCCCTATGGAGTCTAGAATCTAGTAGATTCAGTTAATGCAACTGGAAAATAGCAACATCATTTACTCAAATGTTTTCAATTTACATGTATGAACAGATGTTATGTTAATTTCATTAATTTAATCGAAGTTCTCTATTCAATTTCTACAACCATACCAACATTGGAGAATAAACATAACATTTAACAAATAACCTAATCTGAAACATAACAATCCTATTAGATGAACAAATAATGCCATAACCAAATACTAAGTGGAACCAAGATAGACCACAACCAAAGGGAGTGCCAAGATCAATACTAAATGAGATCAACACAGACAACAACAAAACGAAGCACCAATATAAATCGCAAGTCTCTTCGTCACCAAGGGGAAATTTAAAAGAACAACAAATTAGAAACACCTCCCAAAAAGGCTTTTACTTGCAATCATAACAAATTAAATTACCATGATACTGAGAACAAATGAATGAAATGACATTATATATCAACAAATAACGCAAGAAGAAGGGCAATAATGTAAGAAAGATAAGCAAAGTGCAAACCTAGGTCTCAAAGAGGCGTGCAGCTAGAGTAGACCAAACAAACCACTACCAAAAGACAAATATGGTCACAAATAAGATTATTCATAATTAGTTAGTTAAATTCAAATTTTATAATATGTCATAACTATATTTTAATAACTCGAGCAAAAGAATATAAGCATAATTAGTTAAATTCAAGTAGAACCTGCATGTTCCATATATATATATATATATATATATATATATATATATAAATATATATAAAGCAGTGCAATCCCTTCAGTAAGACAGTAATGACTTTTAAGTCTCACTCATTGCATTGATTATCATATCTACCTATGTTCTTCAATTTCCTGTAACATGATATATATATACATATACATGTTGCGCTCTAAGACCTATACCGCAAGTATACGGGTCGCGACAAGTAATAAAGTAATGAGTAGAGTATCGTTCCCATGAGGATTAGTTAGAATTTCTATAGCTAAGTACTAAAATTGGTCATTCTAAGTTTATTCAAGCAAATGAACCTTTTTTGGAAGTCAATTAACTACTAAAAGCATTAAAATAAAACCTAAACTAATATTAGAAATTAAATTAAAGCACATGAAAACTAAATTGCAAGTTAAGAGCAATAAAAAAAATAAAAATGCAAACTAAATTAAAGCAAAGCAAAATTAAAATGCAACTAATTTTACGGAACTTGAAATTTAAAAAGATAAAAAAAATTCAAAACACATGAAAATTGAGTACCTAATTAATTAAATATTACTATAACTAAAGAAATAAAAAAATGCTCTAATTAAACTAAAACCATTTTAAGGTAATAAACTAATTAACTAAATAATAAACTAAATTAATAAACAGGTTTAATATACTACTAACAATAAAATTAACAAAACAAATTTTAAAGTTGCCAGCCCTTCCCACACCTGCCATGCCTTCAAGTGTTTCAGTACAGCCACTCACATGCCAGCCCTTCATGCCTGCCACGCCTTCAACTCTGCTCTGCGTCCTCCAAAGAGTGAAAATGGTCCATGCACCTTCAGCGGACAGCTACACCGCAAGCTTCAGGCCACGTTTCAAACCGCCCAGCTTACAGCCAAGCCACGTCCAACAGCCTTACACGCACATGTTTCTCCAGCCATCTCGCTCTTCTACTATAGCCCTAATGACAGCAGTGTGTCACGCAGCAGCCTCCACGTTTCTGTAACCAATGTCTCCAGTAGCAGCCACGAAATGCACCGCTTCAGTCCTCACGCACTACCAGTCAGCTGCACTAAGCCTCGCCATGCCCAACACCTACCACTGCACTGCGCGCCCAGCTAGCGTCATGCCAGCACGCGTTGGCAGGTTCTTGCCTTCTACAACCCTCGGCAAGCTTCAGCCATTCTTAAACCAAACTGGTACAAGAAACCGAGAAACAGAGGAAGAAACAGCAGCGCAGGAAACTCACAAAACTACAAAGTTTATTAAAATTTTACTTAAATTAACTACTACCTAATCTAATATAAAGACACACAATAAAAGCTTGTAAGATTAACATAGAAACTGATTTCAAATTAAGAAGAAACCACAACTCAAACCTTAAAACAGAACATGAAGAATACTACTTGTATTATCATTCGATACCAAATTGTTTAAATAAAACCAACTTTAAAAGCTTTCTAAACAAATGTAAATATCTCTAAATTAAAAACATTAAAAGAAAGTACTTAGAAGAAAGTTTAAACTTAAAACAGTAGCTAAATTGAAGAAAACGAAATAACTTGAAGCAGAAACGATGAAGAGAGGGCTGCTGTCACTCAGCTTTCTACTCCACCCTTGTGCTATTAAACCTAATAATCAAATGTTGCTCCCAATCTACTAAAAGAAAAATTGCAGAAGAATTGTGAAGACCAGCTGTTGTCACCCCAGCCTCTCACCACCCTTTTTAAGCCTATTCTATTGCTGAAAATTAAAGCCTAAAACAACTAATCATAAACTAGAGAAAGCAGTAAATAAATTTGTAGTAAAGGTTGAAGAAGAATGCTGCTGTCACCAGCCTCCTCTCCATTCTACATTGTGCGGCAGCTTCATCCTTTTTATTCACTAGGGTTCTTCAGGGGCTTTGGCCTTTAGTCTCTACGGGCTGGACTCTCATTTTTCTTTTGTGCTTGTTGAAGTCAACTTCAATGAATATGTTGTGAGCTTGCATGAAGAAAGGTCAAGCTTGTGGGTTTCGTATTTAAGATGAGTTTAAATAATGTTTGGGTTTTATGTGAGAATGGGATATGTTTAAGTGAGTTATGGTGGGGTAATGGTTAAAGGCTTTTTTTCTTTAAAGGTTTGGAAAATTGGTTTAGGTAAAGTTTTATGGTTTAAAACTAATTTAGGGGTAAGGTGATGAGAAATGGGTTTAGGGTTTGGGCAAGTTTAGGGATTTAAGGATAAGGTTAAGTTGAGGGTCTAAACACTAAATCCAACAATTTTTCCTTGACTTTCTTGTCATTTTCTTGATTTCCTCATCATCCTCAAATTTCCTATACATGAAAACAATTTAATTAAATTAGGAAGAAAATACCTTAAAATTCCAAAATTTAATCAAAATGGAGGTAATAAAATACTCTAAAAATGTATATTTTAGAGACTTATCAATACACACACATATATGAGGAAATGATGAATATCTATTGCACCTTGGAATTGAGCAAAAAATAAAATAAAATAAACATCAACTTTGAACATTATTTTAACAAATGGACATTCATTGTTCACATATAAATCAAAGGCCAAGGAAAAAATTAAGTGAACTGAAATATGACAGAGGTCCTAAATTAGAGTAGTAGCCAACTGAAGACTAAACTATGATAAATGGATCAATTCCATCTATTTCACCCTTTTTTCTTCATTCTTGTTAAACTGGACAGAAAGTTGAATACAAACATAAGGGTAATGAGCCACATTCTTTTCATAAAAACAATTCAGAAAGCGTGCAATGAGTATATCTCATATGTGTTCAAAAAGCTAAAACCTAACATCTGTGATTCACATTGAGGATTTACAATCTCAAGCAACAAAAAATCACAACAATTAGTTTATAATGCAACAAATTTAAACACTTTCCACTACCACAATCATTTGAAACAAACAAATGTGACTATTCGAACAACATTAGATATCAATACCAAAATCACATCTTTCTCATTAAGACTAATAACCGTACTCCTTTTGAATAATAACATAGTCAAGAAGGAATAAATTTCTTAACAATTTCACAATCAACAATTAATCCATTTCATTATCCACAGCCTATTACCAAAGTCAAGCAAAAGTCACAAACTTTATAACTCAAAAAAAAAAGCATTAACTAAGCCTATCAAGAAAAACCCATAAAATTCCTCGATAATTTAACAATCAACAATTAACCCAATTCATTATCCACTACGAAGTACTAAAAATCGATCTAATGCAACCATTTTTTAAGCTTTAAACCCAATAATAATCATCATAAACCAAAAAAAAGCCCTAAAGAAACCCTCACAAGTAAAAAATCAAGCAAACTTGACAGCCAAAATAACAATTTCTTGCAAAGCTTGCATAGCACTTTCTAACCCAGCCACCTAATTCCATTTAACATGAGGCTTTTCCCTAATAGTAGCCGAATTAAGCCCAGCTCTCAACTTAGCCTATTCTGGATCCTCCCCATCACCGCCTTCTCCTCCACCATTACCATCCTTGGGCTTAAGGACGTGTGGCGACAGAGCACCCCTATTAAAAGCAGCTTTAGGCCCACCTTCATTGAGAACGTTGCACATCTTCTCGGCAAGGTGTAATATTCGATGAATTTTTGGATAATTGCTTCCTTGATTTTAGGGTGGAAAACTATGTTTGAGCGAAGGAGAAAGTAGAAGTAAAGGATTAATGAGAGTAGCCATGGAACGTGGAGTGAAAAAGAAAATAGTTGGTAGTGGCGTAGTGGTGAAAAGGATAGAGAAGAAGACAAACACGTGATAGAGGGAAAAGAAACAGAGAAGGTCGGCGGGAGCACATCGCAAGGAAGAAAGAGAAGAAGAGGGAGAAAGGGATGGCCAAGGAAAGAAAAGGGGGAGCAAGTACACACGCTAGATCAAGAATAAAACACAAATTCTGCGTGGAAATTACATCCCAACCAAAAACTAATAAACAAAAGGCAAACAAAGGAAGGTTAAACTGTGGTAAAAGAATGGTAAAAAACGTGGCAAAAGGTGGTGAAGCATAGCTCTACAACTTTTATTATTTTGATTTGTGTGAGATCTAATTATAGATTATGTTTTCATTCTTTTTCAATTCAAATATGAGAGATTATCCACAACCCTTGCATGAATTTTTTATGATGAATTAATTTTGATTGCTTAGGGCTTGTTTGGGATCAATTTTGTTTTATGTTTTATGTTTTTGTTTTCAAATTCTTGCAACATACAACAGGAATTGTGTTTGGCAAATTAATTTTGTTTTAAAATTTCAGAAATGGGTAACAAAATTTCGGAAAATTTCGAAAATTGTAGGAAACAACGTTTTTCTGTTTCTTACGATTTCCAAAACATTTTGACAACATGTTTCTTGAAAAAACACGGAGTGAACAGTACATTTTAATGAGGTCCTCCATTCGAGCTCCACCAACAACGTATTTTTCTTTTTTTTTTTTCACCTGTGACAGCAAAACACAACCACCTTTTTTTTCTTTCATCGTTCTTTTCCTTTCCAGCAGCTTCTCCTCCATTTTTTTTTGCTAAGCCAAAAATTTATTAATGGATAAAAGATAATCCTGCAGGACCAGGATGATTAAAGAGTGCACAGCCAAAGGTAAAACCAAAACCAAACTCAAACTAACAACAAATAAACAGGGCTGAAGGAAACAAAACCAGGGAGGTAGAAGATAACAACACTAACACAAAGCAATAAAAAGTTCTCCCTATTCACGCCTGCTTCTCCTCCTTTGCTTCTCTCCCTGCATCTTCACTTCTTATTCAATTAATTCTTGATTTCTTCAGCTTTATTTCAACTTGTGTATATTTTTTCATCTAATTGCTCATTTTCTCAAACAATCAACAAAAGAAAGTAGACATTTTTTTTTATATAATTTTAAGCATTGGGTACAAGAGTCTTGTTTTACAGATATACACAAATAAATTTTATATAATAAATAAAATAATTTTAGTAATATACCAAGATTAAGAACAAAATAACACCTTATAAAATTAAAATATATATATATGTTTGCAAATTATAAGATGCCAAACATGTTTTATGTTTTTTGTTTTCAAAATTATACAATAACATTAGTTCACCAAACATGTTTTTTGTTTTCAAAATTTTAAAACAAAACAAAACAAAACAAAAACACAATTTTCAAAAATAGAAAACATAAAACACAAATTGGACAACGATACCAAACGACCCCTTACTTGTTGAGTATGTTTCACAAGATAATATAAATTATTACTCAAATTTAAGAACATAACATTAAAAGTTTAAATCTCTCTTCCTCTTAAACTTTTTTTTTGTGAGAACCCAAAATTCTCTATTCTCTCTATATCTATTGAAAGTGCTGAAATAGAATTATTGAAGTTGGTTGAGGGCAAATTGATCATTTGCAAGGGCTGGTCAAAATGAGTCAATTTTTAAATAAGTTGACTCAAAAAAAATAAATAAAATAAATAAAAATTTAATAAAAAATTTTGACCTGGACAAATGTATTGTACAGTGATATATTTTGGTAAATAAGTGATTTTTATGATGGTATTTTGAACTTTTAGAATCATATAAATTTAATAAAAATTAAAATAAAATTTCCCACCAATAAAATGACGACAACACATGAATTTCTACACATTTCTTCAGCCATTTCCACCACCTCACTGCTCCTACATTTTTCTGCTTCTCGTTACTCCTATTCTTCCTCTAAGTTCTTCACGTTTCCTCTAGTAGAACACCCTCTTCTCTTCACTTAATCACCTAAGTTCCTTTACAAGAAATATTTCCCACATCAAGAGCTTCAAAACCCCCCAAAAAGCTCAGCCAAAAATCATCAAAAATACCCTCCCCTGCTGCTGGCAGCAACGTCACTGCAGAGGTAAAATTCTAGCTTTCATTTTATTCACTTTCGTCTCTTGTTTATGCTTCAATTGGAGGTGTAGATGAAGAACATGATCATGGTTTAGAGCAAGAACATGTATAAATTAGCTTGGGTGTTTGATCATGGTGTTGAGAGGTTGAAAATTTGGGCTGTGCGTGTGTATGTGACGTTAATGGAAGAAAAAAAAATAGGGGCTGACTTGATGATGAGGACGTGGGCTGACCATGAGTAATTGTAGTTGTAAGTTTAAATTTGCTAAAAATATGATTTTGTGCTTTTTGGTGCTGAATGGCGTGAATTAGGATTTAGGGAAAATTGTTGACTGAATTGGGATGGGTGGCGTGAAAGGGGGTCAACAATGGTGGCTGCTAATGAAATAAAACCAGCCATAAAATTTAATAAATAAAAAGATTAACTTTAGTCAATATTGTACAGTTGCTGGATTTTTGAGGAAAATAGAGGAAATGATAAGGAAAGAGGCTGTAAGTGGCGTGAAGAATTGAAAAGGGGGCTGTTTGCTGCAGTTGAAGTGAAGGTGAAAGGAATGGGGGAATAAAGGGGCTGGCCATGTGATAAAGAAAACCATAGATTTTAATTAATAAAAACATAATTATTATGTACTATTATGCAGCCGGCCATGTTAGGAAATAATGAAGATGGTGTGATGATGTTATTAAAAGATGTTAAAATGGAAATAGGAAATTTAATGAAAAAAACAATAGGTGAAGATGAAATTGAAAGAAAAAATTATAAATTGTAGGAATTATAGAAGCATTGACCAAAGAGGTTTATAGGGAAAATTAATATCATTTTAATATAGGAATGGCAAATGACAATTATATGTAATGGAATAAGTATGACCGTGCACCTAAATTAAATTAAATTCCAGCCTAATATAATCAGTCATGAGTGGATGATGGTGAATTCATATTGATTTTAATACTTGGATGATAGAAATGTTTACATGAGGTGAAATCGCTATAGTTAGATCATAAAATAAGGAGACCATAGGCTTAAACTTGTAAGGGCCATTCAGCCAAGATGAGAGGATGGTACTGATGGCGTAATGGTGCTAAATGGTAATAAAGGAATAGATGCAAATGATAATTAAAGATTAGTAGTGAAGTTGAAATTGGAAAAAAAAATAAATATAGGACCTATAATAAGAGGTCTCGATTAAAAATAAAAGTTTAACGGAAGTGATTAAATATTAGGACAACATGAGTGTATAATTGATATAAGTAGTAATTGGAAGAAATACATGAAGTCAAATTAGAAAATGAAAAGTATGGAATTGTATGGAAATTTTGGCCAAATTGGAATTTATGGAAATTCCATATTATATTTTTGGATGAATGAAAATGACCAAATTTTAATGCTATAAGAAAATAAGTTTGGAGAAAGGAATAAATAGAAATTATGCATGAAGTAGGAATGAGTAAAGAACAAGCATAATGAATTGGCCATAATTGGCCAAATGGAGATTTATGAGAATTATGTAATGTTCCCTTAAGTAGAAATAATTATAATGCGAGTATAGGCTAAGTAAAGGAAATTTTATAAATTGATCAAGGAGTGTTAATTATTTTAATATTAGTTGTGCAGCTCGTAATTTGGAGAAACAAGTGGATTGGTGGTGTCATTGGATTTTATTTCGTACTGCGACTCGAGGTAAGGAATAGTATATAAAAGTAGTGTAGGAAATACTATGCTTGCATGTGGGAGAATTGGGTGATTTGAATTATTGAACTATGATTTTTGACAGGGTTAAGATAGAAAATCAAATCAAAAGGTTATCGAAATATTTAGAAAAATTTGTCCTTAATTGCATCCATGCCCAATTTTCCATAAATTAATATTAAAGAAATTTATTTATGAGTTTAAAATGTCTTAAGAAATATGGTTTTGCATAAGAATTATTTTAATTAATTCATAAGATTATTTTCCGAAATAAGAGATATTTTATAGAGATTTATTTATAGTGAGTGAATTGTTTATTTGTTTATACTATTATGGACTTATTGTAGAAAGCTAATACGAAATTGATTTTACTATGATTTTATTGATATATGAAAATGATTTTTACGAGATTGATCACTCCTTGATGATCATGCATACGAGACTTATAAGATTAGGACTAGGAGACCTTGATCAAGTCCCCAGTACCTTATTGACAATGGCCATTGTTACGAGGTAGGAACGGCTTAGGGATGGATCCCGGCCCCTTGTGGGTGCGCCTAATTCCTATACGAGGTCCCTAATGGGATACGAGATTTGTGCATGAATCTCTTGGAGATTTATCTTCTTATTGATATATGATATATAACTTTTCATAACGTCTAGGTCCGTGAACCTAACCGCTAGACTTTAAAATTCTAAGAGTCGCCACCAACAATTCAAACCTAAGGTGTGATTGGTCACCTATTCTTGTCTAAAGATAAGACTTGGTCTACGTTCAAAGAATCTTAGGTTCGGGAGTACGGTTATGCCTGGGGAAGGATTAGCACCCCCATAACGCTCATTCTAAAATGGTATCACTTAGTTTTAAGTTTAGTCTAAATTTGCCTTTATGTTTGTATTAGTTTCAATAATTAAATATTGAGAAAGTTTCTAAGACTATCCCATCAATCTGGCTCCAATCTTAGAAACCCCTCTCACCTCAAGATGTTCAAGGAGTACCAATCGACTTTCTTGAACTCCATCATTGGATTGATTAAGTACATTATGAAATTCTTATCTTTAAATAATTTCTAATCTTATTTTTAAAATTCCTATCTTTTATTTCTTATCTTATTTTAGTTTCTTTTTCTTAATTCTATTATTTTACGTCTTTAAAATAAACATGACATATGGTTTATTGACAATTCTTCTTAAGTATCCCATCAATCTGGCTCAACTCAAAAAGAATCTTCTCACCTAGAAATTCCAAAGAGTACCAATTGACTTTCTTGGAGTTTCATCATCGACATATGTCACATTTACTTCTTTTATTATCATCCCATTACCTTATTATGGTATTATTTTATATTCTTTATTCTCGATTTATTATTATTTATTATTATTATTATATCTTTAAAATGAACATGAATTTTGTTTTCTTGAAAATTTTCTTTAAATATTCCATCAATTTGGCTCAACTTAAGAAGAATCTTCTCACCTAGAAAATCCAAGAAGTACCAATTGACTTTTTTGGAGTTTCATCCTCGGCATAGTCCATATTCATCTTATATTATCATTATTTATTCTAATTAACTTTATATTTGAATTATTTATTATTTCCATTTATATTTTACATGGCCTAAGAATTTTCACTATATTTGCTTAAAGAGTCCTATTTTTCAAACTTTTAAAATCCAATCCCAAATCATCGTTCAAATCATATCATTAAATTTGAAGCGCACGTGCAAATTAAGTTACCATACCATATTATTATGTAAATAAAATCATACAAACACACAAATTATATGCAAGATTATTCATGAGCATACAAATTGGATCATATATCAAATAATTAATATTCCAACTAAATTATTCAACTATTAAGTCAAGTCAATTAAATTATTAAATCAAATTATCATATCATTAAAACATTAAATTGTTAAATGGCTATTTACTAACTTACCATTAATATACCAAATTGTTATTATATAACTATCATCTCAATGTTAAAACATCTAATCATATTGTCAAATTATATTTATTGTAACCAATTAATTAACCAATGAATGAAAGAAAAACAAAACCTGGAAAATCGAGCAATCAAATTCCTTCTCTGCCTTAATTGTTTCTTTTCTTTCTTTCTTGCTTTTATTTCCTTGTACGAGTCACCAAAAGCAACAGCAAATGATGAGCAATCAAAATAGATAATAAGCAGACGTCCACGTGAAGCAAGGATCGTAGCAACTAGGGTGGCGTGGGGCGGTTCAGGACTAGCGGGTTCGATGCAAAACAAGGAGATAGCCGTGATTGTAGCAAGATCGTATGGAGAGGTGCAACAATACAGCTTGGCAAAGCAGCAGGACGGTGAAACGGTAATTATACGACAAAAGTTTTATAGCAGGAAGGCTTAAGCAAGGGCTGTAGCGAGAGTGATGAAGAAGGTGGTACAGCTATGTGATGGAGATACTTTTTTTTAGTCCCTCAAATTATGAGCTTTAATCCCTTTTTATAGCCACCAATTTGTTAAAGTCTTAATACAACTATACTTATTCTAATAATTATCTCTTATTTTTAATATTTTATCTATTTAATTCTTACGTTAATCCTAATCTAACTCTATCAAATTTAATATTAATCTAAATAATTATCCTAAAAATCTAATTATCCTATCCTAAAATTAATTTTATTATTTTTTCTTTGTCTTTTTTTTTATTTTTCTTAAATCCTATTTTAATTTTAATTTCCTAATTAATGTTAATTCTAAATCTAAAAATTCTAATTTAATTCTAGCTTAATTCTAAATTGTTAAATTAAATTAAAATACAATGTCACTCAACCTAATTAATTATTTTTACATATTAAGAATCCAGACAAAATAAGGTGTCTACATAACTGATGATTGATTGTTCGATTTGATCTATACGAAGAGTATAGGCTTAATAGCCAAATATGGCTCCAACATTTAGGGTAAAGTGGAATTAAGACCTCAACGTTTAATTACGTGGAAATAAGGCCATAAAGTTTTATTTTCAGCAAATAAAACCTAAACGTTACAAAATATCAGAATTATGTATATAGCCGTTAAATCACTGTTATGTCCGTTTGTTTTGCTCACGTGGCATGCCACGTGTCATGCTGACGTGAATAATAATGCCACGTGTCATGCTGATGTGGCATAATATTGCCACATGTCGTGCTGACGTGGATATAAGTTAATTTTTCTTTTTTTTTCAAGGTTTAATACCCAAATACATCCCAAACGTTTATAAAATTATGCAATTAAGCCCTCAACGTATAATTTCATGGAAATAAGGACACTAAGTTTCATTTTCAGCATGTTAAACCTAAAAGTTATAAAATAATAGAAATAAGGATATAGCCGTTAAATAGCTGTGATGTCCGTTTTTCTTGTCCATGTGGCATGCCACTTCAACGTTGACATGGATTATAATGCCAAGTGGACCAGTGACGTAGCATAATATTGCCACGTGTCATGCTGACATGGATATAAGTTAAATTTTCTTTTTTTTTTCAAAATAAACATTTTTAAAAGTTCATTTCTTTTCAAATTTACATTTTTCATAATTTCATTTTTTAATTAAATATTTTTTAAAAATTACATTTTTTTCATAACTTCATTTTTTAAAATTACATTTTTTCATAATTTCATTTTTTTAAAATTAAATTTTTTTATCATTTCATTTTTTAATAATTACATTTTTTTCATCATTTCATTTTTTTAGTTGTACAATACCAAAATTAGTACAAAAATGCATGTGGTATGATTCTTTTCTTAATTTTTTTCTACTATACTAATTCTTTCTTTCTCGTCGTTTCAGTATTTTTGGTTGAATACCACATGCATTTTTGTACTAATTTTGGTATTGTACAGCAGAAAAAAATGAAATGATGGAAAAAATGTAATTCTTAAAAAATAAAATGATGAAAAAAATGTAATTTAAAAAAATGAAATTAAGAAAAAAATGTAATTTTAAAAAATGAAGCTATGAAAAAAATATAATTTTTAAAAAATATGTAATTAAAAAAATGAAATTATGAAAAATGTAAATTTGAAAAGAAATGAACTTTTAAAAAATGTTTATTTTGAAAAAAAAAATGAAATTTTGGAAAAAAGAAGAAAATTTAACTTATATTCACGTCAGCATGACACGTGATAATATTATGCTACGTCACTAGTCCACCTGGCATTATAATCCATTTCAACGTTGAGGTGCCACGCCACATAAGCAAGAAAAACGGACATCACAACTATTTAACGGCTATATCCTTAATTCTATTATTTTATAACTTTTAGGTTTAACATGCTGAAAATAAAACTTAGTGTCATTATTTCCATGAAATTATACGTTGAGGGCTTAATTGCATATTTTTATAAACGTTGGGGATGTATTTGGGTATTAAACTTTGAAAAAAAAAGAAAAATTAACTTATATCCACGTTAGCATGAACGTGGCAATATTATGCCACGTCAGCATGACACGTGGCATTATTATCCACGTCAGCATGACATGTGGCATGCCACATGGGCAAAACAAACGGACATAACAGTGATTTAACGGCTATATACATAATTCTGATATTTTGTAACGTTTAGGTTTTATTTACTGAAAATAAAACTTTATAGCCTTATTTCTACGCAATTGAACGTTGATGCCTTAATTCCACTTTACCCTAAACATTGGAGCGATATTTGGCTATTAAGCCAAGAGTATATGATTTGACCGAAAGGTTACGAGAAAAAGTGAATGAGTTTTAAAGCATATGATTTCATGATACGAATACAGTTATTTTATTTTAATGATTTACTTGAATGAAATGAATTGCAAAAAGAGTATATGATTTCAACAAAAAAGAAACGAAAGATGAATGAGTTTTATATGCTAATGTTTGAATGATTTCACTAGTTTGATTTTATGAAAATGGTTTTAATTATTGATTTTTAAATTGCATATAATAGCATGGTACCACTCTTTTATATGCTTTTTCTTACTGAATGTAAACTCACTCCCTATTTTCCACCTATACTATTTGCAGTGTCTTCTTCTCACAATAGAGGAGCTTATTTTTAGGAGTCTACAATATTCCTTTGGGGCGCACATATCGTCCCTTGAAGATATATTGTATTATATTATATATTCCAGACTTTTTGTACAGTACTCTGTTTATAAACGATTACGGGGATGTAAATTAATAGGATTATATATGTATAAATGAATAGAACCTGGGAAATTGTCCATGTGAAATGTTATGAATATAAGAATATGTTTATTTGTGGATATGAAATTTTATTGCTGTTGATCTGGAAATGATATATTGACATAATGAGATGACCGTAATTGGAATTATATAATATGAAATAAAGAAAATGATACCGACAAACAGCCTAGCCACTATAAGAAAAATGAAAAAATTAATTGGTATTTTTATATAAATCGAATGTTACATTTTCCATATGTTTCCTAGACCCTAAACCAAAAAATAATTTTTATATTTAATAATTTTGTAATGGTAGTAAAATTTGAATAGGATACTATGAATATGATCAATGACCCAACATGTTAGAAAGTATGGTGTTCTGATACTTTCGAATCGAATTATCAATGACCTTACATTTTGGAAAATCATGGGCTTTATTAGAACCAAACAAAACTAAGAAAAGAAAGAAAACAAGAAAAAGTCTTTTCTATTCCTATTTAGTCAATTCATATTCATTTTTTACCTTATCTACCATCTTTGTACCCAAATTTCAAGCTAATTTTTCATATTTATCTAAAGTAATCACTATTTGAATCTAGGTCGGCCGAACTCATGAACATCTCTAAATGTCTTTTAATTGTGTGCATACATTTTTATTTTTTGCATATTGTTTTTAATACTAAATTTTAATGTATTTTTATATTTTAATTTTTCATTTCAGATTATTTATCATGTCTGTAATTTTAATTACTAATTTGTCAACACTAGGATGGAGTCTATTTTTTTTTTGATCAAAATAATGGAGTCTTTAGTGCGTAGATTTTAGTTGAAATTGTATATTATTCCTTTTTCTTATTTAACAAATTCCATTATTTATATGTAAAAAATAAAAAATTTTAATAAATAAAAGCGCAAATAAAAAATGACTTATGATCTCGTTACAAATTAGATGCAATTTTTTAAATACTTGACTGTAAAAAAGAGATTGCAGGTAAATAAAAGAAGAGGTTGCATGAACCAATTAGATTAATAAGTTTGGCTCAAATTTAATTAGTAGTAATTTTAATGTTAACAACTATTTGTTGATATATATTAAAATTTTTAATACATTAAAAAATATTTTCTTAAAAATAAGATGTAATTAAAATTGTGTTTAAAATTCATAAATTGACCAAATTACTTACATTAATATATATAAAATATTTAATATAAGTTCTATCAAATATTTATTTGAAAATTTTTTTTCATTTAATTATCATATATACAAAATTAAAACATTTAATTACGTTTTGAATTCATACTTTAGTATTTTTTTTCTTTGCTTGACGAGATTAGTTTGAAGAGATGATTTTTACCATCAACTGCCTCTAATATATTATCTTGTACTTTGTAAATTATCAATAGCAATCCTTATTGTGAAGAGGAAGGAGTAAAAGAAGAAAACAAATACTAAGAAGAAACCAAGGAAGCATGATACAAAGGCAAATATAGACACAGGTTTGAAGACAACTTCAGCATACACACCAGAATTCCTAATACACATATGGAATGAAAGTCATCAGAAGAAAAAGAAAAAACAACTTCAGCATCCACTCCTGTATCCTTCTTCCCCATTGTTACGTATGTATCTTGCAATATAGAGAGAGAAAACCATGTAAGACTGGTGATACTAGTATTTTATTATGTTATAAACACAAAAAAATGAAATTAAAAAAAAAGATGAAACAAAAAAGACTCACTTCATCAAATAGCTTCCATTCCCAGTTGCTTCATTGCCAATTTTTGAGGAAGGGCAGAAGGACATTCTTTTCATCGGGATGGTCCCACTCCACTGATTCCCACCATTCTTGTGGCACTGCGCGGATATCCCTGAGAGAAGGAGGAGGAGATGGTTTTTCCATATGCAGGGGAAGATACAGAGGAATCCGCTTTAGCTTTGGACAACGATCTATAGCAAGCAATTCAAGAGAATCACAAACCATTACTCCATTTGTACTACAAATGCTCTTCAATTCTGGTAGACACATCAATCTCAATTTCCTTAATTTGGGAAGAGTATATTTGATGGTATTATTATTGGTACCCATTCCTTCTTCCTCTGATGCTATTATTTCCTCCATTTCCTTACAACATACAACACGTAGTACTTCCAAGTTGTGCAGAACCCACTTAGATGAGAACAATTTCTTTATTTTTCCACAATCCCATATATGGATTTCTTTGAGGGAGGAAAGTGTGCCTCCTGATGCCTCTCCAACTATACCTTTCAAATTCTTCAATCCAAATAGACTTAGATGCTCAAGTGTTTCAAGTTGACATCCGGATGAAAAAATAGACTCCAATTCAGCACATCTCCCAATATGACATTCCTTCAATTCACAAATATCGTTTAAACTTCTTATGCCTTTGCACTCAAAAACTTCTAATCGTTGAATATCATCTGGAACCATAATTCTATCTCTAGAATTAATATCAATACCCACAAATGTAACTCTTTTATTATAATCCTTGGATCGACGATCTAAGCACTTATATCCCAAATAATCATTCAACATGTGACTCACCCAAATCCAGTATTTATGAAGCCTTTTTCTTTGAGTGGCATTGGCATACATATTGAAGTCACACACGTTACTAAAGCAACCTTCAAAAACTTCCAGCTTCTTCAATTTCCTTATCTCTTCCGCTCTTATTGATGCTGGATGTATTGCAAAATACTGAAGACCACACAATTTTGACAATAATCCATTGGGCATCTCTTTTAAATACATGGTAAATCCAAGATTGAGATATCTAAGATTTACCAACATTTCCAAACCTTGAGGGATTTCCTTGATGGAAGTGCCTTCAAGGTCCAATTTCTTCAAAGCTTGAAGCTTCGACAAAGATGGCAAATTATCTAAATGCTGACAGCAACGAAGCAACAACGCAGTGAGTTTCTCCATATTAAAGATAGAGTTCGGTAAATTCACAATACGATTACCAGAAAGATCAAGAATCTTAAGACTAGGAGTGTGCTCAAAGAAAGAGTTTGGAATTTCTTTCAATGAATTGTCTCGGAGCAACAAGGTTGTGAGCTTTTGAAATTTTGGAGCCTTCATATTTTGAGGAATTATTGAGATGCGATTGCGCATTAAAGAAACCTTCTCCAAATCTTCACTCCATTCTTCCACATTCGGTAGCTCTTCCAATTTCATCCCAGCTTTTACCAAAAATCTTTTCCTTGCGATATCCAACGCCATATCTCTTACAACATCATGCATCTTTACATGTGTACCCTCCTCCCTAACCCTTTCTAGCAAACAATTTTCTTCAAGCTTTTGTAAAACAGAATGACCGCAACACTGCATTGCCTTTCTGGTTCCCATTTCATCTATAAGTCTTTCTTCCAGCCAATATTCAATGATCTCCTCTTTTTTGATTTCACAATCTTCAGGATACAATGCACAATACAGAAAACAATCTTTGTCTATTTGTTCTAGACGATTGTAACTGAATTTTAAACATCCAAACACCTTGTCTTTCATATCACCGATACTTCTGATGATGCAACCTCTCAATTCATTCAGAGCATTTTCCCACCAAATAGGTTCGGATTTTCCCTTCATACAACCAGCCACTGTGACAATTGCAAGAGGAAGTCCATCACATTCTCCCACAATATCTTTCATTATTGATTTCAAAGTTGGATTAGACAGTGTGTCTTCTCCAACTTTGCTTAAAAATAATTGCAACGCCTCTTTTGTAGAAAGACAGGCCACCTGGACTTTCCTACAACCCATTGATTGAACAACCTCTTCTGAACGCGTTGTCAACACTAACTTGCAGCCATTATCAACGGTTGGCTCAAGGATTCCAACATCCTCAAGGGAAAAGCTGCTCCATACGTCATCCAATATTAGCACATGCCTCCCTTCTCTCCTCAACATATCTGATAGTATTGCTGCACGTCTAGTTGTATCCTCCTCATTTGGCAAGTTTTTCTTCAATTGACATGCAATGCCATTTTGTAGCTTTCGAACATCAAAATCTTGAGACACAGTTGTCCATATCAATTTGCTAAACTTGGTTTCTTCCAACAACCTATTATGGACATGCTTCATAATGGTTGTTTTACCTATTCCGCCCATCCCACACACTCCAATCATTCTAACTTCATCCCCCATCAACAACTGGTAAATCTCTTCTCTTACATTAGTCTCACCTGCTAATTCTGGTGCTTGTAATTTAGCAGCCATGACAGAGGGATCATTAACCATCAAGCTCCCAGAAAAATCACCTTTAGCATGCACTTCCTTCATTGCTTTAGTCTCTTCATCAACAAGCTTCCCTAAGCAAGAACGAAAGAGATATTTCCCTTTACTGACTTTATCTTCAACACGTTGAGCCTTACCAAGCTTCTCCTCTACTTTTTTGAACCAAATTTCAAGTTCTGGATTTGGCTTTTCTCCAAAACGAATCTCGTCATGCAATTTCTGTTGAATATAACTCTTCCGGGCTTTCAAAACTTCTTTAGTTTGATTGAATTCACTCACGAATTTGTTGAATTTTCTGTGATAATTAAGATATTTTTTAGCTGGACAACCGATGAACTTAATAACTTCAAGAATTGGCCCAACCAACTCAGCCATTATATTCATTTTTCGTAGATTCCCTGCATCAAAATTGTCATATCAATTATTAGTTGAAGAATAGATTGATTGACTCACGTATATCTTTTTTTTGGTAAGACAAAAAAAAATTTATTAATCCATCAAGAGAACAAAACTAGCATGAGCTAGTAAAAGACGAGATCTGAGACACCCCAATCAAAAGTCCTCACAAAATATACAATCACCCAAAAGCTATCAGCACCACTCCCTAACCAAAAGAACAGCCCGCATAGAATAGAGCCTCTACCTATCCACAACTTCTCTCTTAAACTGCAACTACAATCAGAAACTTTTTTCACATAAAATTTACAACAGAAAGGAACGGAGCAGTTGAAGTAAACTTATGTTAAAGAGAATATTTATGAAAGTTTGATTTTCACCATTAACACATATCCATTTATAATCATGTGCCTACAATCTCTACTCCTTATATATTTATATTTATATTTATTTTTTGTATTTTTTGTATTTAAAAATCCAAATTCAAAAAATGCAAATAATACTATGAACAATTATTTATTTCATCCTTAATTAATGATTGTCATTTTTTTAAGTCATACATTTTCATTAAAAATTATAGTCATAATCAGAAATAAGTAACTATAAGTAATTAAACTAGTAAAAAATTAAACTAAACTCTAGATATGGAAAGACTTAAACTTGTGACCTCAAACGTTCAAAATCTCCTCATTGCCACTAAGTTAAGATTTTATTGGCAATAAATGATTTTATTTTAAACTCAAAAGTTATTGATTAATTCGTATTTGTTTCTTCATTAACAAGATCTTTATCGAAGTAATGTTTTCTTAATTGGTAATCTCTTAAATATTAAATATGGACTAATTTTTGCCTGTCAATTCTTTTGCTAATAATTTAATATCGAACTCTTTATTGAAGTAAATAATTCTTTTACTCAAAAACTCATATAAATAATTTGTACCAAAAAAAAAAACTCATATCAATAATATTTTTAAAAAAAATCAAACTTTACCATTATCTTTATCTTTATTATGTAAAAAAGAACAAACTCCAATAGAATGGCACATATATTCATTGAAGTTCTTATATTACAATCACCTTTTATTAATGGATTATTTTCTTATTAAATTAAAGTAACTAATTTTTATTTATCTAGTTCCTTAATAACCTTCAACTCCTTTTTTTTTTCTTTGAATCATCAAAGAAAGATTAAATTCAAAAAAAATGATTGAACTAAAATTAAAAAATTATTCAAGTTCTTGTCATTTAATTGCAATCAATTGAATCTTTTAACAATTATTTCCACTCTATTGAACTCTTAAATGATAGAAAATTAGAAACATTACGATATGAAATGTGAAAACCACATGACTCGCGGGCTGGTAAGAAAATATATAAATAAATTATTTTCTTACTGCCTCACGAGCCATGTGGTCATTTAAATTACATGTGACAATGTTATTCTCATTTTTCTCTATTTGATGGTTCAATGAGATGAAAATAAATTTTAAAATATTCAATCGTCCTCAATAAAACGATAGAGACTTCATTCTTTTTTAATTTAGTTCAACGTTTTATTTTTATTTTATTTAAACCTTATAAGATTTAAGTATATGAAATACTAAAATATTAATTTCATTGGATCATTAAAGAGATTATTAATAATTTCCTTAATCAATTAAATTTTTATATATCTATTTTTTATTAATCTTGAACTCTTTATTAAAGTGTTCTTAATAAAATTTAAATGTTAGTTATATAAAAATTACAATCTTTATTCTAATGAATGATTAAACGTATCATTCTCATTCATTTTTTATAAAGAATAAGTAAAATTTTATAACTTCACAAATGAGATTAAGAGATTGTTTCATGTCCCATTTTTTAATTAGCAGTAGATAGAAATTAAATAAAGGGATGATATCATACTTTGATTCTTGTACCGTTCGAAAATTTTCAACGTGGTATCTCTACTTCAAAGCATGTAATGTAATACTTCTACAGCTTACTATCCTTTTGTATGTCAATCTAGTATTCAAAGTTAATGCTGTTAAATGAGGGTTGGTGTGACAATCATTTAATCACATGATGACATGTGACATTTTATGCCATTTTATATTGCCATACTACAAAAACAAAAATCTCAGTAAAATACACATGTGGTATCCATGCGGACACACCTGCCACCTACATGGGCACATATGGTACTGATGTGGACCCACTTAGATGCATAATGTCATAATTTTTAAATAATATAAGCAATTAAACATAAAATTTATTTTTTAACACAAAATCAAAATAAATTTAATATTTTCTTTTTTTTTTCTTTCTTTTCTCCTTTCTCCCTCTTGTTCTCATTCTCGCCCCCTCTCATTCTCTCATATGGTCCAGTCCAGCCATGCCCAGGCTAGATTTGGCCATATAAGAGGGATGAGAAAATGGGGTTGAAAGAAAGAGAAAGGAGAGGAGAGAGACATAAAAAAAGAAAAAAAAAATCTTTTTTTTTTAAAATTTCTTTTAGCATCTTAGAAATAAAAATAAAAATGTATTTTCAAAAATAAAAATGTAATTTAAAAAGTTTTTAAAATAATTTTTTTATTTTTCTATTTTTAAACATGAAAGATTTTTAATCCTTTACTTTTTATTTTTTAATTCTTCAAACATAAAACAATTTTAAATTTTTTTTTTATATTTTTAAATTAATGACAGGTGACATGTATGTGGGTATCATGCAATGCCGCATGTCTGACTGGATGCTAATCACATCATTCATCTTTTTAATGATGTTATTCTTGGGTTTCTAAAATAACATGCCAAAGGATGGTACATGAATTACATTAAAAATTTTCCTTATGTATAGAAGCCAAATATGATATTAGATCTTAAATAAATAGTTTAAAAACTTACTAAAATTAGATTATGCATTACCAAATAGCTAAAAGATAAAATTTGAGCTTATTCACTCATTTGATATGAAAATAAACCCGTTCAAAAGTTAAATTTTCCGTCCAAATTCAAAGATTCGCTCTTTTTTCGAACAAGTTTAGATAAAAATATTAAGTTTATTAAATAGATTTGGGCTTCAAAATTAAACCTCGAAAAAAAAAAAAAGGTCAGGCTTAGGTTTATCATTTTAAGTTTAAGTTTGGCCTAACCCAACCTGATAATTATAAGATATTTTACTATTTTTATATTAATGCATTTTTAATTACTTTTAAATTTTTGTGCAATTTAATTTAAACTTGTATTTTTTTAGACTTTAATTTATTTTTTGTGTTTTTTGTAAACTTTTTTGTAAAATTATTTGAACTTATTGTGTTATGCTTATTAACTACTATGTGTTTTTAATTTTTTTATATTTTATTAAACTTTTTTATAAAAATTAATAGCATTTGGATATATTTGTACGGATACGAGCTTATTCATTGTATGTAAAAATAAGTTTGAACCAAAAAATAGGCTTGAAAAATGGATTGGGCTAGGTTTAAGCTCATTTTTAATCTCTAAATACCTTAGCTAAGCTCGACTCAAATCAAGCCCGACCTAACTCATGAATATCTTTGTATGAAATCCACCCACCCATTTTAATAAATCATTTAACATTATACATTTAATGTTGCCATTTTTTTTTTGTTAAATGTTGCTATTTTTTCTTTTTAGAAGAAAGATGATATTCACGATCATTAGCTTTCCGTGTCAAAAGTGCAATAACTTAAGGAAAAGAGATGACAATTGTGCAGTTTGTGGTAGATCAGTTTAACTCGAAAGAAATTGGAGTTGTTTTAGGTGATAATTTTGTATTTAAATCATTTTAAGGTCGAAGCATAAAAGTTCAAGTTGTTGACTTTCTCAACAATCTTTTGATTAAGAGATTAGGAAATATTGTAAGGTTTCGGTTCAAATTTAAGTTATTCCATCTCTAATTATTAAATATTTCTTTTGTAATAAAAAAATTGCTGATTTTTAAAACCAAATCAAATTGGATTTGAATAAATAATCTAAATCAGATTTTCATTACCTTGTAGTGTGCCTTCAAATTTGATTTTTGATTTCACAATAATGAAATTCTTTAAAAAACCATTAAATCATATATGACAACGGAAAACCAATTAAAAACCATTTACTAATTTAGAATTGTTTTATACAAAAAAAATTTAATCTGTTTTTGAAAAGTTATAATTAATTTGATTGATATTTAATTTTTATTTTCATTACACCAATTATTGATATTATTGATTCATCATAATTATGGTTAGACTTATGACTAACAAGATCAACCATAACGCGAAAAGTTAGAAGTGAATCAAGTGGCGCGAAAAGTTAGAAGTGAATCAAGTGGTTTTAATTAACTTTTGGAGTATTAGTATGGTCTTATTGAGAGATAAAAATAAGATATAAAAAATATATTTAAAATTTTGAAGTAAATAATTTTTAATTCTCTTTTTCTTACTTTTTTGAGTTAAGATTTATCATTAGGAATATAAATGTATTGGGTATCCACTAATTTTGGAATTCTCAAATCCAAATCTGATTTGTTATTATAATACTTAAATCTGATTAATTATTCGATTATTTTAATTTGTGTTAACTAAAATCAAACTCTAACCCTATAACATAGAAGCTACAAGTTTAACTATGTGAATCCGTTAAATACTTGTTTATTAAGTTAAATTTTGACTTTTAAATTTAAATATAAAATCAATTTTAAAATAAATTATTTAAAATAATTAAAATAATAAATTTAATTTAACTCATAAAAATAAATTAAAGTTAAAAATTATAATTATAATGTTTAATAAATAAATTTAATTAAATATAACATTACTAATAAATAATTTATATAAAAAAATAATATTAAACAATTATAATTTATAATCAGGTTAGTGTAGTGAGTACCCTAACATAATTACTCAAACCTGTGACAAGTAGTAGTTTTACCATCCGAATTCGATTATATAATATTTTAATTCTACTTAATCGGGTCAGATAATACTGGATACTCATTTATAGAGTATTCATTGCCATTCTCATTTATCATATGAAATTAAATGATATGTAATGATAATTTTTAAAGTGAGGCGAAGAAAGAATATTTCATTTAGTTCTTTTCGATTGGCTGCATTTAAGCCTTTATGTTTGATAATTAGTACATTATATTTACTTAAGGTGAAAAAAAAGTAAAATATTTAAAAGTAGGCTCCTCGATTAACTTTGTTAAATTATTGTCAATTATTTTTCTAGTTTATACACTATTTTAAAGTCATTATATTATCGATTTTAATTATTTATGTTATTATTTCCTAAATGTAAAAAAAGAAGGGAAAAACTTTTATTTATGACATACGATTTTAGAAATTAAAATTTTTTTTGGTTACAGAAATTAAATTTATTTATAATAACAGAAAGAGTTTAATTTTTACTCATAATTGAGATGAATACTATCCAAAGTTAAACAAAATTACAAAAGTAGAGGAAAGAAATTTTAACTTAATCAAATTTGTTAACCCTAGAAAAGTCTGTATTATTCTACAATCTACAACACCAATGAAAATCAAAAGAATCAGAAAAAAAAAAAAAAACAAAGAAGTTCAGAAACAAAGTACCTGTCTTGACAGAGTTCTTGGAGTTTATTCGATCTTAACTAAAACTTATTATAGGCAGGCTGGTGGTTCCTGAAAGACCGGAGTAGAAAATAGAAGGAGAGAGGTGAACTGAGGAAAATAGATAATATTATTATTGACTAAACCGAACTGTCTAAATCCTATTAATATTTTTTTGTGTTATTTTGCTAATTTTTTTGTCCAAAGATCGAACACAATTCTCCCACAATTACTAATTTACTATTACGTTAGCATAAAATAAAATTAATTAATAATAGCAATAGCACAGACAAAATCTCTGCTATCAATCTTATTCATGCGCATCACATGACTTTACAGCTGTACCCTGTAAAAACAGTGGAGGAGAAATTTTGTAGATGTTGTCATGTTCAAAAAATAAAAAAATTAAAAAAAAAGAAGAAATTTTGCTGATGTCTACTGTCAGGGCTGGATAGTGAAGTTTGCAAAAAATCTATTCTATCTTTCATTTGATTTTCACTGTTGGATAAAAAAATTATATGAAATATTCATTTTATGAAAATACAAATTTGTTTGTTTAAATTATGTTATAGAATTATATTATTAAAAAATTAACTACTTATAATCGAAATTATTAATAAATTTATTGTAATAAATATTGAACATTTAAACATCATATATGATAGATAATAAATAATTGATTTTTTTTACTATTATGATTGTGTGACATGATTTGAATAAAAATTATATATATGTTAATGTAATAGAGTAATTATTTCATATAATTTTTTTCCAAAAATACTTTCAATCTGCTAGTTAGACTAGGCTTATGTTTGGATTGAGGGTGGGGAAGGGAAAGGAAAGGAAAGGAAAGTAAAACAAAGTAAGGTTGTAAACCTTTCCTTTGTTTGGGAAGATTTTTTAGTTAGGGAAAGGAAAGAGAGGGGAAGTGAGCACCTCTTGCTTTCCCTTGAGTTACTCAATTTTTTTAAAACCCCAATTTGGGGTAAAGGGGAAGGAAAGGAAACTTGAAAAAAGTTTTAACATGTAGAATGTCAAATTTAACCTTATTATCTTATAAAATTTAAAACAAAAAGGGTTATAATTGGAAAAAAAGCATTATAATGAATCATTTCCTTTCCTTTCCATTGTTTAACCAAACAAGGATTGCTAGGATTCCTTTCCTTTCCTTTCATTTATTAATTTTAGCTATCCAAACAAGGGGTACATGTACCCTTTCCTTTCCTCTAGTTTATATTCCTTTCCTTTTCATTCCTTTCCTTTCCTTTACTAATGTTTATCCAAACATAGTGTCAAATTTGTTACAGGCAGTTTGATAGTTCCTGAAAGCTATTGGGGGGAGCAGAACCAGCAACGAATGTTCCTTGCTAATAATGATGCTACTTGCTTCGATGGAAAAACGAAGAAAATAAAAGGAGGTGGATGAAACTTTTAGGAAATAGCAGTGAAGTAACGCTAATTAAAAAAAATTAAAATTTTGATATTAGTTTAATTAAGGGTGTGGACCATACTTTGAAATTTCTATTTAGATTATTCTGTTGATAATAATGAAAGCAGACAGCAAAATTTGACAAAAATTCAGTTTTTGAGTGTTGAAGGTTCTTGATGGAGCTTGGTTTTTTTCATAGAAATTTGGTTCAATTTGTCCATTGACGAGGTACCACGTCTTCCACTAAACTCCATAAATGTTTACCGCATGGTTTCAGTTTAAAAGCTTTTTACAAAGAAAAATTTTAAATATACCCATTTTTTACTATTCGTACCTCATTTCTTTTGTGGTGAACAGTAATTTAGCAAAAGGATTGATATAGAAAAAGCAGAAAAAATGAGTAGGTTTAGAATTTTTGTTTTACAAATGCTTGGGGTTAGGGCATTTTATACGAAGATGTGGAGGTCCTCTTTATTACATTTTTACTTGTGTACTCATCCTCATTAATACGAATTTTACTATTGAATGCTCTCATTACTTTTCAATAGGTTCTTGACACCTTTTATATATGTGAGATCTAATTATGAGTTACTAATATTGTATTTTTGATTAGTGATTAAAGATGTATTAAAACTAATATAATTAAATTAAACTCCCATATATTTAAGTAGGTGTTGAATTAAATTAAAAATGAAGCATAAAGGGAGCTTAATTGGAACATGTCAAGATTTTTTTTTTCAATCACTTTTTAATACAATAATCATCATTATCAATACGTATTTTACGGGTTAAAGTTAAACCCTGTCATTAATTTTGAACATGTTCATCCATACTTTTTAACTTTTATATATGTGAGATCTAATTATAAATTTGTTTTTATTCTTTTTTATTTCAATTATGAGAGATTATCCACAATCCTTGCAAATTTTTTTTTTTATGATGAGTTAATTTTGATTACTTCCTCGTATATTTTCACATGATGATATATATATTATCACTTAATTTAAAAAAAAAACATTAAAATTTTAAATCTCTCATCCCCTTATACCTTTTTCATATGCATCCTATGCCCTAAACCAAAAAAATATTAATTTTTATATTTAATTAAATTGTAATGGTAATAAAATTTGAATAGGATAACATGATCAGTGACCGAACATGTTGGAAAATATGATGCTCTAATAACTTTTGAATTTATAAAGGACCCTACGTTTTGGAAAAAGAAGAGTTTTATTAAAACCAAACAAAATTAAGGAAAAGAAAGAAAACAAGAAAAAATCCTTTCTATTTCTATTGAATCAATTCATATATTTTCATTTTGAGCTTATCTACCATATTTGTGCCCCAAATTTAAAACCATTTTTCCAGCTAATTATTTTTGTCTATCCAAAATGATCACTACACAAATTATTTATTATAGAAGTAAAAGTAATTGTGTGCATTCGATATAGCATTATACATACCATTTTTAATACTAAATTTTATGTATTTTTATATCTTAATTTTTCATTTCGGATTATTTATCATGTATGTAATTTTGATTGTTAATTTGTCAACGCTAGAATGGAGTCTTTAGTGTGTATGTTTAAGTTGAAATTCTGTGTTTTTCCTTTTTCTTATTTAACAAATATCATTATTTATATGTAAAACAAAATATTAAGAAATAAAAAGCAAATAAAAAAATGTCTTATGAATCATCACAAACTAGTGGCAATATTTTTTTTTTCGACACAAATGATATTGTAACCTGAAGATAAAGAAAGAGATTGCAAGTAAATAAAAGAAGAGGTTGTAACGACCGAAATTTAAGACTAAATTTTCTTTTACACTTCTAGTTTTCTTATTCACTTATTCATGCGTTCGGTGTCAGTGTAAGTTGACTATACAATTTCCATAGGGTTAAACCTTCATATTATTAAAATTACTTAATGTATAATTAAGCAGTAATAAATTCAGAATAAATTCTAAAACAACATATTTATAATTTCTATCTTACATCCCACAATTCATATACATCATATAACTCGACAATACATTATTGACATCTTATTATAAATATATCTGCTGTGCATTTACTAGTCTGAATATAAATATAAAATCCTAAAATACCTGGTTATTGGATACCTTATGTGAAGACCGAGAATTTTCTAAATAAATATAAGGTATCCGGAAAATTTAATTTGGACAAAGTGAAATCCAAATTAAATAAGAAATGAAAAGGAAAAAAATTAAATTGGAAATAAGAAAATGAAGAAAATAAATTTGGATATCAAGAAATCCAAAACTTAATAAAAAAAATAAAATAAAAATATATATGTATTTTTGATAGATTTATATAATGATATTATATAAATACGCTTTGATAAATATATATTTATACATGGAATAAATACATATGTATTTTATTATACATTTATGTATATGTATAATATATATGGAAAATATATATAGTACTTTAAATCAAAGTATATATATAAATGGTTTATATTAAAAATATATTTATATATATATGTTTAATATTTTGAATATATATAATTATAAAATATAATTATATATATGAAAAAAAAAAATTTATAACAGAAATGGGAATCGGGAGAACCCGATTCCCACTTCTTCTCTTCTGTTTCGTTAAACAGAAGAGAAGCAACACAAGGGCGGCCGCCACCGTTGGCCGGCCGGCCAAAGGAGAAAGCGGAGAGAGGGCGTCACCGGCGAAGGAGAAAGAAGAGGAAGATGAATCCGACGACGGAAGAGGGATTGGTGAAGCGAAACAGAGGCGAAAAACTGAAGGAAAAAGAGAGGAAAAGAGAAGAGGAGATCGGCGGTGCCGGCCGATCCGGGCGCCGCCACTCCCCCAACGAGACCGGTGGGGACCAGGGGAAAGTGAGAGGAGCCACTGACGAAGAGGAAACCGGCGAAGGAAGGAGAAAAGAGGAAGAGAAGAGCCGCCGGTGTCACTTCCAGATCCGGCGCCGTCACCGGTGATAGGGCGAAACCGAGGCCAGATCCGGAGTCCTTGCAACCTCGGCAAGCTGTTGGGTGGCCGAATCGCCGGAATGGGTGGCCGTCGGTGACCGAACCGGTCAGCCAAAGTTGAACCGGCCTGACCCGAACCGACCCGACCCGACCCTGTTCAAAAAAAAAAAAAAAAAAAAGGAAAAAGAAGAAAAGAAAAGAGAAAAAAAGAAAAGAAAAAGAAGAAAAGAAAAGAAAAAGAAAAAGGAAAAGAAAAAGGAAGAAGAAGAAGAAGAAATGGGTAAGGAACCGAAAGACTTCATTTTTGTTCCCTTTGAATTTATGGAATTTATTAGAAATTTCGGATTATTTTCTAAATGAAGATATATGTCGATTTTTGATATTTTAGCAAAACAGAAATGAGACGAATGGTGGAGTTCGGTAAGGCTCGAAAATCGGAATGTACGCTAAGCTTGGCGAATGGGTAAAATACTTTTATAAAGCATTAGTAGCATTATATTGTATGTGGGATTTATGATCTTATATAATGCTCTGATGGAATGATTTTAATGGAATTATGATTTTTTTTATATGATGAATTGATTTAATTGATGTTAAAAATACTAAGAGGACCCACAATTGATGGTGGGGGTCTTAGTAAGAGGTAAAAATTGGTGAGAATCAACGGCTGCAATTATAAATTGTATTTCCTTGCAGGAGGTTTAGAGGAAATTAAGCCGTTATGCTGCCGGAATTTCCACGAAAATATTTGAGAAAAAAGATTAAGTCTCTCACATAAATGGAATCTTGGAGATAATTATTGAAAATAAATATTGAAAGGATTTTATGGTATTACCGAAAATGTTTGATATTGAAATCGATGAGAAGATAGATCGTTGAAAACGATAATGTGGTGAATTACATGGTTTAAACCTTATAGAATCGATAAATCAAGTAATTTTAATATCACAAATGGTATCAAGTTGAGATTGAGGTGGAATTATTAATTAGACGGATCACGGATAAAAGTGATGATAATTATATGATATAGCTTGGAAGAGAAGATCACAGTTGAAATTTCGATGGTCGAATGATTGGATTGTGAAGTTATTAACGGAGTAATGATTTACAGAATTTATCGAGTCCGGTTTCATGATTTTGAAATAATTCCGAATGTGATAATATGGACAAACTCGAGAGATCAAAATGGAGATTGAATTACGACACAATCCGATCAATTATGGATTCAAAGAAATGAGTGATAAATATGTGAAAAGATGATTGTGCTTATAACCTTAGAATAGATCTTGAATAATAAGATCGACAATTGCATAAGTTCGGATAAAATCATAAAGGCCACATGAAAATTGATTTGAGGATTTAGATACGATTTTGTGATAGTAAATGAAATTGAACCTCAAATCGGGAATGATGAACATGTATCAATAGATCAAATCATAGATGGATTCGATAAGTGACTATCGATTTTGTGATTCTGTTATCCTCGATGTCGATTCTGGAACAGATATTGAATGATGATATTATTATTTGCATAATTTCGGTAACTTGATGACTATTTAGAAACTGATGTTTAAATGCTTATAGAAACTTAGAGGATTCATACAAATGAAGCGATCCTAATATTGATGATGAGATGTATAAATGATTATTATAATAGTCGATGAGATTGAGAAAGGATATTGAATACCGAATGGTCTGAATACCAAGTGATTCGATTTCCGAATGAATTGAGTATTGAGCAAGTTGAATACTAAATTAAATGAATAGTGAATGAATTAAATAGTGATTTACTGATTTGACAGAAAGAAAGTCTTGAAATCAAATAGTTGATGGCGATAAAGTTGAATGAATCGCTTCTCTTTATTTGATGAAAATATTACCGAAGTTGCATACTGAAATGTTTTATAGCATCACATTTAAGCATGCTTTCTTGCAACTTGAAACATTTTAATAATGTTATATGAATACTGAAAAATATTGATTTGTTTTGAAATGAAAGTATATGGTAGATATATATATTTTGATATATGAAGTCTCATACAGAATTTTACCATATGCTTTACATGATATTGAAAAGAAAGCTATAAATTTAAATGTTTTATGAGACTATAGGCACCCTAAAAGAATTAAACTCAATAAAGCATAGTGGAAACCGCCTAATTGGAGCTTTGCTCATTAGGCATAGATATGCTTGTCCGACAATAGTCGTGGACAGGTCTCAGTCACGCCTGATCAGTGGGGCTGAGAGAGATGAGGTCTATGGCCATAGATAGCGCCCTAGTTGGTTTCCAAGGGACGATGATATGATTTTCACTGCTAGCTACAGTGATTTAAGTCTTTATTGATAGAGAGATGATAGGGATCTAGCCTAGTCTCTAATCGATATGATATGAAGTCTAGAGTATGATTTTATTGATATGAACTCTAGACTTGACATGATTTATATTGTACATGAAACAGATTTGAAATGAAATATGTTTTGAAACAGTACATGTTTTAAACATGTTTTAAAAGTCCATGAGATATGAATTCGACACTTATATGATTTATATGTGATTTTGTGTCGAACATGGCATGATATGCGGTCTAGAGTATAGTTTGATTTGATATGAACTCTAGACCTGATATGATTTACAGTAAATGTTTTAAAAGTACATGATAAATGATTTCGACACTTACATGATTTATATACGATTTTGTGTCAAATTTGAAATGACCTGCGGTTTAGAGTATAGATTGATTTGATATGAACTCTAAACCTGATATGATTTATAGTATATGAAAAATGTTTTAAAACCGCACATGTTTTAGACATGCTCCGAAAACGAATACATAAACTGAAATTAAACATGTTTCTATCATGCCTTAAAGGCAGATTTGAAATGAATTGAAAATTCATATGTTGAGCATGTCCTAAAGTATATATGATATGATTTGAAATGATAACAGTTTATACAGAAAAAAATTACATGAATTGCATATTAAACCCTGATATGATGATATGCTTGGTACATGAGAATTCCATGAGGAATGTCATGACTCGATGTTAATGAGGTTTCATCTATACGATGATATGATATGATATGATATATGAACATAAGATTGATATAAAGAGAATTCTGATCTTACTCTATCGTGATCATAAATTCTCATACGATAAGTGATATGAATTGATACAAGACGAGAATATGATTGTTAAATGTAAAGTGACTCGATAGGATATCTCAATTAAACATGAAGAATATATGAGGAGTATCATGACTCGGTGGTAACGATATTTCATCTATATGATGTCATGATATGATATGAAAAATGAATATAGAAATATACGAAGAGAATTATGACTTCGTATCACCATGATCATGATCCATAATGTGAGAATTGATAAGAGATGATAGAATACGGAAAATATGATTATGAAATGAAAAGTAAATATGAGAATTGATATGAGATGATAGCATACCAAAGTATGATTATGAAATGAAAAGTGAAAATGAGAAGTGATAATGAGATGTATCGATGAGAAAGGATTAACTGTAATTGCATCTATGCAAGTTTTAAGCATTGCAGTATAAGACAGTATAATCCTACTCTTATATTTATATTAGTATCTTACTGAGCCGTGGTTTTGCTCACCCTACTAAATTTTATCTCTTTCAGACTATTGAAGTTAACATCTGCCATGTGAGCTGCTAAGTGGGCATCGGAGACGATGTATGAACTTGGTACTAGTCTTCTGAGGTATATGTTTCTTACAAAATACTCATTTACATGTAAGACTTAAATTGATGCACAGTACATATTCTGTTTAACAAGTCGGGATGTAACTAAGAACCGTTTCCGTGTTTGTTTAATATATAAATGGAATGACTATAGGTCACCTAGATAGTATAGTAACTACACTGACACCGAATACAAACCTTAAAATGAAAAAGAAAAATTTAGTCCATAAATTTGTAGACTAAGAAAAGTATAAGTATTAAAGGAAAGTCGCGGCCTTCGGGTCGTGACACCTTAAACTTCTAGAAGTCATCTTCAACTAACTTGTCGCAGTGGTTGGCGTTTCTATTGATGGGCTATCTGGGATGGTGAGTAAAAAGGGGTGAGCTTTAGAGAATTCTTAGTAAGAAACATATATAAAAGTGCGTACTAAATGCACTTAAATAAAATAATTTATTTTACTAAATATGAAAATGCATAAAAATACCATGATGCAGTTTTCAATATGCAATATGATAATTTTTTCAAAATTATGAGATAATGCAGTATTTCAAAAATTTTATTCAGTAAGAAAAGCGATTCATTTAAAATACGATAAATGCACTTGTATCGGAAAAACATATACTGTAAAACTCGTATCACTTCTTTTGTCACTTAAAATCAAATTATTCACTATTCTTGTAAATTAAATCATTCAATAAATCAATCATCTATCAAATATCACTTATCGATAGAAAATAATCTCCCAGAGATTCATGCACGTACTATATCCCATAAGGGACCTATATAGGAAGGCCAAGGATCCGAAACTCCTTAGCCAATCCTACGAAGCACTATAACAAATGGCCAATGTCGATCACTCACAGTTCGCACTAGTCAGGTGCTCACTGTGTAAACCTGTGGGTTTGACCATAACTCACACAGTCATATCATGTAAAGGGGAAGGTCTGGGACGTCTCCCAGCCTAATCATCACTGTCTCGTATGCACGATCATCAGGGAGATATCAATCTCATAAAATCATTTCATATAAATCACTTCATATAAATCATTTCCTGTAAATCATTTCATACAAATTCTGTCATAACTCAGTTCATGTAAATCATTTCGAGTAATTCGGTTCATGTAAAACATTTCATGAAATTCAATTCATATAAATCATTTCATATAATTCAAATCATGTAAATCATTTCATGTATTTCAATTCATGTAAATCACTACATGTAATACAATTCATGTAAATTATTTTATATAATACAATTCATGTAAATCATTGTATATAATGTAATTCATGTAAAGCATTTCATGTAATATAATTCTTGTAAATCATCTCATGTAAGGTAATTAATGTCATATAAATCACTTTACGTAAGTCATTTCATATAATGCAATTCATGTAACTTATGTCAAGTAATTCAATTAATGTAAAATATTTCATGAAATGCAATATTTATGCTTGTAGAGATTAAGGATCAATTCTATTTCTTGTATTCAGAAAATTTAGATAAGGAACGATTTAAAACGAGAATTTTGACAATTTTCAATTAACAGTAAAACATATCCTATGTAACTCTTATACATGTTTCTTACTTCTATTTCTTTGCAATATGAAATCTGGTAATCCACTTACGCCTCTTTATTCCTCGTACTTCACACTGCACAGAAACTTTGAATTATATTCAGAATCTTATATTGTAATTCTAAGAAATACTCTAGAATTTCTTATCTTCTACTTTATTACTTCCTACAATTATTTTAGTTTAGTTCATTTCTTACCAATCACCAAATATAATTTTCAATTAAATAATATTCCTTTCTAAATTATATTCTATATTAAAATTCTATGCCATGACTTTAATAACTAATTTACTTATTAGTTATGTAAACATAATTACAATTAAATTATCTTCTTTTCCAAATCCAATTTCATAAATAATCCTACTAATCTTAATTCATTTTTCTTTCCTCATTAAATCATAAAATTTGGTATAAAACCCCATCTTGCAATTTTGACCAGAATCTTTTAAATTGCTCTAAGCTCATTCTTTATTTTTTTTTTGAAATTTATTGATATAATTAATCATTATTCACTATTATCTAAAATTTACAATTATTATTTAGCACCCATTACACTAACTCTTTATTCTTCTCCATCATGACCGAATAATCAAAATTAAATTTTACTTATTATTCTTAAATTCTAATTTAATCTTAAAACTATGATTTAATAAAATTATATCAATTTTTCTTCTTTAACTCTGATTTAATAAATTATAGCAATTTTTCTTCTTTTTCTCTTGCCTGACCGAATGCCCTGCATGAAAACTCATCATCATCCTAAATTCCACCCACAACCGTGAGTTTCCTAATGGGTTCCTTTTCTTGGTTCTTTATTCATTCTTTTCCTAGTCTAGTATATGTAACTCTTCTACTCATTTCAGAATTTCATCAAATATCTTAAATTCATCCATTATCATCATCAACCTTCAGCCAATTCTATAACCGAAAGGCTCCCCTGTTCACGTCACTCACCTATGTTTCATATCGTTTTCTACTTTTTTTTTTTTGCAAATCATCGTCACGTCAACTTCTCATGGCTGAATTCTCACTATAATCCAAAACCTTTGTTTTTTAACTAATTAAAAGTCATGGCTGTATTCATCTCTTAATAAGCTCCCATTTTCTACTCCTAATATTATAAAAACATCAGGATCTTCCCATCATCAGCATCATGGCCGAACCCCCTTTATTAGGCTACACATATTTTTACTTCAAATCACAATCGTGGGTACATTCTACTAATTCAATAACATCATAAACTATAAGAAATATCACTTGAAATTTCATTTTTCTGCTCACCTGTACGGTACCGATTCTGCCATGGCCAGAACAGTCTGATGATTTTTGGCTGGGTTTTTTTTTGGAGGATTAGCAAGCTCTTGGAATGGGTATTAATTCCTATAAAAGGACCTAGGTGAGTTGGTGATGAGAAGATGATGTTTTAATAGCTGAAACATGGGGACATCAAAGCAACGAGACTGACGAGCTGCAACAGAGGAAGAAAAGTGAGGGAGTTGGTTTTGTAGAAGATGATGGAAGGCACCAATTTGTCTTATTAGCTGATATTTTAATGTATTTTATTTGATAGAAATCTGACCATGATTTTTAAGTGACTAAAAAACCCCTCTATTTTCCAATTTTACAATTTCAGGCACTTACAGTATTCTGTCAGTCCAAGTCAGATTTCATATTTTATTTTTATTAAATTTTTATTTATTTATTCATTTATAAATGCATAATATCAATATATCATGAATATATTTTCTATTAACAACTATATATATATACACACACATATATTAATACTTTTGTATATATAAATATATTCATACCATATACTATATATATATACATATATATTTCTATATATTTAAATTTATATTTTACAATATGATTATTTATATAAAAAATGTTTATATATAATTTATATATTATTATATATAATCCTTAAAACATATATTTATCCATTCTATCATTTATATATACATTAATGCTCAAAATAATATATATATATATATATATATATATATATATATATGCACATACATAGATATATATACCTACATTTTATTTTTATTTAATTCAAATTTTTTAAATTTCTTAATACCCAAATTAAATTCTTAATTATTAAATTTTTAATTTATCGATTGATTAAGTATTATAATTTCGAAATATTTCAATCTTTTAATAAATTTATTTATTTATTTCAATCAGTTTATTGACATCTAAAATTAAATTTTACAGATACTTAACTTAAAAAATAAGAGAATTCATGGTTATCATAGAGGCAGTATGAATTAGTTAGGTTAAGCTCGACTCAAATTTAATTAATAGTAATTTTAATGCCAATAATTATTTGTCGGTATATATTAAAATTTTAATGCATTCAATAGAAATAGTTTCTTAAAAATATGATTTGATTGAAACTAATTAACTGAATTTAAAAAATATTTAATTAAAATCGGTAATTAAATATGAATGTTCGTTGAGAACATTAAAGGAATGTTGTTTGCAACGAATGTTCGTTACTAATTTTGATGCTGTTAGCAGTGGTGGAAAAACGAAGAAAAAAAAAAAGGAAGGAGAGGGAAGTGAATGAAACTGTTTAGGATATAGCAGTGAAATAACGCAGCCTTTGGTGGAGTCATTGTGTGGACACGATAAAAAGGATTATCCTAATAAAAAATTGAAATTTGAATATTAATTTAATTAAGCATGTGGACCCTATTTTGAAAATTCTATTTGGATTATACTGTTGATGATAATGAAAGCAAACTGCAAAATTTGATAGAAATTGAGTTTTTGAGTGTTGAAGGCTCTTGATAGAGTTTGGTTATTGATAGAAATTTGGTTCAATTTGCCCATTAACGAGGCACCAAGTCTTCCACTACATCCTTCGGTATTCGAAGGTTAATGTGAGTCTCGATTAATTCGGAATCAATTTACTGTTGGACTTCAAACAGGGAGAGCTCTTCCGATGTTATTTTTTTTATTCACAAAGTTTGAATTCGAGACTCACTTAAAAGATACCAAGCTCCTTCCACTCAAATCAGCAGTTGTTGGTTGCTTGATAATAAATGAAATACCATTACATGAGATGAGGGATGTGATTATTATTTTTGTATGTTTTTCTTCTTTTCTTCATTTTGACATGGGGAGGTCCAGCTTTGCTACATTTTCTGTTGGCAGGGCATTTCTCAATGGCTATGATCATTTTAAATCTTTTCTACTTTGTGAGATGCATATTAATGAGTAATGACTATTATTTCTGCCAAGGGCGTAGCTAGGTACTGTCCATTATTTCTCAATGGCTGTGATCATTTTAAAACAATATATATATATATATATATTAATATTATTTATGCAATAGTTTTTTATACTAAAATTAGTTTTGATTTAAACAATTGCAATTGTAAATATAAAATTTTTTATGAAGTTTATTATTAATACAAGAGAAATTACGATTATATTTTAATATTACATTTAAGAAATCAATCAATTACATTAACTGGTTAAGGCTGTTGGGAAAAATATCCCTCAAACCAAACACCTATAAAAATAGAGGAAAGCAAAAATAAATATAATAATTTTTAATGTGGTTTGACCCAACCAAATTGGCGTACAACCACCCAATTAAATTAATAACCAATCAAACAATTACAACTATGCAATTTTTAGAAGAGAAAAATTACAAACTCTTTACAAAACCAACCATACAATTTTTAGAGAGAAAAATTGCAAACTCCTAACAAAGATCCCAAAGCCCAACTATACCCTTTAATAGCCCAAACCCTAACTATTCTTTTGGTGTCTACAATTCTTTGTGACACTTTACAAACCAAGTCTGACACATTATTTATAAGGGAAGAGCCCCTATAACTTCTCCTATACTTTCAATGTGGCATTCAAGGTAAATCCCAACAAATCCTCCATTGACTTGAATCCCCAAACTCCACAAACTGTTTGACAACATACAAACCATTATCAAACTGAAGAATAACTCCACCATCATCCTCATCATCTACCTCCATCATCAAACTCATAATGGTCATCTTCTTCCAAATCATCATTGTCATCATCTTCATCATCATCATCTTCATCTTCATAACTTTCATCTTCATAGCTTTCCTCCTCTCATAAGATCACGAACCTTTAGCTCCGATACCACTTGCTAGGCAAAATATCTCTCAAACCAAACACCCATAAAAACAGAGAAAAGCAAAAATAAACACAATAATTTTTAATGTGGTTTAGCCCAACCAAATTGGCCTACAACCACCCAATCAAATTAATAACCAATCAAACAATTACAACTGTGCAATTTTTAGAAGAGAAAAATTACAAACTCTTGACAAACCCAACCATGCAATTTTTAGAGAGAAAAATTTCAAACTCCTTATAAACCCAACCATGCAATTTTTAGAGAGAAAAATTGCAAACTCCTAACAAAAATCCCAAAGCCCAACTACACCCTTTAATAGCCCAAACCCTATGTAACATCCGAAATTATGAAATTCAGACTAAATTTTTTTTTCCTTTCAATTACTATCTTTTCCATTCAATTAGTCGATATCAATTGGTTTGCATTCAGTGTCAGTGTAAGTTCATTTTACAATTTTCATTACAATTCATAAACATGCTTTAACATAACATCACACTATTTACATCCCATCGCAAACACATCTACTGTGCATTTATAAATCCAAATATAAATATAAAATTCTAGACATATACCTGTTCACTTGGTACTTCTAACCTCTAGCGATTTCTTCGACTAACTAAAGGCAGCGGACTTCGTGTATACCGATAAGCTATCTGGGATGGTGAGAAGGGGGGTGAGCTTTGGGGAAAGCCCAGTAAGAAACATATATAAAAGCGCATAAAAATACAGTTAAATAAAAATCACTTATTTTACTGATTAAGAGAAAGGCATATTCAATACAATTATTAAAATGCATAAAAATATTTATTTCTTAGTAGCTCACTAGGGGAGAGTATCAGAAGGATACTATAGTCGGCTAGGTAACCGAGTAGAGTATGGAAGGTACTTTAGAGTACCTGTCGTATTCCGGTTCCTAGATGCGACTATAGGGAGTAAATTCAATTGACGATAAAACGATTAATCGATATAAAACATTTAACACTTTATGCAATGTAATTTCAATTCATTAATCAATATAAAATATTTAATAATTCATGTGATGCTATTTCAAATCAATAATTAGTATAAAACATTTTATAATTTATGCGATGCAATCTCGAATCATTAATCACTGTATAAGCCATTTATGTAGGCGATGCTATAAGACCATTTCAGTATGCAACTTCGGTAAACAATATGGTAACAATTTCAAAATCATGAGATAATGCAATAATTTTCAGAAACTTCGATCAGTACAGTAATGCGATTCATTTAAAATCCTTAAAATAGGATAAATGCACTTGCATCAGAAAAACATATACCGTAAAACTTGTATCACTTTCTTTGTCACTTTTAAATCAAATCATGCACTAGTCTCGTAAATCAAATCATTCACTAAATCAATTATCAGTCAAGTTTCACTTATCGATAGAAAATAATCTCCCAAAGATTCATGCACGCACTATATCCCATAAGGGACCTGTATAGGAAGGCCAGGGATCCGGAACTCCTTAGCCGATCCTATGAAACACTATAACGAATGGCCATCGTCGATCACTCACAGTTCGCACTGGTCAGGTGCTCACTGTGTAAACCTGTGGGGTTCGACCGTAACTCCCACAGTCATATCATGTAAAGGGGAAGGTCTGGGACGTCTCCCAGCCTAATCATCACTGTCCCGTATGCACGATCATCAGGGAGACATCAATTTCATTAAATCGCTTCACATACTCGTAAATCATTTCGTATAAATCACTTCATGTAAAGCACTTCACATAACTCAAATCATGTAAATCGTTTCATGTAATTTAATTCATGTAAACCGTTTCTTGTAATTCAATTCGTGTAAATCATGTCATACGATTCATTTCATGTAAATAATTTCTTGTAAATCAATTCATGTAAATCACTCGTGTAATGCAATTCATGTAATTCATTCCATATAATAAAATTCGTATAAATCATTTCAGATAATGAAATTCGTGTGAGTCATTGCATACAATTTAATTTGTGTAAAATCATATCACGTATTCATTTCATGTAAATCATTTAATGTAATTTAATACACATAAATCATTTCATTTAAATCAATTCATGTAAAACGTTTCATATACTGAAATATTTAAACTTGTAGGAATTAAAGATAATTCTTATTTCTTGTATTTAGGAAAATTGGATAAGAACGGTTAGAACGAGATTTCAATGAATTTTCAATTGCAAATAAAACATGTTTTATACGACTCCTATACATGTATCTTACCTCTACTTCCGTGCGGTATAGAAATCCGATAACTCCAATCACGCCTTTTTATTCTTTTCGATTTCCTAACACTGCACAATAATTTCAAATTATGTTCAAAATTCTATATTATAATTCTAATAAACATTTCCTAATTCTCTACTAATTACCAAAATATAATTTCAATTAAATTTCTTTCTTTCCTTTAAATCCCATGTCACTAATAATTCCACCTATATTTAAAAATCTCATATTTTAATTCCACTAATTATTCTAGTAATTCTTGTCTTCTATTTTATTACTTCCTACAATTAATTGAGTTTAGTTCATTTCTTACCAATCACCAAATATAATTTTCAATTAAATCATATTCCTTTCTAAATTATATCCTATATTAAAATTTTATACCATGACTTTAATAACTAATTTACTTTGCTTTTATTATTATTTTTTTTTCTTTTCCATTTTTCCTTTTTCTGTTTCTTTCTTGGGGCTGACATCAACTTCCTTTGATACCTTATCTATGATTTCACAATTCCTATCATTTAGTTATGTTTATGCTATCCTATATCATCACGCCATATCCATATTTCACTCCAATTCAACATGTTCTGTTTATATGCTTATTCACAGCCGAACCTTCATGAATTCCTATACTCATGATTAAATCAGTTTATCATCACTCTACCCTTATGGCTACATCCAACTCACTTAGCAATTTCATTAAACATCTTAAACTCATCATTTTATCATCACCATCGTGCAACTCAACCATAACCGACAGTACCATCTACGCCACTGCCCTGTTTTTGAGCTATCATCAAACCAAATCTATGATTTCACAACTCATTCAATCCAATTTCCCAAGCAAGCTTACTTTATTACCACTTCTAAATCCTACCCAAAATATATTAAAATCACAAAAGTCTCTTTATTTTTCCTTACAGTCGAATCCTACAAAATTCTTTACTCTTCATTTTGATTCCATCCAAAGCATGTAATAGGTTATTCATACTTGAATCAACACATCACCATAGTTAAAATCAATAACAAAACATAAACACTACAGTCCTTACCTCTAACCGAGACTCCCAGTAGAAATTTCAACCCCCAATCCCTGGAATTAAGCCACCAAATTCTAGGTTTGAAAAGTTCATGGAGTGAAGAATAATTTTTATTTAAAACACTAGTTGATTTGGTGATGTTTAGATAGTGTTACACAAGGTATAAGGAGGGTGACATGAACCAGAAAATGAAGAACAAAAAACTGCAGGGGAGGCCAATTTCCAGAATTTGCAGAAGTCGGTGATGAGGCTGAGTTTCAGCCTTATTTCATCTTCTTTATTAATATTTATCTAATGAGAAATGGCTACGTGATCTACTTAAATTTAATTCCCCTCTTTTCTTTTTCTTTTTGTTTCTTTTCTTTCTCTGTTTCCATTAATTATGAGTCCACGTGCAGCAAAGAAAAATGAAACAAGGGAGTCGGTGTTGCAGTTTTTTTTTCTCTTTCTTTGCCGACTTGAATAATTTCAAGAAGACTCTCTTTTGTCTACTTTATTTGTGTGTTGTTCTAATGGAAAATTGCCAACAAATCCAATGTTTAAAATTTGTCTCTTTTTTTTTTTCTTTTGCTTTTTCTGTTTTAATCAATCCAGCAAGCTTCCACGAGAAGCTTGCTGCGACATTATTATTATTTTTTTTATACATATATATATTGTAAATCTATTTTATATCTACAATTATATATATAACATATAATATTTCTATATTTTTACATATAAATATAATTTATACTTCATCTACATATATTTTTAATTTATCGATTATCAAGTATTATAATTTCGAAATATTCCACTCCTTTAATAAATTTATTTATTTATTTCAATCAGTCTATTAACATCTAAAATAAAATTTTAGATATGCTTAACTCCAAAAATAGGAGAATTTATGGTTATCACACCCTAACTATTCTATCGGTGTCTACAACTCTTTGGGACACTTTATAAACCAAGCCTGACACATTATTTATAAGGGAAGAGCCCTTATAACTTCTCCTATACTTTCAATGTGGGATTCAAGGCAAATCCCAACAAAGGCAACCAAACACTAAACCAACATATAGTTGAATAATACAACATAAGATTGGATTGAATCAATAGATGATGAGATTAGACTTCAAAGTTTCAATATTTCTTCTTTGCCTTGAAGTCAAATTTTCATAGGCAATATACCAAAAAACAAATTCATTAATGAAAATAGTGAAAATTTTATCATTTAAACCAATAGGAGATAACTTAGTGACTAATTGTTTGATTACATGTATTGAAGAAATGTATTTGATACATTAATGATAATTTTAAAATATGAAAACTTGTCATGACAATGGTAAAAAAGAAATCTCTATATTGAAAATTCTCTTTTAGGTTGTCATAATGATTTTAGTCCTATAGCCTAATCGTTAGATGTAAAGTTATAAAGTTACCACCAATCTTTTTTAACATAGGTGTGATTAGCCACTTATTTGAAATTAAGGATAAGTACCTTGATCTACATACCAAAATTTGGGTTCGGGAGTATAGTTATGTGTGGGGAAAGTATTAGTACTCCCACAACGCCCGTCCGATAGACAGTACCAATTAATCATGTTTTATCTTAAGCAATCTTAATTTAAATATTTTTTTATTCTTAATTAAAATTTTCTTTTTATTGTTTAATATTTGATTATTTAAATATTGTCATTTTTCTTGGGATATTCTCTAACACTTTGATCGAATTCCCAAGGAAATTTTGCATCTCAAGAGTAATCACAAGACACACTTATCCTTGTGAAGGGGCTCCGTCGTCGGACTAATTAAGTATTTTATGAAAAAATTAGTTAAAATTTATCCTTAACTTTAGTGTATTAATTTTGCATTATTTGCTATTTGATTATTAAGTTATTTAAATATTGAAGATTTCCTTAATGTTTCTCCAACACTTTGATCGAATACACAAAAAAATCCTCTCATCTCAAGAGTATTCATAGGACACACTCGTTTTCATGAAAAGGCTCCATCGTCGGATTAATTTTCATGTTTTATTTAAATATTTAATTAAAGTTTTTTTTCTCATTATTAGTTTTTTGTAAAAGCCCTTGATATTGAAATTATTCCCTCCGAAATTTCCAATACCTTGGTCAAATTTGAAAGAAACATTTTCTCGCTTAAAAATTTCTCAAAAATTGCATACCCGCGAAATTCAAGAATTCCATCATCAATAGAGTTTTCATTTACTTCCAATATTTAAGAGAGGTTATATATATGGTTAAGGGATTATTCATTGTTATTGCTTGCTTGTAAAATTCTTTTGAAACTTAAATTGGACTAAATCACTAACAATTTATTTTTTCTTTATAACTAAAAGTTCTTGACAAAAAACTTCTCTTCATCCTTCAACATTCTGATTGGATATAGAGGTATTTATTATCTAAAAGTTTCTAAAATAATCGCACGTTCGCAACTTTTTTAGAGATTGTTATTATGTTTTAATTTGATTTTGTTCACCATTATTATTTTTAAATTAACATTCAACTAGCCCAAATATATTAGAGATTGTTATTATGTCTTTAGTTCAATCGTCTGATATAGTTTCTTCTTCAACTGTTGTTGCGGGTCTAAGACCTATACCGCAAGTGCACGGATCGCGACAAGTAATAAAGAGTAAGTAGAGTATCGTTCCCACGAGGATTAGCTCGAATTGTTATAGCTAAGTACTAAAATTGGTCATCCTAAGTTTATTCAAGCGAATGAACAAAGTTTTCTTAAGCTAGACTAATTCCTAAAAATAATAAAAATTAAGCTTAAAATAAAGTTGCAAATTAAAATTAATATAAACTTATAATGAACAATTTAAATTTAACTAAATTTACCTAAGTCCTAATGCATTTAATTAAAATCTTAATTAAAAATAAAATAAAATGAAATAAAATAACATTTAAATTATAAACTAAAAAATGAAATAAAGAAATTCAATCTATCATATAATTTAAAATTCAACTACTACTAATATCCAAACTAGCTATTAGCTATTAATAATAAAAAAGAAGTAAACAATGTGCCCATTAATAATAAGACAAAATAAACTTAAGGTTAAAACATTAAAAGAGCCATAGGTTACTGCCAGGCTGCTAGCTCTGCCATCTGATTCTGTCCAGCACGCCACAAACAGCCAACGACTGCAGCTGTTTCGCACCGCTCCAGCCTTCAACTCTCAAGTGCATCACAGGTCTAGGTAGCAAACTTCAGCTGTCTCGCTCTTCTGCTACAGCCCCAACGACAGCAGCCAGCAGCTTGTCACGTAGCTCTGCTGCTTCGCTCCTGATTCACACACAGCCAGCTCCACACACGCCAGCATCGCTTCTACACCTCTTCTGCTCAACCCGTGGCCAGCTTCACTGCACAGCTTTGCACCGCTCCAGGCGTACAAGCAGCAGCAATCTCGCACCTAACCTTATGCAGCAACCGTCGCCTACATCACACGCAGCTCTTTCATGCCAACAGCATCCACACAGTCACGCAAACCAGGTTCCAAGCGAGCCTCACAGACAAATGACCACACACAGAAACGGATATACAGTGAAGGGAAAGAAACCAATGCAGGAAATATAATTGAGGTAACTAAAGAATGCAGAAGAAATTTAATGCAGTAAAACAAAACCGAAAATTGCTATTAAAACAAAAAAAAAAAAAGAAACTAAAAATGTTGAAACAGAGCATGGCAACGGCAGAGCAGGAACCATATGGAACAGCCACGCATGTAGTCTAGTCCAGCCTTCACCGAAGCAGTAAACCAAGAGAATGCAGAAACGAAAAGCTTGAAATTAAATTAAGGGTTGAACTCAGCAAAGATTATGAACATAATAAAAAAAAAATTTAGAAGTCATCAAAAGCAAAGATGCGTAAATAGAAACCCGAGACTTGAGCAGAAAACAGAACTAAATAATATTAACCTTCACTAAACAAAAATTGATTCAACAAATCAAAGTCACAGTCTTACTGGAAATTGCTTTAAAACTTAAAAGATAATTGATGAAAGAAACTTAAAATTCAAACTAAAATCTAAGGCAAGAATCGAAACTAAAAAGAACTTAAAAGCTAAAATCTAAGAGAACAAAACAGTGATGAAGAACTTCAGCTCCTGTCACAAGCCTTCTCCATCCACGCTCTTCTCTTGCGGCAGCTCCATTCTTCTTTGTATGAGTTAGGGTTGCTTCCATGGGCTTTGGCCATTTGTCTCATGGGCTGGACTCTCATTTTCTTTTGTGCTTGTTGAAATCAACTTCCATGAACATGTTGTGGGCTTGCATCAAGAAAGGTCAAGGTTTGTGGGTTGGACTTGGAGTGTTTTATTTTGGCATATGAATTTTTGAGGATTTAAGGTGGGCTAGGTGTATTTGGGATTTATGTGAGAATGGATTTAAATGGGTTATGGTATGGTAGGGTTAATGGTTTAAAATTTTTTTTTTTTTAAGGTAATAGGAATAAGGTTTAGAGTTTGGAAAAATGCTAAGTCTATGATTTTTAGGTGTTAAACACCAAATCCAACCATTTTCCTTGATTTTCTTGCGATTTTCTTGATTTTCTCATTATTCTTGAAATTCCTACATATGAAGATAATTTAATTAAAATGGAAGGAAATTATATTAAAATTCCAAAATTTAAGCAAAATTGATGCAATAAAATACTCTAAAAAGTGAATATTTTAGAGACTTATCAACTGTTCATGTGAATGCGGTTACTGAGTTAGGTTTAAGCTCAGGTATACTAGCTGTTACTTGTTCATATCATTGTATTTCTTCTTCTTTAAAATATTTTTTTGGTGAGACGATGTCTACTTTTTATTCAGTTTGCTTGCAACTTCTGTGGCCCCTTTATCTTCTCTTTCTGCCCGGATGTGCATATATAGATGCATTTTTCTATAGTCCTTGGAAGGACTAGGTCTCTCTTGCATTGAGATGTAGTAATTCTTGGCGCTGCACATGGAGTCTTGATTAGCTTTAACATTTCTTTTTCTTCTCTTTTTTGATGCTGTTGTTGTCATGATTGTGATAATATTATATATTTGTTTTGATGCAGGATGTATTTCCTTTTTTTTTTATAATGAAAAATTTGTACAGTTTTGCATATCTGTGATGGGGGATGAATAAAACATGCTACCGTTTATCCTTTACTGGATCAGGTGGCATGTTCTTGGAGCCTCGTTGATTCTTTGATGTCATGCACTAGAAGAGATTGCTAGCACATGCATTCAGACATGCACATATAAATGCCTTGTTGTGTAGATGAACATCTGTTGGCTTTTCTGTTTTGAGAACACCTTGCTGGCCCGGTATCACTTACAAGTTATGCAAGGCGAAGCAATGTGGATTTTTGTTGTGTGATTAAGTTGGTTTTAACAAAGTTACACTTTGTGATTTTGGTACTTAAGTTTTGAATATTTGGGTGCTTTTAAGGTGAACAAAAGTGTTTTTTTAGAATCATAAATTCACTTGCACATCATTGATCAGTGCAGGAGGCCATTGTTTTATACTATGATGAAACTCTTAGGCTCACAAGTATATCATATGAATTATTTTATATCCATGTTTGTGTTCACTTTTATGGGACTGTAACAGGTAATGATGCCTTGTTGGTTCAGTGCACAAGAGAAGGGAGAGCATAAGGGAAACAGTGGCTGAGGAAGTATAGTAACAACATAACCTTGTCATAATGCTTGTGTATCTAAAAATAGATTCCTCTTAAGAGTTTCTTTGCCATCGTCATTCATGCTTGTGTTGCTTGTGTATCTAAAAAAAGATTCCTTTTGAAAGCTTCTTTGCCATCATCATTCATGCTAGAATGTAGAATGATAAATTGTTTGAGCAAAATCTTTGGTTTATTACACTTTATGTGGTTTATTCATAAATTCTGCTTTTCATTTCTTCCGAAATTTCTTGAGCATTCTAATACTAAGCACTCGTTATGATTATTGTTATTTTTCTTTTTTTTTTTTTTTCAGAATGCTTACTTTTACCAGAGCCGTTCAGTCATGAACAAAGCCAAGGATCTAGCTGCTAAGAAAGACATAAAGGCCCTTGAGGAGCTTTCAATTGCAGAGGTTTGTTGAGACTGCTGATTAATCTTACATCCAGAGTATCTCATGTGCTTTAGTATTTGGCTACTCTCTTTTCTATTGCTTTAGATTGAGAAGGATTTTTTTTTTCTTCAAAACTTTTAGGTTGAGAAGTTTATGGCTCTCTGGAGTGGCGATAAAGCCTTCAGGGATGATTATGAGAAAAGAATTTTGCCTTCCCTGGACAGTCGACGATTGAGCAGGGATGGTCGGATAAGGAATCCTGATGAGAAACCTCTGGTTGTACCAGAGGCACCTGTGCCTTCTGAAACTGAAATGATTTCGAAACTTAGTGTCAGACAACCAAAGGAAGAAGCCAAATCCTCCCCCCAACCAGATATTAAACTCCCCAGAAAAGTTCAGAAAGATGCCGAGACGAAAGCAGGGGAGTCAAAATCGTCTCCAGAGAATGGTGTTGTAGCAGAGAAAGAGATTTCTGGATCAGGCGAGTTGCAAAAGGACACTTCTGCAGACAAGGAAGTTGATGCAGCAAAACTGAAAGAACTAAAGAGAGGAGGAAATAGCAAAAGCAAAGCAAGCTATGGAAAGGAAGAAGAAGTTGGCTGAGAAAGCAGCAGCCAAAGCAGCTATAAGAGCTCAAAAGGAAGCTGAAAAGAAGCTCAAGGAAATTATTTTCTTCTTTATCTTGTTTTGCTTCTTGATAATAAGTTTGCTAGTCGAAACTGATATTCTTCTGATTTTTTTTTCAGGAGCGTGAAAAGAAAGCAAAGAAGAAGGCGGCAGCATTTACAACTGGTGTAAATCCTGAGGAACCAATTGAAGCTGTGGCAGAGGCTTCAGAATCAGTGAAGATTGATGTTAATGCTGATGCTCCTGTTCCTGCTCCTGTTTCAGTGAAAGATAAAGTACAAAAGACCTCGAACTAAAAGACCTCAGTCACTTCCAAGAGCGATCCTGAAACGTAAGTCGACCAACTACTGGACATGGGCTACCCCTGCGGCGTTGGTGGTGCTGATACTTCTGGCAATGAGTTACTATTATCTTGTCTAAGGAAGTTATCTTGACTGGACTTGAGAGTTATGTATGGATAACTTTTCTGGTTGATCAACATTCGAATAGCTAGGTCTATAGTGGCAAAATTTAGTTAATTTTGTTCTTTGCATCCCACGAGGGGTGGACTAAAAACTCATAATGTTGCTGGTAGTTAAGTCTGAATGCTTACTGAGGCCAAAACAATGCAGTTATCTTGGCCATCAGTGGCTGTTAAAATCTGCTGGGAATGGTAACTCAAGAGATGGAATACGTCTTTGTTCAAAGAGTAGTGGGGTTATTCATTGCCTAGCAATTACTCAATCAAGGATGATACATTATACAAAGTAGGATGCATCCCGATGAAAAGCAGGAGGCTAAAAGCTACAATGATGGTATTTGGACTACTACAAATACTAACCAGTTTGAGCTATTTTTGAACTATTACATTTCTCCTCATTTGTCGAAGACTACTAAGAAATCCCATCTCTTGAATTGTTTGCCATGGTCTGGATAAACCATGGAATTGGTGGCTTATTAATCTCTTGCACTCCCTCCAGTGTTTGAACAACATGCCCAATGGATGGCCTATTTTGCTCTGCATCTTGAATGCACCAACATGCTACTCTACAAGCTCTGATGATTTCCTTTACATTTGCATTCCCCCGCAGCTTGGAATCTAGCAAACTTAGCGCATCTCCTCCATTGCTTATGCAGTCTGCAGCATGAGCTGGGAAGTAATTTTCTATCCCATAATCTCTAATCTCCCAGTTTCTTCTTCCTGATATGATCTCCAAAAGCAATATCCCATACCGAAAACATCAGATTTTGGAGTGATTGGTTCACCTGAAATCATTTCAGGTGCAAGGTACCCTCTGGTACCTTTCATTGTAGTCAACACGCGACTGATATCCCTGCCTAACAGCTTTGCAAGGCCAAAGTCTGAAAGCAAAGGATTATAGTCAGCATCAAGCAGAATGTTCTCAGGCTTGATATCACAGTGAATGATGCATTCTCTGCACTCAACATGGAGATATGCTAATCCTCGTGCCATTCCCACAGCAATATGATATCTTGTTTTCCAGTCGAAGATCTTTGAATCCTTATAAAACTGATGACTGTCCAAGGAACCATTTGGCATGTAATCATATACTAGAAACCTCTTCATGCCTGTCACGCAGTACCCCAGAAGGCGAACGAGGTTAACAGGATGGATTGTCCCAATGCTGCTCACTTCAGTGCGGAACTGCTTATCTTCTTGGTCTTGGCTTTTGAGACGATAAAGAAAGAGATTGTAGGTAAATAAAAGAAGAGGTTGCATGAACCAATTAGTTTACTAAGTTTGGCTCAAATTGAATTAGTAATAATTTTAATATTAACAATTATTTTTTTGATATATATTAAAATTTTTTATACATTAAAAAATATTTTCTTAAAAATAAGATGTAATTAAAATTGTGTTTAAAATTCATAAATTGACCAAATTACTTACATTAAGTATGTATAAAATATTTAATATAAGTTCTATTAAATAAATATTTGGATTTTTTTCAGTTAATTATCATATATATAAAATTAAAACATTTAATTACTTTTTGAATTCATACTTTAGTATTTTTTTTCTTTGCCTGACGAGATTAGTTTGAAGAGATGATTTTTACCATCAACTGCCTCTAATATATTATCTTGTACTTTGTAAATTATCAACAGAATCCTTCTTGTGACGAGGAAGGATTAAAAGAAGAAAACAAATACTAAGAAGAAACCAAGGATGCATAATACAAAGGCAAATATAGACATAGGTTTGAAGACAACTTCAGCATACACACCAGAATTCCTAGTACACATATGGAACGAAAGTCATTAGAAGAAAAAGAAAAAACAACTTCAGCATCCGGTCCTGTATCCTTTTTCCCCATTGTTACGTATGTATCTTGCAATATAGAGAGAGAAAACCACGTAAGACTGGTGATACTAGTATTTTATTATGTTATAAACACACAAAAATGAAATAAAAAAAAAATGAAACTCGATTTTCAATTTTATGATAACAAAAAAGACTCACTTCATCAAATAGCTCGCTTCCATTCCCAGTTGCGTTCATCTCATATTTCGAGGAAGGGCAGAAGGACATTCTTGGCATCCGGATGGTCCCACTCCACTGATTCCCACCATTCTTTTGGTTTCACGTAGATTGACCTGAGTGAAGGAGGAGGAGATGGTTTTTCCTCATGCAGGGGAAGATACAGAGGAATCCGCTTTAGCTTTGGACAATTCCATATATTCAGATATTGGAGAGAATCACAAACCATTACTCCATTTTTACGGCAAATGCTCTTCAGTTTTGGTAGATTCCACAAGTCCAACTTCCTTAATTTGGGAAGAGTATTTTTGATGGTATTATTATTGGCAGCCATTTCTTCTTCCTCTGATGCTATTATTTCCTCCATTTCCTTACAATCAAAAATCCAAATCTCTTCCAAGTTGTGCAGAACCCACTTAGCTGAGAACAATTTCTTTATTTTTCCACAATCCCATATATGGATTCTTTTGAGGGAGGAAAGTGTGCCTCCTGATGCCTCTCCAACTATACCTTTCAAATTCTTCAATCTAAATAGATATAGACGCTCAAGTTGACATTCGGATAAAAAAAAAGACTCCACTTCATCACATCTCTCAATTCTACATTCCTTCAAATGATCAGTTGCATCTTTCAATCCACAAATATCGTTTAAACTTCTTATGCCTTTACACTCCAAAACTTCTGATTGCTGAATATCATCCGGAACCCTAATTCCATCTCCAGAATTACTATCAATACCGATAAATGTAACGCTTTTATTATATTCCAGAAATTCACTATCACGGCGCAGATACCCAAAATGATTATTCACCTTGGGACCCACCCAAATATAGTAGTTATGAAGCTTTTTTCTCTGAGTGGCATTGGCATACATATCGAGGTCATGCACCTTACTAAAGCAACCTTCAAAAACTTCCAGATTCTTCAATTCTCTCATCTCTTCCGCTCCTATTGATGCTGGATGTATTGCCAAAAACTGAAGACCACACAATTTTGACAAAAATCCATTGGGTATCCCTTTTAAATACCTGGTAAGTCCAAGATTGAGATATCTAAGATTTACCAACATTTCCAAATCTTGAGGGATTTCCTCGATTGCAGTGCCTCTAAGGTTCAATTTCTTCAAAGCTTGAAGCTTCGACAAAGATGGCAGAGTATGTAAATGCCGACAGTAACGAAGCAACAATGCAGTGAGTTTCTCCATATTAAAAATAGAGTTTGGCAAATTCGCAATAAGATTACCAGAAAGATCAAGAATCTTAAGACTAGGAGTGTGCTCAAAGAAAGAGTCTGGAATTTCTTCCAATGAATTGTCTCTGAGCAACAAGGTTGTGAGCTTTTGAAATTTTGGAGCCTTCATATTTTGAGGAATTGTTGAGATGCGATTGCGCATTAAAGAAACCTTTTCCAAATCTTCACTCCCTTCTTCCACATTTGGTAGCTCTTCCAATTGCATCCCAGCTTTTACCAAAAATCTTTTCTTTGTGATATGCAACGCCATATCTCTTACAACATCATGCATCTTTACATGTGTATCCCCCTCCCTAACCCTTTCTAGCAAACAATTTTCTTCAAGCTTCTGTAAAACAGAATGACCGCAATGCTGCATTGCCTCTCTGGTTCCCATTTCAACTATAAGTCCTTCTTCCATCCAATATTCAATGATCTCCTCTTTTTTGATTTCACAATCTTCAGGATATAATGCACAATACAGAAAACAATCTTGGTCTATTGGTCGTAGACGATCATAGCTGAACCTTAAACATCCATACACCTTATCTTCAATATCATAGATGCTTCTGATGATGCAATCTCTCAATTCATTCAAAGCATTTTTCCACAGATTAGGATCGGATATTCCCCTCATACAACCAGCTACTGTGACAATTGCAAGAGGAAGTCCATCACATTCTCCCACAATAGCTTCCATAACTGGTTCTAAAGTTGGATTAGGCAGCATGTCTTCTCCAACTTTGCTTAAAAACAACCCCAACGCCTCATTTGTAGAAAGACACGCCACTTGGACTTTCCTACAACCCATTGATCGAACAACCCCTTCTAAACGCGTTGTCAACACTAACTTGCTGCCATTATCTGCTGTTGGCCCAAGGATTCCAACATCCTCAAGAGAAAAGCTGTTCCATACGTCATCCAATATTAGCAAATATCTCCCTTGTTTTTTTAACATTTCTGATAACTTTGCCGCACGTCTGGCTGTATCTTCATCGTCTGATAAGTTTTCATTCAATTCAGAAGCAATGCTTTTTTGTAGCCTTCGAACATCGAAGTCTCGGGATGCAGTTGCCCATATCAATTTCCTAAACTTGGTTTCTTTCAACAACCTATTATGGACATGCTTCATAATGGTTGTTTTCCCTATTCCGCCCATCCCACACACTCCAATCATTCTAACTTCATCCCCCATCAAAAACTGGTAAATCTCTTCTCTTACATTAGTCTCACCAGCTAATTCTGGTGCTGGTAATTTAGTAGCTACGACAGAGGGATCATTAACCACCAGGCTTCCGGTGAAATGACCATCAGCATATACTTGCTTCATTGCTTGAGTCGTCTCATCAACAAGATTCCCCAAGCATGAGCGAAAGAGATATTTTCCTTTTCGGACTTTGGCTTCAACGCATTGAGCACGACCAAACTCCTCTTCTACTTTCTTGAACCAACTTTCAACTTCCTGCTTTGGCTTTTGTCCAAAACAATGCTCGTCTTGCAATTGTTGTTGAATATCTCCCTTCCTGGCTTGCAAATCTTCTTGGGCTTGTTTGAAATCATCTAGGTATTCATTGAATTTTCTTTGGTATTTTAGATATTTGGTGGCTGGACGGCCAATGAACTTGATAACTTCAAGAATTGGCCCAACCAGGTCAGTCATTATAGTTGTTTTCTTAGTTACCCTGTATCAAAATTTTCATATAAATTATTAGTTCGAGAATAGATTGACTGGCGTGTGTCAAGTTTATAAACCAAAGACACACCAGGACATACATGTTAAAGAGAGAATCTATGAAAATTTGATTTTCACCATTAGCATATATCCATTTATAAATATATTTATTTTTTGTATTTTTGTATTTAAAGATACACAAATTCCAAAAATGCAAATAGTAAACTATATATGTACATTATTTTCAATGCATGAGCATCAACATTTTGGCCGTCGGGAGGCAGAGGTAAAGTTGATCTTGTCGGGTTATATTTTGGATGGGATATGGATTCAAATGACAGATTCAGCTTCTCAAAGTCATATTAGTAATCAAATCAGCTGTCAGAGGACAACCAAAGCTTGTGAGCTGTGGAGGTGTTCTAAGCGGTTTTAAGGGCTGATTTTTTTATTTTCTTGGCTGATCCTTCGGTTGTTCTTTTGAATTAGACAAATTAATTCGGCTTAGTTTGCAAGAGATTTGAGGTGTTTTGTTGAAGATTTATATAAAATTAAACGGGATGGAGGATGCTTTGGCAAAGACAAGGGTTGACAGAGTTGAGAATTGTATGACATGAAAGTAAATTTTTTGTTCACTTCTATTCTGTAATGAGGCTGCTGGATGAGGGAAAACTTGAATTACTCATGAGAAGGTTCTTAAGCTAATGTTTCAATCTATTCTCTTGAATACTCCAGACTTTATGACCATTAAGATTTCTTTTGAAAATTTTTTTTAGGATGGGGTCGACAAATATGATCTTTTATTCTTAATGGTTTCAGGTTATGATATTTTGTTCTGTAATAGCTACGATGTTTCTAGCTATCCTCTGTTTTGGATTCTGTTTTTACAGTGATTTTACTTTGTAAGCTTACACAGCTTATTAATGGAATTTCAATATTGACTGATGACTTCTTTATCTCATTAATATTGAAGTTCTTATATTACAGTCACCTTTTATTAATTGATTATTTTCTTATTAAATTAAAATAACTAATTTTTATCTATCTTATTCCTTTAAAACCTTCAACTCTTTTTTTTTTTTTTTACCATCAATGATATCCTCAATTTAAAAAAAAAAATTGTTTGAACTAAAATTAAAAAATCGTTTAAGTTCTTATCCTTTAATCGCAATCAATTGAATCCTTTAACAATTATTTTCACTCAACTGAGCTCTCAAATGAAGGAAATTCGAACAGCATCGCCACATGTAATGTGAATGCCACATGACTCGTGGGGTGGCAAAAAATGTCTTGTTGGTGTAACCATCATCCAATCATATGATGACACGTGACATTTTATGTCACGTTACAATGCCATATCATTACACTAAAATACTAGCATGCTTGTGGGCACCAGTGGCACCGTCATGAGCACACATAGTATTGATGTGAACTCACTTATATAATTTTTTAAATAATATAAGCAGTTAAAAATAAAATTTATCTTTTAAATAGAAACAAAAAATTTTAATTCTTTTCGACTGCATTTTAAGTCTTTATGTTTGGTAATTAGTATATTATCTTTACTTAAGGTGATATAAAGTAACAAAATATTTAAAAGTAGGTTCCTCGATTAACTTTATTAAATTATTGTCAATTACAATTTTCTAGTTTATACACTATTTTTTTAGTTATTATTATCTATTTTAATTATTTATATCATTATTTCTTAAAGGTTAAAAAAGGAAAATATATAAAACTTTTATTTATGACATATGATTGTAGAAATTAAATTTATTTATAATAACATAAAAGAGTTTAATTTTAATTCGAGTCTCATCAAATGTGAGCTTAAATTAGTCTAATTATTTATTAATTTGTTTAGTTTGTTATAGTTATTTATTAGATTACTTAATTTGAGTAATATAATTTTCATAATTACATATTCATAAAAAATAATATGCTGATTATGATTGTAGCTTATAATGAAAATGTACTATTTAAAAAAAACTTATAATTAAGATCGATACCATCCAAAATAACACAAAATTACAAAAGTAAAAGGAAAGAAATTTTAAGTTAATAAATATTATTAAACAAGGAGTTGGTGTTTATATTTTTTTAAAATTAATATTATTTAAAAATACAAGTATAATAATCAATTTAAACTTGGGTTTTTCTTTTTAGAATTCTTCAGGCTTGAGTTAATTTTTGTTCAAATTATTTTAAATTTAAATCGTATTCACTTGATTTTTTTTTCAAATCGAATTGGGCGATATTTGAGTTTGAAATATTTTCTTTTATTCGGATCAAATTTGTTAGACCTAGAGTCTGTATTATTCTACAATCTACACCGCCAATGAAAATCAAAAGAATTAAGAAAAAAAAAACCAAAGAAGGTTAGCAACAAAGTACCTCTCCTGACACAGTTTTTGGAGTTTATTAGATCTTGAATAGAACTTCCTGAAAGATGTTGGCTACAGTCTACACCAGAGTGAAAACAAAAAGAAGCAGTGCACTGAGGAAAGGCTGAGAACTGAAGCAGCAAATAATGATCCTTGCTTAGAGTGATTCTGTCTGCACTGATTGATAAACGAAGAAAATAAAAGGAAGTGAATGGAACTCTCTAGGAAATAGCAGTGAAATAAGGCAGCCCTTGGTGGAGCCATTGTGTGGACAAAATAAAAAGGATTATCCTAATAAAAAATTAAAATTTTGATATTAATTTAACTAAGCGTGTGGACCCTCTTTTGAAATTTCTATTTAGATTACACTGCTGATAATAATGAAAGCAGCAGCAAAATTTGAGAGAAATTGAGTTTTTGAGTGTTGAAGGTTCTTGATAGAGCTTGGTTTTTTTTTATAGAAATTTGGTTCAATTTGCTCGTTTCTGGTTAGGGTTAGGGCACTTTGCTCGTTTCTTCATTACATATTTACTCGTACTCATCCTTATTAATACGAATTTTACATTTTTACTTGTGTACTCATCCTTATTAATGCAAATTTTACGATTGATCCTTCTATTACTTTTCAATACGTTCTTGAAACCTTTTACATACGTGAGATCTAATTATAAGTAATGAATTCTGTATTTTTGATCAGTGACTAAAAATGTATTAAAACTAACAGAATTAAATTAAACTCGTATATATATGTCTATTAGTTCAATTAAATTAAAAATGATAGCGTGAAGGGAGCTTAAACGGAACAAGTCGAGATCTTTTTTTGATTACTTTTAATACAATAATTATCACTATTAAAATTTTTCATTTCAGCACATTAATTAAAATTTTTTATACATATGAGATCTTATAAGTTATGAATCTTGTGTATTTAAATAGTGATTAAAGATATATTAAAATATAATAAAACAAAATTAAACTCATTGAACTATTTTTTGAGTTGAATTAAAAGTGATAGCACAAATGAAGCTTAATTGGACCAAGTCAAGATCCATTTTTTTCTCCACTTATTATTAATACGTATTTTACAAGTTAAACCCTTTCATTAATTTCAACATGTTCATCTATACTCAATACAAGAAAAAGTATTTTTAGTGAAGAAAAAATTAGTCACTAAAAGCAGAAAATTTTGTCACTATATATAGTGACTAATTTTCGAGTCGTCACCTACCGTCACAAATAATGCAGTCACTATTTTATTAGTGACAATTTTTGTTAAATCGTCACAAAAACTCTATTTTTTGTGACAAATTTTTCGTCTTTAAAAATATTAGAATATGTGACAAAAATATGTTGTCACAATAAGTCACTTTATTGTGACAAATATTTTGACACTAAAAAAATAAAAATAGTGACAAATAAAAATTGTCACTATTTCTTGGGTTTTTGTAATGACAAAATTAGTCACTCATGTTATTTTTTATAGTTACAATTATCTCGTCACTAGTATTCATAATAATAACAATAATAATATTTTTATTTTATTTTATTAAATTTATTACTATTACATGAAAAATAAATTAATAACAGAAAAAATTTACAAGATTAATTTCTAAATAATCCATGTATATTCATTCAGATATAAAAATAATATTCAAAATACAATTTCAAATATCATTTACATTCCATTAAAATAATTACAATATTCATGGGAAAATATATATTGTACAAATTTCTAAATTCATTAATATGAAAATAAATGAATAAAAAAATACAAGGTAAACAACAGCATCCACGGTTCTAAAAAAATTGTAATTTGAATTTTGGTTTCCTGCAAAACGAGCTGTGAGATCCCTAATTTTCATGTATTCTTCCATGTATGTAAAGTATTCTAAGTAAATATGATAAAATGAATATGAAGTTGATGTGTAATTGAGGTATGAATAATGTATGGTTGATGTATGGAACATAGAAGAAATAATGAAGTTGAATGTCAATTAGTCAAATGAATTATGTTGATATCAGGAAAATAAATGGAATAGGAGAAAGAAGAAAATCAGAAGCATGATTGGTGATTAAATGGATGAGTCCTATGGAAGAAGAATTAAATGATAGTCAAATGGGTCAAAAGGTCAAGGAAAAGCTTGGCTGAGATTGATAATGAGATAAAGAGACATTTAATGCCTCTTGCATGACTCACCCTCATCACCATCATCACCAACGTCAGCCACTCTTCTTCCCAGCCCTCCCTCTCGTTCCATCCAATCTTCCAAGTTCCATTTCCAAGCTCCTTGCTAAACCACCTTACTGCCTCACCAATTCACTAAGTTCAGTTAACGAAAAATGATCCTTGTCGTTAGACTAGGTGATATCTGAAGTTTGGTTGATTAATTCCAAGTATTGGAAGAGATCTCAAGTTGTGAAATTCTGGTCTCTAGTGAAGGTAAGAGAAGAAGAGGATTCTTGCAATTTCGTTCATGATTTGGGGTTGTTTTGAGTTAGTATATTATGTGTATGAGGATAAGTTAAAGGTTTAAATTGATGTGATGATTTCAGGTTAAAGAAGTGGAAAAGCTAGGGTTACGCGCCAAGTGATTTCGCGTTTCCGAAGGAATCGAGGTAAGGAAATTATGTAACGGACGTAAGGCGGCTATGTCCGCATGTTTTATGATGCTTGCATGTGATTTGGAAAGAAGTAATAGTTGTTTCTTTGTAGGAAAAGATACATTTTCGGACTTGTCTCCTAGTACCAATTAGGCTAGGAGCAGCCGACTGCCTTAAAGAGGAAGTCGACTGCCTAGAGACAACCAAAACGTCGTTTTCCGAAAACCGATGCAAACCAGTCGACTGCTATGTAAGCCAGTCGACTGCTATTTACCCAGAAGCATTCTGTTTCAAACCAGTCGACTGCTATATGAGACAGTCGACTGCTATTTTTCAAGATGCATTCTGTTTCAAAACCAGCCGACTGCCTATAAAACCAGTCGACTGCTATTTTTCAAGATGTATTCTGTTTCAAAAACAGTCGACTGCTATATGGGCCAGTCGACTGCTATTTCTTAAGAAGCATTCTGTCTGAAAACCAGTCGACTGCTATATGGACCAGTCGACTGCCCTCTTGTATTTTCAAATATGAAAATATCGAAATTTAAATGAAAATAATTTCGAGAAAGGAAGTTATGAAGTAGCAGCCGACTGCCCTATAATACCAGTCGACTGCCATGCATGAAAAGAGCTTTCAAGCTTAAGTTATTTAAACACAAAAGTGTTTTCTGAAAAAGTATATTATAATGTTTTGAGACTATGGACTGCGTAATGATTATGCATTTCTGATGGCTGGGTGACTCTGATCAAGTCCTCAGTAATATGTATGTTGAGCGAGGAACCCTAGTCCGGTCCTCAATCCCACATGTGACACCTGACTAGTGTTCACTGTGGAAATTATAAAGGCAGGAGAGAATCCCTGACCTATACGGAGTGCACTACTGTACCAATGCATGATTAGAGTCGTATGAATGGGAATGAACGGTTCATATGACGTCTCAATCGCTTAAATATTGTACATAGTCTCCATCTATTTAAAAGTACAAGATGTATGTATGAAGAAGTATATGATATATGTTTAAAGTATGTATGAAGTATGATGTTTTAAGAAAGAAGTTTATGCATGATGTTTCAAGAAGAAGTATGATGCATGTTTTACATGTATGCTATGTTTAAAGAAAGCATACTATATATGTTTGCCATGTCACTTGAAATAAATATGCATGGTGGCAAACAATGCATGAAAGATGTTTATGAAGCATGCTTTATAATGTTTTACATGACATTATAGAGCCAAGTAGGAAAAATGCATATAGAGGCATAGCACGCTCTTTTATGTAGTTTTCTTACTGAGCGTAAACTCACCCTTTTACGACCATTTTTCCTACAGATTACTTGAAGTGAAATCCGCTCCGACTAGAGGAGCTTGTTTTTGAAGAATCGAAGTGTACCTTCTCAATACGCTTCCCAGTTAGTATAGAAGGTATACTCATGTTTATGTATAGTAAAGTTTAATTCAGCTACGGTACAGTACAAGTAGAAAATTGTGTATATAGGATATCGGGGATGTAAGATAAGATGATGTATGAGATCCTGTGGAAATGGAATGATATGTATATACATCATTTTTTATGTTTATGGAAATTGAGAAATATATTTTATAAGTTATTAAATAACTAGCTTAAAGATAAGGAAAGAACGATACTGTACGAACTAAATCTAACTAAAGAAGAAAAAAAAAAGATAAGTGATAAGATGAAGTGACGGGGACGTCACAGAGTGGTATCAGAGCAGTTTAGATTGAAGTTTGTCAGTGTCAAGAAGTTAGAAATAGAGTATATCCCCAATTGTACTGTACTTGTCTGAATATAAATGAATAGTATAGCTGTATATGGTTATACTAAAGAGCTCAATGATGACTATGTTTACAGTATGAGCTCACAAAGGAGAGGTACAAGAAGAGGAAGAGGACGGGGTCGTGAAGAACAGCCCCCAGTTCCGTCTCCTCATTCGTCTCCACCGCATAGCCCAAACACGAGGCTAGCGAAAATGGAAAAGCATATGGAGAACATGGCCGCTATGTTCACACAGTTCATGTCGAACTTCCCAAATGTGGCCACAAGTACCCAAGCAGCTACACCTGCTGTTGCTCCTGTAGAAATAACACTACCAGTTCCAGTTACTGGAAGGCGGGATCCTAGAACTTATTGCAGTGTAGCATTGATTAAGGAATTCAAGAAGTTGGATCCGCCTAAGTTCAAGGGGGAAAGAGATTTGTTGACAGCAGAGAATTGGATGAAAGCAGTTCTAAAATCCTTTGAGTACATGCCCTGCTCCGAAAGGGAGAAAGTAGGCTTGGCTGCCTATCTGTTGATAGATGATGCTGAGTATTGGTGGCAAGCCACTCGGACCGTGCTAGAGGCCCGACATGATGAAGTCACGTGGGATCGATTTGTGGAAGCTTTTAATGAACAATACATCCCACGCACGGATCAGAATAGACTGAAGATCGAATTCCTAAGCTTGACTCAAGGTACGATGACGGTGAATCAGTATGAATCAAAGTTCACCACCTTGAGTAGATTCGATCCAGAGGTCAGAAGAGATGAAGGGCATAAGATTTACAGGTTCATCGAGGGATTGAAGTCCCCGATTAGATCTAAACTGTATCCGATGGATATCACCACCTATGGAGAAGCTGTCCGTAAGGCTCAGTTGTGTGAGCAGGACTATGATTTGCATCATGCTGAATTCCGAACCAAGGGTAAAGGCAAAGAACTGATGAAACGGAAGTCGGATGAGAAAACTCAGAGTGATAGGTATCCACATCGGAGAAGTAAACGATCTGAAGGAATCTCTATAGGTAAGTAAAGTATAGAAAGATGATCTTTAAATTAATTTAATGGTTATATGGAATAATATCGAAATTGGAGTTATGATAATAATGATAATGATATAGGTACTCCTAAGGCTACCAGGATCAAGATAAGTGATGAGCGGTCCCGATATCCAGCTGGAAGTACCGCTAGCTCATCGAAAAGTACAATACAAAGATGTGAACAATGTGGGAAATTTCACGGATCACAGCCATGTCGCTTGGCGAGTGGCGCTTGCTTTAGATGTGGGGAAAAAGGGCATATGATTAGAGATTGCCCTCAGAGAGATCCGAGGATGCCTGATGAATCTGATAAGACTCCTAAACCGCAACCTAAAGCCACTGCAGCAGAGAAAGGAAAGAAAGCTGTGACCCAGGGACGAGTGTTTGCTATCGATGAAGAATCTGCCGATGCCTCGTCCAAAGTTATTAAAGGTACGATTTACTTGTGTGATATAAGTGTCACAGCATTGTTTGATCCAGGCTCTACGCATTCATTTGTGTCTCCTAGAATTGCTAAGGAAATACCAGTTGAGCCTGAGACTTTAGAACAATTAGTAAGGATAAGTACACCTTTTAGGGAATCACAAATAACAGAGTTGGTGTGTAGAAACTGTAAGCTACGGGTAGGAGAAAGAGAATCTAAGGCTGACCTAATCCTACTGAATATGTATGGATTTGATGTTATCTTGGGTATGGATTGGTTAGCTAATAATCATGTTATAGTAGATTGTTATGCTAAGAGTGTAACATTTTCTTCACCCGTTAGTTATGTTGTAAATTTTGCAAGAAATTAATATGAAAGCTTGTTTAATCTTAATTGTTTGCAAATGAAAATAATGAATAATATGTATGATGATGTGAAGGATTCATTGCTTATGTGGAGGACGTAGATCAGAAACGTCCCGGACTCAAGGATATTCCTGTAGTCCAAGATTTTCCAAAAGTGTTTCCGGATGATCTTCCAGGACTTCCTCCGGAAAGGGAAGTGGAATTTACGATAGATTTGGTGCCGGGAACTGAGCCCATTTCAAGAGTTCCCTACCGGATGGCTTTGGTAGAATTGGAAGAACTGAAGAAACAGCTTCAGGAGTTGCTAGACAAGGGATTGATACGACCCAGCGTATCCCCTTGGGGTGCTCCTGTGCTTTTTGTCAAGAAGAAGGACGGTAGTATGAGATTATGCATAGACTACCGGTGGTTGAATAAAGTGACGATCAAGAACAAGTACCCTCTTCCCCGAATTGACGACCTCTTTGATCAGCTAAAGGGTGCACAAGTCTTTTCCAAGATAGACTTGAGATCGGGATATCACCAATTGAAGATCCGAGATGAGGATATCCCTAAGACTGCATTCAGGACACGGTATGGTCACTATGAGTTTCTAGTGATGCCGTTTGGTCTGACCAATGCACCCGCAGCCTTCATGAATCTGATGAATGAAGTGTTCAAACAGTACCTAGACCAGTTTGTCATTGTCTTCATCGATGACATTTTGGTATACTCGAGGTCATGGGAAGAGCATGAGCAGCATTTGAGGATTGTTTTGGAGACCCTCAAAGATAGAGGATTGTATGCCAAGCTAAGTAAGTGCGATTTCTGGTTAAATCAAATCTCCTTTTTAGGTCATGTGATCAGTAAAGATGGTGTCTCAGTTGATCCATCAAAGATTGAAGCGGTGGTTCAATGGGAAAGACCGAAGACAGTGACGGAGATTAGGAGTTTCTTGGGTTTAGCTGGCTACTACAGAAGGTTTGTAGAGGGTTTCTCGAAGCTAGCTGCTCCATTGACGCGCTTGATGCGTAAGGAAGTGAAGTACGAATGGAATGAAGCCTGTGAGAGTAGCTTCCAAGAGTTGAAGAACAGGCTAACGACAGCACCGATCCTTACCCTTCCTAGTGGTTCAGGTGGATTTGCGGTGTATAGTGATGCCTCAGGGCAAGGTTTAGGATGTGTGTTAATGCAGCATGGTAAGGTAGTGGCCTATGGGTCTAGACAATTGAAGGACCATGAGAGGAACTACCCGACTCACGATTTGGAGTTAGCTGCAGTAGTATTTGCCCTGAAGATATGGAGGCATTACTTGTATGGTGAGAAATTTCAGATTTTTACGGATCATAAAAGTCTGAAATACTTGTTCTCCCAAAGCGAATTGAACATGAGACAAAGAAGATGGCTCGAGCTTCTAAAGGACTACGATTGTGAGATCTTGTACCACCCGGGAAAAGCAAATGTGGTGGCGGATGCTTTGAGCCGGAAGCATGTAAGTATGGTGTCTTATATGATGATAAAAGAATATGAGCTAATTGAGCAATTTGCAAGCCTCACCCTTGATGTTATAACTTATGGGCAATTCGGAATGATGGCTAGTTTGAGGATTGAGCCAGAATTGATAGAAAGAATCCGAAGTGCTCAAAAGGAAGATGATAGATGTATTGAGGCTATGAATCAGATGCAGTCAGGTATGATCTCAGAATTCAATCTTAGTAGTGATGGAATTTTGAGGTTTAAAAGTCGTATATGTGTTCCTAATGATGATGAATTGAAGAAGTTAATCTTAACTGAAGCACATGCCACTAAATACACGTTGCACCCAGGAAATACGAAGATGTATCATAATCTTCGCAAGGTGTATTGGTGGAATGGCATGAAGAGAGACATAGTGGAGTTTGTAGCAAAATGTCTCACATGTCAACAGGTCAAGGTAGAGCACCAAAAGCCAGCGGGGTTACTGCATCCTCTACCTGTACCTATGTGGAAGTGGGAACACATTACGATGGACTTTATTATGGGGTTACCCAGAACCAAGAGGAATCATGATGGTATTTGGGTGATCGTCGATAGATTAACGAAGTCAGCTCACTTCCTACCTATGAAGTCAACAGATACACTCAATACTTTGGCAGATATGTATGTAAGAGATGTTGTAAGACTACACGGTGTTCCAGTGAGCATCACTTCTGATAGAGATTCCAAGTTCACTTCCCATTTCTGGGAGCATTTTCAAGAAGCCATGGGATCTAAGTTGAGTTTTAGCACAGCTTTTCATCCGCAGACTGATGGACAGTCCGAGCGCACGATTCAGATGCTCGAGGATATGTTGAGAGCTTGTGCTATGGACTTTAAAGGCTCCTGGGATGACCATCTGCCATTGGCTGAGTTTGCATACAATAATAGTTATCATGCAAGCATCGGGATGGCACCATATGAAGCTTTGTATGGAAGAAGGTGTCGATCTCCGATTGGGTGGGAAGAAGTGGGCGAACGTAAGTTATTGGCTCCCGATCTAGTCGAGCAAGCATCAGAAGATGTTAAGTTGATTTGTCAAAGGCTTAAGACAGCTCAGAGTAGACAAAAGAGCTATGCAGATGCTCGACGAAGGCCACTTAAGTTCATGGTGGGAGATTTTGTATTTCTGAAAGTTTCTCCATCCAAAGGGATTATGAGATTTGGCCGACGAGGTAAGTTAAGTCCTCGTTATATCGGTCCATTTGAGGTCTTAGATCGAGTAGGCGATGTTGCCTATAGATTGGCATTACCTCCGGAGCTATCGGGAGTACACAATGTGTTTCATGTATCGATGCTTCGGAAGTATAATCCGGATCCGACGCATGTTATTGAATATGAACCCTTGGAGATAAGGGAAGATATGAGTTATGTAGAGAAGCCGATTCGGATTTTGGACAGAAAAGAGAAAGTTTTGAGGTCTAAGACAATCCCATTAGTGAAAGTTTTATGGCAATACCATACGATGGAAGAAGCAACATGGGAGCTAGAGAGCTTAATGAAGGAAAGGTATCCAGAGTTGTTTACATGACAAGCTAAGGCAAATTTGGAGGACCAAATTTTCTAAGGTGGGGAGGATGTGAGATCCCTAATTTTCATGTATTCTTCCATGTATGTAAAGTATTCTAAGTAAATATGATAAAATGAATATGAAGTTGATGTGTAATTGAGGTATAAATAATGTATGGTTGATGTATGGAACATAGAAGAAATAATGAAGTTGAATGTCAATTAGTCAAATGAATTATGTTGATATCAGGAAAATAAATGGAATAGGAGAAAGAAGAAAATCAGAAGCATGATTGGTGATTAAATGGATGAGTCCTATGGAAGAAGAATTAAATGATAGTCAAATGGGTCAAAAGGTCAAGGAAAAGCTTGGCTGAGATTGATAATGAGATAAAGAGACATTTAATGCCTCTTGCATGACTCACCCTCATCACCATCATCACCAACGTCAGCCACTCTTCTTCCCAGCCCTCCCTCTCGTTCCATCCAATCTTCCAAGTTCCATTTCCAAGCTCCTTGCTAAACCACCTTACTGCCTCACCAATTCACTAAGTTCAGTTAACGAAAAATGATCCTTGTCGTTAGACTAGGTGATATCTGAAGTTTGGTTGATTAATTCCAAGTATTGGAAGAGATCTCAAGTTGTGAAATTCTGGTCTCTAGTGAAGGTAAGAGAAGAAGAGGATTCTTGCAATTTCGTTCATGATTTGGGGTTGTTTTGAGTTAGTATATTATGTGTATGAGGATAAGTTAAAGGTTTAAATTGATGTGATGATTTCAGGTTAAAGAAGTGGAAAAGCTAGGGTTACGCGCCAAGTGATTTCGCGTTTCCGAAGGAATCGAGGTAAGGAAATTATGTAACGGACGTAAGGCGGCTATGTCCGCATGTTTTATGATGCTTGCATGTGATTTGGAAAGAAGTAATAGTTGTTTCTTTGTAGGAAAAGATACATTTTCGGACTTGTCTCCTAGTACCAATTAGGCTAGGAGCAGCCGACTGCCTTAAAGAGGAAGTCGACTGCCTAGAGACAACCAAAACGTCGTTTTCCGAAAACCGATGCAAACCAGTCGACTGCTATGTAAGCCAGTCGACTGCTATTTACCCAGAAGCATTCTGTTTCAAACCAGTCGACTGCTATATGAGACAGTCGACTGCTATTTTTCAAGATGCATTCTGTTTCAAAACCAGCCGACTGCCTATAAAACCAGTCGACTGCTATTTTTCAAGATGTATTCTGTTTCAAAAACAGTCGACTGCTATATGGGCCAGTCGACTGCTATTTCTTAAGAAGCATTCTGTCTGAAAACCAGTCGACTGCTATATGGACCAGTCGACTGCCCTCTTGTATTTTCAAATATGAAAATATCGAAATTTAAATGAAAATAATTTCGAGAAAGGAAGTTATGAAGTAGCAGCCGACTGCCCTATAATACCAGTCGACTGCCATGCATGAAAAGAGCTTTCAAGCTTAAGTTATTTAAACACAAAAGTGTTTTCTGAAAAAGTATATTATAATGTTTTGAGACTATGGACTGCGTAATGATTATGCATTTCTGATGGCTGGGTGACTCTGATCAAGTCCTCAGTAATATGTATGTTGAGCGAGGAACCCTAGTCCGGTCCTCAATCCCACATGTGACACCTGACTAGTGTTCACTGTGGAAATTATAAAGGCAGGAGAGAATCCCTGACCTATACGGAGTGCACTACTGTACCAATGCATGATTAGAGTCGTATGAATGGGAATGAACGGTTCATATGACGTCTCAATCGCTTAAATATTGTACATAGTCTCCATCTATTTAAAAGTACAAGATGTATGTATGAAGAAGTATATGATATATGTTTAAAGTATGTATGAAGTATGATGTTTTAAGAAAGAAGTTTATGCATGATGTTTCAAGAAGAAGTATGATGCATGTTTTACATGTATGCTATGTTTAAAGAAAGCATACTATATATGTTTGCCATGTCACTTGAAATAAATATGCATGGTGGCAAACAATGCATGAAAGATGTTTATGAAGCATGCTTTATAATGTTTTACATGACATTATAGAGCCAAGTAGGAAAAATGCATATAGAGGCATAGCACGCTCTTTTATGTAGTTTTCTTACTGAGCGTAAACTCACCCTTTTACGACCATTTTTCCTACAGATTACTTGAAGTGAAATCCGCTCCGACTAGAGGAGCTTGTTTTTGAAGAATCGAAGTGTACCTTCTCAATACGCTTCCCAGTTAGTATAGAAGGTATACTCATATGTTTATGTATAGTAAAGTTTAATTCAGCTACGGTACAGTACAAGTAGAAAATTGTGTATATAGGATATCGGGGATGTAAGATAAGATGATGTATGAGATCCTGTGGAAATGGAATGATATGTATATACATCATTTTTTATGTTTATGGAAATTGAGAAATATATTTTATAAGTTATTAAATAACTAGCTTAAAGATAAGGAAAGAACGATACTGTACGAACTAAATCTAACTAAAGAAGAAAAAAAAAGATAAGTGATAAGATGAAGTGACGGGGACGTCACAGAGTGGTATCAGAGCAGTTTAGATTGAAGTTTGTCAGTGTCAAGAAGTTAGAAATAGAGTATATCCCCAATTGTACTGTACTTGTCTGAATATAAATGAATAGTATAGCTGTATATGGTTATACTAAAGAGCTCAATGATGACTATGTTTACAGTATGAGCTCACAAAGGAGAGGTACAAGAAGAGGAAGAGGACGGGGTCGTGAAGAACAGCCCCCAGTTCCGTCTCCTCATTCGTCTCCACCGCATAGCCCAAACACGAGGCTAGCGAAAATGGAAAAGCATATGGAGAACATGGCCGCTATGTTCACACAGTTCATGTCGAACTTCCCAAATGTGGCCACAAGTACCCAAGCAGCTACACCTGCTGTTGCTCCTGTAGAAATAACACTACCAGTTCCAGTTACTGGAAGGCGGGATCCTAGAACTTATTGCAGTGTAGCATTGATTAAGGAATTCAAGAAGTTGGATCCGCCTAAGTTCAAGGGGGAAAGAGATTTGTTGACAGCAGAGAATTGGATGAAAGCAGTTCTAAAATCCTTTGAGTACATGCCCTGCTCCGAAAGGGAGAAAGTAGGCTTGGCTGCCTATCTGTTGATAGATGATGCTGAGTATTGGTGGCAAGCCACTCGAACCGTGCTAGAGGCCCGACATGATGAAGTCACGTGGGATCGATTTGTGGAAGCTTTTAATGAACAATACATCCCACGCACGGATCAGAATAGACTGAAGATCGAATTCCTAAGCTTGACTCAAGGTACGATGACGGTGAATCAGTATGAATCAAAGTTCACCACCTTGAGTAGATTCGATCCAGAGGTCAGAAGAGATGAAGGGCATAAGATTTACAGGTTCATCGAGGGATTGAAGTCCCCGATTAGATCTAAACTGTATCCGATGGATATCACCACCTATGGAGAAGCTGTCCGTAAGGCTCAGTTGTGTGAGCAGGACTATGATTTGCATCATGCTGAATTCCGAACCAAGGGTAAAGGCAAAGAACTGATGAAACGGAAGTCGGATGAGAAAACTCAGAGTGATAGGTATCCACATCGGAGAAGTAAACGATCTGAAGGAATCTCTATAGGTAAGTAAAGTATAGAAAGATGATCTTTAAATTAATTTAATGGTTATATGGAATAATATCGAAATTGGAGTTATGATAATAATGATAATGATATAGGTACTCCTAAGGCTACCAGGATCAAGATAAGTGATGAGCGGTCCCGATATCCAGCTGGAAGTACCGCTAGCTCATCGAAAAGTACAATACAAAGATGTGAACAATGTGGGAAATTTCACGGATCACAGCCATGTCGCTTGGCGAGTGGCGCTTGCTTTAGATGTGGGGAAAAAGGGCATATGATTAGAGATTGCCCTCAGAGAGATCCGAGGATGCCTGATGAATCTGATAAGACTCCTAAACCGCAACCTAAAGCCACTGCAGCAGAGAAAGGAAAGAAAGCTGTGACCCAGGGACGAGTGTTTGCTATCGATGAAGAATCTGCCGATGCCTCGTCCAAAGTTATTAAAGGTACGATTTACTTGTGTGATATAAGTGTCACAGCATTGTTTGATCCAGGCTCTACGCATTCATTTGTGTCTCCTAGAATTGCTAAGGAAATACCAGTTGAGCCTGAGACTTTAGAACAATTAGTAAGGATAAGTACACCTTTTAGGGAATCACAAATAACAGAGTTGGTGTGTAGAAACTGTAAGCTACGGGTAGGAGAAAGAGAATCTAAGGCTGACCTAATCCTACTGAATATGTATGGATTTGATGTTATCTTGGGTATGGATTGGTTAGCTAATAATCATGTTATAGTAGATTGTTATGCTAAGAGTGTAACATTTTCTTCACCCGTTAGTTATGTTGTAAATTTTGCAAGAAATTAATATGAAAGCTTGTTTAATCTTAATTGTTTGCAAATGAAAATAATGAATAATATGTATGATGATGTGAAGGATTCATTGCTTATGTGGAGGACGTAGATCAGAAACGTCCCGGACTCAAGGATATTCCTGTAGTCCAAGATTTTCCAAAAGTGTTTCCGGATGATCTTCCAGGACTTCCTCCGGAAAGGGAAGTGGAATTTACGATAGATTTGGTGCCGGGAACTGAGCCCATTTCAAGAGTTCCCTACCGGATGGCTTTGGTAGAATTGGAAGAACTGAAGAAACAGCTTCAGGAGTTGCTAGACAAGGGATTGATACGACCCAGCGTATCCCCTTGGGGTGCTCCTGTGCTTTTTGTCAAGAAGAAGGACGGTAGTATGAGATTATGCATAGACTACCGGTGGTTGAATAAAGTGACGATCAAGAACAAGTACCCTCTTCCCCGAATTGACGACCTCTTTGATCAGCTAAAGGGTGCACAAGTCTTTTCCAAGATAGACTTGAGATCGGGATATCACCAATTGAAGATCCGAGATGAGGATATCCCTAAGACTGCATTCAGGACACGGTATGGTCACTATGAGTTTCTAGTGATGCCGTTTGGTCTGACCAATGCACCCGCAGCCTTCATGAATCTGATGAATGAAGTGTTCAAACAGTACCTAGACCAGTTTGTCATTGTCTTCATCGATGACATTTTGGTATACTCGAGGTCATGGGAAGAGCATGAGCAGCATTTGAGGATTGTTTTGGAGACCCTCAAAGATAGAGGATTGTATGCCAAGCTAAGTAAGTGCGATTTCTGGTTAAATCAAATCTCCTTTTTAGGTCATGTGATCAGTAAAGATGGTGTCTCAGTTGATCCATCAAAGATTGAAGCGGTGGTTCAATGGGAAAGACCGAAGACAGTGACGGAGATTAGGAGTTTCTTGGGTTTAGCTGGCTACTACAGAAGGTTTGTAGAGGGTTTCTCGAAGCTAGCTGCTCCATTGACGCGCTTGATGCGTAAGGAAGTGAAGTACGAATGGAATGAAGCCTGTGAGAGTAGCTTCCAAGAGTTGAAGAACAGGCTAACGACAGCACCGATCCTTACCCTTCCTAGTGGTTCAGGTGGATTTGCGGTGTATAGTGATGCCTCAGGGCAAGGTTTAGGATGTGTGTTAATGCAGCATGGTAAGGTAGTGGCCTATGGGTCTAGACAATTGAAGGACCATGAGAGGAACTACCCGACTCACGATTTGGAGTTAGCTGCAGTAGTATTTGCCCTGAAGATATGGAGGCATTACTTGTATGGTGAGAAATTTCAGATTTTTACGGATCATAAAAGTCTGAAATACTTGTTCTCCCAAAGAGAATTGAACATGAGACAAAGAAGATGGCTCGAGCTTCTAAAGGACTACGATTGTGAGATCTTGTACCACCCGGGAAAAGCAAATGTGGTGGCGGATGCTTTGAGCCGGAAGCATGTAAGTATGGTGTCTTATATGATGATAAAAGAATATGAGCTAATTGAGCAATTTGCAAGCCTCACCCTTGATGTTATAACTTATGGGCAATTCGGAATGATGGCTAGTTTGAGGATTGAGCCAGAATTGATAGAAAGAATCCGAAGTGCTCAAAAGGAAGATGATAGATGTATTGAGGCTATGAATCAGATGCAGTCAGGTATGATCTCAGAATTCAATCTTAGTAGTGATGGAATTTTGAGGTTTAAAAGTCGTATATGTGTTCCTAATGATGATGAATTGAAGAAGTTAATCTTAACTGAAGCACATGCCACTAAATACACGTTGCACCCAGGAAATACGAAGATGTATCATAATCTTCGCAAGGTGTATTGGTGGAATGGCATGAAGAGAGACATAGTGGAGTTTGTAGCAAAATGTCTCACATGTCAACAGGTCAAGGTAGAGCACCAAAAGCCAGCGGGGTTACTGCATCCTCTACCTGTACCTATGTGGAAGTGGGAACACATTACGATGGACTTTATTATGGGGTTACCCAGAACCAAGAGGAATCATGATGGTATTTGGGTGATCGTCGATAGATTAACGAAGTCAGCTCACTTCCTACCTATGAAGTCAACAGATACACTCAATACTTTGGCAGATATGTATGTAAGAGATGTTGTAAGACTACACGGTGTTCCAGTGAGCATCACTTCTGATAGAGATTCCAAGTTCACTTCCCATTTCTGGGAGCATTTTCAAGAAGCCATGGGATCTAAGTTGAGTTTTAGCACAGCTTTTCATCCGCAGACTGATGGACAGTCCGAGCGCACGATTCAGATGCTCGAGGATATGTTGAGAGCTTGTGCTATGGACTTTAAAGGCTCCTGGGATGACCATCTGCCATTGGCTGAGTTTGCATACAATAATAGTTATCATGCAAGCATCGGGATGGCACCATATGAAGCTTTGTATGGAAGAAGGTGTCGATCTCCGATTGGGTGGGAAGAAGTGGGCGAACGTAAGTTATTGGCTCCCGATCTAGTCGAGCAAGCATCAGAAGATGTTAAGTTGATTTGTCAAAGGCTTAAGACAGCTCAGAGTAGACAAAAGAGCTATGCAGATGCTCGACGAAGGCCACTTAAGTTCATGGTGGGAGATTTTGTATTTCTGAAAGTTTCTCCATCCAAAGGGATTATGAGATTTGGCCGACGAGGTAAGTTAAGTCCTCGTTATATCGGTCCATTTGAGGTCTTAGATCGAGTAGGCGATGTTGCCTATAGATTGGCATTACCTCCGGAGCTATCGGGAGTACACAATGTGTTTCATGTATCGATGCTTCGGAAGTATAATCCGGATCCGACGCATGTTATTGAATATGAACCCTTGGAGATAAGGGAAGATATGAGTTATGTAGAGAAGCCGATTCGGATTTTGGACAGAAAAGAGAAAGTTTTGAGGTCTAAGACAATCCCATTAGTGAAAGTTTTATGGCAATACCATACGATGGAAGAAGCAACATGGGAGCTAGAGAGCTTAATGAAGGAAAGGTATCCAGAGTTGTTTACATGACAAGCTAAGGCAAATTTGGAGGACCAAATTTTCTAAGGTGGGGAGGATGTGAGATCCCTAATTTTCATGTATTCTTCCATGTATGTAAAGTATTCTAAGTAAATATGATAAAATGAATATGAAGTTGATGTGTAATTGAGGTATAAATAATGTATGGTTGATGTATGGAACATAGAAGAAATAATGAAGTTGAATGTCAATTAGTCAAATGAATTATGTTGATATCAGGAAAATAAATGGAATAGGAGAAAGAAGAAAATCAGAAGCATGATTGGTGATTAAATGGATGAGTCCTATGGAAGAAGAATTAAATGATAGTCAAATGGGTCAAAAGGTCAAGGAAAAGCTTGGCTGAGATTGATAATGAGATAAAGAGACATTTAATGCCTCTTGCATGACTCACCCTCATCACCATCATCACCAACGTCAGCCACTCTTCTTCCCAGCCCTCCCTCTCGTTCCATCCAATCTTCCAAGTTCCATTTCCAAGCTCCTTGCTAAACCACCTTACTGCCTCACCAATTCACTAAGTTCAGTTAACGAAAAATGATCCTTGTCGTTAGACTAGGTGATATCTGAAGTTTGGTTGATTAATTCCAAGTATTGGAAGAGATCTCAAGTTGTGAAATTCTGGTCTCTAGTGAAGGTAAGAGAAGAAGAGGATTCTTGCAATTTCGTTCATGATTTGGGGTTGTTTTGAGTTAGTATATTATGTGTATGAGGATAAGTTAAAGGTTTAAATTGATGTGATGATTTCAGGTTAAAGAAGTGGAAAAGCTAGGGTTACGCGCCAAGTGATTTCGCGTTTCCGAAGGAATCGAGGTAAGGAAATTATGTAACGGACGTAAGGCGGCTATGTCCGCATGTTTTATGATGCTTGCATGTGATTTGGAAAGAAGTAATAGTTGTTTCTTTGTAGGAAAAGATACATTTTCGGACTTGTCTCCTAGTACCAATTAGGCTAGGAGCAGCCGACTGCCTTAAAGAGGAAGTCGACTGCCTAGAGACAACCAAAACGTCGTTTTCCGAAAACCGATGCAAACCAGTCGACTGCTATGTAAGCCAGTCGACTGCTATTTACCCAGAAGCATTCTGTTTCAAACCAGTCGACTGCTATATGAGACAGTCGACTGCTATTTTTCAAGATGCATTCTGTTTCAAAACCAGCCGACTGCCTATAAAACCAGTCGACTGCTATTTTTCAAGATGTATTCTGTTTCAAAAACAGTCGACTGCTATTTCTTAAGAAGCATTCTGTCTGAAAACCAGTCGACTGCTATATGGACCAGTCGACTGCCCTCTTGTATTTTCAAATATGAAAATATCGAAATTTAAATGAAAATAATTTCGAGAAAGGAAGTTATGAAGTAGCAGCCGACTGCCCTATAATACCAGTCGACTGCCATGCATGAAAAGAGCTTTCAAGCTTAAGTTATTTAAACACAAAAGTGTTTTCTGAAAAAGTATATTATAATGTTTTGAGACTATGGACTGCGTAATGATTATGCATTTCTGATGGCTGGGTGACTCTGATCAAGTCCTCAGTAATATGTATGTTGAGCGAGGAACCCTAGTCCGGTCCTCAATCCCACATGTGACACCTGACTAGTGTTCACTGTGGAAATTATAAAGGCAGGAGAGAATCCCTGACCTATACGGAGTGCACTACTGTACCAATGCATGATTAGAGTCGTATGAATGGGAATGAACGGTTCATATGACGTCTCAATCGCTTAAATATTGTACATAGTCTCCATCTATTTAAAAGTACAAGATGTATGTATGAAGAAGTATATGATATATGTTTAAAGTATGTATGAAGTATGATGTTTTAAGAAAGAAGTTTATGCATGATGTTTCAAGAAGAAGTATGATGCATGTTTTACATGTATGCTATGTTTAAAGAAAGCATACTAAATATGTTTGCCATGTCACTTGAAATAAATATGCATGGTGGCAAACAATGCATGAAAGATGTTTATGAAGCATGCTTTATAATGTTTTACATGACATTATAGAGCCAAGTAGGAAAAATGCATATAGAGGCATAGCACGCTCTTTTATGTAGTTTTCTTACTGAGCGTAAACTCACCCTTTTACGACCATTTTTCCTACAGATTACTTGAAGTGAAATCCGCTCCGACTAGAGGAGCTTGTTTTTGAAGAATCGAAGTGTACCTTCTCAATACGCTTCCCAGTTAGTATAGAAGGTATACTCATATGTTTATGTATAGTAAAGTTTAATTCAGCTACGGTACAGTACAAGTAGAAAATTGTGTATATAGGATATCGGGGATGTAAGATAAGATGATGTATGAGATCCTGTGGAAATGGAATGATATGTATATACATCATTTTTTATGTTTATGGAAATTGAGAAATATATTTTATAAGTTATTAAATAACTAGCTTAAAGATAAGGAAAGAACGACACTGTACGAACTAAATCTAACTAAAGAAGAAAAAAAAAAGATAAGTGATAAGATGAAGTGACGGGGACGTCACATGAGCAAACACAAGAAAAAAAGAAATAAGTCAATTAAAACTATTCAAAAATAAATATACTATAATACAATACAATACAATACAATACAATACAATACAATACAATACAATAAAACAAGGCAATTGACTAAACGAAAACAATCACTTCCATACATTAATTTTTTTATTTTTTTATATCGTGTAATTAATTTTCTGAATTCTTTTTACTTGTCTTCCACAATAACCAAATCCCCTCATTCGCTATAAGAAAATATTAGAGTAATACAAATTAATTCAATCTTTTGAACACAACCCAAATCAAAATTAAGTATCCATACAATGATATAATCACCCAAAAAAATTAAAAATTGATTTCATACTACTCCTATAATTATTTCTCCAACCTAAAATTTCAATCCAATACCGACATGTTTGGGATTAACAACATAAAAATACCAAAAACTTTAAATCTTATTTAAAGCAAGTTTTCAAAATACCCACCCAAAATCATTTACCAAATATAGATTAACATCACAATACAACCACTCAAATGCCCAACAAAATAAGATGCTTGAAATGATAAACAAAAAAGGTTAATTACTTGTGAGAAAAGTTGAGAGATGGGTGTTGGTTGACAATTGGAAAATAGAAAGAAATATTAATGGCCATAACGTTTGAGGGTTGAAAAAGAATGCAGCAAAACAAAGGCAAAGGGTTATAAGAGGTGCAGCGGCTAGGTATTTGCCATTTTGTTTTTTAGCTGGTGGTGCCTTAGTTTTAAATTTTGTATGTTTGAATACTAGTGCGATATTGGGAGAAAAATGCCTCTTAAAATTATTTAAATTTAGAGGGCGGGTTCTCCCTTTTTTTAAATTTTTTATGGTAAGTATGACTAATGTTTTTCTTTCCAACACAAAAAATACAAATTAATACAAATTACTGCATTATTTTTATATATAATTATAAATATAGAGGTAAGCTACTACATAATTTATCAATAATCAATAATAAAAACATATTTAACTTCAAACAAATTTTTCTTTAAAAAAAAACTTTTCGCAAATTTTAATCGTTTGGTTCTAACTACAAACTAAATTTTTAGCCAAATTCATGTAATATGGTATGTTGTATGCACATTGAACTCCCGTGTAAAGTTATAATATATATTTTTACCATTGCAATAATGGATTCTTTCACAAATTTCCCTATCTTCATTCCAACTATAGCCTACGATTTCTAATTAGATAAATATATATCATTATATATATTAGTTATAGGTTATTAATATAAAATATAAATAAATACAAATTTAAAAATAAAAAATTAATTTCACAACTATTAAATCAAATCTGTCACGACCCGTGACCACATTTTTCACCTTATTGTACACAACTTAACTGGTTGGGCTGTCTGTGATACTTCACTTGTACTAACTGTTAAACAATTTCACATAATATTGTTTATATTATACACATCCCCTATCGTACTTAATCAGATAAGTAGTACTGTAGACATGTCTAAATACAGAGAATAAATGATCATACCTCAAATAATTCAGTCGGTCTGTCACATTGTCCTTTATGTACAGCCGTGATCCACAATAAACTGATCTCACGATCATCAAAAACCTGAAATGTTTAAAATTAAGGGGTGAGCAAAACCACGGCTCAGTAAGGGAATTATATGCATACTTGATATTCAGCTTCCTATATGCTGAAAATCTTTTTTGATTTTTTCTATGGGCTCTAGACTCGTATGTAGGAAGGATACTACAGTCGGCTAGGGATCCGGGTGGAGTAAGGTAGGTATTTTAGAATACCATACTTGTTCCGAAACCTAGAAGCAACTGTAGAGAAAAATCTTCGTTTATTTTTGAATTTATAAATCCTTTTCCTTTTCATCCCATAACCTTTTCAAATTCTTTTCAGAATAATGCTTTTGTGAAAGAAAGCATTTAAATAAAACAACTAATATTCATATATTCTTTGAAAGGAATATTAGTTAAATCATCATCATTTTTCCTTAAAACTCATTTCATGTTTTACTGTACTCTCATACTTAGTACAGTACTTTAAATAGAAAAGTAAGCTATTAAAATCTATTCCACTTATCACATTAGCAAAGCAGCAAGCACTTCGGTAGATTAGTCACTATACACGTCGATAATTCGATTACTATGCAAGTTAATAAATCAATCCATTTACAAAACGAAAGTTAATAAACTTTAAGCATATCGCTTAACTCACTGAAAACAGTTTCAAATAACCGATCACTTAATCACTTTCTGGCGTAAGCCCCGGTTCACTGATTCAATTACGACATCCATTCTAACTAGCAATGGAGTTAAGTGTCATATCGAGGAACTCATGTAGCACGTAGGTCCTTCGGGATTCTAGAGGTGGCTCCCACGGTCCAACTGGTATCCGTGTAGCACGTAGGTCCCTTGGGATTCTAGAGGTGGCTCCCACGATCCAAATAATATCCGTGTAGCATGTAGGTCCTTTAGGATTCTAGAGGTGGCTCCCACGGTCCAACTGGTATCCGTGTAGCACATAGGTCCCTTGGGATTCTAGAGGTGGCTCCCACGATCCAACTATATTCGTGTAGCACGTAGGTCCTTCGGGATTCTAAAGGTGGCTCCCACGGTCCAACTGGTATCCGTGTAGCACGTAGGTCTCTTGGGATTCTAGAGGTGGCTCCCACGATCCAACTATATCCGTGTAGCACGTAGGTCCTTCGAGATTCTAAAGGTGGCTCCCACGGTCCAACTGGTATCCGTGTAGCACGTAGGTCCCTTGGGATTCTAGAGGTGGCTCCCACAATCCAACTATATCCGTGTAGCACATAGGTCCTTCGGGATTCTAGAGGTGGCTTCCACGGTCCAACTGGTATCCATGTAGCACGTAGGTCCCTTGGGATTCTAGTGGTGGTTCCCACGATCCAAATAATATTCGTGTAGCACGTAGGTCCTTTGGGATTCTAGAGGTGGCTCCCACGGTCTAACTTGTATCCGTGTAGCACGTAGTCCCTTGGGATTCTAAAGGTGGCTCCCACGATCCAACTATATCCGTGTAGCACGTAGGTCCTTCGGGATTCTAGAGGTGGCTCCCACGGTCCAACTGGTATCCGTGTAGCATGTAGGTCCCTTGGGATTCTAGAGGTGGCTCCCACGATCCAACTATATCCGTGTAGCACGTAAGTCCTTCGGGATTCTAGAGGTGGCTCCCACGGTCCAACTGGTATCCGTGTAACACGTAGGTCCCTTGGGATTCTAGAGGTGGCTCCCACGGTACAGAAATCGAGTATCTACTCGGTATGGCCTTTATGCCATATACTTTCCACTATCTTATCAGAACTCGTGTAACACTTATAATCTAATATTCCATTTAAATTCAGGGTAAGAATATTAGATTTATCAATTCTTCCTTTTTGAAAACATATTACATGTTTGTATCTCATGTCATATGAGAATCATCTCACAGTACTATAATCAGTACCGAAATGAGCATTTTCTAAAAATGCTATAATTCATTGATTTTCTTCTCATATTATATGAAACATGTTCTTTTCACATGTCACGCATCATATATCACATTTTCCGTTTGACATATTCCATGTCATGTAAAACACTTTCCTTTTTAACATATCACCTATCATTTATGGAGTCTAAGATAGACATCAATCTTATCATATTATAAATCCCGGAGGGTAAAAAAATAAACCGGTCAAATCTATGACCATAATCTATATTGTCCTCGGTGGATTACGGATCAGGTGTCGACCGGGACTAAACATATCACAAATCATGCATCAGCATGATAGGAATGTCAACCAGTCTCAAAAACGTGGTTTTCATCATAAAATAATCCTTTATGGAATTTATATAAATGTATAATTCCATAATTTAAAACCTTAAAGGTTAAAATCCTTTAGTGAATATTTATAAAAATATTCATAAAAATATTCACCGTATTTCACTTCATCTTTCGTCTCGTATTACGTGTAATTTATCTATCCAGAGAATTTTCGGTGATTTCATTATCACCATTCTCGAAAACATGAATATTTTAAAATTCCATCTCATTATATTCATGTTTTATGAAATTTAGTAATTTCCTCATTCTTCGTGATTTAATATCGATTTTCGAAAATAAAATCATTGAATATGATTTTATGAGATTTTTTTCTAAAATTTTCGGCAGCATAACGGCTGCCGATTTACTAACCTCCTGCACGAAAAATACAGTTATAAATTTGCAGCCGATACTTCATCTCAAAATTTTCAGCAAATCATGCATCATAATAATTTTCATAAAATATTTCCATAAAATATTTCAAATTAAAATATGCAGACTAAATATCCTTACAATACTGCACATGCATCCCTTACCTTTTTTTCGGGTCGGCGACTTCCTCTTATCGATCGCGCCCGTACTCCATCTCTCCCGATTCCTTATCCCGATCGCTGAAAATAATTTCTAGAATTAAAATTCTAAATTTTAGAATTTTTTCATAATTTATTAAATTTTTCTGAAATTAAATTTTCGAGAAATTTCTTACCGAATTTTCGTAAATTTTCGGGTTGTCGAATTTTCGAGAATTTTTCGAATTCCCGAAATTCTCCTTTTTCCTCTTTTCTTTTCTTTTTTTTTTCTTTTTCTTTTCTTTCTCTTTCTTTTCTTTTTCTTTTTCTTTTTTCCTTTTCTCTTTTCTTTTTCTTTTCTTTTTTTTTTTCCTTCCTTTCCCGGTCAGACCGGTTCAGACCGGTCCAGTGCCTTGCCTAGCCGGTTCCTTGCCGGCGGCCGGTTCTCCAGCGGTTCGAGCGTCCCTCAGCTGGCCGATGGCACGGCGAAGCTACCGGTGCCCTCCGTTTGTCCTGGATTGGCGGCCGGCGGCGGATCGAGTCGATTTTCCTTCGATTTCTTCCGCCTCTTCGTCGGCCTTCCTCCGCCGTTCACCGCGCCTCGGGTGGCCTCCATCGTCTTCCTCTCCCTCCGGCAGTGCTTCGGTGGCAGTGGCGGTGCCTGGATCGGCCGGCACCGCCAGATTTGGTTTTTTTTCTTTCCTCGGCTTTCGTCGCGTTTTCTGCTTCCGTTTCTTTCTTTCTTCCGCCGCCGGTGGTTTCCTTGACTTCCTCTTTGGCCGGCGACGACATCCCCTCCATTTTCCCTCACCGGCGGTGGCATCTCCGCCACCGGCGGTGTGAAGACCGAGAATTTTCTAAATAAATATAAGGTATCCAAAAAATTTAATTTGGACAAAATTGAAATCCAAATTAAATAAGAAATGAAAAGGAAAATTAAATTTGGAAATAAGAAACGAAGGAGGAAATTTAATTTGGATAAATGGAAATCCAAATTAAATAAGAAAAAGGAGAAAATAATTGGATATTAAGAAAATCCAAAAAAATTTAAGGAATAAAAATGCGAGTATTTATATATTTATATAATTTTATTATAAATATATATTTTTAAATAAATTATATAGGTTTTATATAATTATATATATGAGATATATATATATATATTATAGCTTATGATAAAAGTATATAAATATATGAGAAATATATATTATTTTTGAATTAAGTGTATAGATATTTATTTTAAACTATACACAAATATATATATATATATTATATTAGTAAATAGGTATATATATATATATATATATATATATATATTAATTATGAATATAAAGAAAAATATAAATAAAAAAAAAACAGAAAGGAGGGAATCGGAGGGGGGTTTAAACCGATTCCCCCCTTTTCTTTGTTTCCTCTGTGTAACACAGAGTAGGGAAGAAGAGAAATGCCGGTCGACGCCGGCGATGCCAAGGGAAGAGAAAGATCGGGAAAGGAAATGCCGCCGGCAAGAGAGGAAAGGGCTGACGACGGGAAAGAAAAGGAAAGGAGAAAAACGAAACGGAAAACAGAGGCAAAACCCGAGAAGGAAAATAGGAAGTGGAACGGCGGCACCGGCCAATCCGGGCACCGCCATCGGCACCAACGCCACCGGTGAAGACCCACGAAGGAGAAGGAGGCCACCGGCGGTGAAGGAAATGGCGGAGGAAGGAAGAAACAGAGGAGAAAAAGGGTGAAACTTTCGCCGCCAGATCCGGCGCCGTCGCCGTCGATCTGGAGAAATGGAGGGCAGATCCAGTCTCACGGCCATCTCCGCCAGCTGAGGAAGGGCTGAACCGGTGAAGGATCGGCCGCCGGAGGTTGAACCGACCGGTGAGTACTGAACCGGTTCAGACCAGGAAAAAAAAAAGAAAAGGAAAAAGAAAAGAAAGGAAAAAAAAAAAGAAAGAGAAGAAGAAAAAAGAAGAAGAAGAAGAAGAAGAAAGAGAAGAAAAGGAAGGAAAGAAAAGAAAGAATGGTAAGGAAATTAAAAACTTTTGCAATATTCCGTAGAAATTTATGGAATTTATTTAAATTTCTTTCTAAGCGAATATATGTGTATTAAATTGTGGCAGCATGGAAATAAGGCTAGTGGTGGAGTTTGGCTAGGCTCGGAAACACGCTAAGCTTTGGCGAATAGGTAAGATACTTTTATAAAGCATTAGTAGCATTATATTGTATGTGGGATTTATGATCTTATATAATGCTCTGATGAAATGATTTTTAATGGAATTATGAATTTTTTATATATGATGAATTGATTTAATTGATGTTAAAAATACTAAGAGGACCCACAATTGATGGTGGGGGTCTTAGTAAGAGGTAAAAATTGGTGAGAATCAACGGCTGCAATTATAAATTGTATTTCCTTGCAGGAGGTTTAGAGGAAATTAAGCCGTTATGCTGCCGGAAATTCCACGAAAATATTTGAGGAAAAAGATTAAGTCTCTCACATAAATGGAATCTTGGAGATAATTATTGAAAATAAATATTGAAAGGATTTTATGGTATTACCGAAAATGTTTGATATTGAAATCGATGAGAAGATAGATCGTTGAAAACGATAATGTGGTGAATTACATGGTTTAAATCTTATAGAATCGATAAATCAAGTAATTTTAATATCACAAATGGTATCAAGTTGAGATTGAGGTGGAATTATTAATTAGACGGATCACGGATAAAAGTGATGATAATTATATGATATAGCTTGGAAGAGAAGATCACAGTTGAAACTTCGATGGTCGAATGATTGGATTGTGAAGTTATTAACGGAGTAATGATTTACAGAATTTATCGAGTCCGGTTTCATGATTTTGAAATAATTCCGAATGTGATAATATGGACAAACTCGAGAGATCGAAATGGAGATTGAATTACGACACAATCCGATCAATTATGGATTCAAAGAAATGAGTGATAAATATGTGAAAAGATGATTGTGCTTATAACCTTAGAATCGATCTTGAATAATAAGATCGACAATTGCATAAGTTCGGATAAAATCATAAAGGCCACATGAAAATTGATTTGAGGATTTAGATACGATTTTGTGATAGTAAATGAAATTGAACCTCAAATCGGAAATGATGAACATGTATCAATAGATCAAATCATAGATGGATTTGATAAGTGACTATCGATTTTGTGATTCTGTCATCCTCGATGTCGATTCTGGAACAGATATTGAATGATGATATTATTATTTGCATAATTTCGGTAACTTGATGACTATTTAGAAACTGATGTTTAAATGCTTATAGAAACTTAAAGGATTCATACAAATGAAGCGATCCTAATATTGATGATGAGATGTATAAATGATTATTATAATAGTCGATGAGATTGAGAAAGGATATTGAATACAGAATGGTCTGAATACCAAGTGATTCGAATTCCGAATGAATTGAGTACTGAGCAAGTTGAATACTAAATTAAATGAATAGTGAATGAATTAAATAGTGATTTACTGATTTGACAGAAAGAAAGTTTTGAAATCGAATAGTTGATGGCGATAAAGTTGAATGAATCGCTTCTCTGTATTTAATGAAAATATTACTAAAGTGCATACTGAAATGTTTTACAGCATCGCATTTAAGCATGCTTTCTTGCAACTTAGAACATTTTAATAATGTTTATATGAATACTGAAAAGTATTGATTTGTTTTGAAATGAAAGTATATGGTAAATATATATACATATATATATTTTGATATATGAAGTCTCATACAGAATTTTACCATATGCTTTACATGATATTGAAAAGAAAGCTATAGATTTAAATGTTTTATGAGACTGTAGGCACCCTAAAAGAATTAAATTCAATAAAGCATAGTGGAAACCGCCTAATTGGAGCTTTGCTCATTAGGCAGAGAGATGCTTGTCCGACAATAGTCGTGGACAGGTCTCAGTCACGCCTGATCAGTGGGGCTGAGAGAGATGAGGTCTATGGCCATAGATAGCGCCCTAGTTGGTTTCCAGGGGACGATGACATGATTTTCACTGCTAGCTACAGTGATTTAAGTCTTTATTGATAGAGAGATGATAGGGATTTAGCCTAGTCTCTAACTGATATGATATGAAGTCTAGAGTATGATTTTATTGATATGAACTCTAGACTTGACATGATTTATGCTGTACATGAAACAGATTTGAAATGAAATATGTTTTGAAACAGTACATGTTTTAAACATGTTTTAAAAGTCCATGAGATATGAATTCGACACCTAAATGATTTATATGTGATTTTGTGTCGAACATGGCATAATATGCGGTCTAGAGTATAGATTGATTTGATATGAACTCTAGACCTGATATGATTTACAGTAAATGTTTTAAAAGTATATGATAAATGATTTCGACACTTACATGATTTATATACGATTTTGTGTCGAACTTGAAATGATATACGGTCTAGAGTATAGATTGATTTGATATGAACTCTAGACCTGATATGATTTATAGTATATGAAAAATATTTTAAAATCGCACATGTTTTAGACATGCTCTGAAAACGAATACATGAATTGAAATTGATTATGTTTCTATTATGCCTTAAAGGCAAACTTGAAATGAATTGCAAATTTATATGTTGAGCATGTCCTAAAGTATATATGATATAATTTGAAATGATAGCGGTTTATACAGAAAAATTTCATGAATTGCATATTAAACCCTGATATGATAATATGCTTAGTATATGAGAATTCCATGAGGAATATCATGACTCGACGTTAATGATGTTTCATCTATACGATGACATGATATGATATGATATATGAACATAAGATTGATATGAAGAGAATTCTGATCTTACGCTATCGCGATCATAAATTCCCATACGATAAGTGATATGAACTGATATAAGACGAGAATATGATTGTTAAATGTAAAGTGACTCGATAGGATATCTCAATTAAACATGAAGAATATATGAGGAGTACCATGACTCGGTGGTAAAGATATTTCATCTATATGATGTCATGATATGATATGAAGCATGAATATAGAAATACACGAAGAGAATTATGACTTCGTACCATCGTGATCATGATCCACAATATGAGAATGGATAAGAGATGATATGAGAATTGATAAGAGATGATAGAATACAGAAATATGATTATGAAATGAAAAGTGAAAATGAGAAGTGATAATGAGATGTATCGATGAGAAAGGATTAACTGTAATTGCATCCTTACAAGTTTTAAGCATTGCAGTTTAAGACAGTGTAATCCTACTCATGTATTTATATTAGTATCTTACTGAGCCGTGGTTTTGCTCACCCCACTAAATTTCATCTCTTTCAGATTATTGAAGTTAACATCTGCCATGTGAGCTGCTCAGTGGGCATCGGAGACTGTATATGGACTTGGTACTAGTCTTCTGAGGTATATGTTTCTTATAAAATACTTGTTTACATGTAAGACGTAAATTGATGCACAGTACATATTGTCACGACCCGAAGACCGCGACTTTCACTCGATTCTTATACTTTTCTTAGTCTACAAATTTATGGACTAAATTTTTCTTTTTCATTTTAAGGTTTGTATTCGATGTCAGTGTAGTTACTATACTACCTAGGTGACTTATAGTCATTCCATTTATGTGAGAAACTTAATCTTTTTCTTCAAATATTTTCCTAAAAATTTCGACAGCATAACGGCTTAATTTTCCCTAACCTCCTGCAAGGGAAACACAATTTATACTTGCAGCCGTTGATTCTCACCAATTTTACCTCTTACTAAGACCCCCACCATCAGTTGTGGGTCCTCTTAGCATTTTTAGCAAATCAATTTAAATCGATGCATCATATAAAAATCATAATTCCATTTAAAGTCAATTAAATAAATGCATCATAAAAAAATCATACTTCCCACATACAATATAAAGCTACTAATGCTTTATAAAAGTATCTTACCTATTCGCCAAGCTTAGCGTACTTTCCGATTTCCGAGCCTTGCCGAACTCCACCGTTCGTCTTATTTCCATTTTTTTTGCTACAATTTCAATAATTGAGACATATTTTCATTTAGAAAATAATCCAACAATTTCTAATAAATTCTATAGAAATATAGCAAAAACTTTTAATTTTCCTTACCCATTTCTTCTTCTTCTTTTTCTTCTTCCTTTTTCCTTTTTCTTTTTTTTTTTTCTTTTTTTTTCTTTTCTTTTCTTCTTTTTCTTTTCTTTTTCTTTTTCTTTCTCCTTCTTTTTCCTTTCTTTCTTTTTCTTTTCTTTTTCCTGAACCGGGTCGGGTCGGGTTCGGGTCGGACCGGGTCAGGCGGGTCGGATCGGGTTCGGGTCGGATCGGGTTCGGGTCGGACCGGGTCAGGCGGGTCGGATCGGGTCAGACCGGTTCAATCTTCTGCTGGCCGGTTCGGTCACCGGCGGCCACCCATTCCGGCGGTTCAGCCACTCCACAGCTTGCCGAGGTTGCAAGGACTCCGGATCTGGCCTCGGTTTCGCCCCATCACCGGCGACGGCACCGGATCTGGCGACGTGGGTTTCGGCTCCTTTCTCCTCCGTTTCTCCTTCCTCCGTCGTCGTTCTTCCTCACCGGGGGTCTTCCTTTGCTTCCCCTCAGCTCCACCGAGCTCGGGGTTGGGGTGGCGGTGCCTAGACCGGCCGGCACCGCCACTTTCCTCTTTTCTCTTTTCCTTCGGTTTTTTTTTCTCTTCTCCCATTTCCGCTTCGCTTCTGTTTTTTTTTCGTTTTTCTTTCCCGCCGTTGGCACCGGCGTCAGCTTCCTCTCCTCGGCTCACCGGCGGCGACGTCGTCTCTTCCTCCTCCCGGCGCCGGCCGGCTCGCCTTTTTCCTCTTTTGCTTTTACGTTTTCTCCTCTGTTTTAACAGAGGAGAAAACATGGGAATCGGGTATATCCCGATTCCCTCCTTTCTTTTTTTTTTTTTTTATATTTATAATTATATATATATATATATATATATATATATATCAAAATATTAAACATATATATAATTATATATTTTTCATATAAACCATTTTTTTTATATATATATATACACTTTGATTTTAAAGTACTATATATATATTTTTCATATATATTACATATATACATAAATGTATAATAAAATACATATGTATTTATTCCATGTATAAATATATATTTATCAAAAGCATATTTATATAATATCATTATATAAATCTATCAAAATATATATATTTTTATTTCTTATTAAGTTTTGGATTTCTTTATATCCAAATTTATTTCTCCATCTTCTTATTTAATTTGGATTTCCATTTATCCAAATTAAATTTCTCGGATACCTTATATTTATTTCGAAAATTCTTGGTCTTCACATTCTCCCCACCTTAAGAAATTCGGTCCTCCGAATTGCACTTAATAAAAGATGGTACCGTTTCGTATGCTTATAATTCTTATCCTCTCAATCATCCTTTAATTGATACTGCCAGCATACCTTCAATATTAAAATCACTTTATATACTGTTATATATCGTTTTTCTCCATTTTTTTTTTATACTCCTTAAAATTTCCTTTCTGCCCACTTTCCATATCGGTCTCTCTATACTTCTAATGTGTTTTGTCATTTCACTCTTTGCAATACATATCCCCTTATAATTCGAAATCGTAAATTTCAATTTCCAATAATCCTCAAAATTAAGATGGAGCTGTACTTTCGACCAAACCATATACCTCGTTCGATCATTTTCATTGGCGATTCCTTTACCTCTTTCAATCCTTTTCAATTCACATATCGATCATATTCTATACAATCATTCCATTATTTTCCATATAAACTACCACAATCAATCATTCTCGATCATTCATATCCTATTCCTTTAAGGTGATACACAATTCTTCTAAACCATATCGATATCATTCGTTAACGGTTTCCAGTCCGTTTTAATAGGTCATCGATTGGCATCTTTATGTCAAAGCCCAGCCTGTTTCAATAGGCCGTCAACTGGTATCACCCATACCAATAGCTGACTAATCTTGGTACAGATTGAAAATCAACAAGTTTACATGTAGACACTACACAGTACATGGGATGTAACACTATCACTGTCTCAACTACACCGACACGTACTAGACAAACCGTGCTCTGATACCATTAAATCTGTCACGACCCGAAGACCGCGACTTTCACTCGATTCTTATACTTTTCTTAGTCTACAAATTTATGGACTAAATTTTTCTTTTTCATTTTAAGGTTTGTATTCGATGTCAGTGTAGTTACTATACTACCTAGGTGACTTATAGTCATTCCATTTATGTGAGAAACTTAATCTTTTTCTTCAAATATTTTCCTAAAAATTTCGACAGCATAACGGCTTAATTTTCCCTAACCTCCTGCAAGGGAAACACAATTTATACTTGCAGCCGTTGATTCTCACCAATTTTACCTCTTACTAAGACCCCCACCATCAGTTGTGGGTCCTCTTAGCATTTTTAGCAAATCAATTTAAATCGATGCATCATATAAAAATCATAATTCCATTTAAAGTCAATTAAATAAATGCATCATAAAAAAATCATACTTCCCACATACAATATAAAGCTACTAATGCTTTATAAAAGTATCTTACCTATTCGCCAAGCTTAGCGTACTTTCCGATTTCCGAGCCTTGCCGAACTCCACCGTTCGTCTTATTTCCATTTTTTTTGCTACAATTTCAATAATTGAGACATATTTTCATTTAGAAAATAATCCAACAATTTCTAATAAATTCTATAGAAATATAGCAAAAACTTTTAATTTTCCTTACCCATTTCTTCTTCTTCTTTTTCTTCTTCCTTTTTCCTTTTTCTTTTTTTTTTTTTCTTTTTTTTCTTTTCTTTTCTTCTTTTTCTTTTCTTTTTCTTTTTCTTTCTCCTTCTTTTTCCTTTCTTTCTTTTTCTTTTCTTTTTCCTGAACCGGGTCGGGTCGGGTTCGGGTCGGACCGGGTCAGGCGGGTCGGATCGGGTTCGGGTCGGATCGGGTTCGGGTCGGACCGGGTCAGGCGGGTCGGATCGGGTCAGACCGGTTCAATCTTCTGCTGGCCGGTTCGGTCACCGGCGGCCACCCATTCCGGCGGTTCAGCCACTCCACAGCTTGCCGAGGTTGCAAGGACTCCGGATCTGGCCTCGGTTTCGCCCCATCACCGGCGACGGCACCGGATCTGGCGACGTGGGTTTCGGCTCCTTTCTCCTCCGTTTCTCCTTCCTCCGTCGTCGTTCTTCCTCACCGGGGGTCTTCCTTTGCTTCCCCTCAGCTCCACCGAGCTCGGGGTTGGGGTGGCGGTGCCTAGACGGCCGGCACCGCCACTTTCCTCTTTTCTCTTTTCCTTCGGTTTTTTTTCTCTTCTCCCATTTCCGCTTCGCTTCTGTTTTTTTTTCGTTTTTCTTTCCCGCCGTTGGCACCGGCGTCAGCTTCCTCTCCTCGGCTCACCGGCGGCGACGTCGTCTCTTCCTCCTCCCGGCGCCGGCCGGCTCGCCTTTTTCCTCTTTTGCTTTTACGTTTTCTCCTCTGTTTTAACAGAGGAGAAAACATGGGAATCGGGTATATCCCGATTCCCTCCTTTCTTTTTTTTTTTTTTTATATTTATAATTATATATATATATATCAAAATATTAAACATATATATAATTATATATTTTTCATATAAACCATTTTTTATTATATATATATATACACTTTGATTTTAAAGTACTATATATATATTTTTCATATATATTACATATATACATAAATGTATAATAAAATACATATGTATTTATTCCATGTATAAATATATATTTATCAAAAGCATATTTATATAATATCATTATATAAATCTATCAAAATATATATATTTTTATTTCTTATTAAGTTTTGGATTTCTTTATATCCAAATTTATTTCTCCATCTTCTTATTTAATTTGAATTTCCATTTATCCAAATTAAATTTCTCGGATACCTTATATTTATTTCGAAAATTCTTGGTCTTCACACATATTCTGTTTAACAAGTCGGGATGTAACTAAGAACCGTTTCTGGGTTTGTTTAATATTTAAATGGAATGACTATAGGTCACCTAGATAGTATAGTAACTACACTGACTCCGAATACAAACCTTAAAAGGAAAAAGAAAATTTTAGTCCATAAATTTGTAGACTAAGAAAAGTATAAGAATCAAGTGAAAGTCGCGGCCTTCGGGTCGTGACAGGCGGTCTGCCTGGGAGGGTCAAGATTTCTCCCCGATTTCCTCCTTTCCTTTTCTGTTTTTGTTTCCCTTTTTATTTTCCTTTCCCTATTTAGTATATAGTATACTATACATTATACACTATATATTATATTTTATATATATATATATTATATATCATACATATATCATTTCATATATAATATAATTCAATATATATTGTATATAAATTATATATATTGTATATTACAAAACATATATCTAGTATATATATGTATATTTATATACTTTAAAATAAATAACATTTTATATAGAATCATATAAATGTTATAATACAACATATATATACTTATAACTTTAATATAAAATAACATTTACATTTTCTATATATGTATGTGTATATATATTTATATATACATAAAATATTATGTTTATATACATATGTATTATTTAAATTCATAAAATAGTATATATTTCCATTTATAGACCAACGTATGTTAAAATATACTATATAGTATTTTAATATATACGTATTTGTATAAAATATATTTATAAAATTTGTAATTATATAACATACTTTATTTTTATTTCTCATTTTCCTTATTTAATTTAGATTTTAATTTATCCAAATTCATTTTTTTTCCTTTCTCCATTATTTTTTTTTATTTTCACTTCCAATTTAATTTCCTTTACACCAATTTCCCGATTTCTTTCACTTTCTTACTTTTCGGGATTTTCACCCATATCCCGTTCTCGCAAAATTTTATTTATTTCCTCTGATTTATTTTCTCCAATATTTATTTTCAATATTTCTAATTTCCAATAAATGAAAAATTTACGGTTATCACAGAATCTAATTAAATGAATTTTAATTAAGTAATGATTAAAAAAAGTCATTATAAATATAATAGGCTAAGATAACGGCTACTTTTATAAAAATAATAAAGGTTTTCTAGCAACCATTTTGTTTGTGGTATAAAACATTAAAACAAACTAAATTGCAATAAAAAAATAATTGCTTAAATTTATTAATATACATGGTAACAAAAATGTTTCTATTTATGAAAATTTTAAAATAGTGATTATTTTAGTTATCACAAAGCTAAATTTATTTTTGTGACGACATGTAGCCGTCATTAATTTTTTATGTTTAATTGTGACAAAAAAATTTACAACAAAAAGTAAATTTCGAAGTGACAAATAATTTTTATCGTCACAACAATGTTCAAAAGTAGTGACGACTTTATTTTTGTAACAAATGTATTATTTTTTATCAAAAATCAAGTTGTATCAATTTGTGTATTTTATTAGTGACGAATATATAGTGACAAATTTTTTTGTGTCACAATAATATTCTTTTAGTGACGAATTAATTGTGAAAAAATCAAATTGTCACAAGTAATATTATAATAGTGACCAAATAAGGAAACAACACAAATGCTTATGACAATAGTGTCAAACAAAAATTTGGTCACAATAAACCTCATATTTGTGACCAAATTGTTTATGGTTACAAAAAATTGTCACTAAAAATCTTATTTGTTGTAGTGACTTTTTAACTTTTATATATGTGAGATCTAATTATAAATTATGTTTTTATTCTTTTTCATTTCAAATATGAGAGATTATCCACAACCTTGCAATTTTTTTTATGATGAGTTAATTTTGATTACTTACTCATTAAGTATATTTTCACAAGATATAAACACTCTTTATATAAAAACTTAATTTTTTTTAGAACATTAAATAATTTTAAATTTCTCATCCTCCTAATTTTTTTTATATGTATCCGAAACCCTAAACCAAAATAATAATTTTTTTTGAAAGGCAAAAAAATTAATTTTTATCTTTAACAAAATTATAATGGTTATAAAATTTGAATAGGATAATATAATCAATGACCCTACATGTTGGAAAATATGATGCTCTAGTAACTTTTGAATCAAATTATCTATGACCCTACATTTAGGAAAATCATGGGCTTTCTTGGAACCAAACAAAATTAAGAGAAAACAAGAAAATGTCTTTTTTTATTTCTATTTAATCAATTCGTATGCTTTTCTTTTCTGACCTTATCTACCATCTTCATACCCAAATTTCAAACCATTTTTCAAGCTAACTATTCTTGTTTATCCAAAGTGATCACTACACATTCTTTTTAGGGTAATTATTACATATATTATCGCTGAAATTTTTACTCCACAAAATGTAATAAAATATAACACATATTCTATAAAAATATTAAAAAATAAATAAAATAAAACATATATTATAATCTTAATTTCGCTTGTAAAATAAAAAACTCTACCGACAATATATAAAATAATTATCATTTTTTTCATTATCTAAAACCAATATATAAAGTAATCTTTTAAAGTGGCAGTGTTCAATCTAAACACCTAATTTAATGCCAAGTGTAGCATTATAATTGGTTGTTATGTGTTTAATTTTCGTGAGGTTTAAATCTTTGTGTTCAGACAATTACTTACCATAAATATTTTGAAAGACAACACACATACTAGACATCATCGCAATTCGCAAAGGACACTGAAAAAGTCAACAACAACATCTATTTTCTTTCCATCTTCATTCCTTCCGATTAAAAAAAAACAAAAAATTAATTAAAATATAAAATAAACAACAAAAACATTGATCTGAATTTTTTTTAACTAAAAGAGTTTAGATTTAATTTTTTTAAAATTTTAAATTTTTTAATTAGATCTTTGTCAACATATGTAAAATTATTATTCTTACAATTTTCATTGTGTAAAGCGAAAAATTTACGAGCTATAATAATAAAAATTTACTTTTTTTTTTTGCTTTGTCTTAGCACACACTACTTGGAAACTTCAACTTATGCTTATACCATAACATGTAGGTATATGGGTTGAGAAATTTAACAAAAGAAAAGGTAGCATATATACTAAACATCAAGGCTATAAAATGTAATATATATATATATATATATATATATATATTTATAAACATATTTATATATATAAAATAATTATTCAATACATTATTAGTGAAATTTTTTGACTTATCCGGAGAGGCCAAATATTGATAGAGCAGTTTAAGAATTTATTTATTTTTATTCTTTTAGTTCGTACAATGTATGAAAGATTGCTCCAGACTTCTCTGTTTTTCTAGTTTCCAATTTTTTTCCCTATAGTATGGAAATGTATTTATAAATTGGACAGTTTTTACCAAAAACGAAAGAATTCTCAAGACTGGGAATATCGTCTTTATTAGTAGGAAAGGAAGATGAAGTCTAAAGGTGAGTTGTCAGTTCAATGAAATGTAGCTGCCGAGTAAAAGTTGCTCTTATTAGATGTGGCGAGTGGTGACCATTATTTGAATAGAGCATTGATTCATCAAATAATTTCTAAAACAGACTCTTCTTTAATGCAGAGAAAATTAGTATACAGAAAATCTGCTGTCCATTTGTAATCTGCAAGGCAATTCTTAGGGTTGAATCTAAAATTACAACTGGCTAGAACAAAAATTTCTAGAATTACAACGTGAAAATGTCTGAATCAGAAAGCAGTAGACGTTGGGATTACGAGTTGACTTAAGCAATAGGGACTGCAGCCCTTCTTCCCCAGTGTATGTATCTATCAAAATAGATAAACGATATGAGATTGGTAATGTTTTTCTTTTATTATATTATAAACACAGAAAAATGAAATTAAAAAAGAAGAAGAAACTAGATTTGCAACTGTAGAATAAAAGAATACTCACATAACGTTTTCTGTGACACTTTGAAGAAGAATGTTGTTGTATGGCATAAACAAGGCAGAAAATATGAGAAAGGTATGTGAAAAATATAATAAGGTAAAGAAAAGAAAGAGCTTTAAAGGTATGTGAAAAATATAATAAGATAAAGAAAAGAAAGAGTTTTTTGTATATCTGCAAGCACATGGTTATTTACATCATTGCTCTTTATATAGAGCTGAAACATAATAGAAATCAAAAATATCTTCCTAAATTCATGCCAATACTCCTAACATAATACCATGTCCTCCTAACATTAAGCCATAACAGAAAAATAACTCATAATTACAAAGCATGATCTTCCTATTTGCAAGCCATAAATAAACACCACTAACCCACTACTAACATCCTAAAAACTTGGTAAGATATGACCACTTTCTATGCATATCTCCACATGATAACAACCCATGTTTGCATAAGTGCAGTTGATGAGGCACGTTTACGACAAAGAAGAAGCTTTCTTCCATTCCCCGAAGTGGTCATCCCAGAACTTGAGGAAGGGTTGAAGGGCTTTCGTTGCTCCATAATGGTCCTCCCAGTCCCCCTTCACTGAATTCCACCATTCTTCTGGATCCACACGGATTTCCTTGAGAGAAGGGCGAGGAGATCGTTTTTCCTTATCAAGGCCAAGCAGGAGAAGATATAAAGAAATCTTCTCTAGCTCGAGACAATTCTTTATCTCCATGTATTGGAGAGAATCACAAACCATCACTGCATTTTCACTACAAATTCTCTTCAATTTTGGTAGATTAGATAATACAATAGTCCTCAATTTGGGAAGAGTATATTTGATGGGACTATTATTGGGACTCTCTGATAATATTATTTCGTGTATTCCATGACAAGCATAAACATTGATCACTTCCAAGTTGTGAAGAACCCACTTGGTTGAGAACAAGTACTTTATTTTCCCACAACGCACTAGAATGATTTGTTTGAGGGAGGAAAATGTGCCAACTGATGACTCTCCAAATATACCCTTCAAGTTCTCCAAAGAAACTAGTTTTAGACACACCAGTGTTTCAAGTTGACACTTGGATAGAGAAAGGGACTCCAATTCATCACAGTTTTCAATTTCACATACCTTCAAATCGGTTGCATCTTTCAGTCCACAAATATTTATTAAACTTCTCATACCTTTGCACCTAGCAACTAGTAACTGCTGAACATCATTTTGAAGTATAATTCTATCTCCAGAATTAATATCAATGCTCACAAATACAATCTTTTTACTGTAACCCTTGCATCGATTAAGGTTATAGAACATAGGATCATTCAACTGGTGACTCACCCAAATCAAGTATTTATGAATCTTTTTTCTCTGACTAGCAAACATGTTCGACTTCGAGTCAAGCACGTTACTAAAGAAACCTTCAAAAACTTCTAACTTGTTCAATGCCCTCATCTCCTCTGCTCTTGTTGGTGCTGGATGTACTGCCAAATACTGAAGACGACACAAATTTGACAATAATCCACTGGGGATCTCTATTAAAGAGAAGGTAAATCCAAGATTGAGATATCTAAGATTTACCAACATTTCCAAACCTTGAGGGATTTTCTTTATGGAAGTGTTTCCAAGGTCCAATTTCTTCAAACCTTGAAGCTTTGATAAAGATGGCAAATTATATAAACTTCGACAACCGTGCAGCAACAATGCAATGAGTTTCTCCAAATTAGAGATAGAGATTGGCAAATTTTTAATCGGATTAAAAGACAGATCAAGAATCTTAAGGTTAGGAATGTCCTCAAAGAAACATTCTGGAATTTCTCTTAATGAATTGTGTGAGAGCAACAAGGTTGTGAGCTTTTGAACTTTTGGAGCCTTCATATTTTGAGGGATTATCGAGATGCGATTATGCATTAAAGAAACCTTATCCAAATCTTCACTCCATTCTTCCTCATTTGGTATCTCCATCAATTGCTTACCAGCTTTTACAAAAAATCTATTTCTTGTGATAAGCAACGCCATATCCCTTAAAACATCATGCATCTTTATATGTGTACCCTCCTCCCCAACCCTTTCTACCAAATAATTTTCTTCAAGCTTCTGTAAAATAGAATGACCGCTATCTTGCGTTGCTTTTCTAGTTCCCATATCATCTATTAGCCCTTCTTCCATCCAATATTCAATGATCTCCTCTTTTTTTATTTCACGATCTTCAGGATATAATGCACAATACAGAAAACAATCTTGGTGTATTTGTCGTAGACGATCATAGCTGAATCTTAAACATCCATACACCTTATCTTCCATATCACAGATGCTTCTGATGATGCAATCTCTCAATTCATTGAAAGCATTTTCCCACAGAATAGGATCGGATATTCCCCTCACACAACCAGCTACTGTGACAATTGCAAGAGGAAGTCCATCACATTCTCCCACAATATCTTTCATAATTGATTTTAAAGTTGGATTAGACAGCGTGTCTTGTCCAACTATGCTTAGAAATAACTGCAACGCCTCATCCATAAAAAGACATGCCACTTGGACTTTCCTACAATCCATTGATCGAACAACCTCTTCTGAACGTGTTGTCAACACTAACTTGCAGCCATTATCTGCCGTCGGCTCAAGGATTCCAACATCATCAAGAGAAAAACTGCTCCATACGTCATCCAATATTAGCACATACCTCCCTTGTTTTCTTAACATTTCTGATAACTTTGCTGCACGTCTAGTTGTATCTTCATCGTCTGATAAGTTTTCACTCAATTCAGAAGCAATGCCTTTTTGAAGCCTTCGAACATCGAAGTCTTGGGATACAGTTGTCCATATCAATTTGCTAAACTTGGTTTCTTCCAACAACCTATTATAGACATGCTTCATAATGGTTGTTTTCCCTATTCCGCCCATCCCACACACTCCAATCTTTCTTACTTCATCCCCCATCAAACACTTGACAATCTCTTCTGTTACATTAGACTCACCTTCTAATTCTGGTGTTGGTAGTTTAACAGTTGTGGAAGAGGGATCATTAACCACCAAGCTCCCAGAGAGATGACCTTCAGCATACACTTCCTTCATTGCTTGAGTCGCTTCATCAGCAAGCTTTCCTAAGTAAGAACGAAAGAGATATTTCCCTTTATTGAGTTTATCTTCAACACGATGAGCATGACCAAGCTTCTCTTCAACTTTTTTGAGCCAATTTTCAACTTCCTCCTTTGGCTTTTGTCCAAAACGATGCTCGTCTTCCAATTGCTGTTGAATATCTCCCTTCCTGGCTTGCAAATCTTCTTGAGCTTGTTTGAAATCATCCAGGTATTCATTGAATTTTCTTTGGTATTTTAGACATTTGGTAGCCGGACGGCCAATGAACTTAATAACTTCAAGAATTAGCCCGACCAGGTATTCCATTATATTCGTTACCCTGCATCAAAATGGCATCGATTATTAGAAAAACTACAACTGTAGTCACAAATGCAGCTAGTTGAGCTTATTTAAGTGGCTGGACAGGCCATTTCCGCTTCATAACCATTTCCAAATAAATAAATACACTAAAACCACTGCAGAAAAGCGTATGCAAAATAGGGTCAAAGCACTTTCTTGATGATCACCTTATACAATGAAACTTTGTCTTTGTATAATCTACTTGTTTAGTGCTATGTCAGTGTATAAGTTTACAGTCATTCCTCTTTATTTATAAACTAAATTTAAACACATTCGATTACGGTAGCCATTTTAGTTTATAATAATTTTTAAAAAATCGAATAAAATTATAAAAAACTTGACGCATATATAGTATACCCAACTTAAAAAATAATTTTATCTCAAAAAAAACTTAAAAAATAATTTGAAATCAAATACTAATTACAAAAATTATAAAAAAAATAATTAAATATTAAATAAATAAATTAAATAGTTACAATCTTAATGAAAGCAATTCTTACTACCTTAATAATTTTTCATATTTGAAAGTTGAAACTGATTTATGTGTAAATTTTGGATTTAAATGACTTCAAATTAATTTTATAAAATTAATTAGAGTTGTTTTCTTCTTTAAATCCTATCTCATTTAATTATGTATATCGTGAAGCAAACTCTCTTATTGACTTCCTTGCTAAATCGGGAGTTAATCATTCTTTTAATTTTATAGCATGGTTGTAATCTTTTTTGCAAAATCTGGAGTTTATTCTCTTTTGATTTTATATTTTGGTTGTGATTTATATCTATCAATAAATTTCATCTTTCAAAAAAAAATTAGAGTTGAAAACTCTATTTTTTAGGGTTTTGAAAGAAAAACTTTATTTACAATAATCTTAAAACATAAAAAATAAGCAAAGTAAGAATGTAAATAAAAATAAAAATACTTTATTATTTGTTTTTTAAAATTTAAATTATTTCAAAATAATTAAATACAATATTTAAGATAATAAATGTTTCAAAAAAAATAGATAATCCATATGGAATTTTTTTACCAAAGAAAATTATTGAACAAATAAAAAAAACAAAATGATGGAACAAATAAATCTAAAAAATGAATAAAATGAAAATTGAAAAGAAAAGACATGAAAGTTCACTGCTAAAATATATACACTTAAAGAGCCAGTTTTAATATTTTGATAAAGGATTTAAAGCTTTAAGATAATTTCAATTAAAATATATGGATAATTATTAGCTAAAGGGTCAAAAAAGAACTCGAATAATAAAGTGTTCGCAATTGAGTCCTTTTTCTTCCACAATCAATTAAGCTCTTATATTTACGATTTCACTTTATTGAATCATGGATGGAAACCATTAGGCCTATTATTTTTTGCCCACGTGTATTATACGGATTTAACAATTTTCCTACGAATTTAATGGTTTCCACCCAAAAAAGAGCTTAATTGAGTGAAAATTCAAATGTAAAGATTCAATTGATTGAGAAAAAAAAAGTTAAGGGCTCACTTGTGGAAATCATTTTTTTGAGGGTTTTTTTATCCTTTAGCCATAATTTTTTAATTCAAGAACAACATAGTAAGTGATAAAAGAAAAAAAATCAAATTTTGACATAAATTTTATTTAATTTAAATGAGGATAAAACAATTGAAATCTATTTTTTTTTTAATTTCAAATATTTTAAAGTTAAATAATTAATTGAATAGGATTATTTTATATAAAATTAAAATTAAATTATTAATTTTAGTATCAAAAGCTAAGGAGTCATTTGGTATCGCTTTCGTTTCTTGTTTTATATTTTTGTTTTCAATTTTTTTGGAAACAGTAACATAAAACATGTTTTTGTTTAAAAACAAAAATTTTCAAAATTATTGGAAACAAAATTTTGTTGTTTCCATTGTTTTTGAAAATATGTTTTCATTTCCGGTACTGTTTATAAGGGAATAGTGTTTTTATATATTAATATAATATTAATATTTTTTATAATAAAAATATAAAATTAAATTAATTTTTTTAAATAAAATAATATTAAAATTTAATATAAAAATATTATTTAATTAAAATATAAATATTTTAAAATTAATATATTTATTTAATATAGAAAAGTTGAAAATGTAAAAAGCAGTTAAATATAAATTATGTTAAACTATAATATTATAATGGATAATTATTCTATACACTATCAGTGAAATACTTTTATTTCACAAACGGTGTTAGAATCGTAAAATTATATTATTTCACATTAATTAATTTTAATTTTTTTTATACATTTTCACTTTATTCTTCAATAGTTTACAAAAGTATAAAGAAAATTATATTATTTCTCATTAATTAATTTTAATTTCACATTACATTATTTATTTTTATATGAATTTCATATTTTAATTTTAATTAGCAAAAGTATTTTTATTCTATTTATTTGTTTCACTGTGTGATTAATTTAATAAGATTTCTTATTTTATTTTCTCATTTATTAAAAATATACAAAACTTTCTATTAAATAGTTTTCAACATTCTATTCTACTATATTTTTGTATTAAATTTGTTGAACCCTAGTTTAACTTTTTTTAAAGAAAATTAGAACAATTATATTCGAAAATACTTTTTATAATAGTTCCAAATTGGACCTAATAGGCCTTGAATTAAAAGACATTTACTAATCTTGGAGTCTTTTTATACAAAAATAATATAATTTTTTTTAAAAAAATTAACTGATTTAATTTAAGATTATCATTCAATACATTGCTGGTGTAATTTTTAGATTCTACAAATAATGCTAAGGTTAAAACATGTATCCCTGCTTGAAATACTAAAAAAAAAAATGTGAGTGTATTGTCATTATCCTAATATTATTTGTGAAGTTTAAAAACTTTACAACAGTGTACAGGGACATAGCCAAAGCCAAGACAGTGGCGTGATTGAAATTTAGAGTTTCTTTACATGATATAAGATAATTTTAAGATTGACCCCATAAAGGAGAAATTTGAAGGATCAATATGAATATATAAAAAATAAAAAATTTGAAAATCAATTTAGAAGATAAAAAATCTCATATTCGTCTCTTGTTTTGAAATGAAATTAATTAAAATTTAACAAAATCAAGAATTATCTATTTTCTTTTTATCAAAAACTCTTAACTTATCAATTATGCTTGCAAGTACAGTAAGAATATTTTAGCAATAGATATAATAAACAATATGTTACATAATGAATGAGAGATAATTTGATAGATAATTGTAGACCTAACAATTTTATATATGAAACAGTGGTGTAATACGGAACAAAGACACAAAGGTATAATGACAAGAGCTAAAATTTAGTAAAAACTATACATTAATTTGGTAAAAGTTAAAAAAAATATTTTGAATTTGGTGTGTCAACAATAATTTTGATACGAAATTTTCATATTTTACACAACATGAATATAATTTAATACAATATGTATACAAATTGTAAACATGAATTGTAAGCCTAAATGATTGTTTGTTTACAAATATTGGAATAAATATATTTAATAATGTTGAGAATGAAGTAATTATATAATAATTTCAAATTATAATAATTTATTGTGGCAATTATAAAAGCATATCTTTATATTGAATAGTTTTTTTTATTAATTTGTCTTAATTCTTGTAATAACGTAATAAAGATTATTTATGAAAATTTTATATTTTTATGTAATATGAATGGTAACATTCCTCAAATGGTGTTCCATGATTTTTTAATATATTTCAAAAAGTAAAAAAATATAAATTTTATTTTAAAATTAATAAGAGTTTTAAGATTTAAATGATAATTTTGGGATATAAAAATGTATAAAAAATAAAAGACATATAATATCATTAAAATTATTATTTTTAGAATATAAATAGATATCAATAAATATTTTATTTAGTTTTATAAATAGATAATATTAAAATTATATATTTTTAAATATTTTTAGATTAGATAGTATTTAAAATTATCTAAAGATAATTTTGTTAAGCATTGAGAAATTTTAGGGATTAGAAAAATTTTAGAAAAGTGGAGAAGTTTAATGTAAGCATTTATATAGGCATCCTTATCAAATTTGCTATGTACTTGTAATATAATATATATTAGATATTAGAGTAGATATGATTGCAGAAATTAAATTTATTTATAATAAGATAAAGAATTTAATTTTTAGTCGTAATACTATCCAAAGCAACACAAAATTACAAAAGTAAAATAAAGAAATTTTATGTTAACAAATATTATTAGACAAAGAGTTTGTGTTGTGTCTATTATTTTTACTAAATTAATCATCATCACCAAAGCTTTTATATTAATAAATATAGATCGAGTAAACATTTATACTAAATTAATATTTTTATAAGAAAATTATACTCAATTTAATTTTAAATTTATTTTACAGTTCAAGTTTGGCTAAGTTGTTGTTCAAGTCATTTAAGATTTAAATGGCTTTGGAATTCGAACTATTGATTTTTTTCAGATAAAATTGGATCAAATTTGGGTTTGAACGATTTTCTTTTATTCGGATCAAATTTATTAACTATAGAAAAATCTGTATTATTCTAAAAGCTACACCACAATGAAAAGCAAATGAATTATAAGGAAAAGAAAAGAAAAACAGCAAAGTAATGGTAAGCAAAAAATAATTGCAATTGATGGGAATAAAAGTAATGGGAGGTTAAAAAAGTACCTGCCCCGACGGAGGTTTTGTAGCTTTTTGGCTAGAGTAGGGAAAAAATGAGTTAAGGAAAGGCTGAGAACAGAACTAGCAATTAATGTAGTTTGCAGTGATAGACAAACGAAGAAAATGCAAGGAATGGAAGTCAGTGTGTAGGAAATAGCAGTGAAATAACGCAGCTTTAGCCTTTTGCTGGAGCAACTTGTGAACATGATAGAAAGGATTATCCTAATAAAAAGTTTTTGAAATTTGGATATTAATCGAATTATTAAGCGCGTGGACCCTACTTTGAAAATTCTATTTAAATATATACTGTTGATGATAACGAAAGCAGAGGGCAGGCAACAAAAATCTGCATAAATTATTGATTAAGCTCTACGGTAAAATAGTAGAATTGGGTTTTACTGGAAAGTTAATATTAAAAACACACGACTAAAAGTAAATTTAAAGTAATTAAACATAAAATATATTAAAAATATTGTAAAAATATGATTGTTAATGTAAATATTAGTGTTACTAATCTTAAACATATAATAATTTTACTATAATGTATGTTTATATTAATTATCATATGTTTACATACTTCTAATATATTTTACACTTAATAACTTTAGATTTATGCTTAATTATGTATTGTTTTCATTAACCTTAAGTTAGTGAGGAAGGTGATGAGTTTGGTGGTCAGCAAGTTTCAATTTGCCTTTGTTAAGGGTAGACAGATAACGGACTATGCTTTGATCGCAAATGAGGTGATTTACGAGATAAAAAATAAGGTACAGGAGGCCTAATATTTAAGGTAGATTTTGAAAAGGCTTATGATAGTGTTGACTGGTATTGTTGCACAAAACAACAATAAAGGTATGCTAACGTCGATGTTCGTACTTGGTCTCCACGTGTCTCCAAGAAGCTTCTGTAAAACAAGAAAAGTCAGAGAGACGCAGGGGTGGTTCCCTGCGTAGACACTCCGATGCTTAAGTCAGCAGAAAGTTCTTCAGTATTGGAAAGCGTAAAAGCCAGTAGTCAAAAAATTGGGGAATAAGATCATACCTGAAGCCTATTTATAGGCGAATATTCTAGGTTAATTACCTGGGAGTAAGTGCGTAAGAGTTTGTATCCAGATGTAATACAAATTCCTCATACAGATAAACTCGAACACTGTTGCTGGCGAGAGACCATCTTGCGAATCACGTTATGGCGTCAGGGGTCTATCGCCAGTCGATAGACGGGGCTGATGCCACGTGTCGCGCTGTGATGTCAGGCGACAGGCTTTAGAGTCTGTCGCCTAGCGACAGGCTGAGAGTTTGTCGCCTAGCGACCGGTGTGATCCCGCAGCCCATGTCGTCTGTCGCCGAAAGCCATGTGGCCCAGTGATCTCCTGCCACGTGGTGGTCTTTGATGAACCTTGGGCCTGGCCCAAAGTTGGTATATTTTGTCATATCAATTGCTCCCCACTCTCTTGTTGGATTTTTCTAACCAAGAGAGTATAAATATGTGTTTTTTTGGGCTTCAGCCCACCGTGAATAGTCTTCTCTATTTTTTGCTATTTCTTCTGGTATTTTTTGCAGGTGAAAAAGCTCTACTCTGTGACAGACGTGATTGAGCACGACGTTTAGCATTCTCTGTCGCGGCTATATAAACCGCTGGGGCTCATCGAGAGAGTGCACGAAAATCTCTGAGCAGCCGTCTGTCGCCCATCTTTCAGCTCTCTCACCAAAAGAGTTTGTCGCTCTCTCTCGTCAGGATCTCTCGCTCATCTCAGTGATAGTAAGTGTATATCTGTCGCCTTATTTATCACCTTTCGCATTCAGATTTAGGCCTCCTGCAGGTGTTTTTAGTAGAGCCTAGGTCTCCCGCAGGTCTCTCGTTTAGTAGGTCTGTCGCCCTAACAGGTTATTCTTTCGCCATGTCTTTGCTACGTCCGGGTAAAACACTCAGAACCGGTGGTGTTCTGTGTTCTTTGACAAATGCTGACTTAGAGGATTTTAGGACTCGTTTCCCTCTTCCGTCAGGTTATCGTTATAGACTTCCAGTCCAAGGGGAGGCTACACCCGACTTGGTTAGAAATGGTGTAGCCGTTCATAAGGATTCTTTATCCTTCGGTTTTCGCTTCCCTCTTTCGGAGTTTGGTGAAGCGTTTCTTAGGTATAAGGACATCGTCCCGTGTCAACTCCATCCCCATGCGTGGGCCCAGTTGGTAGCGTTTTCCATAGTGTGTCGTCACTTGGGTATTGTCCCAACTGTTCCTCTTTTAAGCGCTTTTTTCAAAGTTCGTGGGTTGAAAGGGTTGATAACGTTCTCTCTTCAACGGTTGAAAACCGACGAGTTTCCTAATAATAAAATCTTCTTGGATCTTTCCAATAAACTGCGCGGCTTTGAGAGTGAGTGGATCGTTGTCGAGATTCCAAGCGACCTACAGATCCGCAAGAGATGGAATCGTGATACCTCCGACCACTCACAGCGCTCAGAAAGATTCAAAGCAGAAACTTTGAGAGATCAATTTGGTGAGCCTATTCGAAAGATCTGTTCTACCGGGGAGCGTAACTTATTCTCCCTTTTAACCGCGGAGAATATCGTCGCTGTCGGCTGGGGGGTAAGCAGGACCGTTGTCGGGACTTCCGCTGCCCAATCTAACTTGCCTGCAACTCCATGTGTTCTTGATGCTGGTCCTAGTCAGCCATCTCCAGTAGTTGTAACCGAAGCATCCACCCCTGTAGGTCATCTCGTAGATGAATCCTCTTAGGACTCGGAGGATGAGACCCCTAAGGCTGCGGGTACTAGTGATCAATCAGAGGAGAATTCTGAGTGGGCTCGGGCCGATGCCTCTGGGAGTCCCTTCGTCAATTTCCCCTTGGATTCATCCTTGAATAGTTTAGAGAATATTTGTGGTTTTTTAGTTTTCTAATTTCCTTTTTACTTCTTGTATACGTGGGTGTGGTGTTTTACTTGGTCAGCTAATTCCTTCTTATATTGTACAGGTATGAACTTCCAGGAGTTTTTGCGTAGGAGGGATGCTAGTGATGCTGCTCGAGCGGCTCCTGCTTCTCAGTCGCAAGCTGGGGCTTCCTCATCTGGACCTGCTCGTGCTCCCTCATCTGGCCAAGCTCGTGGTCCCTCATCTGTACCAGCTCGTGCTCCTACTGCCCCTCCTCTTGCCGTTGGTGTATATAGCCATCCTACACAAGAGGCCGGGAGAAATAAACGAAAGAGGCCTCTTGCCCCTGATCGTGGTTCGGACGACCGCGAGAGCTCAGAGTCCTAGAGGAGTGATTCTGCCCGTCAAGAGGGTGGATCTCGTGTTGCTGAGGATAGGTCTGTTCCTCGCCAGCCTAGGCGCAAATACAAGAAGAGGTTAATCATTGAAGCCACAATGCCTACAAGACCAATTTTGCCTAAGGTGGCCGATTCGACTTTGAGGCACTATCCAGTTGATAGCGGGGTCGTTGTAGGTGGAGAAGACTTCCAGACCTATCCCGGGGTGAATGACAACGACAGCATTGAGGATGCCGGGATAGCATCTCGTCTGGCTTGGAGCACCATTCTCCCTCGCGATGAAGCGAGGCTTTTCACCAATCTGACTGAGGCGGAGGATAATTCTGACTACCTCGCGATGAAGGTGAGCTTTGTGCTTGTTTGGTAATTAGCTTTTTCCTTTTTAGGCTTTTTGTTAGGTCTGTTGAGTCTTTGTTTGTTTTGTTTTTGTCTTTGTCAGACGGCTCAGCAAATTGCGGCTGTTAATGCTCGACACAGGGCCCTTAGGGAGCAAGCCGATAAAGACATTCGTGAGCTTCGAGAGCAGAAAATGGAGCTTATGAACGAGGTTGTCCAGCTTCGCCCTATCCCAAAAGGACGGAGGAGCTAAATAAAAAGAACGCTGATCTCGAGCGAAGGAATGCTGATCTTGAGCGAAAGCTCTAAGAAGAGCAAGCGAAGGTGGCTTCCCTTCAGGGGTACCCAGAAGCTTATAATAAGGCTGTCAATGATCGGGGAGCCATGGAGAGACAACAGGATGAAGCCATTGAGGAGCTGCACAACATATTGGACCGTCAGAGAGAGGTTCGGGCCGAGGCCGTTCGTGAGTACCGCTTGTCCCAACATTGCTATGATAAGAAAGCAATGTTCGCGGCGGGATTCATCAAGTACGGTTTCTATTTGGCTCGTTCGTGGCTGGAGAAGCATCGACCTAGCGAGACTTTTTCTGAGTTGCTCTTCACTGAGGAGGCCAAGTACTACGCAGCTCTTCCTTGGACCAAGTACGAGCCCGACTCGCAAGGTCCGGATGCCTATTTGGAGGAGGGTGCTGGAGACGAATTGGACAATCTTGAGGGCCCGTGGCCTCCTCGACAGTCACAACGTCAGCCTGAGTCTTCTGGAGCATGTGATCGAGTTGAACCTTCAACAATGTGTGATGTTTCTGAGACTATCGAGGCGGGCGATTAGCCTGAGTCTATCGAGGCGGGCGATCAGCCTGAGTCTATCGAGGCGCTTCTAGGGTTGGACGGTGATGAGTTCCAGATTTCTGATTCCACAGCCGTTGATCCTGTGCCAGACTCCGCAGCTGTGGTTGGGCCTTCAAGTGATGATCCTTCATCCGGGATGGCTTCTTCGGCTCCCCAGGATCCTTGTGCTTCGGTTCCTCAAGTTCCTGATCCCCCGGTTATTGAGGGCTCCGGTGTCGAGGCGGCTTCTTCTCAGCCATGGTGACTTAGTACTCAGTGTGGATTAGGATTTTTTGTATTCAATGAAAAGTACATTTCTTTTTGCAGCTTTTTCTTTCTGTTTATGTAAATTCAGTACTTGTACAGATTTTTGAATGAAAAGTTTCATTCTGTAGCTCTTTCTTTCTGTTTATGTGAATTTTAGTATAACACTCTGTATACTTTTACCTTTATATCATGTTGCTCCCAAGTTCTACTTTGAGACAGTGTTCTTATTCCTGTGCAAAGATGAACTTCTCTCGAGCATTGTGCCTATCTTGCGCTTTTTTCGCTTAAGGACTTTATTGAATAACTCGTAATACCTGGATACCTAGGATTTACCTTTATCACGTACTTTTCGTGTTTAAGGACTAGTCTTTGCTCGTCTCGCACATTTTCGTGCTGAAGGACTTTTAGATGTGCCCGTCTCGCGCATTTTTCGCTTAGGGACTTTAGTTTGCCCGTCTCGCGCATTTTTCGCTTAGGGACTTTTTTGTTTGCCCGTCTCGCGCATTTTTCGCTTAGGGACTTTTTTGTTTGCCCGTTGCTGCCTCATTTCAATTCCTATAACACATAATTTGTCTCACATATTGCGTTAGAGAGTATAGAGAATGATGGGCTGGCCTTTATTCAAAAATCAAATGATTGCAAAACAATAGTAAAGGAGCAATAGATGGAAAAGTAAAGACATGAATAATAACCATTAGAAAAAAGTACAATGTTTACTGCCAGTACAGCTTCAGATGGTTGGCATTCCAAGTCTTTGAGATCTTCTTTCCTTGCAAGGTTTCCAAAGTACATGTGCTAGGTCCGACCATCTTTCTGATTCTGTATGGTCCTTCCCAATTAGCCCGGAGCTTTCCATCCTCCTTATGGGTATTTGTGATTGCCGACTTTCTCAACACCAGGTCTCCTTCTTGCATTTCTCTGTTCTTCACCCGTGCATTATAATAAGTAGCTACCCTCTGTTGGTAAGCAGCCAGTCTCATTTTTGCTTTGTCTCTCAGCTCATCTAGCAGATCTAGATTCTGCCTTAGTCCCTGAGAGTTGAGCTCCTCGATGTAGGGGACCAACCGGGGTAATTCAGCTCCAATTTCTACTGGGATGAGGGCTTTAGTCCTATACACCAAATTAAACGGTGTTTCCCCTGTCGACACTTTGCTTGTAGTTCTGTAGGCCCATAGGACACTCGGGAGCTCGTCTACCCATGCTCCCTTTGCTTTGTCAAGTCTGGTCTTCAACCCATGTAGTATGGTTCGATTACTTACCTCTACCTGCCCATTAGCTTGCGGGTAAGACACATAAGATATTCTTAGGAGAATGTTCAGGCCTTTGCAAAAATCCCGGAAAGCATCACAATCAAACTGCTTCCCATGGTCTGCATTTATCACATGGGGGATCCCAAATCGGCAAATCATATCCTTCCACACCATTGCTTCCACCTTCTTCTAAGAAATTGTAGCCAAAGGCTCGGCCTCTATCCATTTTGTGAAGTAGTCTGTGGCCACAAGCAAATATTTCCTTTGTCCTAAGCCTAGGGGAAAAGGCCCCAGGATATCTAGTCCTCATTGTGCAAATGGAGTTGGTTGGAGAGTGTTCTGGAGAGCCGAAACATGCGCGATAGTTATAGGAGCGAATTTCTGACACTTTTCACATCTTCTCACTTTGTCTGTGGCATCCTTCCTCAGCGTAGGCCAATAAAACCCCATGCGCAATATTTTCGAGGCCAAGGCTCGGGCCCCCAAATGTTCACCGCATATTCCCTCATGAACTTCAGCTAAGGTGTACTCAGCCTGTTGGGGCCCTAGACACTTCAACAGGGGCATTGTGAATCCCCGTTTATAGAGTTCCCCATTCACCACGGTAAACCTGGCACTTTTTAACTTTAGCCTTCGAGCTTCGTCTCTGTTAGTAGGGAGTGTGCCCCCCAATATGTAGTCTTTGATTGGGCTTCTCCAATCGCCTCCGATTTCGATGTCACAGATATCTTCTTCTTCAATACTTGGCCTAGCGAGGGATTCCACTTTGACCATACCCCCTTTGACTCCTCTAGAAGAAGCCAACTTTGAAAGGGCGTCTGCATGGTTATTCTCTGACCGGTTTATCTGAGTCAATTGGAAGTTCTTAAATGACTGTGCCAATAATTACACTTTCTGCAGGTAAGGGACTAGAGCGGGTTCTCGTGCTTCATACTCACCCGAGAACTGGTTTACCACTAATTGCGAATCGCTATGGGCCATTAAGTTGCTGACTCTCATTTTTTCAGCAAGTTTCATCCCAGCTATCAAGGCTTCGTACTCGGTTGTATTGTTCGAACTTGGAAAGTCGAAACATAGGGAATGCTCATAGGTTTCCCCTTCAGGCGATATTAGCACAATTTCGGCTCCACTGCCATCCATATTACGATCTCCATCAACAAATAATTTCCACCAGACTAACTCTGTTTTCTCTTGGACTTCTCGGCTAGTGCATTCTACAATGAAATCTGTCAATTGTTGTCCCTTTATTGCTTGGCGAGGCTGGAAGTGAATGTCATATTCACTTAATTCGATAGCCCATTTAATTAGGCGCTCGGAGTGTTCTGGTTTTTGCAGTATTTGCCTCAAGGGTTGATCCGTTAAGATAGTCACCAAGTGAGCTTGGAAGTAAGGCCGTAACTTTCGAGCTGCTATCACCAGGGATAAAGCTATTCTTTCAACTAAAGGGTACCTTACCTCGGCATCTAGTAGGACTTTGCTTACATAATAGATCGGCAATCCCTGTCCCCTTCTTTCTTTAGTAGGACTACACTTACAGCTTTCTCTCCTACACCGAGGTACATGAGCAGGTGGTCTCCGGGCTGAGGTCGAGATAGTAGAGGCAACTCTTTTAAGTAGTCTTTCAACCTTTCAAAGGCGTCGTTGCACTCTTCCGTCCATTTGAAGTTCTTTCCTGCCTTTATTGCCTTGAAAAATGGTAGACTTCTTTCAGCTGATTTGGACAAGAATCTACTCAAGGCTGCTATTCTCCCTGTTAGCCTTTGAACTTCTCTTACAGTATTGGGTGGTCTCATGTCCAAAATAGCTTGAACTTTCTCAGGATTAGCCTCCATCCCCCGATTAGTAATAATGAATCCCAAAAACTTTTTAGACCTCACCTCGAATGAGCATTTATTAGGATTCAACTTCATCTTGTATTGCTGCAACACATTGAATACCTTTGTCATTTTCCTGGCATGTGATTCTCCTTGTCGGCTTTTGATGATCATATCATCGACATAAGCTTCCATGGTGTTGCCCAACAAGTCTTGGAATACCCTATTTACCATGCGCTGGTATGTTGCCCCCGCATTCTTCAAACCAAATGGCATTACTTGGTAACAATATGTCCCAACATCGGTAATGAACGAAGTTTTTTCCTCATCATCCGGATGCATCATGATTTGGTGGTATCCTGAGAAGGCATCCAAGAAGCTAAGTAATTCATACCCACAAGTTTCGTCTACCAACTTGTCAATTCGAGGTAATGGATACGAATCCTTAGGACAAGCTTTATTCAGATCTGTGAAGTCTACACACATTCTCCATTTCCCGTTGGCTTTCTTCACCATCACAACATTAGCCAACCATTCCGAATAATTAACTTCTCTGATGAATCCTACTTGCAACAACTTCGAGATTTCTTCATTTATTGCCTGTTGCCTCTCTGGAGCAAAATTCCTCTTCTTCTGTTTTATTGGCTTTGCCCCTGAGATTACATTCAACCAATGGCAAATAACTTCAGGGTCTATTCCAGGCATATCGGCTGGGGTCCATGCAAACACATCAGAATTCTCTTTTAAGCATTGGACTATCTCCCTTTTTACTTCTTCAGGCAGCTGGCTTCCCACATATACTATTTTCCCTTTATCTTCGTCATCCAACTGGATTGTTTCCATTTCCTCATCAGGTTTTGGTTTTGGCGGTTCTTCAATTGTAAGGGTTTCCTTCCTTTGAATCCCTTTGCATGTGGCGGATGCGACATTACATGTTCTGGCTTTCTTTTGATCTCCTCTTACTTGTCCAACACCGTGGGGAGTCGGAAACTTCATTAACAAATAGCAGGGGTGCACTACCGCTCTCGCGTCATTTAGCAATGGCCGCCCGAGGATCATATTGTACGCCACTGACGTTGACTTCCCCACCATAAATAACACTTGTCGAGTGACACACTTCGAGCTTTCCCCTAATGTCACAGGTAGCTGAACTGCGCCCTCCACCTTCACTTTTTCTCCTGAGAAGCCATACAGTGGTGTGGTTACTGGCTTTAGTCTATCATTCGAGATGTTCATTTTCTCAAAGCAACTCCAATAAATCAAATTTACCGAACTCCCATTATCAACTAGGATGCGACTCACAGGGTGTTTTGCTATTACCGCCGAAATCACCATTGGGTCATCGTGAGGGGTCATTACATCACCTCTGTCAGCTGGCTGAAAGTAATGGGCTCTTCATCATGTTTTTCCTCCATCACCGAATTAATTTGATAAGCCTGTCGGGCGTAGGTCTTTCGAGACGAGAAAGAAGTGCCAGCTAATGGCTCATCGCCGAATATCACGTTAATAGCTGGCACTGTGGGTTCATTATCTTCCTCTCGATTCCTTCTTTCTACCCTTCTGTCATCATCTCTTCTTTCACCTTCATTTCGTCTAACAGGTCCTCTGTTTTCACCTCTTCTATCTCTGAAATTGTTTCCTCTATTCTGCGCAGGATAGTTAGTTCTATCACCTCTCCATACGAAATGGTTTATTTTTCCCTCTCATGCTAGCTTTTCTAGCTGATTCATCAACTCCCTACATTTTTCGGTTGTGTGCCCACGTGCTGAGTGATAATCGCAATACGACCTTAAATCACGGCTCAGATTCCCTGACGCCTTCTTTGGAGTCTGTATAAGACCTGACCCCTCAATAGCTGCTAATACCGAAGCTCGAGATTCGGTGAGTGGAGTATAGGAATTGTATTTCAGTACGAGAGCTTTCTCAAACTTTCTCGGTTGGCTAGAAGATGCTTCAGTGGCCTCTCTTCCTCGTTTCCTTCCATCTTTGGATTCTCCTATCGCCACCATTTTCATTACTTCCTCCTGGGTTACATACTTATGTGCGCGAGAAAGCAGGTCTGAGATGGTTGTTGGCTGGTCTAGCGACAGGGATTCTTGCAATTTCTCAGATCTTGTCCCCTGTAACATGACTGCCACGGCTATACCGACTTGCAGATCTCTCACCTCCAAAGTAGCATCTCTGAACCGATCTACATAACCTTTCAATGACTCCTTAGCTCCCTGCTTAATAGCAAGCAAATAGGTCGGTTCCTTCCTTCTCTGACTATTCACCGCAAACGCCTTAAAAAACTCGCTTCGCAGTTGATCAAAAGAGATAATGGACCCTTCAGGCAGGTTATTAAACCATTTCATCGCATGTCCGGACAGAGTTAAGGAAAAGGCCCTACACATTATTTCGTCTTCCCATCCATGTAACAACATTAGGGCCTCATAGTTTTGCATATGGTCGTAGGGGTCCATCTTTCCGGTGTATGCAGTCATCTGCGGCATTTTGAACTTTGGGGGCAGAGGTTTTTGCATGATGGTTGTGCAGAACGGTACTCTTCTCCTCTGGCTCTCTTCTGCAGACACTAACTTTTTCTCTTCCAGTACCTGTTCTATCATCTTCTTCATGTCCACGGGGGGAGCGAGCTGATTTCGGGCATGAGACGAATCAGGTAGGTCTCCGACTACTTCCTTGCCCTTAGCTTGAGGTGTGTTTGTTCGTACCATTTGCGTACACCAAGTGGGGTCAAACTCTGACCCGGCTCCCCAAGTGCTTTGATCTTCGACACCGTTCTTTCCAGCACCTTCGACACCATGTTCCAAGTTAGTACTAGCCAAATTTGACAAGTTATGGTGGTTGGCGGTAGACCCTGTCGACTGGTCAATGCCCTGCCGCTCAAGCACCTGTCGCCTAATTTTTAATATATTTAACAAATATATATTAATAATATTTATGCAATAGTTTTTTATACTAAAATTAGTTTTGATTTAAACAGTTGCAATTGCAAATATATAATTTTTTACGAAGTTAATTATTAATACAAGAGAAATTACGATTATATTTTTTATATCACATTTAAGAAATTAATTAATTACATTAAAAGGTTAAATCAACCAAACACTAAACCAACATATAGTTGAATAATACAATATAAAATTGGATTGAATCAACTGGTGATGAGATTAGACAATATAAAATTGGATTGAATCAACTGGTGATGAGATTAGACAATATAAAATTGGATTGAATCAACTGATGATGAGATTAGACTTCAATGTTCAATATTTCTTCTTTGCCTTGAAGTCAAATTTTCATAGGCAATACACCAAAAAACAAATTCATTAACGAAAATAGTGAAAATTTTATCATTTAAACCAATAGGAGATAACTTAGTGAATAATTGTTTGATTCCATATATTGAAGAAATATATTTGATATATTAATGATAATTTTAAAATATGAAAACCTTTCGTGACAATGGTAAAAAACATCTCTATATTGAAAATTCTCTTTTAGGTTGTAGTAACAATTTTAGTCCTAGAGCCTAATTGTTAGACATGAAGTGTGAGATCCACCTTCCTTACTACTGTTAACCTACCATTCATTAAGTTGGGAATATTGGATATCATATATTTAGTTTGTTGTTGATTTCTTTATAGGTTTTTTAAGGGGAATTGAGTAGTGGGGCCCAAAAGATTTTTGGTTTCCAAATGAAGGTGAAATATGGTAGAAGGGAATTCCAGATCTAAATAATATGATAGTAAGAATCTACACCATAAACTCAATTATTTAAGTGTGTTTTGAAGAATGTTAAACAATTTGAGAAATGACGGCTAAGTCCATAGACCGTCAGAATTTTCGTAAATTTTGATCAAACAAAGATGACTTTTGACCAAAATATCAGTGATAAAATATTTTCATGTAGTAAGGTTTATAGCCATGTGGACTGATAGAATGAATCAGATGTAAAAGTAGAAATTTACGCGATTTAACGGTTTTGGGTGTTTTAGTAATTTCACCTAAATGACTAGTTAAACCTCAATAAAAACTCAATTAGTTATTAGAGCAAGTTAAATAAAGCCGTTTTATGATTAAATGAAATATTTTGGAGGTTGGATGACTGTTTTCAATGAAGTCAAATGGTAAATGGTGAAAACGAAAAGGTTTCTTAAGTATAAGGGCATTTTAGTCATTTGCACCCTAAAATGCCAAATTTAATGAAATTTTCCAGCCCTTTCTTCTCCATTTTCGGTAGCCATCTTTCTTTTCTTACTTTCCTCCATTTTTGAAAGCTTGAAGAAAGAGAAAGCTATCAAAACACCACCTAAAGCATTTCAAAATCCAAAAGCCTCTTCACTAAACCTACTCAATTTTCAGAGCTCTACATCTTGGTATCTAAATCAAGGCCTAAAGTGGCCTTTTGCATGGTGAGAAACACCACAAGATTTGGTTAAGGTAAGCTAATGAGAGAAAGCTTATATTTTCATGGTTTTGTGACCTATGGTTATATGTTTAAGATGTTTAAGAATGTATTTAAGTTCAAATTTAGCTAAATCAAGAGAATTATCACTTTAGGGTTACCGATCAATATCCTCGATTCATGATGTGATGTGGTTTGAATGTGAACATGGTGTAGAGTTAGTGTAAAGTAATGGTAAAGCATGGATTTAAGCTTAGGAAGTGAAGAAATGGGATAGATGGTGAAATTGGATGTTGAATTTCAAAGCTTGTATAGCAATTTGTCTGGGAGATGCCGACTACCCTGAATAGTGGCTGATTGCCCAGACACAGAATTCAGATATTTTCATCGTAACCACCTTAAACCAATCGACCGCCCTGAATAGCAACCAACTGCCCTATAATTGACTTAAGTCAGTTGATTGCTATCTGCACCAATCTATTGCTTTTTACTCAAAAGCATTCTATCTGAAAACCAGTCAACTGTCTATGGCAGGAACAACTTACGAAGAATGAAATGCTAGAATTAGTTTACGAACATAAAAATAGTACAATTTTCATAACTTAAATATTGAAATTGATGGTATTCGATTTATAATTTGCAGTTTGGAGTTAGGAAGTAATACTGGTGCTAATGAGCAACGTGGTGGAAATTTAAGAGGTGAGGGATATATGTATGAAGCGTAAGGATACTACATTGCATCAGTTTAATAAATTATACTTTTTGGTGGGATTGAAAGTGTTGGTTCGGTTCAAAACAATGAAGTTGGACTAATGGTTTTGGAAGTGAAAAGAATAAGATTACTTTAGATTTAAGCTTTCAAAATGCTGCATATGCATACCATAATTGAAAACTTAGCTTTCGAAGAAATCCTTAATGGTTTTTGCACGTTTTATAATGGATTCATGTTTTGTATTACTGTGATATTTGAATAATGTATTTAAGCATTTGTTTTTGATTGAGAACCTTTGATGAATTTCTATGCTCTAAATATGAATATCTCTAAATTTAATGCTTTATGGATTAACTGAAGATACAAATTTTTGAATTGATCTCCGTAAACATATTTAGAATGATTTGTGAAATGTGTTGAGATTGTTGGCCCTGTAGGTACCTGCGGGTACATGCTTTCCGTTCTGTTCCAATTGCTGTTGACCCTAGCCCAGTCTCCAACTCCCACAGGTGTTACCTGGCTAGTGCACAATGTGGTACCCTTAACTATGGCCAAAAGTCTATAGCATGAGTCTATTGGGTAAAGCCTAGTCTCACTGTTTTGTTTATAATAGGGTGGTAAATACCTGGTTAACAAAGATTTAGGCACTCCCAAATTTGATTTATTCTGAATATTGATTTACCTGATGAATTACATTTTATGCTTTATACTTTTGAATTATTCATTTAAAGTGATTCATAATGTTTTAATACTACATTTCTAAATGCTTTATATTTTCGCATGATGGAAGTTATAAGAAATATTTACTAGATTTAGTAATTGAATGGGATATTATCGAATTCCCTATGGTTGGACTTGGATATTAGGACAAGTAAGGTATTTCAAAGTATCTTTCCGTACTCAACCTGGTTATCTAATCTACTATAGTATATTTGCCAATTTTTGTACCCAAGTGATAACGTTTCCGTGTTAAGAGCATGATTTTATTTGATGCATATAATATACATCGTATCAGCTTTCATATTTATATTTATATATATATATTTCTTACTGGGTATAAGCTCACCCCCTATTTTGTCTCTAGATTATCTACAGTAGCTTTGGTCTGCTCAGGAGGACTTGATTTTGGTATCCTTCAGGCTGGTTTTCATTTCCGTTGAGTTATGCGAGCTATTTTTATATATTCAGATTTTCTATGTATAGTATTATCTATATGTAAATAAGGTTTGGGATGTACAGTGTTACTCGTAGTTTATTAAATGAAAATTTTAAGTTCAATTTTATTCCTATTTTAGTACGCAAGAATTCTGAATCCTGGGTTTACTTGAAATAATAAGATTTATCTGGAATATATGTCGATATTGCAGATAGCCTAACTGTATGTGATTATGTGAAATAGTGAGAATATCCGATATTCGGGATGTGATATGAAGTTATGAAGTCGCTACTAATTTTTTTTTTAACTTAGGTGTGATTGGCAACACATTCGAAACTAAGGATAAGTACCTTGATCTACATGCCAAAATTTGAGTTTGAGAGTATGGTTACTCATGGAGAAAGTATTAGTACCCTTATAACACCCGTCTGATGGATAGTGCCAATTAATCATATTTTATCTTAAGCAATCTTAATTTAAATGATCTTTTATTCCTAATTAAAATTTTCTTTTTATTATTTAATATTTGATTATTTAAATATTGACATTGTTCTTGAGATATTTTTCAACACTTTGATCGAATTTTCAAGAAAATTTTGCACCTCAAAAGTATTCGCGAGATACACTCATTTTTGTGAAGGGACTCCATCATCGAATTAATTAAGTATTTTATGAAAAAATTAGCTAAAATTTATCCTTTAATTTTAGTTTATTAATTTTGCATTATTTGCTATTTGATTATTAATTTATTTAAATATTGATAAAATTATTGGCTAATATTTTTGTCTCAAGATCCAACACAATTCTCCCACAATTAAATTCTCGAATTTATCAAACAATTACTAATTTGCTATTACTTTAGCATAAAATAAAATTAATTAATAATAGCAATAGCACAGACAAAACCTCTGCTATCAAACATATTCATGTACATCTCACGACTTTCCAGCTGTACCCAGTGCTGTCTATATTACGATAGGATAAGATTCAATTATTCAAAGCATTATCATGGCTAGATACCAATAAAGGTGATGGTGAAGTTGGCAAAATATCTATTCTACCTTTTATTTGATTTTCACTATTAGATTAAAAAAAATATATGAAATAATTATTTTATGTCGATAAATATCTTTTATTTAAATTATGTTATAGAATTATATTAGTAAAAAATTAACTATTTATAATCAAAATTATTAATAAATTTATTAAAATAAATATTTAACATCTAACATCATATGTGATATATAATAAATGATTAATTTTTTTAATAATATGATTAGGTGACATGATTTAAATAAAAATTATGTGTGTATATATATATATATATATATATATCTGTTGATGTAATCGAGTAATTATTTCATAATTTTTTTTTTAAATACTTTCATTCTGCTAGTTAGACTAGAATTTGTTTCGGGCAGTTTGATAGCTCCTGGAACCTATTGGGTGGGAACAGAACCAGCAATGAAGGTTCCTTGCTAATAATGATGCTGTTTGCATCGATGGAAAAACGAAGAAAATAAAAGTGAACGAAACTTTTTAGGAAATAGCAGTGAAATGACGCAGCCTTTGGTGGACTCATTGTGTGGACAAGATAAAAAAAGGATAATCCTAATTAAAAAATCAAAATTTTGATGTTAATTTAATTAAGCGTGTGGACCATGCTTTGAAATTTCTATTTAGATTCTAGTGTTGATTATAATGAAAGTAGATAGCAAAATTTGACGGAAATTCAGTTTTTGAGTGTTGAAGGTTCTTGAATTTTTTTTTAGAAATTTGGTTCGATTTACCCATTGACGAGGCACCAAGTCTTCCATTACACTCCATATCTGGTTAATACATGGTTTCTGTTTCAAAGCTTTTCACAAATGCTTAGGGTTAGGACATTTTATACGAAGATGTGGAGGTCCTCTTCATTACATTTTTACTCGTGTACTCATCCTTATTAATACGAATTTTACGATTGAACCCTTCTATTACTTTTAATTACATTCTTGATACCTTTTATATATATATATATATATATATATATATATATATATATATATGTATATATATATATATGTGAGATCTAATTATAAGTTACAAATTTTGTATTTTTGATTAGTGATTAAAGATGTATTAAAACTATTATCCAAAAAAAAAGATGTATCAAAACTAATAGAGTTAAATTTAAACAGTGCTGAGAGGGGTGTCTCACTTTTATATGGTCTGACAGTTCTTCGACTCCAGAGTAATTGCATAAAACGGATACTGGGGGATCAAAGACAAAAAAAAAACTCGTATATATTTAACTAGTTAAATTAAAAATGCAGCATAAAGGGAGCATAATTGGAACATGTCAAGATCTTTTTTTTCCATCACTTTTTAATACCATAATTATCATTATTAATACGTATTTTACAGGTTAAACCCTTTCCTTAATTTTCAACATGTTCATCCATACTTTTTAACTTTTATATGAGTGATATCTAATTATAAATTTGTTTTTATTCTTTTTCATTTCAATTATGAGAGATTATCCACAACCCTTGCAATTTTTTTATGATGAATTTATTTTGATTACTTACTTGTTGAGTATATTTTCACGGGATGCTATAAATTATCACTTAATTATAAAAAAATAACATTAAAAGTTTAAATCTCTCATCCTCTTATACCTTTTTTTCATATGTATCCTAAGCCCTAAACCAAAAAAAATATTAATTTTTAAATTTAATTAAATTGTAATGGTAATAAAATTTGAATAGGATAATAGGATGAATGACCCAACATGTTGGAAAGTATGGTGCTCTAATAACTTTTGAATCAAATTATAAATGACCCTACGTTTTGGAAAAACATGAGCTTTATATTTAATCAATTCATGTACTTTTCATTTTTGACCTCATCTATCATCTTTGTACCCCAAATTTCAAACCATTTTTCACGCTAATTATTCTTGTTTATCCAAAGTGATCACTACACAAATTTTTTATTATAGAAGTAAAAGTAATCGTGTGCATTTGATATAGCATTATACATACCATTTTTAATACTAAATTTTATTGTATTTTGATATCTTAATTTTTCAATTTGGATTATTTATCGTGTTTGTAATTTTGATAGTTAATTTGTCAACACTAAAATGGTGTCTTTAGTGCATATATTTTAGTTGAAGTTGTATATTTTTCCTTTTTTCTTATTGGATAGATACCATTATTTATACGTAAAAAAGATTCAAAATATTAAGAAATAAAAAAAAGCAAGTAAAAAATATCTTATGAATCTTCACAAACTAGTGGCAATTTTTTTTGACACAAATGATATTGCAACTTGAAGATAAAGAAAGAAATTGCAGGTAAATTAAAGAAGAGACTGTATGAGTTAGTTAGGTTAAGCTTGACTCAAATTTAATTAGTAGTAATTTTAATGCTAATAATTATTGGATTTGTATATGATGCACTGACAATGTATAGTTTCTATATACTGTCAATTCATTAAAAATTGACACATCATCACTTGACAAATTAAAAATATGCTAAGCCCTTAAAAGTAAATATATATAATTTTTTTAATTTGCTCATAAGGGCTTATTGATGAGGTGTCAACCTCTGGTGCATTAATAGTGTATAAAAATTATACATTGTCCGTGCATTATATATAAATTCATAATTATTTGTGATATATATTAAAATTTTAATACATTCAATAGAAATAGTTTCTTAAAAGTATGATTTAACTGAAATTTGTTAACTGAATTTAAAAAATATTTAATTAAAATTGTCTCATATATATATATATATATATATATATATATATATATGTAAGATTTAAATGTCAGAATTGACCAAACTTACATTAAGTATATATATAATATTTAATATAAGTTCTATCAAATTATTTGAGATTATTATTTCAGTTAGTTATCATATATAAAATTAAAACATTTAATTACCTTTTAATTCGTAATTTAGTATTTTTTTCCTTTGCTTGACGAGATTAGTTTAAAGAGACGATTTTTATCATCTACTACCATGTTTGTTATGTGCAAGATTAAAATTAGGATAGGATGATATTTTTTTATTGAATAAAATTTAAGGATAAAATAGAAAATTCATTAATAAAAAAATTTTGAAACATATCCTATCCTATGAATTAAGGTCATGTTTGGTACATAGGATGATGGATAAGATAAGATGATAATCATCCTATCTTATTTTTGGTGAACACATTAAGGGGAGGATTGGATTGCAAGGAAGATTAATCATCCTCTTAATATAGGATGATTCAATCATCTCCAAAAGGTAAGAATTATTTTTAATCACATGGGATTAGAAATAAATACTAATATTTTATTCATTTCATTCTTAAAATTTGTATTTAAAAATTAACTTAAACATTTAATAAAATAATAATGATATTTGTTTAATTAATTAATTAATCCAAAATTTTCTTTCTTTTTTCTTTTTTATTCAAGAAAAATTATAATTTTGATAAAATAATATTTTATTGAACGAATATTTTTAATTATTTTCTGGAAATAATTAAAATTTTAAAATCATTTTTTAGAAAATAAATTCTCAAACATAAAAATTATTATAAAATATATTTTTAACTAGTTTTCTCTTATGTTTAAATTTTTTTTCTTTTTTACTTTCAAAAAAATAAAGAAAAATAACTACTAACTATAAAATTATTAGAAATTATATTTTTTAATTTATAAAATTTAATTTATTAAATTTAACTTGTATTTTTTCTTTTTCTTTTGTTTTCTATATTTCCTTCTAATTGAAAAAAAAGAAAAGAAGATAAAAAAACCATAAAAGTAAAGAAAAATATTTAAGAATGGTCTTTTGAAAAAATTAATATAATTAAAAAATAAACTTATTTCCTAAAAAAACTCAATTTTCTAAAAATGAATATATTTAATTTAAAAAAATATTTCAAATTTAAATCATATAAAAGAAATAAAAACAAAAAGGAAAGAAAAGAAAAGAAAAAAGTGAAAAAATACAGAGAATTTTTTCATAAAAATTTATTTTTTAACAAATTAATTTTTTTGAAAGTGTAATATAAATTTTTAGGAATAATTTTTTATTAAAAAATCATCTAATAAATTTGAATATTAATTTAATATTATAAATAATATCTACATTTAAATTTTTTATTTATATTTATAACAAAAAATTTATAAATTTAAATTATGTTACTTTAAAAAAGTGTACTAAAAAAATCACTATATATATATTTTTTAATTTTACACATAGAAAATATGGTGAAAAATATAAAAAGTCATCCTATCCTATTCTTAATCCTTGTACACACCAAACATAAGATAGGATAATATAATCTAATCTTATCATATCCATAATCTTATATTATCTTATCCTATCCTCATCCTATGCACCAAACATAACCTAAAAATAATCCTCCACTTTTCTAAAGGTTTAAGTTATCCTCTTGGTATAGGATGACTTATCCTTTCACTAATCCTATCCTTTTGCCTAAATGAATAACAAACATGGGATAAGATGATAATCATCCTATCCTTTAAATAATCCTATGTGCCAAACATGCACCTAATGTATCATCTTTGTACTTTGTAAATTATTTAAATAGGAATGTCCATTTGAATTGCTTTCAATGATTAAGTTTAAATTGTAAACAGATTCAATCTACTAATGTCAAAATTTTATAATTTTCATTTGAATTATGAGTTTGATTTGATGCACAAAAACTAATTCAGTTTTTTTTTTAAAGGAGAAATATCATAATACAAAGGCATAAACACCAAAGAACCATAATATAAAGGCAAATATGAACAGGGTTCGAAAATAACTTGAGCACACATACCAGAATTCCTAATTCCTAATTTTTATCTGAGAAAAAAAAATTAAAAACAACTTCAGCACAGAAGCCTGTACCTTCCTCCCACTGTAACGTATGTATCTGGCAATATAGAGAAAACCACGTAAGACTAGTGATCCTTGTATTTTATTATGTTTTAAACACACAAAAATAAAATAAAAAAGGGATGAAACTAGATTTGCAATTGTATGATAACAAAAAAAAAGACTCACATTATGCTTTTAAAGACACTTCATCAAAGAGCTTGCTTCCATTGCTTGTTGTGGTCATCTCTCGAAACTTGAGCAAGGGTTGAAGGACATTCTTCGCATAGGGATGGTCCCACTCCACTGATTCCCACCATTCTTTTGGATCCACGCGGATTTCCTTGAGAGAAGTAGGAGGAGATGGTTTTACCTTATCAAGGTCAAGCTGGGGAAGATACAGAGGAATCCTCTTTAGCTTTGGACAATCATTTATCTCCATTTGTTGGAGAGAATCACAAACCATTTCTCCATTTTCACTGCAAATGCTCTTCAATTCTGGTAATCTACGTAATTGCAATGTCCTTAATTTGGGAAGAGTATATTTGATGGTATTATTATTGGTACCCATTGCTTCTTCCTCTGATGCTATTATTTCCTCCATTTTGTTACAATTCACAACACTTACTTCTTCCAAGTTGGGCAAAACCCACTTAGCTGAGAACAATTTCTTTATTTTTCCACAAAGAGACAGGTAGATTTGTTTGAGGGAGGAAAATGTGCCTACTGATGCCTCTCCACCTATACCTTTCAAATTCTTCAATCCCATTAGATGTAGACACTCAAGTGTTTGAAGTTGACATCCGGATGAAAAAATGGACTCCAATTCATAACATACCTGAATTTTACATTCCTTCAAATCAATTGCATCTTTCAATCCCCAAATATCATTTAAACTTCTCATGCCTTTGCACTTCGAAACTACTAATTGCTGAATATCATGTGGAAGCATAATTCCATTTCCAGAATTAATATCAAACCCAACAAATGCAACCATTTTACTATCCACGGATTGATATTGCTGGTGCAACAAAGGATAATGATTCAACACGTGACTCACAAAAATCAAGTATTCATGAAACCTTTTTCTCTGAGTAGCATACATGTTCAAGTCACGCACATTATTAAAGCAACTTTGAAAAACTTCTAGCTTGTTCAATTCCCTTATCTCTTCTGCTCCTATTGATGCTGGATGTATTGCCAAATACTGAAGACCACACAATTTTGACAATAATCCATTGGGTATCTCTTTTAAATACTCGGTAAATCCAAGATTGAGAAACCTAAGATTTACCAATATTTCTAAACCTTGAGGGATTTCTTTGATTGGAGTGCCTCCAAGGTCCAATTTTTTCAAAGATTGAAGCTTTGATAAAGATGGCAAATTATCTAAATGGTCACACCCACGAAGCAACAACGCAGTTAGTTTCTCTAGATTAGAGATAGAGTTGGGCAAATTCTCAATAGGATTTCCAGAGAGATCAAGAATCTTAAGACTAGGAGTGTGCTCAAAAAAAGATTCTGGAATTTCTTTCAACAAATTCTCTGGGAGCAACAAGGTTGTGAGCTTTTGAAATTTTGGAGCCTTTATATTTTGAGGAATTGTTGAGATGTCATTGCACATCAAAGAAACCTTCTCCAAATCTTCACTCCATTCTTCCTCATTTGGTATCTCTTTCAATTGCTTACCAGCTTTTACCAAAAATCTTTTTCTTGTGATATGCAACGCCATATCTCTTACAACATCATGCATCTTTATGTGTGTACCCTCCTTCCCAACCCTTTCTAGCAAACAATTTTCTTCAAGCTTCTGTAAAACAGAATGACCGCTACCTTGCATTGCTTTTCTAGTTACCATTCCATCTATAAGTCCTTCTTCCATCCAATATTCAATGATCTTCTCTTTTTTGATTTCATGATCTTCAGGATATAATGCACAATACAGAAAAAAATCTTGGTCTATTTGTCTCAGATGATCATAGCTGAATCTTAAACATTCAAACACCTTATCTTCCATATCCTGGATGTTTCTGATGTAACCTCTCAATTCATTCAAAGCATTTTCCCACAAAATAGGATCGGATATTCCCCTCATACAACCAGATACTGTGACAATTGCAAGAGGAAGTCCATCACATTCTCTCACAATATCTTTCATAATTGATTCTAAAGTTGGATTAGGCAGCATGTCTTGTCCACCTTTGCTTAAAAATAACTGAAACGCCTCATCTGTGGAAAGACACGCCACTTGGACTTTCCTACAACCCATTGATCGAACAACCTCTTCTGAACGCGTTGTCAACACTAACTTGCAACCATTATCTGCTGTTGGGTCAAGGATTCCAACATCCTCAAGAGAAAAGCTGCTCCAAACGTCATCCAATATTAGCAAATAGCTCTCTTGTTTCCTTAACATTTCTGATAACTCTGCTGCACGTAGAGTTGTATCTTCATCGTCTGAAAAGTCTTCCTTCAATTTAGAAGCAATGCTTTTTTGTAGCCTTCGAATATCAAAGTCTTGGGATACAGTTGTCCATATCAATTTGCTAAACTTGGTTTCTTCCAACAACCTATTATAGACATGCTTCATAATGGTTGTTTTCCCTATTCCTCCCATCCCACACACTCCAATCATCCTAACTTCATCTCCTATCAAATACTTATAAATTTCTTCTGTTACATTAGTCTCACCTGTTAATTCTGGTGTTGGTAGTTTAGCAGCTAAGGTAGAGGGGTCATTAACCACCAAGTTCCCAGAGAAATGACCTTCAGCATACACTTCCTTCATTGCTTGAGTCTCTTCATCAACAAGCTTCCCTAAACAAGAACGAAAGAAATATTTCCCTTTACTGACTTTATCTTCAACACGATGAGCATGCGCAAGCTTCTCCTCTACTTTTTTGAACCAACTTTCAAGTTCCTGCTTTGGCTTTTTCCCCAAACGATGCTCATCTTGCAATTGTTGTTGAATATCTCCCATCCGGACCTGCAAATCTTCTTGAGCTTGTTTGAAACCATCTTCATAGTCTTTGAATTTTCTGTGATAATTAAGATATTTTGCAGCTGGACGACCGATGAACTTAATAACTTCAAGAATTGGCCCAACCAGGTCAGTCATTATATTTGTTTTCTTAGTTTCCCTGCACTAAAATTTTCATATAAATTATTAGTTTGAGAATAGATTGATTGGCGTATATCAAGTTTATAAACCAAAGACAACACACCAGGACATACATGTTAAAGAGAGTATCTATGAAAGTTTGATTTTCACCATTAACACACATCCATTTATAAATATATTTATTTTTTGTATTTTTGTATTTAGAAGTACAAATTCCAAAAATGCAAATAGTAAATTACATATGTATACATTATTTCCAATGCATGAGTATCAACACTTTGGCTATTAGGAGCGGAGGTAAAGTTGAGCTTGTCGGGTTTTATTTTGAATGGGATATTTGTTGGGGTTTGCCTTGAATCCCACATCGAAAGTATAGGAGAAGTTATAAGGGTTATTCCCTTATAAATAAAGTGTTAGGCTTAGTTTGTAAAATATCCCAGAGAGTTATAAAGTTGGGCTATTATAAAAGGGTGTAGTTGGGCTCTTTGGGTAGTTGGGTTGGGTTTGTAAGGAGTTTGCAATTTTTCTCTTCTAAAAATTGCACAATTGTAGTTGTTTGATTGTTTATCAAATTGGTTGGGTGGTTGTAGGCCAAATTGGTTGGGCCAAACCACATTAAAATTATTGTGTTTGTTTTTGTTTTCCTTTATTTTTGTGGGTGTTTGGTTTGAGGGATATTTTTCCCAACAAGTGGTATCAAGAGCTGAAGGTTCGTGATCCTGCGAGAGAAGGAAAGCTATGGCTGAAGGTATGTCTGGAGGTATGCCTAAGTTTGAAATTCCTTTATTTGATGGTAAAAGTAATTTTATGTTATGGCAAAGTACGATTCAGGATCTTCTAGTGCAACAAGGTCTAGATTTGGCATTAGAAGAAAATAAGCCAGATGGAATGTCTGATAAAGATTGGGTTAGAATTCAGAAGAGGGCTGTGAGCACAATTAGATTGGCACTTGCTCCAGAGATTAAGTATACTGTATTGTCTGAGACGACACCAACCGGATTGTGGAAGAAGCTGGGAGACATCTATGCGTCAAAATCGCTGACGAATAGATTGTGTTTGAAGATGGATTTGTATTCTCTGAAGATGGATGAAGGTACGAGTCTCTATGATCACTTAAATGAATTTAATAGATTAGTTTCACAATTATTAGCTATTGATTCTAAAGAGTTGAAAGAAGAAGAGAAGGCATTGCTGTTGTTGTCATCTTTGCCCAAATCCTATAGACCGTTAGTTCAGACTTTATTGGTAGGTAAAACTACTTTGACGTTGGATAATGTGATTGCTGTGCTGCGTGAGAATGAAAGATTTATGGGCAAAGAAGATTCTTCATCTGCGAGAGGTGTACTAGCTGCTGTGGAAGATTCTACTCGAGGGAGAACTAATGAGAGACATGGTGGATCAAGAGGGAGATCAAGATCAAGATTCAGAGATTATAGTGAGGTGGAATGTTATTATTGTGGAGAGAAGGGTCATATTCAAGCACGTTGCAAGACATTAAGAGAGGATATGACTGCATTCAAGAAGGCTCAACAAAAGAGTGATGATGAAAAGAAGAATGAGACATGTGTTGTTTTGACTGATTCGGATGATGATGTATTGGCAACTTATTTAGATGGGCCTCATACTTATGAGAAAAGTTGGGTTTTAGATTCAGCTGCATCGATGCATATTTGCAATGATAAAGATCGGTTTGATGAATTGAAAGAGGTTGAAAGTTTAGGCAATATTGCGGTTGGGAATGGTAATCGAGTGAAGATTGAAGGTATTGGGAGTGTTCAACTCAAGCTTCATGATGGTGGTGTCAAGACTCTTCGTAATGTGAGGTATGTACCCAGTTTTAGCTACAATTTGATTTCTTTGGGTGAGTTAGCTTCACGTGGGTACACATATGTTGGTAATAATGATTGGTGCAAAGTATACAAGAATGGTGGTTTAGTTTTGCAAGGAAAGAGGAATGAGAAACAACTATATTTGCTTGATGATGCAAAGGATAGAGTTGTTTCCAAGAGTAAGAAGATTCAGAGGCATGTTAGTTTTTCAGATGTTGTTGAGCAGTTTGGGGAGTTTGGGGATTCAAGTCAAGGGAGGATTTGTTGGGGTTTGCCTTGAATCCCACATCGAAAGTATATGAGAAGTTATAAGGGTTATTCCCTTATAAATAAAGTGTTAGTCTTGGTTTGTAAAATATCCCAGAGAGTTATAAAGTTGGGCTATTATAAAAGGGTGTAGTTGGGCTCTTTGGGTAGTTGGGTTGGGTTTGTAAGGAGTTTGCAATTTTTCTCTTCTAAAAATTGCACAGTTGTAGTTGTTTGATTGTTTATCAAATTGGTTGGGTGGTTGTAGGCCAAATTGGTTGGGCCAAACCACATTAAAATTATTGTGTTTGTTTTTGCTTTCCTTTGTTTTTGTGGGTGTTTGGTTTGAGGGATATTTTTCCCAACAATATTAGTAATCAAATCATATTAGTAATCAAATGAGCTGTCAGAGGACAACCAAAGCTTGTGAGCTGTGGAGGTCTTCTAAGCGGTTTTAAGGGCTGATTTTTTATTTTCTTGGCTGATATTTTGGTTGTTCTTTTGCATTAATTTGGTTTGGTTTGCAAGAGATTTGAGGTGTTTTGTTGAAGATTTATATAAAATTAAACGGGATGGAGGATGCATTGGCAAAGACAAGGGTTGACAGAGTTGAGAATTGTATGACATGAAAGTAAATTTTTCATTCACTTCTACTGTGTAATGAGGCTGCTGGATGAGAAATAACTTGAATTACTCATGAGAAGATTCTGAAGCTAATGTTTCAATCTGTTCTCTTGAATACTCCAGACTTAATGACCATTAAGGTTTCTTTTGAAAAAAATTTTTAGGATGGGGTCGACAAATATAATCTTTTATGCTTAATGGTCTCAGGTTACGATATTTTGTTCTGTAATAGCTATGATGTTTCTAGCTATCCTCTGTTTTTGAACTCTGTTTTTACAGTCATCTAAATTACACGTGACCTTGTTGTTCTAAATGAGTTGTTGGTGTGTTCAATCACATGATGACATGTGACATTTAATGCCATGTTATGTTGCCATATTATCACACTAAAATACACGTGGCATGCTTGTGGGCACTAGTGGCACCGTTATGAGCACACATGGTATTGATGCAGACTCACTTAGAAGTGTAGTGTCATAATTTTTAAATAATATAAACAATTAAAAATAAAATTTATCTTTTAAATAAAAAAAAAATTTCTCTCCTTCTCATTCTCTCATATGGTCAGGTCCAGCCATGCCCCGGCTAGATTTGGCCATATAAGAGGGATGAAAGAATATGGACGGAAGAGAGAAAAATGAAAGAAAAGAAAAAGAAGAATTTTTTTTTAAGTTTCTTAAAAAATATTATTAAACAAGGAGTTTGTGTTTATATATATTTTAAAAATTAATATTCTTTAAAAATACAAGTATAACAATCAATTTAAATTTGGGTTTTTCTTTTTGGAATTATTCAGGTTTGAGTCCATTTTTGTTCAAATTATTTCAAATTTAAATCGTATTCACTTGATTTTTTTTTCAAATCGAATTGGGTGCTATTTAAGTTTGAAATATTTTCTTTTATTCGGATCAAATTTGTTAGCCCTAGAGCCTGTATTATTCTACAATCTACACCACCAATGAAAATCAAAAGAAATTAAAAAAAAAAAACCCAAAGAAGGTTAGCAACACATTACCTGTCCTGACAGAGTTTTTGGAGTTTATTAGATCTTGAATAGAACTTCCTGTTGGTAAGCTGATCGTTCCTGAAAGATGTTGGCTACAGTCTACACCAGAGCGAAAACAAAAAGAAGCAGTGCACCGAGGGAACGCTGATTGATAAACGAAGAAAATACAAGTAGGGAGGGGAAAGTCAATGAAACTGTCGAGGAAATAGCATAGAAATAACGCAACCTTTGGTGGAGTCATTGTTTATTATTTTCTTTGTTATAAGATTTTTAGCAAAGTTGGGTTATTTTATTATTTGGTGTCTGCTTTTTGGATGACTAATAGATAATTATTTTATATATTTTCAGTAAAATATTTTTATTTCACAAAAAATGTTAAAATCATGACATATTTTATTTTTTATTTTTTAAATATTTATATATTACATGTATCAAATTTTAATATCGTTTGTAAAATAAAAATATTTCACTATCAATATATAAAATAATTATTCGATGACTAATTGCATATCTATTTTTTTTCAAGTCACCGTTGAAATAATGCATAAGAAAAAGCAAGAATTGATAGACAACTATTACTCTGATTCGAATTTTTTAACCAAAAGCCAGCGATTAAAGTAGATTTCTCCTCACTTTTTTGAACTAACTTTCGACTTTCCGCTTTGGCTTTTTTCCTTCTTGCAATTATTGTTGATGAATATCTCCCTTTCGATCATACAAATCTACTTCAGCTTGTTTGAAATCATCCAGTTCAGCCATCAATTTGCTTTAGTTTACCCTGCATCAAAATGACCATATTGATGATTTGTTCCACAATAGATTGATAAGCACATCAATTTCGTAAACTAAAGAACTTCTAAGAAAAGTAGTTGAATAAAAAATACGAACCTTAATTTCCAAATAAAATTCACTAAAACCGCAGCTATAAGGGGATGACAATTTGTTTATTTGGGTTTGAATAATTTGACATGTCCAATCGCTTATTCCCATTTCTCACCTAATCACATTGCACTCTCCTCGTTATAAACTACAGTATTTCCAAGTTATCAGTGATTTCTTACATCTAGCATGATGAGGCATATACAAGATCCGCATAAAATGAATCAACTCCTCGATCATTAAAACATGATTATAATGACATATGCAACAAATTAACATTTTTTTATATTTGAAATTATTAAAATTGAATCTGATCATTGAAATTAAGAAAGAACCCAGAAATTTTACCTTTGTGGATAATAGATAAGAAACTCCAGGAAACAATTTTTAGTAATTTTGCATGAACTGTTTGCGTGAGCAGGCCAGTGGTTGTGGCGCTGATGGGTCATAGCATTCTAGGAAAACCACTGTGGCTGGTCAACAACGGCCGAATTTGTCATGGGCCCAGCCCCTTTAAAGAAGGTGAAATGGTCTCCACCAAATCTTGTCTCTGCCTTTATGTGGAGCCCAAATGAATGATGTCTCCACCGAAAGTGGAGTGGCATTGTTCTGCTGTAAATACAAATTGGTGGATGCTTGCTGCAATTGACTGAAGAGAGAAGCAGAAAGAGCTCCAAAGTAGGAGCAAAAGAGAGAAAAATAAAAGTATTTAATAATTAGATTCTTATTTGAGATATTTATTGGAGTGTTTTGCCAAAAAATTTTGGTGCAACGACGAATATTGTTTCTTAATAATATGAAAGTTATAAATTTAAACGAAAATAATCTCTTTATTGATGCAAAAGAAAGATTACGTACAAATAAATTTTCTTAAATCTCATAATACGAGAGTTTTGTGTATTGAGTTTTATATATATATATATATATATATATATATATTTATTGGAGTGTTTTGAATCTTTTGATCATAGATAATAATAATTAATACTCTGTCCAATTCAAAAGAGATTATTTTCTTTTCAAAGATGTAACTTTCATTATATTATTTTCAACTGTTGTGAATTTTAAGTTCTGAAAAAAGTTTTAAAATATTGTATTTTGTAATTTATCTATTTTTTATATAATGGATTATAGTCGAAATTTTTTCCTGTATTTTTTTTTATTTTGGTGGGTTTTTACATAATTTTTTTTAAAAATTGGCCTAAATTATTTATTGCTTGATTTGAATTTATTATATCAAAATATTATTATTGAATAAACCGAACTATCTAAATCCTATAAATATTTTTATGTTATTTCGCTAATTTTTTTGTCCAAAGATCCAACACAATTTTCGTACAATTAAATTTTCGAATTTATTAAACAATTACTAATTTACTACTACTTTAGAATAAAATAAAATAAATTAATAATAGCAATAGCACAGACAAAATCTCTGCTATCAAACATGTTCACGTGCATCACATGAATTTACAGCTATACTGGTAGTGTAAAAACAATGGAGGATAAATTTTGTAGATGTCTCCTATCTAGTTTAAGATGGATAGGATCAACTATTCAAAGCATTCCTATGGATGGCTACCAATAAAGGTCATGGTGAAGTTGGCAAAATATCTATTGTGTTTTTTATTCGATTTTCACTATTGAATAAAAAATATATATCGAATAATTATTTCATGTGAATATATTTTTTTATTTAAATTATATTATAGAATTATATTTTTAAAAAATTAATTATTTATAATTGAAATTATTAATAAATTTATTGAAATAAATATTTATTATCTAATCATCATATGTGATAGGTAATAAAAAATTTTGTTTTTTTAATAATATAATTATGTGACATGATTTAAATAAAAATTATATATATGTTGATGTAGAGTAATTTTTTATATAATTTTTTTTTTCAAAAATACTTTTATTCTGTTAGTTAGATATTGACTAGAATTTGTTACAGGCAGTCTGATAATTGCTGAAAGCTCTTAGGTGGGAACAGATCCAGCAATGAATATTCCTTGCTAATAATGATGCTGTTTGCATTGGAAAAACGAAGAAAATAAAAGGAAGTGAATGAAACTCTTTAGGAATAGCAGTGAAATAAGGCAGCCTTTGGTGGAATACCTAATATTGGTGCTTTCATTGAGAGTCGACGTAGCGGAAGGGACAATCTAGAAAAGGGTTACTTGGTGCTTGATAAGGTCCGGAGTGAAGCTATTTAGAGTGGGCTACCGTGGAGCGGAATGGGCGACTTAGAAAAGGGCTACTTAGTGCCGAGAAGAGTCCAGAGTGAAAGCCATTTAGAGTGGGCCACCGTAGACATCGACTTCTCAAGAGGTGGGTAATGTTATAATCTCACATCAACTTCACAAGCAATTGTGGAAGGCTATCTAAACTTGAGAAGTTCTCCTACCTACTAAATCGATCTTTTGGGCTAAACTCTCTTTTTGGGCTTGAGTACCTAACAATGACTCTACATGTTGGAAAATATGGTGCTCTAGTAACTTTTGAATTAAATTATCTATGACCCTACATTTAGGAAAATCATGAGCTTTCTTGGAACCAAAAAAAATTAAGAAAAAGAAAGAAAACAAGAAAATGTCCTTTCTATTTCTATTTAATCAATTCGTATACTTTTCATTTTTGACGTTATCTTCAACAATAGATTGATAAGCACATCAATTTCGTAAACTAAAGAACTTCTAAGAAAAGTAGTTGAATAAAAAAAACGAACCTTAATTTCCAAATAAAATTCACTAAAACCGCCGCTCTAAGAGGATGACAAGTTGTTTATTTGGGTTTGAATAATTTGACATGTCCAATCGATTATTCCCATTTCCCACCTACTATAAACTACAGTGTTTCCAAGTTATCAGTGATTTCTTACCTCTAGCATGATTAGGCGTATACGAGATCCACATAAAATGAATCATATCCTCGATCATTAAATCATGATTATAACGACATATGCAACAAATTAACATTTTTTATGTTTGAAATTATTAAAATTGAATCTGATCATTGAAATTAAGAAAGAAACCAGAAAATTTTACCTTTGTGGAAAATAGATAAGAAACCCCGGGAAACAATTTTTAGTAATTTTGCTTGAACCGTTTGAATGAGTAAGCCAGTGGTGGTGGCGCTGTTGGGTCATAGCATTCTAGGAAAAACACTGATGGGCCCAGCCCCCTTGTAAGAAGGTGAAATAACTAGTGGAGCACCGAAAATGGTCTCCACTGCTGGAGCAATGAGTGATGTCTCAACGGAAAATGGAGTGGCATTGTTCTCCGGTAAATACAAACTGGTAGATGCTTGGTGCAATTGACCGAAGAGAGTAGCAGAAAGAGCTCCAAAGTGAGACCAAAAGAGAGAAAAATAAAAGTATTTAATAATTAGATTTTTATTTGAGATATTTATTGGAGTGTTTTGCCAAAAATTTTTGGTGCAACTACGGATATTGTTTCTTAGTAATCCGAAAGTTTTGAATTTAAACGAAAATAATTTTTTTGTTAATGCAAAAAAAAAGATTACGGACAAATAAATTTTCTCAAATCCCATAATATGAGAAATTTATGCATTGAGTTATATATATATATATATATATATATATATATATATATATATATAGAGGAGTGTTTTGAATCTTTTGATCATAGAAAATAATAATTAATACTCTGTCCAATTCAAAAGAGATTATTTTTGTAACATCCGAAATTATACAATTTCGAATCAAATTTTTTCTTTTCGATACTATCTTTTTCTTTCAATTAATCAGTAATAATAGGTTTGCATTCAGTATCGGTGTAAGTACAATTCATCTTTTCATTTCAACCAATTTGGTATACCATTAATTCAATTAATAATAAATTAAATAAATAGAAACTATAATATAATAACTACAGTTTTGCTCACAATAAACTTCACATAAGTTACATCCCACTAATTTTCGATACATATTTATGCTCTATTTCATAAATACAACTGCTGTGCGAATATATGTCTGAATATAAATAAACATTTAACAAATACCTGATCACTTGGTACTTTTAACTTCTAGCGATTTCTTTGACTAACTAAAGGCAGCGGACTTCTTGCATACCGATAAGCTATCTGGGATGGTGAGAAGGGGGTGAGCTTTGGGAAAAACCCAATAAGAAACACATATAAAAGTGCATACTATATGCAGTTAAATAAATAATTTATTTTATTAATCATGAAAAAGGTATATTAAATATAAATATTAAAATGAAATAAAAACATTTAATAACTTATGCAATGCAATTCAAAACATTAATCAGTATAAAACATTTAATAATTCATGCGATGCAATTTAAATCAATAATATGTATAAAACCCCTTATAGTTTATGTGATGCAATGTCAAATCATTAAACAATATAAAATATTTAATAATTTATGCTATGCAATTTAAAATCAATATTAGTATATAAGAATTTATTTAAACAATGCTATAAAACAATTTCAATAGAAATTCTAATGGATAAAACAGTAATATTTCAATATCTTGTATAAGTAATACTTTCCATATTCTCATCTATTACAATAAAACAATTCATTTAAAAATTAAGAGTTTAACTTATATTAGGATGATCTTAAAATTCTTAGTTTTTAGGTACAATAAATAACACCAACTCATCTTTTACGCACACCACATACATTTTTATTGTAACCAATAATCAATTTAAAAACTGATCACTTTAACTCTAGTTAACTTATATTAAAATTAATAATTAGATTAAATAAGACTAAAAAATAATATTGAGAGATGATATACCGTTGAAATCAAGGGAAACTTAGGTAGGTTTTCTGAGAAAAATTGATTTCAAGCATACCATCGAGAGTTTCAATCTTTCAAAAAAATCAAATCGGTAATTGCTTCCTTTATATTGAACAAAACTCGGTGAAAACACTTCTATCAAGCCAACTTGAAGGACTTCTTTTCTTCATCCTGTCAAGTTTTCTGTTTTGATCGAGCCCTTGTCATCTTCTTTCTCTACTAGTATGTTCATCTTATTCTCCTGATTGGGTGTTTGATAGAAGCGTTCTGATTGGGTGTTTGATAGTGTTTGATAGAAGCGTTCATGTGTGTCTGACAAATAAGTTGTATTAACAAATTTACATTGTGCTTCTACTGTAAAGAGTGTTTACAAGACTTAAAAACTCTAGTTCTATGCCCACTAGATAATGTCTATTTATTGCTTGTTAAAATGCTTCAATAAGTTTCACTTAGAATTTGAAGCAACAATAAACATGTTATACATGATATAGACTTAAAAACTCTGTTTCTTCAATGAGCAGATGGTTTTGTAGGGGCAGATTGGACGGATGATTTTGCTTGAATTATTTTTACTGAAAGTCATCAGGTTTTTTTTACTCGAAGGGAACCAAATGAAAAACCACAATTCTTCCGAAAACATTGAAGAAGTTTCCTAGATTTCTACGGTAAATCATCTCTCAATATTATTTTTTAATTTTATTTAATCTAATTATTAATTTTAATATAAGTTAACTAGAGTTGAAATGATCAGTTTATAAATTGATTAGGTGAGTATATATGCCCACAAGAATTATTGTGTGTGCTTAAAAAAAGATGAGTTGGCATTATATTATTGGTGTCTAAAAATTAAGTAAAAATTTTTATCTTTATGTCAAATCAGTGATTCAGTACTCAAATCATTCAATATTTCAAATCATTCTAGTATTCAAATCATTTCAATATTCAATCAATGGAGATAGTCACATCCAAGGTTCACATGCCGATAATCAATATAGGAAATAGCGTATCCGCGTACGGGCCAAGTATCCATCCCTAAGCTATTCCTATTCAATAATACGATAAACAACGGCCATTGTGCAATAAATCACTGTGCTCACTAGTCAGGTGTGTAGACACCTAATTTTATCCGGACTTGACAATTTTGAAAATTTAAAAGATTAAATTTTTTGAAATGAAATTGATATAAATTTAATTAAAGTGTATTTTTGTAATTTAAAGTTCGATAAAATTTATGTAAATTTGAATCATGTAAACTTTGTTAGATTTGTGGACTTAAAAGTTCAATTTAAGTTAAGTCGTGTTATAGTCCAAATTTATTATTTTTATTTTTATCTCTATTTTCTAATTCTATTTTTAAAATTTAATTAATATTCAATTAAAAAAAAATAAAAAAAAAAGGAGCTGGTGCCGTGCACGGCACCAGTTCTCGTCAACCTCAATCAACTCTACTGTCCTCTCAGAACTCTTCTCCCGAAACCCACTTTCTCCTCACCCCAAAACCTCTTTTCTCCATATTACTTTTCGGTGTTTCATTCCTCAGGACGCTCCCTCTATCAACTCTCTAATAAGAAGCAAAATTCAGAGGTAAGGGAACACGGCTCAACCTCACAGAAACCCACTTTCAACACTCAGCCACCACCCTCCACTCCACCATTCGAGTTATCTTCTCTAACTCCAAATTGGCCTTTGGTTGGTCTGAAATCCCAAAGCCGAAACACACCCAGGAGCCCGCCCATAACCGAGAAACAAGCGGCTACTGTTGTGCTGCCATCATTTTCATTTTTGCCCCACATCGCTGCACTTTGTCATCAGCTCCTTCTACTGCTTTTCTACACCAACACAGCACACAAAAGCGTAAAGCACTTGAAAAATACAAGAAAATGACAAGAATCAGAACCAGGAAAAGTGACGTGGTGTGCTGTGAGGCAGAGACGATGAGAAGCAGTTCAAACCGTGAAGTCATTGCTAAAATGGTGCTATAACGTGAAACAGAGAAGCAGAATAAAATTGAAGCTGGAAGAAATAGTAGCATGTAGAGCAACTCCGTTCCCCTTGCTGTACTGCTATTCCATGTTGCACTTTTGTGAAAAGCTCCTTTGTCCAAAGTCATCACTGGAGGAGGTGTATCAAGAGGAAGCCTGTGCTTAGCTCTTGAGTCATGGCTGCAACTGTGAGCGGAAAACTAAAGATGAAGTCGTCGTTGGAGAAAGAAATAGCTGGATGCAATTGAAAGCCTGAAACAAGGGCCACGGTTTTTACTGGGTAAAGAAAAACGGGAAGGAAATATTGGTACTGACTTGGCCTTTCTCCTATTTACTTATTACATAGATTATTTTGATTGGTTACCATGCATGTTTTGATTAGTCAACCATGTGAATATGTTTCCTTTTATATTTATATGTTCATTTGTTTATATAAAATCCTTTTGTTGACTATGCAACGATTGCTCACTAGTTTGAATACTTTTAGATAGGTACATGTTACGGTTTTCATGCTATTATTTTCCGCAGATTCTAGGAATGTGTGTTTGATTGTTTTTCTTATTATTTTTTTTTTTAGACAAGGTTGAGTAAATTTAGTTGGTAATTACTCGACCCACAAAACAATTTTATAAAATTAAAAATTATAAAACTGAATTGTATATTAAAATTTGTTTTTATGGATTAAACAATTAATAATAAAATTAAAATTTAAATAAATAAATGTCCGATGATGGGATGTCATGAAACTCACAAGTAGTGATTTCTTGACTGATCCCTAGGTGAGAAGAGTCTACTAAATGTTACCAGACTATTGGGATGTTTAGTATGATTTTTCAATAATTTAAATTTTATTAAGAATGAAAATAAATATTTTTTAAATAAAAAAAAGAAGAAGAAAAGATAATAATAAAATTTAAATAAATAAATACCCGATGATGAGATGTCAAGAAACTCACAAGTAATGATTTCTTGACTGATCCCTAGGTAAGAAGAGTCCACTAAGTGTTATCAGAGTATTGGGATACTTAGTGCAATTTTTCAATAATAAGAATTTTTATTTAAAATAAATAAAGAAATATTCATATAAAAAATTAAAAAATCCATTTTGCATCATATGTTATTTATTTGCATCATGTGTAAATATTAATTTCAAAACAAATGAAATTCGTCCGATGATGGGATGTCATGAAACTCACAAGTAGTGATTTCTTGACTGATCTCTAGGTGAGAGAAGTTCACTAAGTGTTACCAGAGTATTGGGATACTTAGTGCAATTTTTCAATAATAAAAATTTTTATTTAAAATAAATAAAGAAATATTTATATAAAAAATTAAAAAATTCATTTGCATCATTCATTATCTGTTTGCATCATATGCATTCATAATAATTTTCGAAGCGAGTGTGAATCTTCCGATGATGAGATTCTATATAACTCACAAGTAGTGATTTTTAAGAAATCTCTAGGTAAGGAAAATTATTCCAAATGTTACCAGAGTATTGAGATATTTGATTTAATTTTTCAATACAAAAAGGTTCACATTCACTTTTGAAAAATAAAATTTAACTTTTTAAAATAAAACAAAATAAATTTACAAATAAAAAATGATTTGAATAAAAAGATTGCAATAAAATAAGAATTATTTTTAAATGTTAAATTAAGACCATTTTATTAAAACCAAAGGATAACACATGATTACTATGGAACCGTTTTTTAACGGGCGTCGTGGGGGTGCTAATCTTTCCCCACGCGTAACCGTACTCTCGAACCTAACTTTGTTTTCGCAGACCCAAATTGTCTTTTTAATCAAATTTAATTAATTTTAAGATTTTGTTAAAAAAATAAATATTTTTAGGTGACCAATCACACCTAGTCAAAAAAGATTTGTGGCGACTTCCTTTTTGTTTTTAAATGTTTTTCAAAATCGTCGAGCGCGAAGCTGTTACGACAAGGTGCCTTACTGTGGGTGCTACAAACTTGACTAGGGTCTCGTAGTTGATACAATACGATAAGTGTAGGATCCTCAGGGAGTAACAGTCTCAAAACATTTTCATAAATCATATAGTTTAATAGTAGGAATCATTTCAAATAGTGATTTATGGTAAAAATCATTTTCAATAGCAATTATCTTTAGTCAGTCAAAAATCATATAAAAGAATAATTATCGTATTTGGTGGTAACAAAATCCATTAAAACTCACTGAACATTTCAATATTCAGATAGCGCATTTGTACATAAATAATAAATCATTCATATAAAATAGATAAATTATATTTTATGATATTTCAGAACATATTTTGTTTCATGTGAACTTGAAATAAGTTTATAGTCTATGCAATATAAATATTTCATATATTTCATCTCATATAAGCGAATTTCATGTAAATCGTTTCATATAAACCAATGCATGTAAATCATTTTCATGTAAATCGTTCGATGTAAGTACATTTTATGTAACTCATTTCAAGTAAATCAATGCATGTAATTTATTTCGTGTAAATCAATTCATATGAATCATTTTATGCAGTTCAATGTATACAAATCATTTCCTGTAATGCAATTCATGTAAATCAATTCGTGTAAATTATTTCATGTAATGCATTATTTAGGCTTGTAGAAATTAACGATTATTTCTATTTATTGTGTTCGAGAAAATTGGGAAGGAATGATTAAAATGAGATTCTTGAAAATTTTCAATTGCAAATAAAACATATCATATGCAACTCCTATACATGTTTCTTACCTTTATTTCGGTGCAGTATAAAATCCAGTAGTGCCTCTACATCTCTTTATCTCCTGACTTAATACTGCACAATAAATTTCAAATTATATTCAAAACTCCATATTATGATTTTAATAAATATTCCATTAATTTCTATTTCCTATTTATCGTTCTTAACAGTTAATTTATTTTATTTCCTACTCATTATCATAATGTTCTATAATTAAATTATATTCTCTTCATCTAATTTATTCCACCAATATTATATAATTTTATTATGGCCACATTACTATCATTAAATTCACTTATTATTTTTCCATCCTAATTTCACTAATATTTTTATCAATATTATGATATTGCTTCTTATGCATTAACCATTAGATTCAATATTTAATATTATGCAATATGGTTGACCAATTTCCTAATTACCTAAGGATTTATTTATTTATTTATTTTTCCAACTTCAGTCTCATGTATCATTTAATTAACCTATATATTATTCATTTACTATTACTTTATAAAATTTTTACATGAGGGGCTTATGCATTAGGTCTTAGCCAAATTCCAATATTTGTCATTTTTCTATTTCTTATTTCATAAAGATAATTTATTCATTTATTCATGTTTCTATTTTCACTTTACTCATTTTCTTCATATTTCAATATCAAACCAAATCACCTATTCCACCATGTGACCAAATACTCATACTCATACTATACTTACTATTTTTCCTTTATTACTATGTTATCATTTTTCTTTTTCCTCAACGCCACTGCATATATTTTTTTTCCTCTTACAGCCGTGAGTCTCCTTCACCCAATTACATCAATTCATGGTCGGTTAGCTCCCTGTTTAAGCCACTCCCAAATTTGCATCCTACAATCACGCAAATCTCCCATGTTTTGCAAATCATCTCTATAGCTAAGCCCATCTCATCCTTTACTTCCATTTTCAACCCATCATATATTAAATTTAATATAAAATCAGTGTTTTCATCATATGGCCGAACATACCAAAAGAATCTGTTCAAAATTCTAATTTTAATCCAAGGCTTAAAACACTTCTTTCATGCCTAAAACCAATAGATACATAGCAAAAATTAAAGAAGACATCAGCATAAGATCTTACCTGCTCCAACCGAATGGTATAACCTCTCAAACCCATTTCTATTTTCTTCCTTCAGCCCTCTAATTCTGAATTTGAAATGTTCTTAAGGTGAGTAACAAAGATTATAGAGGAGACTTGATGTTTTAGTGATGAAACATGGCAAGCTTGTAGCCAAAATGGGAGAAAACGTGAAGAATCCTTAAGAAATGTTAGACTGCTCCTGCAGCAAAAACAGGGGAGGAGTATGTCGGTTTGGGAAGGTGAATTTGCTGAGTTTTTTGGCTTCGTTTATTTATATTTCAGCCAATCAAATTTTTCCACATAGCCCACTAATAAAAATTTCCTCTCTTTTCTCTTTTCTTCTTTTTTTTTTTTATTAAGTCTGTATTTTACAGACATTGCCGCGTTTTGCTTTCTTTGCCTTTTTTTTTTTTAATTAGTTAATTAAGTCCGCACATGCAGACCATGTGCTTACCGATTTTCCATTCTTTTCTTCTCTTTTTTTTTTTTTCATTTATTCATACATATGTTTATATATAATAAAATTTATATCATAAATATCTTTTATATCAACAATTATATATATATATATATGTATTCTTTAACATACAATATATATGTGTACTTATTTTATATATTTATATATATAGTTAACATATATTAAAACATAGATATAGATATAATTTATATTTGCTATATATAATACCTAAAACATGTATTGTCCTATTTTATTATTTATTCTTATATATATATAAGCACTTAAATAAAAATAATCTTTATCATTTATATACATACATACATATATATTCATATATATATATATATAAAACCTATATATATTTATATTAATATATGTATTTATTTCTAAATAAATATATATACACATCTACATATGTACATTTACTTAATTATAAGAAGTAATGAACAATCTATATCGATTTATTGTAGATCTTTATTTCTTTAAAATTTAAATTCTTTCATACCCAAAATAAAGTTGTTTATATATTTATTTTAACTTGTTTATTAACATTAGAATTTAAATTTACATATCCGTAATTTCTAATAATAGAAAAATTTTCGGTTATCACAACTCGGGTCCTTACAGGCTGGTGTTATAGACATGAGCCATATCTTTGCCACATCTTCCAAGGTGTAGGAAAAACATCTTATTCGCAATTGGTCCTTAGTTAATCCCTATAAAGGAAAAGTTCGAATAATTGCATAAAATCACAAATGAATATCAAAAGATCTTCAATAGCAAAAAGAAGGAAGCATATTATAATGAATATTTTCAAGCTCATAATTCTTGGCTACATCATTGAAAACAATCCATGATGGTGATGTTACCACAGTAGGACGTGCAAATTCCTTCATAGGACGATTTGCAACTCGATTTTCTGCTTGATTCCCAACCTATAACTCCATGTTGGTTTCAACTAGTTCCTCTTCTTATGCCTTTACTTTCCTATCGATTTTGTCAATTTGATCATTGAAGGGCACTATCTCTTGACCAAGCGATCGTCGACCTTGCATCCACTACCTAAAGAGAGAAAGTAAAAAAAAAAACTTAGTAAAAATAACAAAAGAAAAACACATGTAGTTAAATAAAATTGAATAAATTTAAGACAAATCCCTAAAAACGACGCCAAAAACTTGATGAACAAAAAGTTATAGTCTCACAAGTCCACGAATCAAGATCGTATAGCATGCAAGTACAAGAGTCGATCCCACAGAGATTTACTAAATTTATTCAATTAAAATTCAATTACTTATGCCCTAAAAATTATGAAAGTCAAATATAAAAAATTACCTAAGCATTTAATTAACTACTAAAATTACTAATGAAATTAATTAACCTAACAAAATAAATAAATTAACCAATAGAGAAAAGCCTAAGAATTTAATTTCACCAATACATTGCAATTTTATGTCTTCAATCCTAAAAATCTCAATTCAATTATAGGGTTCATTCTTCCTAATATATGATTACTCAGTTTGATAGCAGCTATAATCAAGTGTTTTTAATCATTAAATTATCTATGATGTATAGTATAATCAATGACTAAAAATCCATTAAGAATAGAAGAATATATAACAAGAACCAAATAAATGTTCTAGCTTGATGTATGTATCAAATATTTATTCAATTATTCAAGAGAGCTATACATGGTGTAGCATATGATGTGTACCTTTACCATGTCTCAAACAATCAATTGATTTACATTAGAGATGGCCAAACAATAACACAAATCAAAAGATTAAATTAATCACAATGAATGAAACTAAAATTTAAAAATTGATCAATTAATCATAAAGACATAAAATATGCAAGTAGGCTTAATCAAATTCCTAGTAAATAAATTAATTCATGTTTAATATAGCATACAACATCAAATTAATAAAAGAAGTCATGCTTTATATTAAATAATAAACTTATTCAAAGATTGTATTAAAATGATTAAATAAAAATTAAATGGCAGCCCTTTAATATCAAAGTTTCCTGCACATGGACAAATAAGCAAAAAGGCTTTGACATTCTTGATACATGGGCATAACAAATCACGTGAACGGCAGCAGTTTGAACCAATTCTCCTTTAGCAATTCACGCCACTTTACTCTGTACCACACCAACAATTTGCTTCAAATCTGTTCTGCAGCAACACGCACAGCCCTCCTCATTCACGCAAGCACCAGCTTCTGTTCAGGGCCGAACAGCAGCAATTTTGCTCCCCGTTGTCATGACTAACAGGAGGAGAGCTAAATGGAGCTGAGAGGAAGCTAATGAGCGAAGGAAAGGAGCCATCAAGAGAGCCAGAAGCTAAAACCAATGAAGCTGATAGAATTGAGCTGGGAGCTGTGGGCAACCATAACAACCTTGCTAACTTGGAGAATGGGTATTAGTCTATATTTCAGTAAATAAGAGCTGTACAGCTGTCCTTGTAAGGCCTAAGAGCTGTTAATTTTGCAGTGCATGCGTACTATATGATATGATGTAAGGAATTCTTTTTGGCAATGAATGAAACGATCCTTATTCTCTGCCTCTGCTCTCTCTTTTTCCTCTATTCCTGGTTTCAAATCATTCTTCTGCCATTTTTAAACCTTCAGTATATAACAAATTTGGTATTCAGAGCCTGTTGTGTATCCACTTTAACAAGCTGGGAAAAGGCACGAAACAGAAAACCATGGTGGAAGGCACTAAGTTTAATGCACTACATGATCAGGTACAAGCCTTACAATCGCAGCTAGAAGCCATGAGGGCTACTGAGGCTTCTGTGCCAAAATGGTGGAAAGGTCAAAGAAAGGAGATTGATGTTAGGTTTGAGGAGAATCATAGCTATATCAGCCAGATTCTGGAAACCATCTTGTAGAAAGAAACAAGCCTAACTCAGCTTGACCCGGGTAGAAATGGATCAGGTAGCAACTCTCAACCAAACCAAGGCATACCTCTCAGAAGAGAAGGTAAGAACCCTATAGAGATTACTGTGATATATGAACAAGGAAAGTTTAGTTACAAGCCTGAAGAACCAGGGTTATTAGTTAGACAACAGTCCCATATTAATCAGTTTAAAACCCAAAACACCCAAACTTCTGTTAATGGCTATATAAATGCTGGTGCTTTTTCTCCTAGACCTAAGATAGAATTGCCTACATTTGAAAGGGAGAATCTGAGAGGATGGATAAGAAAATGCCAAAAGTACTTTGTTATATTTTCCATACCTGAGCAACAGAAGCTTGAGATAGTTGCTAATGTACTTATCTGGCAAGGCTGAAAATTGGTTTAAAGGGTATTTGATGCAACATCCTAGAGTTACATGGTCTGAATTTGCTGTTGATTTGTGTCAAAGGTTTTGTGATAAAACCTGTTCAGATGTTGTGGAAGAATTTAACAAATTGGCACAAAGAACTACTGTGGAAGACTATCAGGATAGATTTGAAGAACTCAGACCTTTTATGCTTCAACTCAACCCTCATTTGGATGAAACTTATTTTGTATCTAGTTTTGTAAGTGGCCTAAAGGAAGAACTCAAGTTGAGGGTTAAGGAAAGTGAGCCTAAGAGTTTGGCTGCAGCTTATAGACAATCAAAACTCCATGAACTGTCACTGGAAGTGGAAAGCAAGAAGCATCGAATACTACCAAAACCAAACCCACCATATATCCCTAACTATTCAAAAGGACCTAACCCTAGTGCAATCCAAAACCTTAAAGTAGCTAGTAACATACCCCTACCAAACAGACCAAATACTACCCTGCCTACATATACCAAACCAAACATAGCAGAACAAAAAAGAACACCAAACTCATGCTTTAGATGTGGAGACAAGTTCTTTCCAGGACATGTATGCAAGACCAAACAATTGAATGCCTTATATGTGGATGAAGCCAATGATGAACAGCTAGAAGTGGCACATGATGTGCAAGAGTTGGAACAGGATAATTCAGAAGAATGAGAAGCAGGGAAGCATAGCTTGGAAATCTCAATGAATGCCTTAACAAGCAATGTAGGCCACAATACATTGAGAATCCATGGAAGTATCAAAGGGAGGCCCCTTAGCATATTGGTTAACGGTGGGAGTACCCACAGTTCTATGACACCAAGATGGGCTAGGGAAGGATGTGAACTAGTGCAGAACAGTTCTTTAGCCATAACTGTTGCCAATGGTCAAAAGCTGTACAGCAATGCCACATGTAGACAACTTGAATGGATGATGCAAGGCCATACCTTTGTTCATGACCTAAGAGTATTGCCAATGGGTAATGACATGGTGTTGGATGTAGATTGGATGAAGAGGTACAGCCCTCTCACATTCGATTTTAATAAGATGTCTCTAACATTTCAGAAGGAGAACCAGTAGATATGTCTGAGAGGGGGTAACGACAGTTCTTATCTTAAGATCATTTCTAGTGAGAAGTTACAAAAGTTGGCTGGGAATGAACCTGAATTGCTTGGAGAGATGTACCTACTCAGTTCAGATTGTGAACAAGCCACAGTACCAACATAGTTAGAAGCATTACTCAATGCTTACCAAGACATTGTTGAACCTTCGAAAGGATTACCACCTAGTAGACCACATGATCATACTATAACCCTTAAACTTGACTCTCAACCAGTCAACCTTAGGCCCTACCGATACCCCTACCACCAGAAAACTGAAATAGAGAAACAAATATCTGGGATGCTATCTTCATCCATTATCCAAACTAGTAGGAGCCCTTTTGCCTCACCTTGTCTCCTTGTTAAGAAGAAGGATGGGTCATGGAGGCTATGTGTCAACTGTAGGTAGCTGAATGCCATGATTGTGAAGGATAAATTTCCCATTCCAGTGGCTGAGGACTTGTGAGATGAACTAAATGGATCTAGATTCTTCTCTAAGGTGGATCTTAGGTCTGGATATTGGCAGATTAGAGTCAAGGAGGAAGACATACCCAAAACAGCCTTTCGAACTCACCATGGGCATTATGAGTTCAAGGTTATGCCTTTTGGGTTAACCAATGCCCCTGCAACCTTCCAATCCTTGATGAATACCATATTTGCTCCTTACCTTAGAAGGTTTGTGCTAGTCTTCTTCGATGACATACTGGTCTACAGCCTAACACTAGAAGATCATGTCAAGCATCTACAGATTGTGTTTGAGTTACTAAGGAAGAACCATCTATGTGCCAAGAGAAGTAAATGCTTCTTTGGCCAAAATCAGGTTGAATATTTGGGGCACTTGATATTTGCTCAAGGTATGTCAACAGACCCTTCTAAAATACAAGCTATTCAACAGTGGCCACTTCCTAAGAATTTGAAGGCCTTGAGGGGCTTCCTAGGCCTAACGGGTTACTATAGAAAGTTTATAAAGAACTATGAGTGATAAGCAGACCTTTGACTGATATGTTGAAGAAAGGAGGGTTTCAATGGTCTACAAGGGCTGTTTCAGCTTTCCAACAACTAAAGACAGCCATGGTTACAGCCCCTGTCCTAGCACTACCAGATTTCAATAAGCCCTTCTGCCTAGAGACTTGTAACATCCGATTTTCGGTAAAAATATTCAATTCATTGTTCTTATTTTCGGATTGGTTAGGCTGTTTGTCGATGTCGATTTCTTATTTCATTTCACTTGATTATGTTCATAGAATATTTTATGATATTTTAGTAAGTTTCTAACAAAATTTCGGCAGCATAACTGCTGTAAATATCCTAACCTCCTGCACTTTAAACACAATTTATATACCAGCTGAAATCCACAATTTTCACATGATTCCAATGCAATTCAAATACCAAATAATTTCATATGATTAAGTCCATGAAAATTTGGACATTCGATATATCCTTATGTAAAAGTGCAGGTCTCTAGACACATGTACAAAATTTCTTTCTTCTTAATTTACATCCCCTTAGTCTTTACAACATAATAAGTACTGTACTAGACAAGTTTGAGATATATAGAAAATTCAATATACCTTCACTGGATAAACAACCAGTCTCAAAGGAAATACTGTAGGGTCCAAAAATAGTGCTCCTCTCGTATGAGCAGAAGGTCACTGCAAATATTCTGGGATAAGAGTTAAGGGGTGAGTTTACACTCAGTAAGGAGATATATATAGAAGTGTAATACTATGCTACTATATGAAATTTAAAAAAAATCATATAATATATTTAATTTCGGTAATTCAACGGAAATAATTTATTCAATAAATAAATCAGAAACGGTAAGTCGATAAATCAATAATTCATATCAGTCGGTAAAGACAGTCAACACACAAGAGACTCATGCATAAACAGTTCGATAATCGGTATAGGAATTAAGCGTACCCAAGTTGGGCCAGGAATCCATCCCTAAGCTGTTCCTATCGGTAACAATGGCCATTGCTTAATGATCCACAGTGTACATTGGGCATATGACATCTGTGGGACTGCGGACTTGCCCAAATGTCTCACAGTCGATAACATGTAATTCGGTAACGGTAAATGCATGGTCATCATGGAGCAACAATCTCAAAATTTCAATTAAATTCAAATATCGGTAAAAGCACTAACTTTTTATTGTGAGGGCCCGAAGTACCTTACGGGTCATTCATCACCTCACTCATCCATAATAATAGAAGTAAATATTCTTTATAAAGGAAAATCAATAAAATCAAATATATGTTCTAAAATAATTTTTAGAACATATTCCACTTGCCATAAACTTCAAATTTAAACATTTAAACATATTTAAGTAGTAAATTTAAGGAAGGGATTTTTCTATAATTATAATGGAATGACAATTAAGTCTATCCTAACCCCTAGCAATAAAATTCACAATATATAATTTCCAACTCCACCAATTTCCCATGCAAGCACAGTATCTTCCTAACAACCTCCATATATATTCCCTTACCGTATTTACTGTGCCGTATGGAATTCAATTACACCACTCCCGTATCTTTATTCCTTCGGATTGAAAGCTGCAAAATAATATTAATTCCTTTAAAATTTAATATCTAAATCAACCATAATCATGCCTTCTTGCTTAAATAAAATTTCTATTTAAATTTCACTACTTGGTAAGAATTTAATTATGGCCAATTTAGTGTCTATTTCCCCAATCGATCTTTCCTTTAAATTCCTTAGTAATTATATTTAACATTAAACCACAAAACTTTAGGAAGTCAACATGGAGCCCTCTTTAATTTTTGTTTGGCCGAATGTTTCCTTTCATACTTTACCATTAATTTATTTTAAACTTTATCTATAGGCTCCATGAAATATTTCCTTAATTCCTATAACCATTAATTTCACCAAAGCAACAAAATTCCTACTCCCCTGTACCACTGCCGTGAGCTCCCTCATGCATTCACTAATTATTTCACAACTTTCATTCCATGTCTTTAATTAATTTCTATCAAACATTAATTCCATAATTTCCTTACATCAAAATTTCACCATATTCCCTCCATTCCTAGCTTGACCGAACCTACCCAATTTGTCAAACTCATTGTTTTGTTTAATTCCAAGTCATGGCTAACTCATCCTCTCATAACATCTATTTTCCCTCCTCTCAAACATGCCATTCACGTTGGTTCATCATGAACCCTCTTTTGGCCAAAAATCCTCTTCACTTCACACACTTAGTTCCATGTAAAATTAAGGCTATAAATATATCATTCCCACTTAAATCAATAACCAAACCATAATTAAACTTAATAAAAACAACATCTTTCTTTCTTACCCATAAAACCGAAACTGTAGCAGTAAAATGCTCCTTCAATTTTCGGTTCCAGCCCTCAATAAAACCAGCTATCAACAGCCCTTGTTGAGTAGAACAACTCTTGTTAATGGTGCTTCTTGATTAGGTGAAGATGGAAGGTGGTTTCACAAGAAATAACAAAAGAGAACTTAGAAGAAAATGGGTAAAAACGAAACAGAGCAAGCTGCTGGAGAAGATGAGCATTTCGGTCAACCATGCCTTGTTTTTTATATTATTTTACTCTTAAAAATCTGCCCATTCTAATAAGGTATCAATTCCTCCTTTAATTTCCACCAAATTTCAACTTTGCCACCATGATATCTTACTAATTTCCAAATTTCAGATTTTATTTATTATTTTCACTAAATTATATTTATTTAAGTCAAATTAAGTCAATTATTGACTCAATATAAAGTTTGACCAAAGTCTCATATAAAATGACTTAAATACTCCTTTACAATTTCATAAATTCCAATTCCTACTCCAACATTTTTCTAATATTTTTATCTTTCAGATTTTATATTCTATTTTTTTTCCAACTTACATATTTTGGCGCTTTCGAACTCATCCAGATTATAGCTTATGCTGTGGGGCCCACTTAGCCATTTTCCCGACACCTACAAAATTCATACGAATAAATTGTAACGATTAAACTTGATATTCTAACTTTATCGGGTTAAGTAGGTGTATGAAAAATAGAAAATTAGGGATTTCACAAGACTGATGCTAGTAGAACTGGAATAGGAGCTGTGTTATCTCAAGATGGAAGGCCAATATCATATTTGAGTACGGTGTTGGGGCTCAGGCACATGGATTTTTCAATATATGAAAAGGAATATTTGGCCATCTTAATGGCTATCAGCAAATGGAGACACTACTTGGAGAGTCAAGCCTTTATTATCAAAACAGATCATGAGTCCCTCAAACACTTGCTAGAACAGAAGCTTACTACAACCATTCAAAAAAGATTTAACTAAGCTGTTAGGATTGGACCACACAATCCAGTATAGAAAAGGGAAGACTAATTTGGCAGTCGATGCCCTTTCTAGACAGTATGAAGACACAGCACAGCAGCTAAGTATGCAGGCCACCATCATAATTCCTGAATGGGTTAAGGAAGTAGAACACAGTTATGTTGATGATGAAGCAGTTCAGGAACAGATTACAACCTTAGCAATCAAACCAGAAGATAGCTCATTGTACTCATTTAAGAATGGGATACTGAGGTTTAAGAAAAGGGTCTATATTGGGAAGAATGGAGATCTCAGAGAAAGGATTATCAAGAGCCTACATGATGCACCCTAAGGAGGGCATTCAGGCATTCAAGCAACTTTCTACATAGTCAACTTAAATTTTTTCTGGCCTGGTATGAAGAAACAGGTGCAAGAATATGTCAGCCAGTGTGAAACATGTCAAAGAAACAAAGGGGAGCATGTGCCTTATCCTGGGTTATTGCAACCAATTGCTACTCCCACTCAAGCTTGGGAAATTATTTTTATGGATTTCATAGAAGGTTTGCCAGTGTCTCAGAAGTACAATTGCATACTAGTAATAGTAGACAAATTAACTAAATATGCTCATTTCTTGGCACTCACTCACCCTTACACTACTCTTGATGTGGCTAAATTGTACTTAAGTTAGGTACACAAGTTGCATGGATCTCCTAAAGCTGCTATTTCAGACCAAGACAAGGTGTTCACAAGTCTGTTTTGGCAAGAACTTATGAAGTTGCTAGGTATAAATGTGCACTTATGTACTGCTTACCACCCAGAGTCAGATGGTCAAACCGAGAGAGTGAATCAATGTTTAGAGCAGTACTTAAGGTGTATGTGTTGTTTAAAACCAAGTTCATGGAGTCAGTGGTTACCATTAGTGGAATGGTGGTATACCACCTACCATTCTGCTTTGAAGATGACACCTTTCCAAGCATTGTATGGCTACAAGCCTCCAGAACTAGCATGGGATGTTAGTGCTGATTCTAGAGTATCTGCTATGGGAGAACCATTAAAGGAAAGGGAGAGACTGAGCAGACTAATGGTGGATCAATTAGCTAAGGCACAGCAGCGTATGAAGTTTTATGCAGATAGGAAGAGGTGTGAAAGAGAATTTAATGTTGGAGATACAGTCTACTTGAAGCTTCAACCTTACAGACAATCATCAATAGCACTTAGAAAGAATTTGAAGCTCTCATCGAAGTACTATGGACCTTATACCATTTTGGAGATGATTGGTTCTGTAGCTTATAAACTTCAACTGCCTCCTACTTCAAGGATCCATCCTGTGTTCCATGTCAGTCTACTAAAGAAAAAGATAGGAGATAAGGTTGTTCCTAGCATTCACCAACCTGAGGAGGGTACTTAAGGTCAACCATTAGTAAGCCCAATTGCAGTACTTGATAAGAGGACGGTGAAGCAAAACAATCAGGCCGTGACTCAACTTCTAGTGGTTTGGTCTAACTTGGGGCCAGAGAATGCTACCTAGGAAGATACACAATGTTGAAGGCACAATTTCCTTCTTTTGATCCTTGGGGACAAGGATCCACTTCAGCAGGGGTAATGTCATGACTATAACAGGAGGAGAGCTAAATGGAGCTGAGAGGAAGCTGATGAGCAAAGGAAAGGAGTCGTCAATAGAGCCAGAAGCTGAAACCAATGAAGCTGACAGAATTGAGCTGGGAGCTGTGGGCAACCATAACAACCTTGCTGACTTGGAGAATGGGTATTAGTCTATATTTTAGTAAATAAGAGCTGTACAGCTGTCCTTGTAAGGCCTAAGAGCCGTTAATTTTGCAGTGCATGCATACTATATGATATGATGTAAGGCATTCTTTTGGGCAATGAATGAAAAGATCCTTATTCTCTGCCTTTGCTCTCTCTTTTTCCTCTATTCTTGGTCTCAAATCATTCTTCTGCCATTTTTAAACCTTCAGTATATAACACCCGTACGATCGGTTCTTCGGTGTTAAGGCCAGCCACACACCTACTTTCAAAACAACTCACGGTTCTGTTCTGCTTTAAAGAACAGCACTCTCTTCTCTTTTGTCTCGTGCTCCCTAACTCTCTTCTTTTTTTTTTCTCTGCAAAATAGAAAGCAACAACACAAAGAAAAGAGACCCACAAAACAACCCATAAAAACCGATCCTCTCTTCCTTTTACTGCTTTCTCTATTTCTTGATTTTGCTTCTGCCTCTTTTTTTTCTGTACCCAACTAGTGCCGCCCCTCTCACCTTTTATAATTTTTTTTCTTTAAGATTTCTAGGGTTTCTTCTTAATCAATAATAAATCTCAGCCTTCTATTGTGTTTTAATCATATGGTCCCAAAGATCCTTAAAGAAAATGAGGATTTATTATATCTTTAGAAAGTCAAACAATATATTTCAAAGTTTATTCGAATCACATAATTTATTGTTTGATTTCATGCCATAACTTCAAAAATTAATTCCAAAATCACTTTCTTTAAATGAATTTACAAATTACCTTTACAATTAATTTTACAAAAAACCATTGCAATCCCTGTTGTAATAAATAATATAAAAAATATAACAAACATATCATTATCTTGGTTTCTTCCGATAATTTATAGACATGCTTCACAATGGCTGTTTTCCCTATTCTGCCAATCCCACACACTTCAATCATTCTAACTTCATCCCCCACCAAATACTTGTAAATTTCTTCTCTTTCATTAGTCTCACCGGCTAATTTTGGTGCTGGTAATTTTGCAGCTACGACAGAGGAATCATTAACCACCAAACTCCCAGAGAAATGACCTTCAGCATAAACTTTCTTCATTTCTTTTGTCTCTTCATGAACAAGCTTCCCTAAGCAAGAACGAAAGAGATATTTCCTTGTACTCATCTTATCTTCAACAAGCTTAGCATGATCAAGCCTCTTGTCTACTTTTTCGATCCAATTTTCAACTTCCAGCTTTGCCTTTTTCCCAAAACTTTTTACGTAATCCAATTGGTGTTGAGTATCTCCGTTTCCGAGCTAGCAAATCTGCTTTAGCTTCTTTGAAATCAATCACGAATTTATCGAATTTTCTGTGATAATTAAAATATTTTATAGCTGGACCGCCGATGAACTTAATAGCATCAAGGATTAACCCAACTAATTAGTCAGACATTGTATTAGCTCTATTGTCCCTGCATCAAAATTGCCATAATGATAATTAGTTCAAGTGTAGATTGATCAGCATATCATGTTTATTAAAGAAAGTTCCAACAAAAATGGATGAATTGCAAAAACTAAACTTTAATCCAAATAAAATGTACAGAAACTACAGCATAATTCTTGAAGATTACCTTATCACTTGAAGTAAATTAAGATGTGAGGATGTGGAGCCGCTTGATAGCTAGGAACTTTCTTCTGCACCAATTCAACCGATCCAAAGAATTAATGAGGGAAAAGTAGAAATCAAATGCATGTGGCACTTTTAATTATCGAAAACTCCAACAACTTACAAAAAACTAAAGTAATCCCACTTTTGTGCTGCAACTTTTTTTTTGCTTCTCTTCCCTTCTGTCGACTTGGTAAATATAAGAAAATTGAAGTTAGAAATTGTTTGAAAAGAAATTTTTTATATTAGAGATAAAATTAAGAAAGAAATTTAAGAAGCAATTTTTTTTTGGTAAAGTGAAAACGAAGAAAATGAAATTTAAGAAGCAAATTTTCTTTTCTTTTCCTTTTTGAGTTATAAAAGAAAATTAAAAAAGGGGAGCAGAAGTTGCTTGTACTGGAAATTGCAAATGCAGACTAGAAATTGAAGGAAAAAAAACACTTCAATGTGGAAACACTTTAAAATGTCACAATTTAAATTCTGCATTATGTATTGAACTAATCTTACACCACAATGAACCCTATATGTCCCCTTGTACTTACTCGGAAGAGTTTGGAATTAGACAATGCATTATAAATCAATCATGACATCTAGAAATGGCAAATGTGGTTGGTCAAGAAACTGGGCTTGTTTCAAGTCATTTCAGATTAAAAAAATTCAGATCATTTCGAATTTAGATCAATTTGAATTTAGATTACTTTGGATTCACATCATTTTGATCTAATCAGGTGATTTTGATTTCAGATTATTCGGCTTTGATCCTTGTATTACTTAAGTTTAACACTCAAGTCATTCAAGTTCAATTTGTTAACTTTTGAAACCAAATAGATTGTATTTGCATGAATTATTTAAATCGAGTTCGAATTTATCAATTGTAATTAAATTATTGAAGTCGTTTTTCGTAAACTTATGACATGCATATTAATACCAATGAAATGATACCTTTAATCTAGATTTCAACGTCATAAAATTAACTTTTTTCTAAAAAAAACTTCAATTCTATAAAAATTAAAATGTCTTTAAATAAATTAAAAGCTTTGCTAATATGAAATTATTTTACATTAAATATAAAATTAATCTTATTCATGATAAAAAGTTATTAATGATTTTTTGTTGACTGATTTTTAATATTTATTTTAATCTTTTATGCAGTCATAATTAATTTATTATTAATGATTTAAATTAATATGTCATACAACCATACTAGCCCTCATTAGTTTGTGTTGCTTAAAGCCAAATCATCATTCTTGGTTAAAGATTTTGGTTATTTTTATCTGTGCTTGCAACATGTTTGATATAAGTATACTTTGAATTAATCTTTAGTTTTGGTGGCTTTATTTATTTATTTATTTTGTTTAGGGTCATTTGCTTATAAGTATGTCATTCGGTTTGATTCTATATAACTTTTGCAACCTCTTCAGTATTATAAAATTTCGCTTAAGTTTCATATATATATATATATATATATATATATATATATATATATATGTAGATTGTATGTTAACTAATGATAATTTTCCATTCTAATTGAACGGTCTAGTGTATTAGTTTTATTAACTTATTGTTTACATTTTACATTTATGGATTTCTCAATTCAAAGTTATTATTCATCTATTTAATTATTTTCTTTATTATATTATTCCAGTAAAAAAATTAAAAAAAAAGAAGAAGATATTTTTATGATGTATAGACATAGGAATGATTTCAATTATAACAAGAGAAATGATTTTTTTTAATTTTTAAACATAATTAAGAAAAATAATAGTAAAGATTGGAGACTGAAAAGATAATATAAAATTATTGAATATTAATAAATTAATAATTTATATTTTATTAATTATTTTTAATTAATTTAATATTTTTTAAAAATAAATTATGTTTTAATTTTGGATCATTTCAAGTAAGTATTTCAGCTCAATTCTAGTTTGGATTAATTTGAGTTTGGATGATATATTTTGAATTAAGATAAGTTTGAGTTTGGATTAATTTGGTCAAAGCAGACTAGTTTGGATTATTGACTTTTTATAATCAAATGGGATTGAATAGATTTGAATTCAAACAGTTAAGTGGATATTTCACGTTCGGGTTAGTTTACGGCTGATCAAGCATGAGAGTTTTACGAATAAGTATGAAAATCAACTTTAAAATCAGCATATCGAGCCTTCTTACGTAAATTATGGCGATGGTAAATTAATGATTTTCCAAGTTGCTAATTAATGACGAAACAATTATCTCTCCAACTAAAAATTAAAAGTTAAGAGATCCATAAGCGAATTTATCAGCAGGGCTAATATGCAAAGGAAAACAAGCATGTGACAAGAGGATGTAAAACATGCACTTGATAGAATTTAGATTGCCAAAGAACATTTATGGGAGAAGAATACACATACCTGCCTCGACTTTCTGGTGGTTTTGCAATGATCAAGAAGCTAGGAAAGAAGAAACAACGATTTTATCTCTTTCCACCAAAGATTTTGTGAGAATTCAGAGAAATATTAGAACTGCCAGAATCGATCAAAATATGTCTATTCAATAGAAGCTGACATATGTAAATCTGATGAAGGCAAGCTTGTTGGAGATTTGATTCTCGGAGAAAAAGGAAAAGTTTTAAGGCAAGTAAAGGTGATGCTGAATGCTAATTCCACATGAGAAGAAATGTATCAGACTTTGTTAGATAGTATACTTACCCTTTATGAGAAGAAAAAACCAATCCAAGCAAAAGCTTATGCCATGAATAGAGCTTATGTTCCTCTACCTTGTCTTCATAGAAGACGTTATTTATATTCGCCTAAAGATTGATTGAAAAATTTTATGTGCATGTCAATTAATCTTACCATTTCGCAATAATTAATATAAGGATCATTCTAAATTAATTTTCGTTAAATTAATAATCCCTCTAAATTAATAAAAAATCATGATCCTGACTCGAATCATTATAAAAAAAATAACATGTACCATAATAGTTAATAATTTCGTTTTAATACTTAAATGTAAATTTTCAATCCTGATTGTCATATAAATTAATATTTGAGAAAAAAATACAAAATATATTATATAATAATCAAAAGCCCTTCAGGATGCTAAAGCTACCATATTTGATATTTTTCTCTTCAAGAACTAAAAAAGTACAAAATATATTACATAAGACTATCATCATACCTTTTTAAGGTCTTTTTTTGGTTGTATATTTTTTTCCGTTAATCTTTGTTCTTCACGCGGCGTGTGGAATTCTACTTGGTTAGAAGCTTGTTCTTGCATTTTGCAATTGATGTACATAAAGCTTCTTGGATAAATAAATAATTAATAAATGATGGTATTTGCTTTTGCGTTGAATTGATGGTATTTGCTTTTGCTCTGTTGGTGTTCTTGATGATTGCTCTGTTTATTGGCAATTTTTAAAGTGGAAGAATTTGTTGTTTGGCTCATCGCTGCACGCAAGGTGTTTGATGGTTGGTCTGAATCAAGTTAGTAAGTAAGGTTATGTTGGGCAATGCTTTCTCCTGATTGGTATGTGCGTGACTGCTCTCGAGATGGCCTAATGCTGGGTGGCTTGACTCTTGGGTATCTGATATCGAAGGTTACTGAAGCACTATTTTTTCATTACAAATGAACTTTAAAATTCAGTTTGTGAATTGAAATCGCAACGCCAATATGTTGCTTACCTGAAGAAATGCGAAAAAAATTTGCTTCCTTACGTGTAAAAATGTTATGATGTAACACCAACTCAAGAAGATACATTTAAAAAATGGATTAAGATGGATAAATAAAAATAAATTGTCATAATGATTTTGTTTAAAAGAATGGAGATCTAAATCTTATCCATTTAAAAATAGTTCAAGATGAATACTACAACATTTTTTCTTAATAGAATCATATCATATAAATATTAAAATGAATGGATAAATGAAGTAAATTATGACAATGGCTTTATTTAAAATTTTGATTAAATGAATATATAAACTAAATTATCTCAACATCACGATATCTTTAAATTGTAAATTAAACTGGATTAAGATAGATAAATAAACTAAATGCACTTGTACGAAAACATTTAGATTAAATCAATTAAGATTGTGAGTATTTTGAGTGGATCTCAAAATATTGATTTAATCAAGTATGAATGTGTGAATATTTTAAATGGATTTAAAGATATTAATATAGATATAATTTAAATTAACTTGCATGCGTGTCATTACGATAGATTATCAAAACAAGGGTACATACTGACACACTTTATTAGAGATTCACAGGTATTTTGTAGCATGTTGTACCCGCAGGTTATTTGGGTTTAGTTTAAGGATTAATATCCAATACACTATCAATAAAATTTTTTGACTCCACAACGGGATTAAGATGTTTATACATGTCCTTCAAAAATATTAAAAGAATAAAAAATAAATAAAATAATATATGTGTAATTATTTTAATCTTGTTTGGGGAATCAAAAAACTTCACTGACAATGTATTGGATAATTATTTTTAGTTTAATCAGAAATTTGATCCATTAGTTGTAGTACTGGTGAATAATATAGAATAATAAACAAAGAAACCTTGTTTCATTTTCCTTCACTTCAAGCCTTTTCCAAATGATGATTCAGACCAAGTAGAAATTAAGAAGTCATAGCAAAATTTAAAACATCCATCTGAAAGTCCTCACTGGTAATCGAAACATATCGATACGATCAGAGAAGAAGGAATCAAGCAAATCAGAATGAATCTATGTGAAGAAATGTCTATAAGAAGTGTTGCTGAAGAATAAATCTTGTGGACTGTGGTGGGTTGTCATAAAAGACTTGAGAATAAATCTAATTAGTACAATGCAAAATTAGGCAATGTACACTTCTTGAAGATGCAATCCATTTAAGTAGCTATCGTGAAGTAAAAATGTAGTGAGCTTTTCAGTATTTACTTGAGATCAATTTTACATATAGTGCAAGAAAATTATCACTATTTTTCAAAGCAATCATATTTGTGATGAGGAAGGATTAAAAGAAGAAAACAAATACAAATAAGAAACAAAGGAACCAACAAGGACAAATATAAACACATTATCCTTTATACACAAAGGAATGAAAGAGTCATGAAAAAAAAAACAACTAAATCAATAGGTTTGTGATTAAATTATGAAGTAAAGAACATCAAAATCAGAATTCAATAGATGTTTGGATTATGATTTAACTTCAGCATTAGAGCCTGCAACCTTCTTTCCCATTGCATGTATCTAGCAAAACAGGTAAACCGCAAACGACTGGTAATACTAGAATGAAATAAAAAGGAAAAGATGAAACTAGATTTGCAATTGTATAATAATAAAAAAAGACTCACATTATACTTTTGAAGGCTCTTGATCAGAATCGGCTTTCTTCCATTCTCTGTCGTAGTCATCCAAGAACTTGAGCGACGGTCGAAGTTCATTCTTTGCATTGGGAGGATCCCATTCCACTGATTCCCACCATTCTTTTGGGTCCACGAAGATTTCCAGAGGAGGAGATCGTTTAAGGTCCAAAGGAAGCCGCTTTAGCTTTGGACAATGTATTATCTTCATGTGTACGAGAGAATTACAAACCATTGCTCCATTTGTACTACAAATGCTCGTCAATTGTGGTAGATTCGACAATTCCAATTTCTTTAATTTGGAAAGAGTACTTTTGATGGTATTATCATTGGTGCCCATTTTTTCTTCCACTGGTGGTATCCTTTCCGCCATTCCGTAACAAGCATCAACACTGATCACTTCCAACTCTGCAGAACCACTTAGCTGAAGACAAATTCTTTATTAGACAACATGAAAAACTTTATTTTTTGGTGGAAGAATCGAAGCATGATTGTTTCATGAGCATTTCAAGCCTTCTCAGATTAATTATGGTGAAGGCAAATTAATGATATCCTAAGTTGCTAAGTAATTTACGAAGCAATGAACTCTCAACTAAAAATTAAAAGTTAAGAAATCCATAAGTGAATTTATCAGCAGGGCTAATATGTAAGGGAAAAACAAGCATGTGACAAGCGGAAGTAAAACATGTTCTTGATAGAATTTAGATTCCAAAGATCATATATGGTAGAAGAACACACATACCTGGCTTGAATTTCTTGTGGTTTTGCAATGATTTCCTCTTTCCACCAAAGATTTTGTGAGGATTCAGAGAAATACTAGAACTGTCAGAATCGATCAAAACATATATGTCAATTCAATATATATAGATGGAGCGGACATGTAAATTAATCTGATTGAGGCAAGCTTGTTGGAGATTTGATTCCCAGCGAAAAAGGAAAAGTTTAAGACGAGTAAAGGTAATGCAGAATGCTAGTTCTAGATAAGAAGCAAAGAATCAGACTTTGTTAGATACTAATCCTCCATGAGAAGAAAAGATCAATCCAAGCAAAAGCTTATGCTATAAACGGAGCTTATGTTCCTTTAGAGTCATTATATTCGGCTTAAGGTTAATTCTGAGTTCTTATGTGCATGTCCAATTAAGCATACCATTTCTCAATTAATGATATATGTGTGTGTCATGACTAAGTATGGATATAGTCATGTACTCATGTATAATAGCTGTTAACATTAAATATTTTGTATTGTGTTATCTCAAATCGTGTTTAATTCTCAATACTCGAAAATATAGGCATTCTTTTCTTTTTCTAACTTTTGCATAGCAAATTTCATTCCAAAATTGATATATTTATCGCCGCTAGTCCCTTTCATGGGTCAAGCTGCCCATCAGGGTCGAGCCTTATCCATGGAATTTCAAATCCAGACCCACTCAGCGCAGAACAGTTCGATACAATAAACCACATTTATTTTCAAGATTAAACCGTTTTGTATCAACCACTTGTCTGTGCTATTCAATATGCCACATATTAGTACAATAAATACGATGATTCAAATCTATTTACTAGCAAAATAAATGTGCTTACTCCAACGATATCCAGCTTGATTTCACTGATTGAATTAATTACAAATCAATCCATTTATTTTACTAAATTTTAAAATGTGGTAGTTAAATCGGTATATTGCTACATCGACAATGAGATTTTGATAAAGGAGACCAAAATATAATAAACTTTACAAACATTGATTATCAAATTGTGAAATTTTTAAAGTTTGGTGATATCAAAATAAAACTTCTTGAAAAATTTAGTGATAAAAATTTGCTCTTTTTAATTTTTAAAATTTTAGGGGGCATTCAGATCACAAATTTTAGGATTTTTTTTTTGGAATCATTTTCACCCCAAATCATTTTACCTAGTGGGTTCGTGAGAATATTATATTTTTGTGTTTAGCTTAGCTACATTAGTGAAAACATAAGATTTTTGTATTTGGTTAAATGAATGTAAGATTACTTCATTACTTATTACTATAATATCATCTGTATTATTAGTTTATGTAAAATGAATAACAATTTATAAAAATTATATTTATTTATAGAGTTTTTATTATGTAAATTATTTTGATTTAACAAATTATTACTATATTAAATTGATTTTGACTAATAAAAATGAAACTTGTTTATAGAGTCCGTCTTATTATTGATCCATTTGATTTTAAGCTCATTTTTCTCTTAAATGTCAATTCATCAAAATAAAATAAAATAAAAACAATGACACTTGAAATTTAAGTGACCATAATATTTATTGATCACCAATTTAGTTAAGAAATGTTACTTTGATACTTGCAAACTTGTAAGTCATATTTAGATGTAATGAAATTAACCATCATGTTGTAATTAAGAAAGAATTTTTTTTATCACATTAAGAAAGAATTTTTAATGGTTTTAAAACAAACAAAGGGTTTTTACTTCGTGTTTTATTTAGGATTGTAATTTTTGACAAATCTAATGGTATAATTTTATTTAACTTACTTCTTTAATTATTTAAGGTGTTAATTTATTTATTTTAATATATAAACAATTATTAAGGATGTAATTTTTGATAGTGAAAGGTAGAGTTGACCCAAATGAAAAGAGGTTAAGGACAAATTAAACTTGGAATAAAAAAGAATTCCCAAGGAAAAAAAAAAAACCTTAAGGGAGGAGGGTATTGTTTCCCCTCTTTTTTTCTTTTTTGACACTTGAGAATTTAAGATTTTCAATAAGAAGAGAAACTATACAACCAAACAAAATTAAACATTTAAAAAAAATACATTTCCTATGAAAAATCTTAAAATTAATGAACCAAACGCTCAATATCACATTGATAATACCAAATAACATGTTAGATGACATGTTACTAACTGTGGCGTTTAACAAATGACGTGATCAGCATACTGTTAATTTCTAATGGTTAAGTGAAAAAAATATATTTTCGTAATAAATAAAATCGTAATTTTTCATAATTGGATGTTAATAATAAAAAAAATCTAAAATTGAATAACTAATTTTGTATGTATAAATAAATTTCGAATGAAAAAAAGAAAATTTACTAGACACGCGACAATTTATAATTGAATAATTTTTTTTCCTTTTTCCGAGTTTTTTTTAATTACTTCACGTGCAAATTTAATGGGAGGTAATACTCATTAATTATAATTTAGTTTTATAGCGATTGACAATTCTCTCACGCATTTTTTAAAAGATCAGATGTGATTCCTTTTAATTCATAAAGAAAGCAAATCTTTGACTCTTAGGAAACAACATTAAACATCTCTACGCTATAAATGACTAAATAAATCAATAATAATTCTCTATACATATAGTAGAAGTTAAATAAATATACAAAAATTCAAAATAAAAAAGCATCGATGAATATTAGAAGCGCCTCGAGATTGGCCTTCCTTTCTGTTAATGCAAAATATAACTCGTTTTTCCACTATATCTATATATATAACGTATATATCCTTTAGTCATTACCCAAAATATATCAATAACGAAGTTTTATTTATTATCAAAACAGCCTAAAAATGCTCCTTGAAATTCCTAATATAAGGATTGGTAAATCAATATTAATCTAAGCATAACCACAATATCCAAACTCACACTTAACTCCCAGTGAACATTGCTTGTCACACTTTCCACAGTGATTAGCATTGTAGACAACATCCGTACAAACTCCACCACAGCAACGCTGCCCAAATTTGCATCTATGGCCACATTGTCCACAGTTGTTCCAATCTCGAAGAACATTGCGACAATGCTTCTTGCAGCAATATAGTAGGCTAGTACCATTGTTCGCCAAAATCCCATTGCATATGTTGTAATAAGAGTTGGAATTGCAATGTGCACCTTTCTTGATTTTATCTTTCTTCATTGCATTCGACAAGAATCGGCTTCTTGATCGAAGGTTAGGTAAAATGAGAGGATGATCGAGCTCGTATTCTTCTTCATCGTCTTCGATCTCGAATGTGAAGGTTACCTGAGGGTACAAAGATAGGAGGATTGAAATAGTAAGGGAGAGAATGGCTATGAGCTTGAGAATGTTAGTAGCCATTCTTTCAAGAGGAAGGAAATTCTTGCACAAAAGAGTGTAAGCTAAGGGAAAGAGGAGAGTATTTTAAGCTGCAATTTTGCAATAAAATATTCCATGATATAAGGGAATGGAAGTGCTATTTTCACAAGTTTTAACTTAAGACACGCCAAATTCTTGTTTTAATGAGTTATTCATGTAAATAATTGGTGGTCTAGATTCTCGGTAGGACATTTAAAAGTTTGACCAATAAATCATAAAAATTGGCCTTAATAAATTTAGTTTGAATTTGTAGTAATAATTGATCTGCATCTAACCATTCCTAATTTTTAAATAGCCTAACTACACACAATTTCTTTTATCATAAATTATTAAATATTTTAAAGATAATAAATGTAAACATCCATTAATAAAGATTTTTAGAATTTTACAAACGCCTCAAAAATGAAAAAAAAAAAGACAAATAATATCATTTTGTATACGTTCTCTCTAATATCAATCCTTATTCACCAATCACCAAAACGAAGAACAAGTGATATGTTTTTTTAATTTCTAAAATTGTGGGTTTGTAAATCATACTTGCATCCTAAAATTGATTTGAAATTGGGGTTTCTTAAGGGAAAAAGAAAAAGAAGATAGAAACATCAATGTCTCCTAAAATAAGCTGAAAAAAATTAATGTAAATGCTAGACATATTTTTATCACATTTTTTTCTCATACATGTAATAAGTGTGTAAATTCAGTTCTAACCGACTGGAAGAGCATGATGTACTGAAGTTAGATGGGGTGGCGATACCTAAGCGGGATCATTTTCGATACTTGGGATCAATAGTACAGATGAATGGAGAGATTGATGGTGATGTGACCTATAGGATCCAGGCTGGATGGAGTAAGTGAAGAAGTGCTATAGGTGTGTTGTGCGATAAAGGAATTCCTACATGGTTGAAAGGCAAGTTTTATAGGACAGTTGTTAGACCAACATTGTTATATGGTAGTGAATGTTGGGCGACTAAGAGGCTACATACACAAAAGATGAGTGTAACAGAAATGAGAATGTTACGGTGGATATGTGGATATACAAAAAAGGATAGAATGAGAAATGATGATATTCGTAAGATGATTGGAGTGGTACCTATTGAAGACAAAATGTGTGAAAATCGTTTACGTTGGTTTGGACATGTAAGACATAGACTTGTAGATGCTCCAGTTAGGAGAATAGAGACTATGGATGTTAAGAGAAGGGTTAAGACTAGAGGAAGACCGAAAAAGACTTGGAAGGAAGTAGTTTGGAAAGACATGGAGGTTTTAGAATTAGATGAGCAAATGGCTTTGAATAGGAATCTATGGAGGCAGAAAATACATATGGACGATCTAACGTAATTTTTAGATATTGGTTCATATAGCCTACCCCAATCTATTGGGATAAAGGCTCTGATGATGATGATGATGATGATGATGATGACATGTAATAAGTGTTAAATTAATTAATTATTATGATCCAAAAAATTAATTAATTAATTATTAATCATAAGCATATATTTCTTTTTATATATATACAATAAAAGTTTTTTCTGAGAAATGGAGAACACCCGTACTAAGGTTCAAATCTCAAATTTGCAAAACTTCTACATTTTAAAAATAAAAACAGGTTTATTTTAATTAATACCCAAAATCATTAATCATGTATATATCTTTTATAGATACAAAAGTACAGCAAATACTTGATGGATGATTGAAGTTAAAGTGTTGACATTACAAGATACCCACATCAAGTGGGGAATGAAAAAAATGGTGAAAATTGAAAAAATCTACAATCAAAATTAATTTGGAAATTTCTCATTGGAAAACTATTTGTGGTGAAGTAGTTAGGGACTCTAATATAATTATCCATAGAGGAAAGGGTTTTAATTCATCTTTGAAATAGAAAAATGTGTTAAGAATTGGCCTTAAAGCAGGCAAGAATTGCTGGAGACATGAAGTTGTAACACGTGCAGATGATCCTCTTTTCCGGCATGAAATGCGTCCAAGCTCACAACCCTCACGCTTTCACCAACCATTAAATTATGGCTCTCTTTCTGTGATTGTCAAAGACTTAACCCATTTTCCCCCTTCATAAAGTCTCCAAAGAGAACCCAATTTTTTTTAATATTACCATCGGATATTATATATTTTAAAGATATATTCCTTCTAGAAGTAATGTTATAATTCAATATTGAGTTTTCTGTTTTTATTTATATAGCCGACTGGTTTTAGGTTATCGTCTAAATGGTATGAAAACTCAGATTATGTTGTGTGATTTTTATCTGTTATCTCTTCTAAAATTGTTTTCATGTCTCTGCCAAAATGTGATAGGAGTCTATTAAAGTGGTATTATTTCACATTTAGTAAATATTAAGTTGGTTTCATATTCAAGTTTGACTCCTTCACCTATAAAGTCAATTTATGCTCGATGTGTAAGACACTCGTATCAATTTAGTACAGTCAAATTGTTATTAAAAAAATATTTTTACTATTAAATTTTAAAACTTTATTTAAAAAGGTCTCAATAGCAAATGCTAAAATTAAAAAAAAAAGTGTCATATATGATAATAAATATTATTAAATTTATTAATTGATGAAGTGTCATTGTGAAATTTATACACTGACAATACATAACTATAAACTCCCATGGATTGTTAATGTATAAATATTATATCTTGTTAGTGAATCATAACATGTCATTTCATTAATATATAAATTTTAGACTTAATTTTCAAATATATCTTCAACATTTTGCATAAAATAAATATAAGACCTCAATGTTCTATTGCACCCACATCATTCCATAAAGTTTTATTCTACTGTAAATAGACTTTCAACTTTTCAAAATAATTAAATTAAATCCAAATCTATTAAATGACGCTAATTACCATTTGGACATCCTATGTGACAGCTGATATGGATAGCTTTGTGAGTTGTCATATGATATGTTACGTGTGCCATACACGAAAGTAAATATTATACAATAGACTTGGACTTAATTGTATGATTTTGAAAGATCGTGAATTTATTTATATTAAAATAAAAGTTATGAACTGATTTGTACGCAATAAAACATTGATACTTATATTTATTTTGTACAAAAAAGTTAAGAGTATATTTGACTCAAATTTTAGAATGAAAAATCTTAAAAAATAAATATTATTAAATTTATTAATTAATGAAATATCTTGATATAATTCAATAATAATATATTAAATTTATACGAACAGTACATTAAAAAAAATTATTATTTTCTATTGTTTAGTTCAATACCACTTGTATAAAAAAAAAATGTCGACCAAAAACAAATCACAACCACACAAAAGTAGGGTTAAAAAATTGGTTGACTCTCCTTTTTTGGTACTAATTAATTTTAGTTTGGGTTTACACATCACTTTCAATTTCAAATGTTTCTTGGCTCTCTTTCACATGCTTGATTTCGAATATTTTTTCCTCGACTAAAAATGAACATTTTGCTGCACGTGTCATCTACATTTTGCGGTCACATTGTCCATGCCATAAATTCATGGATTTTGTTGTTACTTGTTTCATCGAATAAAATCAGTATATATATATATATATATATATATATATATATATATATATATATATATAAAGAGATTATTCAGTCTCTCAAGTCAAAATCAAAATGTGTTATACATTCGAAATTAACGTCAACAATGGAGGTTAATGATAAGATTATTCGAATCCAAAACTATTTAAATTGGAAGAAAATACTTAATCTTAACTAGAGTTATTCATAAGTTGAACCGGATCGGACTGAAGTAAAATATTAATTGGTTATATACAAACCTAATTCCATCTTGGCCTTGATTATTCGAATTTAATTTTTAATTTAAGTCCATATTACTAGGTTATATACAAACCTAAATTCGTCCTGATTCAATTATGCGAATTTAATTTTTAATTCAAGTTCATTTTTAATTATGTAAGTCTAGGTCCGACCATATTCATGTTTTTTGAATGGACTCAGGCGAGAATGCTGCAGCACTCTCATACTCTTATTATATAAATATGCAAGTGTATACAAACTCATCTGTAATTTTTGTGTGATATTTTATTTCTAAGAATAATTTTTAAAATTTATTTTTGCATCCACGATTTTTTTTAAATATTTTAATTTCATCTATTCTTGGGTGGTTTGGATTTGGAGCAGTGGAATTCATGAGAAACGATAAAAAAGTGTGAAAAGACGAAAGTACCTTTTAAAGATTGGTTTTTATTTTTTTATTATTTTATTAAAAAGCATATATCCGGAATGATCTTTTTTTTATCAGAATCAAATGCACTGTCCGTCCAAAATAATTCTACGTCAATCATTATTAAAATTCTAAATAAATATATCACAATGATATAAATTTTAACTTTAAAAATCAAAAGAATTCATTTTTTGTCATGTGAACATATTTCACATGAATATCAGGTGACCTTGATGTGATAAATTTTATCAATTTTAACTATGACTGATGGAATGAATGAATTTAAAACATTTTACCATATTACGGATATAATTTTGAGTTTTAAAAATTGTGAATGAAATTAAAATATCATATAAAGATTTGGATGTATGATACCATCTTACAAGCATCATATTAAAAAATGTTACCTTCATAGATCACGTAAATCAATCAAACAAATTAATTAATATATAACCAAGTATATTCACATATAATAAGAATTAAATCTAAGACCTTCTTGCCTCGTTAAAGTTTCAAAATCTCCTCTTTATCATTAAGTTAAAGTCTTATTATATGTAGAATGTTAAATTGAAAAGTCAAATTTCAATATAATTCATAGAATTCTAATTTCTTAACTTATATACTTATAAGAATTAAAGAATCAGATTAAAAAAATTATATATACAAAATAAAAGTATTTAGTATTGTTAAAAATTCAATTACTTTTCACTATGATTTTATAATTCTTCGACATTAATGGATCAATATGAAACCCTTTTTCGGTGCCGACGAATGAATATGAAATCTTGCATGAATTTGCATTGAATAATGAATAAAAAAAATTGCATTGAATAATTTTTTTTATTAAAATTAGTATTACAAAAAAAGTTAAAATTTTAAAGTAAAGCAACAATGAAATGAAAATATTTTTCTTAATTTATGTCTATATCTTAACTCTTAAGTCAAAAGTGAATACTTGATTTGAAAGACAAAAAAAACAGAAATTGTTATAATATGAAAAATTTTCTAAGAAATATAAAACAAAATAGTCCATTAATGTCAAAAACTTGATCCATGTTAGGCCCAGTCCAAACCTTAATGGGCCAGTCTAGCCCAACAAAAATCCAACCCAAATTCATTCACATCTTCTCCAATGCTTCAACGTCTCTGTTTCCCTCAAAAATTTGAATTCAAAACCCAGCGCCTCACTTCTCTTCTCTCCCCATTCCTCCCCTCTCTGCTTCTCTCTTCAATGGCGATGGCAACACCAACTCCAACAAAAACCCCATCGGACAAATCCAAAAGATCCCAATCTCACCACCATTCTCATGAATCTTCCTCCTCTTCCTCTCTGTCACGTTTCGAGGCCTACAACCGCCTCCAAGCTGCCGCGGTGGCCTTCGGAGAGAAGCTTCCGATCCCGGAGATCGTAGCCCTCGGTGGTCAATCCGATGGAAAAAGCTCTCTCCTTGAAGCTTTGCTTGGATTTCGCTTCAATGTGCGTGAAGTCGAGATGGGTACTCGTCGACCTCTCATTTTGCAAATGATTCATGACCCTTCTGCCCTTGAGCCTCGTTGTCGATTCCAGGTGGTTTTTCTTTCTTTGTAACTATAAATGAATTTTTCTTATTTTTTGCGAGTTTGTGATAATTTGCCTTAATGGATCTAAGTTTTTTTTTTGGGTTTTCAATGTTATATTTCTTTTTAATAGCTTGTGATCATGTTGTTATTTGCTGAATCAGGCTTTCTTACGCGTTTATTTAATTTGTCGGAAGCACATAACTGAATTTCGGATTGAACAAGTGCGAATTAGATTATAAAATGAAATTCTAGTCATTTTTAAGAATTTATAATTGAAAATTTAAGGTTTTTCTTTATAATAGAATAATTTTGTTAAAATTGGTGTAGAAAGTTAAATTTTAGTTCCCTTAACAATTAGCGAAAGCATCAATCAACAGAGCTTTCCTGAATAACGTAGCTATTTAACAAGGATTTCTTATGTTCTCGATGAATAGTCTTGATTTATAGCTTTAATTATTTTGCTAGCAAAAAGTCTTTTTAGCATCTGGTATTCTTCATTGAATAAATGCTCCATTCTGCAGTTTGCAATATTTACCTTGTTTTCTCTTTTACTTTTGCACCCATACTTATAATTAACAATGGCAAACAGGAAGAAGATTCTGAAGAATATGGAAGTCCAGTTGTTTCAGCATCAACAATTGCAGATATCATAAAATCAAGGACTGAGGCACTTTTGAAAAAGACTAAAACTTCAGTTTCTCCTAAGCCAATTGTAATGAGAGCTGAATTTGCACATTGTCCTAACCTCACCATCATTGATACACCAGGATTTGTTCTTAAGGTAAGTTGTTAGGTCATTTCAAAATGAAAATGTTTAGACTTACATCGTTTGAAATGTTGTAATATAATAATTTTATTCATGAATCAAAACATATAGTTGTAATTTCTTGGCAGGCAAAAAAAGGAGAACCAGAGAACACACCTCAGGAAATTCTTTCCATGGTTAAATCACTTGCTAGTCCTCCCCATCGTATTCTATTGTTCCTTCAGCAGAGCAGTGTGGAATGGTGCTCATCCTTGTGGTTGGATTCAATTCGTGAAATTGATCCAACCTTTAGAAGAACAGTAATTGTGGTCTCCAAGTTTGATAACAGACTCAAGGTGCAGATTGCTTGCTTTCTTTCTGGCTTTGTGATCCATGAGATGTAACATTGAGCTGACACATGCACACACACATAGGCGCTACATTGACATATTACATGTAACTTATCGGATTGACATATGGAGGATTGAAAAGACAAAGCCTTGCTTGTTGCTCGATAAGTGTGTAACTTGGTTCTGTATATGAAATTGTGCGGAATTTGACTGTGACAATTCAATCAATGCAGGAGTTCAGTGACAGATGGGAAGTGGATCGTTATTTGAATGCAAGTGGATATCTTGGAGAAAATACTCGGCCATTTTTTGTAGCATTGCCAAAGGACAGGAACACCATCTCCAATGAAGAATTCCGAAGGCAAATAACCCAAGTCGATGCTGAAGTTTTACGTCATCTTAACGATGGAATCAAGGGAGGTTATGATGAAGAAAAGTTCCGGCCCTATATTGGTTTTTGTTCTTTGAGGGAGTACTTAGAATCAGAACTTCAAAAGAGATACAAAGAAGCTGCTCCAGCAACGCTGGCATTGCTTGAGCAGCGCTGCAGTGAAGTCAACATTGAGCTGGCAAGAATGGACTCCAAAATACAAGCAACTTCTGATGTTTCTCATCTTCGAAAATCAGCCATGATGCATGCGGCTTCTATCAGCAATCACGTGGTGAGAGATCACTCTCATGCAGTTTTTCATTTGGTTCAGATAAACAATCATAGATTTTAGCTACTTCAGAAAATCATTTGCTCTTCTGGCTAATTGGACCACTCTCATTAGTATTCCAACATTTGGGTAGCAACATATTTTCACCTCTTATGCAATCAAGGTTAATATATGGCAGTTTCTTAAGGTGAATCATCATGCCAGATTTGAGTTTTAAGAATTTAACTATTGCTTCTGTCATAAAGCCTCTGGTATGAACTAACAAGAAACTTATGCTACTATTTTGTTGCTTAGGGAGTTTTGATCGACGGAGCAGCAGATCCTGCCCCAGAGCAGTGGGGGAAAACAACAGAGGAGGAAAGATCAGAGAGTGGGATAGGGAGTTGGCCAGGCGTTACTGTTGTAATAAAACCTGCTAATGCTATTCTTCGTCTTTATGGTGGAGCTGCTTTTGAAAGGGTAATGCATGAATTTCGCTGCGCTGCATATTCCATTGAATGTCCCCCAGTATCAAGAGAGAAGGTTGATGTTTCAGATTTGTAATTTGCCCCAAGAATATCATGTTTGAGCATTTCATTCTGATGCCCGATGAACTAGTAAATAGACTTATTTTCCTGAAACAGGTTGCAAATATTTTACTTGCACATGCTGGCCGAGGTGGGGGTAGAGGAGTAACAGAGGCTGCTGCAGAAATTGCACGTACTGCTGCACGGTCATGGCTTGCTCCTCTTCTTGATACTGCTTGTGATCGGCTTGCCTTTGTTTTAGGCAATCTTTTTGACATTGCTCTAGAGAGGAACCGCAGCCGGGAATCAGAATGTAAGAATCTCTAGAATTGTGACATCTGCCTATTCTTTAACAACTTTGTGCATTTGAAATAAGCGTTTTTCCAAATTCATCAGCAAACTATGTTTTAATCAATCATTTACCTATTTATTTCTTCTAATTACACAGATGGTAGGAAAACTGGAAACATGGATGGGTATGTTGGGTTTCATGCTGCTTTAAGGCATTCATACAATCGCTTTATAAAGGACTTAGCCAAGCAGTGCAAGCAACTTGTCAGGCATCATCTTGATTCAGTCACAAGCCCATATTCTCAGGTTTGTTATGAGAATGACTTTCAAGGAGCCTTGGGCTCAAGTGCAGGCCCATATTCCAAATACAATCAAGCTTCAGCTGCTTCATTTTGCCTGGAGCTATCTGATGGTGGGCAAGTATCACGGGATGAGACCATGAGAGACCAGGAGAACATTCCTCCTGAAAAGAATGCGCAGCAAATCACTCCAGGAAAAGGAACGGAAGCTAGAGAAGCTCTCCGAGAAAGCCAAATGACTGTTCCTGAGACCCCATCTCCTGACCAGCCATGTGACGTGACGGAATATGCTGGAGTTAAGAAGGAGCTTGGAAACTGCATTGAAGTTGGACCAAGAAAACGTGTAGCAAGAATGACAGGCAACAGAAATACTGAACAATTGATAAAAGTCCACAATGGCGGTAGTCTTTTGTTTGGTAATGGTGATAGTGGTTCAAGATCAAGTTCGGCTTATTCTGAAATCTGCTCATCAGCAGCACAACATTTTGCACGGATACGTGAAGTTCTTGTTGAGCGCAGTGTGACATCAACGTTGAACTCTGGATTTTTGACCCCATGGTAAGTTTTCCCAATTCCTATTTTACAAATATGCATATAGCTAGTATATATAACTAAAGCTCAAAGGGATTTAAGGTTGGTGAATTTCCTCTCGAGTAGAAGTACAAGGTAACTACTCAAATAATGAATTGAGTCAAGTTCAAAAATCTAAATATCTGACTTGAATTTAAGTCCATTGAATCGAGTCCTCGTAATATATGATTGAAAAATGACAATCTGAGCTGAGCTTCATCGAGTCAAGTTTAGGTTTCAAAAATTAAGCGTGTTATCAAGTTCAAGCTGAGCTTCAAGCTTTGAAATTTTCAATCAAGTTGAATTTGAACTTAATATTAAATCATCTCGACTTGATTACATCCTTAATTAGAATCACCATAAGGATCAGATTAATGCCAAAAGCCAGAGTCATGCAACTTTTGCTAGAAACTTGAATTTGCTGCTCTAAATTAATCAAATTAAATTTTCACTTATACTTTCTTGTTCTTTTTCAATGTTATCTAAGAATTGAGTACTCTCATATCATATATTCTTGACTTTATTTTCACTTCATATAGAAACTAATAAAGTTCGCTGATTCTTTGCTTTATTTGGATAGCCGGGATAGGCTTGTGGTGGCACTTGGGTTGGATCTTTTCGCGGTAAATGATGAGAAATTCATGGACATGTTTGTTGCTCCTGGCGCCATTGATGTGCTGCAGAACGAACGCCAATCCCTTCAAAAGCGCCAGAAGATACTCCAATCTTGCTTAAACGAATTCAAGAATGTTGCTCGAGCACTTTGATGAACACAACAACAGTTTCTCCCTGAAACTATAACCACTATAATCTAAAACAATATTCCAAGCAAAGGTTTCACATCTAGTGGAAAAAAACACTTCTTTCCTGTATTTTCTATAATGATGTTTGATAATGTAGCAACCATTTTTTCTTCTGTGGATGTCATCAGCTTGTTCTTATAATTTTCCTCAACGGTGAGTTGGTAACTAAGCTAGGTAATGAAACAACAAATAACTACTGTTACCGTATATGAAATGCATTTGCGAGGAACTCTGAATGATTACAACTTAATTCGTATGTCTGTTAGATTTCTTCTTTTTCTAGCGAGTATTGTAGAAAATATCAGTAGAAATCTAATTATTATCATCAGAGTGTTTATCTTAATAGTAGAAATCTATTATATACCAAAATTTCTACCAAGAAGAAGAAGTACGATATCTATGAAAAGCATTTTCAGAGTAAAATCTTGAATGTAATAATTGATGCAAGTGATCTTTCAAGACCATTTAAAGGGAAAATTAAGCCTAAAAAAAATTCGAAAATATTTAATTATATTATATATAAAAAAAATGAGGAACATTGGTACAAATGTAAAGATTATTTTTTTTAACATGGTTTCAGTAAAAATAATCTCTCTTATTGCAAAGATAAGGTTGTAAACACATAATCTTCTTCAAATATAATATATTTGTACACTGAATAGGATAATATGGTTAATTGTGTAAAAAAAAATTGTATGATTCTTTTTCCCCATTTTCCCCACTCAATTGGATCTGGGCCAGTGGTCCACTGCCACTAAGATACGGAGTTCCTGCTGTAGGAAGGTACATAACATAACCATGAGCGGACAAAATGAGCATTTACTGCAGAAAAAGAAATCCATGATCCAAACCAACTTTAACCAGAAAGGGTTCTTTGCTTTTAATGGAGACATTAGAATCTTTTAACCAAGCTTCCATGAACTCTTTGGAGTTATGTATCATTTTAAAAAAAAGTGTAAAAATTCAAGGAAAATAGCAAATAGGTTGTTCAATTCTCATCATCTTCAATCCTTTAGATCATGACAACGTATATTGCTACTATTCTTATTTCTTTTAATAATTATATCCCACACAAATTCAATGGATATAAACATATAAAAATTAAAAATAAATTAAATATATTTATGTCTAACATAAATCGACTAATTCAGATTACAATGCATGCCGTAACACATACATTCGGAATTAATAAAAATAATAAAACAAAAAAAAAATTATAAAGTATAGCCCACTTAAATGGAATTTCAAACAGTATGATGTCTTGGGTTTTTACTTTTTACTTGTGATATTGATTAAAATTTTTGACTTTATAACAAACACACAAAGAACATAAAAATAAAGAAAGACAGCTATGCTGTCACTTAGTCAGCACTGTGCATTCATGAACCTTGTAACATGAATTATAAGTGGTCCCCTTCCTCCTTTGTCTCCAATGTCCCTAGTGGAAGCGACCTATTCCAACAGGATAAAATTATATTTGGACCATTTTTAAGCTAGGTTACAATATCATCCTGTCCTAGTATTAGAATTACAGCTCCATAATTGGGATTATTAATTACAAAATCTTTTCTTCTTAATTGAAATTACAGGAATTCGAATTTAACTTTTTGAATAAGAAAATACACAAATTTTTAAACCAAATTCTATGATACAAAAAATAAAAAAAAATCGTTTGAATTTTTTAGTATAAGAAATACGGTTACAATTTTAGATTTCAATTTAAAGACTGAGTTTGATAAATTGTTAGAATAATTTACGGTATAAAGGAATGTTATTCTTGTAATATAATCCGAAATTTATGTACCTAAAAAGAAATAATAAGAAACCTAGTATCTCTTAAGAAAAGAAATAATTAAAGCATAATAGGGTTTTAGCATTTAATCCAAAAGTTTTAGCCTAATGTTTTTAGGGGGTTGTCCTTTCTTTTTTCCTTTTGCTGTACTTTGTGCATTGATGCAGTCCTCTGACAAAAATTTTGGTCAGTGCTTTTGTCAGCTGAATTGTTTTCTGAAAAAGGCTTATACAATACTTTGGCAATTTAGTCCAAAATTTGACTTGAAAATTACATGATTGAAAACCAACTTTTCCATTTCATTAATTATGAAAGAAGAAAGAAGAAAAATTCCAACTCATGTCATTGTTGAAAGAAGCTACCCAACAATTGGTAGAAGTATTCTTTGGCAAATACTTGGACTTCTATTTATGACTGTGGGAAAAAAAGATAGGTTACCTCTTCAACCACTTTACTGGTATATGTTAGGTCAGCAAGACTAAGTTCAAATTGAATGAATTTCCTTGATGAAGTACTTCAAGTAAACAATTGATAATATTTGGGTTTCATGTTCTTGTTTTTCCAATTACCATTGACCAATGAACATCAATTTTGGCTTTATTTGAGCTAATTCTATTGAAAATAAAATTCCATACTTAAATAGGCATTCTAGAAGGTGGCAAATATTACTTTTAATAATCCCACAAAAAAATAAAACTTCCTTTTCCTAATCTTATATTTTGACCCGACATTTTCCTTTTTTGGGGCAACTTAACGATTAATTCATCGATCACTTGTGATTATTGTAAGAGAAATTGATAATATACTTGCAAGTTGCGTAAAAGACAATTATTAGATTGCAAAATATATGGATTTGACAATAATAATAATACGATAATGAGAATGTAATTTATGTGATTATAAATCAGATTATGTCTCAATTATAAGAATTACGATTAATTATTTTATTTCAGCGAATTTTAATATCATCAGCATCATATTTCTTTGTAACAAGAGAAGAAAAAAGAGAAGATGGAGAAAATTTCAGTTAAGAGCATAATGGAAGATGCAATCATGCAAATCATTGAGCAAGTGGAAATTTACTAGAAGAAAAAAAAAAGAATTTTTTTCCCTTTCTTTCAGTCACTCTTTTTTAATGATTCCTCCATTTTGTCTTAGTTTTTTCCCTCTCTCAAGAGGATGATGATAACCCATTATTGTCATTGTTGAGAGTAATTCAAAGAAAGCAAAATATGTAGGGCCATGTAGCTTTGACTTACAACCATGTAAATCATGAACAAATTCTCTTTCTCTTATTTACTTTCCTTTTGTAATCAAGTAAGGGAAAGGACACAAAAGTCAAAGTCACCCACCTTCACTTATCAATCAAAATGTTTTTTACCCAAACACTCACCCACCAAGAAACTTTCTTTCTTTTGTTCTCTTCAAACCCATCATTTTCTTCCCTATAAAACTTTAAATTATCTTTCGTCATCATCATCAACATATACTTTGTAAGCTCTCAAACCTGAATATGTAATATTAAATTCTATTTTAAGATTACAATTTTGTTCAATGATTTGCATTTATACTTTTAACTATACTTAGACTTTATATAAACAGCATATCACTTTCTTTATGATCAAATTGAGTCCTTAAGGAAGTTTACTTCTTCATTTATACTTATGTTTAAATGAAATGGTCAATTCATCAAGTAGTTTTGACAGTGGTGCCTGATATGTAAATTTCCACCTCAAATTTAAATGTATATATGCCTTCTATTTTATTTTAATTTTGAAATGTCTTCTTTCCTTTACTTGGCATCTTAAACATCTTCCATCATACACACACATATAAACCTACTGATAATTCTCAAAATACAAATTTAAAAATTTTTCAAATTTAAAACTTACATTTATTCATTAATATATTCCTTTTAAGAATAAAAAAGTATAACATATGACTTCAAATATAGTTTTTACGTTGAAACTTTATTTTAATATATTTGAGTATTTGGCTCAATGATAGCTCAAATTGAACAAATCCAACATTTTCTTCTTTCAAAATAAATAAAATAATTAGAAAACAAAGAAACTTTATTTTGAAAAGAAAAAGAAACCCAATAAATATTTAAATTACAATAAGAGCTCATTCATTGTAAAGCACCCAAATAAATGCTGCAAAATTAGACATGAAAGGAAAACATTTTCTTAAACTCCCTTGCATTTTTTTTTTTATTTTTTGCAATGAAGGTTGCTAACCTAAGAGAATGCAAGTGCTGAGAATAGCTCAAATCTCAAATTTACAAAACTTTCATATTTTAAAAGTGAAGACATGATCATTTGAATTAATGCTCAAGATCCTTATATTTATAATTTAATTATTAGATATTAATCAATTAATTAATATAATTATAGTATGAAATACTTTGCAATTTACCAATTTTGTTTTGTATTTTATTCAAAGAAAAAAATTGGTTTGGAATTTAAGTGGCCGATTTCTTGGTTCAAAGATAAAGCTAAAATCATTGGCTAGACCTTGAGTGTGACGGTGACAGACAAAAAGACCGTGTTTGGCGATCCCAACAAAGTCTTAAGTAAAATTTAAATCAAAAGTAAGATTCTAAAAAATGAAAATAAAATAAAATAAAATAAAATATTGACACTTTTCCAACAAAAGGAAAGAACCGCCAAAATGACACCTAATTCTTAACATATTTTAAGGATTTAGTCAAGCCGGCCAAACCCTAACATTATTGTATGTAGGAGCCTTGGGACAGCTTGATGATTGCTAGCTTCTGGGAAATTTCTTGGTAGAAATGTTGGAAATATGAGTTGTAAGTATAGAGATGTTTTGTAGTTACCTTGGTTATTGAATCAAACTTGCTGATTTTTGGTTTTTGGATTTTGGGTTGAACTTTCTTTTTTGTCCCTTTGAGGTAATAACAAAGCAAGTTCATGATGATTTTTTATTTTCTTTTTTAATAAAGAATTTTGGTTCAAACTTACAGATCTTTTACGTCTTAAAAATAAGGAGGTGTCCATTTGAGCCACTTAGTCAAGTTGAATTTGGATCTTCTTTGAAAGCAACAATGTTAATGGATTGGAAACTTAGAGCAGTAAAAATGAAGAATTTAAATTGGAAGTTGGAATTGGTAGAAAAATAACAGTTTGATTTATCGTATATTAACAAAAAAAATGGATAGTTATTTTGATAAATTTCGTAAAATTTATGATTAAAAATCGAAACTGATAAATGAATATAATATGAGTCGATATATTATTGATTTAATTTATAAATTTATATTTGATACACTGATAGTGTATAATCAAATCGCAAAGTGCCCTTCATTAATGAGTAACGTTAAAAAAGTATATAGGTCTTTAAAAAATATTAATAAAGTTAACTATTTTTTAATGATATGTGCATTTTTAAAATTGGTTAATTATTGAGGTAATACTCTGTGATTAATTGATAATATATAATTTTTAGACACTGTCAATGTATCAAATATAAACTCTTTTATATATCGTGTCATTTATATTATTCAAAATCATGTCGATTAAAAAAAATCTTTTTTTATAAAATTGTTTCCTAAACATCACCGTTAATTTGTTTAATATTGTGTTTGAATAGCACAATAACATAATTTATAAATAAATCAAATATCATAATTTTTTTTGTCTACGCGAACCAGATAGTGGAAAATTTTAACCATTGTTTACCAAAAGCAATAATTCTAAGGAGAAATATACAAGATTGAGAGATAAAAGAAAATGAAGTGTAGCTAACTACAGCCACAAGATGACAATTTTTAGCTCAGTATATACTTCAACTGCATTGTCAAGCATTTTGACAATAAGAGAGACGCTTTCTCAATACTAAGAATAAGCAAGAAAAAGAAAAAAAAAATTAAACGAATTTTATTGGTGTTTACTGAAATCCAAGTCCTTTCGTAGACCTACTAAGAAGATGCTTCTTTATTTCCCTTTTAACTTAATTTTTTTCTCTTTAATTTTAAATTATGAGATAGTTTTGCAAATTAATTGTATCATAGAATTTTGTCTATTTATCTGCCTCTTTCCGTCTGATATTTGTTGATAATTTGTTAATTATGGAAAATGTAATTTTATGTAGGTTCAATCAATTGGCATGCAATTAACTTAAAAAATGTCTATAAATCTTTTAACCTTATTTTGATAGGCCTATTTTTAAATTTGTATGGATCTTGTGCCAAAACAAAGTTCAAATAAAATGCAAACTACTGTACACTTTTTTATGAAGTTATTGGTGTAAGTAGAAAATTACAATTTAATCAAATATTTCATCTCATATAAAAAATTAATAAATTGAAAATCGAACCAAAAAACCTATGAAATTAACTAAAATATAAATGGATAAATAAAACATAGAATTGATCAATGTACATTTTTTTATCAAAGGAAGATATGTTGTATTTGTTTTGAATTATAGATCTATTGAACTATATGAATCAATTTGACTAAACTTTAAATACAATCAATGTACATTTTAAGGATTAAGAAAAATGACGAAATTTTCTAACATTATGGATGATCATAATATAATAACATCGACATGGAAATAGGAAGGGAGAGAATTTATTTCAATAAAATGGGATTGAGATAAGATGGTGGAAGATCTCAAAATGAACATATGGTAAGAACTTGTAAGCATGATGCCTTAATGATATTCTATGATGAGAGACCACCTTTTTTTTTTTTAATTTTCAAGTTCTGTTGGTTGTGCATTAATCGAGGATTGTGGGTTTTAAGCAATTTAATCCAAAGATTTTTTTTTTTTACATAATTGGAGTATGTTAGGCACTCCACCATCCCAGACAATATAATGATTTAGGTTTGTGAAAGAAAGAATGTGATCCCTTTTCAAGAAGAAAAGCACTGCTGTGTTTGTAATGGAACTTTGGTCCCCCACCCTTCCTTTCCCTCCATTTCTTTTCTTACCTTTCTCATTGTACATGAGAACTTGATTCTCTTTTTCTCTTTTTTTAATAATTTTATGTATTCGTGATAATTTTTTAAATTTAACAAGCAAATTTAAAGAGTTATTGTATTTATTTTTTTAAATACGTAGTCAAATAATTTTAAACTTTTAACATAATTATCAAATAGATAATAAAATAAGGATTATTATCCTATCTACTGTCAGTGGAGTTTTTTAATTCCACAAGCGGGATTAGGATGATGACATGTGTCCTTTAAAAATATTAAGAAAATAAAATAGGACACATGTCATCATCCTAACCCCGCTTGTAGAGTTAAAAATGTAAAGATGTTTAAGTTATTTGCTTTAGCTGTCAGTTTGAATAATCCTAGTTTTTAGGAAGTCCAGTAGTATTTGATTTATGTTAGGAGTCTAGTGGTGGTGATCTATTCCTCAGGAGAATCACTTGAAATTAGGGCTGTTAGTCATGGGTTATTATCCACGATTTTATCTTTCAGTTGTTGCAGTATTGTATGGCTATATAAGCCAACGTATGTTTCAATAAGTGATGGCAATTTCTCCCAGAAATTTATCTTGCATTTGTTTTCTATCCTTAGTTTAAATTAACATTTGGTATCTGAGCAAGCAATCCTGCAGGACCTGATTATCAAAAGTTGTAGCCTTCTTAACAAGTCACACGCATTACGGCAGCAGAAGGAGGCAACTTTATCCAACCAGCCATACCCCGTTTTGATGGTCACTATGACCATTGGTGCATGCTGATGGAGAACTTCTTGAGATCCAAGGAGTACTGGAGTCTTGTGGAGCATGGTATCACCAAATATCCTGTTAACACCCCTTTGTCAGAAGCACAGCAAAAAGCATTGAAAGACCAGAAACTGAAGGACATGAAGATGAAGAACTACTTGTATCAATCTATTGATCGAGCAGTCCTTGAAACTATCCTGAACAAGGATACTGCAAAGGATATCTGGGAGTCCATGAAGAAGAAATATCAAGGTATTGCTAGAGTCAAGCGTGCTCAGTTACAGGCTCTTCGCAAAGAGTTTGAGATGTTGCACATGAAGATGGGAGAGACGGTCAATGATTACTTTGCTAGAGTTCTGACAGTAGCCAATAAGATGCGGATTCAAGGAGAAAAATTGGAAGATGTGAAGGTGATAGAGAAAATTCTACGATCGATGACGTCCAAGTACGATTATGTGGTCTGTTCTATCGAGGAATCGAATGACATTGATGCCCTCTAAATTGATGAACTTCAAAGCAGTTTGTTGGTTCATGAGCAACGGATGACCAGTCACGTGACAGAGGAGCAGGCCTTAAAGGTCAGCAGAGACAGCAGCTCAATTGAAAGAAGGAGAGGTAGAGGATATGTTCGCGAACGTGGTAGAGGAAGAGGAAGACAATCATTCGACAAATCCACTGTCGAATGTTATTATTGTCATGAGTTGGGTCATTTCCAATATGAGTGTCCCAGTAAGGAGCGGAGTTCCAAAGTCAATTACACTAAAGCTGATGAAGAGATGCATGCTTATGGCTTACACGGACAGTAGAGAGGAGTATTCAAGTAGTGTCTGGTATTTGGACTCGGGTTATAGCAACCACATGAGTGTGAGATCAGAGGCTTTTTCCAGCCTAGATGAGACTTTCAGAGAGAACGTTAAGTTGGGAAACAATTTTAACTTGAGTGTCAAAGGCAAAGGAGATATAAAAATTAGAATGAATGGAGCAGTACAGTGCATCAGTGGAGTAGACTATGTACCAGCATTGAGAAGCAACCCCATTAGCCTTGGACAACTTCAAGAGAAAGAGTTTGTTATCATATTTCAAAAAAACACATGTGAAATCCGACACCCAGAGAAAGGTCAGCTTGCACTGGTAGAAATGGTATCAAATCGTATGTTTCCACTACACGCTGAATCCACTCAAGGACATAAAGTGTGTCTCAAGATAGTAACCTCAGAAGACACTCGGATATGGCATTACAGATACGGTCATCTCAACTATGGCGGTTTAAAGGCTCTCCAGCAGCATGGGTTAGTGACTGGACTGCCTTTGTTGAAAGACTCTTCAGAAGTGTGTCAAGAGTGTGTGATAGGCAAGCATCATCGTACACCATTTCCACCAGCAAGTTCATGGAGGGCTAGCTACATTCTTCAGTTAATCCATTCAGATTTATGCGGACCTATAAATCCCATCTCCAACAGCGGAAAAAGGTATTTATAACCTTTACTGATGACTATAGTAGAAGAAGTTGGGTATATTTTCTAACTGAAAAATCAGAAGTTTTTGAGATATTCCAAAAGTTCAAGATTGTTGTAGAAAAGGTGACCAATAAGTTCATCAAAGCTTTGAGAATTGATTGAGGAGGAGAGTTTACTTCACAGAGCTTTATTCGTTTTTGCGAAGATAATGGAATTCAACGACAACTAACAGCAGCTTATACACCCCAGCAAAACGGTGTCTCGGAACGGAAGAATCGTACCATAATGAACATGGTACGATGCATGCTGGCAACCATGAAGATGCCAAAAATATTTTGGCCAGAGGCAGTAATGTGGAGTGTCCATATCTTGAATCGGTGTCCAACCTTTGTCATGAAAAATTCCACACCAGAGGAAGCATGGAGTGGCCGAAAGCCAAGAGTTGATTATTTTCGGGTTTTTGGCTGTCTAGCCTATGCTCATGTTCATGATAACTTGTGAATGAAACTTGATGATAAAAGTACACCATGTGTGATGCTTGGAGTTAGTGAAGAATCTAAAGCCTATCGGCTTTATAACCCAGTGACTCGAAAAGTTATAATCAGCAGGGATGTGGTGTTTGACGAAGGAAAGGGTTGGGATTGGTCCAAGGGAGGAGAAGAAAGTGCTGGTAGCAATTCTAATGGTGCAAGTGAAAAAGTTAGGATTGATCTTGAAGCTACTGAAGACAACCAACAAGAAGCCGTGCAAGAGGAAGCTATTGAAGCCACCGAGAATACTGTAGAAAATGGACGGAATGTCGCAACAAACTCACCTGCTATAGACAGTACACCTGACTCCAATCCGAGACAACCAAGACAAAGAAGAACTCCTATTTGGATGGACGATTACGTCAGTGGAAGTGAGATATCTGATGATGAAAGTCTAGCTCAGTTGGCACTCTTCATAAATAGTGATCCAATCCTGTTTGAAGATGATGTACGTAGTTCTAAATGGAGGCAAGCAATGGACCGTGAGATCGAGGCAATTGAGAGGAATCAAACATGGGAACTAACTAACCTACCAGCTGGAGTAAAAGCTATTGGAGTCAAGTGGATTTATAAGACCAAACTCAAGGAGAATGGTGAAGTGGACAAGTATAAAGCCAGGCTAGTGGCTAAGGGTTACAGTCAGGAGCATGGGATCGATTACTCTGAAGTTTTTGCTCCTGTAGCTCGACATGACACCATTCGCTTGGTCATCTCTTTGGCAGCTCAACGCCATTGGCCAATTTTCCAGCTCGATGTCAAGTCTGCATTTCTTCACGGTGAACTTGCTAAACAGGTCTTTGTGGAACAACCCTTGGGTTATGTGAAAAAGGGAGAAGAGCATAAAGTTTACAAATTGAAAAGAGCTCTATACGGCCTGAAACAAGCTCCTAGAGCTTGGTACAGTCGTATAGAAACTTATTTCAACAAGATGAACTTTCACAAGTGTCCCTATGAGCACACTCTATTCATCAAATATGGAGAAAAAGGTAATATTCTGATTATATGTCTCTATGTAGATGATCTTATCTATACGGGGAATGATGAGTTAATGATTAAAGAGTTCAAAAAGGCCATGATGAGTGAGTTTGAGATGACTGATTTGGGGAAGATGCATTATTTCCTGGGCATAGAAGTCAAGCAAACAGACGAAGGGATATTTGTTGGGCAAAGAAAGTATGATGAAGAAGTGTTAGAAAAATTCAAGATGAATAATTGCAATTCTGTTCAAAACCCGATGGTTCTAGGGACAAGACTCACAAGAGATACAAATGGCATGAGGATAGACAGTACACTGTATAAGCAAATCGTGGGCATGATTAGCAGGTTTATGGAGACACCTACTGAACAACATTATCAAGCTGCAAAACAAATCTTTAGGTATGTAAAGGGGACTTTAGATTTCGGCTTGTTTTACAAGAGGGAAACAGATGATATGTTGGTAGGTTATAGCGACAGTGATTATGGTGGTGATCTGGAGGATCGAAAAAGCTCATCTAGCTTTGTGTTCATATATGGTGGTGCAGCTATTGCTTGGTCATCAAAAAAACAGCCAATAGTCACTTTATCGACTACTGAAGCTGAGTTTGTGGCAGCTACTAGTTGTGCTTGTCAAGCCATATGGATGAGGAGATTACTGAAGGAGCTATGTTGTGAACAGCAAGAGGCAACTGCAATTTATTGTGATAACAGTTCAGCTATTAAGTTGTCAAAGAATCCTATCATGCATGGTAGGAGCAAGCACATTGATATTCGATTTCATTTTCTTCGTGATCTCTCAAAAGATGAAACCGTAAAGCTACTGTATTGTCAAAGTCAGGAGCAGATTGCAGATGTTTTAACCAAACCACTGAAGTTGGATGCATATGTGAAGCTTCGGGGATTACTTGGAGTGGTGTCCAGTTCATGTATAAACTGAAATGTTAATATTTCAGTTTAAGGGAGGAATTGTAAAGATGTTTAAGTTATTTGCTTTAGCTGTCAGTTTGAATAATCCTAGTTTTTAGGAAGTCCAGTAGTATTTGATTTATGTTAGGAGTCTAGTGGTGGTGATCTATTCCTCAGGAGAATCACTTGAAATTAGGGCTGTTAGTCATGGGTTATTATCCACGATTTTATCTTTCAGTTGTTGCAGTATTGTATGGCTATATAAGCCAACGTATGTTTCAATAAGTGATGGCAATTTCTCCCAAAAATTTATCTTGCATTTGTTTTCTATCCTTAGTTTAAATTAACAAAAAAACTCTACTGACAGTGTATAGAATAATTTTCCATAAAATAATAGGTTAATTTTTATAATTCAACAAAGAACCTCTTGCTGATATCCCATCATGAAAATGAGAATCAGCACAGATTCATTAAGAAAAAATTTGGTATTTTGAGCCAAAAATAAGTTGTTATTATTATTTTGGCTTATGCGGTATGGCATAACAAATTGTTCGTTTTATACATCAAAAGACAAGTGATAGAAGTCATGAAATGACGTCACAGAGAATTTTTAGTTTCCGCTTTGATATGTGTCCTATCTCTTGGTTCTAATTAATGGTGTCAATGAGTTGGGTAGATCGAGTTGGACCTAGTTGATTTATTTTTTAGATTGTTTAAATTCGATTTGGTTTATTAGATTTAATAAATTCAAAATTTTAAAATATATATTTATTTTAAATTAGAATTAAATAAAAAATTTGTTAATTAACTATTATTTTCTTGGGTATCACAAGTCTTGTTTAAGGTTGCTCATGAACTAATTTACAAATTAATCCTCTTCTCAAATCAAGTATAAAAAAAATGGTAGAATTTTATATTGATTATACTCAAACCAAGGATCAAGTAGTGCTTCAAGGTGGTTTTTTACATTAGTTGAACATATATTTTTCATATTTGTAATAATTCTACATTGCAAGCTATTGTGAAAGTATGAATTAAAAATTGATAACTAAATATCATATTTAGAGGCTAAAGATGCAACAATCAATCGTATTCTTTCCCCCATTATAGAAAATCCATCCCTTTATTCCTATACATGATGTTGATTCGTAACAAAAGCTTTGTTTGACATTCGTCTCATTATACAAAATTCATCTCTTTATTCTTTTATATATGATAGTAATTTGTAACAAAAGCTTCATTTGACGTTCTTCGACGAGGCTTTTATTTTTGTATAAAGAACATCAAAGTTCATGAATAAAAAAAGAGATTATAGGTATTAGGATTTGAACTTTAAATCTATTGAATACTACTATTTAAAAATGATTATATAAATCATTTGAGTTAACCTTTAAAGTCGATGAGGGTTTTTACTTAAGAAAACACAATTTTTAAATAAAAATATATATTTATCGTTAAATCAAATATGAGTACATTTCATGTCAAAATCTTTAAACTTTATTTTGAAAAAAAATAATGACTAGTAAAATAATTTTAAAAAATTTAACAAAATTAACAAATGGATACATAAAAATAATAAATTATTGTTCTAATTCGACAAAGAACCTCATGCTGGTATCCCATCATGAGAATGAGAATCGGCACAGATTCATTTAGAAAAAAAGTTTAGTATTTTAAGCCAAAACTAAGTTTTAGTTATCTTTTTTTCTTGGTTTATAAGGTATGACATAACAAATTGTCCGTTTTATACATCAAAAGACAAGTGATTGGAGTCATGAAATGATGTCATAGAGAATTTTTAGTTTCCACTTTGTTATGTGTCCCATCTCTTGGCTCAAATTAAATGCGCCAACGAATTGGGCAAATCGAGTTCGATCGGTTGATTTTTTACAAAAAAAGTTATTTAAATTTAGTTCAATTACTAGATTTAATAAATTTAAAAATTTTAAAGATATATATTTATTTTAAACTAAAAATTATTCATTAACTACTTTTTTGGGTTTCTAAAATCTTGTTATTATACGAATTAATCCTCTTCCTAAATTAAGTATATAAAAATTGGTAGGATGTTATATGATTATAGTCAAACCAAGGATCAAGTTGTGCTTCAAGGTAGGTTTTTTACATTAGTTCAAGATATATATTTTTGATAATTTTACATTGCGAGTTATTATGAAAAAAATGAAATAAAAATTTATGACTAAACTATATCGTAGTTAGAGGATTAAGGTACAACAATCGATCTTATTCTCTCTCCCATTATACAAAATCCAACTCTTTTTTCCTATAAATGATGTTGATTTGTAACAAAAGCTTTGTTTGACATTCTTCTCATTATACAAAATTCATCTCTTATTCTTATATATATATGATGTTGATTTGCAACAAAATCTTGGTTTGACATTTTTTTTATTAGGATTTTTTTCTACAAAAAAAAGTAGAAACTTAAAAATAAGAGTAAGAATTACGAGTGTTAAGATTTAAATTTTAAATTTATCATATCTTAAAAGTGATTAAAAGAATAATTTGAACTAAACCTCAAGTTCGATAAGATCGAGGTTTTACTTGAAAAAATTGAACTTAACTTTTATTTTTAAACAAACTCAAATTTTTACTTAAAAAAGTATATGCATCTATTATTGAATCAAATATTAATTTAAACTTTTTTTTAATTTACAACACAAAAAACAAAAAAATATAAATACTTTACAAAATATAAAATTACAACTTCCCTTTTTTCCCTTTTAATTAATCTTTCCATGTTGAAATTTCATGGATTCACTAAGGGCACTATGTTATAGTAAAGTATGGAACAGATTTCCCCGAGGCATGAACTCAGATTCTGACAGAATCAATCTAATTGTGCCACATCCACTAAAATTCATCTTCAATTTGTATTGGAGAGTGAACTACACGCGTCTAAAAAAATGCCAGCACTACAGAAATTTGTTCTTCATTGGTGGTACTGGTGGTGGTGGTGTATCAAGAAATGTTCCCATCATCTCCAATCCCATCAACACAAGAGTTTATATGGTCAGGGCTCTGAAGTCAATGCTCAATGCCACAGAGGCACATGCATTTCAATCTGTTTTGATCTTTTTTTTTTTAACATATCATTTCCAGCACTCTGCCACAGGTGGCAGCATAGATGCTAGGGGCCAAATGAAATTCCATATTCAACCACTACCCAATCCCAATTGGGTTTTTTTTAGGGGGTTTTAATAAACTAACCTAAATTCTCAAATCCCAAACCCCAAAAGAATCATAGAAGTTCAATGGAGTGAGAAAGCAGTAAAAAAAGAGAGAAAGAGACTGACTCTAGCCTCTTGTGCCTGCCACAACACAAGAAAACAAAACAAATAAGCAACCTTCTTCTCTTCTCATATCATCAATCAAGCCTTGGTTTTCACTCATCATCTCTTCCTTCTCCTCCAGCCAAACTAACCCCAAAAGCATTCCTGTTTTCTTTCCTTTCTCTTTCTCTTTGACGGTGGGGGTGCTTGAGAAGTAGAGATCACCCATCAATGGAGAATTCAACAAGGTTAGTGGCGCAAGAGAACAGGAACTTCCCATCATCTCCTTTAAATTCCCCACATGGCAATGGAAGCAACAGCAGCAGAAATGGGGGTGTCCAAATTCACACCCCACCTTTAACTCCAATTCCCATCTCCAGATCTGAAACCAACCCTTACCCAACAACCTTTGTGCAAGCTGACACAACTACTTTCAAACAGGTTGTCCAAATGCTCACTGGTTCATCAGAAACTGCTAAACAAGCTTCCTCAAAACCTCCAACACAACAACAAAACCAACACCATCATCATCAGCAACAGCAACAAGATCCACTATTACCATCAAAGTCATCTTTTCCTATACCTCCCATCAAAACCAACTCTCCCAAAAAGCAAAATTTCAAACTTTATGAGAGAAGAAACAGCAACCTGAAAAACAGCCTCATGATCAACACTTTTCTTCCTTCCAGTGCTGCAAACAGCATGAGTAGTTTCTCTTCACCGAGGAATACAGAGATCTTGTCTCCAAGCTTGCTTGACTTTCCAAAGCTAGCTCTTAGCCCAGTTACACCATTAAATGAAGACCCTTTCAACAAGTCTTCACCTTCGCTAGGGAGTTCATCCGAGGAAGAGAAAGCTATAGCTGATAAAGGATTTTACTTGCATCCATCACCTATGTCAACTCCTAGAGACACTGAGCCTCAGCTTTTGCCACTGTTTCCAGTTTCTTCACCAAAAGTTTCAGGTTCTTCCTAAGAATTGAAAGAAGAAGAAGATGAAAAGTGATTATGTAATTTGAGAGCTATCTGTCAAAAGGGTTAATGGGTTTTGGCTGAATTTGAGTGAAAAAAGGTAGAGAATCTTTCTTCAATTGTATGTTTTGATCTCCCTTTAATTATGGTAAAAAGCTCTTCTTTTTACCTTCTTTTCAACATCTTCTTTCTTCTTTCATTTTGGATTTTGGTTTGGTATTAAAACTATAAAAACTAGATTAACTCTCTGTAGACTATATGAGAAAACTTACTTCTAATTTCTCTTTAGTTCTTTTGTGTTTTACATAATGAACAAGTCAATTTCCTTTTTTTTTTAATTTTGGGTGGTTTGGTTGTATTTGGCCAGGAAATCAAGTCATTCATTTCTATCTTTCCTTTGCATAATTTGACTTCCATGTATTAGTCATTTGGTTGTCCTGCCATTTGTTTCTATGAAAGAAAATGCAATAGTGATTCCTTTCTTGTGTACAATCAAAAGTAAGTCAGCTTGGCAACTCTTTTCTGCTAAAAGGGTATCAGAAATGAAAAAAATTTCTTCTCTCCAGGTACCTTCAAACTGAGTCTAATTAAAATTTACACCCACTAGGATTAGTACAACCCTTCCAGCTGTTGCAAGAATGTTAATTACTTTTCTGATAATTGAGTTTGTTTAGTAAAAGAGAAAGGGGAAGACTTTTTCTTAGAAAGTGAAGGAGAGTCAGTTGCACAATGAAGACTTTTTGGCTGCATTTAATAATGGACCACCATAGTGTAAGAGGGAGGATATCCATTTGAGTTCAATCTACAGGAAAAACTTTGGGTCCATTTTGTTTTAAAGAAAAATTGGTATTTTTGAAGATTTGATCAGTTGTAAGTGTGCTTTGTCTTTGTTGCTTTATTCATTGCAGTATCCAAACTCAGCAGTTGTTCATCAATAGTATGACAAACAAGCTATCATAAAAATGGCCCACAAAAAAAGAAAGATGGGAAAAGATGTGACCATGTTGGATCCTCTAATCTTTTTCACTTTTCTACTCCAAAAGCTTAAGTAGAAGGCAAGTAAAAGAAATTCTTAAAATTAAATGAAAATAGTACAAAGGCAATGCCAATGCAGCTTCAGTTTTTTGTTTTTCCTTTCTTGGCCTTGTGTTAAACTGCAGTTTTCTACATTTCCCTAACTAAAACCCTTTCTTCTTTAATTGCTTATCTTAACTACCTCCACCAGTTTTAGTCTGGTTTGATCTGTCTCAGCAGTACCGCAAGTGCGGTTCAGGTATACAATAAACATTGGTTTTAGGTATCAAAGGCTAGTTAAGGTGGGCAAGAAACTGTGAAGAAAGAGAGATTAGTGAGTAGTGACCCACCTGTCTTACTTATTTCAGGATGGAACAGCAGTCTTTGTCATTTAAATTTGATTTGGTATGCAATAATGCAGATTGGCTTATCTATCTCTCTTTTTTTTTTCTTTCTAAATTTCAATTTTTTTTAATGCATGCAGTCTTTTTCTTGTCTTTGAGACATCGGTTGTTAGAGTTCTTAAGAAATGGGAACATATAAAGCAGGCTAAAGTGGAAAAGTACGACTTTTGTTATGATTATGATTGAAAATGAGGTTAAAGAAAAGGAAAAAAACTAGAAAAAGGCAGAGAAAATGTGAAGTCTTTTTCTTTTTTCTTCCTTTCAAAAGTTTTTACTTTGTCATTGCTTGAACTCCAACAGTTTCTGCAGCAGACAGATGCCAAGTAGTTCACATCTTGTAGCAGTTTCAGATGCAAGTGGGATAACTTTTGGTTAACTGTTTCACTTGCTTGACAGAGGCCAGGCTAGTTTCTGTATTTAGAACTTGTATTTCTGAAGCTATTTTTCCCTTAAAAAGGACTTCGAATATGGGAAAAATAAGCAAAATCAAGTAATTTTTATGTGATTAATACAGTTTGGAAACTAGCTAAGTCCATTCATTGCCAAAATAGAAAAACATAATTAAAGATCTTTCCTGTTAAGTTTTACTGAAAAGAGCACTTTAATCAGTAACCATAACTGTTTTATCCACTGTTGTTCTGTATTTATACAGTATCTGCATGCATGCAATTTCTTTTATTTTTTGGTACATTGCATGCATGCAATTTCACTATTAGATATTAGTACCCAGCATTTACTGCCACCAAATGCTCATAGAAATATGTACCATTCACAACTGTATTAGATTTTGAAGTTACTCCATCTTTGTCTCCAGAAATTTTTTTTTTTTTTGCACTCTTGGTAATTAAGAGGACAATGCCAAGTTTGATAGCTATATTGCTCCTTTTTTTTCTTGAAATATTCGTGTTCGACACATATATGACTTTCCAATTACACGAAGAAACTCTTAAAAAAGTCAAACTTAATCGTGTTTAATACATATCCATATTTGATACTTGTTGTTATATGTTCACAACAAATATTTTTGATAACGTATGAATCTCGATCTGCGTCTTAATCTGTCTCCAAGAACTCTGTAAGAAAGAAAATGATCAGAGGGCGCAAGGGCTTTCTCCTGCGCATGTACTCCGATGTTTAAGTCAGACAAGATCTAAGCAGGGTTTTTCATAAGCCAATAGAGATACGTACGTCATCAAAAGTCATTGTTGTGAACAAGCAACAACAATACTCATTCCTGAATTTGCGTAATTTAAGTTGAAAGATAAACAAGAAAACATTTCCATATTTTCTTACCAGCAAAATCCCATTCTTACAAAAGTGGGCAGTTTTTTTTTCCTCCCCATTTTCATCTTTCCATCTCTCACACTCAATCACTCCTGCAAAAACACAAGCTTTGGCATGGATCAGTTCATCATTTTGCATATTAAGACCATCAACCATTATTCTTTGAAAAATTAAACACCAGCATCATCGCCATGCAAGGTTTGAACAGAATACAATGTTTGGTAGACATCCACCCGGATCCATTATGGTGTGGCAGAGGCATATATCCTGTACTTCGAATGTAATTGATGTTAGGTTTTGTGGTTGCACCAGAATATGTTGAGACTTTAGTCATTTCTCCATACCAGCTGTATCTGTAATGGAATGTTTCAAACTCACGCGAGATCGTGCGTTTCACAGCAGACATCTGGGACTCATCCTCTGCAAGTGAACACCAGCCTCTGATTCTTTGTAACATTACAAATTTAAATGGTATACAATGTTTGGTAGGAATCTCCTTGGATCCTTTATTGGGTTGACACTGTGCTCTTAAGGATATAAATGAAGTTAATCTATTCGTGACTTACTTGATCTCAGCTCAAAATATATTTTGAGCCAAGCTCAAGTTACTTGAAAAACAAGTCAAATTGAATTTAAATATCTTCTTTGGCTTGCAAATCTAAATAAAATTTTTTAATTATATTTTTATATTTTATTATTAGTTTGTCATTTTACTCTTATAATACATAAATAAAAATAATAAATCGAATCTATCGAACCCAAATATATAGAATTAAGTTCGAGTTGTTCAAATATTTTATCGAATCAAATTTAAAATTTAAAAACTATGCTTGATTAAGCTCCAATCGAACTTTGAGTTTTGAGTTTTCAAGTCAAACCGAACTCAAATCTAACACTGAATGATCTCGACCTAACTCGATTACCCCTAACTCGATTACCCCTCTGTGTGCCCACACTTGAATGTCAAAGATTGACTCCAAATTTTTGTCAGTTGTCGCCGCACGATAGAAATTATTCTCATTTCCTAATAACTTAGGATAAGCAAAGAACTTAGAATGAATATACAAACAAATCTGGCAACAACAGAGTGACAAAGGGTTGTAACAATACCGAGATTTATTGCATCCAAAAGTGACTTATTACGTGTATAAACTGTTACAGTCGATATTATTACACAAGTAAAAGACTTCTATCAGATCTCCAAGAAAGAGTTGATAGTCTTGAATCCATGGTTCTCTGGCAGAGGACCATTTCCTGGCCGGAGAGAGATTGCCACCTCCAAACCTAAGACACGGATAAAGATGCATATATTAATAAAGAAAGGATATTTATTTTTCCTATCATATAAAAATTGGTATCGTCTTAATTTTCTACTTGGTGCAACACAGAAATCAGAAGTCGATCCACAAGCCAACTGAACATGAAGGCACTTGGTCGTTGACAGAACTTATGCAAGGATGTGCAAAGTAATTTACAGATTTTCTATGGTAACTTGTTGCACATGGAAATGGAACAGTATATCAAGTCTATGGGCAAAAACATGCAAACAAAACATTTAAAGAGAAAGAAGAAAGAATGTGAGAAATGGTATTGGTATCACTTTATAACATGAGCCAGGAATCAACAGGGTTAGAATACGGACACTGAAAAAATGGTAGAACCAAGGATTTATGCCATCTGGCAATCACTGTTAAAAGAAAAAATAAGCAGTGCAGTACCTGCAGCTTTTGCAGCTGTGGCTTCTTGATAGACATCAGTCACAAAAAGTATCTCAGATGGCTTATCAACTCCCAATGACTCGGTTATTTCGACATAACTGCGTGTTTCTCTTTTGTTTCTATAAGCAAGGTAGGGTAAACGGTGTCATCTTTAATTAAAATTGAGTGGTAAGTAGATAAGCAACTGCGGAAATTATAAACTTACCCAACTGCGGTGTCAAAATATCCAGACAAATACTTTCTCAAATCGCCAAAGTTTGTATTTCCGAATATAAGCCTCTGAGCCAACCTGCTACCGCTAGAATATATGTACACCTATAGTGAAATGAGGAAGCAGTGATTAACATTGAAATTGAATTTTCCATAAACTGTCGAGAGGTTAGGGAGTAGTGATCCTTTTGGCACGGAGAGAGAGATTTAAAAGGTTAAACTAAATCCAAGCAAAAGTTATGTTCCAGTTTTTGCTCAAGGATATGTATGTCTTCTCAGAAAAAAGATAAAGTATCCAGTGCCATGCTAATGGATCTTACAACTTTACGACCACCTAGTAAGAAATGAACATACATTAAATTCAAATTAGGCCAAGATCAGGTCCAACTGGACACCTATCAAAAAAGAAAATGGCCTTCGGATGTGCACAATGATCAAAACGGACTGCAAATAAACTGCATTCTGGTGCAAATGAGTTAAAACATTCTCCAAACGTAAACAAATATGGTCTCCAGAGGTACATTCAGGAAATAAAAAAATAGAAGAATAAAGTGAAGAGAAAAGGAAATATGCAAGATACCCTTACACCCGAAGCATGCCACTTTTCAAGAGCTTCTGGTACATCATCAAAAACTACTCCTTCGAGTTCATTGTTATCAAATCCAGTTCGCCATATATGTCCCTGTTTAACTTCATATTAGCCCTATCCCAAAGGCAAGCTCCAGAAATGTATTTTCTTAGAATTCATATTTGCTTACTTGTAATTGCTTTAAGGCAGTAATTTTTCTATCGGCCTTTATCATTGCTTCCACGTTAGCAACCAAAGCTGCAATGACCTCTTCTTTTCCTGCATCCTCCGAGGGGATAGGTACAGCACCAACAACACCTTGTTTTAAGTCTTCTTGAACCTGCATAAAACATGTTATGGAATCAAATTAGACATATCATTTAGGAGTCAATTTGGACTTCCTTGGTCACTAATTTGTAAGGCCAACAATCCATTGCCTTAACTATAGAAAACAAATCCTTTAGTTGCCTAGCTCTGTTTTCGACAGTTCTGAGTTTAATTAAAAATATATATATAAAAAAAAAAAAACAAAAGCAACTTTCATTCTAACGTGTTGTAACACATGTACTACATCAAGGACTTGAACATAGGTGTTAACTGCACGTCCATCCACGATTTATAGTTAACCCATTATTAAAGATTTCTTCGGGTATCAAATACGCATGTCTCAACCTATGCCAAGCAAAACAGATACTCCAACAAAAAGCCAGGGTTTCACAAATTAAATATTCATAAAAGAGAAATACTCGGCAAACTAACAGATCATTTATGGCAAAAAAAGACGATATTTGCATATATACACAACAAAGATTCCAAGTATTGTAGAAACTATGCTAGTTCTAAATTCAGAGATAATGGTTCTTTAGCAACGCATGATTTCACACAAATGACTAGTTCTTTGAATGTTCTTTTTTCATGTACATCACACAAAGTTCGGAAGCATTATCATTCTGAAGAAATAGCAAGTTGATTGAATTATATTTGAATAGCCAAAATGTCAGCAATCCTCATCAAATCCAACAAAAAAATTTGAATATTTACTCATATTTTTCTTCACTTGGACAAGACTCAGCATGCGGATAAGCACAAAGAAACAATAGTTGGGGATTAGCAAGTAAGGAGCAATCAATTGCAGTCCACTGCTAGAGCTTAACCAAAGAAACGCTGTATCATTTCCAGTAAGAAGCATCTATCAAAACTGGTGATCCCAGTGAATCATGCATGCAAGTTCATTCCCAGATTTCCAGTACTAAACAACAGGAGTAAGAATTATTATTTATTTGCCAGTCAATTGTGACCTAACTGTTAACCTTAATTCTTTCGTCTAAAACATTAAAAAGTAATTGCCTTGAGAAAGCAAAGCAAACAATTTGTATCATGGTGCCAGCAGAACATGATAAAAGGTTCAAAGATCCAAAGAAAAATTTTACTTGCGAATGTAACAACTTGATATCATCTTGGGTTTCAGCACTATCATATGTTGCAGACAAATGCCTCCCAACATTGTTTCGGGCATAGGGAAAGAGAACATCTGTTACAAATGAAATAGGTGTTGTAGTTCCTTCAATGTCAAGCACAATGCAACGCTGCAACAGAATAAATTGTAGAGTGAGAGCAATTTTCTGATATTTGAATGTAACAATGTTCTTGTTTAGCAATAAAACAGTTGGTGTCTAACAAAATGTCATATTCACATTCATATTAAAAACACAGCTCATCCATATGAAGTCTTCTTAGAAGGGTAATGCTATCATGTCTAAAAACCCTGAATTTATTCAATTGAGGGAAAATTAAATTTCTTACTGGAAATGGCTCGGTTTTATTATTTGAATCCACTGTCCCTGCCTTTGTAGACACATTTATCCAGCCATTGACACCTGAAATTCTTTGAACATTCTGAATGGGGCCATGATCTGGAGTTGACCAGTCCAAGCCTAGTTGGTGGAGTTTTATAGCAGCATCAAAGAGGTAATGGTAACATTCAGCCTGAAACAGTATGTCACTGCTGAAGTAAGAAACACAATATGACCAACACAACATGTAAGAGCACCTATCTTACTAGGGAGGAGCATCAACTTGTAATAATTTTTTTCTATTCTCTTATGCTTTGATTCACATGTATGCAAAATTTATACCATAGGCAAAAATCATGATAAGTCAACAATAGTAAACTTTTGGAATCTATAAGTAACAACAAAGCCATGAGAGAGAGAGAGAGAAACTCCAGATACACATTCTGTAAATTTCACCAATTTGTATTCAAATATTTATTTCAGTTTCACAAACCTGAGTTTTAGCACTAATCCATGAGTCTCCCCATACATATATACCATGATTGCGAACAAGCACAGCAGTTGTCTTAGGATAGGCTTCAATCTGAAAAACAATAAAGTGAAATTCAATCGAGCGAAGGAAATATTTTACAGGGATAAGTTTAAGCATAATGAACGGTTTTGCAAATCAGGATGAATTTCTGCTGACTTCAATTGAGTGAAGACAATATCTTCCCATCACCCAGAGCATGAAGGGATTTGTTTAGTCCTTTAGAATCATTTATGGTTGTCTAACCACAGAATCAGATGCTTACTGATAGGTATTTTACATGCTTCTAATAAATAATGAACTCTGCTCTTATCATCCCCCCCCCCCCCCCCCCCCCCCCCCCCTCTTCTTCCCAACCTCATGCTTCTGATCAATAATGAACTCTGCTCTTATTCCCCCCACACCCACCCACCAAACCCCCCAGTAGGTCTCATCTTTACCAAAATGGCACCAGGAAATAGACACATATTCTCCTTGTTGACATGGAATACTCATTAATCATATTCAGCTACATGAACATTTCATGAACATCATGAAAGCCAATCTCATCATCTCCATTGACGAGATGAACAAAAAAGAAAAACATACAGCTTCAGCAAGAGAATCTGTGAGCTCGTTTTCATAGGCTGTGTTCTCAATTATTGGGATCACAAGTTCATCATAGTAACCATGTCCTTGAATTCCTTTTATCATTTCCATATGAGTAATCTGCAAATGTCCAAAGGAGAAAAAGTAAATCAATCACCGAAAGAGAGATAATACAGAGAACGCAGTGAAATAAATTAAAAGCAAGAGAGAGAGAGCACACTTTAGAATAATGTTTCACAGTCAACGAAAACTTACACGAAACTCTTTTGAAAGTGGATTGATCATTGTTGCAAGACAAGATTCCATTCCATGACTGTGGATAACAGCTCCAGCATTACGCATATGATATGCCTGAATTACAATGGAAAAAGAACATGTATAGATAATTACAGACCCCATAACATATAAAGCGAAAAGAGGCATCCTAGTAAAGACTAATTTAGTCACAACTGTCATCGATAATTCATCAACATAATCCTCACAGATTAAACATTTATAACACAAAGACAAATAGCATACTAGTTTGACTGTTTAACTAAACCAAGTAATCAGCAACCACGCCTTTGGGTAAACGAATTAATAAGAGCCTAAGTAGTTAATGAGTTGTATTACAGATTGGTCAAACAAGATCATGTCACAAGTTTTAAGAATGTAACAGTAGAAGTAACAATCAGGATTTACTTTTACGAATAGAAATTTTAACAATTTAGCTGCAAAAGGTGTAAGAATATGCATCATTCTTAGTGTTTCTGTTTTGCATGCATAACTAAACTTCACACCCTCCAATAATAGTGCAAGTTCAGATGAGATCAAGTGCACCTAAACCAAAAGAGAACTAAATCTGCTAGTTACCCGTTCATAACTGGGATCTTTAATCTATTTTTCCATCAAAGCAAACAACACTTGACTATGATCTGGTTTCAATCCGATGGTAGTCAGCAATCAAGATATCCTAGTGGCGCATGCTTTACTTACTGCCAAATGTAGAAAAACACCATTAAAATCATAGTTTCTGATCTTAGATTCATTCCCTTCTGTGACTATTAAGAAGCTTCACATGTATTCTTTTTTGATTTCTCACTTCATCTGGCTTGATGGGTGGGAAAACAGGTGGGTCACAAGTCAAACGAATAATTGGAAACATTCAATTTGACAGCATCCTCCTTTCTTTTGCTTTCTTTTCTCAGAAATCAAATGGAAGCAACTAAAGTTAAGTAAAAAGAGCATCAAGGTACCATCACCATAAGTGCTCATTTTCTTATAAAAACTTTTTAGATCAAAAATCAACCTATAATAGGAATATGAAGTTTAAAAGTAAAACATATCAGAAAAGCCTGCTGTCCTAACAAATATTCAGATATCGACTAATAGGATCAATATTAACCTAGTAAAGTATACCATAAAATTACCAAATTTCAAAAAAAAAAAAAACTCAGAAAAATAAACTGTGGGATCAATTAAACAATGTCAAACAATAGTTAAGCACAGATAATAGTTACCTTCATGAAAAGAGGAGCACAATCAGAGCACTTGGGAGGCTTATGAGGGTATGGCTTTGGAGAAGGTGAAAATATGATAGACCCATCTCCTGATAATATATACATGTCCTCTGGTTCCATTCTTTCCTTTTGAACACCTACCAAAATACCAAGTCACAAGCTCATAATTAAGCTTTGCCATAAGAGAATACAAACAGTAACTCTTAAACAACATCTTCCAGTAATCAGAACAATGCAAAGGAATAAACAAACATGCAATTGAAGATGAATGAAAATATATAGAATGTAACAAAAGACAAATTCTACACATAGGAACTGTCTACTATAGTGAGTATTATTATCCATAATTTATGTAAAGAGGAAGTCAGAAACACAACCAGACTCATCATAAATAGGCCTGAGTAAAATCTACAACAAAAAATTGGAAAAAAAAATGCATCTCAGACTAATATAAGAACAAGTCATTTGGACTAGAAAAGCATATAGCAAGTAGCCAAAAAGCCATAAAAAAAATTTTTGAGCTAGATTTACCATAGCCCACATATCAAACATCCCAGAAAAAAAAATCATTCGTGATTGAATAACTAATACTCAAAAGCCAAAGTGTATAGAAAAAACAAATAAGTGAAAAACAGCAACAACTAAGATATCAAACACCCTAGATTATTGCAAACACACAGACGCACATTTGAATTTAAATGACATAAACCAGATGCAAAAAGAACCATCAAAAAGAACATCTTCAACAACCCAGATAGAAAACATTCCGGATTAATACATAAAGACTGACTTGAGCCTGAATATGAAATGCCCTTAAGCCAAAAGCCAAAAGAACCGCAAGAAGCAAATATTAAGCTAAAACAATAACAACCTATAACACCAAAAATCCCAAATTCTTCATAATAAAACATAATAAAACACAACTTTGAGCTTGAATAACAAAACCCAGAAACCGAAAACGTTTAAAAAAATCAGCTAAAATAACAACAACCCAAGATCAAAAACAGAACTTTGAGTTTGAATAATAAATATCCAGGAGCAAAAAACGAAGGAAAATCAATAATTAAGCTACAATAACAATGACCCAGATATCAAACACCCAAAATAAACAATAACAATAGATTAAAAAAAAACAGCTTCGAGCTTCAATATTAAACATTCAGAATCCAAAGAAATGATTTATTGAGAATTAGGTACCAGAAGGGGACATGAGGATGAGCTGCTGAGGCTTAGGAATACAACTATCATGGACCTTCATGGTGATGCTGCCACCTGTTCCTGAGACCCATCCAAGGTTATAGAACTGGCGGCAAAGCTCAGATATCAAAGACCTTGTCTCTTTCACAGCTTTGCTTTCTAGATAAGCTTGTGATACAGATACAGTCCCCATCTTTAAGCCCCCGTTCACTGCAATTGCTGTTGGCACAGCCATTGCAAAATCAAAGGCACTCTTATATATAGCTAGAAGAGTCAGGACTAAGGAGAATCTTTAAATAATAAAAAATGGGGGCTTTAAATTATGCCTTTAAAGAACAAAGCTTTGGCCTTTTCTCTATTATCTTCAATCTCTGTTTAGAGGTGGCTGTTGGTCGGACTACAGTCTACAATATTGTACTGGGCGTCTGGGCCTGGACTTTTTTTTTTTTATTTGTTTGAGGTTTAAATACCAATTATTGAAAAAAAATACTTTCACAATTAAGGCAGTAATTAATTGCGAATATAATGATTTTTTTAAAATAAAAAATTTAACAAATGAATTTTTAGAGTACTTTTTAATTAATACTTTTATTTTTAATCATAAGATATTTAATGTATCAAGAAAATAGTGTAATCAATTATTCTCAACCTAAAAACTGATTACAGACTTGAGTAATAAATTGTTTGCAAATACACAAATAAAAAATTTTCTAATACAACTAAATTTGTACTTCATTTACAAATAGGATTTTTGTTTCATATTAAATAAGTGTAAAGCATAAATTATAATATCACAATTTTTCTTTAACATGTTAAATATTAATATTTTTTTAATTTTTATAAAATTTAGATATAATTTTTATTAAAACTTTAATTCGTATTATTTTTATTTTTTATTATTTTCCTTCCATGTTTAAAATTACTAGGTAATGCCATTAAAAAATTAAATAATTTTCTCATTTTTATATAGAAATTAACAAATATTTTTAATAAATAAAAAATGATAACATTTAATTTTATATAAAATGATAATTAAAAAATTAAACAAAGCCCAAACAAATGGAAACCCAAACTCAATTTGTTCCTAAAACAGCATCCATAATCAATAATGGGCTCTAACCCTAAAACCCAAACCAACAAACATTTCTCGCCCTTCAATCAAAACCCCCCAAACAAATCAAAACCCTACTCGGCTACTCTTTCTTCCCTACATGAAACGGAAAAAACACTGATAATCCAATAAAGGGTAAAACCCAGAGGCTAAAACCTTTTTTGGAAGCCATGAAAAGAGCTGTGTTGAGAAGCATTTCACTCAGTACTCGCAATTTTCTTCACTCTTATACCAAAACCAAGCAAAACCCAGTTCACTCATTCACCCCACTCGCCGCTTCAACACGGTCTCGACTCAGGTTCTACTCGTCTGAATCGGATTCTCCCGATGAAAAGAAGCCTAACCCAGTTGCTGAATCTCCTTCGTTACCTCAAGCCCTTGTCAAGGATGTAGCTTTGGAGGTCGAGGATGTGAGTAATAAAGGTAGGCAATAGGTAAAAATAGAATTGGATTTCGGGTTTCCTTTTTGGTAATTTATTTGTCGCATGTTTGTTTGAATGATGAGAAAGAAATAGAAAATGAATGAAAAAGTTGTCTTAGTTTTCTTAGTTTTGTAAAAAGTTTTAAATTATGTGTCTGAAGACTTAATCTGTGCTTCTTTCCTGGAATCTTCTTTTTTCTTTGGTAATTATTTGTTTGGATTATGTGAAAAGCGAGTTATAGTTTGTTTTAACTTTGTTAGTTCTTTGGTGGCAGAGCTGAAATCGCAAATTGAGAAGTACTTCGAAGGAGATGAGGAGGCACTCCCCTCAATTCTTGAGGCCATTTTGCGGAGAAAGTTGGTTGGGAAGCACGAGGAAACGGATGATGAGTTGATGGACGAAATGCAGATGCAACCAATTGAGGAAGACGAAGAAGAAGCAGGGGATAAAGAATTTGAATCCGATTTTGAAGAGTTGTACTCGACCGACGAAGAGATTGATAATTTGTACAGTGCCAGGGATATAGTCGTGAAGAGAATGGTTAAGGATGAGTACTTTAACATGGATGATCGGAAGTGGGATGAGATGATCAAGGAGGCAGTTCAGCACGGATATCTTAAAGACACAAAGGAGTGTGAAGAGATTCTAGAGGACATGCTTAGCTGGGACAAGCTCCTCCCAGGTTTGTTCTGATCTTAAGATATCCTATTGTCTTGTAAATCTCTGCTAATTCTAGATTTTCATGTACAATACTGATAGATGTTAAGATTCTCAATCCATTTTCTTCTGAGATAATACATGGTAATATTTCTTTGTGTTGTGAATTGAGTAGGGCTTGTTAAAATTTCTCGTATTTTTATTACAACATTGAACCTAAAGACCAACTTCCTGGTCTTTGAGCAACCCACCTTCTAATCTATTTGGCTTTATGTAGCACTTTCTGAACTATTAGCCACCATTTGGTTTTGATGAAATTAAGTGTATATAGAAAACTTTTCAATGCTTGCTATGTTTGTGTATATAATGTTGATAAATGAGAAATGATGCTAAACTGCTTCAATTCTCGAAAGCTAATTGCTTGTGATTGCACATAAACATCACTAGCAAGGTTGTGGCAAAGATTAAAGAATTTGTTTTGTGATTAAATATAGCCTATTCAAGATCACGTAAATGTCACTCTGTTTGCCCCTTCTAGTTTAAATGTTGTATGCAATTGATTTGTGTGTATTTATCATGATTATGTATGGCAAAACTCTTACATATGATAGTTACGAAGACCAGATTTTGCCTGTTGAAATAACAGATGGATATTGTTTTAGTTTACCATGGTTGCTTTATGCCTATGTGATTTACTGTTGAAAACACAAAGCTCGTACAATTGAAAGAAGCACATTCATAGCACTGGGATAACATGTGACAATATTAATAGTGATCCTTCTATCTTTTTTACCTCCAGAGTGTAGGCTGGTTCATTTGAACTTTATGTATGCTCTTAATTAAGAACTGCATGGGGCTTGTACAATATGACAAGTTGTGAGACGTCGCTCAACCAGGACTAAATTAGGGAAAGAAAAAGTTGGGTGATCATTTGAAGTGACTTGGATCAGGGGATAGCTAGAGCAGTTGTTTCAGTTTAAGACCATCTTGATTCATTAGACTTTGGTTTGTTATAGTTCTTAATGTTATGTCGATGATAATTGAAAGTATTAAGAAGAAATTTTTGAATGAGAACAACTGAGGTATGGCATTATGTGAGTAGTAACTTAGTTTTAATGTTCTTTATCAATGGATGTTTGCCAGCTGTGATTTAATTCATGTTCGACTGATCAGATGACATGAAGAAAAAGGTGGAAGAAAGGTTTAATGAGCTAGGCGATATGTGTGAAAGAGGTGAGCTCGAAGTTGAAGAAGCTTATGAGCTATTCAAGGAATTTGAGGATCAGATGGTCATGGAATATGGAAAGATGATGGAAGCTGAGGGCCCACCAAAATTTGATGAGACTGCTGTGCCGGACATGAAAAAGAACTTGGATGATCCTCCTGGTGAAGGGCCAATTCTTAGGTGGCAAACCCGGGTAGTCTTTGCTCCTGGTGGCGATGCATGGCATCCCAAAAACCGAAAAGTAAAGATGTCTGTTACAGTGAAGGAGCTTGGGCTTTCAAGGCACCAATTTCGCCGGTTACGAGAGCTTGTTGGAAAGAGATACCATCCAGGCAAAGATGAACTTACCATTACTAGTGAGAGGTAAAGATACTGCCTTTTTCTTTCCATATGACTTGTTCCTCTTTACGTCTTTCTTTGTCTTTATATTGGCCTTAATAATCTTCTCAAACCCCAGCACTAACTCTGGTGTAATTGAAATGTGATGATTTGTTGCACCAAGTAAACCACAATAAATCGTCTTAAAAGCGATTTCATATAATGTTCCTTCATCATTAAGTAACAATTCTTTTTTCCATATTGCCTGTTCAGATAGGATTGATAGAATTATTTTATGTTTGTGGACTTGATTCTCTGCACTTCTCATTTCTTGGGGATTGTTAATATTTTTTATTCACTCTTCTGTCTTTCCAGGTTTGAGCACCGAGAAGAGAACAGAAAAGATTGCCTCAGAACTCTCTTTTCGCTCATTGAGGAAGCCGGTAAAGCTAACAAACTGGCAGATGAAGCTCGCACTTTATACGTTAAGAACAGACTTAGAGCCAATCCGGCATTCATGGAGAGATTACGTGCCAAGACTATGAGATTGCAGGAATCTAAAACCCTGACTGCATAAGAGTTTGATATGCAAATTTCAGGCAATTCTCCTACGCGGAGTCTCATTCTATGGATGCATAACTTTTTGCAATTGAAGCTTCTCAGGAGGTTGTTGTGAAGCTAATTTTTTTTGGCAGGAATCAGTGTATTTCTATTTACAAAGAAAAAAAAAAGGATCAGTGTGTCTTAATAATGTTGATTTCTTTGCTTTGGTGAACTGTGATTTTTTCTTTGATGTCCAAACTTTAATATTTGAAAATTAACTGCATACAAGTTATTTGAAATAAAAATTTTTAATCAAAATTATCATAAAAAGAAGAATTTAACTATAAAATTTGTGAATGAAAACAATCAAGGTAGTATGAAGTTTAAATTCAATTTGAAAATTCGAAACTTGAGGTTGAACTCATATTTAATAGAGTTTAGTTTTTAATGTTCAAGTTTGATTGAATAAAATACTTAAGCTGTTTAAGTTCTATATGATAGGTTTGAATTTGATTCAATAAGCTTGATATGTCAATTTTTTTCATATATTATGAAGTAAAATAATAAATTAATAATAAAATATTTAAAATTATATATTACAAAATTCTGTTAAACTTGTAAATTGTTTAAACTAAGTATTAAAATACTTGAATTTAATTTAACTTATTACTTGAATAATTTGAGTTCAGCTAAAAATGAATGAAATAAACTCAAATAATTATCAAATTGAATTCGAATAATTTACATGTAACTTAACTTAGGATATACAACATAAAATATGAAAAATAGAAAGCTTGATGAGCCATTAGCTTTGTTCACCGGGTGCAAGACGATTGGCTTGGAATTGCTAGGCCCCAGGCTTGTGCATTTACACGGTTTTCCCACGTTCATGTACCACAAGCAACAAGGTCAAGGTCTCCTTTCAAAAGTCACTCTTATTATACACGGAAAATTAATTAAATAAAAAGCACATTTGGTCCATTTGGATGTTACGGTAATCGATACTTGTTCCAAAGCTTTATTATTGAGTTTTGAACGTAATTAACCCGTCTGACGAGGAAAATTATGCAAGAGTTGAGTCAACTGGACCTCTCATTCCCTTCAGTATAGGACAATGGTGCAGAATGGAAAGAGAGAAGTTGGAGTAAGATGGTATTGAGTCAAAGAAATGAGGATTAACACAGTTGAGTCTTTTCTCGCTAAGCAAAGTTTGTTCAATAGGGTCAATGGAGATGTATAGGTGGAGTCTTTCTTTATTTATTGAGACTTGACTCAGCCTTCAGCAAACACCCATTCTTGAGTCATAGATGAGAAAAATCGTGGGCCAATTGGGCAGACTTGGTTTTGGAGATGTAACACTGAAAATGGGTGATAATGAAAGAGTAGAACTAATCCAATCGGATGGAATTTCCCAGAAAGTGATCATCTAGGTCAAGTAGAAGTGCTAAAGCTCCAGCCTTGGCCTAATGGATCATCTGTGATGGTGGCTCAAGGCTTAGAATTCCAGTCTTTAAATTTTTTATCTCTAAACAATTACTCCTCTCACAAATTCAAAACAAAGTAATATTCACATCTTCTTTTTGGAAAACATTTAGAAAGCGATGTACTAAATGATACGAATTCAAATGTGGTGAGATCAAAAAATATTTTGGATCTTTAAGTTTGATGGATTCATACAAATTCTAAATATTTTTTAATATTCAACAAATAAAATTTAACTCAATCAAAAAAACTACTCAAATTAAATTGGCAAAAATAATAAAAAAGCCATGAATTTTGTCATTTTCTTTAAATAAACTCTTATGCTTTTATTGCATTAGGATAAACCTTTAAACTTTAATTTGCATCTAAATAAACTCTTAAACTTTAATTTGAGTACTTAAATAAGCTTTTAACATTTTGTTTGTACTTAAATTAGTTATTAACATAAATCTATCTTTATAAGAGTGAACAATCATCATTTTTTTAATGGGTTTTAAAACCTAATTTCTTGCATAAAAAGACAGGTTATATATAATATTTAATTATATAACATGTTTAAAAATGATCAATTAATTTAGTTAAAATAATTCGTAATTTTAGATACCGACTTAATTGAATAAAAATCTACTTAAAAAATTGACTTAATCCAAAATTAGTTTAATTAGACTGAATTAACTGAATTTCAATCAATTAAGTTAATTAAAATAAATTTTTATTCACCCATAATTTTTTATTTGAAATCAAATCTTATTTGAATTCAAATCAAAGAATAAAATCTTAATTGGATACTATTAAAGGTTAAGGTTTTTTTTAAAATAAAATAATTCATGGGTTTTTTAAAAATATTTTTACCAATTAAATTTAATTTAATAAAAAACATTTATCGAATCTAATTGGATCCTTTGGTGCTAGAGGTTACACCTCCCGGACTTAAAAAGAGTCATCCTCATTTAAGTCCTTTTGGAAGTCTCTGTTTATCGGCCGACTTGCAACGTTCACGCATATATTAATTGAATGAAAACTTTAGCTTCCATGGCAATGGCAGCCTTAAAATTTAAAATGTGTATACAATCCTCCGAAACACAAACATCAAACATCTGTTCACTTTGCCGACACAATTTACCAATCACATCACCTAGCTCAAATCACATTCAAATACAAACAATCTTGAATATTTCGAAAAAGAAAAAAATACAGTTTCTTTCTTTGACTTGTCTTCGTTTAGCCTTTCTTTTGTTCATAAGAAGCCATTTGTTCCACACGAATTTCATCTAATAATTATTATTATGTTGCTTTTCTTTAAAAAAAAAATATGACGAAGCATGTGTACACAGTCTTAATTTAGATTCAAAATTTTTTTTAATTATTTGTTTAATTTATCCTAAAAAATATGTCTCAACATATTTTCTTCATTAATTAACTCTAAAAACTTAAATTAATGATATATGAGATCAAAAAACTATTATAAATACAAGTTTTTATCATGTTGAATATGATATTATATTACATGAACATATTGAATCAATTTCGTAGTAACAAAAATTTTGCTAAATCAATAAAAAAAATGATCCATTTAAGATATTTTAGTAAAAATAACTTCTAAAGAAAAAGTTATAAATTTGAAAAATGATAACCATGAATTAAAAATTGTAAGTCTGTAATTGTTGAATTATCATGTTGAAATAGAATTTTATGAGAAGGTTAATTTTACATAAAAAAATTTAATTGTTAAAATATCTCTTTAAAAAGGTTAAAAAATTATTAAGTATCCTAAATATTTGTCTCTTTTATTGCTAAAATTTCTGTAAAATATTACTTTTGTAACAGATTTTTTTTAATGAATAAAATTGCACACATTTATAATTTATTCATAAAAAATTCATAAATTAAAAAAAAAAGAAAAAGAAGACTTGCTCCATCTAAAGTTGTACGTGTCAAAATGAATTGTCACGTTATTGACGTGTGGGTTACGTGGAGAACTGAGTAAAATCTCAACCATTCATTCTGTCTATTGTCCCCACGTCTGTGGCATTTAATTAATTTCTCGATTTTTTAAATAATTTTGTCGATTACTTTTTTGTGCGTGTATGTTCAACTAATGGGTTACCATTTTGGATCAGCCACGTGGGAGAAACATCAGTTGACTAATCAATTTTCACTTTGACCCTCGGATTAGAATATTGAAATAGTGAAAAAGATATAAATATATTATCTGAGGCTTAAGAGAATAATAATAATAAAAATAATAATCGTGATTACTACGTGACAACTTTAGATGAATAAAAAAAGAAAAACCAAAGAGAAAAGATAAAGTTGAAATGGCCAACCTCTGTTTTCATCTAGCTTTTTTTTTTCGTGAGAAGAATAACAAAGTTTAAAATCCAAGTTTAAAACATTGAAAAATTATCCTATTTATTATCAGTAGAGTTTTTTAACTTTATAAATAAAATTAAAATGATGACATGTGTCTCATTTTATTTATTTTTATTTTTTTAATATTTTTAAAAGATACATGTCATCATTTTAATCTTACTTGTTGAGTTAAAAAATTTCACTGACAATGATTAAGATAATAATCTTAAAACATGTAAAAAAAAATCCAAGTTTAAAACAAAAAAGATAAGTAAATTTTTTTTCTCTCTTGTGACGCGACGTATTTTGAGATTTTATGTGGATTTATTCTTCAAAATACATATTTTTACGCCAATTTTTTATTTCTTTTTAATAAAAATAAACTAGATCCTAATAAAAAATATATGAACATTTTAATTAAAAACAAAAATAAATGTGAAAAAAAAAATATGAGTTTTTAATTAAAGTCTAAGTTATGATTATCGATAACCCTTTGAGCATTATCGATAATCATAACTTAGTCTATAAAGGAGAGCTTGATTTTAGGGTTTTGTAAATCAAATTTGATATTGCATCGATTTAGTTCTACTTGATTATTTCATTACCAAATCAATTCTTAAGAAAATCTTAATTGAAAAGCTAAAATTTCAGACAATAAATGAACATGCAATAGCAGTTACTATTACCGCTATATATCATCAATCAAGGGATTTAACTTTTTATTTTATTTTTTATTTTTTATTTGTGCAAAGTTGAAGACAGTGATGCGACTGCACAACAACAATGATAATGTCATGAAAATGATTTTTTTTTTCTCTGTACTAAAAATGTCTTTGAAAATCAGGTATGAACAGCAGATACAATGTGAAAAATGGGAAAATGGCTATTGGAATTTTGTTGGGTTGTTTTGCTTCCATGGTTAAGGATAAATGTTAAGTCATTAGGCAAAATGTAACATATGAACCAAAGTGCCAAATCAAGTTAATAGGATAATATTTTCCTGATTGAATAAATGGTGATAGGATATTTTTCTTATATTATATTGCTTGTTTGGTCCATTATTTTATTTTTAATGTAAAAAATAATTATAATCATAATTAAATATTGCATATCATATAAAAAAATCAATAAATTATATCAAATATTTTTATTGGTCGTTATATCAAATATATCAAATATATAAATCAATTAAAAAATAACATGCATATATATACTTAGAACATTGAAAACAAGTACATCTACTCTCAATTACTTTCTGTGAATTTTTTTAGGATTTATATATGATGCACTGACAGTGTATAATTTTTATACATTATCAATGCACTAGAAGTTAACACATCATTAATAGGTCTTTATATGTAAATATAAATAATTTTTTTTAATTTACCTATAAAGGTTTATTGATGAGATGTCAACCTCTGATGCATTGACAGTGTATAAAAACTATACACTATCAGTACATCATATACAAATTTATTTTTTTAAAATAAAATTTTATTTATCATTTACAAATATATATATATGAATGATAAAGATGAATGTTACGTATTAAATCCTGAGATGCATTTTCTTTAGCTCTTGAAAAATATTATATTGATTGGAATAAATGAGTCAATCATCCTAAAATTAATATCCATTTTAGTAAAATAAAATTAAAGTCGAGATTCAACAGAGAAAAAGACTCACACTAAAATTTTTCACGTGGAGAGACGAAAAAGGACTTTGTAAGTATTGAAGTGCTTTCTGCTTTTTTCAGTAAGACAAATTACATTGAACCAAATATTCGAATGCATATGTTATTATAAGTTATTATTGTTTTAAATAAATAATATATTTTATTGGCTAAATAAAGAAAAATATTATGCTATTTCACAGAAAAATTTTTACTTTTTTTTGTTCTTTATAAATATGCCATTGCCAACGCAGCAAAACTTGTGGTTTTTATTCTTTAAGTTTAAACCCAAAGCTTGAAAAGATAAGCACACCTATTTCACTTTCTTGAACGTTCCACACAATCTCAGCTAAGTCAGCCAAATGTCAAATTTTGGATCGTTGTGTACTACACTCCATTATTGAACCCAACAAATTGCTCTGTTCTTTTAATGCAAATTCAATAATTTATTTTATTTTACTTTATTTTTTTGGCTTTTCTTTAATTAAAACAATCTTGAAAAGCAAAATTTACGGATAATCTGCATTTGTAATATCAAATTTTTTATATAAATTTTATTTTGATCCTTCATTTTTAAATTATTTCATGATAGTTTTAATTTTTTTTAAAAAGTGTCAATATAATCTTAACATCAATTTTTGAATAAAAATAAGAGAAAATTACAAGGTAATAAATTCAAAATTATTACTCATTTCCATTATACCAAAATTTATTTATTAGAAAATAACTTTTTTAAAATTTTTTTAAAAAATGAAAGTATATTTTCACTTATAATTTTAAAGATTTATCTTAAAATTAAGGAAGAAATGTACTTTATTTTTCTTCTTAATAATTTTAAATTTTTTTCTTTCTTATAAATATATTTTTGTATGATAATAAAGATTAACAGATTTGGATCCATTCTTTGATTTTTTTTTATTCTCTTTATTTTTATTTTATTAAATTTTGTTTTTCAAATATTTACAAATATTGATAAAAATGAATAATTAAATCTTATTAAAAATAAATCTATTTTTTCAAAATAATAAAATATACTTAAACAATTTTGATTTTCAAGTTATCGATATTTATTTTTTTCCAAAAAAAGTAAAAAGCTTGTTTACAATAAAAAACTTAATTAATAATATTTATATTTAGCTTAGATCTGTTTAAAGGGTTGGGCTGCTCGTCCAAGCTTAAAGGCCAACCTAATTTTTGAGTAGGTTTAGATAAAAATATTAAGTTCGTTAAATAGGCTTGGACTTAAAAATAGGGACCCGATAAAAAAGGGTTAAATTTGAGTTCATTCTTTAATGTCCAAGCTTAGCTCAACTATTCCTAATAATTATAATTTTTTACTATTTTTTATACTAATACATTTTTAATGATTTTTTATTTTTTGTATAATTTAATTTGAGTTTGTATTTTTTTTAGACTTTAATTTAAATTTTTGTGTTTCTTGTATTTTTTTGTAACAATTTATTTAAACCTATTGTGTTATTCTTATACTTGTTAACTATTATATGTTTTAATATCTTATATTTTATTATATATTTGTTAAGGAAAGATTGATTGTATTTCAACTGGTTGAGTTATACATTATGTAAAAAATCGGTTTTGACAAAAAGTTAGGTTTGAAAAATAGGATAGGGTTAGGCTCACGGTTAATCCCTTGATACCTTAGCTAAATTCGGCCCGAATTCAACACGACCTAGTCTATGAACATCTCTAATCTAGCTATAGTCTTAAACATAAATTGAGAGAAATTGAGCTCATTTGATAAGTAATTTTTAATAAATTATTTTCTTAAGAGATTATAGTTGTAAATAAGTTATTTGTGTTAAGTTGACATAAATTTTAAAAAAATTTAAATTATATTAGTAATAATTTACAGACAGCACTTTTTAAATAATATTTACTTCTATTTTGTTAAGTGTTAAAAAATTTATTTGAGCGTGTTTCAATTTTTTTTGGTTAAAAAAATTTTATCTTTAGTTTTAATAAGAATTAATTTATATTTTTCTATCAAAATTTATAAATATAGGTTTTTATTATTCAGGAAACTAAGGCGTTATTTTTTCTCTTAGGTTTAATAGAATTTTTTAAAATCAAGGACAAAAATTTTAAAAGTTTTACATTCTTTTTAATAAATATATTTTAATATGATAGAAAAGAATAATAATTCTAAAGCCATTATCTTAATTTGTAATTTTTTCTTTATTTTTAAATAAAAAAATATAATAAGATTGTATTGACACTATTTTAAAAAAGTTTGAGACTATTATGAAACAATTTAAAGGTTAGAGATCAAAATGAAACCTGGCTTGGGACCACATATGCATTTTATTCCAAAATTTACTAATAGTTTTTACTCTAACAGGTATTTTTAATAATTTAAAAGCTGAAATGAGAAAAAAAATTAATTTATTTTATACTGCAGCTAAAGAATTAAAACCTTTAATTAGAAAAAAGTGGTTTTAACCCCAAATTTTTTTTTTATATATACAAAAGGGATATCAGTCTAAAAAAATTATATGATTTGAATTTTTAATTTATTTAAATTCACTTTAAATAATTACTGTATGAAGTGACTTTGTAAACTTTTGCACGTTTTTGATTTTAACTTTTTCACGTTTTTCCATCGTGACAAGGAATGTTTTTCTTAAATTTTATGGGATGTGATAAATTATCCAAATCTAAATATAAAAAAAAAAAATTTAATGATATTGAATGGTATAAATTTAAAAAGTAAAACTTTAATATCTCCTCTAAACTCTAATCGTATGAAACTCAAGTCTTAATAATAAAATTAATAAAAAAAATTACATTAATTACTTACATCATGAAAATGAAATGAAAGAGAGTTATTTTTAATTATATAATTTAATATTATATGAATAAAAAAATAATTTCTTAAAAACAATGAGCTGATTTATTTATTGATTGATTTGAGCTGTTTTATTATTTTTATAATTAAAGATGGAAATTGATATTATTTGTGATCAAGTTCATATTTTGCAATATAACACAAATCATTTTTAATTATTCGATTAATAGATTGTTGGATAATTTTAGTTGATAAAAATAAAAAAAAAGAAATTAATTTGAAATTGAGGGTCAATAAACCAAAATTAGGTCATAAAAGATTTGTAATTATGTCAATTTAATGGCTTTAAAAAATTAAAATAAAAATGATCTTTCATTTAACATAATCTTTTTTATGCATGAAGTCATGAACTAGAGATAGATGAGGCAGTCAATGGCATAATTGAGGTTGCCGGGCTATAAATGCATATATTTTTTAATTTAGGGGTCGTTTGGTATCGTTTTTGTTTCCTGTTTTCTGTTTTTGTTTTCAATTTTTTTAGAAATAGAAACAGAAAACATGTTTTCGTTTTCTAAAAACGAAAACGAAAACGAAAACGAAGACAAAAATTTCAAAAATTGTTAGAAACAAGTAATTCTTGTTTCCATTATTTTCAGAAACATGTTTTCATTTATGTTACTGTTCATAAGTAAGTGAACAGAGTTTATATATTAATATAATATTAATATTTTTATAATAAAAATATAAATAAAATTAATTAATTTTTTAAATAAAATAATATTAAATTTTAATATAAAATATTCATTAATTAATAATTTAAAATTAATATATTTATTTTAATATAGAAAAATTGAAAACGTAAAAAGCAGTTAAATATAAATTACATTGAAATATAATATTATAATATTATTTAATTTAAATTTTTATAATAATTTATTGAATATTTTATATATTTTAAATAATATCATTTATTATAATTTTGATATGTTAATAATTAATATTATTATCTAATATAATTAATTTTTATTTTACTAAACAATATTATTATTTAATATTATATTCTATCTTAAATTTAAAATATATCACTACTACTATTAAATAATTTAATATTATTAAATAAGTAAATACTTAAGGTTAAATAATATTATTTATATTAAATATAATACATTTTAATAACTATATAATTTAGTATAAATTAATTACTTAAATATTTTATTTAATAATGCAATATTATTATTACAATTAAATAAAAAATTATTATTAAATATAATTTATGATTATTACAATTAAATTAAATAATATTATTTTATTTAATATTATATTTAATTATAATATTATTGAAATTATATTAAATTTTTATATGATTAAATGAAAATATTTAATATTAGTATTAAATAATATAAAATAATATTATTTAATATTATCTACATATTATTATTTAATAAATATATTTTTTATTTAATTTTTAATATTTTACTTTGTGAATTGAATTATTATATCTGAATCAGTTTAAATATTTGTTTTCAAAACGTAATAGTATTAAATAAACATGTTTTCTATTTTCGGAAATTGAAAACAAAACAAAACAAAAACAGAATTTTCAAAAACATAAAATATAAAACAGAAAACAGGAAACGATACCAAATAACCCAGTGTTCACCAAATTTTTTTTTTTATTTAGTGCTTAAAATCCTACAGATTGGAGGCGCACTTTTAATAAAATCACCTTACAAATTTAGTGTTAATGTCAATTAAATGACTGCTATAAATCTATTAAATTTTGGAGGGCCACGAGTACTTCATATTAAGAATGCAAATCAATAATTCTTCGCATCAGAATGCAAAAAAATAATTTTTTTAAGATAAACTAATATAATATTTGTGAAAATTTTACATTAAATGTATTATTTTTATGAGATTATATATATGATACATTAACAGTGTATAACTTTTATATATTGTTAGTTAATTATATGAGAACACTTCATTAATAAGTAATGTCTAAAAGTGTACATACCCTTAAAAATAAATGTAAAAATTTAATTAATAATTATTTAAAAAAAATTCTATTAATACATCATAAATAAATTTTATTTTCATTAAGTTTAATAAAAAATGTATTAATTATAAATTTATTTCTTTAAATATTATCTTAAAAAAATGGTGAAATGAAAGATGTAGAAGTTTATATTTATTAGATAATTAACTATTTAGTCCTTGCCAAATTTGGTTGTCAGAATATCAAAAAATAAAAGTCCAACCCTATTAATTAGTTGAAAATTCTGTTCTTCTCTTCTTCAAGAAAGAAATGATTGAATATGAAATATAATTATGACTTGGATTACCATTTGAGACCGTAAACATACTTTTCACAATTCTTTTTTATTTGAAGAAAGAGAAATTTAGTGAATTAAACGTTATAATATTAAATATCATGATTATTTTTTTAAAATTGTAAATTATGAAATGTTAAAAAGTAAAATCATAAAACTTTTGAGAACAAACAAAAATAGTTAAAGGGAGAAGCAAAATTAGAACATAAAGGTAAATTTTAAAGAGTTTAATCTCAAATATGTTCTTCAGACATCATAACATTAATAGAAAAAAAAAAAAGAAAGAAAAACAAAGTAACCCATCTGAAATATGGAATAATAATAGCCAAACTTATTAAAAAAAAATCAAGTACAAAAATTCACATATCAAATCATTAATTTTTAAACCTCCACTAAATTATTCAGTATTTCTAAAATCCACCAGCAAAGCTACTAAATACTGTACTCAACAGGATACTAGCAGCCAACATCATCATACTTGAATAAGAAACAGCGGCAGATGACTTGCCAGGCGCCGGAGCTCCTGTTTGCCTTCCAGATGGTGGCGGAGAACCTGCTGGTGGTGCAGAACTTGTTGGTGGTTGAGAACCAGGCGTAGAAGGAGATGTAGCCGTTGGTGGAGCCGGTGGGCTTGAAGCTGTGGTTGGTGTTGGTGCCTCAACAGGGGCGTAGGAAGGAGATGGAGTTGAAGCTTGGGGTGATATGGAAAATGGAGACGGTGAAATGTAAGGGGATAAAGATGGTGTTGGAGAATTGGGAGACAAGGCCGGTGATGGAGTTGAAGCTTGGGGTGATAACGAAAATGGAGACGGTGAAATTTGAGGGGCTGAAGCTGGTGGTAGAGAACCGGGAGACAAAGCTGGTGGTGGAGATGCTGATTTAGGAGGATATGCTATGGGGCCAGGAGCCATTGGAGGATATACTTGAGGAGGATATGCTATGGGGCCAGGAGCCATTGGAGGATATACTTGAGGAGGATATGCTATGGGGCCAGGAGCCATTGGAGGATATACTTGAGGAGGATTTGCTACAGGGCCATGAGGAGAAGGAGAGATGGCTGGCCCTGAAGGCGGTGCTGGAGGTGGATACGGCGATTTCGCCGGAGGCTTGGCTACTGGAGAAGGCGGCTTGGGCGGATGAGCGGACGGAGTACTTCCATTTCTCACAGCCATAACAACAGTGATCAGCTTCTGCCCCTTTTGGCAATGGCCCTCTTTGCCACTGATGAAAAAGAAGGGACCGGAGCGAGGAAACTGAAACTCAGAACTCCCGCCGGTCATCTTCTTCACAGGGTTCTTTCTGTTGCACTTGTAGTAATCATCTTTGTGCACCAACAAAACCGAGTCTGATCCATTCTTATATTTGAAAACTGCCCAAACCAGAGACACAAAACTGATTATGAAAAACTAGAAGGCCAAAATGAACCAAAGCAATCAGAAAACTTGAAGACTTACTCAGAGTGTCATTGACTTGGAACCTTTGTCTACCAGCCCAGTCATTGTACTTCTCTTTGGGCTCCAAAACCCAGCCATCTTTGCCTCCAACGTCGAATCTTCTGTTGGCATGAGAGAAAGAAAGAAGACAAGCAAAGAAAACCAAGAAAAGGCAGAGAAATTTCTGAGATTTCATGCTGAGAGATTATATGTTAAGAAGCTTAGAGTAAAAGCACAGACAAATATGATCGTGTTATGAATATATATAAGACAGGCAACGAAGCTTCAAGGGAGGCTTACAAACCCCAAAATTCTTGGGGTTTTGATTTAGGAGAAAAAAGATAGAAAACCGAAGCGAACTTGCCAAGTAAAGGGAGAGTATTTTTGGAAGGAAATTCTGGTAATTATTTTCCTGAATCTGTTTAAATCCCGGCCTTTACTATTGTCCAAATACGTGGCAAAACCGTCGGAAATCAACGGGAAATTTGGTATTTAATACGCAAAGGAAAAAGTTGGTATGATTTTGAAGCTACGAAATTAAGGGGTTGGGTTTCAATTTAATTACGTTTTTATCATTCAACATCAATTTATTAGCTTTACCGACGGCAGACAGCTCATTTTGAGTCCAACTCTCAGGTTTAGCCTAAGAAGGCAAGAGTTCTCTCCTTGTCCAAAAGGAAAAAAAAAAATGGTAACAGTTACTTAGGTCATAAGCTTTGCTTGGTGCAGTAAAAAAAAAAAGTAAAAAAAGAAAATTAATTAATGAAATAGTTTATCATTTGCCTTGATAGCTAGACGCTTGTGTCTTCTTTATGGTCTTGGGTACAAAGGCTTCTAAAAAAAAGTAAGAAAGTTGTTATGAAACATAATTATTTGATTAATTAATTTTTTTTCATCAATTTCTTTTTTCATCCTATCAAAGAAAGTCAATGTTGAATATGAAATCTTCTGAATTGAGGATTATCCCATTTTGTTTGCCTTTAGAAAAAGAAAAATAAAGCTAATGAAAAGGCTGTAATTCTTGATAGGATTAAACGTCAAAAAATCTCATACTTGTTAAATTATCATCGATTTTCATTTAAAAATATTATTTTAACAAATTATATGATCTGTTTCTGAAAAAAAAAGAACCAGCATGTCTCGGACACTTGGTCTAATATTTGTTGGCGACTCAACATTCCTGCTATTGGATCTAAGAACGAGTTGGGCCGACATTGCTATTCACGGGGTTGTGGACATGTACATTTGATAACCTTAACAATTTTGGACATAAGATAAAAATAATGAGTAAAAAATTTGAAGTTAATATAAATAAAAATTTGATAAAAATTATATATGAATATAACAAAAATTAAAAAAATTGTGTTTAGCCTGTTAATATGAATTTTGACACAATTTTTACTTTTACACAACAAAAATGCGATTTCGTATGACATAAACAGGAATTATATAAAATGAATGAATTGACAAATCTAGTTGACATGCCATGGATTTGCATTCGTCCTCGGATTGAGACTTCACGGAGGAGATGATTTAATTTCAAACGACAATATAGTTTTGCTGGAATGGCTTAAGTACTTATAAAACCAATCTTGTAGAGGTTTTTTTTTAATCAAAAGAGAGGATTATTTTATCGATTGAAAGCAAAACTACAGTAAACAACAGATTTAACAAGTCTACAAGTTCCACTATTACATTGATTATGAAACAAAAGTGGTGAGAGAAAATTTGGGATCTGAGTGAATATCTCACTCCTATTTTGTGCTGCTCTCACAGCAAGATGATCTGTTGACTGGTTTGCTTCCCTGCATACAAAAGTAATATTGAGGTGATGGAATCCTGTTGCGAGCTTATGGCAATCACGGATGATAAGATCCAAAACTAGAGCGAATCTACTGGTCCTTGATAAAAAGTTGTTCTGAGCTGAGTGAATCAGCTTCAACAAGTAAGTTATGTATCCCCATATGTGATGCAAACTGGATACTAGTGTGAATGCCTAGGAGTTCTGCAATACAATTATCAGCAATTCCAATGTATCCAGAGAACCCATGGAAGAATCTGGATGTAGAATATCTGATGAGACCATCGCAACCTGCCGGACCAGGATTTCCCATTCTGAATCCATCGATGTTAAGTTTATAAAAAGAAAAGGTGGGTGGATACCAAAGTATAACTTCTTTTCTATTTTATACTTTTTTTCAATCTACTTTGCATTTTTACTTGTCACTTGGATTGTCCAAGACTTGCCAACCATCTCCTCAAAAGCAAGAACAACAAAATAATTGAGGTTTTATGTTACTAAAACATGGTGACGAACACCAAATGAAATACACACACACATGATTTTAAATTTCTTTCTTCGAATAAAGTTAAACCCGAGGATCACTGATTTAAGCTTTCTGTAATTCTGGTAAAAACCTAGAAGCACGATGGTCAGAGTTTCCTATACTAGCTTGAATGAATTTCATTGATGTATCAGGCCCGCTGGTTATCACAATTGAATTTTCCCATGGATCTACCCTGCGCAAATTGAGAGGGGATAGAAGAAAAACTTTCATTTTAATTAGTTTGATGAGGTAATAAATAATAGACCTTTTAAAACCCACCCCTGCAAAGTGGATCTGCAATTGTAAGTGTCAATCCCAGAATGCTTCCTTCAACCTCGATTAGTTTTCGCTGAAAAGACCTTGTCTCAGTGATAATTGATTTTAGAAAAGAGATGTTTACATTGGACATTGGAGGTGAATTTCAAAGCTTGTAGTCAACAAAACCAGATATTGAAATGTTTTCTCTTTTGACTAGAATGGCAAAGTACTTGTAGAACAAATAAAAGCTAATTCTTCTAGCCAAATTTTATTGGGATTCTGATGCGGGCCTAAAGATGAAGGAAGGGGAGAAAAGAAGGCAAAATTTTCTTATAACACTTCTCGTCATTCAGCCACTGGTTATACCCCATTTGAGGTGATTTATGGGTGTGCACCACTTCAGATCATTCCCTTTTTAGCTGGAACAACTGTGATAGATGCAGTAGAATCGAATTTGAAAACCAGAGATAGAATCTAGCAGTAGCTTAAGGTGAATTTACAACGCACTCGTAACCGGATGAAACAAATGGCAGATAAACATCGAAGAGAATTGGAGTTTCAAGCGGGAGATTTAGTTTTGGTTCGCCTTCAACCATATCGCCAAACTTCTCTCGCTCAACAACCTTACTCTAAATTGAACAAGAGATTTTATGGCCCTTTTACTGTGGAAGCTCGTGTGGGGCCAATAGCTTACAGATTGAACTTGCCTGCCATAGCTAGAATTCATGCGGTATTCCAAGTGTCTCTGTTGAAACCATAAGTTGCATCCTGCGACCCTTCCAACAAAGTTTGTGGACAGCCATCCTATAGTTTAGCCCTTGGCAATTCTGCAGTAGAGGGTGTTGTCGATGGGTCATTCAAACCAATTACAGCTTTTAGTTCAATGGGAAGGTTTACAGCCAGAAGACACCACATGGATTCCCTATTTGAAGTTTTTGCAAAGCTTATCCTGAGTTTGACCTTGAGAGCAAGGTTAGTTTTGAAGAGGTGGGGAATGATACAAGCCTGAAGATGAAGGGGAGAAAAGGAGGTTAAATCGAGCAAGGAAGATACTAGTGTGGTAAAATGACTTTGTAACGGTGCCTACAAGAAGGAAGTGCAGAGCCTCAACGTCTGCAGCGCCAACCACGAGTGCAATGCCAGCTTTAAGAGGAAATTAGTTATAGTTACTTTTCTTTTAAATGATTGCATATTATGTACACGTGAGGAATATTGTGTTTTGTGATTGTTAGTTGTGAGCAGAGTGCTAGGTGGCCATTCATGAGTAGTGCATACTGTTTTGAAGATTATATATATACTACAAAAGGAAATGAAAAAAGGTGAGCAGAAAAAAATTTCAGAACATCTATTCTCTTTTTCCCTTTATTTTTGGAGTGTGAGCCAGCTCCAAGTGTCTCAATTTTCCTTATTCTAGCATTTTGGTGCTTTCGTTGAGAGTTGTTAACCATGGCAAAGGGTTCAAGAGCGGTCACCAGAGTAATTGAAGATTGTTTACAATGATTGTCAGCTCATGAAGAGCAGTTGACGGCATTTGGAGCAATGTTGAAAGAGATCAATTTAAAACTTACTCGCTTGGAGGGATGAATGGAACTGGGGCGACGGAATAAGGCATCGATCATTGTAAAGGGTACCGAAAGTACGGAGGAGACTATAAAACTAACACAGGAAACTAAACGTGTAAACGATACTATGTTACGGGCTATCAAGTTGGTGATGCCGAGGTTTGACGGATCAGATCCACTGGGGTGGATTTTCAAGGCAGAATAATATTTCAATTTTCATGAAGCTTTTGAGGATCAGAGAATTACTATCTCATCATTTTACATGGGTGGAAGGGCCTTGGCATGGTTTCAGTGGATGTAGAAGAATAACCAGCTTCACTCTTAGATTGAGTTTTTGGAGGCATTGAAGGCATGGTTCGGGCCATCGGAGTATTAAGACTTAGTTGGTGAGCTTACTAAACTTGTTCAAACCTCTACTGTCGATGCTTATTTAGATAAATTTGAAGCTCTGTCTAATAAAGTGTTAGGCGTTCTTGATTCTTTTCTTCAAAGTTGTTTTGAATCCAGGTTGAAATCTGAGGTTAGGAAGGAGATCCGTGCTTTCCAACCTAAATCCTTAATGTAGGTAGCCAGTCGTGCTAAATTGATAGAAGATAAATTGACTGATAATATGGGCTACTGATCGATGGATCGTGGGAGAGGTAAGATGCAACAAGGGTTACTTCCAATGCCACCATTGAATGCTAACAACAATAAGTGATCTATTCCAGTGAAGCGTTTAACGATGGATGAAATGTTGGAGAGGAGAGAAAAGGGCTTGTGTTTTAATTGCGACAAGAAGCTTCACAAAGGCCATGTTTGTAAGAGGAGACTGTTTGTCATTTTACCAGTTGTTGAGGAAGATCCAGTGGATGAAGGTAGCTGTAACATGTTGGTAACTAAGGCTTCAATGGAAGAGGTTGAGTTGACAGATGATATAGTGCCAGAGATAAGCTGCCATGCACTGGCTGGGCAGCACTCACCTCGGACATTATGCGTGCAAGGGCGTATTCGTAGTCAAAGAATACAAGTGTTGATTGATGGGAGGTCTACTCATAATTTTATCCAAGAGCGACTAGTTCAGCATCTTAATTTGCAAGTACTACCTTCTAAATACTTTAAGGTGATGGTGGGTAATGGAGAGGCCCTTCTTGTTCGGGTAGGTGTCCACAGTTGCCTATTACTATGCAGGGTTATAAATTTCAAATTGATTGCTATGTTTTGCCCATTCAAGGAGCCGACGTTGTATTGGGAGTGCAATGGTTGGAGTTACTAGGTCCGATTGTCACTAACTACAAGGAACTCACCATGAGATTTCACTGGCAAGGGCAGGAGGTTACTCTAGCAGGGGAACAAGGAGCTTTAGTAGGATAGGTACAATTTGCTCAATTTGCAGACTCAATGATGCAGATTCTATTGGCTCTTGTTACCAACTAATTACCTTGGAAGTTGATGATCCTGCTGCGACACATAGGGACACCGTAATAGATCTCAACATTCAGAAAATTCTTGATGCATATGAAGATGTTTTCCAAGAGCCCACATCTCTGCCACCACCACAGATGGTGGATCATCAAATCCATCTTGTACCAAATGCTAAGCCAGTCAATGTACAGCCCTACCGCTATCCTCATTATCAGAAGGCTAAAATCGAGAAACTTGTGCACGAAATGTTAGCTACAAGGGTGATTAGGACTAGCTGAAGTGCCTTATCTTCTCCAGTCTTCCTAGTTAAAAAGAAAGGTGGGTCATGGCGATTCTTTGTTGATTATAGGGCCTTGAACAAGTTAACCATTCTGAATCAATTTCCCATTCCAACCGTGGATGAGCTGCTGGATGAATTGCATGGCGGGGTGGTGTTTTCGAAGATGAATTTACATGCGGGCAACCACCAAATTTGCATGGCTGAGGAGGATGTGCATAAAATTGTGTTAAGAACGCATGAAAGGCACTACAAATTCCTTGTAATGCCTTTTGGATTATCCAACACACCTTCTACATTTCAGGAGATGATGAATAATATTTTGAAGCCTTATCTACGCAAATTTGCCTTGGTGTTCTTTGATGACATCCTGATATACAGCCGATCGAGGGAGGAACATATGTCACATCTTTGGTTGGTTTTGGATTGTTTAAGAGCATATCGTTTGGTGGCTAAGAGAAGTAAGTGTGCACTTAGACAGGAGCAAATTGATTATCTGGGGCATATAGTGAACAGACAGGGAGCATCTCCGAATCCAAATAAGGTCAGAGCGGTGATAGATTGGCCCACTCCTACAACAGTGAAGTAGTTGAGAGGGTCCTTGGGGATTTCGACGTATTATAGTCGGTTTTGTGATAACAGTAAATTTTCGAATTTTGATAATAATTATTCAAAAATTTAACTTAAATGCAAGAGATAAATTAAAGTAAATAAATGAATTTATTTACAAAAAAGAGAATAACGTGGAAATTCCCAAAAATAGATGAAGTGATAAATTTGAGGAATTTAATTTGGATAAATGGAAATCTAAATTAAATAAGAAATGAAAAAGGAGAAAATAATTGGATATTAAGAAATCCAAATTAAATGAAATAAAATGCGTATATTTTATATTTATATAATTAGATTATATAAATATATTTTGATATGAATGTATATATGAAATATATTATATATTATAAAATGATATATATAATATTTTATATTAAATAAATACATATGTATATTTTTATATACAATTATGTATATAAATAAATATATATGGAATATATATATTAATTTTAATTTTAAGTGTGAATATATATATATATATATTGTTAAAATAATATATTATTAATAATATAATTATATATATAATTATATATATAATTATAAATATAATTTATATATAATAAAAAAAGAAGAAGACAGAAACGGGGTCAGGATATAACCCGACCCCTGTTATTTTTTTGTTACATAAAACAGAGGAGAACCGACTTTGTCGACGGCCACCGGAAGGAGAAAGAGGCGAGGCCGTCACCGGTGAGGAAAGAAAGAGGGGAAGTCGACCGGCGACGGAAGGAAAAAAAAAGGAAAAGGAGAAGAGAAACGAACGGAAACCGAAGAGGAAAGGAGAGGAGAAAAGGGAAAGAGAGATCGGCGGTGCCGGTTGATTCGAGCACCACCACCGCCACTCCTGCCACCGACGAAGGTCGACTAAGGTGAAGGGATGACCAACGGTGAAGTAAACGATGGAATAGAGGGAGAAAAAGAGAAGAGGGAGGCCGAAACCCAAGCCTCCAGATCCGGTGTCGTCGCCGGTGATGGGGAGAAACGGAGACCAGATCCGGCATTCCCACAACTCCGGCAAGCTGTGGGACCGACCAGAAGGAGGATCGACAGTGGCCGAATCGGTGGAGGAAGGCCGAATCGGTCTGAACTGGTCCGAACCGGTTCAGACAAGAAAAAGGGAAAAGAAAAAGAAAAGAAAAGAAAAAGAAAGAAAAAGAAAAAGGAACAGAAAAGAAAAAGAGAGAAAAGGAAATTTTCGAAATTCGGAGAATTCGAAAATCCGAAAAATCCCGGACATCCGGTAAGGATTTCGAAAATTATTTCCGAGTATTTAATTTAAATAAATTCTTGGAAAATTCTAATTTTTAGAATTTGAATTCTAGAAAATTATTCTCGACGAACGAGATGATGAAATCGGAAAAGATGGAGTACGGGCGCAACCGATAATGCGGAAGTTGCCAACCCGGGATAGGTAAAGGATGCATGTGCAGCAGTGTAAGGATATTCAGTCTGCATGCTTTTAAATTATAAATTATTTTATGGAAATGTTGCGATGATTCATCGACTGAAAAATTGTGATGATGTACTGGCTGGAATTATAAACTGTATTTTCCGTGCAGGAGGCTAGTCAATCAGCAGTCGTTATGCTGCCGAAAATTTTTAGAAAATTACGTAAAATCATATATTAAATGATTTTATTTTCGAAAATCGATATTCAATCATGAAAAGCGAGAAAATTATTATTTTTCATAAAACATGAATATAATGAGATGGAATTTTAAAATATTCATGTTTTCGAGATTAGTGATAATGAAATCACCGAAAATTCTCCTGATATGTAAATTACAAGTGATACGATATGAAAAATGAAAAGACATAAAGTGAATATTTTATAAATATTTTCTTAAATATTCACTAAATGATTTATATAACCTTATGGTTTTAATTATGAAGTTAAGTATTTTTATAAATTCCCTGTAGGTTATTTTATGATGAAAAAAATATAGGATTGAGACTAGTGGCCCCTTTATCATGCCGATACGTGATATATGACACATAAAATGAAAATGTTTTATATGATATATGATTAAATTGGCATGAAAATTATTTTGTTACATGATTAATTTACATGAAGTGATTTATGTGCATTGATTTACAGGAAATGAATTTCAGGAAAGGAATTACATGAAATGATTTAATTGAAAATGATTTCTATTGTTAATCGCTATTTGAAATTGATTTTGTAACATCCTGTTACCACATTTTGCACGTATTTCTATACAACTTTACTGGTTGGGCTGTCTGCGATGCTATTAACATTCAACAGTAACTGTGATAAATGATAAACATTTATCTATTAATTATGGAATATGGAATTTCTTTTCCATTATTCCTTACATCTGACATCCCCTATTTACCTTTATTTCACTAAGGTAGTACTGTATACATATGTTTGATATGTAAAAGAGAAAAGACTGTACCTGTCACATTTAACGTGCCATGCCTCAGTGCTTTAAGCATAGCTATACCCACCTGAGAGCTAATTCTCTCAACTTTGTGTACTTCTTATCTGTGGAGTTAAAACAAAGGGGTGAGCGATTCATACGCTCAGTAAAGGAAACATATGCTGCTTTAAATAAAGTAAAACTATATATCACAACGCATTTATTCTTTTCTTAACAATAACCCAGTAGAAAAGACAGTGGATATATAGTAAACAACTCTCTTAAAACACCATTCAAATCACTGGCTAAACAGTTTACTTTAAAATGTAGTAAACACTATATAAGATTTCAACAAATCCTCACAGTAAACAGAAATTGGTAAGTTAAGACTAGGCAACAAATAAATCATGCTATCATCGTTCCCCCTCCCCCTTGCGAGAACGGAATCTGCCGCTTTTGGTGTGCACCCGTAGGCCATTACCCCTCACGGCTATCTCAGATTTATGGCCATAATCTATAGATGGTCCTCGGGTCCACTTGCCAAGTGACCTCGAGACCGCTGATGACTTAGCGGGTCCATCAGCCCTGTGACGCCCTGAGGTGCACTCGTTGGTCCATTGACCGAGCCACCGCCCCAGGCAGGTCACGCAATTACATGAATAATATTGCATGAACTCAAAGCCTAAAGTCTCAAAAATCACTTTCATATCTCATGAAAAACCTTTAAGGGCTTATCTTACCTACATTATCATTTACTCAAACAATTTAATTCCCGAAATGGTTTTAGGTTTTCTGTTTACAAAACACTTTGAAAACTTTCCAAAATTCTCAGCTTTTAAAACCTGCCCGCCCATGGTCAGCTCACCCGTTATAGCTTGCCCATGGCAGCTCACCCATGGCGGAGAACATATGTTCGCCCGCCCAACTTTGCCCTTTTTATATCGAAAAGCAAAACTGGCTCGCTCTCAGTGGCTCGCCCATTCGTCAACTCGCCCAAAAGGATTATATTTTCTATTTTCGAAATATTAAAATGGCTCATTTTCTGTTTAGGAAATTACACGTTAAAATCGTTCGCCAGAGTCAGCTCGCCCTTCACGGCTCGCCCCTGACTAACTCGACAAGATGGTGAATTAGTATTCGCCCGCCACTTAGCTTTAAAACAAGGGCCGCCCGCCCAAACACATTAAAAAGGGTTCGCCCAACTATGGCTTACCCGGATTTCCATTTAAAACAAGGGCACTCGCCCAGTTCTCATAAAAGAGAGCTTGCCACTTGGCTCGCCCGAGTTTCTGCCTAGAACAAAGATACTCGCCCGCGTTAATCAGTTCGCCCAACGAAACAACATATGGCGGCTTGTAGCTCTCCCGAGATCAAAACAATTTATTAAATAAATACATGCCATAAACCAAAAATAATTTCTAAATATTTTTATAATATTTCTACTCCACAGGGCATGTATTTTACTTCACATATATCTCCCTTACCTGGTTCAACAAAGCTTTGCTTCGCCCTGCTTCCTGCTCGCCAATAGCCATTTCCAATTATCGGCTGCAATTAATTATAAATTCTATTAATATTTCTTTTTATATCACTTGGCGAGATTGAGATAAATCAAATGACTACTCGCCCAACAGAGTTCTAACTAGCACAGCCGAGCTCGCCATTCAATAAATGTTTTACACATGGAAGCTCGCCCGCCAGTCAACTCACGAGGCCTTCATTGGCTTAATTGTGGGAGTTCGCCCACAATTTTATTCGCCCAAGCTTCTACATCTGAGCTCGCCCATTATTTCACTTCACTAGAATTGGGCGTTCTCGCCCTTTGAACACAGACTTTACCTTGGCGAGTTCCTTATTATCTACTCGCCTCATTGGCGATTACTAGTTTTCAACATGGGCGATCACTGTAGTCGCCATTGTCGTCACTTATTCCATTACTTTCCTTGTTTCCATATCCTCTAAAGATCTAACTAAAACAAAGTTGTGTTCTATGTTGTAAACATATAAGTCTACCATTGAATATCCAGAACTCCTCAGAAATATGAAACTCACCTCAACCAACTGCACTTCCAGAACAGATTGCTTTCCATCTCATGTTGGCCTTCCTTTGCTTATTCTTTTAGCTCATCAAGTTAAGAAGGAAAGGTTTGCAAGCTGGTTTATGTATTTAACCAACTTAAGGTTGGAGTTTAATAGATCGAACATGGCAGAGAAATGGAAGAAACAGAGAAATGGCTCTCGTGAAAAAGAAAAAGAAAACTGGAGTTGGCTAACCCTGTTATCCTCAATTGTTTCTTCATATATAACCATGCTCAACCAATCAATAGCTACCGCCTGTTCCTTATCCTGTTTCTTTCATCATTGTTCACGTCTTTCATGCATTTAAGGCATGAAGAAAACTGCAGTTCAAAGTGGCGTGGAAGTCTCCCTTTCACACACTTTTTTCTTCTGCTGCAGACTTTGCTTAACTCCTCAACCAATAAGGCTAACTCCCTTATTGACTTTAACTTTTCTTCATTTATTGTCTTCAACCGTACGACTTACAAGTCAATTTTGGCTACACGGTTCTGATTTATTATTTCATTCTGTCCGTGCTAATTTCAGCTCACCTAGTCAACTTGAGAGCTCAGCTCGCCAACACTCATTTCTTGGGCGATTACATGTCCTCGCCTCGGGAGATCATTTACTCAAGAAACATGGCGAACTCACCTATTCGCCCTTGCTTCCATTCAACTTGCCATCACAATTAGCAATCTGCTCGCCCATTGGCGAACATCCTTTTTTTTTGGCTCACTCATTGGCGAGCTATTCTGCATACTCGCCCATCATTATTTCACCATAGCTGTTTCATTCACTACTCAATTTAAGGAGCTTTTCAACTAAATGGAAATCAATATACTTTATTTATTTAATTTCCATTATCACTTTTATGAAATTAGACTCTACAGTAGTGTAGAATCAGGTCTTACAGATTTCTACCATTAAATGAATGATTAATGAAAATGTTTTGAGGCAGTCGTTTGTTAGTGATCATGCATAGTGTTATATGACTGCGAGACCTGATCAGTTTGCAGGTTTATTATATTGTATATGACTGTGGGAATTATGGTCAAACCCATAGGTTTACGCAGTGAGCACCTGACCAGTGCAACTGTGAGTGTTGGCGATGGCCATTCGTTATAGTGATCGTACATTCGGAGATAATGACAGTGATTGTCCCTTCGGGGATAGTGATAGTGCATGATTCTATTAAATGATGACTGTCTCCACCGAGTGATTATTGAATTATTTAAATATCGATTTGATTGAAATGAAAAGAAAGAAAAGGTTTACAGTGAACGACAGTACATAATGATTTTAAATGAAATGATTTTATTGCATTATTGCTACCTACTGTTTATATGTAATATGACTTGGAAGATGACGATTTTAACTAATATTTTTCTAAAAGAATAGATAATATTAGTTATTCTATCAAAATTTTTTATTTTATAAAAGCATTAATTTGAAAAGATATGAAAACGATATAGAATAAAAAAAAGAAAAGGATTTGAACTTAAAAAAAAAAAACAAAATTATTCTTTACAGTTGCTTCTAGGTTCCGGGACAAGACAAATATTTCAAAATACCTGCCTTACTCCATCCGAATCCCTAGTCGACTGTAGTATCTTTCCTACATGCGAGCTTAGAGCCCCTATAGGAAAAATGAAAAAGATTTTCAGCATATAGGAAGCTGAATATCAAGTATGCATATAATTCTCTTACTGAGTCGTGGTTTGCTCACCCTTTAATTTTAACATTTCAAGTTTTTCGAGGATTAAGAGACCTGACCTATAAGGATTTCGGCTGTGCATTTGGGAATGATGCGACAGCTTGATTTATTTAATAAGATATGATCATTTATTTTCTGTATTTAGACTTACCTACAGTACTACTTTCTTATGAAGTAAAAATAGGGGATGAAATTCATATTATAATTTATATGAAATTGTTTATATGTAAAGGAAAAAGTAAAGTATTGCAGACAGCTCAACCAAATAAGATGTATAGAATAAGGTGAAAAATAGGGTCACGGGATGTGACAGGTTTATACGTGATTATGCCAAGATCGCAACTCCTCTTACTTCCTTGTTGCAAAAAGACTCCTTCCTATGGACAGAGCAAAGTAATAAGGCATTCTTAACTTTAAAGCAAGCTCTCAGCTCAGCTCCTGTACTGTCCTTGCCTGATTTTTCTGGACCATTCATTCTAGAAACATATGCATCTAGTGTGGCGATAAGGGCTGTATTGATACAAGACTCTCACCCAATAGCTTACTTTAGTAAGAAGTTGAGTCCATTGATGCAGCGTGCCTCAACATATGTACGAGAATTGTATGCAGTTATAAAGGCAGTAGCAAAATGGAGACAATATCCGTTGGGGACAAAGTTCATCATTCAGACTGACCACCAAAGTATAAGGAGAATGATACAGCAGGTCGTCCAAACACCAGAACAGTAACGTTTCTTGGTGAGACTGTAGGGATATGATTTTGACATCCAGTACAAACCAAGTGTAACATCCCAATTCCACTATTTAACATGTTACTTACTTATAACTTACACTTATTACCGGTTGGGCTGTTTGTGATGCTTAACAACTCTCGCTACTTGAATAAAATTTAGGTCTCTTATCATATAAAATTTTGATACTATTAAATTGGTTTACTTACAACTGTTTATACATTCCCTTCTATTTAAAGTAGTACTGTACCATTTTACTGAATATATAAAAGAATACAACATACCTTCAATAGTAAATCTCAGGAAGGTAATTCTCTTTGCCCTAGCTCAACAATCTGTGGAGTGGAAAAATAAGGAGTGAGCGACAATGTGCTCAGTAAGGAAGGTGTATGTTGCTTTACAAATAAAAAAAACTATATTCTCAAAAACCATCAAAAACCATTTAATTATCCTAACGATAAACTCATTAGGAAACAATGAATATAGTTAACATGAAACAGGATTCAACAGATCCTTTTATAAATCATTTAATTGAGACTAGGCAACAATCTAAATCATGCAAAGAACGTATGTCATCCGCTTTTGGGGTGCACCCGTAGGCCATCGCCCCTCACGGCTATCTCAACTAGATGTATGGCCATAATCTATAGGGGGTCCTCGGGTCCACTTGCCAAGTGACCTCGAGACCGCTGAAGACTTGGCAGGTCTATCAGCCCTGTGACGCCCTAGGGTGCACTCGTTGGTCTATTTGACCCGAGCCATCGCCCTAGCTGGGTCACGCAAAGTACATGAATGATAATGCATGAACTCATGGCCTAATGTCTCAAAATCAGGTTATCATATGTATCATTTCCATAAAATGATTTGGTTTCCAAAAGGGTTTATAACTAGTAAAGCAACCCTCAAATTCAACATTTTCTATGAGAGAAAGGCACGTTTGGAGCTGGTTCGCCCCCGGCTAGTTCGCCCAGGGTCAGCTCGCCCATTGGCCAATTCGCCCAATGATCAATTCGCCCAGGGGTCTACTCGCCCAAGAGTCTACTCACCCAAGAGACTACTCGCCCCAAAAGTTTCACATTTTCTATTTTTTTTTTCAAAAATATTTATTCAAAATTTATTTATTTATTTATTTAGTTAATTTGCGTTGAGAAAATACTCATAAATCAGTTCGCCCACTGGTCAATTCGCCAAGGCGGCAAATTATTATTCGCCCGCCACATAGTTTTTTTAAGACAAAAGTATGGCTGGCTGATAACAGTTCGCCCGCCTTTTACTTAAAATAAGAGTCGCCCGCCCATACGACATAAAAAGTTCTCCCAACTTTTAAAACAAAGGCACTCGCCAGGTTCTCATAAAGGAGAGTTCGCCACTTGGCTAGCACGAGTTTCAACTTAGAATAAAACTACTCGCCCGCCCTAAGTAGCTCGTTCAACAAAACAACATATGGCGACTTTGTAGCTCGCCAGAGTCAAAACATTTTATCAACCATTGCATGTCAGAAAAACAAAACAATTTCTAATATTTTCTTAACACTTTTACTCCACAGGACATGCATTTTCATCACATACTACTTCCTTACCTCGTCTGATGCAGCCTTGCTTCTCGCCCGGCTTCCTCAATTCCCGTCTGCAAAAGTATTTATTCAAACTATGAATGTCTTTCCGAAACGATTTATATTTTCCTAATAATAGTGGCACTTTGGCGAAACTAAGTTCGCCATTCGATATTAACTCATTTCTGGGAGTTCGCCCAGCTTAGGAGCTCAACTCGCCATGCTTATCTATTCAGTTCGCCACTCGTGGCTTTTCATTCATAATTGGGCTCACCCATGAATTGGATAACACTTGGCTACCTCGCCCTCTTGAACAACACTTTTGGCGAGTTCTCTATTACCTACTCGTTTCATTGGCGATCATTGGTCCTCGCCTTTACTTCCACATTCCAGATTATCCTATAACTATTGGCGAACATGTTCTCGCCCTGCCATGTATGCATTGTACTCGCCACGCCCTTTGGGCGAATATTCCTTACTCGCCTATTGTTTTTCTTAATCATTTCCATCTAATTTCTTATATAGTCCCACAATATTTAACTACAACCAGGCTATATCTATGTTTATCATGTTATAAACATAGAAATATACCCTCATTTATCACAATAACCATAGGAATATGGAAGCTCACCTCAACTGAGTTGCACTTCCTGGAGCAGAGTGCTTTCTTGCCTCAACTAGCTTTACTTTACTTATTCCTCAGTTCTTCACACACTAGATAAATGTTTAGCTAACCAAAGATGAATCTCACAGCTCACTTATGGAAGTAGAGGAAAAACTAATGGTGAACTTGCAATAAAAACAGAATGGGCGAGAATGATTTTGAGGAAGATGAAGTTGTTTCCATCGATTTTTCCTCCGGAACTCTTCTTATATAGCCATTCAGTTCCACTTAAAATCTAACACCTGTTCTTATCCTGTTTCTGTTATCATTGCACGTCTTTCATGCAATTAAAACCCAGAGAAATTGGTAACAAAGGAACGGCGGTAAGCTTCCCGTTGCAGTCCGTTTCTTCCTTCCTTTTTGACTAATTTTCTCTTCCATTTATTGCTTATTCCCCTTGTCAGGAGAGCAATTGACGAGAAGTCCACTGCGCCCCCTTTCCTTGACTTTTCTTTTTTCTTTTCTTCCCTTCTCCACGCCAACTTCTCTTCCAGCCAACGTTGATTGGCTATCTTCATATTCTTTTCTTCATTTTTGTCCTATAGTCATTAATCCCCTCATTTAATGCTTTCATATTTTAATTAAATAATTAAATCTCATCTACTCTTTATACACCATATGTACATTATAACATAAAATGAAAAGTGGAAATTCACATTCGGTTATTCTTTAATTTCACTAAAATAATTTATTTCCACTATCAATAATGTACACATACGGTATACAGTATAATAAAATTCAGATTTTACACCAAGGCCTAGCAATCGGGTTCCAGATGCATTGTCCCGACCTGGAGAGATGGGGGAGAAATTGATGGAAAAGGGAAAAGAAATTTGCAAGGCAGGGACATTTGCTGCTTTGACACAAGTGACTTGTAACTTAGTGCATGAGGTGCGAAGAGAAACCATGCAACGTTCTAATTTACAACAGCTTATTCAGGTGTTACAGAAGTCTCCAGAACAATATCCACATCTTCAGATGCATGATGGATTTATTTTCTACAAAGGCAGACTTGTTTTAAGCCCTTATTCGAAGCTTAAGGTCGACATTTTATGTAAGTTTCATTGTACGTCGACAGCTGCTCATGGTGGGATTAAGAGAACATTGGCGAGAGTCATGGCTTAGTTTTATTGCCCTGCATGAAAGAAGATATAAGGCGTTTTGTAAAGAGTTGTCCAACTAGTTAGATAACTAAGTATGATGCTCAGTCTCCAGCAGGGCTGTTACAACCATTGGCAATACCACAAACTCCTTGGGAAGCCATTTCCATGGACTTTATTATTGGTCTTCCTCTGTCTCAAGGTAAAACAACCATCTTTGTTGTAGTGGACAGGTTGTTGAAGTATGCTCATTTCAGTGCATTACCGGGATCATTCACAGTAGCAAAAGTTGCTCAAGTCTTTATATCAGAAGTTGCAAAACTACATGGATTTCCCAAGTCCATTGTTAGTGATTGAGATCCTCTTTTCTTGAGTATGTTTTGGAGAGAGCTATTTCATTTGGGTGGAACACAACTGAGTTATAGTACTGCCCATCATCCGCAGATAGATGGGCAAACAGAGGTGACTAATAGGGAAATAAAGCAGTATCTGCATTGCTTTGCGATGGACAATCATGTGACTTGGGTCCAATTTCACCCCTGGGCAAAATTTTCTTTTAACACTTCTCGTCATTCAACCACTGGTTATACCCCATTTGAGGTGATTTATGGGTGTGCACCACCTCAGATCATTTCCTTTTCAACTAGAACAACTGTGGTAGATGCAGTAGAATCGAATTTGAAAACCAGAGATAGAATCTTGCAGCAGCTTAAGGTGAATTTACAACGCACTCGTAACCGGATGAAACGGATGGCAGATAAATATCGAAGAGAATTGGAGTTTCAAGTGGGAGATTTAGTTTTGGTTCGCCTTCAACTAGACCGCCAAACTTCTCTCACTCAACAACCTTACTCTAAATTGAACAAGAGATTTGATGGCCCTTTTACTGTGGAAGCTCGTATGGGACCAGTAGCTTACAGATTGAATTTGCCTGCCACAGCTAGAATTCATGCGATATTCCATGTGTCTCTGTTGAAACCATATATTCAGGATTTGAAGCTACATCCTGTGACCCTTCCAACAAAGTTTGTGGACAGCCATCCTATAGTTCAGCCCTTGGCAATTCTGCAGCAGTGGGTGTTGTCGATTGGTCATTCAAACATTCAAAGCAACTACAACTTTTAGTTCAATGGGAAGGTTTACAGCCACAAGACGCCACATGGATTCCCTATTTGGTGTTTTGCAAAGCTTATCCTGAGTTTGACCTTGAGGGCAAGGTTAGTTTTGAAGAGGTGGGGGATGATACGAGGTCAAGTCGAGCAAGGAAGATACCAGTGTGGTAAAATGACTTTGTAACGGTGCTTACAAGAAGGAAGTGCAGAGTTTCAACGTCTGTAACGCCAACCACGAGTGCAATGCTAGCTTTAGGAGGAAATTAGTTATAGTTACTTTTCTTTTAAATGATTGCATATTATGTACACGTGAGGAATATTGTGTTTTGTGATTGTTAGTTGTGAGCAGAGTGCCAGGTGACCATTCATGAGTAGTGCATGCTGTTTGGATGATTATATATATACTACAAAAGGAAATGAAAAAATGGTGAGCAGAAAAAGATTTCACAACATCTATTCTCTTCTTCCCTTTATTTCTGGAGTGTGAGACAGCTCGAAGTGTCTCAATTTTCCTTATTCTAACAGATTCTTGGGATAAATGCAACTTATTTTATTGGGATTCTTGGGCTGAGAAACTTTCCTATCACTTTGGAATCTAAAATATTTATGGCTTCCTTAGATTTGATGCAGCTAGGTGCCTTGTATTGGCTCATAGAAGCTCCTTTGGACACATAGTAATCCATCAAGGCATCAAAAGTTCCTTGTGCTACCACCCTAATTTCCAAAGGAGCAATTAAATTGTCCTTCCTATAGATTCTATATGTAAAATCCAATGACTCTTCCATTTTGGAGCAACATTCTTCCATTATCTTTGGATCAAGCTCTTTGATATCGTTGCCTTCACCTTCCTTAAGCTCCCAAAATAAGACATAGTGACCTGGTGTTGAAGAAGTATCACCATAGCTAGTGTACCCTGTCAAGATGAATCCAAGCGGATCGAGGAGGGTCTTTGCTTCTGTCACTGCCTTAAAGAGGTCTGCTTCGCTTGTTTTATCTGCATCGATACTCAGAATAACATTTTTCCTCCCTACAAATTGGCATTGAGGCGTTTTATTGTGGAAACCAGTCACCATAAGAATATCTCCAATTTTATATCGATATAATCCTGAGAATAGGAAAAGAATATCAAAGACAACATTAGATCATTGCATGACACTTTTACATACCTAGAAAGTATAATATATAATTAATACATGGCATCGGATGAAATGATCGGTGCTATATATATGATTTAAATTTGAAGGGGGGAAATTTTACCTGCAGAAGTTGTGACAAGAAGTTCATAACATTCACCAGGCTTCACATTTACAAGATCAATAGGTTCTATATGTTCATTAGTGCTCTCCATTTCTACAGATTCATGGTTAAACTGAACCTGATCTTCAGACATTGTTACACTGTCTTTCTTCACAGGAAGGAATTCAAAATAGGCCATGTTGGGGACAAAGGTGTAAGAAACATCAGAAGGCTTGCTTAGAGGTTCTAAATTGATCGCACATCTAGCTTCGGAACAAGAATAGAACTTCGACACTAAAGGGAGCCCTCCACTGTAGAATTCAAGTGTTGCAGCATATTGAGTCATAGCACCTGTAGTAATGGTGCTAATAACCCTCGCTTTAGGCCAAAGCTTTTTGATTATTCCTTCCCATGATTTACAACAACAAATGTTTTCTATCGAATCGGCCAATTCTAGATTAGGTTTCAAGATCGATGATATTGCATTTCTGCATCCTGAGTCAGTGATCCAATCGCTTAATTGACCTGTTTTTATGTTGGAGCATAACTCTTTCCAGTGATCTTCTAAAAACTTGATAACTCTTAGCAATACAGTTGCAAAGATTGAGCCAAGGGTGATAACCTCATCTCGATGTATTAAACCAACTAGCAATTGACAATACATGCCCTGCTTGGTGTCTGAGCAAAAGCTTGCCTCAATAGGGTTTATGTAAAGCTTGGACAAAATGGCTCTAGAGAATCTGGACTCAATTTCCTTCAACAGACTTGTCGAGACAGCTATTGCCTTGAGACCAGAAGGAGTTTCAATCTCTGGTTTGGCAAACAAAAATTCCATTTTTTTGCCGGTTTGCTCTAAATCACCAAAGTCTCTGCCGATAAATAAACTGAACTAGTTAGTTTTTGGACTGTGATCTTCTTCTAGACATCTTACAAATGCTGGTCTGAACCCAACAATCTAACAATATAAACAAACAGGTAATTAAATTTACCACATCTACATCAAGAAAAACTGAAGCTTTCTATAATTGAATTTCTAACAATCGGACCTTTGCCCCACAAAAAAGGCCCATATCATAGCAGAATCTCGTAATATCTCGACGTAGGATTCATGATTTACAATTACTAAAACAATATATATGGAATATAAACTCAGTTTCTTACTTTTTCATCACAGAGTCTATCAGGGAAAGATAAAACGGCCATTGATTAAAAGTTTCAGCTGTTGCAGGAATCAACTTTGGCTGCCCTCCTGAAGTTCCAGTGCTGCATATCAAACAGGATTGAATTAGGAGGAATCAGGGAAAAAAAAAGGACCAGAGACAAGAAATTTATACCTCAGATGGAACTCGACGACAGGTTCCGCTAAAAGGATATCTGAAGGCTCCCCATTTGCAATCCTGTCAATGTAAGGCTTGATATCTTCATAAGTGGCAATGGGGACATTCTTTTTGAAGAGTTGCTTGTCAGATTGGCCATTGAGGAATCTCCTTAGATATTCAGTTCCTGCATTTCTCATTAGTATTTTTTCCAACACCTGTTCTTGAATTTGCTCAGCATTCATGGTTATTTCCTCAATCATCTTCAACCCATCGCCGTACTCATTTGTAGATGCCATTGAACCAAACAGTAATTTCCAGGCTGAGAATGATAAGACCTCACAATTTGCTAAGCACAAAGAGCAGGTTGCAACAATCGATGTATATATAACTGAAATTTGAAGGCTGGCAAGGAAAGAATCAAACAAAAACGCCCACAATTTTAGATTCTTGATCCTATAAATTCGTTCTGTAGAAGTCTTCCTAATAAATAAATAGGTAAATTTAATTTATATATAAAGAATTTAATTTTTTAAATAAAATTAATTCAGTTGAATTTTGTTCATTAACGTAAAATCCAATAATCTATGGGTTTTGAAAATTGAAAACTAACCAAATTTAAACATAATTTTAAAAATAAAAAAGTGTTGGAATTAATATTTTAATAATAAAACATATACGTTTAAAGTAATAGGTTATAGCTTTAATGTTTAATAATATCTGGAAGTTTTAATATTATAAAAAAGCTGTTAGTAATTGTTTGAAGTTTTGCTTTTAATGCCAGGCGGTTTTCATGAAAACATTAACTTTATATTGTTGTTATGTATTAATTGTTCTTTTAAATTAGTGGGCAGGTATTATTGTATTAAAATAAATGCATCATTATTATTCTAGAGCAAGTTACAACTTTTTAGCTTATAAAAGAGGTCTAAACCTCAAATAATGTACACACTAATTCTATCCACTATTTTGATATTCTATAAATATATTTTTGGACAAGATAAAAGTGTTTGATTTTAGAGTTCTTTATTTTTATAAGTTAGTGCAAAATTATATAGTGTACATTGAAGATAGGTTGAACTGTTATATTTTAGAGGTGACATGCTTTGAGTTTTTGCTATACTGGTTGATATAATTCTACAGAGATGTGAATTGCCTTAAAAAGAAGGAAATATTCATATCTCAATCTAACTTTTCATCAATTGATAAATTGAATTTTAATTTTACTTTATTATAGTATATTATATTATATTATATTTGTTACTAATTTTTTTTGTTGTTTCAGCTTCTAAAACTAATAATTTTAAGACGAAAATTATTGCCATATGAAGGTGGGACTAGAAAGGATAAGATTTGACATCTTTTACATTTTAGCTGGAAAGAAAAGGTAATAATAAACGTGCTTCATCTCTTGGATTCGGTTTTGCGAAAAATTATCAGTGTTTGACTGATTTATTAAATTTTAACTGAAATATATGTACGAAAAATTAGATTTTCTTTAAGCGATTAGTCTTGGTTCAATGAAATTTGATTTGACGAAAATTTGAATACAAAATTTTTTATTATAGATTGTTATTACTCAGAAACTCAAGAGATTTACACCATTGAGCAAATTTTTTGGTTTTGAAAAATCAACTTTATTATTGAAATATTTATTTTCATGACATTAGATTTTGTAATTGTGATTAAACCATATTAAAATTCTGTCCTAACTTCCGCTGATATTGGGTTTATGAAAGTAAAATTCAATATTAAACAAAAATAGGTGTGTTCATTCATTTAATTTCAAATTGGTTTGATCAAAATTAAATTTAATCGAATTAATATTTTTTGTTTTGTTAGTCAAATCAAAATTTTTAAGTTCAAAATTAATTGAATCGATTTAAATTCAGTCAAGAACTAATAAAATACATTAAGTTAAATTATATTTACAAAATTTTAATATTTTATATTTGAAATAAACTAAATAATAAATCTCAATTGTTGGATTCTTTAGTAAGCAAATATTGTTTTGTAAGTTAAGTTCAGAGTTCAGGTATTTAGGTTAGGACCAATGCACTAAGTTGATGTAGGGATGTGCTTTTAGGATTGTCTAGAAAGAAATTAGTCTTGAGATGCGCGAAAATTGATTGAGAGATATTTCAACCTTAAAAACAAAAAAAAAACATCTAACAAAATATTAAATTAAAAACTCTAACAATAGATTTAAAATATTATTTAAATTTCAAATATCGAGAATAGCTTTAGATTTCATATATTTTTAGTTTTTATTTTTGGATTTTTTTATATTTCATTTAAAATTTCGATGAATTTGATTAATTAATCAAGTTAAATGAAAATCAATTTTTTTAAAACATTCTCATTAACTAATTGAAATAATAATCGACTGATTAATTGAATTAAATTCGATTTAATCAACTAATTCAACTTAACCAAAATATAAACAACCATTAACACAAAAGTAAGAAGGCATCTCTGGAGCTTTTAAACATTGAGGAGGACCTGGTAAATTTCAAACACCTGAATAGAAAAGATGAATCAAATTACATTGGAGTTTTTGGGCTAAAAGCTTTCCTATTACTCTAGAATCTATTATCTTTGTGGCCTCCCTTGATTTGATGCAACTAGTGTAACGCCCTCGGAAGCCGAGATTTTTGGGCTAACTTTTTCCTTTACTTATTGTGTTTGTCACTCGCTCAGTGTAGCTAAAACCTAACGAGTAGAATCCTACTCTTATAGTTGTTTAAGACTAGTTGTCTAAGGTCCCATTAAAGTCTCCTCGTAGGGCGTGCCAAAAACGACACTGAAAAATTCCGCCTCTATTTTGGTCTATTGTCCATCCCCATACTAAGTACATCATCATATCAACCTGTAGAAATTTCCAATCTCAAAATAACATCTGACATACTTGATGTCCATTGATTCAATATATATATCGAGATTACAACTTAATCACATAGCACAGTTGTTTACAGACTCGATATTTCCTAATACTTACATCCCAAATCTATACACTGTGTACACAAAAGAATTTAGTATGGGATATAAACAAAAGAACAAAAGGATTATACCTTCATTCAAATTATAATTTTCTGCAGCTCGTACAAAATAACTCTTGGTGCACCACTCTCACGCCGAGTCTACCTGAAGTAATCTGTGAGGTGGAAGGAGGGGAGGGTGAGCCAATGCCCAGTAAGAAAATATATGCCAAGTGATATTAAACATCTATTGTACTATGTGCATGAAGATGCATGTTAAAACCAAGTAATATTGGTAATTAATGTATTTAACAAAAATCGATACACCGAGGTCCAAAACATACGTACAGTGTAAAATATACACAATGGTACAAGATCGGTTAGACCAAAAGCAAAGCTTGAAATAGATATAAAGCCAAGATCTTGTAAGCTCAATTCAAATACATATTTTACTTCTGGAAAACACAACCATACCCCAGTTTAAATACAAAATCTTGGAAACGTGGTATGTCCTTTCGTATAATTTGGTAAAGTAACCAGGAAATGGTAATATAACCATGAAACTTTTACACAAGAACGTTCACTGTGGCCAACAGTGGTTCTCTCTTATAGGCACCTATTGGCCATGCCGGCATAAATGATACCATAAAGGTATCTCACGATGTCACAAAGACATCTCACGATACCACGAAGGCATTTCCACGATACCACGGAGGCATCTCCACGATGTCACGAAGACATCTCCACGATACCACGAAGGCATCTCCACGATACCACGAAGGCATCTCCACGATGTCACGAAGGCATCTCACGATACCACGAAGGCATCTCCACGATACCACGAAGGCATCTCCACGATGTCACGAAGACATCTCCACGATACCACGAAGGCATCTCCACGATGTCACAAAGACATCTCACGATACCGTAAAGGAATCTTATATATCAAAATCCGTAGAAAGACAACTTTTCAAAACACCATTGTATTACCAAAGTATGTGTATCATTTAAAACAATGTCTTTTGAAACTTCAGAATGATTAAACATGCTTGGAATATTTAACACTTAATCCCTACATGTGAAATCACTTTAGTAGAGCTGTCCGAGTAAACCATTTCAACTCATATAGATCAAACTCAATACTTTAGCAAAATAATATTTTCGTAAAGCATGCGGATCTCAATGCAGAGTTTAATCTATGAATTTCATGATGATAGTGGCATATACTACCAACATAGGCTAACTCGTATGAAGTACACCTAGGTAACTTTCAACCGAAAATCCGGCATTATAACGGCGTAATACTAACTACCCCCAATATCCTATTCGCACAAACATATTCAACCTGCATTATCTTCCAAAGACCTCAATACATAATATGCAACATGTATACAAGTCCAATCTCATTCAACCATAGCATAACTTCAATCTGTAGCTTATGTAAGAATAAATATCTACAACAGCCACAATACATTTATCTCATAAACTAGGGATATACATATATATATATATATATATATTTCTATATAAATTTCAATACATATATATATATTCAACACGAAGTAATTATATTTAAATTCAACTAAATATATTATAGTTATGTATTGATATATATATATATATATATTGACTAGGGTTAATATATTTATATACATTTTAACTTAATATTTATGAGTATATTTATTTTTAACTAGAGGTATATATATATATATTTTTAAATATATTAAAATGCATAAACATGACATAGCACTAATAGGTAGCATAACAACCTTGGAATATTTTTCTTACCTATAAAATACTTCACTAGGATTTAGTATCCAACCCTTTCACCTTGCACTTTAGCACTTCCTTGTATTTTATTTCTCTCTTAGGCCCTTTGAAAGCTTTCAATCGAACCCTTCCCTACTGCTTGTTCCTCACTGTTTTGGAGCTTTTGTTTGTTCAAAATGTAGTGATCCTATGTTCATACAAAACCTTAGTAATTAATCTACTATACACCAAAACAACTCTTAAGCTAAAGAGCATTCTTACCTTAAATTCCCAAGTGATCAAGACCTTTAAAACCTAAGTGTGCTTCACCGATTCAATTAGTAGCCACCACAAGTTTCCCTACCATCAGCCTCTCGGTTCTAGCTGCTGTCCCCATCATTTCCCTTGTTTGCATGTTAGTTACTACTCTGCCTCACGCCTCTGCTTCAGCTAAAAATACCCCTTTGTTACTGCTCTACTTCTGACCAAGGAAGAGAAGTCAGCGCACTTCTTGTCTCCCTTCCTACTTCTCTTTCTTTCCCTTTTTTTTTTTGTGTTTCTCGTTGCTTCTGGCTTTGCTGCCTTCACAGAGTTGCTGCTCTGTTTCTTCTCCAAACAGCCCTCTCTTCTTCGTAATTTTTTAAAAGAGAAAATCTAGCAACTTACTCTTCCTCCAAATCTCCTCTGCATTGCTCGTTTCAGCTGCTTTGCTTCTTTATTTTCAGCAGCTAATCAGGCCATTTTAGCCCTCGCTTTTGCACTGATTCACAGCGACAGTTTGCACTCTTTCTTTCTTGGTTCTTTTCCCTCAGCTGCAACTCCTATTTCACCCCTCTTTTAAACCCCAACTATCAACCCTGAATGACGCTAATATCTGCCCCCTAACTTAGTGCCTAATAGCAGCTTTCGACCACCCCAAATGCCACTGCTTCTAGCCTTTCCCGATTCCTTTTTCTTCGCTTAGAGCCGTCAATGGCAGCCCCCCTTTTTTTTCTCTTCACAAATTTCCTTTCTTTTCTTCTTTCTCAGTGCAGCCCTTAGCCTTGAATCCTCCCCTTACCCGTTAAATCAGCCCTCTCTTTTTGTGTGTGAAAGACTCCCACGTTAGTGGGAGTAGTTTGAATACTGTTGGCTTCCTCAAGAAGCCAACAGGATATTTATTTATTTATTTCAGTCTTATCATTATTTTTATATCTATATTATACTAATATATGTGTAAGGTGTATATTAATATATACGTAATGCATAATAAATAAGCTCTAAATATTTATTTTTTTGTAGCTTTTTATATATTCATTTCATTTATTTTGTTGTGTTAATTTTATGTGTATGTATGTACATATTTAATTGTATGTTTACTAGTATACATGATTATTATTTCCTATATGCATTACTTCATTTCTCTTATTATTTTAGGAAATAACAATTAAATTCTTACTAGTATTGCAAGTTCATATTTTCGCTATCTACATAGAATCTCATGTAAGTTTGAGTTCACAATACTAGCTTGCTAATATTAATTTAGACACGCTCGTTTACCCACTCATTGATATATCACCAAAATTATCCACGGAAGAATTTATTTAATTAAATTAACTTAATTTATTTAACTATTAAATATTTTATCACCTTGCATCAAGTGAATAAATTCCTTTTTAACAAGGTAGAGTTACTTGTAGCTTAGAACTTGACTCGGTAGAGTTACCTCGTGTTGGCTAGTTTGCTGACTCGCCTACCTATACATTTGAGTCCCTACAGCAATATCCAAGTAGTTATTGTCTGATCATATATTATAATAATTTTAATTAAAGAATTAATTTAGTAGGGTCAAAAATTTTTGGTTATCACATTCTCCCCACCTTAAGAGATTTGGTCCTCCAAATTTTTCATGTCCTATTGGAAAAAGTGAGGGTATTTCTCCTTCATTAGGCTCTCAAGTTCTTAAGTAGCTTCTTCATATAAGCAATGCGAGTAGAGAACCTTCACTAGAGGCATAGATTTTAATCTCAACACTTTCTCCTTATCCACAATTTGAATTGACTTCTCTACATAAATTAAGTCCTCCTTGAACTCTAGTGGTTCATATTCTATCACATGAAAGGGATCCAAATGGTATTTCCTTACCATGGATGTGTTGGAGACAATATGCACACTCGATAGATGTGGTGGTAAGGCTAATCGATATGCAACATCTCTAACCCTCTTTAAAATTTCGAATGGGTCGATAAATCGAGTACTTCATTTCTCTTTCGTTTCAAATCTCATGATACCTTTTGATAGAGGGAAACTTTCAAAAATACACTATCACCTACTTCTTCCTAACCGATGGGAGACCTACATCTCTATTCATACAATGCCTCATACTCCCATCTTTCTTCTTTTCAAAGAGAACTGGGGTGCTCCAAGGAGACATACTAGGACATATGAATCCCTTGTCTTGAAGTTCTTGGAGCTGTGCCTTCAATTCCTCTAACTCCACCAGTGCCATTATGTACGGAGGCTTGGAGATTGGCTGTGTTAGGAAGTAAGTCAATGGTGAACTCAGTTTCTCTCTCTTGTGGTAGCTCGATAGGTCATCTGGAAAGTCTTAAAAAGTCACTCATGATAGGAATATCAAACACTACTAAATTTTCTTATTTGCATTCATAACGAACACTATATAGTCTTCATATAAAACAAATTTCCACGAGTGAGATTTACGAAGAACATCACTTATAATTCATTTCTCACTCGCAAAGTGTGTTATAATCTTTTCAAGTAAGGAGAAGGCCCCAATCTTCCTATAGCATTCTACACTAGCACGGTTGGCTACCAACTAATTCGTGCCCAAAATAACATCGAAGTCATGCATGTTCAGCATAATTAAATCTGCTACTAATTCCCTATCTTCCATCTTAACTTTACAATTCTTATTCACTATGTCAGTTACTTGTGACTCTTTCATATGGGTGTTAACATACAACATGAGCTCTAAGTGTTCAGGCTCTATATGCAATTTACTAATGAATGCAAGTGACATAAAGGAGTGTTTGGAACTTGAATCAATTAAACAAATGCTTCAAGATCATGGATTTAAGAGTTTACCCTTGATTATATCGGTGGAAGTGTCAGCTACCTCCCGGTTTAAGGCGAAAACTCGCCCCTGAGCCATTGGTTTCTTCCCTTTATCTGCTGTTTTCTTTTCTTGGCTACTTTGCCCCTCAATCTGTTTTAGTGGTGCCTGTGGGGGTTTCTTAAGAGTGGGACAATCCTTAATCTTGTGTCCTTGCTTTCCACAGTTAAAACATGCTCCAGTAGCCATAAAGCAAGGCTTGTTCCCATGAAACCTACCACACACATTACAAGCCTGTGGTGTCGGTGTAGTAGGAGTAGATGTGGGTCTATTTGGCTGATACTCTGCAAACCTCTGCCTCTTAAACTGGGTATTACTTTGCTTAGACTTTCCCAATTCAAGCCTTTTTTCTTGACTCCTTCCATGGCCCTTTCCCTTGGAACCATACTCATTCTGTGTGAGTTCTATATCATGCTCCGCTAGTTGGGCCTTTCTAAGGGCTTCAGGGTAAGTGGTAACGTCCAATACTGCAAGCCGACTCCGAATGGACGGTCTCAATCCCGTAATAAACTTTAGAGTCTTTTTAGTCTCATTACGGGAGATATCAGCATCATACCGAGAGAGGGCTGTGAACTTGGCCTCATATTGGTCCACCGTCATACTCCCTTGAGTCAAGCTCAAAAATTCTGTTTGCCTCTTCCTTTGGGCTGTCTCGGGAATATATTGATTCTGGAAGTACTGTAAGAAGACTTCCCATGTAATCTCAGAGTATTGTGCACTCAATATTGTCTCAGTGGACATCCACCAATGTTCAGCATCTGATTGCAGCATAAAGGTGGCTAAGGACACCCTCTCTGTACTACTACAACCCATAAATTTAAATGACTTCTCCATTTGTAGGATCCACTCCTCTGCTTGCACTGGATCCTTTACTCCCTTGAACACCAGGGGACTCATTTTCTGAAATTGTTTGAGGAGATCCATATTCTTCTTAACTTTGTCCCCAGTAGAAGAAGATGTTGCTTGTGGCTGTGGAGGAGTCAATGATGGAGGGTTTGCAGGTGGTTGTAGAGGATCAGATTGTGGTTGTGAGGTATCCACTTGTGGTGGTGGAGTTGCTTGAGTGCTCGGTGGTGGTGGTGGAGGTGCTTGAGGAGGTACAGCTGATGGAGGAGGTGATGGTACTGCTGGGGCCAAGGGTGGCACTACCTGATCTTGATTAAACCTCGCCATGAACTGAGTGAACATGGTAGACATGGCATCCATGTTTCGGGACATGGTGTCCAAGCTCCTCTCAACCTGAGCAATACGATCTCCATCAGTTTCTGGATGAGGAGGAGGAGGTGCTGGTTCTGGAGTCGGTGTTTCAGGAGCCAACTCCTCTCGTCTCCTCCCAACTTTCCTTACGCTTCTATACCGTCTTTTCATTTCAGATATACCTAAATAGGATAAACATGTTTAGTACTATTTACGCCGACATGTATAGTACTTTATTCGAAAAACATACATTAGTATCGTGCCAAAGCACCATTCATAGTTTATATCCAGACACACACAGTTATATGGGATGTAAGACTAATTCTAGCCTATCTACACTGACACGAGGCTAGACAAACTATGCTCTGATACCATTCTGTAACGCCCTCGGAAGCCGAGATTTTTGGGCTAACTTTTTCCTTTACTTATTGTGTTTGTCACTCGCTCAGTGTAGCTAAAACCTAACGAGTAGAATCCTCTTATAGTTGTTTAAGACTAGTTGTCTAAGGTCCCATTAAAGTCTCCTCGTAGGGCGTGCCAAAAACGACACTGAAAAATTCCGCCTCTATTTTGGTCTATTGTCCATCCCCATACTAAGTACATCATCATATCAACCTGTAGAAATTTCCAATCTCAAAATAACATCTGACATACTTGATGTCCATTGATTCAATATATATATCGAGATTACAACTTAATCACATAGCACAGTTGTTTACAGACTCGATATTTCCTAATACTTACATCCCAAATCTATACACTGTGTACACAAAAGAATTTAGTATGGGATATAAACAAAAGAACAAAAGGATTATACCTTCATTCAAATTATAATTTTCTGCAGCTCGTACAAAATAACTCTTGGTGCACCACTCTCACGCCGAGTCTACCTGAAGTAATCTGTGAGGTGGAAGGAGGGGAGGGTGAGCCAATGCCCAGTAAGAAAATATATGCCAAGTGATATTAAACATCTATTGTACTATGTGCATGAAGATGCATGTTAAAACCAAGTAATATTGGTAATTAATGTATTTAACAAAAATCGATACACCGAGGTCCAAAACATACGTACAGTGTAAAATATACACAATGGTACAAGATCGGTTAGACCAAAAGCAAAGCTTGAAATAGATATAAAGCCAAGATCTTGTAAGCTCAATTCAAATACATATTTTACTTCTGGAAAACACAACCATACCCCAGTTTAAATACAAAATCTTGGAAACGTGGTATGTCCTTTCGTATAATTTGGTAAAGTAACCAGGAAATGGTAATATAACCATGAAACTTTTACACAAGAACGTTCACTGTGGCCAACAGTGGTTCTCTCTTATAGGCACCTATTGGCCATGCCGGCATAAATGATACCATAAAGGTATCTCACGATGTCACAAAGACATCTCACGATACCACGAAGGCATTTCCACGATACCACGGAGGCATCTCCACGATGTCACGAAGACATCTCCACGATACCACGAAGGCATCTCCACGATACCACGAAGGCATCTCCACGATGTCACGAAGGCATCTCACGATACCACGAAGGCATCTCCACGATACCACGAAGGCATCTCCACGATGTCACGAAGACATCTCCACGATACCACGAAGGCATCTCCACGATGTCACAAAGACATCTCACGATACCGTAAAGGAATCTTATATATCAAAATCCGTAGAAAGACAACTTTTCAAAACACCATTGTATTACCAAAGTATGTGTATCATTTAAAACAATGTCTTTTGAAACTTCAGAATGATTAAACATGCTTGGAATATTTAACACTTAATCCCTACATGTGAAATCACTTTAGTAGAGCTGTCCGAGTAAACCATTTCAACTCATATAGATCAAACTCAATACTTTAGCAAAATAATATTTTCGTAAAGCATGCGGATCTCAATGCAGAGTTTAATCTATGAATTTCATGATGATAGTGGCATATACTACCAACATAGGCTAACTCGTATGAAGTACACCTAGGTAACTTTCAACCGAAAATCCGGCATTATAACGGCGTAATACTAACTACCCCCAATATCCTATTCGCACAAACATATTCAACCTGCATTATCTTCCAAAGACCTCAATACATAATATGCAACATGTATACAAGTCCAATCTCATTCAACCATAGCATAACTTCAATCTGTAGCTTATGTAAGAATAAATATCTACAACAGCCACAATACATTTATCTCATAAACTAGGGATATACATATATATATATATATATTTCTATATAAATTTCAATACATATATATATTCAACACGAAGTAATTATATTTAAATTCAACTAAATATATTATAGTTATGTATTGATATATATATATATATATATTGACTAGGGTTAATATATTTATATACATTTTAACTTAATATTTATGAGTATATTTATTTTTAACTAGAGGTATATATATATATATTTTTAAATATATTAAAATGCATAAACATGACATAGCACTAATAGGTAGCATAACAACCTTGGAATATTTTTCTTACCTATAAAATACTTCACTAGGATTTAGTATCCAACCCTTTCACCTTGCACTTTAGCACTTCCTTGTATTTTATTTCTCTCTTAGGCCCTTTGAAAGCTTTCAATCGAACCCTTCCCTACTGCTTGTTCCTCACTGTTTTGGAGCTTTTGTTTGTTCAAAATGTAGTGATCCTATGTTCATACAAAACCTTAGTAATTAATCTACTATACACCAAAACAACTCTTAAGCTAAAGAGCATTCTTACCTTAAATTCCCAAGTGATCAAGACCTTTAAAACCTAAGTGTGCTTCACCGATTCAATTAGTAGCCACCACAAGTTTCCCTACCATCAGCCTCTCGGTTCTAGCTACTGTCCCCATCATTTCCCTTGTTTGCATGTTAGTTACTACTCTGCCTCACGCCTCTGCTTCAGCTAAAAATACCCCTTTGTTACTGCTCTACTTCTGACCAAGGAAGAGAAGTCAGCGCACTTCTTGTCTCCCTTCCTACTTCTCTTTCTTTCCCTTTTTTTTTTTGTGTTTCTCGTTGCTTCTGGCTTTGCTGCCTTCACAGAGTTGCTGCTCTGTTTCTTCTCCAAACAGCCCTCTCTTCTTCGTAATTTTTTAAAAGAGAAAATCTAGCAACTTACTCTTCCTCCAAATCTCCTCTGCATTGCTCGTTTCAGCTGCTTTGCTTCTTTATTTTCAGCAGCTAATCAGGCCATTTTAGCCCTCGCTTTTGCACTGATTCACAGCGACAGTTTGCACTCTTTCTTTCTTGGTTCTTTTCCCTCAGCTGCAACTCCTATTTCACCCCTCTTTTAAACCCCAACTATCAACCCTGAATGACGCTAATATCTGCCCCCTAACTTAGTGCCTAATAGCAGCTTTCGACCACCCCAAATGCCACTGCTTCTAGCCTTTCCCGATTCCTTTTTCTTCGCTTAGAGCCGTCAATGGCAGCCCCCCTTTTTTTTCTCTTCACAAATTTCCTTTCTTTTCTTCTTTCTCAGTGCAGCCCTTAGCCTTGAATCCTCCCCTTACCCGTTAAATCAGCCCTCTCTTTTTGTGTGTGAAAGACTCCCACGTTAGTGGGAGTAGTTTGAATACTGTTGGCTTCCTCAAGAAGCCAACAGGATATTTATTTATTTATTTCAGTCTTATCATTATTTTTATATCTATATTATACTAATATATGTGTAAGGTGTATATTAATATATACGTAATGCATAATAAATAAGCTCTAAATATTTATTTTTTTTTTTGTAGCTTTTTATATATTCATTTCATTTATTTTGTTGTGTTAATTTTATGTGTATGTATGTACATATTTAATTGTATGTTTACTAGTATACATGATTATTATTTCCTATATGCATTACTTCATTTCTCTTATTATTTTAGGAAATAACAATTAAATTCTTACTAGTATTGCAAGTTCATATTTTCGCTATCTACATAGAATCTCATGTAAGTTTGAGTTCACAATACTAGCTTGCTAATATTAATTTAGACACGCTCGTTTACCCACTCATTGATATATCACCAAAATTATCCACGGAAGAATTTATTTAATTAAATTAACTTAATTTATTTAACTAGTAAATATTTTATCACCTTGCATCAAGTGAATAAATTCCTTTTTAACAAGGTAGAGTTACTTGTAGCTTAGAACTTGACTCGGTAGTTAGCTCGTGTTGGCTAGTTTGCTGACTCGCCTACCTATACATTTGAGTCCCTACAGCAATATCCAAGTAGTTATTGTCTGATCATATATTATAATAATTTTAATTAAAGAATTAATTTAGTAGGGTCAAAAATTTTTGGTTATCACAACTAGTGGCCTTGTGTTGGGCCTATTGGCTCATAGAAGCACCTTGGGACACATACATAGTAGTAATCCATTAACCATAAAAAAAATCCTTCTTTTACCGCCAAAATTTCCAAAGGTGCAATCACATTTTGCTTCCCACAGACTCTCTCTCTCTCATACATACATACATATATATATATATATATATATATATATATATATATATATATATATAGTAGGGGTGTAGACCCGCGGGCTTTTAAAGGGCCGGATTCATTTTTTAGGCCCGTTTTTATGGGCTGGCCCGCGCGGGTTGATAATCCGCGCGGGCCGGTTTATAAGCCCGCGGGCCGACCCCATTTAAGCCCCATTTTATTTTTTTTATATATTTTGTTTTTTAATTATATTATTAATGTATTTTTATTTTTTACAAAATAATACATATATGACATGATTTTATTATATTCTAGCAAAAAAAAGTTGGAAAAGTTTAATGTTTAATAGAAATTTATGTTTTTTCAAGATTATAATTATTTATTTTAAAAATATTATAAGTGAATTGTAATTGTATTTAGATTGTATTTATATATGAATTTTAATGATTTATTAAAATTTATTTTTATTATTTTTATTTAAAAATATGTGGCCCGCGGGCCGGCCCGATCCGCATTAAAAACGGATCGGGCATATCAAACTTGGCCCGTTTAAAAACGGGTACGACCCGCCCCGTACTCATCCCGCCCCGCCCGTTTTACACCCCTAAAAGAGAGAGAGAGAGAGAGAGAGAGAGAGAGAGAGAGAGAACTATTACTTACAGAAGTTAAATATTTGTATTGAGGTGGTCAAGGAAAAATAATGTTAGTGCTATATTTTGAAGATAACTATAGCAAAATAGTAAAAAAATGAATTTTTAAAAATTATATTTAAAAAAATCTAATTTATAAAATAAAAAAGGTACTAAATTGGTTGAGAAAAAAGTAATATATACTTTGTATAAGAGTAAAAAGAATTTCAAATAAAATGTATTGCATTGTATATAAGTAATACCGTAATTTTTAAATAAAATAATTAATGTTGGAATATATAGTTTGATCCTATATTTAAGGTGTATTCAATAGAGTGGAAAAGTTGAAAGATAAATATGGTGTGTTAAAAATTGGAAAAAAAATTATTTTTTGTTAGTATTTGGTAAGAGAGAAAAGAAAGCTACTAAATGCATCACATTGTTTTCTCTTCGCACCCCACAAAATTACCAAAGAGGTGCATTTTATTTGTGGGTGTGAAGATTATAAAAAAGGTGCATTTGGGAGAAAAGTGTAAGAAAAGAAAATAACAAAAAAGATTGTTTTGTTATTTTCTTTCTTTATTAAAAAAAAACTAAATTATTTCAAATTGAAAATATTAGTATAAAGAAATGAAAGAAATGTGAGTCAAAATATGTATATTTACAAAATTATGTTTTATGTTTTTAATTTATTTTGTTATTTTAACTAATTAATGGTATAATTAAATCTGTCCAAGGACTAAGCCGTTTTTTTGAAGCCCGAAAGTCAGTTCTATTTTTTAGAGGGCTTGGGCAAAAATATCGAATGTAATTAACATGTTTAGACAAATTTTTTTAGGCTCAATAAAAAATCGGACTGGGCCTGGACTTGATTATTCGAAACCTAAGCCCAACCCAGCTTGCAGCCTAACATAAATAAAATTAAAAATATGTATTAAATATATTTAATAAGTATAATGTAATTATATGTATATAAAACATTATTGATTAATAAATATTATTATATATATTTAATATGAAAATTGACATGTAAATTTTGATAAATAAAATTAAAATTTACAGGGAATAAAATAATAAAAAAATAAACAAAAAAATTAAAGTAAAAAAATTAAGACTTAATAACTAAATATATTCTCAGCCTTCTGCAAAAAAAAAAAAAAGAAAAAGAAATAAGCTCTTAACCTTTAATTTTACTGTATAACCCCCAACTTTTCAAAATTTGTAATTAAGTCCAAATCAGTTATAAATTTTTGCAGTAAAATAAAAAGGTTGAGAGCTTATAAGACTTTAACATCTTATTTATTTTATTTAACTGCATTATTTTAAAACGTTGAGAGTTTATTTATAGTAAAGTAAAAATAAAATTTTATGGACTTTTATAATAAAATTAAAGGTTTAAGGCTTATATCCATTTTGTACAAAAGAATAAGGGTATATTTGACTATTAACTCAAAAATTAATATAATAATTTTCAAGCCGAGCTCCTGCTTAAATGATAAAATAAAAAATGGATTTGGATTAAAAGTTATGCCCAAACTTATGAGTTGGGCTAAGCTCGAGATTGTGTCTAAGCCATTATTATATAGCCTGGGCTCTGCCAGAACCCAACTCGGCCCGACCCATGAACACCTCTAGGTATAATGATAAAATAATATATTTTTATTTTTATTTTTCAACTTTATCAAATAACGGATGGAAAGAATATTATATTTTCTTTCACCATTTTTATCTTTTCTACTAAGTACATCAATATAAAGAAAAAAATATTTTCCATCTTTTTATTTTTTTCTCATTCCAATTTTTTTACTTTTCACTTTTTTTCTTTCCTCTCTGCCAAGCAAAACTTTAATGATTTGCTAATGCCCAAAGTTTTACTTGATATGAAGGATGAAAAGAAAGAAGGATAAAAAATTGTCAACCCAATTTTTATGTTTTAAAATTACTATTCTACTTTGTAACTTAACCATTTTTTCATCATTACATTTTTCATCTCTCTTACAAAACAAAGCCCAAAGGAAAATGGATATTTATTATTTTTAAACGATACACTGCATGAAAAGTTACAATCATAATCAATTTTATATTTATGAACATTATAACAATATGAAAATCATATAACTCAACTAAATAACCTAATAAGTAATTAGACGCAATAATTATACCAATGGTTAGATACGGTGAGAATTCAACTTAGCCACCCAGTCCAATCTCCTATTTGTTAATAAACTAAAATCTCATTAACCATATCGTACACATTATGACAGCCACCTAAATTTATTAAGTACTGCTTATGTTCAATTAATTAATTAGTAGATAGATATATCATTTTCGCCCTTCCATCTCCCATAGGGGCCGTAATAATTAAATTTATGTATTGTTTCATTGGTTAGTTAATTAATTAATTAATTAATTGATAACAATAAAAATCATAGTTACATATACAAAAAAAAAATTAAAAATGTTGCAATCTAATTTATGTTGATCTTTCTTTTTTTGTACTACACTAAATTTTATGTGTCATTTTACCGACTACCGTGGTAAGATTGAAAATTTCTATTAATGTTAGATAAGATAACTTTCCTATAACTAATTAAAGGTAGATGAGATAATTTTCCTATAACTTATAACTTATTAACATTATATACATATATATTATATATATATATATATATATATATTACTTTATATATATATATATGTGATCTTACCAACTAACATGGTAAAATTGAAAATTTCTATTCATGGTAGACGAGGTAACTTTCTTATAACTAATTAAAATAATTAATGTAGATGAGATAATTTTCCTATAACTTATATATAAACATTAAATAATACTTTATCTCATTCATTGCTAATAAAATTTAAAAACTTCATAAAGTAGATTAAAGAATTATCCCACACTTCATTAGAATATATTAAAAAATGATTTATTTATTTTTGTAATGCCCTCAATTTGGGTATTGAAAGTAATATGATAATATATGGTACTATTCTAATCTTATTTGTAAAATTTTAAAATTCTACTGATAATATAAAAAAAATGTACTTGCACACATATGAAAATGTTGAAGGTAAGAGTGAATTATTATTATTATTATTATTATTATTATTATTATTATTTTCCCGGCCACGTATCCATTTCAATTGAAAGAGTCGACAGAGTTTGGCATATCGTATAAGTTTGGCATGTCGTATATTCATTACCTCCCAATGCCAAATTTTAATAATTGCTTATGCTTCATAGTAGATATTCAATTCAACTTAACTCAAAGAGTTGATTTAATGATGTAAGGTATCATTGAGTTCCTAAGTGAGGAGATCTCATATTTGAATCCTCACAAGATTAAATTCTCTTGAGTCAGCACCTGCCACGTAGTGCGAACACTGAATAATCTCATACCCAATGTGATATAAGTACACCCGTTGTTTACACAAAGAAAAAATAATCAATTCAACTTACATTAAATTCCAACTCAAATTGGGTTTACCCTATGTTTCAGATTTGCATCTAGGAATGTAAACGGGTCGGGTACCCACTAGATTTGGGATACCCGAACCCAAATCCGATTAACTTTAATAATACCCTAACCCGATTAACTACCCGATTATTTTTATTTATGCTACCCGAACCCTAACCCTATAAAATATAAATACCCGTTTAACTACCCGAACCCGTTTATTAAGTCAAAGTTTGATTTTTAAATTTAAAATTAAAATTAATTTTAGAATAACTTAATTAAAACATTATATTAATAAATTTAATTTAACTGATAACAATAAATTAAAGTTAAAAATCATAATTATAATATATAATGATTTAATTTAATTAAATAAAACATTAATAATAAATAATTGATATATAAAAAATATAAGTATTGTATTAATTAATTATTATTTATAATCGGGTTCGGGTAGCGGATACCTTAAGGTAACTACCCGAACCCTACCCTAACCCGTGACGGGTAGTAATTTCACTACCCGAACCCTACCTGAACTCGATTATACACTACTCTAATCCTACTTAAACGGGTCGGGTAGCACCGGGTACCCGTTTATAGGGTACCCATTGCCATCCCTATTTGCATCAGTTCCTAACTAATTAGAGCTACTTGTAACTATAAATATGGTTCATGAGAACATGCTTCCTTTGCAACTTAGCAATAGCATTTTGATCAAAGACTACTCTTAAAACTTAAATATTTTTTTCATTGTTGATCAAATGGAAAAAAGTTTATATGAATCTCTCTTGAAAACAATAGAAGAGCAGACTACCAATGCTCATCAAGTACAAGAAAAGGTATTAGAAAATATATTGAAACGAAATGCTGAAACAGAGTACTTAAAGAAGTTCCTCCATGGCCAAACTGATAAGCAACTCTTCAAGAAAAATGTTCCCATTGTTACTTATGAAGATATCAAGTCTTATATCGATCGAATTGCCAATGGGGAGCCTTCAACTATCCTTATGGCTGAACCCCTCACTGAGTTCATTCAAAGGTATAAATCAAAGTTGTTCTTCTATTTTCTTTTCTTCTTTTTTTTTTCACTTTATTTATAAGGTTCCATAGTTCTTCAAAATAACAATCTTTGATGCAGCTCTGGCACCTCGGGAGGGCAGCCAAAGTTGATACCCTCGACTGCTGAAAGCTTGGAGAAAAGAACTTCAATGACTCTCTTGATGGTAGCTGTCGCAAGAAAGTAAGAATTCTTCGGAGTGCTAAGTTAAATAGTTTAGAATAAAAAATAATCTCGTTAATCTTATCAGCTTCGTGAAAATCTTACTAGTAATCAAATTGTAAAGCTTTTGTTCTTCTGATAATACCGCAGACAAGTTGAGGGCATAGACAACAGCAAGGCAATGTACCTTCTGTTTATGAAACCAGAGCTGGAAACTCCTTGTGGTGTAAAGGCAAGATTTTACACAACAAGCTACTTTTTAAGCAGTAGTTTCCAGAACTATCTGCCTAAGTATTGCACAACTCCTGTTGAGATGATCTTGTGCTTAAACACCAAGCAAAGCATGTATTGCCAATTACTTATCGGTTTACTACAGCGCGACGATGTGACAACCATTGGTGCAGTTTTTGCATCAGCTTTTGCAAGATGCATCAAGTGTTTGGAAGATCACTGGAAGGATATTTGCTCTAACATTAGAACAGGTCAGCTCAGTGATTGGATCACTGAGCCAGCTTGCAGAAATCCCACTTCGTCAATCCTTTCTAGGCCTCGTCCTGAATTGGCTGATTTATTAGAACGCATATTTGAGAATAAATCATGGGAAGGAATAATCAGGAAACTTTGGCCTAAAGCTAAGTTTGTTGATGCCATTGTTACAGGTGCGATGAGCCAATACATTAGTTTGCTTGATTTCTATTGCGGTGGGTTGCCTTTAGTTTCACCAGCTTATAATGCTTCTGAAGCATGTTTTGGGATCAATTTAAAACCTCTAAGCAAGCCTTCCGATGTCTCTTACACATGTCTCCCACATTTGGCCTACTTTGAATTTCTCCCTGTGGATGGAGACAGCACAGAAAAAATTCAAAAACCCCAATTTAATAGTGTTTCCAATAAGGAATCTATTGAAATGGCGTTTGATCAGAATGGGAATGTTGAACCTGTTGATCTTGTGAATGTGAAGATCGGTCAGTGTTATGAAGTTGTTATCACAACTTCGGCAGGTAAGATTCACTCTTTAGATTCTAAATTTTATGCCTCATTTGTATCATCCTCACTGTAATAAAAAGTACAGCGATGATACTTCTAAACAGAAAATTTGGTTAAAAATTTGTCAATTCATTGTCTTTCCAGGCCTATATCGATACAGAATCGGAGATGTTCTCAAGGTAACTGGTTTCCATAATAACTCCCCTCAATTCCAATTTGTGGAGCGACAAAATGTGGTTTTGACCATTGATGGGGACAAAACAAGTGAAGCCGACCTCTTGAAGGCCATCACAAATGCAAAAGTCCTCCTCGATCAGCTTGGCTTCGTTTTGACCACTTACAGTAGCTACGCTGACACTTCATCGATCCCAGGTCGATATGTGTTATTTTGGGAGCTTAGGATGAAAACAAGTAATGATTTTCCAAGACTTGATGCCAAGGTAATGGAGCAATGCTGCTCTATAGTGGAAGAATCCTTCGATTTTATTTATAAATCCCTTAGGAAAGCCAATATAATTGCACCTTTAGAGGTAAGGGTGGTAAAACCTGGCGCATTTGACGCACTCATGGATTTCTATGTATCAAAGGGAGCTTCCATTAGCCAATACAAGACACCTTGCTGCCTTAAATCTGAGGAAGCCATAAACTTATTGAATTCCATGGTGGTAGGAAAGTTTTTCAGCCCTAAAACTCTTTCATAAGGAGCTATTTATTCGTTTTGTTGCGTGTGAGACAGGATTAATAATTGTGAAAGGTAGGGCGACGAAGGTGAAAAATAATAAATGTGGTCTTTGGTCTTTTATCAGGTTATGAGCCTTTCTTTCTTTACAGGAAATAATTACGATATTGCAGATAGCATCTCATGGACTGATAGGGGAATACCAGCTTTTCTTGTTCTTTGGCACTGGCAGATGGGGTTTGCAACTCTGATTGATTCATAAGATTGCAGCTGAATTTCTCTAAAAATAAGTCTGTCAATCTAAGGAACAGAAGTCCTTGTATCATCTTCAATTGTTTCTTCAACTTTACTTGTTTTATATTCCCTATGCATAAGACCTTCGTCATTAATAAGTAACAAGGGATTGTCTATTGATCTATGCCCTTTGAAATCTCAATGTTATTTGTGTATATAAACCAATAATGGTATGGGTCAACAATTTTTGTTGACTAAGGCCCTTACTTTTTTTTTTAAACTCCATTTGATGAAATAATGTGATAACGGTAAATTTCGACTCCCAGTAAATAAAAATCAATATATTAATTTGGAATAAATGATTATTTTGCAATTTTTGGAAGAATTAAGTAAATTCATGGACTTAAGATTTTTGAAAATAGGATTTGGATTAAAGTATTTTGATAAATTGCATGGAATTTTATTCGAATATGTGATTGCTAAATTCTAAGAGATTGATTATATCAAGTTTCAAGGAATTTAAAATTTAAGCAAATAAACATATATATATATATATATATATGATTTAAGGATAAAATATATAAGTAAATACAAATATATATACACTAGAAATAAACCCGCGCGATGCTGCGGGTCTATTCTTATTTTGCAATTTTTAAAGTTAATAAAATTGACTATTAGATAAAAGTTATTAATCATAAAAATATTTATTTGCTTCATATTGTTTAGTACAAAAGAAAAACATGTTTACTAAGGATAGAGTTTATATATCAAACAAAATGTCAAAATATAATTTTTTGAGAAAATTGGATTAGCTTGAATTAAAAAAAATGCACAATACTTAAGTTAAATAGTATGACAAACAGATAATCTATTTTAGAAACAAACAAATTAAGATAATTATGCTATAACAACAAAAAGTAAAAGCACCAAAATATATATACGGCATAATAGTTCAGACAATTTAACGAATAAGTAAAAAAAATTAGCTAAGAATGTTTTGTTCATAGAAAAATTAGCTAAGAATGCTTTGTTCATATTATTAATCAAGTGTAAAGTTTTAAACCCATCTGTAAGCATTTTTATTTTAAGAATAGCTAATTGAATTATTTATATTTACTACAAAGTACAATATGCAAAGTAGAAGTATTTTTTTTTGAAAAAGTTAGAAGTAAAAACTTTTTCATATAATAATTTTAATTCGAATGCAAAATATATGCAAATAGAAGAAGCAAATAGATAAAAATATAAAGTAATACTATAAAGCAATAATAGAAGACTGGATTAAAAAGAGTTAAAAAGCCATACAAAAAACATGTTAAGGATTTAACTAAAAAAATTGTTGAGAAAAAAATTGTTAAGAAAAAAATTGTTAAGAAAACAAAATATAAGGACCTAAGTAAAAAAAATTGTTGAGGGCAAAAAAAAAATGAACAAGTGTCACACACTATGAGAGAAGAGGAGACAAAAATATATATGTATAGATATATATATATATATGAGTATATATAGGTTTAAAATAAAATAATATAAAATATTAATATAAATATCTATGTACATGGTATAAATAATATATATAAGTGTTGTTGCACAAAACAACAATAAAGATATGCTGACGTCGATGTTCGTACTAAGTCTCCACGTGTGTCCAAGAAGCTTCTGTAAAACAAGAGAAGTCAGAGGGACGCAGGGGTGATTCCCTGCGTAGATCCTCCGATGCTTAAGTCAGCAAAGAGTTATTCAATATTGGGAAGCGTAAAAGCCAGTAGTCAAAAATTAGAGAATAAGATTGTACCTGAGGACCTATTTATAGGTCAACAATCTAGGTTAATTGTTTAAGGATAAGTCCCTTATCTTGCTGAGAGTTTGTGTCCCAATATAACACAAGTTCCTTGAAGATCGGGAGCTTCCTGAGCCTGTCGCCGGCGAGAGACTCATACCACGCGGAACATTGTGATGTCAGGGATCTGTCGCTAGCAGGAGTCGAAGATGTGTGCCACGTGTCGCGTTATGATTGCAGGCGACAGACTTTGAGTCTGTCGCAGGCGACAGGTGTGATCGCGCACCTCTACTTCTGTCGCCGAAGGCCACGTGGACACAACCGAGTCTGTCGTGCCAGCGACAGATGTGATGCGTTTACCATCTGTCGCCGAGGGCCACGTGGGCACAACCGAGTCTGTCGCCCAGCGACAGGTGTGATGCGTTTACCATCTGTCGCCGAAGGCCACATGGACCAGTGAGTTCTTGCCGCGTGGTAGTTTCTCACAACATTGGGCCTGGCCCAAACACGGGTAGACTTTGTCATATCAATTGCTCCCCACTCTCTTGTTGGATTTCTCCAACCAAGAGAGTATAAATAGGTGTTTTTGGGCCTTAACCCACCGTGACTAGTTCTCTTTGCTTTTTGTGTACTATTTTTTTTTTTTCAGGTGAAAAAAGGTCTATTTCTCGAGGGACGTGATCAGTCGCGACGTTTGGCATTCCCTGTCGCGGCTATATAAACCGCTGGGACCAGACGAGAGACCCCACGAAAACCTCTGAGCAGCCGTCTGTCGCCCATTTGCAGTCCCCTCGCCAAAAAAAGAGTCTGTCGCCAAAAGAACCTGTCGCTCTCCCCAGCAGTCTCTCGCTTACCTCAGAAACAGTAAGTTTACATCTACCGCATGTTTATTGCCTTTCGCAACTTAGATTTAGGTCTCCCGCTGGAATCGTGGTCTTCCGCTGATGTCGTGGTCTTCCGTATAGAGTTTTAGGTCTTCCGCTAGTCTATTAGAAATCAGGTCTGTCGCCAAAAGGTCTGTCGCTTCAGCAGGTTTGTCGCTTATTGAGTCTATCGCCCAAAGGGTCTGTCGCCATTACTCTGTTGCCGGGTAGTTTTTTGCCATGTCTTCGCTACGCCCAGGTAAAACACTTAAAATGGGTGGTCTTGTGTGCACTTTAACAAGTGCTGACTTAGAGGACATTAGGACGCGTTTCCCTCTTCCCTCGGGTTATGGCTATAGGCTTCCAGTGCAAAGGGAGGTCACGCCTGCCTTGGTTAGAAGTGGCGTAGCTGTCCATAAGGCTTCTTTGTCTTTCGGTTTTCGCTTCCCTCTTCCGGAGTTTGGTGAAGCATTTCTTAGATACAAAGACATTGTCCCGTGTCAGCTTCACCCACATGCGTGGGCTCAGCTGGTAGCTTTTTCCGTAGTATGTCATCACCTAGGTATCATTCCCACTATTCCTCTCTTAAGCGCCTTCTTCAGAGTTCGTAGGCTGAAAGGGTTGATAACGTTCTCTCTTCAACGGTTAACAGTCGGGGAGTTTCCTAACAATAAAATCTTCTCGGATTTCCCCAATAAACTGCGTGGTTTTGAGAGCGAGTGGGTCATTGTTGAGATTCCAAGCAATCTGCGGATTCGCTCTAGATGGAATCATGATGCTTCTGACCACTCACAGCGTTCGGATAGGTTTAGGACAGAAATTTTAAAAGACCAATTTGGCGAGCCTATTCGGCGAATCTGTTCTACCGGGGAGCGTAATTTATTTTCTCTTCTAACCCTGGAAAACATTGCCGCTGCTGGCTGGGGCGTAAGCAGGACCGTTCTTGAAGCTTCTGCTGCCCCATCTACCTTGCCTACAACTCCCCGTTTATCTGATGCTGGCCCTAGTCAGCCATCCTCGGTCCCAGTAGCCGAAACATCTACCCCCGTGGGCCGCCTTGTAGATGAGTCCTCTTCAGATTCGGAGGACGAGTCCCCTGAGGCTGCGGGTACTAGTGGTTATTTAGGAGATGGCCCTGAGTGGGCCCAAGCCGACGCCTTTGGGAGCCCCTTCGTTGATTTTCCGTTGGATTCGAATCTGGATAGTTTAGAGGACTTTGGTGGTTTTCTAGGTTTTCCATCCTTTTTTATTTATTTATTTTTTGTACTCATGTGCGTGATATTTTACTTGGTTGGCTCATCCTTTCTTTATATATTGTGCAGGCATGAACTTCCGAGATTTGATGCGCAGGAGGGATGCTAGTGCTACTGCTTCGATAGCTCCTCCTCCTCGGTCGCCCGTTGGAGCTCCATCTGGACCGGCTCGTGCTCCTACACCTCCTCCTCCCTCTACTGGTGAATCTAGCCGTCCTACACAAGAGGCTGGGAGAAATAAACGGAAGAGGCCTCTTGTCCCTGATCGAGGTCCAGGCAATCGCGAGAGCTCCGATTCCCAAAGGAGTGACCTAGTCCCTCAAGAAGGCGGCTCTCGTGTTGCTGAGGGTAGGTCGGCGCCTCGCCAGGCGAGGCGCAAATACAGGAAGAGGCTGATTGTTGAAGCCTCAATGCCTACAAGACCAGTCTTGCCCAAGGTGGTAGACCCTTCTGTGAGGCGCTACTTGATCGATAGTGGGGTCGTCGTCAGTGGGGACGATTTTCAGACCTATCCCGGAGTGAACGACAATGATAGCATCGAGGATGCCGGGATAGCGTCTCGTCTGGCTTGGAGCACCATTCTCCCCCGTGACGAGGCGGGGCTTTTTTCAAACATTCCGGATGCGGAGGATAACTCTGACTATCTCGCTATGAAGGTAAGAGTTTCGTATTTGTTTGGTAATTATTTCTCTTGTTTGAAAGATTCTCTGAGTTACTTTTGTTTTTTTGCCTCATCAGTCAGCTCAACAGATTGTGGCCGTCAATGCTCGGCACCGGGCTCTTAGAGAGCAAGCTAGCAAAGAGATTCGCGAGCTTCGGGATCAGAAGATGGAGCTTTCAAACGAGGTCAACCAGCTTCGTCCTTATGTCAAAAGGGTGGAGGAGGTAAACAAAAGGAACGCTGACCTAGAGCGAAAGAATGCTGATCTTGAGTTAAGGCTCCAAGAAGAGCAGGCGAAGGTGTCTTCACTTCAAGGATACCAGGAGGCTTATAACAAGGCCGTCGAGGATCGGGGAGCCATGGAGAGGCAACGAGATGAGGCTATTGAGGAGCTGCACAATGTATTGGATCGTCAAAGAGAAGCCCGAATTGAGGCCGTTCGTGAATACCACTTGTCTCAGCATTGTTTTGACCAGAAGGCGGCATTCTCGACGGGATTTATTAAGTATGGTTTCTATTTGGCTCGCACTTGGCTGGAGAAGCATCGGCCTAGTGAGGCTTTCCCTGAATTGCTCTTCACCGAGGAGGCTAAGTACTACGATGCTCCTTCTTGGACCAAGTATGAGCCCGACGCACAAAGTCCGGAGGCCTATTTAGCGGAAGGAGCCGTAGATAATCTGGACAACCTTGAGGGTCCGTGGCCTCCTCGACAGCCGCTACATACACCTGAGTCTTCCGAGGCATTTGATCAATCTGAGCCTTTGGCAGTGCGTGACGTCTCTGAGCCTATCGACACAGACGATCAGCTTGAATCTATCGAGGCACTGGTGGGGTTGGACAGCGACGAGTTCCAAATTTCAGATTCTGCTGCCGTTGATCCCGTGCCAGACTCTGCGGTCGTGGTTGGGCCCTCAAGTGACGTTCCTGCTTCCGGGGTGGCTTCCTCGTCTTCCCAGGATCCTGGTTCTTTGACTTCTCCAGTTCCTGAGCCTCAAGCTTCTCACGCCGTAAGTGCTGATGTAGCGTCTTCCCAGCCGGCTGATTCGGTTATTGCCGTAGATTAGAGTTTTTGTTTTGTTTGTTAACTCCAATGTACTTTTTGTTTGTTCTCCAATGTATAGATTCATTTTCAATGGAAAGTATCATTTCATTCTGTAGCTCTTTCTTTTGCTTATTTGAAATTAGTAGAGTACCTTGTATTGTTTCTTTTGCTTATTTGAAATTAGTTTCTTTTGCTTATTTGAAATTAGTAGAGTACCTTGTATTGTTTGACTTTATCATGTTGCTCCCCAAGTTCTTTTTTGAAACCGTGTTGACTATTCGTTCAAAAATGAACTTTTCTCGAGCGTTGTTCATATCTCGCGTTATTTTTGCTTAAGGATAATCAAGACTAAAATAGCCAAAGTGTTAACCATAACTTGTCGATTTATTACAACACATGAACTTGGAGATTTTGTAACGTACCTCGTAACTTGTTACATAGTTTGTACTTTTACCTATCGCACGCACTTTTCGTGTTCAAGGACTGGTATTTTGCCCGTCTCGCGTCTTCTTCACGCTTAAGGTTATTTTTGTGCCTATCTTGCGCATTTTTCGCTTATCTTCTTCACGCTTAAGGTCTTATTTGTGCCCATCTCGCGCATTTTTCGCTTAGGGACTTATTTGTGCCCGTCTTGCGTCTTATTCACGCTTAAGGTCTTATTTGTGCCCATCTCGCGCATTTTTCGCTTAGGGAATTATTTGTGCCCATCTCGCGCATTTTTCGCTTAGGGACTTATTTGTGCCCGTCTCGCGTCTTCTTCACGCTTAAGGTCTTATTTGTGCCCATCTCGCGCATTTTTCGCTTAGGGACTTATTTGTGCCCGTCTCGCGTCTTCTTCACGCTTAAGGTCTTATTTGTGCCCATCTCGCGCATTTTTTGCTTAGGGACTTATTTGGCAGCCAGCTGTTGTATCATTTCAATTCCTGTAGCACATAATCTATCTCACATGTTGCGTTAGAGAATATAGGAAATGACTGGCTGGACTTTATTCATGAATCAGAAAAATAATATCATCTATGAAGTAATGTAGCAATAGATGGGAAAATAAAGACAAGAATAACAATCAGAAAGCAAAAATTACAATTTTTACTGCCAATATAGCTTAAGATGGTTGGCGTTCCAAGTCTTCGAGAGCTTCTTTCCTTGCATGGTTTCTAAGGTGCAAGTGCTAGGTCCGACCATCTTTCTGATTCTGTATGGTCCTTCCCAATTAGCCCGGAGCTTTCCATCTTCCCTATGGGCGTTCGTAATTGCCGACTTTCTCAATATGAGGTTCCCTTCTTGCAACTCTTTGTTCTTGACCCGTGCATTGTAATAAGCAGCTACTCTCTGTTGGTAAGCAGCCAGGCTTATTTTTGCTTGGTCTCTCAGCTCATGTATCAGGTCAAGGTTTTCCCTTAGTCCCTAAGCAAGAAGAAGACGCGAGACGGGCACAAATAAGTCCCTAAGCGAAAAATGCGCGAGACGGGCAAAAATAAGACCTTAAGCGTGAAGAAGATGCGAGACGGGCACAAATAAGTCCCTAAGCGAAAAATGCGCGAGATGGGCACAAATAAGACCTTAAGCGTGAAGAAGACGCGAGACGGGCATAAATAAGTCCCTAAGCGAAAAATGCGCGAGATGGGCACAAATAAGACCTTAAGCGTGAAGAAGACGCGAGACGGGCACAAATAAGACCTTAAGCGTGAAGAAGACACGAGACGGGCACAAATAAGTCCCTAAGCGAAAAATGCGCGAGACAGGCACAAATAAGACCTTAAGCGTGAAGAAGACGCGAGACGGGCACAAATAAGTCCCTAAGCGAAAAATGCGCGAGACGGGCAAAAATAAGACCCTAAGCGAGAAGATACAAGATGAGCAAAACAAAAAGTCCCTAAGCACAAAAGGGTGCGAGACGGGCAAAATTATCTCTAAACGAGGTACGTTACAATTTTATCATATTACATTTAACGCATTATGTTGGCATCTCGGATATAAACAATATTATATTCTAACAAGTCCTTAAGCGGATAGTACGCAAGACAGGACCAATACTCCAGTAAAAGTTCTTCTTTGGACACAAAAAGTTGCAAATAAAAACTTGGGGAGCACAAAGTATGCAGGCTGTGAGGTATGGTAGGAGTTACGTTACAATTTTATCGGATGTCCCCGAAATTGATTGACAAAGTGCATGCAAACGTTTTATATTGGCATTCCGGATATAAAAGCGATGTTATATCCTTATCAATTCTATAGAGTCCCTAAGCACAAAATGGTGCGAGACGGGCGATGTTATATCCTTATCAATTCTATAAAGTTAAGCACAAAATGGTGCGAGACGGGCAAATTTCGAAAATCCCTAAGCGAACAGTGTGCGAGATGGGCAAACCAAAAGCCTGAAGCGAAAAATGTGCGATATAGGCTACGCATTTACTTGAAGCAAAAAAGTGTACGATGTAAGTCATGCATGACGTGCTTGAGCTTGAAGCAGTAATTGAGCGACATAAGCCCCATATGTAAAAGAACTTGAAGCAAAAAAGTGCACGAGGAAAGCCGGATTATTACGTGAGATTAATACAAGATAAATGTATAGTTGCTTCGGTAGATGAGTTTAAAAATGGGCTGATCAGTTTGTAAAAGACTAAGCTCTTTCACAAAAAACTGGGGAGCACTCTAGATTAACTTCTGCCTCAAAAGGAGCATCGATTCTAACAGACACCCAAGCATCTACGCCCTGAGGTGCTATAATTATCTAAATCATCTTCGTCCAAGCCTGTGAGAACCCCGACCATCTCGGGTTAGCGAAAAGGCTCTTAAGGGCTGGTAAGATCAGATAGATCTTTATAAATGCCTATTCTCAGAAAATGTTCCAAATCCTCAGCATCAGGATCAAGCTTCAACCAATCCGGAGCATATCAAGCACAAACCGCATCTGATGAAACCAAAAGGCTTTGGTGGCTCCGCAATCTTGTAATTTCTCCTTCTAACTCTTGGTTTCGGTCAGCTAAGACCTTGAATTTGAAAAGAAAGGTGGTATATTCCACTGGAGAAGCATTTAGCTCAGAGAAGAAAAACGTATCCCGGTAGTGTTCTAAAAAGACACTTTGACAAAAGAAACGATGACACGAAGTCGTTTCTGCTACGAATAATAATGAAGTTCACTAGTTAAGCCCTCAAGTGAAGATGAAAAGATTCTTGGAAGAGGGCAGCAAGAGAATTTGAAAAGCCCATTCTTTATATACTCTTTCACAAGGTAAACCTTGTAAAAGAGTGGGGAGCAATTGATGTGGACTAGGTCAATTATTACTGGGCTTTTCCATAAATCAAGTTGAAGACCATTGAGCCAAATGATAATATAAGCCCAAGAGGAAAGAGGACTCAGAAGGCCCATAAATGATCCACTGGGTTATTATTTAAGCTTGGGGCTTAAAGGTAATTACTCGCGAAATAACTCCTATAAATAGGTCACAGGTATCATTCTTAGACCCTAAGCTCTATTTGCCTACTGAAACCCTGCCAAAACCCTATCTGACTTAAGCATCGGAGTGCGCGCGCAGGGGAAAACCCCTGCGCCCCCTGATGGTTTTCTCTCTTGCAGAATTCTTGAAGACAAACTAACACGAAGATCGAGGATTTGACGTCAGCAAATATTTATTGTTGTTAGCATATCTTTATTGTTGTTTTGTGCAACAACAATTGGCACCGTCTGTGGGAATTACGTTCTTCAATGTAAGGGATTAGTCTGGGTGACTCAGCTCCAACTTCCACCGGGATGAGGGCTTCAGTGCCATATACCAAATTGAATGGTTTTTCGCCTGTTGACACTTTGCTCGTCGTTCTGTAGGCCCATAAGACACTTGGGAGCTCATCCACCCATGCTCCCTTTGCCTTGTCCAGTCTAGTCTTCAACCCGTGTAGTATAATTCGATTGCTTACCTCTGCCTGCCCATTGGCCTGTGGGTAAGACACAGAAGATATTCTTAGGAGAATCTTCAGGCCATTACAAAAATTTCGGAAAGCATCACAGTCGAATTGCTTCCCATGATCTGCGTTTATCACACGGGGGATCCCAAATCGGCAAATTATGTCTTTCCACACCATTGCTTCCACCTTTTTCTCAGAGATTGTAGCCAAAGGCTCGGCCTCTATCCACTTTGTGAAGTAGTCTGTGGCCACAAGCAAATACTTCCTTTGTCCTGAGCCTAGGGGAAAAGGCCCCAGGATATCTAGTCCCCATTGTGCAAATGGAGTTGGTTGGAGAGTGTTCTGAAGAGCCGAAACAGGCGCTGTAGCTATAGGAGCGAATTTCTGACACTTTTCGCATCTTCTCACTTTGTCTGTGGCGTCCTTCCTCAGTGTAGGCTAATAAAACCCCGTGTGCAGTATTTTCGAGGCCAAGGCTCGAGCCCCCAGATGTTCGCCGCATATTCCCTCATGAACTTCAGCTAAGGTGTACTCGGCCTGTTGAGGCCCTAGACACTTCAACAGAGGCATTGTGAACCCCCATTTATAGAGTTCCCCATTCACCACGGTAAACCTGGCACTTTTTAACTTCAGCCTTCGAGCTTCGTCTCTGTTAGCGGGGAGTGTGCCCCCCAGTATGTAGTCTTTGATTGGGCTTCTCCAATCGCCTCCGATTTCGACATCACAGACATCTTCTTCTTCTATACTTGGCCTAGCGAGGGATTCCACTTTCACTATACCCCCTTTGACCCCTCTAGAAGAAGCCAATTTTGAAAGAGCGTCTGCATGGTTGTTCTCTATTCGATTTATCTGAGTCAGCTGGAAGTGCTTGAATGTCTGTGCCAACAATTGTACCTTCTGCAGATAAGGGACTAGAGCGGGTTCTCGTGCTTCATATTCACCCAAGAACTGGTTTACCACTAACTGCGAATCGCTGTGTGCCATTAAGTTGCTGACCCCCATTTTCTCAGCAAGTCTCATCCCAGCTATCAAGGCTTCGTACTCGGCTGTATTGTTTGAACTTGGGAAATCGAAACGCAGGGAATACTCATAGGTTTCCCCTTCAGGCGATATTAGCACAATTCCAGCTCCACTGCCGTCCATGTTACGAGCTCCATCAACAAATAATTTCCACCAGGCCAACTCAGTTTCCTTTTGTACCTCTCGGCCAGTACATTCTACAATGAAATCTGCCAATGCCTGTCCTTTTATTGCTTGGCGAGGTTAGAAGTGAATGTCATATTCACTCAATTCGATGGCCCACTTAATTAGACGTCCAGAGTGTTCTGGTTTTTGCAATATTTGCCTAAGGGGCTGATTTGTTAAGATAGTCACCGAGTGAGCTTGGAAGTACGGCCGTAACTTCCGAGTTGCCATCACCAGGGATAAAGCTATTCTTTCAACTAAGGGGTATCTTGCCTCAGCATCTAGCAGGACTTTGCTTACATAATAAATCGGGCAATCTCTATCCCCTTCTTTCCTTAGTAGGACTGCACTTACAGCTTTCTCTCCTACGCCGAGGTACATAAGGAGGTGGTCTCCGGGACGTGGCCGGGATAACAGAGGTAACTCTTTTAGGTAATCTTTCAACCTTTCAAAGGCGTCGTTGCATTCTTCTGTCCACTCGAAGTTCTTTCCTGCCTTTATCGCCTTGAAAAATGGTAGACTTCTTTCAGCTGATTTGGATAAAAAACGACTCAAGGCTGCTATTCTTCCTGTCAACCTTTGAACTTCTTTTACTGTATTAGGCGGCCTCATGTCCAGAATAGCTTGAACTTTCTCAGGATTAGCCTCTATCCCTCGATTAGTAATCATGAATCCCAGAAACTTTCCAGACCTTACCCCGAATGAGCATTTGTTGGGATTCAACTTCATCTTGTACTGCCGCAACACATTGAACACCTTTGTCATTTTCCTGGCATGTGACTCTCCCTGTCGGCTTTTGATTATCATATCATCGACATAGGCTTCCATGGTGTTGCCCAGCAGGTCTTGGAACACCTTATTTACCATGCGCTGGTAGGTTGCCCCCGCATTCTTCAGACCGAATGGCATTACTCGGTAACAATATGTCCCGATATCGGTAATGAATGAAGTCTTCTCCTCATCGTCCGGATGCATCATGATTTGGTGGTATCCCGAGAAGGCATCTAAGAAGCTAAGTAATTCATACCCACAAGTTTCGTCTACCAACTTGTCGATTCGAGGTAGTGGATACGAATCCTTAGGACAAGCTTTATTCAGATCTGTGAAGTCTACACACATTCTCCATTTCCCGTTGGCTTTCTTCACCATCACGACATTGGCCAACCACTCTGGATAATTAACTTCTCTGATAAATTCTGCTTGCAACAACTTCGAGATTTCTTCGCTAATTGCCTGTTGCCTCTCGGGAGCAAAATTCCTCTTCTTCTGTTTTATCGGCTTTGCCCCTGAGATTACGTTCAACCGATGGCAAATAACTTCAGGGTCTATTCCTGGCATATCGGCTGGAGTCCATGCAAACACATCACAATTCTCTTTTAAGCATCGGACCATCTCCTTTTTTACTTGTTCAGGCAGCTGGCTTCCCACATATACTATTTTCCCTTCATCCTCGTCATCTAACTGGATCGTTTCCATTTCCTCATCAGGTTTTGGTTTAGGCGGTTCTTCAATTGTAAGGGTTTCCTTTCTCTGCATCCCTTTACATGTGGTAGATGCGATATTACATGTCCTAGCTTTCTTTTGATCTCCCCTCACTTGTCCAACACCGCGGGGAGTCGGAAACTTCATTAACAAATAGCAGGGATGCACCACAGCCCTCATGTCATTTAACAATGGCCACCCGAGGATCATATTGTATGCCACTGACGTTGACTTCACAACCATAAATAATACTTGTCGAGTGACACACTTCGGGCTTTCACCCAATGTTACAGGTAGCTGAACTGCGCCCTCCACTTTCACTTTTTCTCCTGAGAATCCATACAGAGGTGTGGTGACTGGCTTCAGTCGATCCTTCGAGATGCTCATTTTCTCAAAGCAACTCCAGTAAATCAAACTTACCGAACTCCCATTATCAACTAGGATGCGACTCACTGGGTGTTTGCTATTACCGCCGAAATCACCATTGGGTCATCGTGAGGGATCGTTACATCACCCCTGTCAGCTGGCGTGAAAGTAATAGGCTCTTCATCATGCTTTTCTTCCATCACTGAATTAATTTGATAAGCATGTCGGGCGTAGGTCTTGCGAGACGAGGAAGAAGCGCCAGCTAAAGACTCACCTCCGGATATCACGTTAATAGCTGGCCCCGTGGGTTCATTATCTTCTTCTCGATTCCTTCTTTCTACCCTTCTGTCATTATCTCTTCTTTCATTTTCATTTCGTCTAACAGGTCCTCTGTTTTCACCTCTTCTATCTCTGAAATCGTTTCTTCTGTTCTGCGCGGGATAGTTAGTTCTATCACCTTTCCATACAAAACGGTTTATTTTTCCCTCTCGTGCCAACTTTTCTAGCTGATTCATCAACTCTCTACATTTTTCAGTTGTGTGCCCATGCGCTGAGTGATAATCGCAATACGCCCTTGAGTCACGGCCCAGATTCCCTGACGCCTTCTTTGGAGTCTGTATAAGACCTGACCCCTCGATAGCTGCTAATACGGAAGCTCGAGATTCGGTGAGTGGGGTATAAGCTGAGTATTTCAGTGTGGGAGCTTTTTCAAACTTCCTTGGTTGGCTAGAAGATGCTTCCGTGACTTCCCTTCCTCGTTTCCTTCCATCCTTGGAATCTCCTGTCGTCACCATTTTCATTACTTCCTCCTGGGTTACATACTTATTAGCACGGGAAAGTAGGTCTGAGATGGTAGTTGGCTGATCTAGCGACAGGGATTCTTGCAATTTCTTAGACCTTGTCCCCTGTAATACAGCTGCCACAGCTATACCGACTTGCAGGTCTCGTACCTCTAAGGTAGCGTCTCTGAGCCGATCCACATAACTCTTCAAAGACTCCTTAGCTCCTTGTTTTATAGTGAGCAAATAGGTCGGTTCCTTTCTTCGTTGACTGTTCACCGCAAATGCCTTAAGAAACTCACTTCGCAACTGGTCAAAAGAGGCAATAGACCCTTCCAGCAAGTTATTGAACCATTACTTCGCATGTCCGGACAGAGTTAAGGAGAAAGCCCTGCACATTATCTCGTCCTCCCATCATGTAGCAACATTAGGGCCTCATAATTTTGCATATGATCGTAGGGATCCGTTTTCCCGGTGTATGCGGTCATCTGCGGCATTTTGAACTTTGAGGGCAAAGGCTTTTGCATGATGGTTGTGCAGAACGGTACTCTTCTTCTCTGGCTCTCTTCCGCAGACACTAATTTTTTTTCCTCTAACACCTGTTCTATCATTTTCTTCATGTCTACGGGGGGAGCAAGCTGATTTCTAGCATGGGACGAATCAGGTAGGTCTACGACTACTTCCTTACCTTTCGCTTGGGGTGCGTTTGTTCGTATCATCTGTGTGCACCAAGTGGGGTCAAACTCCGACCCGGCTCCCCAAGTGCTTTGATCTTCGACACCATTCTTTCCAGCACCTCCAACACCATGTTCTAGGTTGGTACCATCAAAATTTGATAGGTCATGGTGATGGGTGGTAGACCCTGTCGCCCTGTCGGTATCCTGTCGCCTAGGCACCTGTCGCCCCACGCATGGAGCCTGTCGCCTGACCCCTGTCGCCGGGTCTAAGCCTGCCGCTTCATCAGTCTCTCGCTGAGTACCGGCGGTGGGCCTCATGTTCTCAGGCCCCGTCGCACCCTGTTGAATGTCATTCCCGGCGACGGGGGGAGCCTCTCGCCGACGAGAGGGGTCTATTGCTGTCGCGTCCTCCCGTCGCCAAGGCATCTGCGGCGGGACTCCTTGACTCGTTCCTCCTACCAAGTTCTGCACGGCAGACGGCAGATTCATCTGCGGGAGAACTCCGTGAACAGATCCACCATGGCTCGTAGCGCCTGGGTGGTTTCTTCGCTCTGTCGCCTCAGAGCCTCGAATTCTGCCGCTGACACAATGATTCTTTCTTCCTCCCTGTTCACTTGGTTCCTCTGGCGAATATGTTGTTCCGGGAAACTTACAGAATTTTCTTCACTGCCGGTCCTTGCGTTAGTCGATCTTGTTCTCACCATCTTAGTAAATTTTGATTGGCTTTTTTATACGTTTCCCACAGACGGTGCCAATTGTTGTTGCACAAAACAACAATAAAGATATGCTAGAGGGACGCAGGGGTGATTCCCTGCGTAGATCCTCCGATGCTTAAGTCAGCAAAGAGTTATTCAATATTGGGAAGCGTAAAAGCTAGTAGTCAAAAATTAGAGAATAAGATTGTTCCTGGGGACCTATTTATAGGTCAACAATCTAGGTTAATTGTTTAAGGATAAGTCCCTTATCTTGCTGAGAGTTTGTGTCCCAATATAACACAAGTTCCTTGAAGATCGGGAGCTTCCTGAGCCTGTCGCCGGCGAGAGACTCATACCACGCGGAACATTGTGACGTCAGGGATCTGTTGCTAGCAGGAGCCGAAGATGTGTGCCACGTGTAGCGTTATGATTGCAGGCGACAGACTTTGAGTCTGTCGCAGGCGACAGGTGTGATCGCGCACCTCTACTTCTGTCGCCGAAGGCCACGTGGACACAACCGAGTCTGTCGCGCCAGCGACAGATGTGATGCGTTTACCATCTGTCGCCGAGGGCCACGTGGGCACAACCGAGTCTGTCGCCCAGCGACAGGTGTGATGCGTTTACCATCTGTCGCCGAAGGCCACATGGACCAGTGAGTTCTTGCCGCGTGGTAGTTTCTCACAACATTGGGCCTGGCCCAAACACGGGTAGACTTTGTCATATCAATAAGTACTGTTCGGTTGGTGGGAAAATTCTCACCAACTTTGAAATAAAATTATTATTTTGGGTTAGTGCTCTGTCGAGCACCATAACCCTATGAATTTCCCTTTTCCTTCTCAGACACTTCTTTAGTCACTTCCATCTTCTCCACCGACCCTCCCTGCATAGTGTATTCATCTTTCCCCCTCGTTTTCATTTTCCATTCCTGCATATAACATTTCCCTCAGGTCCCAGTATCTCTTTCACGCTTTCCCTCTCCTCTCAATCCGTTCGTTCTTCATCAAGAGAGAGGAGAGTGAATGGAAACTGAATCGGAAGAGAAGAAAAAAAGATGAAGTAGACACGCAAGGGAGAGAAGGAAACGAACTGAAGAAGGAGAAAGAAGAGGGCTTGTTCCACGTTTATACCCCTGCATTTTGTCGATTGTGGTGGCTGGTATAGGAGGTGTATATGTGGCAGAAAGTGTTGAAGAAACCAAGCTGAAACAGAGTGTGAAGGACACGGACTGAATCGGGATTCAAGCAAGGGTCTTCTCGGTTCTAAGAACATAGCAGTAGAGGTAAACCATCCGCTGGCCAAGAAAGAAGGAAGCAAAGAAAAGAAGGAAAGGCAAAGAGTGTGAGATCTAGGAAGAAGGTGAGACTGAGCTGAAGAGAGGGAGAACGAGAGTGAGAGAAAGGAGAGAAAGGCTCGTTGTAACTGCAGGAAAATGGAAGCTGCTTCAATGGTCGGCGATGGCTGGAAACAGGGGTAAGGCAAGGTTGACTGGTGGCAGTGAAGGGCGATTGAAGAGGCTAGGCTAGTCGGTAGAGAAGCTCAAACTGAAACAAGGACAGGCTACTTGTAAGGCTAGAACAGAGCAGAGCATGCGAGTGGAGCAAGGCAGGCCGAGGCTAGCTGAAACAGGGCACTGGTTGTGTCTAAAGCCGAAATGGGAGGTTTGGGTGGCTGAGTTAAAACCGAGCAAATGCTGATGTTGGCTAGTTCTTAGGCTGCTAAAACTTGGCAAACAGGGGCTAAGAATGTGGCTGTGAAGGGCCATTTCCAGGGCCAAAACATAGGCGCCAGTTTAGGGGCTGAGTGTGACCTTCAAGGCTGGAAGTAGGGTGCCGCTTAGGGTGGCTGTAGGTGCTATAGAATGGCTGTCTTGGGTGGCTAAAGGAAGTGAAGTCTAGACTGTTGGAGGATGAAGAGGGAGGTTCGGATATCTGCAGGTCAAGAAATAAAAGAAAAGAAAAGAAGGGAAAGAAACAAGGAAAGAAAAAAATATATATATATATACACATATATATATGTATATTGGCTCGGGTTTATAGGTAAGTCAATACCGTTTAAATATATTTATAGTTTGAATTTTATTAAGTTTATACTAAATGAATTACCGATAATTGAAGGTGTATAAGCGTTAAGCTTGGTGTACTCGCAAAAGCCTATGCACGGGTGTGAAACTCGAGATTCAAGCACGTCAAGCTTTAATCGGTAAGACAACTCCATAGTGCCACATATTGTAAAATTAAGATAGGAAATAAGTCTAGTAAACTGGTACTAACTCGATATGATTGTATTTAAGGTGTAACAAGGTGCTATGACAACAAATTGAGTTTGGACTAGGCTCAACACATGAGTCCTGAGCATAGGAGTCAGTAAGACTTTTATATAAGCATGCGATAGATTTATATTGGATAGGTATATAGAATTGTTAAATTGGATAATGATATAATATAGCATGAAATTGAATATCGAATTGGTAATTATATAGTCAATTAAATTGTGGAATTATTGACTTGGTCGGATATGGTGATGATCTGAAATTAAATATTTAAATGACTTTTCTGCAGTCCGGGCGTGAGTTAGTGATTGATATTGTATAAGTTCGATTTTGGGATACCGACTACAAGGCTGTCTGATTAAGCTACGATTGTGCTATATTGAGATAAGAGATATATATCGGAATGTAGGAGATATTGAATAATTTTAAATCAACTGCATTGAGTTTTATAAACTGTATTTTCTTTGTAGGAGGTTTTAAGAAAATTAATTCGTTATGTTGTCGGATCTTTTATGAAAATATTAGTTTTGTGATTTAAGCTTGAACTTAACCATTTGAAAATAACAAATTTTTTAGCAAGATTCTTTTGGAAAAATGTTAAATCTTATGAAACTTTTAGCCGAAATATTGATTTTCATGGAAATTTCCAAAATATGGTATTTTTAGAAAATATTATGAATATTTATGAATTATTTACTTTTGAAAGAATATATATATATATATATATATATATTCATTTGTTATATATTCATTTGTGAACTTTCATGAAGTTCGAAAATACTATTTTGAATTACTAAAATTATATATATAAAAATGTTTTGAGACATGACTAACTAAAGTCACTATAGTATTAGGTCTGACTACTGTGTGACTTTGATCTAGTCCGTAGTAGGTATTTACCTTTTGAGCTGTGTGACCTTGATCTAGTCCACAACGGGTCCAATCACATCTGATCAGTGTTTATTGTGGACCCCCTCTGGACGATGGCCATATGTCTCTCCGACCTGCACTTTCCCTCACGAGAATATTTGAATTGCATGATTTTGCTTAGTCGTTAATATTTCTTCATGCTTAGTATGTATGCGTTTTTTCGTGCTTATTTTCGTATATAAATTCTAAATGTTTGATATTTAGATTTCGAAATCGATATAATTTTATTTCGACTATCCGCATTGAAACTAAGCGTGAGAAGTATAAATACGTTTGGGCTTATGTTCGGATTTCAATTGCTTATTTTCAGCTTAAATGAAATGCTTTTTAATGCATTGCATAAGCATGATTTGGTTTTAAAATCGTATAAATTACGATTTCGAGCTTTAATAAATGTTTTAGAAACTTGTATATAAAAATTCGGTATCCGTTTCCTATATGTATTTCTTGTTGAGCTTTATAAGCTCACCCTCCTCTACCTTTTAGATTATTTGCAGTAGGAGTTTGTATGTGGGGTGCTAGCATTTTTTTCAAGGTTTTTGTACACCTTTGGAGGTATATAATGACTAGTTATTCGATTTGTATATAGATTTGTATTTTTAGTATTTTTATAGTATGAAGATGTAATTAAAGAAAGTATATGATATATTTATGGTTTATAACAATGCATGCTTATTTAAAAAATTTGAACTGGTACCAACTAATTGAAGGATATTGATTTAGCTAATGTAAATTTAGCTTAAGAATAGATTTGAGACACTATGTATAGTCGAACTAAGTAAGTAAAAAAAATTTTGGTTTGTATTTTCGGTATAAAGGGACATTACAAATAATGAGTAGTTTTCTCTGAGTGAATGTAGGCATAAGATAGCCATTGGCAAGCATTTGGACAACGCTTCAATTTGGGAGCAGCTCTAATGACTTCCATATCATGGAATTAAGCTTTTACTTGGATTCAGGTCTGATTTAATTACGAATTAATTTTGTGTAAATGACAATAAAATTTCAACTAATTTTAGCAATTGATATAAAAAACAAACTCAACTTAAAACTAACATGTCATCGGTTTGCAAATATAAAGAGAAACTTCCAAATAAATAAAAAAAACTACTGCCAATATTTCCATATCTCAGTATCAATTAATCAAAATACTACCTTGAAGTTGTCAGAGTATATATAATCGTAACTTTAGTAAACCAAAAAAAAATGTCATATGCTTGCAAGTTACAATAATGTGAAAAACCACAAATTCAAAATTGCTGCTAGGAATACATTGTTTCTAGTTTGTGAGCATGTAATTAGCAAAATAATTCAAACGAAAATCCTTTCCATGTGTTCTGAAATTTCTTCTTGACTTAAAATAATATACATTGTTACAAAAGAAATTACGTCCAAAATGAAATTTGAGGGGAGCTCATATTTTGACTACACTAAATAAAAATTGAATTTATATATAACGCACTGATAATGTATAGTTTTTATATACTGTCAATGCATCAAAAGTTAACACTTCATCAATAGGTCTTTATGAGCAAATTAAAAAAATTTATCTATATTTACTTTTAAAGACTTGGTATATGTGAAATCCCCAATTTCAGGAAATTCCTCCATAATTATAAAGTATGTTAGCTTAAATGAAAATAAGTACATATGAGAATTATGAAGTATGAAGGATGTATGGAACATGGAAGAAGTAATGAAATGGAAAGTCAAATAGTCAAGGAATTTAATGGACATCAGGAAAATAATTGAGGTATGAGAAAAGAATTAATATCAGATTTTCATAATTTAATGAATATGAAGTTTAATATATGAGTGATGTATGCATGATGTATGGAAGAAATAAGAAAGTGAATGTCAATTAGTCAAATGATTTAATGATGATATCAGAAAAATATTAAGAGTATGAGACAAGAAACAAAATCAGATTTTTGATTGGTTAATTAAACATATGTGGCTTATGCATGAATGGAAGAATGGAAGAAGAGAATTAATGGGTCAAAAGGGTCAAGGAAAAGCATGGCTGAGATTGATGATGGGATAAGAAGCAATTAATGAAGTTGCATGACTCACCACCCTCATCATCATCACCCAACGTCAGCCTCCTCTTCCAGCCCTCTCCCTCTCGTTCTCTCCATTTCTCCAAGCTTCCAAGTCTTCTTCCATAGTCACCTTGACAAACACCCTTGTTTAGTAACCAAATCGTTAAGTTTGTTAGACGAAAAACGATCATAGTCACTAGACGAGGCTATATCTGAAGTTTGGTGGATTGATTCCAAGTATTGGAAGAGATCTCAAAGTTGAGATTTTGGTCACTAGCAAAAGGTAAGAGAAGAAGATGATTTAGTCAATTTAGTTCATGGTTTGGAGTTGTAGTAAGTTGATATGATGTATGTATGATGATTGTTTAAAGGTTTAAATTGATTTGATGATTTCAGATTTGAAGAAATGAAAAGCTAGGGTTACGCGCCAAGTGATTTCGCGTTTCCGAAGGAATTAAGGTAAGGAATTTATGTAACGGACGTAAGGCGGCTATGTCCGCATGTTTTATCATGTTTTGATGTGATTTGGAGAGAAGTACCAGCTGTTTCTTTGCAGGGAAAATGACATTTTCGGACTTGTCTCCTAGTACCAATTAGGCTAGGGGCAGCCGACTGCCTTAAAGGGAAGTCGACTGCCTAGAGACAACCAAAACGCCGTTTTTCGAAAACCGATGCAAACCAGTCGACTGCTATGTAAGCCAGTCGACTGCTATTTTTCAGAAAAGCTTTCTGTTTCAAACCAGTCGACTGCTATATGGGACAGTCGACTGCTATTTGCCAAATTGCATTCTGTTTCAAAACCAGCCGACTGCCTATGAGACCAGTCGACTGCTAATTTTCCAGAAGCATTCTGTTTCAAAAACAGTCGACTGCTATATGACCAGTCGACTGCTATATGGACCAGTCGACTGCCCCCATGTATTTTCAAAGATGAAATTATCGAAATTTTAAATGAAAATAATTTCGATAAATGAAATTATGAAGAAGCAGCCGACTGCCCTATGAGGCCAGTCGACTGCCCTGTTTTGAAAAGAGGTTTTCAAACCTATTTTTAGAAAGTATGAAATGTCATGGCAAAAGGCCATATGACATATGTTTTGATATTATGCACTTTCATGTTTCTGGTAGGGGCTCTGATCAAGTCCTGAAATGATGTAATGTATGTTATGGGCTGAGGAACCATAAGTCAGGCCTCAGTCGCTACAGAAGGACACCTGACTAGTGTTAACTGTAGCCACCCGCAGTTGGCCAATCTGTTTATATTTCATGTTCGGCTAAGGGAGAATTCCTGGCCCTACGGGGTATGCCACATGATAATGATGATGATGATGATGATGCAGTGCATAACTCCACAAAAGTACGAATAGTTTTTATGTTATCAAAAAACTATATGTATATGCGATTTCAAAGAATAAAGAAATCGAAAGTACTTGGTTTACTTGTACAAGAAGTTTCAAAAGAAGTATAAGATGTTTTAAAGAAAGTATGTATGTATGTATATATGTAAATGATATTTCAAAGAAGTACTTGAAATATGTTTTGAAGAAGTATACGAAACATGCTATGTTATAAAAGCATGTAAAGTATGTTTTAAAGATAGAAGATGAAGTATGTTTTGAAGTAAAGAAGTATGATGTTTTCAAGAAAGAAGTTATGTTTGATGATTTCAAGAAAGTATGTTTGCCTACACCATTTGAAATAAATATGCATGGTTGCAAACGATGCATGAAAGAGGTTTATGATGCATGCTTTATAATGCTTTACATGACATTATAGAGCCAAGTAGGAAAAATGCATATAGAGGCATAGCACGCTCTTTTACATATTTTTCTTACTGAGCGTAAACTCACCCTTTTACGAACATTTTTCATACAGACTATCTGAAGTAATCCCTCGCTCTCAATAGAAGAGCCTCTGAGTGGATTTTGAAAGTTTACCTTCGAAAGACGCTTCCCAAGTAGTATAGAAGGTATACTTATGTAATTATGCAAAGTAAATTGTAATTCAGCTATGGTACAGTACAGCTAACATTTATGTATGTAAGATGTCGGGGATTTAAGTTTAAAATGATGCATGAGATCCTGTGGAAACGGATGATACATATATACATGTATCATTAGTCTGTTTTATTGAAATTGAATTATTCATATTGAACTGTTAGATGTTAAGCTTAAGAATTAAAGAAAAGTATGATTGACATTGACAAGCAAATCTAATCAAGTTAAGTGGAAATAGGAAAAAGTTAAGTGATAAGATGAAGTGACGGGGACGTCACAGTATATTTTTTAATTTGCCAATTGATGAGGTGTCAACCTCTGATGCATTGATAGTGTTTAGAAACTATACACTGTCAGTGTATCATATACAAACCCATAAAAATTTCCTTTAATTTGAATCTCCTTTAAATGAAATTTCAAATATGGTTCCGTTATATTTATATGTATATTCTCCTTTCATTGAAATCTCATTTTTTGAGTAGACCAAATAAAATTTTGGCTAAAATACTAAAAAGTTCTTATCTCTTTTCATTTTCCTAAATACTTGTCCTTTTATTGTATCAAATTAAATCCTTGAAGTACTAATTTTGTCTAATTAAGTTTTTAAAATACTAAATTTATTTAATTAACCTTTAAAATACTGTTTTTGTTTAATTTAACTCCTATTTTTATGCAAAATAATATCTTTTTTGTGTAACTACAGTTATCTTTATATGTTTTATAGTCTGAAATTAATCTTATTCGAATTGAAAATGATAAATTATAAAATTCTTCCAACAATAATAACTTTAAAATTTGAATTTCGTCCAAAATGTAAAATAATATTTTAACGATTAAATTTGAAACCTAATAATTGAGGCCTGGTCTATTATTTATTGCATTTAACCCAAGTCATTTAGATCAATATAAATATAAGTGGGCCTAAGGTTTGGAGTTTTTTTTTTTTTTCAAAATTTCAAGTTTTCATTAACTTCACTTTATCCTTTTGTCTGAAAATTACATAGTTGACCTCAGAATTATCTAAAAATGCCTAATTATATAATCGTATTGCTCATGAAATGGCAAGGGTCAATTGTCAGGTTGGGGAAAACAGTTGTGGTGGGGTTCCCTTGCAGTGATGATTTGTAGTCCTATTGCTTAATTAATGAAATTCAGTCTGCTTGATTAAAAATAAAGCCTAATTAATACCCTAAATTTTGTCTTCTTTTTTTCTTTTTCTTCTCTCATTTTAGCTAGGTTGAAAAAAAATCAAAAAATTTGAAAATATTAACTCGACTTAAAAGGTTTGAATGGAACAATTCGGATTATAAAAAATCAATTCGAATTCACATAGTGAAATCATCAATCCACATATATTCAAATTGGTACAAATATTAATTGATTCAGATAAGTATAATAACAAAATACTTTGTAATTTTAATTATCACTCAAGGTACAAGTTTTACATTTCAATTAAAACCCAACTTAAAATTAAAATTGTTGTTGCCTGTTTACAACAATAAATTTTACTAGCGTAATAATCTCGATCTTCGTGCTAACTTGTCTTCAAGAACTTTGTAAGAAAGAAAATGATCATAGGGTGCAGGGGCTTTTTCCTGCATGCGCACTCCGATGCTTAAGTTAGACAGGATCTAAGCAGGGTTTTCATCAGTAAATAGAGATTAAGGTTTAAAAAGAGGATTATTATCCTATCCACTGCCAGTGGAGTTTTTTAACTCCACAAGCAAGGTTAAGATGATGACATGTGTGCTTTAAGAATATTAAAAAAATAAAAAAAATAAAATTAGACACAATTCATCATCTTAACCCCGCTTGTGGAGTTAAAAAACTCCACTGGCAGTGGATAGAATAATTGTCCTTAAAAATAATACATGTGACTTATTTATAGGAGTCATTTTGCGCGTAATTACCTTTATGACCCACAGTTTAAATGGTCATTTAATGGATCTTCCATGATCTTCCTGAGTCCTTTTTCTACTTGGGCTCAGTTTATCTTTAGGCCTAATGATCTTCAGTTTGACTCATAACAAGGCCCAATAACTCTTGGTATGACTTTCATCGATTGCTCCCCACTCTTTCACAGGGTATACCTTGTGAAAGAGTATATATGGTTTTTGTTTTTTAATTAAAATCATTATAGGTACATAGACTTTTCAGATTCTCTCGCTACCCCTTTTGTAGAATTATTATAAGATACTTTTCATCTTCATCCGGGAGCTCAGCTACTGGACTTCATCATAATTTATAATAGGAACAACGTCGTGCCGTTATTTCTTTTGTTAAGTGCCTTTTCAAGGCTTATGGATTCTCTGAGTCAATGACCTATTTTACTTAAAAGGCATTTTCTTCACTCAAGAGAACATCCTATTTGCTGGTTGAGGCATGGTAGATGCTCTTACGAATCCATAAGTCCTCTTTTAAAGCCCAAGGGTCCATTAATCCAAAGTGTTGGGTATGCTTTTTGCAAGAGGAAGGATATTGAGCACTTCTCCGCCTTTCAAGCTGAAATTCCTCATTCTCAGAAAACAAGTTCGCTTTAAAGGAGTGGTTACAGAAAACACTTGAGCTTATACTCTTCTCGTGTTCATTATAAGGGATTCAGTTCCTTTTGAACCCTTAACCATGGGAGGAGTAAGTCTATCGTTAGTGAATCACTAGTGATCAGTTTTGGTGAACAGGAGGAACTAGAAGTCACAAGGGCAGAATCGAGCCGAGTGCAATATATTCAAGCTTCTCATGAAAGATAGGAGGCAGCTATTCATGGAGTTGTCAATGAGAGACATGCATATGCTTCCCAGATTGCTCCTCTTAAAGAGTAAGTTTCAAATCCTTTATTTCATGTTAACGTGAATGTCTTATGAGTTTACTAACTTGTTTTACTTGTTTGCAAGCCTTACAACAAATAATTGCTATTGATGCTTAGCACTTAGTGTTTAAGGTGCAAACCGTAAAAGAACTCGAGCAGCTGGAGCTGCTTCATCTTAAGGACGGTTTTGAGATAAAAAAGGCCAAGATTGCTTTTTTTTTAGAGCACTACTGCAATACATTTTCCTCCACTTCAACTGAGCTAAATGCTTTTCAAGTGGAGTATGCCACTCTTCTCTTCGGACTCAAGGTCCTAATTGACTGAAACAAAGAGCTATAGGGAGAAATTATAAGATTATAGAGCCACTGAAGCCTTCTCTTAACCAAGAGGATCAAAATCAAATCTGGGTTAAGGCCGTGAAGGCACATCATCAAGAAGTGCCAAAAAAGGAGGCATATATTCTTAACTGGTTTCATCAGATGTGATTTGTACCTGGCATGCTCCTGATTGGTCAAAGCTTGATCTAGGTGCTGAGGATTTCGAACCTTTTCTGAGGATAGGCGCTTATAAAGATCTATATGATCTCACTGGCCTTTAGGAGCCTTTTCGTCGACCCGAAGTGGTCGACGTTCTCATAGGCTTGGATGAAGATGATTTGGGTAATCCAGAGGCAAATTTTTCTAAGGATCAAGCTCCTGACATTATAGTGCCTTAGGACCACACGCCTGGGTGCTTGTTAATATCGATATTCCTCTTGCTGTAGAGGTCAATCTAGAATACACTTATTGTAATACAACTCTATAGTTGAATGGATGAAAAATTCCACTTTCTTGCTTTATTTTCCCATGGAGCTTACTATATAAATATATATGTATTTAGTAAGCGTTCCCCAGTTCTTTGTGAAAGTGCCCAGTCTTTAATAAAGAACCCTTCGGTGACTACATATTGGCCTTACATTTATTTAAACTCATCTTAGACTAACTTCCTTCACTTTTCGCTTTAAGTCCTTTTATTTCATTCATGGCTTACCTCGCTCATTTTTTGCTTCAAGCCCATGTGTTGCCCATCTCGCGCATTTTTCGCTTAGGGACTTTTATTTCATTCACGGCTTACCTCGCGCATTTTTCGCTTCAGGCCTTTTTCTTCTTGTGTGTACGTGGCTTACCTCGTGCATTTTTCGCTTTAAGCCCTTACACTGTTTGCCTTCATGCATGACTTACATTGCACACTTTTCGCTTTAAGTACATACGTAGCCTACATTGCGCATTTTTCGCTTCAGGCCTTTTTTTTTAATACGTGGCTTACCTCGCGCATTTTTCGCTTCAAGCCTTTGTACTGTTTGCCTTCATGCATGACTTACATCGCGCACTTCTCACTTCAAGTACATGCGTAGCTTACATCGCGCATGTTTCGCTTCAAGCCCTTGCACTGTTTGCCTTCATGCATGACTAAATCGCGTATTTTTCACTTCAAGTACATGCGTAGCCTACATCGTGCATTTTTTGCTTCAGGCTCTTGATTTGCCCGTCTCGCGTATTTTTCGCTTGAGGACTTTTGAATTGCCCGTTAGGGATTTTTGATTTAGGGACTTTTGATTTGCCCCTCTCACACCTTTTTTGCTTAGGGACTTTATATTTTTTCCCGTCTCGCACCTTTTGTGCTTAGGGACTTTAGATTTATCCGTCTCGCACCTTTTGTGCTTAGGGACTTTAGATTTGCCCGTCTCGCGCATTTTTCGCTTAGGGACTTTATATTTGCCCGTCTCGTACCTTTTGTGCTTAGGGATTTCAGGTTTGCCCATCTCGCACCTTTTGTGCTTAGGGACTTTAGATTTTTCTGTTCCTGTAACATGTCTATCATACATGGAAGATTATCATAGTATAGACAAAGATATGAATAACTGGCCTTACATTTCATAACATGTAATATTTCCAATCAAATGGAACAAGTAACAAAATAACTGCAATAAATGTTAAAACAAAAATATCGTGTGCTTACCGTAAGTACGATTTCAAGTGATTAGTGTTCCAAGTCTTCGGAACCTTCTTGCATTATAAGGCCTTCAAAATACAAGTGCTTGGTCCAATCAACTTTCTAATCTTGTAAGGTCTTTCTCAGTTTGCTTGAGTTGGCTACGAGTGAAGGCCTATCGACCCAAGGTGATCAGAAATATGACCTCATTGCTCGAGCTTTTTCTCGAACCCTACTACAGCTTGCATACCTGCCACCTTGGGGTACCCTGCTGTAGCCTCGCACCCTGCCACTGTGGGGTACCCTGCTGCAGCCTTGCAACCTACTGTAAACTAAGGCATTCTATTGCAAGTTGAGGCACCATGATGAATGCCTGTCGTGCACCTATCGAATGTCTGTCGCAAGCCTAACATGTGCCTGCTGCGGCCTATTGGTTGTTGTGCTTTGCTGCATGCCTGATGCGTTTTAATCCTGCCGTGCGCCAGTCGTGCGTCTAGCACCCATTGCACATACTATGTGCCTACTATGCGTTGCACCCTGCCGCACGTCGACCACATGCCTACAGCGCCTATCGCTCGCTCAGGCACCCTGCTGCGTGCCTACCGTGCGTTGCATCCTTGTTGCATGCCTACTATGTGCCTGTCGAGGCATACCGGTCATTGCATCTTGTTGCATGCCTGACGTGTGTTACATCCTACCGCACGCTAACCACATCTGCTGCGGTGTAACATCCCAAATCCACAATATAATATAATATTTACTTATAAATCACACTTACTTACCGGTTGGGTTGTCTGTGATGCTTAACAACTCGTAACCCTTTAAGTATGTCATAGTACTTTAACAGAATCATAAATATTTCCTTTAATTTATTTGAGATCATTTACATTCCCTTTTTCTCAAAGCAGTACTGTACAAATTCACTGAATATATAAAAGAAAATCATATACCTTCGATATCGAAAATCTACTGACTCTAGCAGTCGATAATCTCTGGAAGGTAATTTTCTTAATCCAAGATCAACAATCTGTGGAGTGGAAAATAAGGGGTGAGTGACAATGTGCTCAGTAAGGAAGGTGTATGCTGCTTTATAAAAATAAAAATTATATTCCACAAAACGTTTATTTTTCCTAACAACATACCCAGTAGAAAAACAATGGATATAGTAACCAGTCTTTAATATTTAAATCACTGGCTAAACAGTTTACAATATAGTATAGAAAATAGTAAATAGAAATCGATAAGTTGAGACTAGGCATCACCCTACAATTAAATCATGCTATCATCGTTCCCCAAAGGAACATAGTAATCATCCTCCCAGGGATGCAGTAGATCTATGGCCACAATCTATGGGTGGTCTTCGGGTACACTTGCCAGGTGACCTCGAGACCTCTGATGACTTGGCGGGTCAATCAGCCTCGTGAAATAGTAATGCATGAAACGCGGGGCCTAAAGTCTCAAAAATCACTTTATATCTCATAAAAAACCTTTAAGGAATTATTTCACAAATTTCATCATTTTCTCAAAATGATTTATTTCCCAAAAAGGTTTTATATTTTCTGTTTACAACATAATAACACAGCCAGAATTTTTATAAAAATTTACGTGAGAAAATATGAGTTAAATTGGCTCGCCCATGGTCAGTTTGCCCATTATGGGTTGCCCATGGCTAGTTCGCCTATTATGGCGTTGCCCCATGGTCAGCTCTCCCATAGCAGCTTGCTCATGGTCAGTTCGTCCATTATGGCATTGCCCATGGTCAACTCGCCCAATGCGGCACTTCCATAGTCAACTCGCCCAATGCGGCACGTCTATGGTCAGCTCGCCCATTTTTATTAAAACATGGGTCATTTTTCTTTGGCTCGCCCGGAATTTCTATTAAAATAGGGGTCGCCCGCCCAAAACATCATAAAAGGGGTCGCCTATCTTTGGCTCACCCAAAACATCATAAAGGGGTCGGCTTTGTAGCTCGCCCAAATCAAAACAATTTATCAAACTAATGTATGTCATAAACCAAAACATTTTCTCAATATTTTCATAATATTTTACTCCACAGGACATGCATTTTACTTCACATATTACTCCCTTACCTGGTGTTACGAAGCCTAGCTTCCCTCTCGCCTTTTTCAATTCTCAGTTCCCGGCTGTAAAATAAATTATCCAGATTATCAATGTATTCTGTTTGAATCTTTCCAATACTTTGGCGAGACTTGAGGCTAACCCTCTAGCTTGCCTAATATACTCGCCATTCATATAATGGCTTATGTGTGGGAGATCGCCCAAGATTCAACTCGACATGCCTATGCATGTGAGATCACCCACATTTGAACTTGCCATGCCTATACATGTGAGTTCGCCCAAGATTCAACTCGCCATGCCTATGCATGTGAGTTCGCCATACACGACTTTTTATTCAGAGGTGGGTTCACCTATGAGTCAAACTAGCATGTGGCGACCTCGCCCATTACCACGCTTCATTTAGCTCGCCCATAGTAGCTGAGCTCGCCTATAGTAGCTGAGCTCGCCTATTTCTCATCACTTTTACAACGTTTCCAGAACTTAAATCTTCATATTTGTTCATGTTTTATTTATTCCTTAACACCATCAACAACCTATAGTTCCATCTTAGTAAATTTCTACATGTTCTTATGTCAAGTAATATGCACATACCTCACCTAATTAACATATCATCATCATAAATCAAGGATTAAATGCATGAACATTGGCTGGAACTTTATTTACCTTGTTTGATTGAGCCAACACAACTCACAACTTGTTTTGTTGTTCCCCACGTCAATCCTCCTCTCCTTGATTCACTTGGATGGTTTTATGAGTGAAGGAAAATACATGAAGGAAGACTAAATGCTTAGGTAGCAAGAGAGGAATTCTTGTCAAGTAAATGAGGAAGAAATGAACTAAGATGAGGCAAGAGAAATCGGTAATGTCGATCTTGAAGAGAATTGTATTACATTTTGTTTAGCTTAATCAACTTTTATAGTCGGCTATTAAGTCTTGTAGCTTCCAATCTCTTTGCTCATCACTTTCCTTGCTCATTAATGGTTGAAGAAAAATGGTAGCCAAAGGTATGACATGGTAACAATATTCTACATTCATTAATTTGTAGATAAAAGCTGCAGCCAAAGGATGATGTGCTGAGATTCTTTTCTTCTCAATTCATCCAACACAGCCGGTTCTTCCTTCTAACAAAAGTGGCGTGCAGCAGTAAACCTTCTGCTTCCTATTGGCCTATTTTCTTCCTTGTCATATTCTTCAACCAATGCAAACTTTCCCATGTTGACTTTGATTTCTTTGCCATTAATTATCTTTCACATTGCATGTAAATTGGTTAAGCTATTTAGTGTCTAAACCGATTGGTACAAGGAAGAGCAAAGTGGCCTGTAGTCCACTCCTAGCCTTTTTTCTTGACTTTCCTTCTTGCTTCATTTTCAAAGCTTCCTCCAATAGGCTTCTAGGCATCATGTTATATTTAATTTCCATTCTTATAATTTTTAGATATTCATTCTACTTCACATACACCATATATAAATTTAAATCCAATAAAAAATGGGAAGTGGAAATCCACATTCAATATTTATTTTCACTATCAATCCCTTACAACTATGGTGTACAGTAAAAAAAATCGGGTCTCACATGCGGCTATCACTCACTAAGGCACCTTGCCAGAGGCTTTATACTGTCAGATACCACCCTGGCACCTTAAGGCACCCTATTACTGGCTATTACTCTGCTGCAAGCGTACCTCATGCCTGCCACAAACCTACCAAGTGCCTGCCGCAGCCCTACTAGTTATTGCGTTCTACCACACGCCTGACGCGTTTTAACCCTGCTGCGAGCTAACGACATGCCTGCAGCGCCTCTCACTCTCTTAGGTACCTTGCCGTGTGTGTCTAAACTTCACCCACCTTAAAGTGGAATTGTCTAAAAACATTATAGCAAAAGCTTGTCCAGCAATTCTTGGTCCGAGCTTTGCCTATAGAATTTTGGGCCCCGCTGCTCAAGTTGGTTAGGAGTGCGAGCCCATCGGCCTTAGATGATAAAAAATACAACCTCATTGACCCAAGATGGGGGGGGGGGGGAGGGGTTATGGGCCTTGTCAGCCTGAGACGCCCGAGAGTGTGAGCCACGTCATTTAAGGTAGATAGAAGTGCAAACCCTATCAGCTTGAGGTGGTCGAAAGCATAGGCCCTTGTTGGCCCAAGGTGGTCGGGAGTGTGGAGCCCATCGGCCCATGTATTCGAGTGTGTGAGCCTTATCGACCTAAGGTGGTCCGTAGAGTGGTTCGAAGTGTAGGGGCTATAGTGTCGTAACATGCTGTAGGAATAGTTCAAATATTATTGAAGTAAACTAGTATCAAAACAATATGTGTTGCTTGATGGTTGAGTGCTTGTTTGCTCTCTTAGACAGCCCGTGTTTGAGTCGTGTGCTGCGCAAATAATTTTTGCATTATTTGTGCGCGTGTCTCCTTGCGGCTGAGTGACATGCATGTGGACCTTGCGTGAGCTTGCGGCAGAGTGGCTTGCCACGTGGGCTTGTGGTTGTGCGAATTACTCTGCCGCTTGGGCCTTATGCGAGATTGCGATAGAGTGGCCTGTCGCGTGGGCCTATGGTCGCACGAGTTGCTATGTCGCGTGGGCCTTGCGCGAGCTTGCGACAGAGTGGCCTGCATGTGGGCTCACGCTCTTATATGCCTGCGGCAGAGTGGCCTGTTGCATGGCCTGTGGTCGAGCGAATTACTCTGTCGCTTGGGCCTTGCGCGACCTTGCGGCAGAGTGGCCTTCATGTGGGCTCATGCTTGCATATGCTTGTGGCAGAGTAGCCTGCCATGTGGGCTTGTGGTCACGCGAATTGCTCTGTCGCGTGGGCCTTGTGCGAGCTTGCGGCAGAGTGGCCTACATGTGGGCTTACGCTTGAATATGCCTGCGGCAAAGTGGCCTGTTACATGGGACTGTGGTCGCGCAAATTGCTCTGCCACGTGGGCCTT